>JAQPPZ010016946.1:5000000-6250000 GCA_028583015.1 Wollemia nobilis | reverse complement strand
TCCCCACCCATCCCACCCTCAAATCGGGTGGGGGAAGTAACAACTGCGACTGCAGTTGTGGATACATTATTATATTGTATAAGGGTTGGCATGACCTAGCATTTTATATCATGATCAATCAACATTACATTGCCTTACATGGGATACATTGGAGGAGCTCTAGACCACATGATCTATGCAACATTTGATGTAGAAACCTCAGCGAAAAATTCCTTGAGATGTTTTGATCCATCATGCGTGCCCCATTAATAAACTTGGCCGACCAAAAATGTTCTCTAGCGTCTCAAACAATCGACTCATGTTCGACACAAACTTTCAACATCGGACAGATGGACCATCACGGCTCCATCGTTGGACTTCTTCTAGAGATGTTGTATGTGGCTATATCATTGCAAAGGCTATACTCTGCCGCACCGCACCGATTAGCGTAGCTCCTCCATCACCACAGTCTTCATGAAATGTTGACTCCATAAAATCAATATCCATAGAAAGGATGTATTTCATCCGATGGAGCCATAAAAGTAGATAGCTCCTGTCAAAAAGACATACGCTCCACGATCTAATCGTGGAGGAAGTAGACGGTGCACTCCTACACCCTAAAGGATAAAAGGACCACACTAACAAAGCACATGGATCGGAAACCAAGCGCGTGGCCACCGAAAAAAAAATTGTTCCATCTCTGATATCTTAAAAAAAATTATAACGTCGTCCACAAACAGATCATAAATGTCGAGGGAGGTAAAAAAAATATATGGTGCTCCTTCTCCATTTGTCTTCAGATCCATGGAGACGTCACAGACATTGTTGAGTAGAGCGTTGTGTTATCGTCCACCGGTTGGTCCACGCGGCTTACACTGTCGACGAATCTCACAAATACACAACACATTTCACAACTGTTCTTCAACCCATTGGAGCCGCCCACCGCCTGTGACAATCTATCACAATTGGACGATCACATACGGACCAAAAAATAGGTCCTCATTCTTCGTTACAGTGCTATGAGAAGCCGTCTGTTCCAAACCTTTTCCATCTACGATGGTGTTCTTTCCTGTAACAGTTCGTTTGGGCTCGGCAACAACAAGAGGAAGACATGATCAAAAACATCACAACACCCTAAAATATCTCTGCAGCAACTCTTACACAAATGATGTCTGCTACCACGTAGCAAACAAATCTCTGTCATGGCAGCTTTAGACCCCAATGCAGTTCTCCATTGTAAAACATTTGCCCATATGAAGGGTATCTTCCTCACAAAAAATAAACCCTGCAAAAATAAAAAAATAAAAAAAATTGAGATTCCAAAATATGATGAACAAGGTTGAACTCGCAGAAGACATTGTATCCTGTTTTTCATTTCTCAGTTGAGAAACTACTTCTGTAGATAGATACATCGGGAGAAATAATAGCCATTAATTATTCAACATCTGGTTTTTGATCCATCCATTAAGGATGAAGAGCATACTCCCTCAGTATCTGAAAAATGAAGGGGGTTGACACAAGCAAGAGAGCGAACCTGCTCTAATACCAAATGTTGGGAATGGAATAAATGAGATATGTTACAAATGAATAGGGTTACAATATATAGGTAGGAGGCCTATATGAAACACATGACAAATGTCGAGGAATATGAAAAATGTCAAAAAGTATGTAGACATAGTGCACATTAATTCTAAAAATGGGCACACCAAAAGAAGTGAGGGGGATTTGAGAAGAGAGAACTAAAAAAGTAAGAGGAGAAGAGGGAGTAGTGATGAAAGACAAAACAAAGGAAGTGGAGGTGAAGTGATTGTGAGGCAGATGTGAAAATATTTTTTTCTTTAGAACTACCGACTTCCATCTTTGTTGCTCATTTCCTAGATGATCATTCTTTTCTTTTAAAACCCTTCTCTTCAGATGATCCATTATCTCTATCTCTTTATCCTATTCCCTAAGTTGTTAAAGGTCTCATGACCTCATTTTCCTTTCAATATGCACCATGGTATCTAGGAATGAGTCTTATTCACCAACTCTTATGTTGTCTATTGTTTTTATGACTTTTTGTCATCATTTTTCTAGGTTGGCGCATCATCTTATCATTCTTAGGAAAGAACTCATTGATTTCAGAGAGATATTCATTCAATATTCGAAAGAAAGGATGAGAAGAAGTGAGAACATTAGTGTCTCTTGCTAGATTTTTACTCTCGAGGGAGAGTATTTTTTATTTTAAGTTATTCCAAAAATAGACTATAAGAGAAAACATATAAATAAAGAGAGAAAATGAAAAAACCTAAACATACCCATAGGGATTTTCCTTTGGTCAAACAAGGATAAAATAAGAAAGGGATCATGGTCAAATATTCTAAATTCAAGGGCTGCTTGTATGTTTGATTCATTTGTTGGAAGGATGGAATGTTGGTGATTCATGTATATTGGGTATAATTTGTACACTGAGTTCATATGAATGTTGGGAGGATGGAATGTTGGTGATTCATGTACATCGAGTATATTATTTATTTTTAATTTATTTGAATATAGTAGGATGGAATGTTGAATGTTTTATGTATACTAGGATATTGAAGGTTGAGCATGACCTTGTAGATGAAGAATTTGATGGAGGAACTTTTATGGGGAGAAATACAAATATGAGATTGGTTGCCCTTAGGGGATTGCTTAACCTTTATGATTTGTCTCTGTGGTATGGTGTTGGATTATTTTAGTTTATGTTTGCTTTTTAATTGTTGCTACTATACTTCTTTGTTCTTGGTATTGGAATCCCTCCATTTTTTGCAAACAATCTAGAACAAACAGATGAGAAAGATGCTAAAACAAATTTAAAGAAGTGGAAAGTCAAAGATCTTGATTGATATTTTATTTTCATTGAATGCTCTCTCTCTCTCTCTCTCTCTCTCTCTCTCTCTCTCTCTCTCTCTCTCTCTCTCTCTCTCTCTCTCTCTCTCTCTCTCCTCTATTTTGCTCTCCAAGTTGAATGGGACATGTTAGGCTCAAGCGAGGCACACCTCACAGGAAGGGGTGCATTCCATGCCTAGCAAAAAATTTCTTCCTTTTTTTTTTTGGTGAGGGGAGGGAAGGGGGTGCAAAGTATGTACATCATGAATCACTTTGTGTGGGTTATTTGATAATTATCACATTAAGGGGGTTAATCTTATTGATAGGCTCAAAAAACTAGTTGCCTTAATGCCGATGCTCCAACTCAAGATCTTCCAACACCAATCCAAACACAAGTCAGATATTATTAATGGTGCTTATAGAGTGTCCTTTCGAAGGGGTCTTTCCCATTCCAAAGCTTCATAGATACACTTTAGAAGGTAATATGTTTCTTCATCAAAAGCATAAGGGCTATGGGTGAATGTCGAAGTTTGAGCGATTGGAACAACTTTTTTCGTCATTATTCCTTTTTTATATGACTCTTGATGAAAACCACCTTGGAAAAGAAAGTGGATGAGAGCATGGATGGGTGTTAGGGTTTTTATATTTGTGATAGTTTCCTCACCTTTTATCTCATACCATGGTGAACTTTGATATTGACAACTCATTCAGACACCTATACTCATGTGATTGAATGATAGGTCATTATTTGGTAGTGATGATTCCTCTTACAATTGCTCGAAAAACCTGCTATCATCCTCCATAGCGCCAAATAGTTGGAATGTAAGCCCGACCTCAACTTTACCACCCAAATTTATAGAAAACCACATCATTTTTAGAATAATGATCTCTTTAATACTTATTGTGGTCCCTTCATCTAAAATCACTTGAACAACTTTAGGATTTATAGGTGAATCATTACCCTTAGTGGATGATGTCTACAATATTGCTTCTTCAAGGAGGTAAAAACCTTCAATAAGAGGTCCTTCCATTGTCTTCAAAACTCATGGATTCTTTTCCCTTTTGGATAAAACTGAATGTTTCATATTTTGGGTGTAAATTTGACTCGTCACTCCTATAGGGTATTTTTCCTCTAGTAGAAACATGAAAGCCATTTACTATGCTTTGGCCTCTAAATATTCATCCTCTAAATCTTTGCTTTCCACTTCAAGTTCACTTTCTGTTTCACAAGGTGTTTTGCAAATTTGATAGTTTTCTTCTAGAATTTATTCTTCAAGGAAGTGAATTACATCCACGGATGGAAATTTTTTAGATAACTCTTCCAATATTGCAGACTTTCTTTTCTCCTATATTGTTTCCATGAGACCTAGTATAAATACCTCATGCCTTGACCATGGATTTATCTCTATCCCCTTAATAGGATCTTCTCACCTATTTGGAAATTGAAATACCTCACTCCTTTGTGTTCCAACCCTTCATATTTGAAATATTTATTTACTCTTAAAATCTATCACCAATTGAGCAAAATTTAACTCTTGGTGAGGGAATGGGAGATTATTTGGAAGAATGATCAAATCATTACAAAGAATATATGTATATTACAACACCTTAAGAAGTTCAACAAGTTCCACCCATTGAGAATTTTTTAGGCATTGCATGGACTTGCATTATATTGACTTAAGATATACTCATTGAATCATCGTTGGTTAGTTCTTTATGAGTTGATCAACCATTGGTTGATGGACCATAGTGGGTTTAATCACCATATAGCTATATACCTAATCAGTCATCTAAAACTTTCCATACTAGGGCACCAACAAGGTCCCCTCATCAAGTTCATACTCATGTATAAAATGACTAAAGTATCAAAACCATCTAGTTGAGTTTGTCCAATTGCATCTAGATGTCTTGATGGTTTTGAGGAACTTGTTGACACCATGGAGCTTGGAGAAATTATGGATATTGAGGCATTTATTATGGGGAAGGGTGTTGGAATTATGAGATGGGCATTTGGGTTGTATGGGCAGGGTATTCTTACTGAGTAAATGATAGAAGGTTTTGTTTGTGAATGAACTGTATGGGTTGGCTATACTACCCTTGCTCATGTGACATTTGGTATACAAGTGGTTTTATAGGGGTATAAACTGGTTTTTGGAGAATTTTGTGATTTGGTACCTAGGACACCGACATCCTAGTGGGGTTGTCGTATTGCTGACAAAACCCTCCCTTATATCGGGGTGCATTGTTTGTCAAGGGGGACCCACTCTTGTTTACGATTTTTCAATGGTTGGTTTGGTGGAACAAGGAACACTTCCGGCTAATGAGGCACACTTCGACACTTAGCCAATAAATATATCATTCTTTAGTTCTATGGGGAAACAATTGTAGGAAGAGGTGCATTGAACCCTTAGTTATTTGCTACAAAGCCTCAATCTCGATCAATCCTGAAAACATAAATTTCAAACACAAAATGGATTTGTCGAACACATATTTCAATCTTCAAATGAATTAGGAAAAATTTTGGGTTGGCTTGAAAAATTGGAATCACAATTGTATGGATATTACAAATTAAAAATAATTTGAAGGAAAGAAAACTCACAATTCGTAAGGCTTCAATACAAATTGATTAGATCCATAGATAAATAGACAAATTTGATTAATTGGTTTGTGGGTTTTATGTGGTTTGATGTGATAAACAAACCCTTTTAAATATTTGAAAAAAATCAAAGTTAATTTTTGTAGATCTCAAACTTTGGATATAAGTGGGGTAATATCAATTTCACATAGAAATTGTACTTGAGTCCCACCAAGCATGATAGAAATGTTGTACATGCACAATATCTATTTATTTGTTGGACCAATTAAATGTGTGTTGTAATATGTGGTGTTTAAGCTTCTCTTGAGGCCATGACCAACTATTTGTACTTGTATTTCATATAATTTCCCTTTGGGTCCATGTAAACCTTATAAAAGGTATTTTATAATTTTTAAATATTTTTATTCTTGAGGGTTGGTCTTGTCCTAAAGGCATCATGTACTTGGGTATAAATACCCCTTCTCACTTATCATTTTGTTATCGATTGGAGTGTAATTTCATTTCCTTTAGTGAAGATCATTTGGTGTCTATGGACACCCCACTATATTTTGTGTTCTTTTTCATGTTATGTTTTTCTTTTGTTAAGCAATACTAGGTAATGTTGGATTCCATTCATTTTTGGAAACTACTATGAAATTTGACATGGTATTGGAGCATGTGTAAATCATAATTATTTGATTGCTTCTACGAGCAAGAATTTCTTCTTCCAAATTCTTTGAGGATAATTTTTGTATGGGCTAGAAAATAAGGTTTTTGAAGGCCAATGACATTATCTAAAGAAGGGTTTCTAACAAAATCCCTAAGTGGATTTGGATCATGAGGATCTCATTGGAATCAATAGATTTTCTTCAAAGAAAATATTCACCAACAGGTTTAGGTTCATCTTTCCTTCCATGGAAACTCAATTTTATTTTTAATATTTTTACCAAATGGATGAAACCTCATTTGTATTTTACAAATTTATCAAAATATTTTCATTTCCTTTTCTGCTTTTGATGTCCAATAACAAAACTATTGAGAGGATAGATTGCTTGGTCACCGTGAAAGAAGAAAAGAAGAGGTTGAATTTTTTTAGATAGACCCCTAGTGCCAAAGAAATCATGGATATGTTTTCATGCTTAGCAAAGGCCTTTGAGCCACTTGACAAAGTTGCAAAAATGGTTTGGTAACTTTTTTGTTGCATAGGCATGAGAGGAGGACCTAAGTGGTTGTGTTTGAAAAAATGGTTTTGAAGAGAAAACCATAATAAATATTAGATGAACAGTCAACATTTTTTGATTTGTTATGAAATTTTAGTAAGGGTCATTGTTTAACATTTTTCATCATTTTGTCTCGAGGTACTCCCAAATTGCAGTTGAAAATTCCTTGTCTTTCCCTCCAAAAATTCAAAATTTTAATTTCAAAAATAAACATATTCATGAATATTCTTCAAAAATAGGGAAATGCATGCATGAATATGCTTGTATCATCTTGATGTATACTTGCACCAATAATGCACAAGTGGGGGGGGAGGAAGGCGGCGATTTGGTTAGCTTTAAGTGTCCTATATCCCAAGCCCAACACTTGGTGAGATAACTAGCAGGAGGGACTTATGACCCTTGCCTGTGGGACGTATTAGGTTCAAATCCCTTCTCCTCTCCTTTTTTGATAATGACATTAGCATGCAAATAGCATAGAAAAATAATGACATCATCACCCTTAACGATGTGACACTTTTGGTGACATGGTACATGATGGCATGACATCCCCTTTGCATAGGCATGATGATGTGGTAGGTTCATATGGATACCACATTGTAGTCTATATAGTGGAGGTGGCACTAGGTGCATGAATCTTGAGGTAACATGTGGAGATCCATATAGTTAACGTGGGAGTCCATATAACATATATGGTAATAAGCACACCAAATCCTAAGGCGACATGGTATTTGATGTGGCGGTCCAAACAAGTGATGCAAGGTGAGAAATGATAGATGGTGAGGGTTATGACATGGTATATGAACTTCATAAGCACACACATTTGATCCTTGAAATATTTTGTATCATAATTGAGATCAAGATGGAAAATGAACGCACAAATCACACACTGGTTCTTGATAAATTTGAAATTATCTTTGAAATGTCTAAAATTATCCTTGAATATTGATTAGCAAATGTCATCATATCATCATGGATTTGTATGACTATTGGCCTATGGAATTGATCCTAAAAAACAATTACCCTTACATTTTTATATATTACTTAACATTAAATCAAATTTCATTTCATGAACACTCATCATTCATCAAAAATATGCATTTTGATCATACATAATCTATTATAACAATTACAAATTGACTTCACGATGATGGCATGAAAAAAACCCTAATAAAAATATTTTTAGGAATTTTTATGCCTAGCGCAAGTCTTTTATCCAAATTTATCATGCTTGATTATTATTATCATTGTTTAAACAACTACTTTAAGATTAAAAACAAAATTAATCTTCAAAGTCACACACATTACTTATCATCAACTACATTACTTTCAATCAACTACATTCCAAACTAATTTTGGATCATAACCCTTCGAGGTTAGCAATATAACAAAACCTCACACAAGATCCGCTTCACGACTAAAGCGAGCAAACATCCTCCATAAACAGTCATAAACAAGCACACATCTTCGAGGTATTATTGCTAATTGATCAAGATCGTAAGGGTATATTTCCACACACAATTACCCTTATTTTTCAAACAATTCAATCATACTATATCACAAACATAAATTACTTCAAATTCTACTTTACTACACTACAATGATATTTTTATTAAAGCATGAGAAAATGAACATCAAAAACCATACAAACAAGAATTAAAAGCATGATTATGTAGATTACCAAAAACAAATTAAAATTACATCACACATCATCAAACACATCAATAGACCATAAGCATATGTATATATATGTCATCAAAATATACAATCAATCGCTCGATTGGTATACCACAATCATGAACATCGGTATACTCAATCACTAGGGGGTACACTACAAAAACCAGCTCAATGTATCATCCCCTAGAACCCCTAGAACTATGGGTGTCATCACCAGAAGGTGGTTTAGGCTCATGAAATGGAGTAGTCCTAGACGCTATCCTAGACTCTGATCTCGTAGGCCTCAAAGGCATCAACTCTGGGGGTAAAGCAACCCTCTAACCCTCAGGAACAAGTTGAAAATATAAATGCTGATAAAATGAGGCTCGTTGTGTGGTCATAACCAACTCTGCCACTGCTGACCTACTCCCTAAAGTATGGCCTAAAGTCACACTCAGTGACTATCGAGACTATGATGGTGATGGACGTGATGGTCCATGCCCCTGCATCTATGCTATCTGAGCCTGGCTCACAAGACTCTGTACCTATGAAAGCTACACCTCCAACTGCTAAATGTGTGTTGCCTAAATGGTGATTTGATTCCTCAGACTGTCATTCTTCACCCATAGAGCAACCACCTCTCCAAAACTACTCGACTCACCTCTCTCTATCATAACACCCTTCCTGGGTGAATCTGTATGATGGGTTGTAGGCATCCCTTGCTTAGGAGAGGGTACTATCTACTCTGGTGGAGGAACATCCTGCTGTGAGCCCCCCTCCTGCTGGCGTTGTCTCCTCTCCCCCTCAACCCTAAGAGGATATTGATGTAATCCTCATGGCCGTAATCCTCCTCTTATTCGAACCCTATAGGATCAAAAACCTCCTCGTGTTTGAAGCCCCTCCCTCTGTGGTGGCTTTTGTCTTTGTCCTACTCCACTCGAACTAGTAGAGTGATGTCTATGCGCCCTGAAGGATAAAAGGACCATGCTAAAAAAGTGCGTGGATCGATAACCAAGCGCGTGGCCACCAAAAAAAAAATTGTTCCATCTCTAATAGCTAAAAGAAAATTATAACGCCGTCCACAAATAGATCACAAACGTCCACGGGAGGTAAAAAAAATATATGGTGCTCCTTCTCCATTTGTTCGGTGGATGAAAGTTTATTGATCCATACATATTTGTCTTCAGATCCATGGAGACATCACGAACTTTGTTGAGCAGAGCATTGTGTTATCGCCCACTGGTTGGTCCATGTGGCTTACACTGCCAATGAATCTCATAAATACACAACACATTTCACAACTATTCTTCAACCCATGGGAGCCGTCGCCTGTGACAATCTATCATAATTGGACGATCGCATATGGACCAAAAAATAGGTCCTCATTCTTTGTTATAGCTATGTGAGAAGCCGTCTATTCCTAACCTTTTCCATCTATGGTGGTGTTCTTTCCTGTAACATATTTTTTTGGCTCGGCAACAACAAGAGGAAGACACGATCAAAAACACAACACCCCAAAATATCTCTGCAACAACTTTGACACAAATGATGCCTACTACCACGTAACAAACAAATCTCTGTCATGGCAGATTTAGACCACAATGTAGTTCACCATTGTAAAAAATTTACCCATATTAAGGGTATCTTCCTCGCAAAAAATAAACCATACAAAAATTAAAAAAATTAAAAAAATAGAGATTCCAAAATATGATGAAAAGGGCTGAACTTGCAGAAGATATTGTATCATGTTTTTCATTTCTTTGTCGAGAAACTACTTCTGTAGATAGATACATCAGGAGAAATGATAGCCATTATTTCTTCAACGTTTGGTTTTTGATCCATCCATTAAGGATGGAGAGCATACTCCCTCACTATCTAAAAAAAATGGGGGAAAAATGAAGGGGGTTGACACAAGCAAGAGAGCAAACCTGCTCTAATACCAAATGTTGGGAATGGAATAAATGAGATATGTTACAAATGAACAAGGTTACAATATATAGGTAGGAGGCCTATTTGAAACACATGACAAATGTCAAGGAATATGACAAGTGTCAAAAAGTAGGTAGACATAGTGCACATTAATTCTAAAAATGGGCACACCAAAAGAAGTGAGGGGTATTTGAGAAGAGAGAACTAAAAAAGTAAGAGGAGAAGGAGTAGTGATGAAATACAAAACAAAGGAAGTGGAGGTGAAGTGATTGTGAGGCAGATGTGAAAATATTTTTTTCTTTAGAACTAACGACTTCCATATTTGTTGCTCATTTCCTAGATGGTCATTCTTTTCTTTTAAAACCCTTCTCTTCAGATGATCCATTATCTCTATCTCTTTATCCTATTCCCTAAGTTGTTAAAGGTCTCATGACCTCATTTTCCTTTCAATATGCACCATGGTATCTAGGAATGAGTCTTATTCACCAACTCTTATGTTGTCTATTGTTTTTATGAATTTTTGTCATCATTTTTCTAGGTTGGCGCATCATCTTATCATTCTTAGGAAATAATTCATTGATTTCAGAGAGATATTCATTCAATATTCAAAAGAAAGGATGAGAAGAAGTGAGAACATTAGTGTCTCTTGCTATATTTTTACTCTCAAGGGAGAGTATTTTTTATTTTAAGTTATTCCAAAAATAGACTATAAGAGAAAACATATAAATAGAAAGAGAGAAAATGAAAAAACCTAAACATACACATAGGGATTTTCCTTTGGTCAAACAAGGATAAAATATGAAAGGAATCATGGTCAAATATTCTAAATTCAAGGGCTGCTTGTATGTTTGATTCATTTGTTGGAAGGATGGAATGTTGGTGATTCATGTATATTGGGTATAATTTGTACACTAAGTTCATATGAATGTTGGGAGGATGGAATGTTGGTGATTCATGTACATCGAGTATATTATTTATTTTTAATTTATTTGAATATAGTAGGATGGAATGTCGAATATTTTATGTATATTGGGATATTGAAGGTTGAGCGTGACCTTGTAGATGAAGGATTTGATGGAGGAACTTTTATGGGAAGAAATACAAATATGAGAATGGTTGCCCTTAGGGGATTGCCTAACTTTTATGATTTGTCTCTGTGGTATGGTGTTGGATGATTTTAGTTTATGTTTGCTTTTTAATTGTTGCTACTATAATTCTTTGTTCTTGGTATTGGAATCCCTCCCTTTTTTGCAAACAATCTAGAACAAATAGATGAGAAAGATGCTAAAACAAATTTAAAGATCCCTCCCTTTTTTGCAAACAATCTAGAACAAATAGATGAGAAAGATGCTAAAACAAATTTAAAGAAGTGGAAATTCAAAGATCCTGGTTGGAATCTCTCTCTCTCTCTCTCTCTCTCTCTCTCTCTCTCTCTCTCTCTCTCGTCAGATAATATTAATGGTGCTTATAGAGGGTCCTTTCTAAGGGGTCTTTCCCATTCCAAAGCTTCATAGATACACTTTAGAAGGTAATATGTTTCTTCATCAAAAGCATAAGGGCTATGGGTGAATGTCGAAGTTTGAGTGATTGGAACAACTTTTTCCATCATTATTCCTTTTTTATATGACTCTTAATGAAAACCACCTTGGAAAAGAAAGTGGATGAGAGCATGGATGGGTGCTAGGATTTTTATATTTATGATAGTTTCCTCACCTTTTATCTCATCCCATGGTGAACTTTGATATTGACAACTCATTCGGACTCCTATACTCATGTGATTGAATGATAGGTCATTATTTGGTAATGATGATTTCTCTTACAATTACTCGACAAACCTGCTATCATCCTCCATAGCGCCAAACAATTGGAATGTAAGCCCGACCACAACTTTACCCCCAAAATTTATAGAAAACCACATCATTTTTAGAATAATGATCTCTCTAATACTTATTGTGGTCCCTTCATCTAAAATCACTTAAACAACTTTAGGATTTATAGGTGAATCGTTCCCCTTAGTGGACGATGTCTACAATATTGCTTCTTCAAGGAGGTAGAACCCTTCAATAAGAGGTCCTTCCATTGTCTTCAAAACTCGTGGATTCTTTTCCCTTTTGGATAAAACTGAATGTTTCATATTTTGGGTGTAAATTTGACTCGTCACTCCTATAGGGTCTTTTTCCTCTAGTAGAAACATTAAAGCCATTTATTATTCTTTGGCCTCTAAATATTCATCCTCCAAATCTTTGCTTTCCACTTCAAGTTCACTTTCTGTTTCACAAGGTGTTTTGCAAATTTGATAGTTTTCTTCTAGAATTTCTTCTTCAAGGAAGTGAATCACATCCATGGATGGAAATTTTTTTGATAACTCTTTCAATATTGCAGACTTTCTTTTCTCCTATATTGTTTCCATGAGATCTAGTATAAATACCTCATGCCTTGACCATGGAGTTATCTCTATCTCCTCAATAGAATCTTCTCACCTATTTGGAAATTGAAATACCTCACTCCTTTGTGTTCCAACCCTTCATATTTGAAATATTTATTTACTATTAAACTCTATCACCAATTGAGCAAAATTTAACTCTTGGTGAGGGAATGGGAGATTCTTTGGAAGAATTATCAACCCATTACAAAGAATATATGTATATGGCAACACCTTAAGAAGTTCAACAAGTTCCACCCATTGAGGATTTTTTAGGTATTGCATGGACTTGCATTATATTGACTTAAGATATACTCACTGGCTCATCGTTGGTTGGTTCTTTATGAGTTGATCAACCATTGGTTGATGGACCATAGTGGGTTTAATCACCATATATCTATATACCTAATCAGTCATCTAAAACTTTCCATACTAGGGCACCAACAAGGTCCCCTCATCAAGTTCATACTCATGTATAAAATGACTAAAGTATCGAAACCATCTAGTTGATTTCGTCCAATTGCATCTAGATGTCTTGATGGTTTTGAGGAACTTGTTGACACCATGGAGCTCAGAGAAATTATGGATATTGAGGCATCTATTATGGGGAAGGGTGTTGGAATTATGAGATTGGAATTTGGGTTGTATTGGTAGGGTATTCTTACTGAGTAAATGATAGAAGGTTTTGTTTGTGAATGAACTGTATGGGTTGGCTATACTACCCTTGTTCATGTGACATTTGGTATACAAGTGGTTTTATAGGGGTATAAACTGGTTGTTGGAGGATTTGGTGATGTGGTACCTAGGGCACTAGCATCCTAGTGGGGTTGTCGTATTGCTGACAAAACCCTCCCTTATATCGGGGTGCATTGTTTATCAAAGGGGACCCACTATTGTCTACGATTTTTCAATGTCTGGTTTGGTGGAACATGGCACACTTCTGGCTAATGAGACACACTTCGACACTTAGCCAATAAATAGATCATTCTTTAGTTTGATGGGGGAAATGATTGTAGGAAGGGGTGCATTGAACCCTTAGTTATTTGCTACAAAGCCTCAATATCGATCAATCCTAAAAACATAAATTTCAAACACAAAATGGATTTGTCGAACAAATATTTCAATATTCAAATGAATTAGGAAAAAATTTGGGTTAGCTTGAAAAATTGGAATCACAATTGCATGCATATTACAAATTAAAAATTATTTGAAGGAAACAAAACTCACAATTCATAAGGCTTCAATACAAATTGATTAGATCCATAGATAAATAGACAAATTTGATTAATTGGTTTGTGGGTTTTATGTGGTCTGATGTGATAAACAAACCCCTTAAATATTTGAAAAAAATCAAAGTTAATTTTTGTAGATCTCAAAATTTGGATGTAAGTGGGGTAATATCGATTTCACATAGAAATTGTACTTGAGTCCAACCAAGCATGATAGAAATGTTGTACATGCACAATATCTATTTCTTTATTGGACCAATTAAATGTGTGTTGGAATATGTGGTGTTTAAGCTTCTCTTGAGGCCATGACCAACTATTTGTACTTGTATTTGTTATATTTTCCCTTTGGGTCCATGTAAACCTTATAAAAGGTATTTTATAATTTTTAAATATTTTTATTCTTGAGGGTTGGTCTTGTCCTAAAGGCATCATGTTCTTGGGTATAAATACCCCTTCTCACTTATCATCTTGTCATCGGTTGGAGTGTAATTTCATTTCCTTTAGTGAAGATCATTTGGTGTCTATGGACACCCCACTATATTTTGTGTTCTTTTTCATGTTATGTTTTTCTTTTGTTAAGCAATACTAGGTAATGTTGGATTCCATTCATTTTTGGAAACTACTATGAAATTTGACATGGTATTGGAGCATGTGTAAATCATCATTATTTGATTGCTTCTACGAGCAAGAATTTCTTCTTCCAACTTCTTTGAGGATAATTTTTGTAGGGGCTAGAAAAGACGGTTTTTTAAGGCCAATGACATTATCTAAAGAAGGGTTTCTAACAAAAGCCCTAAGTGGATTTGGATCATGAGGATCTCATTGGAATCAATAGATTTTCTTCAAAGAAAATATTCACCAACAGGTTTAGGTTCATCTTTCCTTCCATGGACACTCAATTTTATTTTTAATATTTTTACCAAATGGATGAAACCTCATTTGTATTTTACAAATTTATCAAAATATTTTCATTTCCTTTTCTGCTTTTGATGTCCAATAACAACACTATTGAGAGGGTAGATTGCTTGCTCATCGTGAAAGAAGAAAAGAAGAGGTTGAATTTTTTTAGATAGACCCCTAGTGCCAAAGAAATCATGGATATGTTTTCATGCTTAGCAAATGCCTTTGAGCCACTTGAAAAAGTTGCAAAAATGGTTTGGTAACTTTTTTGTTGCATAGGCATGAGAGGAGGACCTAATTGGTTGTGTTTGAAAAAATGGTTTTGAAGGGAAAACCATAATAAATATTAGATGAACAGTCAAAATTTTTTGATTTGTTATGAAATTTTAGTAAGGGTCGTTGTTTAACATTTTTCATCATTTTGTCTCGAGGTACTCCCAAATTGCGGTTGAAAATTCCTTGTCTTTCCCTCCAAAAATTCAAAATTTTAATTTAAAAAATAAACATATTCATGAATATTCTTCAAAAAGGGGGAAATTCATGCATGAATGTGCTTGTATCATCTTGATGTAGACTTGCACCAATAATGCACAAGGGAGGGGGAGGAAAGCGGCGATTTGGTTAGCTTTAAGTGTCTTATATCCCAAGCCCAACACTTGGTGAGATAACTAGCAGGAGGGACTTATGACCCTTGCCTGTGGGACATCTCAGGTTCAAATCCCTTCTCCTCTACTTTTTTGATAATGACATTAGCATGCAAATAGCATAGAAAAATAATGACATCATCACCCTTAACGATGTGACACTTTTGGTGACATGGTACATGATGACATGACATCCCCTTTGCATAGGCATGATGATGTGGTAGGTTCATATGGATACCACATTGTAGTCCATATAGTGGAGGTGGCACTAGGTGCATGAATCTTGAGGTAACATGTGGAGACCCATATAGTTAACGTGGTAGTCCATATAACATATATGGTAATAAGCACGCCAAATCCTAAGGCGACACATGGTATTTGATGTGGCGGTCCAAACAAGTGATGCAAGGTGAGACAT
This sequence comes from Wollemia nobilis, assembly GCA_028583015.1. Classification (NCBI taxonomy): domain Eukaryota; kingdom Viridiplantae; phylum Streptophyta; class Pinopsida; order Araucariales; family Araucariaceae; genus Wollemia; species Wollemia nobilis. The sequence continues at coordinate 6,234,184 of JAQPPZ010016946.1, read as the reverse complement.
GGTAGATGGTGAGGGTAATGACTTGGTATATGAACTTCATAAGCACACACATTTGATCCTTGAGAGATTTTGTATCATAATTGAGGTCAAGATGGAAAATGAACGCACAAATCACACATTGGTTTTTAATAAATTTGAAATTATCTTTGAAATGTTCAAAATTATCCTTGAATATTTATTAGCAAATGTCATCATATCATCATGGATTTGTATGACTATTAGCCTATGGAATTTATCCTAAAAAACAATTACCCTTACATTTTTATATATTACTTAACATTAAATCAAATTTCATTTCATGAACACTCATCATTCATCAAAAACATGCATTTGATCATACATAATCTATTATAACAATTACAAATTGACTTCACGATGATGGCATGAAAAAAACCCTAATAAAAATCTCTTTAGGAATTTTTATGCCTAGCGCAAGTCTTTTATCCAAATTTATCATGCTTGATTATTATTATCATTGTTTAAACAACTACTTTAATATTAAAAACAAAATTAATCTTCAAAGTCACACACATTACTTATCATCAACTACATTACTTTCAATCAACTACATTCCAAACAAATTTTGGATCATAACCCTTCGAGGTTAGAAATATAACAAAACCTCACACAAGATCTGCTTCATGACTAAAGCGAGCAAACAACCTCCATAAACAGTCATAAACAAGCACACATCTTCAAGGTATTATTGCTAATTGATCAAGATCGTAAGGGTATATTTCCACACACAATTACCCTTCTTTTTCAAACAATTCAATCATACTACATCACAAACATAAATTACTTCAAATTCTACTTTAATACACTACAATGATATTTTGATTAAAGCATGAGAAAATGAACATCAAAAACCATACAAACAAGAATTAAAAGCATGATTATGTAGATTACCAAAAACAAATTAAAATTACATCACACATCATCAAACACATCAATAGACCATAAGCATATGTATATATATATATATATATATATATATATATATATATATATATATATATATATATATATATGTCATCAAAATATACAATCAATCGTTCGATTGGTATACCACAATCATGAACATCGGTATACTCAATCACTAGGGGGTACACTACAAAAACCAGCTCAGTGTATCATCCCCTAGAACCCCTAGAACTCTGGGTGTCATCACCAGAAGGTGGTTTAGGCTCATGAAATGGAGTAGTCCTAGATGCTATCCTAGAATCCGACCTCGTAGGCCTCAAAGGTATCAACTATGGGGGTAAAGCAACCCTCTAACCCTCAGGAACAAGTTGAAAATATAAATGTTGATAAAATGAGGCTCGTTGTGTGGTCATAACCAACTCTTCCACTGCTGACCTACTCCCTAAAGTATGGCCTGAAGTCACACTCCATGACTATCGATACTGTGATGGTGATGGACGTGATGGTCTATGCCCCTGCATCTATGCTATCTGAGCCTGATCCTGGTTCACAAGACTCTGCACCTATGAAAGTTGCACCTCCAACTGCTAAATATGTGTCGCCTAAATGGTGATTTGATTCCTTAGACCGTCATTCTTCACCCATAGAGCAACCACCTCTCCAACATTGCTCGAATCACCTCTCTCTATCATAACACCCTTCCTGGGTGAATCTGTATGATGGGTTATAGGCATCCCTTGCTTAGTAGAAGGTACTATTTACTCTGGTGGGGAACATCCTACTGTGAGACCCCCTCCTACTGGTGTTGTCTCCTCTCCCCTCAAACCTAAGAGTCTATTGATGCAATCCTGATGGCCACAATCCTCCTCTTATTCAAACCCTATGGGATCAAAAACCTCCTCGTGTTTGAGGTCCCTCCCTCTACGGTGGCTTTTGTCTCTATCCTACTCCACTCAACCTAGTAGAGTGATGTCTATGCACCTCCCAAAATGCCTCCTGCAACTGCCCAAGCATACCCTATTCTTGAGTGAATCTCATGGGGCAAACGGTAGCATACCACATGGCATATCCATCCGTAACACCTACATCATCACCCTCTACTAGGGCCACATCAGCATCATCCTTATCTACCTCAAGAAATTGAGTGAGATCTAGCCTCCCGCTCGTAGTAGTCAAATCTTGTACTACTCAAGAACTAGCAAAATATTGAACCTCTAGAATCCCATGTACCATTCCAAACTGATGTAGTACCTGATCAGCGCAATGGAGCTCTATCTCTCCTCGCTCCATATGGAGCCACCACGCTCGCCTCAAACGAGATAGCTCTGACTGATCATCCTCCAAATCGTGGTGTCCCCTCCACGGTATCCAACAAATACATGTCATAGTCAACTCATCCAATACTCTTTTGGCCTCCTCTAGGCCACCTCTACTCCAAAGTTGACCAACCAAAAGACCCCATCGAAAGACTACGGGTCACCCATCCTCAATGTCCTATAGATAAAACCCCTTGGGCCTCCTCACTGCAATGTGCTCCCAACACGATACCTGTAAAAATAAAGTCAAAACAAACTGCTACCCTTATTGTATACAACCCTGAATAGGGTATGATACAAGTGACATAAAATATAGGGACCCCATTTAAACCACATCTAGGCATCTCGCATGTCAGCCATAACCTCGGCTAGCCCCCACAACAAGTGCATTTTGCTCTGTGGTATAATAGCAATCCACTCACAATCTCTGATAGTACCACAGTCAATGCAAAAACCCCCTTTGTCGCTATCAAGAAATCGATGCTCACATCGCTAGATCACAAAAGAAGGGTCTCCCATAAACTTACGCATGGCTTGACCCTGAGCCAAGGACTGGTATACATATTACCCTCTAATAGGCACTCTCAAGATCCTCCATAAATCCTCCAAGGTAGGAGCCATCTCCCCTATCGACAATTGAAATGTCGATGATGCGGGATACCAGTGCTCTGCCAATGCTGTCAGCAAACTATAATCCACCTCAATACATGGCATTTCCTCCATGTGATTGAGCCCCACTATGGTGAGAGTACTCCTCTCATTCGCACTAAGAGCTCCTACCCGAATCTCAAAGCTAGTATGATGTCACTCGCAACCCTTAAGGGTCCCTCCTTGCAAAAGAAACAAAAATAATGCACAAATCAGTCATAAAATTACATAAACAAAATAATAAAAATGACAATTTTTAAATTTGCCTCAATGTCCAAAATTAGACCTAAAATACAAAATCAGATGTACGAAGATAAAATCATTCATTCAAATTTGCAAAATCGGACGTACGAAGACAAAATTGTACGTTCAAAATTACGAAAACGGACATAAAATATACGAAATCGTACATACGAATTCATCGTTACATCTGATTTTGTCAAAATCGAATGTAGTTTTCGATGAATTCGGACGTTCGATTTTATCACGAAAATTTTATTTTGTCACTGCGGTCGCACGATGACAGGCCATGATAAAAATCCTAAAAATTTAACCAAAAAAATTCAAATCAGAACGGATAGAATCACTTACCCATATGGCATCGTCGCTACTGTCACTTCTGACATGAACCAGGTCTGCCCGATGCTCTGTGGTGGACATTTTACTTGTTTTCTCCAGAGCAAAATCAACTAAAACAAGAAAGCAAAATGAATTAGGGTTTTTTCGTAATTTTTAATTTATCCCTATTTTCACCTCAAATTTCAAGTTTTGTAGTAAATCATGGATTTATTCCAAAACTCGAAGGGGGTATCTCTGATAATAACTATAAAATGATTTTGAATTTTTTTACAAAATACCATACCTTTTCGTTACTTTTCTTTAACGTATTATTGCTCATAAATGTGCTAAAGAGGGGGTAAAATGTAGTCATCAAATTTGGACACACCTCCAAATTAATAATGTTACTAAAACATCTTAATTACCCTAGTAACATGTAAATCACCCTCAAAAATCCCTACCTCGATATTTGTGCCAAAAATTTAAAAAATAGTTAAATTGTACTCTCTTTAACAAATTTGAATGATCTCAATGAAACCGGACATATCGAAAAAAATTGGATGCATCTGATTTCATCCTAATTCCACATGCACCTAATTTAGGCATCCAGATCGGATTTTGAACTTAATCTGGACATTGCCAGCTGCTCAATGAAATCGAACAATTCGATAAAATTGGATATAGTCGGTTTCGTCCAAATCTAGCCAAAAGCCTAATTTTGCGTAAGAACCTAATTTTTTTGCCACTCACCTGATCCCCACCGTTTTAATCCCTTAGATCCACTATAATCAGCTTGGTTGATGATTTTTGCAAAAGAGCTTGGAAAGAGGAGTTTTGGAGCTCTTTTGTAGGTTGCAGTAGGAGATATCATTGTCAAATCATCATCCAAGGAGCATTCAGCCATGGCATCACTTTCAGCATACTCAAATTTTACTTTTACTTAATTTTTATTGTACTTTCTCACTATTTGTACAAAATTGGTTGCATTTGATTTCCTCACTGTTACGTCCGTTTTCGTTCTCTACTTTACAGAACTAGCCATTGGATAAAACTGATTGCGTACAATTTCATGTTTTGCATACGGTTTCATGCTTAGTGTACGGTTTCATACTTACATCCCTCTGGGGCAAAATTCTGCATTTCTAAATATTCTATTTTGTATTATTAGCTTCATAGCATTGTTAATTTCTGCAATTTCATATTAAAAAAAAATTTATCGCTAAATTTAGCATTCTCTTTCATTTTATAATTAGAATAATCAATTTTTTACATTTTTCATGGATGGCTAAAAGAACCGAGGGGATTTGACTGTCACAAACCATGATCTAATGTGGCCTATGCAGATCCTCCTTCCCTAAATCCAAAATCCAGTGTTCTACTATGAAATTGTAGGTTTTAAACGAGATCGTATGCATCCTTTTTTGTCAAACAAAATCGTACATTCGTTTTCATTCTATCTGCATCCAATTTTGTACAGTGCAGTTGATTTCATCAAAAATCAAACTCTTGAATCAAGTAAGTGATCAAAATCTATTCTTTCACTGGTATATTCACATTCTCTATTCTGTACGCATCTGTATTAAATCATAAAATAGAAAAACCCCCAAAAACATAGATTTATTACATTTTTCACAAAACTCAAAAATACAAAAAGAGAGCATGTGAGCATAGATAAAACCTTTGCATCATAGTTAAATTTTATAACACTTTTTAGATAAGACTTGTGTGCCTTGTCTTAATTTGCAACTGAATTGCATGTAGCTAGGTAGAAGTTGTATTTTGGCCAAACCCTAGGTGTATGCTTTTAAAACAAAGAATACATCAATACACTACCTCACCTAGGCGTGCAAACAGCCATAGCAAGTGTTTCCTAGTGAACCCCACCCAATTCACCGATAAACACCAAAGAGAGTGCAACAGAAGCACTTCTCGTCCGAGATGCAGATTCATCATTTTCCCTCCCCCTTTCGAGCACAGATCCATTAGCCTGGGAGAAAGGGGTGCAAAAATTTTGGGTCTACACCATCAAAGTTCATTTTGATAAGCCCATTTTTTGGATATTTTCATTTTACCATAGATAAAAGCAAACCCTTTGTTTTAATACTATTGTCACACATGTTTCCTTCATGTATATTCAAATCTTATAATTAAGTGGTAAGCACCTCTTTTCCCACACTTGAAACTTCCCATGATGAGCACCATATCTATGAACATTCTATAAGAGAGGCAATAATATGGTTCCAAACTTGGGTATAATTTTAAAATTTATTATTTAAAATCTATTATTTTGTTCAAGCCATAAATTCCAACAAATGATAGTTCAATTCTCTAAATGTTTTTAAGCTAGATTATCTCATAAATTCATTTATGAGGATCAAATATTGAAGCATTTAACTTATTGATCAATAACTCACATTCATAGAATAATAACATTGTTTCTCAAACTCATAATATTATTCATAAATTATCAAAATTAAGTTACATTGCATGGAGCTTTATCTCCATTAAATAATATTACAAATGACTCTTCAATACTCAACTATTGCTCTCCTCAAACATCCAAGAGATACATACTTTCACATTCTTCACACATGAATTGAAAAGGATTGAAAATCCAACTAACTTCATATTATTTACAAACTCATTATATAGGCTCTAATGGCCCAAAATACATAACCAAACCCATCAAATCATGGATTTGATCCAATATGCTTAACCATAAGCTACAAAAGTGCAAAGGAGAATGCACGTAACTTCTAAGTTAAGAGGAAAGGAATATTGCTAACTATAAGATCCATTTTAGCTATCTTGAAGTACACACTTCCTACTTTGAGTTCACACTTCCTAACTAACACTCCTAAATGACAACTAGAAGATAACTAGTGCCCACAAGTGCATGTGAGAAGGAGACTCACTTACAATATTAATTTGCAAGAAATAAACTATGCAAACCTAGCTAGGAATTACTAGAGGGGTCATATGAGTGATCAAACATCAATCCTCATCATGCCTCCCCACAATAGAAGCATTGGCCTCCAATGCTTTTAGAAGAGTAGGAAAGTCATGGGACATCTGATGAAAAGAAATCCAACGAGCCTGATGCGACAGCTGTCCTCACCGAGCCACAAGATATGAGGTGGTAGACCCCTGGTGAGTCTGTCGAGTCTTTGTGTCATAGATCTGATCGAAATCCAATGGTAACTAAGAATCAGGAACCACGTCCATAGGATGACTGATAGCTGGTGCGGTCTCCAATGTAGAATCAAAGTACAACTTCAAAAGATCTACATTGACGACATCATGAATTCCCAAGTGTGTGGGAAGATCAAGGCGAAAAGCATTCTCGGACACCTGTTGAAGAATAGTATAAGGCCCATAGCGAATCGGTTTGATTTTACTATGAGTCTTATCAATAAAACGCCGCTTGTCAAGATGCAACCAAACTTTGTCACCAACCTAAAATGGATGAGGAATGCGATGTCGATCCATGGCCTTTTTTTGTTGCTGTTGTGTCTTTTGCAAAATCTCAATCACCTTTGATTGAAGATTGTGCAAGTGCTGAATAAATGAGTGTGCCTTGTCTTGCTCCTTCCGAAGATGTGAAGTGACAGGAGAAGGCAAAGACAAAGGTAACTCATAAGGTGCCAAGGGCTGAAATCCCATACAAACCTCAAAAGGTGAGTGACCTGTAGAAGAATGTAGGGCCCTATTGTAGGCATGTTCAATATGAGTGAGACTCAAGTCCCACTTTGCTGGTGAAGCGTGATGATAGATTCGTAAACTTTGCACAAGGGTACGGTTTACCACTTCAGTCTGCCCATCTAACTGCGGATGATAGGCGATGGAAAATTTAAGGGAAACTCCCAAAATTTTCCACAAAGAATGCCAAAAGTGACCCACAAAGCATGAATCACGATCTGATATAATGCTGGTAGGTAGACCAAAGGAACGCCAAATGCTGTCAAAGAACAATTGGGCTAAGTCTCACTACGTGAACTTGTCTTGCGGCATGGAATAAACTTAGCCATCTTATCGAATCTGTCAACCACCACGAACACACAATCATGTTGTCGCATTGTCATGGGAAAACCACTAACCAAATCCATGGAAATGCTTTCCCAAGGATGGGAAGGAATGGGCAAAGGCATGCCTAAGCCAAAATTCTTGTTAGCTGGTTTTGAACGACAACAAACTGCACATTGTTTGAGAAATCTCAACACATCCCTCTGCATTTTAGGCCAGTAAAAAAATCTTTGCAAGTGATGAAGTGTTTTGTGTTTCCCAAAGTGACCACCATAAAGTGTAGAATGAGCTTCCTTAATAAGTGACACCCTAGGCTCACAAGGAACACAAACCTTGTCCAATTTGTAAAGAAGTCCTTCTTTGATGTAGAAATCTTGGAAAGGACGCAAATTGGAAGAAGAAGGCTTACTCACTTGCTCAAATATTTTCCCAAAATCAGGATCCTGTGAATACTGATTAGGCCAAGTCTTAAATCCCAAGTGTGAAGTGGACATAACTGTTAAGGCAAGAGCGGTAGGAGGCCTACTCAAACAATCAACAATAGTATTACTCTTCCCCTTTTTGTACTTGATCACCAAGTGAAATTGTTGGAGGTAAGAGGCCCACTTCATATGTCTTGATTCTTCAATTTTACTTTGAGATTGTAAAAACTTGAGAGGCATATGATCAGTGTGTACTATGGTATATTTTCCCAAAATATAATGTCTCGAGTACTTGATAGCTTGAACTAATGCATACAACTCCTTGTCATATGTAGAATAGTTCAACTTAGCAGCAAAAAAAGTTTCTGAATGATAAGCAACTGGATGACCATTCTGTTTGAGCACAACTCCTAAGGCAACTTTAGAGGCATCCATTTCAATCTCAAAAGGTTGAGAGAGGTCAGGTAAAGTTAACACAGGTGTTGTACAAAGTTTCTTTTTGAGTTTCTCAAAGGCAATATCTTGGCTTTTCTCCCAATGAAATGGAACTTTAGACTTAGTGAGATAATGCAATGGAGCTGCAAGAGTGGAATATTGAGGAATGAACTTGCGATAAAAATTCGCAAGTCCTAGGAAACTCCTTAACTCAGTGAGAGTTGAAGGAGGGGACCACTTAAGTAAAACATCAACTTTGGTGGGATCTACCTGAATTCCACTTTCACTAATCACATAACCAAGGTAAGAAACTGAAGTATTGCCAAAAGAACACTTGGAAGAATTGGCATATAATTGATTCTTCGCAAGAAGATCAAGTGTATGATGGATATGCCCAAGGTGTTCCTCCCAAGTTTTTGAGAATATCAATATATCATCAAGATATATTATTACAAATTTTTCAAGTACATCACGAAATACATCATTCATCAACCTCATGAAGGTTGCAGGAGCATTAGTAAGACCGAAGGGCATGACCAACCATTCAAAGAGGCCCATATTCATTTTAAAAGTTGTCTTCCATGTATCCTCAACTTGGATACGCACTTGATGATATCCACTTTTGAGATCTATTTTTGAAAAGAACTTAGCTCCTTGGAGCTGATCTAATAAATCATCAATGCATGGTAGTGGATATCTATTCTTTACAAAAATTTTGTTCAAAGCATGAAAATCAATGCACAATCTCCAAGTGCCATATTTTTTAAGAACCAACAAAATAGGTGAGGCACAAGCAGAAGTACTTTCCTTAATGAAACCCTTAGACAACAAATCTTCTATTTGCCTTTTTATTTCTTCATTTTGCAAAATAGATTGTCTATACATGGGAGCATTAGGTAGTGAAGAACCAGGAATGATTTCAATGTTGTGATTAATTGTGCGAATTGGAGGAAGAGACTTTGGCTCCTAAAATATGTGTGAGTAATTTTGCAATATTTTATCCATTGAAGAGTGTTGCTTTGGAATGGATGTGGATGTAGGAGTGTTTTGAGAGCGAATGAAAATTAGAGCAACGTCACCACCTTTTTTAATTGCCCTTTTTGTTTGCTTGGAATTTAGAATGATGTTAGGAGTGTTGGTGCTTTTAATGAGAAAGACCTTACCATATTTTTGAAGTGTGTAGGTTCTTTTGAAAGCATCATAAATAGCTCTCCGATCATACTGAAAAGGTTGTCCAAGAAAAATCCCACAACAATCCATAGGAGTCACATCACAAGTGACTTGATCTATGAAATGTGGGCCAAGTGCAAATTTTAATGTGCAAGTGTGAGTGATTTCTGAGCCCCTTCCACTATCCTTCCAACCCAAAGAATAAGGTTGAGGATGAGGCTCCATAGGTAACTTCAATCGCTCGACAATGGACCTCGCAATTAGATTTTTCTGCGAGCCATTATCCACTATACAATCTGTTGCAAAATTATGGAGCAAATGAGCTCGAGTGATGAACAAAGCATCACGAGCGCCCCCTGATGAACTTACATTTACCAAGGTAACCTCATTGAGCTTACCTCGTAATTCCGTGTATACTCTACTTTCTCCTACTGACTCAAGGGGACCTTTGGAAGCATCCTCCTCTTGAGTAGTGATGACTAAACTCTTCTTTTTAAGCTTAAAACAATCAGCTTTTTCATGACCTTTTTTCTTACAATAGTTACAAAAAATTTTAGAAGAAGAAGGTTTGGAAGAAGAAGAAGAAGAAGAAGGAGTAGAAGTAGAAGGAGAAGGAGAAGAAGGATATGGAGAAGAAGAATTCTTCTTTTGAGCAAAGTTCTTCTTTGGTGAGAAAGAACTATTCCCTTTTGATGAGTTTGCAACCACTTGAGTAGCAGGTGCATGGAATGCCTGCGAATGCGCCTTGAACTTGTCCTCCGCAAGTTGCACCTGGTTGAAAATTGAATCCAATGTTTCCATAGAAACAAACATAATTTCCCTATACAAATGTTCCAACAAACCACTTTGAAATTTGAGAATCAAAGCTTTAATATCTTCCTCCACATTCAAAAGTATCATGTACCTGTTGAATTGAAAGATATATTCCTACACAGTCATATTAGTACCTTGTCGAAATCGAAACCACTTAATGACCAATTCCTTAGAATAATTGGAAGGATAAAAATTGGTCTTAAGACAATCTACAAGCTCATCCCATGAGGTGAGTTCATCATGACCTCTTTTTCTTTCAACAAGTACTTTAGCTAAACCAAAAAGTTTGAGTTTAGCATATGGAACCATATCCTCATCTGAAAGCTGAGTATAAGAAAACCAAGAACTCATGTCAAGAATCCAACTATTCAAGACTTCAGGGTTCCGGGATCCATCATAAAGTGGCACTTCACAACGAACTCTCAGGCGAGAATCATGAGCAGAAGTTGAAGCATTGTGGACAGAAATATCATTTACCTTCATTGCAAGGTTACCGAGGACTTCTGCCATGGTAGTATCATTAGCTTTATCTGCTAAAGCATTCACAACATGTGCAAGTTCTGCCACTTGGGCAGCCAAGTCATAAGCCATGTGAAACCGGGTATAATCCAGGAGTAAAAGGGAAAAGCACTGAAAATCAAGGTCAAAATTGGAGGTTCCTTGTTACAATGTTGTGCCCTGAATTGAAAAATACTCCTAAGGCTCAAAATTTAAAAATTTAAACTAACCTAAGGTTTAAAATTTATATTTTATTAATTTAAAAATAACTTAATTAAAAATTAAATTTTAATTAATCAAAGATTAATTAATTTAATTAAGTTATTAAAAATTAAATTAATAAAAAAATAAAAATTACATGCAAAACCTTAGAATAGTAAAATTAAAAAAATTACAATAAGTTTTACCCTTGGTTTTACCGAAACTGCACTCCACCCTCTGTTGCATGAAATTTTGCAACTGTTGTTGCACGTTTCTCGAGGTGGTGCTAGTTCAATGTTTAATAGCTACAAATTTTCCTAGGCGGTGCTTCTCCGTGCAAAAATACCTGTAGGGGCGGCCAATCCTGTCGTGCGCTAAGCAACGATAGGTCCTGCCAAGCCTGCAGATTGCAAGCTACGATAGGCCTGTCAAGCGTGCAATGCCTCATCGCACTTGGCAGCCACAACGTCAGCAAGTCTGCAGCGGTAGCAGTACCTGTAGTACGTGCAATACTGTTGCACTGGTAGGCTACAATGCCTACAAGCCAATAGCACCTGTAGTGACTACAAAACTTACAGCTCGTGTAGGCTACAGTGCAGGCTGTAGAGCATGCAGCTTCTGCTGCACGTATATCCTGCAGCTCCTATCGACTGCAAATTGTGCAGCTTACACTGCACAAGAAGCCTATAGCACCTACAGGTTGCAGATCGTGCAGCTATCACTGCACGTGTAGCCTACAGCACCTGTCGACTGCAAATTGTGCAGCTTTCGCTGCACATGAAGCCTATAGCACCTACAGGTTGTAGACTGTGCAGCGTCTGCTGCACTGTAGCCGGCATGCTACGACGGCCAAACATCGGAGGCTGTCGAGACGTAACCGACAGACCTCAAAAAAAATATTATATATATATATATATATATATATACAATAATATTTTAATTAATATATTAAGAAAAATAATATATTAATTAAAATTAAGTTTTCTAAATAAAAATGAAATTTGAAATTAACCAGAAGGGTTAATTTAACAACATTGAAAACTTAAACTTTTACAAATATTAGCAATTTTTGAAGGGGAATTACCTTCAAATTTTCCTAACAAATTGCTAATTTACTATCATATCACCAAGACCCCTTCAGTAGCTCTCCTTTCAAGATCCAGTCGACACACGACCAACGTTTGAAAGGCAACCAGACCCAAGTCGACACACGACCTGGTATAGATGCTCCTCAGTCTTCAAGACTCCTCAATGGTAGGAACAAATGGCTCCCTAATGCGTATTTCACCGTAGGAGTAGTCCAAACCTGCCAAGGGATTTTTGTAAGAGAGGAATCGGGGTAAATTTTTCCTATACCTCTTGAGCATAAGTAAAAATTTGGAACGAGGAGTTTGACGCCTAAGGAACTTCCTTCTGCGAATGGTTTTCAAGCTCCCCTTGAGCTTGAACCGAGTCCTCAATGAGAAAGAATTTCTCATGAAAAATAATCTATCTCCTACCCTCTCACCTCACAAGCCCTAGTGCAAACATAAACTAGGCTCTGATACCAATGAAAAGGATTGAAAATCCAACTAACTTCATATTATTTACAAACTCATTATATAGGCTCTAATGGCCCAAAATACATAACCAAACCCATCAAATCATGGATTTGATCCAATATGCTTAACCATAAGCTACAAAAGTGCAAAGGAGAATGCACGTAACTTCTAAGTTAAGAGGAAAGGAATATTGCTAACTATAAGATCCATTTTAGCTATCTTGAAGTACACACTTCCTACTTTGAGTTCACACTTCCTAACTAACACTCCTAAATGACAACTAGAAGATAACTAGTGCCCACAAGTGCATGTGAGAAGGAGACTCACTTACAATATTAATTTGCAAGAAATAAACTATGCAAACCTAGCTAGGAATTACTAGAGGGGTCATATGAGTGATCAAACATCAATCCTCATCAATCTTGACTTTACACACATTTGCACACTCTATGACACTTGTCCTCATCCTACACATTAACACATACTATAGAGAAATATAAATCACACACTCTATTCTAATATTTACAAATGTATAATGGTACCATGGGGTACATTCACAAAGCACTAAATAATGTAATATTCTCCAACACCCCCTTGTATTACATTATTTGGTATGAAGATATTTTTATGTACACATGGATTTAAATTATCTTAGACTTGTTTGATCCAAGTGCTTTTGTGAAAATATCTACAAGTTGTTCCTTAGTGGGGATATATTTAATCTAAATATGATGATCTAGGCAATGATCTCTAATAATGTGATATTGTCATTCAATATATTTTGTTAGTTCATGAATCATAGAATTTTTGATTAATTTGAGAATTCCTTGATTATTACATTTAGTATTGTAGGAGCTTTTCTAATTCTCATATCTGACAAAATATATTGTAACCAAAGTGTTTCACATACTACATCTCTTGTTGCATGATATTCTATTTTTGTTAATGAAAGGGATACCACATGTTGTTTCTTATTGTACCAAGAAATAGGTCCTGACCCAAGACGGAATACATATCTTGATGTTGATATTTTGTCATCTATAGATCTAGAATAATCATAATTTGAATATCCCTATAAGTAAAAATTATCTTTTTTCATATTTTAACCCATATTCTATGGTTTTGCTAATATTTGAAGTATTCTCTTTGTAGCTTTCTAATGACTTTCTCTCGGTTCTTTTTTTTTAATAAGCTATGTGTGGCTTCTATTGGGGGCCACTTCCATTACAAAAACAAAATATTACATTGCTCTCATTACATTTCTAACAAGTTAATTAAAGTATACCCATATTTTCCTTTCTATCAAATATATTCTCCATCTTCTTCAAACTTCTAAGTTTCCATAATCAACTCTTTTTTTTTTAAGGAACTAACAACAAGAAAAACCCTTACATGACACATAACTCCAACAAATAGAAGGAAAAAATATAACAGTCATCCATCAAAGAGAAAATCAGTTTGATTATTTTTCTTCTATAGAAGAGGTTCTTCCTCCTTTAGAGTGGCAAGATCTGAGAATGCATTTTTGCACTTCAAGCTCTTGAGGTAATATCTAGTTGTAACACATTTTGTAGGATCTTCATTTTCATAAAATTGACCATCATCGATTGTTTTATAATTAGATTTCAAGAATACCATTTAAGGTGCTAATATTTTCCATGGAACCATCTAGATGGTATTTAGTAACCATTTGGATTTTATCAATGATTTGATTCAAATTCTCCTTTTGGGGTTGAGTCTTTTGTTGCTCACATGATTCTTGTTGGACAATTGGTGCATCTAGAGGATGAGCTTCTTTCTTTTGAACTTGGACATTTAAATATTTTAAATCATTTGCATGCAGGGTCTTCTCCTCCACTAAGGAGGAATTAGAGCATGATCGGATGGCCAAACATCTCTTCTTTAGGTGGTCATATTTCTAACAGCCATAACATCTAAGAGAGAAGTTTTTATATTCAATATTTTGGATTCATTCCCCTTTGCTTGATGATATAGTCATGGATTGAGGCCCAAGAATTAGAACATCCATCCAAACAACCAATATTGCTTTACTCATTAATTTTATTGGAAATATTTTCATCTATTTGGACATCCATATACTGGAATGCACCAATGTCATTACCAATTTTTTTGAATATCTTCTCTCCCCAAAACTCCATAGGGAGAGCATAAAGATTCACCCAGACTAGGAAGCCATTAACTTCTTATGTAAAGGGGTTGAAACTAGGATTCCAAGGTCTTATATAGACACCCCTTTGTTCAAAAAACTAATTATATCTATAATCCATTACCCTATCTCTATTCGCTAAATTAGAAAAAGAAACAAAAAAAAATTGGGTAGGAGAGTTACTTGAAATTGTGTACTAGTCCACCAATCTTTAATGTATCCTTTGAGCTCCTCTAGGACTGGTCTTTTGTCCTTGATTTTGCAGATAATTGTTCAGGTTTCATGATGAATCAAATCCAACCCAAATTCATCCTCTAAAATCATGATAGAGGGCAAATGTTCATCCAACTATGAACCTAAATATCCCTAAGAGATATTTCTTCTAACCGAAGAGGCTTTCTCATAAACTAAAGAGACAGTCTATGAACAACCCTCTTCCTTCAATGCTTGACTACACCTAGGGTTTGCATCCCTTTCGCAAAGACTATAGCCAAATTTATTGCTTTGTTCCATCGCTTGATTGCACCTAGGTTTTACACTTCTTTCTCTAGGTTCTTTCATAAACCTAGAAAGATAGTTTAAAGCAAAAATAATATTGATTCTGGTATTTGTTAAATACAAAAGACTTCCAATTAGTTGTCCATGCATCATAGCAAAAACTATTGATGTCTTATCATATCTTGATAATTATAGTTTTTGCTCCATAGGAGTGTCTTTAGGTTTACATTATTTTTCTATATTTTTTAGTAATGATTTTGCATACATTTTTCTATGTTATTATCTTTTTGATAAAATTCAAAACCAAGGCAATAGTGTAAAAGTCCTAGATTTGTCATTTCAAAGTATTTTTCCATATCTTTTTAACTTCATCTATCAAATTTATTGATATTCCTATGATTATTATATCATCAACATTTACTACAAGAATTATTCTTTCTAACTCAACCATTTTTGTATAAAAATTTGAATCTGTTGCACTCCTTTTGAAATTGTGTCATAGTAGATGATCATTAATCTCGATATACCATGTTGTTAGTGTTTGTTTTAATTCATACAATGATTTGTTTACTTTGTGGGCCTTTTGTTCATATCATTTGATAACAAAACCTTACGAATGATTTATATATACCTCTTCTTCAAGATCACCATTAAGAAATGTGCTCTTAACATCTATCTAATATAGTTTCCATCCAAGTTGTGTTGCTAATGCACAAATTGTTCTAATAGTATTTATTCTTGTTGTAGGTGCAAAAGTTTATTCATATTCACTTCATTCTATTTAAGTATCCATTTACTTTATATTTTATCTTATAAACCCATTTACATCCTACTACTTTCTTTCCTTGTGGTATATCAACTAGATTCCATGTTTTATTCTTCATTAATGTCACATATTCTGATTCCATGGTTGTTTTCCATTTTGGTTGTCTTATGGTAGCTTGTGTAGTTGTAGGTTTTGCTACTAAACTCATTAATCCCATATTCATTCTTGTCATGCTATGAGTTTTAGGTCTTGTGGTGGTAAGATCTGGCATTTATTCTAGCTTTGAATCCTTAAGAGTATTTTTGTACCATTTTGTCTCTTTTATTTTAGTTATCATTATGAATTTTGAGTTTTATATGGTCTCATTAAATATTTCTTTTTTTTATTCTTCATTTCATGAGTTTTTTTTATATTAAAAATTTAGAATTGATCTTGTATCAACCTTTTGATCTTTAATAAAGTTTTTTCTTTCATCAAAAACTACATCTTTGCTCCCATATAATTTCTTTGTAATTGAATCAATTATTCTATATTATGTTGAATCATCATCGTAACCAAGAAATATCCCATATATCATCTAAATTTGTTCTTTTTTCTTTGGGACATGCACATATTCCTTACATCCAAATATTTTTATATATTTTATTGAAGGTTTTTGACATGATCATGCTCCTTCAGGATTAATATTTTTAAGTACTATTGTAGATGATCTATTTTGTATGTATATTATATTTTTTATAGCTTCTACCCAATATTGTTGATCAATATGAGCTTCTTCTAGCATGCATTGTACTTTTTTCATAATGGAATGATTCCTTCTTTTTGCTATACCATTTTTTCGGGGTGAATAAGTTGTGAGTTGTGTTTTTATGCAATTTAATCTTAGAAAAAATTCAAATTATTTTGATAGAAATTCATCACCTCTATCTGAGCAAATATTCTTAATTGATTTTCCTATTTTTATTTCCACTAGTTGTTTAAATTATTTAAAGTAACTAAAATCTTTTGATTTAAGTTTCAAGAAGTATACCCACAATTTTTTGGAATAGTCATCAACAAACAATGGAAAATATTTGTATCCACCAAGGCTAGTAATGTCCATTGGTCCACATAAGTCTGTGTATACTAATAATAGTGTCTCTTGAGCTTTGTATACACTTAACTCAAATGGTATTCTATGTTGTTTTCCTTCAAGATATTTTAGAAAAGCTGTAGATTCCCTTATTAATATAGGTAATCATACCACCATTTGATATCTACTCATTTTATTCAAGAAAGATGCACTTATATGTCCTAGAATTTTATGCCAAAATTTCCTTTGTTTCCAATGTATCAAAATAAAATAGGCCATTTGTGTATGAACCATATGCTATAAATTTCCCTTGTCTATAATAAGATATTTCTTTTTGTTTTTAATAACTTTGAATTCAACCATCAAATTTTGATCTAACATTTGAGATATTGAGAGTGGATTGTGTAGACACCAAATCCTAGCCACTTGTCATTCATCCTAGTCATTCTACCATCCACTTGTCCACCATCACCCTTTCCCGCCATTCAATTGGCCATTCCATGCCTTTCCCGCCATCCAATGGCCCACTTTAGCCCTTTCCCACCATTTTTTGACCCCTATTTGACTCATTTATATTTATTTTATATTATTTATATTTAAATATAATATTTTATATTATATTTTAATATATTTATTATAAAATATATATTTATAAACCAAATTAACCTCAGCCGTCCGATCCGATCTAATCTCAGCCGTCCATCTTCCTTAATCCGTGTCACACCTAAAGTTTAATATCAGCCTTTGGATCCACTTTAATATTAGCCACACGATCAAAAGTGTTAAGCTAAAACCCTAAGAAAACCCTAGGCTTGATAATAAATAGGAGCATTCTCAATGCTCAACCCCTGAATCCTAGAAAACTTGAACGCTGGAGCTTTAATTTACTTGTGAGGCCTAACCTTGCTGAGAGCTAGTTTCTTGTGAGTAGATTGTGCCCTAGCCTATCCTTCCCCAAAACCCTAGCTTGCCCTAGGATTTTCGGATTCTAGCCATCTTCGCATCCCATTTCCACCACTACCATTATCGTTCATCCATCGAGCCCTTCGCATCCCCCCGATCTACTTCTGTAGATTTAGCCCTAATCCACAAGTACAATCGAGCACCTACCTCATCCCATAGGCACAACAGTGCACCTACTACATTCTGTAGGTGCAGCACAACACATGTTGTCCCCACAGCCACAAACCATAGTTTGCCGCATAAGATCATCAGGTGCCACCGGGGCACCCTGCCATCAAATCTACAATGGAGCAACAGAACAACAAAGTAAGTATTTTGTGCATTTTATTATTTGGTGTTATTTAGATTCTGCATGTTTTATTCACTCAGATCTAGGGTTTTTAGTTTGCATTTCTGAGGGTTCACACTGTGGAACCCTCATTGTGTTTGCTAACGACTTTATGTTTGTAATGTGTGCAAGATCAGGTAGCATTCATCAAGGATTGTTGAGTAGCTGCTGAAGCTAGAGTGGCCCGATTACGGATAACCAAAAGCCCACTCACCCTGTTGGAAGCAAGATACATTGAAGACACTACTTGTTTTGTAGCTAGGGTTTTGGAGAACCCTAGCACCTGTAATTGTTGTATCAAAATAATTTTGTTGAACAGATCGATTGTAACAAAGGAGTTTCTTAGCTCCCCCCATCTATTGAATAAAATCATATTTTGTGCAATCTCTTGTTCATTTGGATTATTTTATTTTCATATTTGTTTTAGTGTCATATTTTTGCTTCACAAATGGCGATCACGGTGGGACCCCACAAGGGTTCTATTTTTTTATTTACTTTGTTGTACTAATTTCATTATGTTGTTCCATTTTATAGGGTTTTCTAGAGCAAAAAACCAACCAAAATCATCGATTAGGGTTTCTGGAAGGTCCTGTGATAGTTTGCAGATAGGTGCACAAGCGCTCTACGACACCTGCTGATCCCCACAGGCGCTTTGTTGTGCCTACACAAGTGCCCTGCTATGCCTACACAGGCACTCCACTGTGCCTGGCAGTGATTTGAAGTAGAGCTTAGGCTTTCGGGTAAGCCCTACAACCATTTTGTTCAAATTCCTATTTTTACGTATTTCAGTGTTTCACTGTTTATTTTCAGATTTCAAGCTTAAAACGAACATACATTAAGTAATCTGGAAATAAATTCATTTTAGATTGCATTTAGGGCATCTGTGCATTCATTCATCACATATTTTGAGTTTTCTATTTCGAAAAAAGAATTGCAAATTCAAATAATTCCTGCATCTTTATGTTTGCATTTGAAAGTGAAAAGCATTAATTAGAATTTGCATCTTAGGAGTTAAGGGTTGCTTATTTTACTTATCTAAGTAGGAACAATACTTAAATGCAAAAAGTATTCCTGCCCTTGGGTGGCTCCTTTGGCAGAGAGGTGGACGAACCCTCCGGTTGCTATCTAGGCAGGGGGTTTTAAGCGGTGTACTTCACACTCTTTAGAAGAAATTTGCATTTATGTGTTGGATTCTAATTTAGATTTGTGAAATCTGTTATCTTTAACATTGTTTGTCCATAATAGAGAACAAAAAAATTTAAAATAAATCACACACAACACGTTGCACTTTAAACAGTAGTAACTGGATTTCATCACCGATTGTTGCTTGAGATTTGGTGACGGTGGCAGTCATTTCCATCCACCAATATCTGCCCCTAGACACCTTAGGACTACCCCCGAGCAAACTTGTTGGATTTCATCACC
Source organism: Wollemia nobilis (assembly GCA_028583015.1). Classification (NCBI taxonomy): domain Eukaryota; kingdom Viridiplantae; phylum Streptophyta; class Pinopsida; order Araucariales; family Araucariaceae; genus Wollemia; species Wollemia nobilis. Next base: position 6,214,416 of record JAQPPZ010016946.1, on the reverse strand, counting down.
AACAAGAATCTCGTTGCCCCATCCAACCATAGTCTTTTACCTTTATTTTTCATTAAACAAGATTAGGATACACCAAACACACAAAACTATCATATCTAAAAGGAATTTACACTAAAAAGAGATAATCAATGAATAAGGTAAGCCACACAAGGTGAAACTTAGGATTGATTGTTTTCTTTGTTTCTAAATTCTTTAGCTCTATTTTCAGTTTTGAAATTTAATTATCCTAAAATTGTATTTTGATTTAATTATTTTATGGTTTTAACTCGAAATCAAACAAAGATATTAAATCAAAATAGTTTAATGGAAAGTATAACAAACACACCCGCTACTTCAGTAGCCAACCCTTCCAATCCTATCCAACCTAGTCCATCTAGGCCCATTTGCCCATCTCTCCTACAAGAGGGATCCATTCCTCAAAATATTGAGCAACCATCCATCCAAATTGACATGGACAAGGTAGAGGCTATCTACAGGTCTTCTAACTATGTTCTCGAACCCATTAGCCAAGACTATGTTGAACAACCAGAATTGGCTACATCCTATCCATCCAACCCCACCCGAGGATATCCTAATTCTACCTATGAATATGGTATGCCCTCTTCTCCCAGTCCAACCCAACAAAACCCAAGTGTTTTTAACACTTATCCTCCATCTAGCTATACCCAAACCCATTCCAATCCTTTGTATGAGGAGTATGTTAATGTTGCCTCACAGGTACCAACCTCCCAAGTTGCCACATCAAGTGCAACTTGCCCCATGCCCATTTCCTCCAATCCATCCACATCCATACCTTCATCTTCTAATTTACCCGCAGCCTTGTCAATTTCTTCCATGTCCGAGCAAGAACTTCAGGATATATCGGGTCTCGTGAATAAATTGCTTCTACAACATCAAAATGCTAGACAACAAGTTCATGTAAATCCTACACTTCCTGTAGTTTCAACCCAACCAACCATGGCCAACCAAAATTCAACTTGGGTACCCCAATCTTCGATGGTGTCCATCCCCAATCCACCTCCAATTCAAAACCCAACCCCTCCAATCATAATTTCTTTCGGCCAACCCAACCAATTCTTCCAAAATCTTCCTCCTCATCAATCTTCTCCTTATTTCAACCATCAATATTCCCCCATCAATTTCAAACCAATCAATTCCATCAAAACCATCTAATCACTCCCCAACATTTTTCTTCTAGTCCATCTCCAAATCATCAGGTTATCCAAGGCTTCCACATTCCTGGGGAAGATCTTAGGATTTAGGGCCATGCAAAAACAAATAGATCAGTTGATGCAAAACACTCCTGGCATGTCAAGCCAAAAACCAACTCTAAGCCAACTGATCCATCAACCAATCCATCCTTCGGTACCATCACCTTCCATATCCGATAAACTTTACATTACCGAAGTTTGACAAGTTTAGGGGAACTGAGGACCCTAAGGAGCATGTTAGCTCATTTGTTCATGCATGCTTTCTAATTCAAATCGAAAATGCTCTCATGCTCCGAATATTTCCTCAAACATTAGGGGGAGATGCCATAGAGTGGTTCAATCAGCTACCAACTCATAGTATTTATACTTTTGCTCAATCGATTGACCTATTCCTTGAGCGTTTTGTCCTAAACATCAAAAATAAGGTTTCATTATCAGATGTATATGAATTAAGACAATGGGATGATGAAACTATCTATAACTTTGGAAACCGTTGGAGGGCAGTCATTACCAAATTGCCATTCTCCCTCCCAATGGATGAAATCATCAAATTATTTACCAAGAGTTGCTTAAAACCCATCTCTTGGATGCTTCAGCTTCATACCTATCGATCATTTGAAGAAGCCTTAGCACATGCTAGCGTCATTGAGGAGATAAAAATCCAAGAGGGCATAATTAAGCCTAAAAAGAAAGAATGGCAAAACAAGGGCCAATTTAAAAGCAATCAATCAGGCCAAAATAAGTCATCACAAGCCTCTTTGGCTAGTCCATCTAATCAAGTAAATCAAGTGGTGATGAGCCAACCCGTAATGGCTCAACAACCAGTGCAACAACCACAACAAATTAATTATCATGCGGTCCCCTCGGTAACTCAAGCACTCACAATACAAAACACAATGCCAACTATGGAAAATCCCTCCCATCGACAATACGCTCGACCCCAACGCCAATACACTCCTTTAACAGAGTCGTATTCTTCCATATTTCGAAGGTTGTATGAAACAAACAAGTTGGCTTTGCCAGAAATCAAGCCCGATGACCCTACCAAACATGGCAGAGGTTACAAGGAACATCTATTTTACCCATACCATAGGAAAAATGGTCATGATATCAACACTTGCAATGTTTTTAAGAATATTGTTCAAGACCTCATAGACTTGGGGGCCATGAAGGCAGACAATCCCCTAGCTCCACAAAATCAAAATTTGGGAATATTTCAAACACCTCTTCCCAACCATGAAGAGGCCCAAACTAATGTAGGAGGTAATAATCATCTCACACCTCCTAACCAAGTTAATCATGTTCAACATTATCAAAATTTTGTAGGAGCGGTCCATGTGGTCACAAGAGGTCAAAGGCAAAATCAACAAAATGCCCAACAATCAAACATGTCACAACCTTCAAATCCACCACCCATTCAAACTTCTCCAAATCCATCCCCACCAATCCATCTTTCTAGTCTACCAAATCAGCCCATTCATCGTCCTCTAAGGCCAGCAGTATCCTTAAGCAATCGGTTGACTACAAGTTTGAAGATGGCTTCAACCAAATTGTCCCTATATGAGCTCATCCAACAATCCCCTAGGCATAGAGAAGCCCTAATGGAAATTCTTAAATCCATTGAGTTTGAAGCTCAAGACCCTAATGCCTTCAACAACTTTGTAGGGAGCATTAGAACATGCATGGAGCCATCCATCACCTTCTATGACTTTGAAATAAAGTCAATGACCTCAGAATCCGTAGATCCTCCATTGCATATCATGGCCTTGATAGACAAGAAGCCATTTAAGAGAGTCCTAATTGATACCGGCTCATCCATCAACATTATCACTACCACTGCCCTTAGCAACCTCAAACTTCTGCCTTCCCATATTTCCAAGTCATCATTCACCCTCAAAGCATTTAACGATGCTTTGTGTACCATAGTTGGCACTATTGTTTTACCCATTGAAGTAGGGGTTAAAATGTTGCACACTATGTTCCACATCTTGGAAGGGGCCATGGCATACAATGTACTCCTTGGTAGACCTTGGATGAGGGAAATGAAATGTGTTCCATCAATTCTCCACCAATGCTTGAAATACGTTCATGATGGTCAAGTCCATTGCATCCCCACGGATGTAGAACCTTTCAAGTATTGCAATTTCATTTCAAATCCCTATGAATCCATGTTACCTTCCACCCACCTATTCTTATCCCCATAATCTTCGAATCCATCCACTTCATCTTCTAATCCATCTACATCTTCTTCCAAAGCTCCTATTTTTGAGGAGTTACCCATCACCAAACCCCCTCAATCATCCATTTCTTCTTGTACATGTGGTCAAAGTCAATCCACTTTCACCACATCATCCACCTCAATTACTCCTTCTACAACCATTTCTTCTTCATCATCATTGCCTCATCCACCTTCTTCTAATTCCAAGCCATCACCCAATATTTCTCCATCAGTCGATGTTTCACAAGTCAAACTTTTGGAGTGTGAAATATTCAACTCCCCGCCACCTTCCACAACCACCTCCAATCCTGAGCCATCCATTTCCACATCATCCACCACCTCATCCCAAGTCGAGGTCCACATCACTAGTCCTGGTATTGGTGAATACGTGGTCCAAGATGTTACCATTACCCCGCTTGCCATCCCTACAACCAAGGATTTTGGTCGCCCACGTGACCCTCCTTTAACCATAGGTGTTGTCTACGATATGAGCTCCGCTCCTAATAGTATCAACTTTGTTTATGGAGGGATTGATTCCTCAATTGAGGAAAATGCCCTAAGAACCAAAAGAGCCAAGACATGCCAACATACAAAACATGATGGGATTTCCATCTCGTTACTTCCATATAGTCAATTGGCAAGGTCAAGGTTTAGGTTCCCATGAACAAGGGATACATGACATAATTGATTTCCCATATCGAGGAGCACATGATCGTTCAGGCTTAGGATATACCCCGCTTTCCACAACTGCTTCCCTTGAGCAAGCCTTCCAAAGGCTTAGCCTCAATGAAGAAGACAAAGCCCCCTTCCATTTCCCTCAACCACTTCTCTTGAACAAGCTCTTCAAGAGCTTAGCTTCAATGAAGAAGAAGATCCACTAAATTTTTCCTACCCACTTCCATATTCCAATGATGAAAGTTATGAAGAGTATGAACTTATGTCCAACGCTTCTGATGATTTTGAAGAGGAATTTCAGCCCATTGTTCCCCTTACCCAACAGGATGAGTTTTACCTCAGACTGTTTCCCATCCATCAACCCATATTTCGCTTGCTTCTTCCACAAGAACAAGCTGACCCACCTGGTGAACCACCCCCACATGAGTTCCATTGAGCCATTCAGCCAAGCCAAAATTTGTAACATATGTATATAAACAAAAATTAAAAAAAAATCAAAATATTAAAACAAAATTTTTCTTTGCATGTACATAGCATTTAATTTCATGTTTTGTTGCTGCTATCTAGGGTTAACAAGATTCAACATCGGTTCCCATCCATTCTTCCAATCCATCTTCTCCTACTAAGTTAGTATGAATCCTATTGACTTATTCACCCCACTCCGCAATCCATACAATCTGGCTAAGCCAATTCCAATTGACATAAGCCTTGTTGACATGGACCATATTTCTTCCCCACCCTCCTTTTTGGAGTTTGTCCTATTCGAGGAATTGTTAAGGGCTTCTGCCAACTACATTCCTCCTTCCCCTCCACCTTCACCTCCATATTCTACCAAGAACCCCGAGGTCTTTCAGGTAGAGTTAGATGATGATAAGTAGGAAGAGTTGGATGACATCTTAGATGACATTCATCTGATCCCAACACCACATCAACTTGATGAAGGTTCACATATTTCTATTGAAGATACCATCGAAGTAAACCTTAGTTCAGATCTTGATAATCCCCAAATTTTCAAGCTTGGAAAAATCTTATCATCCAATGAACAAGAGCAATTCATTGCTCTCCTCAAGAAGAAAAAATATGTGTTTGCATGGTCCTATAAGGATATGCCTGGTCTTGACCCTAGTCTTGTGGTCCACAACCTCACCTTACATCCCGATGCCAAATCGGTCAAACAAAAGCTTAGAAGGATGCATCCTACCATGGCCCTCATAGTCAAGGAAGAGCTTCAAAAACTTCTAGATGTCAATTTCATTGTTCCTATTGACTATCTTGAGTGGCTTTCAAACATGGTACCCATTCACAAGCCTAATGGGTCGATACACATTTGCATTGATTTTTGAGATCTTAATAAGGTGTGTCCTAAGGATGACTTTCCTCTTCCAAACATTGATACTCTTGTCGATACCTGCGTTGGCCATGAAATGCTTTCCCTCATGGATGGTTTATCAGGATACAACCAAATTTACAAAAATTCTTGATTGTCAACACAAAATAGCATTCACTACACCTTGGGGGACCTTTTGTTACAAGGTTATACCCTTTGGCCTTAAAAATGCAGGAGTTACCTATCAACGAGCCATGACTTACATATTTCATGATTACATGCATAAGATTATCGAAGACTATGTGGATTATCTCTTGGCTAAATCTAAAACTCGACAAGAGCACATTAGTGTATTGGAAAATATTTTTAATAGAAATATAGAACATAAGGTGAGGTTAAATCCCAAAAAGTGTGTCTTTGGTGTTACCTCAGGTAAAATTTTAGGATTCATTATCTCCAAAGGAGACATTGAAGTGGACCCAAACAAGGTGAAGGTCATCATTGGAAATGCCTCCCCCAACTAAAATTAAGGAATTGCATAGTTTACAAGGAAAGATTTAATCAATCCGATGTTTTATTGCGCAACTTTCTGATAAATGCAAGTCATTCAATTACCTTCAAAGGGGGTGTCATTTGTATGGACCAATGAATGTCAAAATGCCTTTTATGACATCAAGAAATACCTAGATTCTCTACCATTCTTAGCTCCTTCTCATCCAGGGGTCTCGTTCTATCTTTATGTCTCAGCAACGAACTTTTCTTTAGGGACAATGTTTGCACAAAAAAATGAACAAAATCGAGAGCAAGCCATTTATTACATTAGTCAAACATTGTTAAGCTATGAAAACCGATACACTTATGTAGAGAAGTTATGCTTAGCAGTGGTTTTTGACACTAAGAAACTTTGACATTATATGCTTAGCCATACAACTTACGTCATAGCTGGATAAAATCCGTTGCGTTATATGATGTCTCACACTTACAATAACACTTATACCGCTAAATGGATAATGCTCCTTATAGAATTTGATATTGAATTTATCAGCCAAAAATCCATTAAAGGTCAGTTTATATCCGATCAACTTGTGAAAGCTCCACTACCTAGTGATCATCCTTTGATTATAGAGATCCCATATGATTCGGTATTTTTAGTCACGGAATTAGAATATGATGTCATTTCAAAGGAATACGTCGATATCACCTTATTGTTTGATGGATTTAAGTGCAAGAAATATCAAGGTGTTGGAGTTGTCTTTCATACACCTCACGAGATATCCATCCCTTTATCATTCAAGCTAGACTTTCCATGAAAAAATAACACTACAGAGTACGAAGCCTTAATCTTAGATCTTCAATCCACTATAGCTATGGGCATCAAGTGTATTAGGTTATTTGGGGATTCTCAACTTGTTGTCAAAAAGGTAATTGAAGAATACCAATGTAAATAACCTACCATTAAGGTTTATCATGAAGTAGCAATGAAATTTCTCTCAACATTCGAATGGTATGAAATCGATAACTTGCCTCATTCGACTAATAGATTTGTAGATGCGATGACCTCTCTTGGATCATTGATTCCAAAATATGACTTAGGAGAGGTACAACCCCTAATAATATCAACAATATCTAAAGCATCCATTGTTCGTACTGATCCTAAGGATGAAAAAGACATTTGCTTTATCCATTTGGAACCATATGAGTCTTGGTCAAGCCAAATAGTGGACTTTCTAAAATTTGGAACACTCCCATATGACATGTCTCGGTCTACAAAATTCTCTTTCAAGAAAAAATCAGCCTGCTTTTTTCTCTTGGGGGGTGTTGTATAAACGTGGTTATGATGGAATCCTTCTTTGTTATCTTGAAAAAAGTGAGGCTCAAAGAGCCATAGCAGAAGCTCACGATGGTACTTGTGGTGGTCATTTTAGTGGGATGGCCATTGCAAAGCATCTTTTATGCATGGGTTATTATTTTCCCATAATGGAACGTGACTATTGCAACTATGTCAAAAATTATAAGCAATGTCAAGAACACGCCAATTTAGTTCATGTACCATCACAATCTTTACAGCCTATACAAAGCCTTTGGCCCTTTTCACAATGGGGCCTAGATCTAATTGGAAAAATTTCACATCCTTCCTCGGGATAACATACATTCATCATCACAGCCATGAATACTTCACAAAGTGGGTTGAGGCCATTCCTCTAACCAGTACGATAGGACCTCAAATAGTGGACTTTATACTCCACCATATTATCTGCCATTTTGGTATTCCCTCTAAAATCATTTTTAATAATGGCAAGTATTTCAAGAACAAGGATGTTCAAGCACTTTGCGAGAAATATAATATCCAACATAGTTTATCAACTCCTTATTACAAGAAAATGGACAAGACGAAGCTACCAATAAGACCTTGATTGCTATTCTCAAGAAACTTGTTAACAAAAATCATAGATATTGGCATACACAAATCCCTTTGGCACTATGGGCTTATCGAACAAGCATCCGAATGCCAACAAGAGCAACACCATTTTCCTTGGTCTATGGAGTTGAAGCTATCATGCCTCTTGAGCTTTATATTCCATCCTTGTAAATTTCTTTGCAGGAATTCATAGATAATGACACTTTTATACAAGCACGTCTTGACCAACTTAATCTTCTTGATGAGAGGTGAGTCAATGCACTAGAACACTTACGAGTCTATCAAGACCGCCTAAAGTATGCTTACAATGCCAAAATCCATCTTCACGAGTTTCAAGTAGGAGATCTTGTACTTAAATAAAACCAACAAAACACCAATGCTTTGTTGCATCTTCATGATAAATTTATAGCTAATTGGTTAGGTCCATACATAATTTCCCAAAAAGTGGGTAATGGTACATATAGACTTGCCGATTTAGAGGGAGTGGAGGAACCTGAACCACTTAATGTTATCTATTTGAAAGTATTTTATTGTTAATATGATGTTTATATGTATATATATACATGGCTAAAAATAAAAAACAAACAAAAACAAATCATTCACATAGGCATGCTCCCATTGCATACATCTCGCATTTACATATAGGCATCTTTACATGCATTTTTCACATTGCATTCATACATATTGTGCACATATTCCATTTGCATTCATTCCACATGCATTTCTCACATTGCATTCATACATAGCTCGCACATATTCCATTTGCATTCATTCTACATGCATTCCATTACATTCATTCATATTGCATTCATCCCATCCCACGTTCAATGATATTTTATAGTAGTGATGATATGGCCAAATAAGAAAGTCAAGTTTCCACAACTGGGGGTACCTATTTTTTTTGGATAATTGACTAGTGAACATTGTATTAAGGAATGTATAAATAATACACTGTAGGCTTAGATTAGCCCATAACAGATGGAGCTAATAATACGACTTAGGTAGATGTTACAACAACCTAACAACTAACCTAATAATGGAATAACAACTATAATGTAATATACGCTAACATCCCCCCTTATTACATTATTTGTGTAATTGAATAACTACTAGCTATGCTAACATCCCCCCATACAACAATATTTGGGTAAAGTATATAACTGCCCCAATACAGTGAAAGAAGAAGAAGAGAAATGAAAGAATGGTGGCTCGTGCTTTGTCTTCGGCTCTGGCTCTGGCTCATGGCTCTGGCTCTGGCTCTAAGCATACCTCTGGATTTGTACCTCTGGGTCTATCTCGGGATCTGCCTATGAATCTGCCTCTGGATCATTGCCTCTGGATCTGCCTGTAGATCTGCCTCTGGAACTTTGTCTCTGGGTCTGTCTTTAGGTCTGTCTCTGGGTCATTATCTCTGGGACTGCCACTCGGTCTGTCACTGGATTTGCCTCGGGGTCTACCATAGGTTTTACCTTTTCGGTAGAAGCCATACAACATTTCTTTCATCATGGTCCATTGTGTGAGATCTGTCCATCCACAATCAATATGAACCTTGTTGGCCATTTTCACTTTGTACCAACATTTTGAAGAAGAATGATTCGTACATCCACATGAATCACAAGGATGTAATCTCCAACACTTAGCTGCAACATGTCCTGCCTTTCCACAGTGACTGCAACAATGCTTTTTAGGAGATGTAGGAGATTTAGGTTTTACAAACATGGAATTACTGGTACTTGCTTGTCCAGTATAGCCAAGGCCTTCATTCTTTGCCCTGACATCTGGCATTATTGGAGTTTTAATGCCTTGCTCATGTTTACCTAATCTCTCACCATTGAATCCCATTTTCTTCATCATTTTGGAACCAAATCCTTTGGTGTGTTTTTCAAAACACCCAATTTCAACATCTTCATCAATGCTTTTAACAATATTGCATTTGTCATTATTGATGAGATTATGGAGCTCTTTTTGAGGAGGTTCAGTTTTTAAGTCACTAGTGTCCCAAGCAAAATCTACTATTGAAATGAGATCACCTGTGCTACAACTGATATCTACCATAGAAGGTATGAGGTCACTTGTATCAAAACAAGCATTGGCCATCATGGGCTCAAGGTCACATGTATCACAACAAGCATTCGCCACCATGGGTTGAAGGTCACTTGTGTCACTACAAGCATCGACCATTAGGGGTTTGACCTCTGATTCCTCACTAATGTCCCTTTTCTGTTGTGCTTTGTCAAGAGCATAAAATGACATGAATATGCCCATTATAGCACCAATAGGGATTAGAACACCATTTTTCTGCATGTCTCCACAAGACGCAGAATCATTGATTATGGCATTTACACCACTCCTTAGTGTACGAAATGTGCCATCTTCATAATAATCTATCCCTTCCAGGTGTGGGGAAAAATATGGGCCTTTAACTGATTTAACAACATCATCAGTTGGTTTTGGGATAGTTTTCTTCTTTGATCTACCCATTCTTAAGGTGTCGGTCTCTACCGAAAATGCACCTTTTACAATGAATTTTGCAAAAATAATCTGACTAAGGTGTCGGACTCTATCGAAAATGCACCCTTATAAGTCTTCCCCCTTTGGTTTTGCAAAATTATATCTCCCCTTAGTGCAAGATAGGAGATGGTGGAGAAAAAAAAATTATCCCCCCCTTTTAGTGCAAAAAAAAATGCAACTATGAAGCCTCAAAAGGCTCTTACAAAGCTTGCCTCGTAGGCATATTAGCACAGTGTGTCACCAAAAAAATCCCCCCTGTGTGAAGTACTTCAAACAAACAAGTTGCTATTTATGAAGCCTAAAAAAAAACAGGTTTGGAGGTTTGATGAGTTTCATGCCTTATTGATAGCTTTGACCATGTGAGCAAAAAAATGTGCAATTTCCTGTCTTATAGTCCCCCTTGGAGAAAACAAATGCACTATTTTCTATTTTTAATGCATAAATTTAATTAATTTCAGTATAATTTTATCAATAATAAAATAAGTTTTGTAAAATCACTTTTATAAAAAAAAATGATTTTCAACAAAAACAATATTAAATTATGAAAAAAAACACTAAAAACTAATTAAAAAAATACAAAAAAATAAAAAATAAAAAATAAAGTTACCTTTAAATTGGAAAAGGTAACAATCCCCGCCGGGATTCGATCCCTCGTCCACGCAGGAGTCAAGCCTTAGCTCGGCCCGATCAACCAGTCGGGCTAGGCTTTTCGTCAGGATAGAAGACAGAGGGCCTTCTATTTCATGCTATCCTCTGCTTTGGCAGAGAAAAAAAATATGTTTGGGATTTTTAATCCCACATCCGCTATGCGGATGTTCTTGATCGCCTTAAGAACAAAGGCTCGGCCTTTATTATGTGATTGCCTTTGGGCAATCAATGACCGCTTGTTTTGTCGGTCAATGCATAGGAGCCAACCACTTATGCATGCCACGTCACATGCAAAACAATGCCAAGTGTTTAGCCAACTTTGCTGCCACATCCACTTGCCCAGATCTTGGTCACCATGTCAGCAGGGTCCACCATGCTTCCGGCACTAGCCACGTCAATGCCTCGTATGACATGCCACCTTGCAGCACCTCAAAAATTGTGCCATCCCTAAGTCAGTCCGCCAACTCAGCAGCCGTCAGATCCCCACGTGGCCTCCTCGATTTGTGTGCCAGTCTGCCAGATCCACAGTCAGTGGCTATCTGCCACATGTCCGCTTAGGTCCAGGTCTACCACAACCACGTGTCCTATCGTCCATCCAGTTAGTGCCTCAAGATCTGTGCCCGGGGTCGCATTCTGTCCAGTCCGTCAAGTTGTTGTCAGGTCTGACAGGTCCTGACAAAACAGATCTATAGTCAGATCTAACAGATCTGGTACACAGGCACCGGATTTGAGTTCTTGACTGATCGGATCTCCCTTGGGATGCGAGCCTGAGGTCGGCTGTCAGGTCACCTCGGGAATCGTGTCCAAGTTGCAGGTCCAGATCGTGCCTAGGGAAGCATGCCCAATTAGAAAGTAAGCGAGCCTCCTCAAAAATCGAGCCTGCTCCAGGTCCAAGAAATTAGGGTCTTGAAAAATGAGCCCATAGCGACAGCTCTGATACCATGTCGGATAATTGACTAGTGAACATTGTATTAAGGAATGTATAAATAATACACTGTAGGCTTAGATTAGCCCGTAACAGATGGAGCTAATAATACGACTTAGGTAGATGTTACAACAACCTAACAACTAACCTAATAATGTAATAACAACTATAATGTAATATACGCTAACATTTTTGGCATTGATGCAATTTTTCCCAATATCATAAGCCAACAATACCATTTGTCAAAAGTAATAAACCCCAAGTTTTTAGTCACTTAGCTACTACTAGTGTGTCTAACAATCTCCAAAAAGATGTCTGATTTTCTTTAGGACCAAAAAACACTTTTTCACATTAAGAAAATCTTGAGTCTCGTCAACTGATTCCAAAAACAATCTTGCACCAACCACACTTCTTCACATCTTAAAAACATTTTGAGTTAAAGAGGGATAACATCATACTTGGGTGGCACCTTGAAGTGAAAAGGGTATTCCTCGCTTGTCCTATCATGCAACATAGTCCAAAATAAAAAACAATGGTTTTCACCACTATCACAGTTGCTCTCCAAATATAAACACAAAATATAGAGTAGTAAGGATAGGGTCACATTCTCATCACACTTCGATTGAGAATACGATTCCCCAAAGCTCTATCCAAAGTTAACAATTTCCATGCACACACCACAAATCCCTAAAGCTTTAAGGATCGTACTACATTTCCCTCAGAAAGTTATGTAGTCATCCCCAAGGCCTAAATATCAGATCATTGGACTATGGAGTGAGTCTCCACTAGGGCTATAGACGCTTGATTGGTAGTGGAGTAAGCTCATGCGGGATGACATGTCTCTCTTCCAAAAAGAGAGACCTCTGACCGCACATATGGACAAGCTAGCTTCTTGGTCTTCTCCATAACAGGTCATGCCTAATTTACTCATAATGGGTTAATGAAATTCACATGCACACACATTGGTTCTTGATTGCCTAGCATCATTGCCATGCTCAAGATTTGGTAAATGAACTTCACTTGCACACACATTGGTCCTAAATAAAGTTAGACAACATTTAGTGAGTTTGGTTGATAGCACTAGTCTATTTGAGTCTCTGAAAATCCTTCAGTATTCCATATCAACATCCATATCTTCTTCTATATCAACATCCATATCTTCTTCCATGTCAACATCCATGTCTTCATTATGGGTCAACCCGCATAATGCCACCAAGTTTGGTGCCCCCAATTGCAAAACAATGAACAAAAATGGCCAACAAAATTCTGAACTATAAATGATCATTCAAACATCATGCATTCCTCTCATATATTTTGCATTCATTATTCTTATATATGCCATTTCACTTGCATTAATCATCCATATAAGCACTATGTATACACATCATGATTAGCTTACATTAATCATCCATATAAGCACTACGCATACACATCATAATTAGCTTGCATTAATCATCCATAAGACATTCATAAAACATCTTCATAAAACATGCATTGCATACACATAAAAAAATTCACATAAAAGATAACACAAACATAAAAGCAATGTATATATATCAAAAATATCATATGTACAATGAGTTCCAAAAAGGCTACAATGGAGCACCAAGGCTCATATACAAAAGTGCATCTAAGCACTAAGCTAATGTCTATGAGAGGACCCCTAAGACCTAGTAGGAGCCCTAGACCTAGAACTCTGCCTAGATGTTGTATGCCTCGATGACTCAGTCCTAGAGGAAGATGGAGGATCTGAAAAAGGAATGTGATAAGCCATGCACAACTCCTCCAAAGAGTGTGCATAGGTCTCACTAGCCTGTAGTCATCGCAATTCAATATGATGATGATGCTCTCTCACCAATATCTATGCTTGGATCCTTGTGATCATCTCCTAATCACCTGCATCAACCCTGTCTATCAGCTGCTCTACCTCCATTTGGGCTATGGTAGCCTACAACCCAGCTATGATCGCATCCCATCCTACCAGAGACTCCCTATGATTCTCTAGTGTAGTCTCTCGCTCCTCACAGAGCTACTCCACCTCAACCCGTAGCCTAGCCACCTCAAAGATCTCTCCCATCTCCTCGTCATCCTCCCCCTCATCCTCTACTACCTCCACCTCGAGAGTCTGTTGGTTTGCTCCCCTCGATCGCCTTCAACTCATCGATCGCTATGACCTCATCCTCTTTGGAGTTATCCTCAACTCCATAGCTACCACATCCCCACCCATCACCACATTTGGCACCCATACTGGTTGGGTACCAAACCATGCTACATACTCTAGAGTCACCCCAACATCATCTAATTGGGACCTCCAACCACTCATCATCCTCTATCTACACCCTCCATGGCTCTGCACATGGAAGCCCTACCTCATCCCATCGATGTCGGTACAACACTAGCTCATCCAACACACCCTAAGGTAAGCCAAACTACCTCAACACCCATGAGTACTAAAAGTACTCCATCTCCTCATCTCTCCTCCCAACCAACCATTGTGCCTATCTCACCCATCACAGCTACTCCTCATCACCCTCCCACATGGCTCCCCACCATGGCCTCCATATCACCTAAGCCAGAGTCAACCCTGCCCACATATCCCTATACCACTGGCTGGTATGCACCTCCCGACTCAGCTGCACCTCCTCGGCCACTGCCCATCTCCTAGCATAGGGCTCCCATGACCAACATTGAATAAGGAAGTTGCATCCAATCCCCTTCCTCCCTCTCCTTGTAACCTCATAAAGATCCTGGTCTAACTGCACCAATAACGTAGGAGCCCATGCATACGCCCTTGGATCGGTGAGTAGGTCACTCACCAATCCCAATAGGTTCCAAGGGAACCTACATCCCATGCTATTAGGAAGCACTATATTTTCTAACATGAACATGATCAAGTTCGGAGTGCATCCAACTCCTTAGCCTTGTACATGCTCAAGTAGCATATCCCCCCATCTCCCATCCTCCCCTCCCACCATCGCTCATCGAACATCTTCATCATCTCCTTCTTGTCATGCCCAACCATCACCTTCTCCCCCTCTATTGGCACCTTGAGGATGCGGTATACATCCTCAAGGGTGACAGTAGCCTCCTAAATCAGCAACTAAAAATTCCCCCTATTCGAGTCCCATATCTCTATCAAATATGAGAGATATCCATCATCCACCCTCACCACATCCAACCGAGCCACTCCCTCCAAGCCCACCTCCTTCAAAATATCCAAATCACCCTCCATAAGCTTCTTCCTCATCCCGGGAATGAGAGGAGAGAACCGATGTCGAGGCTCTATCTCCCTCAACTATAGCAACAAAAATTTTACATTAGTATTAATTTCAAAAAAAAACTTTAAAATTTTTGCACAAAAAGAACAAAGTATTTTTCAACATTATCGAGGAAAATCATGCCTCAACTCCACTAGCAAAATTTGTACCCTCCGTTGCCATAGCTCCCGTGCATATTTCCACCAACCTCACTTCCCTCACCAATTCACTCCACTCCTCAAGCGCATCTTCACAAACTCTTAAGTGTACAAATGAACCTCAAATTCACCCTGCAAGCTATTTATAGTTGTAGCTTGCGCACTCAGGCATAGCGTGAGCACCTACGAGTCAGCATGGGCACTGCGCATCGAGGCACCTATAGGTGCCACAGATACGAGGCGCACTGGCACTAAAATGACATAAAGAAAAAAGAGATCAAAACAATAGCTTGCCCCCCTCAAAATCTCACCAATTTTCACCCATGCATCATGCACATCATAAAATCACGTTTTGTGAAAACAAAAATTATTTTGCGCACATAATTTTTGAATACGATGCAAATTTGTAAAATACACAAATTGAGTTACAAAACACATCAAATGAATCCAAATTTTCACAAAACCAACACTCATCTCCTCTACTCCATATTTTTCATCATACCACAAAATTTTGCAAAAATTGGAGTTGATTTGACCATCAAATCAATTGTTTATGTTCGAAAAGTGTAAAATCAACCACTAAAAGCTCTAACATTTACAAATCGACTCCAACTTTGGTGACATCATTGCATTGCTTCTATCACATTCTTCCATCAACATTCTTCCATTATCATAATCCACCATCAGTTCTTCCAACATATGTCAAAATTACAAGTGAATCTCGTATATAGTGGTTTATTCTATATACTTGGCGATTGCAGTGATTTGCATCCATGCAATTTGGTAAGATGAATGAATTACCATAAGAACACTTGGTCATCATCATCATCACTTATCTCCTTGCTCGAAATCACAATCATATTTGGTATTTCCTCATATTTAGAGTGAAACATTGCCAAGAACAATTTGCACAACCGTTGTCATTGATGGCCTAGTTTATGGGGCTTAAAACATGGACAAAAACTCAAATTTCATCATTCAAAATCTCCTTAACACCTTAGAGATAGGCACTAGCTAGGATGATTGGTTCCAATTGTAGGAATTATTCAAACAGTCACTAGCAGACCATCCAAGGTTGACTCCTTTTTCCTTTGCATCATCATTTTGCATATCAATGACACCAAAAAGGTAAAATGTTTCAACAACATTGAATCACCCCAAATTTGGGGCAACCACATTTGATTTTGATCCTCCCACAATGGGATACATCTTACATGATCATGACATCCACATTTGACACAACCCCTTCCCACCGTTGGGGCAAAAATGGTATCACATTTTACATCATTCATATTGTCCACATCATATCATATTTTACATCATTCATATTGTCCACATCACATCACATTTGCACAAAGACCTTTATCCGCTAGGGCAAACACAAACACATCATATCACATTTTACACCAACCCCCTTCGCACCATTGGGGCAAAAATAGTATCACATCATTCATCATTTGCACAAATTTTTCAATTGGCTCATGAGATTCATCCGTAATCTCATTCACATTCACCAATTGAGGGGGTAAGCTACGCAAAAACTCCAAAATTATTTATTCTTTTGTCTTCAATATTATTGCTCAAAAATCCAACGAGAGAGAGAAGTTGCTTCTATGCCCAAAGCCCAACCAGGTGTCTCGTATTTTTGCACCATATTATGTTTCACGCAACATGGTACAAAAAGGGGCATCTGTAGACACCAAATCCTAGCCACTTGTCATTCATCCTGGTCATTCTACCACCCACTTGTCCATCACCCCCTTTCCTGCCATTCAATTGGTCATTCCATGCCTTTCCCGCCATCCAATGGCCCACTTTAGCCCTTTCCTACCATTTTATGACCCCTAACTCATTTATATTTATTTTATATTATTTATATTTAAATATTATATTTTATATTATATTCTAGTATAGTTATTATAAAATATATATTTATAAACCAAATTAACCTCAATCGACCGATCTGATCTAATCTCAGCCATCCATCCTCCATAATTTGTGTCACACCTAAAGTCTAATATCAGCCTTTGGATCCGCTTTAATATTAGCCACACGATCAAAAGTGTTAAGCTAAAAACCCTAAGAAAACCCTAGGCTTGATAATAAATAGGAGCATTCTCAATGCTCAACCCCTGGAAAACTTGAATGTTGGAGCTTTAATTTACTTTTGAGATATAACCTTGTTGAGAGTTAGTTTCTTGTGAGTAGGTTGTGTCCTAGTATATCCTTCCCCAAAATCCTAGCTTGAACTAGGGTTTTTGTATTCCAACCATCTTCGCAGCCTATTTCTGCCACCACCATTGTCATTCATCCATCGATCTTTTTGCATCCCCTCAATCAGCTTCTATAGATTTAGCCCTAATCCGTAGGCACTGTCGAGTGCTTTCTTCATCCCACAGGTGCTGCCAAGTACCTACTACATTCTGCAGGTGTAGCACAATGCCTGTTGTCCCCACAGCCACAGACCAAAGCTTGCCACATAAGATCATCAGGTGTCGCTAGGGCACCCTACCATCAATCTGCAACGGAGCAACATAACAACAAAGTAAGTATTTTGTGCATTTTATTATTTGGTGTTATTTAGATTCTGCATGTTTTATTCACTCAGATCTAGGGTTTTTAGTTTACATTTTTGAGGGTTCACACTATGGAACCCTCATTTTGTTTTCTAATGACTTTATGTTTGTAATGTGTGCAGGATCAGGTAGTATTCATCAAGGATTGTTGAGTAGATTTTGAAGCTAGAGTGGCCCGATTACGGATAACCAGAAGCCCACTCACCCTGTTGGAAGCAAGATACATTGAAGACACTACTTGTTTTGTAGCTAGGGTTTCGGAGAACCCTAGCATCTGTAATTGTTGTATCAAAATAATTCCTTTGAACGGATCGATTGTAACAAAGGAGTTTCTTAGCTCCCCCCATTTATTGAATAAAATCATATTTTGTGCAATCTCTTGTTCATTTGGATTATTTTATTTTCATATTTGTTTTACTGTCGTATTTTCGCTTCACAGATTGGTAGTTAATCCTAGTACATATAGTAGATTTTTAACTATTCCTTTTGTACCAAAGAAATTGGTAAATATATCTCATACCCCTTTGACCTCATATATTTTTTTATCTGCTATAACAACTAGTTTCTCATATTTTTCTTGAAAAGTACTAAACCATTGTTTATTTCTAGTCATATGTCTGCTTGCCCCTAATTCATTATACCAATTATTTGAATTTGTATTATATTTTTCTTTGAGCATTGTCATGACTTCTTAATTTCAAATTCTCTCCCAAATTATCAAATTTTAATTTTCACAATTCTTCTTTCAATATCAATTATTCAAAATTAAATTTTTCTTATACCTCCCAAAATCACTTTTAATAAACATTCAATTCAGTTGAATATTTTCCTTCCTTATTTCTCCTTGATATTAAATTGATGCTTCAAAAATAAATGATTTAATCAATTATGTCTTCAATGATAAAATCTTCCCTATAATCATTAAGTGCTTTTAAAAAATTGCAAGTACTATTAAAGTGCACTCACCTTTCTGCATGGTGAATCATTTTTTTGGAGTAATGCTACATGGCTACACCTTTTGCCTTCATAGCTTAGTCTTTTTTCCATATGACAAATCAATTTTTATAATTTTGTTACATTGCTAAACTTTTTAACTTCATGCTTAGGGAGGCATAGGGCAATGTCATGCTTTTAATATATGCTCAAGGCAACGTTACGCTTCCAATATACACTTTGGATGACATTACACTTATAATATTAGAACTAGAAGGATCTTACTACATTTGATCCTACTAAACTCAAAACTAAAGCAATAATCATATATCCAATCCTTAATATTAAAAAATTATGAGTTATCACACATTTTTAGAGTTGTCTCAATTGTATAGTGCTCAACAGTGTTATGCTTTCCCTTCTCTAGAAACACATCAAGTGAGATCTCTAATTCATGTAGTTGATTGCTAAACAATTGCACCATAAGGTGTTTCATGCTCTTACCTTAATTTTACACATGAAACCCTAGATTGATTAGATATTTCAATGCCAAATATTTTCACAAATGGATTTATAAACTCTTCTCAGGTAGTCAGTATTTTTCTTCAATATTCAATGCTCTCCACTCACATGTTCAAGTTCTCTACCTTCAATATAATCAAATTAAGGTTGGATGTTTTTCCTCTAGTAATATTTGTATTTATCAATGATCCTTTATCTTCTCAATATAGCAACAATCTCAAAAAAATCCATCCAACATCCTCAATATTTTCATCACTTTCTCCAATTGAGCTTGTCATCAAATGGTGATGATTGTTCCATTCCTTCACTTTGACTCTCTTCGTAGATATAATATCACTAAAGGATTTTAATATAAATTATCTCACATATTCATTTACCAAGATCAAATATAAAAGCATTTAACTTATTGATCAATAACTCATATTCATAGAATAATAACACTATTTCTAAAACTCATAATATTATTTATAAATCATCAAGCTTGAGTTACATTGCATCGAGCTTTTATCCATTAAATAATTTTACAAATGACTCTTCAATACTTAGCTATTGGTCTCCTCAAAAATTTGGGAGATGCATCCTTTCACATTCTTTACACATGATAAAACTCTCATAACCTTTCATATGTATACTTGACACACACACATGACTCTTGACTTTCCACACACTTGCACACTCTATGACATTTGTACTCATCCTACAAATTAATACATACTTTAGAGAAATATAAATCACACACCCTATTCTAATATTTACAAATGTACAATGATACCATGATGTACATTCACATAGTACCAAATAATGTAATATTCTCCAAAATTCTCCATAGAATACATAATGCTTTATCTTTAATATTATTAATTCAACCTTTCATCAACTCTTTCAATGTTTATGGAGCTACCTAATATATTCTCATATTTAAAAAAAAAATATATTCGATTGGTGTGAGCAAAGGAACAATGAAGAAGTAAATGGTTTGAAGCTTCCAAATCCTTATCACAGAAGGCACATCTGAAAGTTCCATGATATTCTCTTCTTTGTAGGCTCTCTCCTATAATAATATTACTTTGAATTACTAACTAAATGAATATTGAGACCTTGAGAAGAGCCTCTAGTGACCAAACATTATTCCAAGGTAATCTTTGGGCGCAGGAAATTTTTAATACTCTAAATCCTAATCCCAACTTGACCAAGTATCCACCATATTTTGAGAGATTTTAAACCAACTCATCCTTTCATGCAAAAATAGGTAAATAAAACTTTCAAAGCATATTTTGAAGGTCCATGATATTCTCTTCTTTGTAGGCTCTCTACTATAACAATCTTACTTTGAATTACTAACTAAAGGAATTTTGAGGCCTTGAGAAGAGCCTCTAGTGATCAAACACTATTCAAAGGTAATATTTGGGAGCAAGAAATTTTTATTACTCTAAATCATAATATCCTAACTTGACCAAGTATCCACCATATTTTGAGAGATTTTAAACCAACTCATCCTTTCATGCAAAAATAGGTAAATAAAACTCTCAAATCATATTTTCAAGTTCATTACAATTTATTTTAGTTCTTCTCCTTCAACTAGGTTACTAATATATATCTATAATCTAGAGTTGTTGCTTATAATAATAAAATATTTTACCTTTGAAACTTTGCAAGCAAGGCATGCATGAGCCAATGGTTTCCATTTTGAATCAAATATTAGAGGATAAAACTTCAAACAAATATTAGACTAAAAATCTGCATAGTTCTTTCATTGACTTAACATATAATATATTCCTTGATCAATTTCAAACCCTATGATATGAAGTTTCATGTTGGAAATCCTCTAGATAAGGTTTTTTTTTCAAATAAGTTTATTGCATCAAAAGAACATATATATTTTTGAAGTAATATTTTTTCTCAATTCATTCCTTGATATTAGAATAACTTCCACCCATGTTTTGTCCCTAAGGCCAAACTCATAATTTTACAATTTCGTAAGCCTACTCCAATATTATTTCCTTTGCAAACCCTATCCCACTTACAAAGAGGAGAATCAAAATTTTCCTCGCATCCTTTCCAAAGAAAGTCTCTTTGACTTTAATCAATTTTCTATGCTATACCTACTAGTAATCTTGAAGTGGCATCATATAAATATGGATAAATTGCAATATAGTATTTATGAGTTGTAGCCTTCCCACCATCATTAAGAACTTACCTTTCCAACATGCCAAAAAAAAATTCATTGTATTGAAACAAGAGACCCACATCTCATTTTCATTTCCTTTATGAGACAAACAAATACCTAAGTAGGTTGATCGAAAGTTTTCAAATTTAAACCCTAAAATACCCACTATAATTCATTGTAAATCTAGGGTAGTGTTAATGAAAAAATCCTAAATTTTCTAGTACTAACCAAATTTTCAATAGCCTTCTCATAGCATGATAATATTAATTTAAATTCGATGGCCTCACTAGCTAAGGGATGGTCCAAAATAAAAGTATCATCAACAAATTGGAGATAAGATTTAAATGGACCATTTTTTGCAACCTAAATACCTTTTATTTTTCCTTTCATTTTTGCTTTAAGAAATCTCTCCCTAATACCTCTATAAGAATTATAAATAGATAAGGAGATAGTGGATCACCTTGGTAGAGTACACAAGATGACTTAAAGTAACCAATAGGAGAATCATTAGTCAAAACATAATATTTTGAAGTGCTATAACTATATTTAATCCATTCACATAAACCTTGATCAAAACTAAACCTTTTGACAATATCATGTAGAAAACACCAACAAACCCTTTCATATGATTTGTTCATATCTAGTTTTATAAGCATAATTTATTTTTCATGGAACAAAGAGAATGTATGGCCTCCTATGCAATGAATACATTATCAAGAATTTGTTTGGCATGAAAAAAACCACCTTGTTCCTTTGAGATAACACAATCTAGAATGTTTCAACTTGTTTGCCATAATTTTTTAAATGATCTTATAAATCATATTACAAAGAATATTGGATGAAAATTATCAAAATGGTTTTACTCCCTTTAGTGGGAATAAAAATGACATTGATATCACTTGTTTTAGCCTTCCTTTTCCAGGCCCCTTCAACCACAACCAACATATCACTCTTTAGCAAATCCCAAAATAATTGAAAGAAAAATTTAGTAGGAAATCCATCAAGGCTAGGTGTCTCTATAGGATGGAAAGAGAAATTTGCTTTCATGTATCTCCTCCATAGAGATCTTCATGGATATTTTGTTTTTATCCCTTAGATAATTGATAAAATATTTTAAAAAATCTAATTGTGTGCCTCCTTATCTTGCCTAGTATCTACAAAATATTTTTGAAATAATTAATTGCTTCTTTCTTGATATCTTCGTCTTCCTCAATATTTCTTCCGCCTAGAGTTAGAACATTTTTTATTGTGATGAAAAGAAAATTTTATTTCTATTTTAGCATAAATATTGGGAATTTATGTTTCCTTCCTTAATCCATTTCTACCTAGATTTTTGGATCCAAATGACTCCTTTTTAGATGCATTATGATAATCATAACATAATTGTTTTAGAACCAATATGACTTCTTTATCAATGCATTATGATAATAATAAATAAATTATTTTCTTGCACATAATAATTTTGTTCCATTCCATTGATTTCTACTATCTCTTGAAAGAATTTTAGCTTGGATGCAATTTTCTTCTTTTTTATATGTTACCAAAATATTTGGCTTTCCAAATCTTAATTTTCTCCTTTAGATATTTCATCTTTTGAACAAACATGTACATACATGATCCTTCAAAATTTGCTTCATCCCACCATAACATAACCATATGATCTTGGAGCCACATAGGATAGAACCGAAATGGCTTTGGATGACCATTATAGGGTAAATCACAAGTCAAGAGAATGGGTTTGTGATTTGATCTTGCTTGCAATAAAATATATGAATAAATTGTATACTCTAATTTCAACCATGTGTTGGATAACAAGAATCTATCCAATATTTCTGATATATTATTTTTTCCAATATATTTGTTATCCCATGTATATTCAAAACTTGAAGGAATAGTATCTAAAAGGCCATTTAAATTGATAAATCAAGCAAAATATTGCATTTATTTAGACCATATAGGAGTACCATCCTTATTTTCCAAAGGATATAGAAGTGTATTGAAGTCACCCCTAAGAATCCTTTAATAACAATTATGAATCATCATTGTGTTTAACAAAAATATGTTAAATTCCTATAGTGATTTTTTACTACACTCAAAAGGATAAGACCTTAGCAAGACAACCTTGGAAGAGGAAGAAGTAGGCGGGAAGCCAAAGATAAAGCATAAAAAAAAGTGAGGATAAAATTTTTGATGCATAAATTTTTCAGATCATATGGTGAGAAAATTTTTGAGGTCTAAAGATGATAAAAGTTGCAGTGTCAGATGGTGATAAAAATTTATGAAGGCTAAACCCACCCATGCTTCAAAATTTTAGGGGACCAAAATTTGATTTGAGGGATCTCAGAGAGGATAGATTGAAGTAGTCGCATAAGCTATGGTATATCTCTTAGAGAGGACAAATTTTAGTAGCATAAGAGCCACAATAGAAGCAACCCCCAAATTTGAATCATTGATTACAAAAATTGTCCACACCCAAACTACAAGAATCCTCAAAAGGGGTATATGGAAATGATGGCGATAGCTACTCATCCAAATATTTAGAACCATTTGATATTTATGATTCTAGATTTAGAGACTACAAAGGAATCAACAATTTAAATGAAAATTTGACTCGACACATAGAAAAGCAATCATCTTTAAATCTCTACATGCGTTTTGGAGGGAAATCCTTCTTGTAATATATAAATAGTAGAAGTGTATATATTGTAAAATATCGATGAGTTGTATAACTTTCCCTTAGTTTACCTTTGTATAGTAGTATGTGCATCTCTTGGAAGTATTTTGGCATAATATTAGTAATACTTTTACTTGTATATACACATTTTGGAGGCCTACTCATCTATTCGGTTCTCATACCCTGACCTATCTTCTTTGTGTGTATTTTTGTATCTCAATTTGTGCTTATATATCAAGGAGAGGAAGTGTTCATATCGGTGCATTAGGATCAAATCTATTGTGTAGGGGGGTCTTATTTGATATTTGGTGCATCACCTCTTGTTAGCTTAAGTTTTTTTCTTTTTGTTATCTTTGTTTTTCTTTCTCTAACCCTTTTCCCCCCAGGTTATTAGATTAGGAACCAAGTGCCTTAGATCACACCTTATAAAGGATCCAACCTTTGTCAAAATCTTAGAGGCCCTCGACTAAACCAAACCCCATGATTTCAATACCAATCCTACTATGTCACTCTATGCGAGGAATGATAGTCTCGTATACCTAGTCCAAACCATGTCTGACAATAGGGACAATTGGAGAGGATAATAGGTCCTTCCAACATCTTTCATGAGTTACTGTAGTTTGAGCATATACATTTATAACCTTAATTTTGATGTTTTCTCTTTTCTATAAAATAGTCCAACAACCTAATTAATTTTTGCTTCTAAATAGTCTCCAACCCATTCGTATTTTTCCATATTGTTGCAATACCACCTAAATATAATAGAGAAAAAAATACTAGACAATCCCACATCTTCCAAATATTTTTAAAAGAAACATCCTTGCATTCCTCACTATTATATTTTATTTTCTTGTATTAAAATTAACTTAGCATAATAACAACCTATTAATTCCTTAAAAACTATTTTTAGGGATCTTATTCATACCCCTAATATTCAACGGACCATTTTGATCATCACTTATATGTTTATTCATGGGTTTAGCCCCACTTCTCATTAACACCTATGATATTTTTATTTGGCTTCCCAAATCGATATCCCTTTGAGATTATTTTTCTCTTTATTCATAATTTGATGGCCTTCCTCTCCTTTCTTCCATTTCCATGAACACTTTCATATTCATCATTCTCTTCTATTTTTTTATATTGTTCATAATGATACTTATCTTCTAAAGATTTATGATGTCTTAAACAATCTAAAATGCAACAAATAGCCTCATAAACATTTTCTTCTTTATGTTACCCTAAAGTACAAGGATGATCTTCCATATTAATTATTTTCTTGTGATGCCCTAGAAACCCTAAATTTCCATTGATATCTTCATGCATTTCTTTATTATGCTACTCTTGAAACCATAAAGCACAATGGATACACTATGTAATACTTTCATTTTTATTGCAACGAGAGGATTTTATGCTACTTAAGGAAAATGAAGATAATTTACCTAGATTAACCTTGACCTCGTTTACCTCATTTGCTTTAAAATTCTCCTTTCCATGTTCCTTCACACATATAACTCCTTTTGAATTTAAACTTGTGCATTGTACTTCCAAATCCCTTGTGTCATTTTCTTCTTATAATGGTTTATTTGAGTAAACTGTAATGGCCTTTGCCATTTGATAATGCAGAAGGATTTTTTGCTACTTTCTTAGAAGAGGAAAATCCTTGATTTCACCTAGCTTCGACAATGATATGATATCCTTGTTTCATATTGAAGTTTATCTCATGCCTAAAAATTTCCATCATTTTCATTTTGAATATTTTGCTATGTTTCCAATATCACAAAATTTGTGACATCAAAATACAATGTTTTCATAATCCACTTTTTGATCCTATTCTCTTGATTTGTATTTAACTATAATAGACTATAGTAAAGGTAGGTTTTGAAATATCCATCGTAACATATTTGAGTGTCTACAACGTATCTTATCTTATTAATAGTTTGTTAGGACCCTCTCCTAACATAATGATTGTTATGTAATGTTGCACATTGGCACCTAGTGTGTATGGACCCATTATGATGTAATTGTTGCTTTTATTATAAGAAAGTGTTAGTAATGATGTAAGTATGAGAGTGATGTAGCAATTACTTTATTATAACTAGGAGTTATTATAATGATGTAACATTTACTTATTGTAAATAAAATTCTATATAAGACAAGGGTGGAAAGGAATGAACCATCTCATATTTCATATTGTATTGAAGTTATGCTTCCAAGGAGGTTTCCTCCTCAAAGAGGCCTATAAATTTTGTTGTTCTTGATTATTATAAGTTTTCTTTATTTCCAAACAATTATTTTCTTAAGCACTTGTGTTATTGCATTTTTGTATTTCTATTAATTATTGCATTGCTATTATGGAATTATGCTTATTTTTATCTAAAATTTCCTAATGACTGGTATTAGAGCTCCTTCCAAGGCCATGTTTTGTAGTAGTATAAATAGTTCTTATCCTTCCAACTAGTTTTTCATTTTTCTCATTTTTAATTAAAAATATCATGCTAAAACTGTCCAGGCACTTACCCAGAAGAGACCTAGGTTCAAACCTTGGGGGCATATATATTGCAAAGGTAGTAGTCTGCTCTGAATCCTCTGAGTGTGTACCAAACTAATGATGATGGTACGAATCTTGAGCGATCGATGGTCCTCTTCACATCGGGTTATAAAATAATGAGGTGGTATAGGCTTGTTGGGGACTTGTTGGTTACAAATCTACCATGAGGAAAGGATTTGGTATAATGCGCCCCAGATTCGCCCACCAGATTGAAATGCCAGAAGGAAGGAATTCCTTCCGTGCCAATCTTCGGATAAGGTCGCCTTCCTATGGGTTTTTTCAGTGTTTAAGCTAAGAGTACAGGAAAGAGATGAAAATGCAAAAGAGATTGAAATAGGATTGGTTTTGGGTGGGGGGGATGAGTAGCACGACAATGATCAATCACCACTACTAACTGTAATCCAAAACAGAACACACAATAGAAACTATCGATGTCATATATCCTATGTATCCTCTATCTATGCATTCCAAGAATACTTAATCACCAAATACCGAAATCCATAATTTAGAATAATAGTAAGCAATGAAATAAGAAACATGAGGCATAAATGACAAGTACAGGCAGCATAAAAGAATGACAACAACAAAATAGAGCCAAGTGTGTGTCTTGCATTCAAAGGCAAATGTATAGCTACAATGGTTCCCTAGCAGGATATCCCCATTTCACCCCTTTACAATGAAATGGTGTGGCTATTTATAGCCTAAGTTCCCCCTAACTACAATTATGGGCACAAAGTCCCAGACCGAATAATAGCTGATAAAAGCGGTAGAAGAGCTACTGATGTTGACTCCTGTCGACGAGGACTGTACTTGCAATAAGGTCTCCCTGAAAGCTGTACAGCTACGTGACAGTGCATCAGGAGAAAATTCTAGTCAACAGGAATACAGGTAGCTATGGTAGATAGAACTTTGCATCAACTTAAATAGAGGCAACTGGCGTAGGTAGTTCGACCCATGCTTGTCCTTTTTCCCGTCACATCTTGGCTCGAATCCTGAGGCTGGACACTTAAATGGTTGCCACTATCACCTTCTTGCTCGGCCGACCGTTCCTGCTCAAGGAGAAGATTGTATGCGATCCTGCCCTGGTCCCAGGTTGCTGCCTTAAATGGCCCAAAGTCGTTGACATCCTTCAATGCTGCTCTGAATGTTGCGACCACATGCATGTTGATGGTGTGGTATATTTCTCCCAACTCCTTAAGGGAGGTGTTGATATTACAGTATTTTGACACCATCTGAGTGACCTGAGCTTCCTGTACTGGCTCGGCCCAACCGTCAATCTCTAAAGTGTCTACCTCGAAAGACATCCAATTCAGCTTCACTTGCTCAAGGGTGAGAAATTCTCCATCCTTGGTGAAGCTCAAGCAACCGTGCTCAGAAAGAGTATTGAAGGGGGCCAGGAAAATGTTCATTTTATGGTGTAATGTGTCCAGCATTTTCCTGGCGGTCCTTATTTTCTCTACTTTTTCAAAATAATTATGCAAGGTTACCCTTGCATTTGCCCATTCTAGGGTAATTCGAGACATAGGGGTAAATTAGAGGCCCTTGCGCTCATACTCCTCAAGTTTCATTGCCAAGTCTAGGCACTGCTTCGCTTGGTGTTCGGCCTCCTCTACCACAGGATTTCCTTGGGCAAATATTTCTTGGATCCTGGACATGAAATCCAGGACCGATATGGACCTGACAACATTGGCCCTGCAACCCTGTAGCAGACCAACCCACGTTATCTTGATTTTATTCTTCAAAAAGGTCGTTGTCTAGGATTTTTTCTCCTTGAGCTGAGACTTAGCCTACCTTAACGAATCCTAGAGCTGGGAGACCTACTCCAGCGCTGCTCTTTTCTCCTCTGACAGCTATTTGGCTATCTGTCTTCATGCTGTGACCTCCTGCTAAGAGGCAGTGATCTAGGCTTTCAGGTCTTTGATTTCTTGTTGTGCAGACTCCAACTGCGCGGTGGCCCTAGCCAGATCTTCCTCCAGCTGCCTTGAGTTATTTTGCAGTTGAAATAATGCCTCCTGATTCTTGAGCTTCTTGACAAGGAGATTATGGGTTCTATGACAAATGTCATTGATTTCATACTCCTCATTTATGTCATCGAAGCTCTTCTCCTTGACTTGGTGTTCATAATCTGCCTTGATCATTTCTCAGAGAGGCTTCTTCACTTTTGGAACAAACTTTTTAGTTCTCAACACCCCCATTTCCAAGTCGTACTTGGTGCGCTTCACTGGGGCAGCTATTTCCTCAGCCCTTCTACGCTTGACGCCCTAAAGGAAAGAGGCGAAACACCCTATGACCTTTGCTTCCAAGGGCTGATCATTTGTGACCTGCATGAAGTCAAGGTCTTCCAACATCAGGTCTTACTGCGGCATCTTTCCTACAAACAGTGAAGCATGAGGTATTCCAAAATTTGTGGTCGCTTTCGAGGGTGACCGGGTCCTAGGGGAAGTGAGTGGCTGAGTGGAGGGCATTGGTGGGGTTTCGAACAATGGAGGTGAACGACGCAGTGATGTATGCACAGCTTTGGCACTAACCGCGGGTGAGGGTTCTAGGGTTTGGCTGAGGGACTGAAAAGTGTTCAAGTCTTGGGCAAACTGGTCGAAGGAATGCAGGTTGTGTGAGGGCTGGGTGGTCTGAGATGAAGAGGATGGTACTATAGCTTGCCTTGATAAAATGGGGGACGGCATTATGGCAGGGCCAACTGGGGTTTGGGGGAGCGAGGAAGTGGACATACCTGCGGGCTCCAACTGAGCCGCTGTTTGGAGGACGTCTACAGCCCAAGTTTGCATTTCTGCTTCAAGGATGTCCAAAGAGACTATTTTTGGTGCAGTTGTCCCTGTTCGCACTACGGCCGATTGGTGTGCAAACTCCCTAGGCCATTTGGCCTTTTCACTCCTCTTCCTTTTCTTTTCTTCTGGCATTGCGGCTTGTTCAAAGGAGGGAGAGGAGGTTGGGGTGATAGGATATGATGTGCCCATGGTAAAATTGTACTAGGGTCTAGATAGGAGGATGTTCACCAGGGCCGCTCCACTAGTTGGCTGTTCTGGCACTTTTTCTACTTGGGGGGCCACCCTAGGAGTTGAATTTTTTGGCTGTTACGCCCTTTCGAGTAATGTTGTAGGAGCTGGAGGCAACATTGGGCCCACTTGACTGCTCGTTGGCATTGCACTAGAAGTTTTGGGAGTTGAAAATTGCTGGGACGATGACCTCCTTTTATACCTTTTCTTGGAACCTCAAGGAACGCAATCTCAAAATGCGAAAGGCCGCCACGTGTTAGCGTATTGATCATATAGGGCTGAAAACTCATCATCACTGGCCAGCATTTTTTGGTTGGATTTATCATGCTGTGTGCGGCATCTAATTTCCAGCATTCAACAATTTTGTCCTTTTTCCAGTTGATGGGCGCCACTTTGGCGAGGAATCTCTTGAAGCCTGTCGAATCTAACCGGTGATCCGGGTTTCGCTCTAGATCATACGCCACCTCTTCACAGTAAAAATCATGCCATGGAGGCCATGATTGCATCTGCTCAATGTGCCATTCTAGGTCTAACCTTGTTATGTTGCCTCTTTCCTACATGATCTCTACTCGGGGGCAGATGTGCGCAAATTTACCTTTGACCCCAATCGGGTCATACTTCCAGCATTGGAGAAGCTGTATCAGGCCCATGTCGATGAGTTCTTACTTGAGGTAGACATGTTGTTCGATCTCGTGCACTCGGATGTTCACCCAGGTAATAGGATATTGGAAAATATGGCCTTTCTTTTTTCCCTGGGCAAACTCTTCCTCATCATAGTCCATCTGACGTGAAATCTCCATCCCGAACTGGTGGTCAGTGCAGAAGTAGGGTAGCAGGAACGACTTCCCCTTGAATCCGTAGATTCTGACCATAATTCCTTGCATCAGTTAGAAGGTGTCCCCATACTTGTGCTTCCTCAGATAGCTTGTCATGACCTCTGGCGGGAGGGATGCTTTACCATTGAACAGCCCTAGGACCATACTCAAAAATTTGAAATTGAACTCATAGAATGACCCTTTTTTGTACAGGATCTCAGTCTATTCTTACATGGGAAGCGGCTCCCATTTTTCATTTACCTTCTTCAAGTTAGGAACTTTGATTCGGTAGTGCATGTGGTATAGACACAGCCATGTGAGGAAGGAGCAGAACCAAAATTTTGTTGTTTTCTTCTGCTACAGCCTGACTAGGTTTGAATGAATGGTGTATGCCAGCAAGTCTACCCAATCAAATAAAATAGGGTGCTTCCAACTCTTTTGGGCTGTGGAGTCATAAAACTCACCATGCAGGATACATTCTTTCGGCGCCAGCTGGTACGGGCATACCACTCTGTCAGAATCGTAGCCGAGTACCCATGCTAGGATGATGTATATATATTTGTTTTCAAATTTGTCCAAGGGTATTGGGCCTACGAGCCATTGTTTGGCTGGAAGCGGAGTCTTCAGTTCTGATTCAAGGAATTATCTCATCCGTTTGGTTTGGGTGAATCTTCCCGTCTATTCATCCAGGTTGATCCTTCTAAAAATTGCACTGGGGTCGTACTGGAGCCCCGGGGTGAAAGCTGGCTGGATGCTCTCCTTGAAGAGTGTGAACAAGACTCTTCCCTTGTTATCGCAGACTTGCCGAGTAGCTGGCTTATAATATGCCATAATGGATTCCATAAGCTTCAGGAATTTGTGGAGAGGAGGGCACAAGAACTAGTACAAGTTCAATTTATAAGCAGCCCCGACATGGTGTGAGGGCGAAACCTTGTCAGCAGTGATGGAGCTTGCTCATGAGGCTGATAGAGAATGAGTCATCTCTATACCTGACCAGGTGATTAATGGGTGGCGATGGAGCTTGCCCTCAATTTCTCTTCACCCTGGTTTTCCTTTTTTTCTCTTGTGGCATTTCATTCTCATGAGCGTTGGATTCTTTTTGCTCCTCAGCTTCAGGTTCTGCGTCACTAGACTGCGTTGGCATTGGCGCTTTTCCCTTGTCCATCATTTCTTTTCTACTTGAATTGGCAGAGACTAAAATTCTAGCTACTGATTGCTCAATTCTGGACTTTGTAGCTCAGATTTGGTTAGACAACTTGGATGTTCTAAGTATTTCAGGGCTTCCTTTTCTAGGCAAGGAATTATGCATTAATGGCGCCAGGGCAGGGGTTAAGATGATTTATCAAAAATTGGTGGAAGCGTTATAATATTTTGGTGATTGTGCATGGGTTTAACCTTGAAAAGCGTACCCCAGTTGCAGTTGGTCCTAATGCGCCTTGCTTTCTTAATGACATCCTTTTTGAAAGTCGTGCAATCATTATTAAACATTTTTTTGGACCTCGTGCTAATGACGTCATCGTCACCACCTGGGCACACATTTTGAGGGAGAACTTTGGGCCCAAGGTTTTAAGGAACATAACCCAACTTTGCACTATGCCGAACTGTGTTGTTCGGGCTCACACTTAGAAATATTTTACCATTTTTCCTTGTTTCCCACGATAGGTCACCAAAGGTGCGCCTGAAATTGAGGGCGCACTTGGACTTCACCCAACAAATAGGTGCACTCCGACTTCGGCCAGATTTTGTTGCATATTCGGACTTCACCCAAAACATTTACGTAGTATGATTTTGACACTTAGTCATTTTTAGCTCTGCTTTCCCAACTGCGCTCTCAAGACAGTGCGTAGCCTGACTTCGCTGCGAATTCAGGTTGCGCACCCAGCACTTAGCCAAATTTTGCCCTTTTTGTCAGCTGCATTTTTTTTTTTTTCAAACTTCCAATGTCGTACCATTTCGGGAGTGATGCCCGACTTCACTGTGAAGTCAGGGTTTGCTCTGAGCTTTACTTGGGCTTCTGAAAACTAAAAGCTGAAATACTGAAATAAATATGTAAATCGATAAATTAAAATGCAGAAAAGAAATATGTACAAAGGACTCATTGGGTGCCTTCAGTGGTGGTAAATCTTCAGGTGGAACCCATTGATAGGAATGGGGAGAATTTGTCCCTCCATTTCCCGAAGCATGAATGCATTAAACTGGTTTACCCGAGAAATCTGATAGGGACCCTCCCAGAGGGCATCAAATTTGTCGTGATTGCTCGGCTTTGCCTTCAGTGAGTCCCACTTTAGCACCAGGTCCCCGATTTCAAAAACTTGGGTGGTGGTGCCTTTTGCGAACCAACCTTGGGTTGCTTCAGCATGCTTGGTGAAGTCCTGGTATGCCTTTTCTCTTTCTTCCTCTAACCGCAGTAGTTGGCACAGTCTGGCATCCACTAGATCCCTGTTGCCTCTTTCTTCATCTGGCATCCATAGTGTAGGTATCTCTACGTGGATGGGCATAACGACCTCCTTGTCATACATGAGCACTTAGGGGGATGTCTTGATTGATTTTTTGAATGATATGTGATCCGCCCAAAGCGCCCGATTCAGGAGTAGGTGCCATGTCCTCTTGTTTCTCTCTATTGTTCTTCTGATAATTTTTAGTAGATTCTTGTTGGTGGACTCAGCTAGGCCATTCCCTTGTGGGTAGTAGTTAGAAGACATATTGTGATAGATGCCATATTTGCTGGTGTACTCCGTGAGTATAGTGCCTATGAACCCTAGACCATTGTCTATCACTATTGACTTCGAGACCCCGAAACGGGTGATGAGGCCCTCAAGGAACCTAATGATCGTCTCTTGGTCCGCATTCTTAGTGGGGATCACCTCTACCCATCGGGTGAAGTAATCGGTGGCGGTAAGAATAAATTTGCACCCCGCTGCAGAGTTAGGCGTAATGACCCTGATGAAGTCTAGACCCCACCACTGAAACGGAGTCTCAGCTTGAATTGGCTGGAGGGGAAGGGATGCTTTTCTATTCATGCCAGCAAATCTTTGGTATTTATCACATTTTACACAGACCGCATGTGCGTCTGTGAAGAGAGTGGGCCAGTAGTACCTAGCTCTAATGATTTTCAAGGTCGTAGGCCTTCCAGAATGATGTCCCACAGGCATCCCAAGGTGAAACTCTCCGAGGACCCTGGGTTGGTCAGTTTTTTTGACGCACCACAATAGGATGTCATCGATGTTTTTAAAATAAAGCCCCTTCAATGCAAAGTATGTATTTCAAGGCGTTTAGCCAAAACCTCCTTCTTTGTGAGGCATTCAAGTGATCTGAACATCTCTCGATGCTGAAATACCGCACCAGGTCATCTGTCCAATCACTTTCCTCTGGTAAGGATTTGGCTAGATTGGTGGTTGATATTAGATCTTCCCACTTACAAGCAAATACTTCGGCTTCTGTGCTTCGGTCCAGCTCTTGGCACAAGGCTCAACCTCGAATCAGCTTTGTTGGCCGCACCTCGATGTTGAATTCTTGGATCTTGGCTATCCATCCTGCTCTCTTGTGACCCGGCTCCCCTCATATGATGAAGTTTCAGACGTCCGAGTGTATCATGAAGATAGTGATCCAACTCTAGGAGACGAAGTGCCTAAACTTTCAAAGAGATCTCATGACTGCGTGAACCTTTCGCTCGATAAAATTGTACTTTTCTTCATGTGGCTGGATTACCTGGCTTAAGAACGCTATGGGGCGCTCTTTGCCATCATCTCCCTTCCGTGTCAGGACTACGGCATAACTCTCGGGTTCTCCCACCACGTACAGGATGAAGTCCTTGGAATAATTTGGGTTTATGAACACCAGAGCTTGTGCGATTTTGGCCTTAATTTGCTTAAAGGCCTACCTTCTTTCATTAGTCCACAAGAATTCAACATTCTTTTTCAGCAGTTTGGC
This sequence comes from Wollemia nobilis, assembly GCA_028583015.1. Taxonomy (NCBI): domain Eukaryota; kingdom Viridiplantae; phylum Streptophyta; class Pinopsida; order Araucariales; family Araucariaceae; genus Wollemia; species Wollemia nobilis. Next base: position 6,179,888 of record JAQPPZ010016946.1, on the reverse strand, counting down.
CATGGGCTTAATCACTTGTGCAAAGTCTGGTATGAACTTCCTCATGAAGTTGATTTGGACGAAAAAGGACTATAGCCCCTTCTTGTCGATTGGAGTGGGCAAGCGAAGGAGGGCTTCTACTCTGTCAATATCCACAGCAAGGCCTTTCTCAGAGATGACATGCCCTAGTAGCTTTTCTTCTTTTATCGCGAAGACAGATTTCTTTGGGTTAATGGAGATGCCAAATTCATGACATCTCTCAAATATCTGTCGTAGGTGGGAAGCATGGTCCTCTCTCCTGTGAGAGAATACAGTCATTTCATCCAAGTATATGACAATGATCTTGTTAAGCAACTCTTGAAATGCTAGGTCCATGGCTCTCTAAAATGTACCATCGACATTGGATAGGCCGAAGGGCATGCGCTGATAAGCGAACGTTCCCCATTTGGTTGTGAACGTTGTCTTATGTTGGTCTTCATATTTCACCCATATCTGGTTGTACCCATAGAACCTGTCTAAGAGGGATAATATCTGTGCTCCAGCAACTATGTGGAGGATCTGATCAATTTGGGGTAGTGGGTAATGGTCCTTCAGCAAGGCCTGATTCAGATTTTTGAAATCCACACAGAGATGGATGTCTCCATTCTTCTTCCTCATGGGAACCATATTTGTAACCCAATATGAATGCTTTATGGGGTAGATGATCTTGGCTTACAGCATTTTTAGGAGCTCAGCTTTCATCATGGCTTCAATATTTGGGTTTACAGCCCTCTACTTCTGTCGGAAAGGTTTCGCACCATCTTCTAGCTCTATGGTATGTTGGATCATCTTTCTATCATACCCCTTCAAGTCTTGGTAGGACCAGGCTACAATATCGAGGAACTCTCTGCATAATGATCTGATCTGCTCGAGTTCCTCTTTAGTGCAGTCTGTCCCAACCTTGATTATTTTTTTAGGTTCAAGCTCCAGGTCGACGTACTACTTGGGGTCTACTTTGATCCTGTGAGATATTGCTCTGTCATTTTGATCAAAGAGACTCTCTAATGTAATCAGTTCTTTTGGGACATGATTATTTTTCAATTGTATCAACCCCTCATATTGCTCATCATCAGGGTCTCTACCTTCGATTTTACATGCTTCGGTAACCAAAAAAGTGATGATTTCCTCGTCACAGTCAAACACCTACCAGTGGGTGTCTTTATCAAGCATAGAAGGCCTGTAGATGGTACGAATCGGCTTTGGCTTCTAGACAGTGTCATCAGCCAAAATGTACCTGGCTCCAACATACGCTAGAATGTCAACATGCTTATTCTTCTCACGTGATATAGCTTTGACATTCAATGAGTCAAAATACTCCATCAGGTCCTAGACACGATTACGGTATGCCTTGAGATAATGCTTCTTGGAGGCACATTTGTTCATAATCTGGTTGCACACTAGCTCTGAGTCACCAAATATCTGTAGATGTTTTATCCCCAGTCTCTTCGCTTTTCTCAAACCCAAACACAGGGCTTCGTACTCCACCACGTTGTTAGTACAGGTCCAAGCCAACCTGTAGGTATAGTCCTTCTGGATCCCAGATGGAGAAACCAGGAGTACACCTGCACCAGTGCCATTTTTCCATTAGGCACCATCAAAGAAAATCTTCCATAGTTTTTTTGGTGCAGGTCCTACTTCTATCTTGGCTGACTAGTCAATTCTCTCAGGATGAGTGACGGTGTAGTAGCCTTGCTCAGTTTCGATCATGGAATTGAAGTCCAACAAGGAGAACTCATCCTCTACTTGCAACAGCTCAAGAGCTTGCTCTGTCATGTCTACCACCACTGGTTCTTCTGTTGTCAACTGAACCATGCAGTTCTATGAATCTTCTCTAGGTATCTTCTCTTCTAGAAATATGGAAGGCTTTTCATTGTACATCTTCAGTCTCCTTCCTTTGAAGGGCACTTCCATATATGAGTAATCTAGAGATAGATACCCACCCATCTTTGCAGTGAACTTCCTAGAGAGACACATGTCGAAGTAGGGTTCTAAGTCAACAACCACAACTTCCTGTATGACTACTATGTCAAGGGCTTTGTGCAACTAGATTAGAATATCTTTGATGACATCAATTGTCTTGATAGGGGTGTCGTCTAGCTGTAGCACACCTTGGCTGCTTCTTGTATACTCCATTTTGATCTCATCACAGATGGATCTTGGTATAACAGTCATGGAGGCACCAGAATCCACCATACAGTTGTGTACTATGTACCCTTACATCCATAATGACAGATAGAAGGGAGGTGGCATGTTCTTTCCAGTAGCTAAGAGTGTTAGAGGTTGAACCAAAATAGCAGGTTGTGTCTGCTTGCCATGTTTTATGATCTTCAAAGATTCTTGTAGCAGATCAACTTGACCTGGGAGCTGAAGAGCATCATACATACTCATCCTTGCTAGATTCCTCTTTAGCTCATCCACTATGTTGTAGCCTGAAGTGCAGCTCCCTCCATTTCTTTCATAGGCTCATACTTGGTATGGTATTGCTGCATGGATTTGACTCTCTGTCTCTTTGTTAGAGACGGATATCTCAACTTCTCCTAAGCTTGTTCTTTCATTTTAGCTGAAGATGAAGTTGCGGGAGATTTCGCTGCAGGAGGCTTGAGTGTAGGAAATTTTTCTTTGGCTGTGGGATGCCATAGCCTTTTATCTGGAGGTAGCCCAGCAGGTTGCACCTTTTCTCTTTTGGCATATACCTTCAATGGTTTTGCTTGGGCAACAGCAGCTTCAACAGGATTTCTATCCTCCTTGGGTAGGGGCAGCGCGGGATCATCCTTTTGGATGGCAAAGTTTTCTTCATCACCTAGGATAATGTAAAGTTCATCCTCTTCTATGGTGCTACCTACCAGGGTCTAGAGGTAATTTTGATGCAGCATGCAATCTTCTTCTGAATGCGGGTCGTTGCACGTGGAGCACCAGTTAACCTGGTCAGAAGTGCCAGGTTGCTCCTCAATGGTCGCATTTCTTGTAGGGGGTGCCTTTGAACTTGTCATTCTGTGGCTTGATCTTTTGTCAGTGTCGGATGAGGGTATGGCCTCCTTGGAACAAACTCCATCTGTACCTACTTCTTCTTTAGTATAGTCATGTCATTTGACATGGTATGGTATCCAGATGCCATAGCCTGTACCTCTTGCAGGATTTTATTCTGAATATCATTATCTGTAGGTGGCAACTGAGCTGGCGAAGGTAATGCGGCCAATGGCAGAGGTGTATAATACTACACATAATGAGGGGGATCTAGGAGTGTGGGATACTACGAAGGAGGAGGCAGTGGGTTAAGATAATGAATTTGTGACAGGCCATAAGGGTTTACGACTGGCCCTGGATTCCATGGCTACTGGGGGTGCTGACTTGAAGATGACGATATCACACCAGAGGCCGATGGGTACTAGGACTAAGGAAATTCTTGTTAAATGGGTGGTTTTACCCTATGCAGGAGCCTGCCTATGGATATTATATCAATTTTGGCTTATTGGGTAGCTTCGTACAGGGCAGGGAATGAATCGAATCAGGCTATCTTCAGTAGTAGGCAGATGTCAGAGTTGAATGATCTCAAGTAGTGCGCAACCTGACCCGCTGAAGGTCACAGTTCATAAGGTACTCATTTCCAAGACCTTGCAAACCTTATGTTGAAGTTCGACACCTCCTCTTGGGGGTGTCACTGGATGCTTTGGAACTGATGCAATAGCGAAGAGGGATCAACAGACTTGTTGCATCCTTTTATGAGCCTACCAGCCAATTGGCACCACCCCGTGATAGATCCCTCTGGCAAAGATCTCCACCATTAGAGAAGTTTTCCCCTTAGGAAAAGTGCCAACAGATGGGTCTTGACGCTCTCATCAGTAATAGAGTGTAGCGCAGCCAAGGCCAGAATGTCCTAGATGTGTTCATACGTCATCTTGCCATAGCCATCGTAAGTAGGGATGGACTTTAGGGCAGCAGGGGGCATAGCTTGTTGTCCAACTAGGGCCAAGGGCCCTGTGGATTCTACCACCAGGAAGAGAACGTCATAATTTTTTTGAGTAGCTATTTCTTCCTCTCCTTCGATAGTGTACTCGATATCGATACCGTCTAAGGATGTAGATTGCTCTTTAGCATCGACCTCTTTGATTTTAGCATCGAATTCGTCTATGCGAGCTTGGTGATCAGCCAGCCTGACGCGCTCTCTTGGAGCGACAATGTCAATTTTGTAAAGGTCAGGATGGTTTCCCAGATTCCTTGCTCTCCACCTTCTTGTATGCATGAAGGCGCTCGAACTGATCTTCATGGACTCAAAGAGTATTCAGGTACTTGTAGAGTCGCCAGGTGTTCTGATTCTAACAACAATGAAGTGAACACCAGTGCTTCGATTCTATTTTTATGTGGGAAACTTCCATGTCCCATCGGGCATGCCAGATAAATTTTTGGTTATGAATCTACCATGAGGAAAGGATTTGGTATAATGCACCCCAGATTTGCCCACCAGATTGAAATACCGAAAGGAAGGAATGCCTTCCATGCCAATCTCCAGAGAATGCTGACTTCCTATGGGTTTTTTTAGTGTTTAAGCTAAGATTACAAGAAAGATATGAAAATGCAAAAATATATTGAAATAGGATTGGTGTTGGGTGGGGGGGATGAGCAGCATAGCAACAATCAATCGCCACTACTAACAGCAATCCAAAATAGAACACACAATAGAAACTATCGATGTCATATATCCTATGTATCCTCTATCTATGCATTCCAGGAATACTTAATCACCAAATACCAGAATCCAGAATTTAGAATAATAGTAAGCAATGAAATAAGAAACATGAGGCAAAAATGACAAGTACAGGCAGCATAAAAGAATGACAACAACAAAATAGAGCCAAGTGTGTGTCTTGCATTTAGAGGCAAACGTATAGCTACAATGGTTCCCTAGTAGGATATCCCCCTTCCACCCATTTACAATGAAATGGTGTGGCTATTTATAGCCCAAGTTCCCCCCGACTACAATTATGGGCACAAAGTCCCAGACCGGACAATAGCTGACAAAAGTGGTAGAAGAGCTGCTGATGCTGACTCTTGTCGATGAGGACTATACTTGCAGTAAGGTCTCCCTGAAATTTGTATAGCTATGTGGTAGTGCATCGGGTGAAACTTCTAGTCAACAGAAATGCAGGTATCTATGGTAGATGGAACTTTGCATCAGCTTAAATGAAGGCAGCTGGCGTAGGTAGTTTGGCCCATGCTTGTCCTTTTTCTTGTCACATCTTGGCTCGAATCCCGAGGTTGGACACTTGTCAAATTTTGATGAGTGACACATGTCTACCTTGAAAGGCAATTTTTCCAACTTTGCCTGAGATCAAAGTGCCATCGGGTAGCGCAGGTGGGGAATAGTGCAGTTGGGGAGGCCTCTATGCCTTAGCTAATTTATGGGTTGTTTGATGGATCTTGCCCAACTATGCATCGGTCAGAGGGTGCAGCCCGACTTTGCTACGAAGTCGGGTTGTGCACTTCAGCACTTGGTTGTTTCGGCCACTGTTTAGACTACGCACAAAAGGGGGAGTGCTCACTGCGAAGTCGGGTTGCACTCCGGCACTTAGCTAAATTTTGCAAATACTATTTCCCAAGTGTGCACAGGAAGAAGAGTGCACCCCGATTTCACTGCAAACACTATTTCCCAAGTGCGCACAGGAAGAAGAACGCACCCCAAATTTGTTGCAAAGTCAGGTTGTGCTCTGACACTTAGCAAAATTATGCTCCTTTTCAGCCCGTTTCCACACTTCGCATTCCCTAGTGCACTCCAACTTGAGGGCGCACCCCGACTTCTCTGCGAAGTTGGGTTGCACCCTAACACTTAGAATTTTTCAAGGAATTCTTGCTCTATTTTAGCTAAAGAAAGAACCAGGGGAAAAGGGAGGAATGCAACTGATACAAGGGGAGAAAGGGAATAGTGGAGAAAGAGAAAAGGAGATGGAGGGAAGGAAGAGCAGCATACTTACAAATTTTGAAAACATGGCACCTCATGCAAAATGTGGCAACAGGGACAACCCTTGTGGTTTGAACCCTACACTTGGGTAGTTACTAAAAATAGTGTGGATGTAACCAACTCCCCTATTTATCCAAAAATATATATTGTGAAAAACAATTATAAATTATTTTCAATTATTAGTGGTTTAGGTTAGAAACCCTATGTCAAGGGTTTTAAATATCACAAAAGAGGTACCATTTTTGGCTTAGCTAGGTTGTACATAAAGTGTCTAGTGAAGTGAGGGGTTCTTAGACTCCAAGACTCAGACCTTCGGGTATATAGATAGATCCCCTAAGAATAGGAGAAGCCTTTATCCATAAGAAGATATTGACCATTAAATTTTGTAGTGAACCAGTAAGTGGTTAGCCCTAGGTAGTTACTCTCATAGGACACTCAAAAATGGATAGTGCAGTTATGAGTATGGTGGAACCCTCAATAGTTAAAGCTCTAATATATTAGGTTAGACACTAATCATGATCAAATATTATATATCATAGAGTCCACAAATCTAGACACACCTCGAATGTCCCTAGTGAACTTTTTTTTAGTCCTTTCCCAACCAAAATCTAAAATCATATTTGAGCATACGATAGAGGAGACTAATCTCATCAAAAACTAATAGGTCCTAAACATCAAGTGTAATAGAATTGAGAATATATAGTTGACAGTATAGTATAATTGATAGTAAAGGAATATATCATAGCAATAATTTAATGAAAAGGAATAAATTATAGTCAGTTGCCAGTTGTCAAAGTAGTGAGTTGTCAATTTCCAATCTAATAGTGAAAAAAAAATATTTGGTCTTTAGTAGTCCCTATAAAAATCCAAAAACAACCCAAAGTTTTATTTTGTGGTATAGTCCATTTTGAGCCTCTTTTTGAGCTAGTCATTTTGAAATATAACACCCATACACTTTTTTGGGGGCCCCAAATTCATCATTTTGTGGTATAGTCCATTCCAATCCTCTTTTTGAGTTGATCATTTTGATATATAAAACCCATACACTTTTTTGGACATCCCAAAGTGCTTAAAATGGTCAGAGGTACTAGACTTGCCTAAGAGATAGAGAGATTGGATGAACAAGTGAGATGTTTAGAATATTAGCAATAAGAATTCCATCTGCTAATACCTAAACTAGACAAATTGGATAGACTAGATGACATTAAGTTGGATAGAAGACCTAGATGCCAAATACTAATTCAATAGGCCAATAAGAATTCAAGAAGAAAATTCTAAGGGATTATCAATAATTAAATTGTTTAATAATACAAATCATAGAATGCCCAATCTAGACATTTCCAAATTTGATAGTGAGGACACAAAAAGTTGGTTCTATAGAGTTGAACAATATTTTGCTCTTTGTATCATTCCCCATAATCAAAGGCTTGCAATGGAATCCTTCAACCTCAGTCATGAAGTAATTTAGTGGTACCAATGGTTGTAGAATATGCATCCAAATCTTAATTGGGCTGAATTTTAAATAGAATACTCATCCACTTTGGACCCAATGAATTTGTGAATTTTACTAGAACCCTCACCAAGTTAAAATAGACAATAATCAACCATGAATATCAAACTCATATTTTTCTCTTAATATCATTTCCCATAATCAAAGGCTTGTAATGGCATCTTTCAACATCAACCATGAAGTAAATTAGTGGTACAAATGGTTGGATAATATGCATACAAATATTAACTGGGCTGAATTTGGATCCAATGAATGTGAGGATTTTACTAGAGCCCTCACCAAGTTGAACAATTATTATCAAACACAGTTGGAAAAGCTAGCAAACCGCACAAGATAATTGAGTGTAATTTTTTCCAAAGTTGTTTCATTAGTGGATTAAAGGAAGACATTCATGTTGAAGTTAAAATGTTTAAGCCAATGATCATGATGGCAACAATAGGTTTGGAAAGGTTGGCTAAAGATAAATTTGTGACACAAGGGCATACCTTCAAACCTCCACAATATCATACACCACTTCTATGTTGGACTTCATCAAACATGGTCAGCAAACCACCTCCAATAAAACACCTTACTAGAGAAGAAATGGATGCATGGAGGGCATAGGAATTATGTTGTAACTATGATGATAAATATTCTCCAAGCCATAAGTGCATACAATAGAAATTGTATTTACTTGACGTGGGTAAATCTTACACCAAGTAATCATAGAAGAGGAACATAAAGAAGAAGAGCAACCTAAAGAGTCAAAACCAGATAAGACCAACCACCTAAGATCTTAGTACATGTTTTAGTCGATATCTCCACTCCCTAAACCATGAAAGTGGTGGGGCATTTTAAGGGAAAATGACTTATTATTGTTGGAATATATTACATTATTTAGTACATGCTAATGTACCATCTTGGGTACATCTTTATATTAGGAGTGTATCTTAGATTAGAGTTTAAGTATTTACTTTATGCAATGTAATAAATGCATAACTGTTGTTAGAATGTGCAATGATATAAATGTGCATGATGTCCATGTGTACATGAGTCTATAGAATAGGAATATGAAGAGTCATGGGAATGTGAAAGGCCAAGAGTCACATCCCATTATATATAGGCCTTAGATATAAAGTAGAATGAGGAGAGTAGTACATTAGAGTAACACAAGGTAGTTACAATGTAGAGCATGGAGTATTTGAGAACTCCATATTTTGTATGAAGATCCTATTTTTGTGAGCTCTCATTAATGGTAGTTTTATGAGTTATAGAAGTTTCTTATGAGTTTTACTTGCTTAACATATTGCCATTTATAGAAATAAATTTTACATGCTCACAACAGTTCCATTTCCACTTTAATAATTTACAGGTCTACAGTTATGGTAGTATAGCAATAATAATACACATAAAACTACAATAGCAATAACAACAACAATGATAGAAATACAACAATTTTATATTAGTAATGGCATGTATGATACAACATTACAATACAGCCTGCAAACCCTAGGTTGATCCATGGTTGCATCAATCACCCGGTATTATCTCCTTACTTATGCACATCTCCTATGGGTGAACGAATGTGTAAGAACAACTTCAATCTATGACCATCCTGAATGAATGAGGGGGGGGTTTATTTATACACCCACCAAGTAGTTATGTTCTCCAACTACCTTGCAACTATCCTCACATTACATTTCATGTGCATTTGCTTTGCATTACATTTCATTTCCACTACATGACAAAATACCCTATGGATTATAATTTATCCTACATATTGGACTTAACATGACTTTACATGACTTTATTCTTTACTCACAATATTAAATTGCACTTTACAACATTATTAAATATATATATGCACGCGTATTTCGTCAAATACTTTGCGTACATTTACAATACCAAAACTGATTCAGCAAATAAGGATGTATTAATTGTCTGTCTACATCTATCCCCTCCTCTAAACTGGTCATTGTCCTCAATGACATGATCTAAATACTGATAATAGAAGTACTGAATAATGTAACAGGATATCTTGTCACGTTCCTTTCTCTATCTCCTGTTCCATACATCTTTGGCAATAACCTTCACTTGAGACTGCTTGCAACACCTTATTCTCTGATTGTGCATTCCTCTTGCTACAAGAAATTGTAATATCATCATGATCAACATTCTCTGAATGGGAACTTTACTTTTTGTATTAATCCATATCATCAACATGAGCAATTCCATCAACATCATGAACATGATAGGTAACACCTTCTGCCATCTATGTTGGGGGTCAAGGGGGTGGGAGCCCCCTTGTAGGATCAAGGGATAGCATCCCTTGTGGGGTCGAGGGGTAGTGTCCCTCACGTGCTCCCTATCCATTGAAAGCATCATTGTCCAGACTAAATTTTTCTTCTTATCAACCATTTGGAATATTTTACTCAACTCATTGAAATTACTTCCTCTCAGCTCTAATTAACTATTTTCCTGATCCAATTGACTGCTTATCAATATCTGATACACATATCCCTTGTCAGATTGTACTTCTAATGACAACTATTCTGCCTTAGATGATAAAATTTTTGATGACAATTCTTGACAGCTTAGTCTTTGATGGATTAGGCTAGATAGATTGATAAGTTTGACGTATACAATATCTAGACATCTAGGACAATAGGTTATATGGCTCATATGGATAGACATCTTAGATGGATTGCACACAGGTAGATATCTCATATGGGTAGACGTCTCGAATGGGTAACCTTCCAGACGTTTAGGTTCCTCAGATGAGTAGATCATTATACGGGTACATTTTAGACGTATATCCTTCAAAAAGCTCCTTTTTAGATAGTTGTACCTCAGACAAATCTTCCTTTGATAGATGCACTTCATACGTCTCCCCCTTAGACGTCTCCACCTCATATGGATCCTCATCCAATAGATGCACTTCAGAATTTTCTACCTCATATGGTTATTACTTAGACATATGCACCTTAGGCATCTCCACATCAACTGGCTCTTGCTCAAATGTTTTCACCTCAGACGTCTCCTTCATCACCATTTGACTGCATTCTCTAGTTGTCTGAGTCTCCTTCATTAGTGAGATTTTTGCATCTCTTTCCCAAGTTAAGGCATAATCCAAAGCCTCTTGGTATGATCTTGGAGAAAATATCTTCATCTTCCTTTCATACGTGGGGAGAAGTCCATCTATGAACCATATAATCTTTGATTCCTCTGATTAGTCTTTCTCCACATGGTTAAACAACCTACTCACCCTTCGATTGTAATAACAAATAGGTTCCTTATCTCCTTGAGAGTTATAATTTTTGTCAATATCATATGATCAAAATTCTTACACAAATGCATCACGCAACTCTCCCCATGTCTGGAACTTAGATTGCGGTAAGTATATGTACCAGTCTATTGTAGATTCTTGAAATGTTACAAGAAACCACCTCCAATCTTCTTCATTGTTCTGCCTAATCGCTTTCCACTCCATACAAAATATTCTCCAATACCTAATTGGGTCTTCCTTCCCTTATCCTATGAAAATTGGTAAATTCTTGAATGCTTTGGTGTCTGTGTTGTCCATTGGTGGGGTTCCTGCTATGTTTTTCTTTGTCGGGTGTTTTTAGTCTAGGTACCTTTACTCTCACCAAATAGTCTTCTCTTGATTTCCTATGTGTCCTTACTTCGTGACTTCCTTCACTGGGATTTTGATTGTAGCCTTGGTATTCCTTCTTGAGCCCTCACGTGTTGTTGCTTTGGTTCCTGACTCCCATTCTCTACACTCCTCTGCAACCTTCTTGTTGCATGTTTAGGTATTACCATCCACTCAACATCTCAATGTATTTCTTACATCAATATTTTTCTTGACTTTTGGTGGTCCTTGTACCCATTCTTTTGCTCCTATCAACAATATGTTGATTACCTCATTCTTGCTCTGCTATTGGACTCTACTCTGACTGATCTACGTATTCTATTATTGTAGATGTCATATGGACTGGACTAGACATCAGGAAAACTAGGCTACACGTTAGGCAGGTTAGACATCAAGGCAGCTTAGATGCTAGGCCTTTCCTAGCCATTAGGTGTGCTAGTCATCAGGTATCCTAGCTATAAGGTCTTGCTATATATCAGGTCTCCTATTCATCAGGTTTGGTAGTCATTAGGTCTCCTAGTAGTCAGGTCTTGCTAGTTGTCAGGTCTCCTAGCCATCAGGTCTGCTAGCCGTTAGTTCTTGCTAGCTATCAGGTCTTACTAGCCATTAGGTCTTGTTAGCCATTAGGTCAGCTAGCCGTCAGGTTTGCTAGCCATTAGTTCTGCTAGCCATTAAATTTACTAGTCATCAGGTCCTACTAGTCATCAGGTACTACTAGCCATCGAGTCTGCTAGCCATCGAGTCTGCTAGTCGTTGGATCCTACTAGCCGTCAATTCTGCTAGCCATTGGGTTTGCTAGTCATCAGGTCTGTTAGCCATCGGGTCTTGCTAATCATCGGGTCCTGCTAGCCATTGGGTCTACTAGCCATCAGGTCCTGCTAGTCATTGGGTCTGCTAACCGTCGGGTCTTGCTAGCCGTCAGGTCTTCTAGTCGTCTAATTATACTGACCTAACATCAATTGTTGTTAGTCATCACACCTCCTAGACGTCAACTTCTATGCCTAATTGTTGTGCCTATTTGTTGTGTGATTCTCACCTCTAAGAGTTTCATGTTTAAGAACTTCATGTCACCAATTATTGGACCAACTTTGCAATAGCAATGATGCCAGATGTAGAAATGAATTTTACGTGCTCACAACTATTTCATTTCCATTTAAATAATTTACAAGTCTATAATTATGGTAGTATAGCAATAATAATACACAAAAATCTACAATAGCAATAAAAACAACAATGATAGAAATATAATAGTTTTATATTAGCAATGGCATGTATGCTACAATATTACAGTTTCAACATTACAATACAGCCTACAAACCCTAGGTTGATTAATCTCCATGGTTGCATCAATCACCTTATATTATCTCCTTAATGTTTGCACATCTCCTTTGGATGAACGAACGTGCAAGAACAACTTCAATCCATGACCATCCTGAATGAATGAGGGGGGTTTATTTATACACCCACCAAGTAGTTATGTTCTCCAACTACCTTGCAACTACCCTCAAATTACATTTCATGTGCATTTGCTTTGCATTACATTTCATTTCCACTACATGACAAAATACCCTATGGCTTATAATTTAGCTGACATATTGAACTTAACATGACTTTACATGACTTTTTTCTTTATGTACAATATTAAATTGCACTTTACAACATTATTAAATATATATGCACACATATTTCATCAAATACTTTACATACATTTACAATACCAAAACTGATTCAGCAAATAAGGATGCATTAATTTCCTGTCTACACCATTATCATATATTTATTATTGCATGCTCATTTTAGACCGTGTGGTAGTTTTTACATTAAATATATAACATCAAAAGCTAACACTGGTATCAATCCATAAGAGGGATTGAAAGAAGATAAGGAGATCTCATTTTTAGAAATTTTCAGAATCATTTTTTGGCTAGAGTCTTTCCACAGGGTTGCAAGAAAACTTGTAAAGACTAGGACTCAGCATAGATCTATTTCCACTAGATTGAAGGATAACTAGTGAAGTTTATTTATTTTTAGATATCTAGAGATTTAGATGCATTTGCTTGTTGCTATATAAGATTATTGTGAGATATTAGTTTCTACTTGTAGCAAAAGAAAATATTGAATATTGAGGAGACCGAAGAATGAGGTCCCCATAGAAGATTGAATATTGAGGAGACCCAAGAAGGAGGTCCCCATAGAATATTGAAGACTACAGATTGTAGATTGAAGAAAAAATTCTAATTAATATTGAGGAGGAGACCCAAGAAATATTTCTCATTGAAGAACTTCCAAATCTAGAAGATAGAAGATTGAAGATAGAGGAGTACTAGGGAAAGTCCTAGTAAATATTTGAGAAGCTATAGAATTTGAAGACCCAATAAAAGAGGTCTCAAGAAAATTTGAAAGGAGAAATAAGAAGAAATCTAGAGAAGCCCTATTGAAGAAATTGAAGAAGTGGCTATTGAAGAGGATTTGAAGAAAAGCTCAAGGTAGAATATTGCAAGAAGGAGTAGCTCCTAAAAAATAATTTAGGATAATTGTCACCGTCCGATAATAAGCTCAAAAGGAAAAAGTATTTGGTAAGAATTTTGTCAAATTTTGGAAAGGATTCTTGAAGATCTCAAGATATTTAGATTCTTGAGGAGGAGGCTAGTAAATAGGTCCAATTTGAAGTTAGAATTTGATAAGAATATTGAAGGAGAAGAGGCCACTAGATTTTAAAGTTTTGAAGATAGCCATAAAGGATTTGAATGATGATTTATGAAGAAGATTGTTGATTTTTGCAACAGAAGTTGAAGAGTCACGGGACAACAAATTGAAGGTGACATAGCTACAAATTGAAGAAGAATTGGGTAGATTTTGAAGTGCCCTTGAACAGCCAATTGAAGGAAGGCTTGACAACAAAAGAATGTAGTAATCTAGAGGAATTAAATGGCTTTTTTGGATAGCAATATTAAGGAGAAGAAATCAGAATATTGGAGCAGCAAATTAAAATATTTGGACTGCAAAAATTTATACAACATTATGAAGATATTAGAGAGTTGCATTTTGGAGAATTTTAGAGCAGATTTGTGAAAGTTTTGAACAACAAAACAAAGGAGGAATTGGTTGCATTTGAAGTAGCAAAACGTGCAGAGTTTTGGATAGCAAGAGGGCAAATTTTAGGTAGAACTAATAGCTGCAAATTTCAGAGATTGAGAGAACAAATTTGGAGGAAAATTTAAGCCAAAAAAATCAGATTATTGGGTAGCATTTGAAGAAGGATAATTTCTAAAAATAATAAAAATATTTGGACAGCGTAGAAGCTCATTCCTAAACTATGTTGAAAGTTGCAAATTAAATCCCTTTGAACAATAAACTAAAGCTAAAAGGTAGAGAGTTAGAGGTAACAATTGAGTAGAAATGAGAGCTGCAATTTTTACAAATTTGAGGCAGCAAATAGGTGAAACAAATCACCAAGAAAACTAGCTACAAAAGGAGGTCAAAAGATTTTTCTAAGTCCTATTGAGTAAAAGAAAGAGATTCAATAGTGAACAAAGACAAGGCATATTTGTAGTGTTTAAAAACACCAAAGAAGGCACAAAATATTGCAAAAATTTTGGTGAAGGATAACCACCAAAGGAGTGGTAGAACCACCAAGAAAAAAGTGGAGCCACCACCATAGTGAAGAAGCCACCAAGATCCAATCATCGAACGTAGAGGAGGAGCTATTGTGGAAGTCATCAAACGTCAAAGCAAGAGGTGAGAAAAATTATTAAGGTTGAGCCACCAAGGTTGCACCACTAGCTTGAGGAGGAGCATAGTCTCATTGCCACAATAGAATCATAGGTCATGGCATACGAACATATAGCATAAGAATATATATCAAAGAGAAAGTATTGGGAAATAAAAATGTTCAAAAGAGGAATTAGGGCAAGGTGAGTACCAAGAGATAAATCATTGTTTAAGTGGAAATTGGAGGATGTCACTTGTTTATTGAAATACCCAATCAAACATAATGATTTGGAAACATTATAAAATAACCATTGCAGAATGTTACTCAGCAAAGAAGGACATTGGGGAATCAAAGCATGCAAGATGAAGAGATACGAGTTTTTGGTTTCCACTTGGTAAGACAAGAACTAAGCACCAACTGCCATGGAGTAGAACTAAAATTTCCTCGCATCCCTATTAATGGATGGGTGGTTATTGAAGGAATATAACTACCAAAAGCATAGCATATATCACAATCTAAAATCAAATTGAGGAGAGAACGTTAATCAAAGGAACGTTACAATCCATAAGCCAAGGTGCATACATGGAGGAATCAAGAGCAATTGGAGCTCATACGTGGAGGACTTTAAATACCTCAAACCCACCTACAAGAGCAAGTGAAGAGGCATTGAAAATGATGATTGAAGGGAACTAAAACATAGTTTGAGCACCAAGAAAGACAAACAATTGCTACAAAGGAGACAAACAAGTCCAACGTTGTGTAATTTCGAACATTACCAAGGAGTTTTTAATGTCCATTGCTAAGTGTTACAAAGTTGAAGGGTTCTAGAGATAATTGTCACCCAAGAAAAAAGTACCAACCACCATGATTAGTAACATCCTCTTACAAGCAATAAAGGCATGGGTCAGAGTGCCACTTGAAATAAATTAAGGGAGGTGTGTAAGAATATTGCATAAGCGTTGCAATAAGGGAAGAAAAGAATGCGATAAAGAGTTAAACATTTTGAATACTAAGTTGATGGGCATCCAGAAGGGTCATTAAAGTCTTTGTAGAGAAGAAAGATCGCTTGAGAGCACAGGTTACAGAATCAAGTTAAGCTTAGCATGCCATATACGAGGTATGAAATATATGATTTAATTTATAACATTTGCAAATATTAAAGGAGGTATAAGGCATATTATTGAGATTAATATTAATTACTCAATTATATTTAAGGTTATTTGAATAATAGGAGAAATAAGGTGATGAATTATAACCTTAGAAGAATTATTGAATGCCTTAGAAGATATTTGAAGTAAGAAGCTTTTTGAAATATTTTGGAATTACTTTATTCAATTTTGAAATTCATATTGCATAAAATATTTGCAAATAGTTTAACTTGGAGGAACAAGGATTTCTACATAGAGATATTAATTTTTTAAATAAATTGTTTTCTAAATTTCCAATTAGGGAGTTATAAGGAATTCAACACCAATTTAAAGTTCTTGAAATTTAGAAACTATATTATTGAAAATTGAAATCTATAAGAAACACAACATAGAGTTGTTGAAAAGTTGGAAAATTATATTGGTATTAGTCTCTTGCTCAAATTAACGAGACTTAAGGAATCCAACTTATAGTTCTTGAAAATAGAAGAATTTTATCAAAATTGAAATTGCATCAAAATAATCTTTAGCTTTATGTTCATAAATAGGGGGGCAAAAGGAATTCAACTCAAAGAAAAATATAGAGAGTTAATTATCTAATCAAATCCATATTAAAATACTAGGGAGATATAAGGTATTCTACAAAATTTGATAATTGAAAAATATATTAACTTTAATCCTATATTCAAAATACTAAGGAGTCTCAAGAGAAATTTACTTTAGAATATCTATGGAAAAACTTATTAAGAGTACAGGATTCAAGGAATCAAAATGGCTTAAAGATATAATTGATTCAAGGAATGATAATATAAAAAGTAAAAGAGAACCAATATGACCTAGAAATTTTTTTGGAAAATTATAAATTGATAGTTTGGCAAGAATAAATTCTATAAAGACATCTTCTAACAAAATGATAGAAGAAATTGATGACAATCATATTAATGGAAATATGAAAAACCACTCTCAAAATGTAGCAAAGAATATTGATCAAAAATAAATCTTACAAATTTATGAAAGAAGTAAATATAGAATAGCTTCAATTGTGCACAAGTGGTTTTACTATTTTATCAAATAAATGGATGAACTCGAAATTTTAAAGACAAGTAACAAAAAAGTAGAGATATCTTCATAATGCACTTATTGCAATAAGATTGGTCATGAGAAAGCAAACTGTTGGAATTTCCATCCATGTAAATATTGTGGAGGAAAATATCACTCATCTTTTTCTACTACTATAAAGGCAGGTACTACAAAATATTTGAAGAGACACTAATATTTAGACTAGATTGTCTTTTTCAAGTTCTTATTTCTGAAGCATCTACTAACAATGAGTTCAAGTTCAAAGAAGAACAAGAAGAAAGATCATCCAAAGAACCAAAGGAAATAAAATGGATTAATTTTGATCCACTCATGACTTGTAAGGTAATGAGATATCTTGTTCATCAAGGCTACTTGGAAAAATTCAAGGATGAAGATCATGTCAAATATTTTGAAACACAAAAAAGTGATGAAATGAAGAAAATAAGAAAATACAACATGAGTTCCAGGAACAAGGTGAATAATAAACCAAAAGATCAATAATCCAGGTGAAGAAGATGAAGATCTATATTGAATACTAAAGTCTTTGATAACCAAATAATGTAATACAAGGGGGTGTTGGAATATATTACATTATTTGGTACATGCTAATGTACCATCTTGGATACATATTTAGATTAGGAGTGTATCTTAGATTAGATTTTGAGTATTTACTTTATGCAATGTAATAAATGCACAACTATTATTAGAATGTGCAATGACATAAATGTGCATGTTGCACATGTATACATGAGTCTATAGAATAGGAAGATGAAGAGTCATGGGAAGGTTGAAGGTCAAAAGTCAAATCCCATTATATATAGGCATTAGATATAGAGTAGAATGAGAGTAGAGTAGTACATTAGAGTAACACAAGGTAGTTACAATGTAGAGCATGGAGTATTTGACAACTCCATATTTTGTATGAAGATCCTATTTTCGTGAGCTCTCATTAATGACAGTTTTATGAGTTATTAAAAAAGTTTCTTATGAGTTTTACTTGCTTAATATACTGTCATTGTCATATATTTGTTATTGCGTATTCATTTTAGACCTTGTAGTAGTTTTTAAATTAAATATATAGCATAAAAAGCTAACAATTATCCTTATTGATTTAGGTAGTACCCATAATTTTATTGATCTATGTGTAGCCAAAAAGGTTGATTATTACATATACTTGTGTAGTTCTTTTGAAATCATGGTGGTTAATGGGGGAACCCTACCTTGCAAGGGAAAATGTAGAAATATAAAGGTATGGATGGGAAAATACAACCTTAGGGCGTACATTTTTGTCCTTCCCTTGGAAGGATGTAACATTGTATTGGGAATTTAGTGGCTTCATACATTGGACCCAATAATATGGGACTTTTCTAAGCTTTGAATGTAATTCACTAAGTAGAGGAAGCAATACACTCTCTATGGGATGCTTATAGGTCTATCCCAACTCATCAAATCCCATTGAACGAAAAAAAAAATTGAACAAATTGTCTCTAGAAGTGGTGGCACAATTGTTTGCACTTCAAGCCCTGACTACCAATAAAACAGTTTAGCCGACTAAATTATAGGAAATTATAGATAAGCATACATATATTTATATGGAACCCCATGGGTTACCACCATGGCACACCCATGATCATGTTATCTAGCTCATTTTAGGAAGCACATCACCCAACATTTGTCCCTACAAGTACCCATATGTACAAAAGACTAAAACTGAAAAGATGTGCAGGAGTTGTTAGCAGCAAGGATAACTCAACCAAGTGTTAGTCCATATTTATCTATAGTATTATCAATTTGTAAGAAGGATGGGTCTTGGAGGTTATGCATGGATTTTTGTAAACTCAACAAAATTATTATCAAAGTCAAATTCTCTATTCCAATAATTGATGAGTTTTTGGATGAGCTCCATGGTTCTTGCTTCTTTTCCAAGTTGCATCTACATTCAGGATATCATAAAATAAGATTAAATGAAGAGGATATTCCAAATATAGCATTTAAAATTCATGAAGGTTATTATAAATTACTTTCCATGCTCTTCAGTCTTACTAATGCATCTTCAACTTTTTTGAGTCTCATGAGTACAATATTTTTACCCTTTCTACACAAATTTATTTTGGTCTTCTTCGATAATATTGTAATTTGTAGTCACACATGAAAGGAATATTTGCAACATTTGGATAAAAACTTGTAACTCCTCGCTAATAATCAATTGTGTGTAAAATTTTCCAAATGTTTTTTTGAAATGCAAAAAGTGGAGTACCTTAACCGCATAGTTTCAAGGGAAGAGGACAACGTGGATCCAAAGAAGATTGTTACCATACAAGAATGGCCCAATCCACACACTCTCAAATATCTTTGGGGTTTCCTAGGCCACATTATCTACTATAGAAAATTTATCCATGATTATGGAAATATTGCATCTCAATAGTGATGAGGAAAAACTCATTTATATGGTTAGAACCAATTGAACATGTTTTCTTGTGCCTCAAACAAGCTATGATATTAACTCTTCTGCTAGTGATGCCCAATTTCTCTAAACCTTTTGTGGTTTAAAGTGATATTTTAAGAATTAGAATCGATGTAGTGCTTACATAAGAAGGGTGGTCATTGGCTTTCACTAGTAAGGCATGTCGATCTATGATAAGGAGATGATGGCAATAGTATATTTTTTTAACCACTGGAGGCCTTACCTTATTAGGTGTTATTTTCAAATCAAAAAATATCACCATAGTCTAAAGTACTTTCTTGAGTAGAGTCTTGATGCTTTAACAACAAAAATAGGTCACCAAACTACTAGGGTATGACTATGAAATTATTTATAATAAGAGCAAGGAAAATGTTATCATTGATGTATTATCCCACCAACATGAGCACTAGGGTATTGTGTGTCATCTTAAATCCACTTCCTCAATGGATCCAATATATTCAAGAAGAGATGAGCATAGATTAGTCCTTGCAAGCCTTATTTTAGCAAATTCAACATGATCCTAACTCTATCAAGATATACATAGGATGGGCAAAATCTAAGATACAAAGTTCATCTTGTTATTCCTTCAAATTTTCCACTTTGTAAATCTATACTACAAGAAATGCATGCTTCCCCGATGGTAGGACATTCCTGGTTCTTAAAGACTTATGAGTGGGCTAGACATACATTTTCATGGGCAAGGATGAAAAGGGATATTTAGAATTTTATGGCAAAATGTGATCCTTGTCATCATATAAAAAGAGAAACTATATGCACACTAGGCACACTCCAACCTCTTCCTATTCTAGAGACCATTTGGAGAGACATTTTCATGGACTTTATTGAATGAATCCCCGAATTTATAGGTAAATAGATTATTCTTGTGGTGGTGTATTTTCTATTTAAGTATGTTCATTTATGTCGTCTAACCCAACCCTACTAGGCTTCAGCAGTTGCACAAATAATCCTTAATTTCATTTTTTATCTTCATTTTTTACCATGATCCCACATTCACTAGTCATTTTTGGCATGAGCTATTCAAACTGTAGGGCACACAACTCAATATGGGCTCAACATACCATCCACAAATAGGACAAACAAAAATTGTTAACAACTACTTGGAAAATTATCTTCTTTGCTTTGCATCCAAGCAACCGACTTAGTGGGTCAAATGGCTTCTATTGGCCAAATGGTGGTGTAATATTACATATCACTCTATCACCAAGATGACATATGAAGTAGTTTATGGATACCTTATGCCATTATTTTCTCATACATCCCAAGTAGTTCTAGGGTTCAAGCAATGGATACCACTCTCTCTGTAGGTAAAATGGCTTCTATTGTCCAAATGGTGGTATAATGCTACATATCACTTTACCACCAAGATGACACCATATGAAGCAATTTATGAACATCCTCTACCATCACTTTTGTGATACATTCCAAGTAGTTCCAAGGTCCAAGTAGTGGATACCACTCTTAGGGAGCGTGCACAACTTCTTTAATATCTCAAGGATAATTTGGCTATGGCATAAAATCGTATGTGACAAGTGGATCAACACAGATCAAAGCATAGTTTTAATTTTGGGGACATGGTGTTTCTATGGCTGTAGATATACAAAAAAACATCATTGAAACTTCATAATCATCAAAATCTAACAGTCAAATTCTATGGACCACATAAGGTGCTACAAAAAATTGGTCCCATAGGCTACAAGCTCGAATTGCTGACCTCCTCCTCTATACCTCCAATTTTTCATATTGTGTTCTAAGAAAGGTCATTGGTAGCCAAAAATAGCTTTAATCAATACTATCTTAGTTGGATGAAGAAGTCTTATTCATCTTAGAACCTGGAATTATTATAGATCATCGGACATGCACACTTTGCAACTGTACACTCACTTATGTTTTAGTACAATGATAGAGATTGCAACCAAAATATGCCACCTAGGAGTTGCTCCATCAACTTCAACAACAATTTCCTCACCTCAAGCTTTGAGGACAAAGCTTCTTGAAGGGGAAAGGCATGTTACGAACCTATCCTAATATAATTATCATTATGTACTGTTGCACCTTGGATGCCTGGTGTGTATGGGTTTTTTATGATGTAGTCGCTACTTTTATTATAATAAAGTGTTAGCAATGATGTAATTAGAAGAATAATCAAACAATTACTTTGTTGTAAGTAGGATTTATTATAATGATGTAGCAATTACTTATTGTAAATAAGAGTCTATATAAGGCAAGGGTGGAAAGGGATGAACCATCTCGTATTTCATATTGTATTGAAGTTTTGCTTTCGAGGAGGTTGCCCCCTCAAAGAGGCCTAAGATGTATGTTCTTGAGTAATATAAGTTTCTTGTATTTCTAATCAAATATTTTCTTAAGCGCTTGTGTTATTTCATTTTTGTTAATTCGTACATTGCTAATGTGGAATTATGCTTATTTTTATCGGAAGGTTCCTAACATAGTTGGTCCCTTCTAGATGAATTCCCCTACAGTATTTTCAATATTCTTCAAACTCTTCTTATTGATAAGCTGATAAGGATGTCCAAAAATCCCAATACATACCAAAAGTTTTTTAATAGTCTTTGTCTCCCAAAAAAGTCCCCATTCCATGGTCTTAAATATAATGCATCTTTACCCCTAAACCAAGGGCTATCATCCATTATTTATCCCTTATTTATGAACTTTAGAAGATAATGAGGAGAAATCCTTTCAGAAGAAAATTCATGAAGGAATTTGAATTCAATCCCCACTTCCACTCGATCCAATTTTGAATCTCCAAAAAACCTGGCCAATATCCATCTTTGCTTTTAAGAACCAGTATATCACGCTTGATCATATCATCCTTGATAATCACTTATGATGTAGTATCTACTACTTAGGTTTCACCATAAATTTGCTTTTCCTCTTATTTCTAACTAGGGCATACATACTTCCAACTAGCGCATGCTTCCAATAAGGACTTAACAAAGTGATTTTCCTGCCATGTTACCTAGATTTTATTCACATGAATATTTTAAATTTAAATTTTCTCCTGAGATAAGATTATCCATATGATTTGTCATATATGATTTTCTTCAAATATTAAGTAGTTGTTAAATAAATGATTTTTCATTGACTATTGATGTTCATTTAATATGTTTTCCTAAGGTAGAAAATTTGCAAGTCTTGTAAAAGAGCATTTAGTGAAAGGGTCATTTCATTAGGTTCAATAATTAGACAATGATCCAAAGCTCTAAAATAAAAATACAAGAATACCAATGATATCATAACTTCATAGTTCATGAAATGATTGGTGCATTTATATAAAAATTTATGATTCATAAGAGCACAAACCAAGATTACAAATTGCTCTGACATCTCTTAAATTGGACTTGAAACCCCATTAAAAAATTACCCTTCAACATTTTCCTTGTACTTGAAATGGGAATACAAAACATAAAAATGTAAAATCTCAAGATAATCAAAAGCAATTCCAAAAAAACCAAACCTCTTCTCTCCTTCACATTTTCATATTTTTCAATTTAAGTACTAGACTTGCACTGCACTTGTAATCCTTTGATGAAAAGCACTCAAACCTTGATGATATTGTCACCTAGAAAATCTTTAAATATGTGACTATTTTCAATTGTATGGAACCTTCAACCCACTATAACTCTACAATTCCAAATCAAGAGTAGAAAACCCATGAAGTGTGACATGTCATAAGTCAAAACAAGTTTTGGTCACTAATATCTCTAGACCACAATGAAATGCTTTAAAAAATGCATTAATATTAGAAATCAATCTAGTACACACAAGTCTATGTTCATTCAACCATCTCAAATCTAATGCTAAAATCTTAAACAAACCATCAAGTGATTTTCAAAGAGATGCCATACACCACATACTCCTTAACATACTAAACCCATCCCTTAAGTTCACTTGGACTCAAGGTTGAATCAACCTAATATGTTACATTTATGCATTTTTTTTGTTAAATAGAATTTTTATTTCAAAGAAATAAAGAATACATTCAATTTATATGCTTGTAGCTAACACCCTTTGCTACATATTTCACATATATCTTTTCTAAGGCCATCAAAAAAATAAATCTAATTACTAAGGCAACAACTACCTGCGAACCCATAGAGGAGAGCGAATAAAGTCATGGATCTCGAAGATTCCAAGCATAGTTGCTCACTCTAATCGCATATTATCATACTATAAAGGTTGCACCTGTCACGAAACCCACTCTCACAATGTTTCACAAGATAACTCAATTACCTTATATAAACCCCTATTTTTGGTATGATACGCATTCCTAACTACTCCACTAGCAAAGAACATTTCTACAACTATACATGTTAACCAGGTTGCAAGGAAGAAAATAATAAACCATGCACAAGATCCTCTTGGTCTAAAAGACTTTCCAGAGCACAGACATCTCGTGAAATCCAAAATCACCACCTAGATGAGAAGGAGAAAGAGGAATGCTCCCACTTCATAGCCATTAGCTATGTCAGAATCATACACACAGTAAGTGTAAAGAGTAATTTGGCTCATCTGCAAGATGCTTCAAATTATGCTTGTTGTTGGTCCTTGTTCTGAGAGTTGCTTAATTGGCATATCTTTAAAATGCCCTCCCTTAGCCGGGTTCCTTTATTGGCCAACTAGTATGCTCTCTTATTGAGACTCATGGGGATGTGTTCAAATTGGATATGATCAAATTGAAAGCTGATTTGCTTCACTTCTTAATACACCCTTTGGAGCCAAATGAATTTTGGTTGGATTTTATTTTTCAAAAGGTTAATAACCAATTGAGAATCCCCCCTCATTGTAAGTTGTTTGATCTCCTCAATTGTCAGCTTCATTCCTATCTTAAGGGCATGAAATTCAGCAAAATTGTTAGAATTAAAACTAGTTGATTGAAAATAAGATAAAACCTCCGAGCCTTCTTCATTGAGGATGTTAGGAATAATTTAATATTACATTATTTATTTTAATAATGTAGTGCACTATTCATTGGCATTCCAAAGCCAATGTGCATAATTAGAAATTAAAAAAGAATTCTATTTTGGCAATGTAAATATTTTGTACGCAAATATTAGTTGGGCTGTGGGATTTAGGAGTATGTTGTTACAGGCTAATCTGAGCCTTCCTCATTGTATATATCCACAATAGAAAAGTTGTTTGATTATCCTACATTGATATTAATTAAAGCAAAGTTCTGATGGCACTCTGCGTAGAAATTGCTTCTACCTATAGCTGATCGTGAGCTCATCTTAGCGAGCCTACAGCTGGGCAGATGAGGCATATTATTTAATCCGCTGAGTTGATTTTATTGCCCTGTTAAAAAACCCCTATTCCTATTTCCATGTTCCTCTGTTCGCAGATTGGTCCCAGGTTGAAAATACAGTGAAAAAAATTAAAGGGAACAGCAGCCTTGTTTTTCGATCCGCAGCCTCAGAGCCACGCAAAGCCACAACCACAATCGGTGGGTCTCGTGCAGCCATACCACGACGCAGCCAGGCCAGAGCATCCCAACTACAGCTGCACAACCACGAGCGAGCACGGCCCGAAGTAGGTCGCATCCTGCCAGCGCGCAGCCCATAGGTCGTATCCCGCAAGCCCCTGCGTCAATCGAAGTATGAAAGCTGCAGCAACTCGGCTACTACGCAGGCCACGATTCCAATAGTGTCGAATCAAGCACCACAGGCCCCGATCAGCTTGTTGCAAGTGCATTGGATCGATTGCAATCCGATCAATGCAGAAAAGAAAAACAACTAAAGATCGTCGCTACGAACAAAGGAATAAAAAAATTAAGCATTCCTTCCTAAAGTTTTAAAACCGATTAATCAACACCTTCGAAGCCAATGCATATCAAATCGCGACACCTGGTGGATCTGTTTTGGCTTGCGTGGAGGAACTGAGCACCTATTGTCTGTTTTGTTTTATTGTGGAAAAATTTAATCCCACATTCGTTGCGGGAGGGATATATTACTAGTTATATGCACAAACGCTCAGAGGAATCTTTGACTACCCGCAATTGATCAGGAAGGCCTGGCACGACCAGCTAAGATATAGCGTTAAATCAGCAGCAATCTGATCGTCTAAAAATATAAACAGAGACCGTAGCAACAATCCGATTGATGCCTAAACAAAACAGAGACCGTCACTTATATGAATAGAGAAATCAAAATTTCATCTGTAATGCACTTTGTATTCGATTGACTCCACATTTTAAAAAAATTTGCTTTGCATTATGTCCTGTTTTAATTAATTAATTAAATAATTTTTATTATTAATTAATTTATTTATTTATTTAATTAAAACTTTAATGCAATTTTTTAAGGGGGTTACAACAAAATCACAAATCAAATAAAAAACAAAAGGGGTAAATTTTTGCAACACAAAAGTCATGCAAATTAAAACAACGTTGAATTGATTTTTTGCACAACTTGAGACGAAATAACTCTCAAAAAGGGGTTACAAAACTTAAACACCGTGTTATTTTGCAAACCAAAACAAAGGGGGCAAAACAACACTTATGGGTTTTTGGCAAATCAAACACAAAACAAGGGCAAAGCAAAAGCAAGTGAATATTATTTTTTACAAATCAAACACTATTGCAAAACTATTTTGAAAAATTAACATTGTAAAATGTGCATTTTCGGTGGATTCCGACACATTCAAAAATTATTAATTTGTGGACAAAAATGAATGTATGAATGCATTTAATTTTTGGTTTTATGCATTGAAAAATATATATTGTGGCAACAAAAGACCCCAAATGTATACCTATTTTTGTGCAATTTATTGTGCAAGGCAACGTTCGGTAAAAACGGTACCTCTGGCCCACACTTATAGGTGATGTTGTCGTGCTTTGGGCTACTGTATCTACTGCCTAATATAGCTATAACAACGACATTTGGGCTATTGTTCCCTATAAACCATCGGGGAGAAATAAGGAAAGCCAAATTTGATATTCACTCCATTATTACCCCATTCACTACTATCGCTCGGCATAAATCCTAAAATTAAGTTCTTCCAAGTATTTAAGGGACTTGGCACCCTACGTATGCAGAAGGCTTTTTAAGAAGGTGTCAAAGATAAAGTGAATCCCTTTCAATACTACTTATGTGCCACAAATCAATCTATATACAATACCTTCGAGTCTTCCTCGCGTATGGTCGCGTATATTGAGGAAATGAGCTTATTCCACGTACTAACGGGTATTATAGGAAAAGCAGTTATATATAAAATATCAGGTCTATCAGTCTAGCAGTATAAAGAAAGAGGGACCATTTGGTGTTATAAGGAACCCTCACAATGGCTATTGTAAAAGCATACTTGTTAGATTCATAGTTACTCAAAGGTCTGAATTTTGCTCCATAGAAGACAAATGTGAGGGCAATATTGTAGGTTAAAAAGATGTGGGACATCATGACTGGAAAAGTTACACATCCAAAAATAGTAGATGATAAACAAGAAGCATATGATGATGCCAATGTTAGAGCACTAATGATCATAATTCTTGCCACTGCTGATAAAGTTCAACCGCACATATGTGAAAAGGAGAATGCAAAAGATGCATGGGATGCATTGACAACAATATATGAAGGAAGGAATCAAGCCATGATTCTTAACCTTCAATCCCAACTTCACACTCTCAGCATGAAGAATGGAGAAAGTGTAGAGGTGTTTCTTTGCAGAGTTATTGATCTGAGAGCAAAGTTGCATGCAAGTGTAGAGGTGTTTTTAACCTCAATCATTTTGAGAGCTTTACCAGATTCTTTTAGAATGATGGTTACTTCTCTTCAAGTGTCCAATAGACAAGTCTCTTTTGAAGAGTTAGTTAATTTGATACAACAAACAGTATGGGCATCTAAGTTTAGGCTATCTACTCGAATTGAGTAAGCATGATAAGGTGTTAGGTCTACCCAACCTTTCACATGCTTTGCCTGTATGCTCAGATTGCTTGAAGAACACAAGTTTATACTAAGAGGGGGGTGAACAATATAAGACCACTTTTTACTTTTCTTTTCTCAAACAATATTATCCAATATATAAATGGAAATATCAACAGCAGTAATCAAAGAAATGCAAAAATCACCACACACAATAGAGACACCAATTTAGCGTGGTTCATCCAATGTCGGCTACTCCACGGAGAAAATCTTTCACTAAAATTATTCAACAAATATCTTGGGGATTCTTCCATATTACAATGTTTATGGACCTCTGTCCAAAGGATACACCAATCCCCTAATATGGTTTGTGGGCACCAACTCACAGGAGACACCAATACCCTCTGTTGGTTTGTGGATCTCTATCCATAGGAGAACTCCTTCTCCTCTGCTCTGGTTGGTGATCCTTTAGAAGACTACTGCATCCACTACTCTGGCTTGTGGATCTCTCCATTGAAGACCTTTATCCTCACTCAAAAGACTTATCCTCACTACCCTAGCTTATGGAACTCTATCCACTGGAGACTACTGTCCTTTGCTTTGTCACCTCCAAAGCTTGCTCTCAACTGTAGCTCAAATCTACACTCATAGTCCTTTGGTCTAGCATAAATCTGCTCAATCTCTATCTCGAATCTGCACTAAACATAGTCCTTCGATCTAGCACAAGTCTGCTCACTCTCTATCTCTGGTCTGACACAAATCTACCCTTAAATCTACACCAAAATATGTTCTCAAATCTATCCTCAAGCCTTAACATAAAGCTTGATCTAACACAAATCAACTCTGCTAGATCTGCCTCAAACCTTAACTCAAGGTTTGAACAAATCAATCAATCAACTCTGCTCTCAAGTCTTCTCAAAGACTTACCTCAAATTTATCCATAAGTCCTCACTAGAACTTGTCCAATCTACTCAACAAGTCTTCACCAAGACTTGCCTTAACTTTACTTTGTAAGCTTCCACAAAAGCTCACACAAATCTGTCCACAAGTCTTCACTAAGACTTGTCTCAAAACTGCTCAACAAGTCCTCTCTAGAACTTGTTCAAATCTGATTGTAAGCTTCCACAAAATCTCACACAAATATATCCTTAAGCTTTCACAAAAACCTTCCTCAATTTTGTCCTTAAGTCCCCTCTAGGACTTACTCAAATCTGCTCACAAGCTTTCACAAAAGCTTATTCAAATCAATTGCAAACTTGCATATAAAACTCAACACAATATCTCACAGAAAACCTCTTCAATCCCACAAACAAGTTTCACACAAAATCTTGTTTGACTTCATAAACATATAGAGAATGGTTAGAGACTCAATATGTTTCACACTCACTAAACACTTACAAAACTCAACTTAATCTCTTTCAGAAAACCTCTTCAATCACTCAAACAAGTTTCACTCATAATCTTGTTAAACCATAGAAACATATAGAGAATGGTAAGAGACTCAATATGTTTCACACTCACAATCACTCACTCACTTTCAAACTCTTTTCAAATCAATTAAGAATAAAGAACAATTTGTTTCACAGAACTTGAACTATCACTCCAACACTTCCAATCAATTATGCTCAATCAACTCCACTCAACCAATCACTCAATGAAACAAAGTTTGCTTACAAACCCTAAACAAGTGTTTCACTACACTTTCAACAACTCACACTATGAATCTCAATCCTTGACTCAATATGATTCCTCATTCACATAACAATGATACTCATGATCTTTTCACAAACCCTAATCATGCACATGAAGGTTTACTCAAATATTTCCAACAATGCTTATCAAACAATCTCACATAGTAATGATACTCATGATATTTCACAAACCCTAGTTCAAGATAGTTCTCAATTTCTCACTCAAATGTTCTCACAAATATTCACCAATCATGCACATGAAAGCTTACTCAACAATGCTTATCAAACAAACCTTTTCACTCCAACTTATATTCAAAAAACCTCAATCAACCATACACCTCATACAAAGAAGAATGTGCCCATACCTTTTTGCTTTGATGGAGATATGTCTTCAAAACTTGTTTTACTCTCAACCAAAAACTCTTGCCAATTCCAGGTTAGATAGTAACAATCTACCTCAAAAATCTCCACTAGAAAATTCACTTTAATCATGCAAGAATTACAATGCAATGTTCAATCTTAAATACACCTTATCACTTCTACTTCAAAAATAGCATCTACCCAGGTATTGTAGGTGAGTTGGAGAGGAGAGAGCAATCCTCCAAGGGAGGTCCCAGGTTCAAATCTCCACCCTACCAAAAAGCTGAATTGGGTATCTAAAATCCAATTAATAATGTTGGTGCGGGCAGGGTTGGGTGCGACTCTCGAGTGACTTTGATGGTGTAGAACCCCCTATTCGTGGTCTCTCAAACCAAGGCGGCCCCGCAAAGGGTTTTTCGCTTAAAAAATAGCATCTAACACATACATAGCAATATTATTCCTTAATTACACCTTATAATCTCCACACTTTTAAACACTACTCAAAACCCTAGATCTCAAATTAAATTGGCAAAAATAGATTCCTCAAAAATGTCCTTATAACTCCTTTCTCAAAAATTAAATCACTCCTTTAATATGCTCAAAAATGCAAAAATTAAACTTTAATAAAACACCTTATACCTCCCTTTAGCTCAGAAATTTCATACCACATTAAAAACCTTAGGAGCAAAATTTAATTAAAAAATTAAATAACTCTATTGCCCTCGACGAGATTCGATCCCCCGCTGCGCTGCCACCAATACCCTAGTCACGGTCCAACTGCCGCGTGAGCTCGGCGCTCACATTGGTAGACAAAATCACCTTGTGCACTTTGTATCCTATGCTAGGCGCCAAAACCAAAAGGACCTCCAACAAAACACTCCTAGGCCTATCGTCGGGATTCGATCGCAGGACCTCCCGCCTGTCAACGCTTCAACACATAGCCATTTGCCGCTAGCCCAACCGCCAGGTTGGTAATGAGGCTTTAAGCCTCCACTGTCTAAATAAAAATATTATTCTTTATCTTACACACAAATCGCGGAAATTCACAGACACTAGCAATATTAATCAATCGAAGGTAGGAGCTTAGGAAACCAAATGCACATGGTATTTATACCATTGTGCCATCTCCATTTGGATGTCGATGAAGGGGGAAAATACATATGACGTCGGCGCTTTAATAAAAATTAAACCTTTTGCCCTTATAACCCTAACCTTAGGGTTAATTAAATTAAATTAGAAATTAATTTATAATGAAATTATTATAATTAATTTAATAACTTTAGGTCTTAACATTAGACCTTTAATATTATAATAAAATATTATAATATTATTTTTCTTGGGCCTTCCTATTGCTCCTTTAGAACTTATCTGACCACATTAAATATTATAATAAGATATTATAATATTATTTCCCTTAGGCCTAGAAGCAATCTTTCTCTTGCACTGCTAACTGAAACTGACTCTTGACATCCTTCCTTTTGTACTGCTCACTGAAACCGACTCTTGACATCAATGACAACAAAACTTGCTCATATTTCCAACATTGCTTAGCAGGGAAGCAACATCGATTTTCATTTGAATTGAGCTCTTCACGAGCCAAAGGACCATTGGAGTTGATATACATCAATCTATGTAGACCCATGCCCAACAGTTGTGGTAGAAAGAAGTACTTTCAGTTGTTTGTTGATTATTACTCCTGAAATATTTGGATTTGTTTTATACAATTGAAGTCAGATGCATTCTTATATTTTCAACAATTTCAAAAGCATGTTAAGAAATAATAGGGATGTTCAATCAAGGCCCTCTACTCAAATCGAGGGGGGAATTCACCTCCAATGAGTTTTCAAAGTATCTCACTAAACATGGGATAAAAAGACAACTTACTACAGCCTATACTCCTCAATAAAATGGAGTTGTTAAGAGGAGGAATCGTTCCATCATGCAGATGGTTCATTGTATGCTCATAGGTGCACATATTGGGCAACAATATTGGGTACACTACAATTATGTATCTCTTGAATCGAGCACCAACAAAAGCTCTTCAAGGAGTCACATCACAAGAAGCATGGAGTGGAAGAAAGCCCTCCATTTTTCATCTAAGGATATTTAGATGTAAAGCTATCATGCATATTTCAAAGAATAAACGAAGCAAGCTAGATGAGAAATCTTTGCAATACATTTTTCTTGGTTATGATGAAGAATCCAAGGGGTATCGATTGATTGATCCTATAACCAAGAAAATTCATATAAGTCAAGATGTGGTATTCGATGAAGCTCCTAAGTTGGATACACCAGAAACTAGCAAAGACATATCTCTTGCTATACACCTATAATTTGAGGAGCCTAAGTCAAGGACTCCCCCAAAACAGAAGAAAATTCTAAAATGGTATACTAGCACTATAAGAGACGTAAAATTGGATGCACCTTCTGATCTCAATTCAGATCAGACACTTACTTGAAGTATGTCTCATTAAGAAGGAGAAGAAGTAGAAGATGCATAAGATGCAAAATATGATGATGAAGAAGATAGGAGTGAAGAGGAAGATAGAGGTTTTATGACTTCAGTTTTGGAGCATGAACCCGCTTTAGTGCAAGAAGCACTTAGTGTACCTCAATGGAAGGCAATTATGGATGCAGAAAATATGTCTTTTATAAAGAAAAAAACATGAGATTTAGTTGATCTGCCTATTGGTAAGAAACACATTGGCTGCAAATAGGTATACAAAGTCAAGTATAAGGCAGATGTAACTATTGACAAGCATAAAGCCTGCATTTTTGCAAAGGACTATGCTCAAAAAGAAGGCATATATTATGAATAGAAATTCGCACCAACTGCAGAAATGACAACCATTCATGTACTCTGTGCAATGGCAGCTCAGTTTGGATGGAAGATTCATCAGATGGATGTGAAGAGTACCTTCTTGAATGGTGATCTAAAAAAAATGTACATGACTCAACCTGAAGGATTTGTTGTACAAGGACAGGAGCAAAAAGTTTGCAAATTGATAAAGTCCTTGTATGGGTTGAAACAAGCTCCGACAGCTTGGTACATTAAAATTGATAATCACCGCCTGCAACATAGTTTCAAGAGAAGTCCCTCAAATGTCAATCTTTATTTCAAGAAAGTTGGTTTTAAAATAGTGATCATCGTGCTCTATGTTGATGATATGATCATCATCAACAGTTCAGAAGAGATGATTGAAGCATTGAAGGGTGACTTGAAGAAGTCATTTGAAATGACAGATCTAGGACTTCTCCATTATTGTTTTGGATTGTAATTTGTGCAAAAAAAGAAATACATCAGGGTTACATAAATGAAGTATGCCAAGGCACTAATTGAAAAATATCGAATGACAAATTGTAAGCCCAAAGCAACTCCAATGGAAACAGGGTTACAATTGTCTTGATACAACAAATCTTCTTAGGTAGATGGAACTCTCTATCGATAGTTGATTGGGAGTCTCATATATCTGATGAATACCAAGTCGGAAATCAACTTTGTTGTGAGCTATCTTTCAAGGTTCATGCAATAACCTAAGGTCAGTCATTGGAAGGCAATGAAGCGAGTTCTACACTATATCTGCGGCACCACATAATATGGCCTGGATTACAAGAATAATGTTAAGTTCTTGCAAGGATACATGAACTCGAATTATGTTGGATCTATAGATGACAGAAAATCAACATCAGGATACATATTTCATCTTGGATCTAGTCATGTCTCTTGGCACAACAAGAAGCAGCAAGTTGTTGCACTTTCATCTACACAGGTAGAATATCACGTAACACGAGGAGTAGTGTGTGAAACGATATGGTTACGTCACATTATTTCAAGTATGGGTCTTCCAAAGAATCTTCCAATATACTTGAATTGCGATAACCAAGGTGTTTTGAAACTCGTTAAGAATCCAGTGTTCCATGAACGAACAAAGCATATTGACACTCAATGTCACTTTATTTGAGATGAAGTTCCAAAGCACAAGATACAGCTCCAATACATTCCCACCGATGAACAGGTTGCAAATATTTTCACTAAGGAACTTACAAGTGTCAAATTTGAGTTGTTTCGCAACTCTGTGTACATCAAATAATGTAATAAGGGGGGATGTTTTTTTGAATTTAGCAAAAAACCCCTTGCAGGGCTACCTTGGTCTGAGAAACCATGATCAGGGGGTTCTACATCGTCAAAATCACCCGAGATTCGCACCCGGCCCTAACCGCACCAGCATTATCAACTGGATTTTGGATACCTAATGTGTGTTTAGTAGGGTGGAGATTCAAACCAGGGACCTCCCTTGGAGGATTACCCTACCCTCTCCAACTCACCTACAACACGTCGGTAATAAGGGGGGATGTTAGGAATAATTTATTATTACATTATTTATTTTAATAATGTAGTGCACTATTTGTTGGCATTCCAAAAGCCAACATGCACAATTAGAAATTAGAAAAGAATTCTATTTTGGTAATGTAAATATTTTGTACGCCAATATTAGCTGGGCTGGTAGGATTTAGGAGCATGTTGTTACAGGCTAATCTGAGCCTTCTTCATTGTATAAATCTACATCCGATGAATGGAAAAGTTGTTTGAATATCCTACAGAGGATAGATCCCCTTGCTTTAGAATTGTTTCAGTTGCCTTTGGAGGAACCTTCAAACATTAAAGATGATTTGTGGATGCCTTCACTTGAGGAAGCAGAATAGAGACTTTATTTTTTATATTGCAAGGGTAAGCTTTAATGGAATCCCTAGCTAGATAATGAATTTTGATCTTGGTTTTGTCTATGTTAAGAGCTTCCTCCTTGAAGATTTTCTTGTTTCTAGTAATCCAAATTCCCTAGAGGAAGTATCTAGGAATAATTTTCCAAATTCAGAGCATGGATTTATCATTTCTAATTTATATAGGAAGGGAGAGATAAACTCGGAGAAATAAACTCGGAAATAGAAGAAAGCATAAGGGCTTCACTCCTGCCAAGAAGACCTTCCAGAGAAATAATTTGACCTTTGGAATAGAAAGAGTCCATATCAAATTCCAAGGGAGGTTACCTACATAAGTAGAATCCATTTTGGACTGATATCCCTTGTTAACAATATAAATAGCATCTCTAGTAGGAGATCTCCAAATGATTACATCTTTGTTTTTAGCTTAATATGGCAGTCTTCCACTCAATTGTAATTTAGTCATCTGCCAATGAGACTATAAATCAATAGGAAGACCAAGTTGCTCTTCGATTTTCAACTTCTGGTTGTACATGATGGAGTTGAGAGTTTTGAAGTTATTGTCCTTTAGCCACTTCTGAAGAGGAAGCTCTATTTGAAGTTTGTAATTCCCCAGAATCTTGTGAGAGAGGGAAACTTCTCTTCCAGAGATGGGATTCCATGATAATTCTTCAAAAATGATGCCTTTGGCCTCTAGAATTCCTTTCTAAATTTCATGTCTTTAGAATTTTTGGACTGAAAAAGGCCTTTATTCTAGTTTTCCCATTGCGGTATTTGTGCAACCAATGCTTGCACCCACCATTTTTGAAGGTTGAGTGATCATTTCCCAAACTAGTTTTGCTTTTAAGGCCAGACTTTGTTTACTTGTAGCTTTAATACCCAACCCTCCTTTACTCATTGGCTTAGTTATAATATCCCACTTGATAAGACTGTATTTTCCTTTACCATCATAGTTACCCCCTATCCAAAGAAATCTTCTAATGATTTTCTCCATCTCATTTAGAAAGGACTTTGGAACATGGATAATAGAGCATTGGTAGATGGGCAACGCATTGATGACAACCTTTATTAGGGTCATTCTACCATGGTGAGTGACCCAGACATTAGACTATCCTAGATACTTGAAAGTGGCATTAATATCACTTTGACAACCCAATATTCTCTCTAACTCTTTGACTTCTCTATTATTTTTTCTAGAAAAATGAATAGTAGACTTGTTGAAGTTTATCTTGTTTCCTGTTGCTTCTTGATAATTTTTGAGAGCCTTTTTTATTCTTATTGAAGTTGCTTTAGTGGTTTTACTCAATATGATCAGGTCATTATTAATGTTTTGAACCTTATCATGGATGGGAAGTCATGGAAGCTTTTTATGCCAAGATAAGCCTTCTTATAGCCAAAATGAATAAATACGGGGAGAGGGGACAACCTTGTCTAACTCTTTTCAAAGCTTGGAAGAAGGAGGTGGGTTTGCCATTAAGCAAGGGAGCAATCCAAGGCCTTGAAATACAAGCAGCTGTCCATTTTTTAAATTATTCATGAAAACCCATCTTGATAAGAGTTTTCAAGATCGTGTCATGGTCTATTCGGTCAAAAGTACTTGTCATATCTACTTTGAGGGTCATATAATTAGATTTATCCTTCCTGCTAGAGTGCATAACTTCTTGAACTAATATTCTACCTTCATAAATCCTTCTCCCTTTCACAAACCCTGATTGGTTGGGAGAAATGATTGAATCTAGTAATGAAAGCATTCTGTTTTTAATGATTTTGGAAATTATTTTTTATGAAGTATTACAAAGCGAAATTAGCTTGAATTTTTGCAATGAATGGGCATGCTTTTCCTTAGGAATCAAGGCCAAAAAAGTGGAGTTGATTCCCCCATGTATTTTTTGTTTAGTTTTGCTTTCTTCAACCATCTCCAGAAGATCCTTCTTTATTATGTGCTAGAAATCCTAATA
Organism: Wollemia nobilis; assembly: GCA_028583015.1. NCBI lineage: Eukaryota > Viridiplantae > Streptophyta > Pinopsida > Araucariales > Araucariaceae > Wollemia > Wollemia nobilis. The sequence goes on along the minus strand of JAQPPZ010016946.1, from coordinate 6,143,752 downwards.
AAAAATTACACTAAATCCGTCGGGCCCTGGGGCTTTAAAACAATCAAATGGAAAAGACCACTCCTTTGAGCTCCTCCATGGTGACAAGTTATATCAAATATCGTTGTCCTCTTGCTTCAGAGAACTGGGAATGAGATCAATAAGAGCTTGCTGGCTGATTTCTTTAAAATTCTCCATCTTTGCTCAACATATTTTTGAAAAAATCAAGAATATGTTCTTTCATTTGTTATACATTGCTTGATATTGTCCCATCTTCCATTTGTAGCTTTGTTATTGTGTTGTACATATTTATTTGTTGCACTTTCTTATAAAATAATTTGGTGTTTTTGTACCATCTTTAAGCCGAATCATTCTAAATTTTATTCTCCAATAGTTTTCTTCTTCTATATCCATCTTCAAAATTTGGGTAGTGAGTTCTTTTTGCTCTTGAATGAGACTTTCCTCTCCTCTAATTTCCATTACAGTTTGAACCTCGTTAAGTTTTGCTTTCAGTATGGAGTAAGGAGTATCCTTGACTTTGTTTTTTACCCATTTTTTATATGTTGCTTTAAAGATTGTATCTTTTTTACCCATTTTTGGGCATATGTGTCATTTTCCAAGCTTTCCTCCCATACATGTTGAACTAACTCTTTAAAATCAGCCTCCATCAACCAAACTGGTTTATATTTGAAGGGAATGGGGGCCCAATTGGTCGCTTGTTGTTCGAACCCCAAAAGCACTGGTCTATGGTTAGAATGACCATTAGACAAAATTTCTTGAAAAAATTTGATCCTATGATCTAATAGACTGTCATCAACAAGGAATCGGTCCAATCTTTCAGCAATAAAGTTGGGGCCAAATATTTTGTCAGTCCAGGTGAATTTGCCCCTTGTCAGTTGTACATCCATAAGATTGTGTTGCTACATGAGATCTTTTACAAGTTCTCTATTTGGGTCTCTTACGTAAACCCCCCCTTTTTTTTCTATGGGTTACAAAACTAGGTTGAAGTCTCCTACAATTACCCAGTTTTCTTGCTTTGAGTTGCAATACACATTAAGTAGCACCCTCCAACACCAAGTTTTTTCAACTAGGTTGTTAGGAGCATAGATGTTGGTGATGGTGTAAACTTAACCAGAACGAGCTTTAAGCATTGTTGTAAGTCGGTGTTTAGTGGCCTCTAACGATATTAACTCCCAATATTTTTTCCAGGCTATTACAACTCCTCTCGAACTCCCTTTAGTTGATATGGCTAAATGTCTGCTTAAGGGCCAACAAAAACCCATTGTTCTATTGATTCTTTCTAGATCCAGTTTGGTTTCTTGGATCAACAACACATCTAGTTTTTTCTTGAATGATCAAGTTTTAACTCCTAATTTATTGTTTTCATGTCCTAACCCTCTAATATTCCAGGTGATGAATTTCATCATTAATAGGGGTAAAGGGCAAGACAAGAAATTACCTCTTCTTGAAAGTTTTCTTTGAAGTCGTCTTTATTGAGTCCTCTATTGTGGTATGCTTTCCTTCCACTACACTTTTTGAGGCTTCTCTATCTCTGAGTTCTGCATTTGAAGTTCTTCCTACTCTTGATTTGGTTTTGGCCTTTAGAGAAGTGAACTTGTTCTCATTTTCTAGGATATTTGCTTCCTGTTCTGGCAAAGGGATTTTTGAAGCTCTTTCTTCCCCTTCTTTGAAACTTTAATGCGTTGATTCCTCTTCTCCTTGTTCTTCTTCTGGGATTTCCATGTTTAGCAAGGGGTCCTATTGGAGGAACTCGTCGAGATGTTGAGAGGCGGTTATTGTTGTTTCCTACAAATCTTCATCCAAAAGACTGAAATTGTTCTAAACTTCCATTTTCTCCTTAGGGATTTGTTTTTTTGGAACATAAACATTCTTCCCTCTTTTCCTTTGAACTTTAGTAAAGTCATCTTGTTGGACTTGAGCCACATACTTTGCAGGTCTAGAAGTGCTTATATTCATGGCATTTTGAACACTTGAATAGAATATTTTCATAGTCTAACTTTTGTGTATGTTGCAGCCCTTTGTATGAGAGTGTAATGGCTTCTGGTAGCCCTGACACATTCTGGCCATCGTGAAGTTTCGATCTTTTGGCTCTACTTTCATTCTATAGATGCGAATCTTATTTCCAAAAGCCTCCAATGTTTCTTCCTTCTAGAAATGCAGCAGGAGAAAAGGGAGACGAACCCATACTGGAACTTTGGAAGGTGTCTCTTCCAAGGGGTCAAAAGAGAGGATTCCACATGTTCATGTAAAGCCCACAATGACCCTTAAACCAGGGGCCAGATCTTAAAATCAAAAATTTCTCCTAATCAAAGGTGAAAATGGCCACAAAGAAGTCTCTTTCAAATAGTTTGATTTATGTTCCTCCTCTTACCAATGCTCTCCATTCTTTATCAATCCATCCTTCGATAGTTTACCCTGTAGGCCATGAACCAGTTAATCCGCAGATCAGGGCCAATGCCGATAGTCCATAAATTTCTTCTCCGATAGCTTCGTCAATTATCTCTAAGGTGAAAACTTCTTCCTAACTTTTCACAATTGTCAAATCGTCCTTGGTTTCTAAGGATTTTCTTTTCCTAGCGTCCACTAAAAGGGTGTCAATGGACCCAGATGGGCCTGAACCATTTTTCCCTGTGAGGGCTTCTTTGAAAGAAGCCATGGCTGTCGGGAGGAGAAGCGAGCAGAGGGAAGGGATCCCTAGTGGCTGTCGGGAGGGGCAACGAGCAGAGAACTGTATACTCCAGATCCTTCATAAGTTTGGGTATTACTAGATGTAGAAACATATATTTCTTTCATGGAACATGTGCATGAACATATAATTGTAAAATTACTAAATTCTAGAAATATCCGAGGTTCGAATCTTACCAAGCGATACTGGATAATATCCAAGTTGTTGTAATACCATTATATGATGATGATATCTGTATGCATATCTTGTTATGGTAAAATGTGTTAGTTTATTGGGTACAATAATAACAAACAGAATCAAATACAACAACACAATAATGCAATAATTCCAAATATTTGTAATAACTGTAAATATTTATATTAAGAAGTAGATAAGTTTTGAGTTACATTTTCGGAGTTTACATGATATTTTCCCTTGCAGTCTTTAGGTGAATTTTTTTTTCCCTGTTAGCATAAACTTATGTTTTAATTAGTTATATGTTGTATACACTTTTATACATTTACTGATGGGCATTAAGAGCTTTTCTTTAATATAGGTTCATCTCACATTTGTCTGATATTTTTTATAATTTGTCATTTGTATATTATTTACTTTTAATTCTACACCACTTTAGATGAAATGGTAAAGCATGATGAAGACAACTACGTTATTATCTTGGCAATTTTATCATAGAAGAAACCTTTTGGCTATGTTTTGCAATGATAGGTAACAAAGGCACAGCAATAGTTCTTAAAAAAAAAATTGCTGCCAAGTAGATTTCAAGGATAGTGACCATGTCCTCGACTACAATAGCATAGTCAAATCCTGTGCAAATTTGCAATATAAATGTATATGGGACAGACCCTGTGACTTTGATTATCAGGTGATGCTCAGACATTCTCATCAGCATTGTAGTTTAGTTAAGATTACAAAAAATTGATTATCAGGTGATGCTCAGACATTCTCATCAGCATTGTAGTTTAGTTAAGATTAAAAAAAAATTAGCTTGTCATAGACATATTTTGGAGGGTAACCTCCTATAACCATAAGAGTTAAGCTTTTACAAAAATCTTCAAAAATCCTAAAAATACATAAATGTGCACCCATCATTATGTTAGATATCTTCTTTAACTATTTTGAGAAGCTTAAGTTCAAATATCATAAGAAAAATCCAAAAAATCCAACATATGCAAGAAGCAGAAGGTTGCCAAAGTCCCTTAATTTCACTTTTTGAAGTTGGTTCTCTTACAATTCTACAAAAGATACCAAACAAAAATCAAAAGCACTTTTACAACTTAGTTACAGAAGTGCCTTGATAAGATGCTTGTTCTCTTCTGCTAGAAGAAACAGAAATAAGCTATTACAAAGAAAACAGACTAAAGTTTACGAGGCCATCAAGCCAGTAAAATTCATTGACAGACATGCATGGTATACCAATCTGGAATGTCTGGATTTTTGTGCCAAATCTTCAAACTGCAGCAGGTTCCAACGCCAAGGATGCAGCATACTCTCTAGCCCATAGGTCATAATGTATTATCTCTTCCAATGATGGTTGCAGCACCAGCTCATTTCTGTGCTTGTCGCATGTCTTCTCAACAACTTTGAAAATATCCAGATATGAAATTCTAGCAGACAAACAAAAGTTATCATGTCAGTAGGTACAGCCACTTTTAATCTGCATCTCCTTTATAATTCATTGTATCATCCTTACCCCATGCAAGTGTTACTCTAACCATGTGCAACTGTTAATGTCTTTTTTTGCCACATAATATTTTTTTTTTTAAAAGTGGATTACTAAAAAAGATGGTATATTTATCACTATAATTTATTGACGAGAAAAATATATTCAAACATTGAACATATTCCAGACTGTGTCTAGAAATCTCTGAAGATGAATTTTTCAATAGCAGTGGTAATATTGTACCATCCCAGTTTAAATGGTCCAAGAACAAAACACACCTTTCATTGATGAATAACTCAACAGCCTTCTCATTTGCTGCGCTAAGGACACCTGTCATAGTACCTCCTGCTCGTCCAGCAGAATAAGCAAGATCCATGGAAGGATACTTCACATTGTCTGGAGCTTTGAAGGTTAATGAACCCAACCTGCATAAAACCATAAAGGCTTTGTTTATTTTGTTGTTTAAAATCTTAGTTCTTATATACAATGTAAAGTCAGTTTTGCAAATGATAAGAGATCTAAACAACTAATGATTATTCTAGACTATAAGCTTAAAAAAAACCCTTTACATTCAAATTAAAAGCAGAAATAAACCTAGTAAGAATACATACTTGCAAAGGTCAAGCCGAGGCCAAGTAATCTCAGAGCATGGGACTCTCTCTGGCCATGACATTGTATACAGTATTGGCAATCGCATATCTGGCCATCCCAGTTGAGCCAAAACAGAGGAATCCTAGCACACGAAGGCAGTCAACACCATCAATACACATTTCAGATGATTTGACACAAGAGCTGTGAGTCTAGTAGATTTGGTAGACAACATGTCCTACCTGTGTTTCCACCATAGAATGGATTATTGACTGTGGATGAATTACAATATCAATATTGTCATAGTCAGCTCCATAAAGGTAGTGTGCTTCTATCACCTCAAGACCCTATAAACAACAAACAATTCCAGATTACATATGTTTATGTTTAAAAGCAGAAAAACATAGTAAAATAGTGAGGGGGCAATTCTCAAATAAAACAGTAATGAATCTAAAACAATGTAATTATGATGTACCTTATTAAACAGGGTCGCAGAGTCAACCGTAATTTTTTTCCCCATATTCCAGTTAGGATGCTTAAGAGCATCTGCAACTTTTACCTCCTTCAATTTCTCCACCGGCCAATCTCTGATGAGAAAAAGATAAAAATAAAATGCCAGTGAGCTCAAATCCACAACAATCACTTCCGAAATGTCTTTGTTTCCAGTTTTACTTGGCATGCAACTTGTGTCACACATGGTCAACCACAGCTGAAAATCCAACAAGTTCTGCTTCTGAAATTCATCCACAATCTAAGAGAACTAGTATATTCATTCGATAGTCAAATCCTAAACAAGTATAGCACCAAGAAAATAGCAAATAAAACATTGGAAAGGGATGCCATTGCAGGTGAGCAAAGGAAATTTCTACAAGGAGACAAAAAAGAGCCACGTAGAAACACCAGATTAGCACTCTGTTGTTTACAACTGAAAAAGATGTGAAATATCACAAAGATCTGTACAAGCTACCATGAATACAAAGTAAAGTTGGTGTGTTTGCTAACTGAAGAGGACCCAAAGAAGACTACACTTGCACAATAGGCGACAATAAGAAACTACAAAGAAGAGAGGGAAAAAGACAAAAGGCATTATATAGACTGGTCCAGCATTATTGACATTTGTGGAAGAAATGAAACCTGATTCTTCACATCAAATGATGACATTAGAATGCATTACCTTCTATATTTGTACATTAGAAGGTTTTTCTGCTTTGTAGCATACTCTCTGTCCATGTAAATTAGCAACTTTTTAATTCGAACTTTCTAAGTAGTATCTTTTGGATGTGTTTTGTTGCCTTGTAGGGCAAGCACATCTATACCCCTGTACATCATCTATTTAATACATTCCAAAAAAGAGTATAGATTGTCAGTTTTGGCAACTATCTTCTTTCATTTGCAACTCAATCTCTATTTTCTGCTATTTGCATTTCAGTTAGTACATGTTGCTGTTATAATTTTACTGTGGATTCATATCATCAAAGTTGAAGAGAATCTGTCGACTACTACAGACAACACAGGGAGCACATGGGAACCGTATCAGAGAAAACTTGGATCATTTAAATAAAAGATTTAGGAACACAGTCCAAGCGTTTGGTCTGAGAAGCTGATAAGTTTGTTCATTTATTTTTTCAATAAAATCACAGATAAGTGAGATTAGAGATTCCCACAAAATATGCATTAATAATAACTTTATGGTCTTAAAATCAAAAGACCCATACGTTGACAATTTCATCAATGTTTTTCAGGCAGGAATCTTATTGAGAAAACTAATGACAATGTACCTAATTTAAATTTTATTCATCTGAATATAATATGGAAAGCATCAGCCAGATGGCAGCAGCAGAATTCATAATTTTGTGAAAGATACAGTTTCTATACCAATCCTATAAGTAGAAAAACTATAGATGTCAATTTTATACCCATCCAGTGAAATTATGTATCGGCAGAGCTAAGGGCAATTTTTTGAAAGGCAAACAATCTTTCAGGAGCCATATCTTTGCATAGAGTTGTCCGATTCAGACGATTCTTGTGCCATTTTGTGCGGATTTTGAAAAGCTTTGAAATGAGTGGTCATTCGAAAGAATCCAAGCAGTATTGAGGGAGATATGACCATGTGAAGACAGCTGTTCAAAACTAGGGCAACGTTAGGGCAATATTTTTTTTTCTGAAAAACGTCTCAACTTTTAGGAGACTTATCTTCACGAAGGGTTGTCTGATTCAGCTGATTCTTGGACCAATTTATGCTTAAAGAGCTTTAAAATTAGTCGTCATACAAAGGAATCCGAACAATATTGAGGGAGATACGACCCTGTGAAGTTAGCCAAACAAAATTGCAGATATCTATCAGGCAGGGTTTGGATGATGGGAGGAGCAATGGAGGGCTAAGGTTCAGTGAGGCAAGATATTTTGTCTAGGCATAGAATTTTTCAGCTAAGTTTCTTTTTCCCCTTCTTAAATTTTTTTTTTCAATTGGTTACACGGGTTTTTATGAGGGGTCCCAGTCCCCTCGTACCGAGTGGGGTTTGAACTTGGATCTCTTGAATGAAAACCCAAGAACTTTACCACTGTGGTAAGCTTGCAGCTTCTTCTTAAAAAAATTTGCAATGCAAATTATTTTAGGTTTTTTTCATATATTATAATTGCTATAGGATATTCTGGTAATTTTTAGTAGATTTTGAGTTTTAGTTTCCTTCCCATGGACCAATTTACAGCTAAATCCTTAGAATCATCTCTAGTAGTAGAGTTTAGTGAGCGCCTCACAGAGGATTGATCCTTGTATCTCAAAGATAGGGCAGCTTTCGGTAAATTTAATGGGTCTTGCCTATTGATAGGAGTTGGAAGTCTCCACAAGTGATTCTATCCTTTGTTCCTAGCCATTTTTTGTTCTAGGGAGTAAAGAGATATAATCCTAAAAGGGGGTCCTTGGTTTATGGAAAGAGCAGGACTCTTCCTTACCCGCTGGTATGAAGGTTTTTCACCTGAAAATGTAAATCTATCCCTAGTACCAATTTGGGTTAGGATGTATGGATTGCCTATTGAATTTTAGGAAATAGAAACCTTTATGGCAATAGGAAACACTTTAGGAGGATTCCTTGAGATTTTAGAAACTACAAAAGACGGATTCTTGGCTATTTATGCTCGGATATTGGTCATGATTGATATAAGTAAACCTTTACCAGAATCAATCATTCTTAAGTATGGGGGTAAGTTGTGGACCCAAACCATAGATTATGAAAACATATATTTTAGATGTATAAGATGTCATGAGGTGGGGCATATTGAAAGATCATGCCCTAAGAAGAGTCTAGCAAAAACATATGTAGAAAACTGCAAGAGAAACTTACAAATGGATATGGATGAGGATGGTTTTCAACTTCCAAAAAATAGGTCTAGACAAATGAAAGTAAATAAATAGTGGAGACCAATAAGGAAGGATATTGAAGAAATACCAATTCTTTTGAGGCTTTAGCCTATGAAGAAAAATCAGATCAGAGCTTAGAGGACACCTTACAACAGGTTTAAAATATTAACAAGGAATCGTCTATTCAGTATCATTTTGATTTAAGGACAAACATTCTTGATGAACCTAAGGAATGTGTCTCATCAGATTTTGAAGACTCTCTTGAAGTACCATGCACCATTTAGGAGAAGAAAATTGGTAGAGAAAATGCAGTGTTAGATGTTAATACCTCTACCATTAATAAGGAAATACCAAAAATTGAGCAGGACAAGTCAAAATCTTTTGTAGTAGAGCCACGAGAGGATAAGTCTAATGAAAAAGGAAGTTGTGAAACAATACCAAGGAATAATTTAATAAGACCTACTCCTGATACAAGTAAGGCAAAAAGAGGAAAACCCTCAAATTATCAAGCAAGATCCAAGGAAGCAAGAGCAAATATAGAGAAAGGAATGCAAACTAAGTTGGTTGAACTTCTCTTTTCCAAACAACAAAATGATATCGGTAATTCACAGGTGGGGCCAATAGCCGCTAATGAGACATGATTACCATCTCATGGAATATAAGGGGTGCTAATACCCCCTCGAAGCAAAGGTGTATTAGGGACCTCTGTTTAAGTAATAAGTTTAATATTCTTTGTATCCAGGAAACTAAAATGACAAAGGAAGAAGTTTCTAAAACTATGAAAGTAGTATGGGCAAGATGTGAATGGGATGCTATGGATTCTGAAGGAGCAGCAGGGGGAATTCTAACATGTTGGAATCTTATTAGAACCTCCTGTATAACCATTCATAAAACTAGGCATTGGATAGCCTCTTTAGTCACATGTTACTTTGCAGACATTTATTTCATCGTTATCAGTGTCTATGGACCTACAACTCAGTTAGGCAGATTAGAAGTATGGAGTGGGATTGAAGCCTTTATGAGAAGTAAAGAGCAAGAAACCCGATTTATGATCATAGGAGATTTCAATGCCATAACCAAGTTGGATGAAAATTTTGGGGGAATTAGGAAATTAATGCAATAATAATTTATGGGAGGTTGAGTTTGAAGAAGACAACTATACATGGACCAACAACAGGAGAGGCCATAACCTAATAGCAAAAAAATTAGACAGATGCATACTCTCAAATCATTGGCTAGATGAAGGAACTTGTGCTAAAATTAATACCTTTACAAGGATTGGTTCAGATCATTGGCCAATAAGAGTTAAATTGGTGGTAAATGAATTCAAAAAAATATCAAATTGTAAATATGAGCAAATGTGGGAAGACCATCCTCACTTTGTCGATATGATAACACAAACATGGAATTCTTCAGGAAACAATGGGTTGTATACAATTCCTAATTAAATTAAATCAATGAGATCTAGATTAAAAGAATGGAACAAGAACACTTTCGGAAATATTTTTGAGAAGAAAGAAGAACTAAAAGATAAACTTAATTCCAAAATGGTGATCATAATAATCCAAGCTCAGAGGAAAGGGAGTTGCTTAGTAAATATCATAATATTTTGAGTAAGACAAATTTTGGAGATTAAAATTGAGATAGACTTGGTTAAAAGGATATTAAATTACAAAAAAAATTCATAGGATGGCAATAGTATAGAGATCAGCATCCATAATTAGTAGAATTATATCAGCAGAAGAGGTTTGGATTGAAGATAAGAGTGAAATCAGAAAGGAGGTAAGGTTTTTTTACCAGAATATTCTAGGATAAGAGGAGTTTGAAGTTCTCAATAATAAACTAATGAAGATAATAGGATACTAATGAAGCCTATTACTCTGGAAGAAGTTCACTTAGCTCTTTTCTCTTTCTCTTTTCTCTTTTGATAAGGATAAATATCCAAGTCTGGATGGGCTCTCTGTAGCATTCTATCAACATAATTGGATATAGCGAAGGATTCTTTATTGATGGCAGTGGAATAATATAGGGTAAAACAATACATTCCTTATAAATTAGATGCAACATCTTACCCTAATTCCAAAAAAGAAGGATGCAGAATTGTTTGATTCATTTAGGCCCATAAGCCTATGTAATATGGCATATAAGATTATCTCTAAAGTGATGGCAAATGGGTTAAGACCTCTATTAGACAAAATTATTTCATATGAGTAAAGCCTACGATAGGGTTAAATGGGATTTTCTTTTTGCAGTGTTAGAAAAGTTTGGATTTGATAAGAAATGGGTCAGATGGATTAAAGTTTGTGTCTCTACAGTTTCATATTCAATGCTGGTCAATGGGTTAGTAATATAATCTTTTAAAGCCAAGAGAGGTCTTAGACAGGGAGATCCTCTATCACAGTATTTATTCATTATTATGGCAGAGGTTTTGGGTAGGAACTTGAAGAAGGCTAGTAAAGATGGGCTGATAAGTGGTCTTAAGGCTAGTAATAACATCGACAACATCACCATCAACAGTTTGTAGATGATACAGCCCTTTTTGGGAGGGCAAGGATAAACAAGGCCAGAGCTTTGAATAAATTATTAAAGGAATACAAAAGAGCGTCAGGGCAAAAAGTTAATAGGACAAAATCCAAAATTTACTTCCTAAACACCCTAGCTAGAATCAAAGCAAGGATATGCAGGTTACTTCAAATGGAGGAGGCAAATTTGCCAACAACTTATTTCAAGGGAGAATGAAGATAAAATTATGGAATCCAGTTATAAGTAAAGTTTACAGTAAACTACGGGCATGGAAAGGTGAATGGTTATTGTTAGCAGGAAGAGTGCAACTAATTAAATCAGTCTTACAGGCCAGTCCAACTAATTATATGCCCTTGTATACCATGCCAAACTCGATAGAAAAAAGTTTAATCTATATTATGAGGTTCTTTTTATGGTCAAGTTTACATGATAAAAGGAAATGGAGCAAGGTATGTGATGATAAAACTAAGGTATGTCTCGGTTTAAGAGTTCTTATGGATGCAAACTTAGCTTAGGGGAAAAGTAATTTGGAGATTGTACAAAGAGAATCAAAGACAATGGGCAAGAATTCTTCTAAGCAAGTATGTTGAACCCAATAACCCAAGCTTAATATTTACTGCATTCTCACTTCTAAATGGTTCTACTCTATGGAACGGTTTAAAAAAATCTATTGATCTAGTGATTAAAGGTCTAAGATGGGTGGTGGGAACTGGAGAAAATATTTCTATTTGGATGGATACTTGGTGTGAGAATTCTTGAATGTTGTGGACCCAATTAGTAGACAAAATTCTTGAATGTTGTGTGTCCCCCAATGCTCTCAATGTCCCCAGCAGTTACCACAGTGCAAAAGACTATTATTTTCCTATAGGGTATAACATCCAGACACATGTCTGCTTCCTCATCTACCAAATCAAATGAATTTGCATATAGGAAAGTAATGACATGACAGATCCCTAGAATAGTAGAGACATTCTAAATATTAATATATGGCATTCAAAAGCAAAATCATTGTTAAATGCACAGGCAAGGTGATACATGTAAATATATGTTCTAAAACTATGAGAAGCGTAAACTTGCAGAGAGAGTAACTTATTCACTCACCTGAATGCCCCTCCAGAAGCTGTTAGAATGATACGTCGTAGAGCACCTTCTGGTAAGCCTTGAATGCACTACAAATAAATAAGCAAGACTTTCAAATCTTAAAAGAAATCCCTGCAAAGCGTCATAGTGGCATGTATTTCTTAAAGAAACATGCATATGTTCCAGTTAAATGTTAACTTCTATGTTTTCACTTTATTAGAATCACTGCTGAGAGAAAAATTAGATAAACACCAAGGAAAGAACAAGAAAAGAAAATCCAGTCATTTTTTTATCAGTTTCTGGCATTCATAAAAATGATGGCATGAATTTGCCCAAACTAATGACAAAATAAAGCATGACGATGAATACCTGAAATATGGCAGAATGCTCAGAGTCTGCAGGTAAAATTTTAACTTTGTATTTGTGGGCAAGTGGCAACACAAAAGGACCTCCAGCTATCAGAGTTTCCTTGTTAGCAAGTGCTATGTCCTTCCCTGCTTCTATCGCTGCTACAGTTGGCTTTATACAAAAAAGAAATTGACATATCAGTTTGATCTGCTCAAGGGAACAGTTATAAAAACCAGGAAAAGCATAAAACATAGAGAATACATACACACATAGAGGGGGGCACCCTAATCACAGTTCTCACTTCCATGGAAATATAAAGGCATAATATTAAAATCAGTGTGCTTGATGTAATACATCATCAGAAAATATACAAGCAAGCATAAAATCATGACACAGAAAGCATGCATGTGAGGAATTGATCATGACACAGAAGTTATGTTTTTCGCAAGGGTTCCGCTTTAGGCATTTACAATAAATGGTTCTATTGATTTGTCAATGCTTGAAGGCATTATAACATGATGAACACAACGTTTTTTTTATTTTAAATTAAACATAAAGGTCCAGATCTTACCTTCAAGCCTGCACATCCTACAATGCCTGTTACAACACTGACAGCCTCAGGATGTTGAGCTACCTGCCCATAGAAAGCGTGTTTAGTTGTTCATAAGGATAGAGGTACATATCATAGACTTCAATAAAAAAAACTGCAGGAAATAAAAGCAATTCTAATCAAAACATTGCTTTCGCCTCTTAAAGGCATCAATTTCAGTAGCATAATCACAGTTGCATGCATGTACTATTCAAACAAAATCATTACATACCTCTAAGATTCCTTCCTCTCCAAAAACTATTTCTGGCTTAGGTTCAAAATCTGCCAAAGCATCTTTCAATTCAATGCCCAATGACTTGTTGCGGACAGAAACAAGTTTTGGCTTGAACCTCCTGACCTGAAATCAGATTCATTTGTTTAGACAAATTCCAATCAGCAAAGCATACTTTTGATTTTTGAAGTCAATAATAATAAAAATAGCAGAAAATTCACAGCTTTTCCATATATCTGAACCTTAATCACATTGAAGTGATCACCTGATCTGCAAGCAGTGTCACATTTGACCCTGCTGCAAGTGCCACAACCCTGAACTTGTCTGGATGTTCAGCTACAATATCCAAAGTCTGCAGTAAAAATTTTCAAAACATTATAGATTTAAACAAAACAACAAATACACGGAACCATTATGACATATATATTATCTTTATCGAGAGAAAAGTTTTCAAATGTTCAGTAAATATTGGGTTGAACTGATCTCGCAATCTAATGATTGCTTTTTAAGGATGACAATTTTAGGCTAATGTCACCAAAATTGCAATGTTGCCTAACAACGACGTAAATAAGGAATTCCCTGCAAGTCGAGCTATAGACAACCATAGTTGGAAAACTCACAAATTGAAATAAACTTGGCACCCCAATTTTGGAGATTTTATTGGCAACTCGACAAAAACTCGGCCAAAAAAAAAAAACGAAGAAAATTTTTCAATTAAAAAAAAAAAAATTTAAACAACAATTGGAGAGCCAAAAAGCTAATTTTATATTAGATATTCATAAAAAAGAGCACAATTACAATTCATGATCATCAAATCCAACCAAATACATCATAGTATCATACAAATGCAAAATTTCAAAAATATAAAGCAGTTTTTAAACTGTTTTTTGTTTTCCCCTCCTCCCCCTTGAACTAGATGGTTGGCCTTGGCTCTGAACGGGTGGTCAAATTGGAGGCTCCTCAAGTGCAGGATCATCATGGTATATCTCCTCCAATCCTCTCAAATGTTCCACTTCCTCCTCAAGTGCCTCAAAAAATGAACAAGCTTTCAATGAAACTTACTACCACTCTTAGCTTCATATTCCCTTTCTTCATTATTGTTCATTTTCTTTCAATTTTCCCAAATTTATATTTTTATTAGTATTATATTAGGAAGAGGTGACAAGTAGAATCTATTTGGTATAATAATAAAAGAATGATGATCAACATTCAACATACTAAATTTTTAATCAAATGCAGTTACAAATATTTTGCCTATTTCATCAATTAGTCTCTTTCCCAAGGGTACATGCAACTATTAAGAGATCTCTATATTTCTATTGCATTTAAGAACTTAAGCTTATCATAAATACCATGGTCACTTTCTTAGAGATTTATGTGGATGTTATTTTCAAAATTATTAATAATGAAACTCTATAAAAAAATTGTCCATAGTGAGAGCAAAGAAAAAATGCAAAAATAAGGCCAAATGGCCTCTAAAAATTTATTTTTCTGACATTTTTTGCTAATTGCCTGAGGCTTGCTGAGTTTCTCATGAGAAAATCGTGAGAAATCGCAATAAATATCGCCACGAGTTGGCAATTTTCTCGGTGCCAAGAAAATTTTAAAAAACTGTAGCCTGCAATTTCTTGCCAGTTTCACAAGAAATAATGGAAAACTGAGAATTTTTCTAAGTAGACAACTACTGTCAGCTAAGTTGGTTACACTAATACATGCTAAGAAGATATTTTACAAGTGAAGAAATTCAGTACAACCATGCATAGTTGCACTGCTCCTTCATAATGCCATTCTAAATTTAAATATGACCCAAGGGGAAGCAATTGGAGAGAGAAACAGATATGCTTCAATATGAACCTCAAGGGTCCAAGGAAGAAAGCATGTCCATGACTCCAAAAGATATTAGAAAATGCAGGTCATCTGGTTCTGCCAATGTTTTATCTTTTTGTCCTTCATACATATTCCTTATTTTGGTGTCTACTGTGCATTGAGAGAAGAAAAATTCAATGCCAACCAGTACCTTGGGGAGAGAAGTCTGTATTCACCAGAGGATTTTTACCATTTGGAAACATCCCTTGCATGGCTCTAATAATCTATTAACAGCAAGGTCAATATCAAACCAAGGAGTTCCATCTTGGATAGTGAGTGAATGAATCAGGTCGAATCACAAAGGAAGGTGGCCTTTTTCATATAAGTATCCACTAACTGCAGAACATACTTACAGAACAAACATTTGCCTTCAAATGACTACACTACAATAAACCACCTAGCTACATTTTATTATTTTACCAATAAGAAAGCAATAAACAAGTCAAGTCAATATGTTGCACCTATGTCAAGCTAAACTGGTGGCTAATCTAATGCCTCTAGGTCCTTGATTCACCTCCTTTCCTATGATCCCTGCAAAAAGAATGCATCATAAATGTTGCTTGCAAGAATCTCACACACACTGATGTAGGAAAACATATATA
Source organism: Wollemia nobilis (assembly GCA_028583015.1). NCBI lineage: Eukaryota > Viridiplantae > Streptophyta > Pinopsida > Araucariales > Araucariaceae > Wollemia > Wollemia nobilis. The sequence goes on along the minus strand of JAQPPZ010016946.1, from coordinate 6,128,220 downwards.
TGTAATAATGGAACTGCTCTGGAGGCATAGAATTGGTAAAATTTATAAGTGTTTTTTATCTACTTTGCACTTGTTATATTTTGATATCAAATGCTCTCATGAAATTGCCTCTAATATTTGATTCACTGCACTTAACAAAAATCCAAATCTTATCTCATCTTAGACAGTTTAAGAAGAATTTGTTCCAATTCAGCACAAAAGGTCAAACAGACTTTACCAAAAATCCTTCACTGTAAATACTAAAGGGAGTCCTCCAAAAATAAACTTTTCCTTTCTTTCTTTCCTTGTTTCTAATTTTTTTGCATTCTAACAAATATAATTTTAGCATTCCTAACAAAAATTCCACTCAAAACATGCAGATCAGCCTCAGTTAAGGTTCTACAGCCAGAAGAAATCCTCGATAGCAATAACATCCAAACAAAATGAAGTTCATCAATGAGACTAATAAGAGTTGAGAGAATATGATTAGTTTCACAACAAAACAGAAAACTAGCTGACTTATAATGAATCATCTATGCTCTTCACCCATAACACTCAGGAAGAATACAATAAAACAAGGGTCAATCTTAAAGATAAAAAGAAAAAGAAATAACATAGCTCAAGAATCTTTGACGTATATATTATACACATCATGGATACATGTCAACGATCTTTTGTATCCTGAATAATAGTATACAAACCTGAGTTCCAATGGAGCCCGTTGAACCAATAATAGAGAAAGGCTTTGGGCCATCCCATAATTTTCTATCTTCGTCTACAACTGCTCTTCCTGGCCAGGCAGGAGGAGGAGCTTCTGAAGAGCAGCAGATGCTTCTGGCACAGGCTTTCTTTGTTTTACTCTTAAAACTAAGCCCAACTGCAAAATACAAAAACAAGCCCCTCTTTATTTTGCAAAATCAAAAAAATACTATGTGAACCCAAATTGTCACATCCCTAGGTCAATTTGGCACGTCAAGTACCAAGGCCATACAGACTTTAATGAAATATCATATTGCCAATGCACTTTGTATTAAGATAAAGATGTTATAGTGCAAAATACCCTAAGGAAATTCCGATTTAGTTCTTTCTCACAATGCAGATTAAATTTCAGCATAGTTACAAAATATGGTAAAAGTGTCAGAATTCACTGTTTTTAAAACGAAAAATCAGCAGTCTGTATAAAAACGAAAGCAAAGCAAGGATTAAGACAATCTTTAATATAACAGAACTTATTAATTTTTTTTATATTTATGAGTTCTTAAATTTATTTATGGATGGGCATAAAAGTCAACGCAAGTAAATATAAAATTTTTTATTTAACTTGAAAAATCAACATGCAACTTTATCCCATTCCATCGGTTGTTTGATGGAGATCTTGACTTTTTTCTATTTTATTTTTCCGTGATTAATTGAAATCCTTTGCTGTAGCTAATACAAGTGCATATTTCCTTCTGAATCAGAACTTGATATCATTCTATTGCAGCAGTTTGAAATCTTTTGTTATAAGGGATTGTTGATTCACAATTTTATATAGTATTAGAATCTGGAAAAGAACCAATTTCAGTACTCTAATTTGAAGAACCAGTTTCATGGTGGAAAATATTACTGCTACTGGATGGCACTTACAGACCATATATATATATATATAAAAAATAAAAAATAAATTCCATACCCATTGTATTTTTTCAATTCACTTTTTTATTGTGTATCTGAGGTACAACGTATGGAATGTTCCACACGTACTTGGCCACTATGAATTTCAGTTAATCTAAAGACAGAGAATGCCTCTTCAATTGATCAAGCTAAATTCCATACAATAACAAATTATTATAAAGACCCTGGAGGCAAACTAGAAATCAGTGTCCTTACTATAAAGAAACTATTAGAAGCGGGCATTGCCCAATGTTAAAACCATAACTTTGAGTATGCAACAAGTTATTTCACCAAAACATATAATGGTAGAAGAGGAGCGGTTGGGAATAAGTGTGTATGTGCATACAATTGCATTAAATTGAGCATTTTAGCAATCCTCCATTATTTTCTCTATTTTCATGTATTCAAGGATATTGGGCATAAGATCAAACAGTTTAAAAACATAGTTTTTATAATAGGGATTTAGGTTCAATTTTTGTCAAATACCACTTAAGTCTTTTAAATATCATGCTAGCTGCTCTAGTTTACTTTCTTTATAATTGATTTATGTCTCATTAATACAAAAGTTGCATGCACCATGCAGAATATTCCTAGCACATATTGAGCCTAAAAGCAGCTGATTGAACTTTCTAGTAATAAAAATTCAGAATATTCCTAGCACATATTGAGCCTGAAAGCAGCTGATTGAACTTTCTAGTAATAAGAACCCTTCTTCACTGATGTTGTAAATTTGAGTTTTATATATAAACTTTGAATAGAGGTCTAAGGTTTGAATTTTGCAGGGTACACCATGCTTTTTTAACCAAAACATGATTGGACATAATTGGACAACTATATAATGGATAAACAACATCTTCTATAAAATCATCTCATAAACCTCTAACCTCGCAGACAGTCCAATGCAACCCATTAACAAAAAAAGGGCCAACCCGTCACTTTGAATGGAAAACTTTCTAACAGGTGATTTGTTTTCAAGGGAGAGATCAAGGACATAAATATGAATGCTTCACATCAACGCTTTGGTTGTTGAACATTGCATGTTTCCGGTAATAAAAACAGTTTTCAAGTTTATTCATGTTTGTATGTCCTAGAATATATAAAAATTACATAGATTAAGGATCCAGAAATGTTATAATATGATACAATGGCTTTCCAAATAGATGGTTATATAACCTATGGGCTTTGTGAACGTATCTGTGCCTGCTTTCCAGGTAGAGGAATCAGCCATCCAGGAGTGACGACTATTCCCAATTGTTGTAACAGAGCATACCCCTTGTTTTCCATTTTAGTTATTTTTCTAAAATTTGTTTTAAATAGGAACGGTTTTTGAAGTTTTTCCTGCGACTCTCCCAGCTAATAATGTGATGAGCTACTAAACAATCCAACTTTCACAAATTGGCTCAAAACTATGAAAAGAACGAAAATTTGAAAAACACTGAAAAAACGAAAAATAGCAAATCACATTTTGAAAAATTAACAGCTGGGCACCAAAAAAATTAAAAACTTGCCTTGTAATTTTTGACCAGTGAAGTTGGAGGAATCCACGGATCCCACTCTAGAGGTGGAATGCCTACCCACTTCTGTTGGGAGTGCAACTCTCAGAGCCATCTCACACGGCTAATAATAATTTTGCTAAATCAAAGTAATTTTCTTCCGTTAGGAAGCGAAGAAAAGAAGAATGCAGATATGATTTCGATGGAGAGCAAAGGGTGAGTTGGGTGGGTTTATTTATGGTGGGATGACGAAGCGGATAAGACGACAATGGGAATCAACTCATTTGAACGAAATTAAAGTTAAGCACAGGATACGACCGAATACTTGGATGCCATCAGCTGCCGCCGCGCTAGACTCCAAAACGCACAGGATCTTCAATAGTTGAGCCAATACGTTATTGAATATGTAATAACACGTGAATATTCTGTGCTTTAGTGGAGGATGGCACCACAAAATGTTATAATGGGTAATGTCATAATGCGTTGCGAGAAAGCGTCAAACAATTCTCCACGCAAAATTAAAGGGCAAAATTAAAGGATAAAAGGTGAAGTAGTTTATTATATTATAGGTTACATTTTAAGAATTTTAGTATCTCAACTTTTCTCGAGTTTATTTGGAAGTTGGTCAGTTTCGAGTACTTAAGACATCAGTTGCAGTGGTAATTAGTTTTGAAGTGTGGAAGAAATATGTGTAAACTAACATCAAGTTGTGATAAAAGGCAAAGTAGAGTAGCGTTATTAATGCTCAAAACAAAAAATTGAAAATGAGATTTTTGGATTGTGACAATTGGGTTAGTGGATTGGTAATTGTTTGTCTCGTTATGCATTTATCAATAAGAGATTTGGATTAGTGCGCACCAGACCGACGACGACAGTACAAACCCTGAACGATCCACAGTTCCTATCTCAGACCGGGTCAACAATTAACGAGACAGATAGGTTTGGTGGTTGCAATCCCTGTGGTTTGAACCCTGTGGTGCCAGCTACTAAAAATAGTGGCGTAGTCAACTCTCCTATGTAACCAAACAAAAGAGATTTGGATTCAATCTTGTGGGTGTTAATTTGCAAAGGTAGCAGTCTGCTCTAAATCCTCTAAGTGCACGTCAAATCTATGATGACGGTATGAAATCGAGCGACCAATAGTCTCCCTCTCATGTCGAATCAACGTCAAAATGGAATAAGTTTGTTACTAGCAATCCATGTATTAAAAACAAAAAAAACAAAACATTTTCAAAATTATATAAGCAATATCATTTATTTAATATATTTTTATATAAAGGTTAAAAAGGTCAAGAGAACAATGTTTTTTTTATAAACAATGTTACACATGGGAATGAGCAATTATTTAATATATTTTTATTTAAAGGTTAAAAAGGTGATGAGGTTTGGGAATGAGCAATTATTTAATATATTTTTATTTAAAGGTTAAAAAGGTGATGAAGTTTTATAAACAATGTTTTTTTTATAGATAATGTTAAACTTAGGAATAAGCAACAATGTTAGTTTTTTTTTTATACATAGAGGAACCGACAACTATTTTTCCAACTATTTTTCCTTTTTGAACAAGTCATAGGGTCAAGTCGTATTGCCTCAAATCGTAGTGTCAAATCATGGTGCTACCACTATAACCCATATGGTGCAACAATGTTAGTTTTATAAGCAATATTAGTTATTTAGTATATATTTTTTTAAAGGTAAAAAGTAAAGTAGTTTCATAAACAATAAACAATGTTATTTATTTAATATATTTTTTATTTAAAAGTAAAAAAAAAAAAATTAAAGTAGCTTTTAGAGTATACATGATCATAGGTCATATAAGATGTTATTTATCAATATATATTTATCCAAAGGTAAAAGGCCATAAGTCACATGAGATGTTATTTATCAATATATATTTATCCAAAGGTAAAAAGGTAAAGTAATTTTTAACATTCATATGATCCTTATAAAGGATCATATTTACTTAATGTATATTTATTTATGTTTATTTAAAGGTAAAAATAAAAAATAAAATAGTTTTTAATGTCTATGTGACCATAGGTCATGTAAGATGATCCTCATAGAAGATACGTCACATGCATCACATAGAAGAGAGTGTTAAGGGTCTTTAAGGGGGTAAGACTATCGTACCAATAGTCTCACATTTCCAATTATCAAAGGTCTTACTTGTAAGGTCATTCTTGTTTAAGTCAAAATGGTCGATGAAGTTTAGACTATAAATGTTTAATTCAAAGTTGTTATTGAATTGGTAGAGCTAGGGAATTTTTTTTTTGAAAAATGACTCGTCTTTCAAAAACCATATCTTTGTATAGAGTTGTTTGATTCAGACGATTCTTGTGTTATTTTGTGCAAAATTTGAAATTTTTAAAACGAGTGGTCATACAAAAGAATTCAAGTAGTATTGGGAGAGATACGACCATGTAAAGACAATTGCATTTAAAACTAGGGTAATTTTATCTAAAAAAACATCTCATCTTTTAGGAGTCCTATCTTTGCGAAGGGTTGTCTCATTCATATTATTCTTGGACCAATTTGTGAGAAATTTGAAGAGCTTTAAAATGAATAGTCATATGAAGGAATATGAGCAATATTGAGAGAGATACAACCCTCTGAAGTTAGTTATTCAAAACAAGGATAGTGACGATTTTTCAAGTCACGAGAAACAAAACTGCAAAAATATGTCAACCAAGGTTTAAGTGATGGGAGGAGCAATGGAAGGCTAGGGCATTAGCTAGGTAGGACATTTTGTTTGGGCATAAAAATGTTTGACTAAGTTTTATTTTTCCCTTCATTATTTTAGTTCTACATGCAAATTATTGTAGGTTTATTTTTAAATAATATAATTGTTATAGGATATACTGGTAAATTTTAGTAGATATTGAGTTATTGTTTCCTTCCCATGGACCAATTTATATCTAAATCCTTAGAATCATCCCTAGTGGTAGAGATTAGGGAAGACCTCATATAGAATCGATCCTTGTTCAAAGATAAGGCAATCATTGATAAATTTAATAGGTCTTGGTCAAGGGCTTTGGCTTTGAGAAAATGGATTGATTGGAGATGGAAGTCTCTAGGAGTGAGTTTATTCTTTCTTCCCAAAAGTTTCTTCCTAGCCATTTTCAGTTCTAGGGAGGAAAGAGAGAATCCTAAAAGGGGGTCCTTAGTTTATGGGAAGAGCAAGACTCTTCCTTACCTGCTAGTATGAAGGCTTTGCACCTAAAAACATAAATCTATCCCTAGTACTAGTTTGGGTCAAGATGTATGGGTTACCCATTGAATTTTAGAACATAAATACCTTCAAGAAAATAGGCAACACTCTCAGAGAATTCATTGATATTTTAGAAACTACAAAATATAGATTCTTGGCTATTTATGCTCAAATATTGGTCATGATTGATATTAGTAAACCTTTACCAAAATTAATCATTCTTAAGTATGGGGGTAAGTTGTGGATCCAAACCATGGATTATGAAAACATATCTTTCAAATATAGAATATGTCATGAGGTGGGGCATATTGAGAGATCATGCCCTAAGAAGAGTCTAGCAAAAACATCTGTAGAAAACCGTAAGAGAAACTTACAAATGGATATGGATGAGGATGGTGTGGACAAGAAAATGTGTCATTTCATTGAAATTTAATCATTGTTACCATATGAATATTATAAATGCCCCTTAGGCTACATAGAGGTCTTATAATATGGAATCCCTTGACAATATAGTTTTTGGCAATCCTGCTTTCTTTGACAACCTCAAGAAGGAGATGGGCTTGCATACCACCGCTGGTTATGTAGAGTCTCCAACCTTACACAATCAAAGCAAATGTTAATAGCACCTATTGGATCCACCTAAGTTGGACCCAAGTTTATAAAAGGGGCAAACAAATAAAACTTAGACCAATGCATTAAATAGAACTCAAAATAATCTAAAAAGACATTATAACATCTTACTCACCTCTATGGTTGATTAGCTATGATGCAACTGACCATAACCTAGCTTTGATAGGAACTATTCCTATCAGGATGGTTCTAGTTATAAACCATCCCTGTCTAGATGGTTTTTGCTATATTAACCCTAGTGAAAATTCCTTCAATGGATGTCTTATGTAGGTTATCAGGTAGCTTTGCTCTGAATCTGGTGGTTGTTTGAATTTGAATCTATAACATGTTCACAAAATAAGGGCATATAAATAGAAGCACAATATTTTATCCATGGGTTAGCACAAGCAAATAGGGTTCTCTCAATGCATACAAGTGGGGGTTGGAGTAATTTTGGCAGAGTTTCTCTAAGAATCTATCTCATTCATACAAATGAAAGGAAAAGGGGGGCTATTTATAGATTTTTTCCAAGGGTGAGGGGGTGGTGAGGTGGAGGTGAGGTGGCATGGGTGCACCATGCCTCATCAATTTTTTTAGGTGGAGAAATTCCTCACCCCATCCATATGCATTAAATGAGCATGGGTGCACCATACCCCATTAATGCATAGGGGTGGAGAAAGTCTTCATCTCATTAATGCATATGGGTGGAGAAAGTCTTCATCCCACCCATGTGCATTGAATGAGCATGGGGATGTGGAGAGTAGGGGGTAAGGTAGACTAGGGTGAGGTGGACCTAGGCTAGGTGAATGGGATGGTCACATGGTGATCATGGGCTAGGTGTAGGATGGGGCTTAATGGGAAAATGGGGCTAAGATGGATAATTAAGGTAATAATACAAAATAATTAGACTTTTGGAGCATTTTGTAAAATAATTAAACATTAACACTACACCAAGGATAATGTGATAATTGTAGGTGTTTACATTTACCCCTTTTTGTATTATGTTGTGTGTAGACACGATGCAATGCAAAAACATATGACACAAGATGAGTGGTTGACTATGACAAGAATGGATTGATGGTGGTCGACAATGGTTGATCATGGCTTTAAGTGTGTCGCTTTGAGGGAGGAGATGTAAGTTTATCTCAAATCATGAACAATTTAAGATGCCCTAATTATGGAAGGGATAAATATCCTTAAATCTTTTCCTTTGATATATTTTTGAGTTTACTTGATTTAGCAAGTTGACTAACCATAGGTATGTATCCTCATGTCACTCTGATTGATTAGATAATTGGGCTTAAGTTGCCACCTCGATGGAGCAAGTGTGTGAGTAGCCATACAACATTGGTATGGAGCATACTAAATCTAAATTGGATTAGAGTTTTAGTTGAGAGAAGGAGAGAAGAGATTTTGCCTTTGCCCCAGCAAAGGAGGGCTAGTGATAGTCTTAAGCAAAGTTCTTAGACAAACACAATTTTAGGATTGATTGTTTGGACTATGAACATGTTCAAGGTAGCATTTATGGGTAATATCTTCCCCCTCAAGTGGTGAGTTGATGGGTGAAGAAGTGAAACACAACAATGAAGCACTTGACCAAAGATCATTGTGCAAGAATGAAGTGGAAACTAGCTAGAGAAACAAATAAATGATAGTAGGAACCAAAATTATACGGTTGACTAGAGGTCATACGATTGACGATAAATTATTTGGATGGCCACTGACTGTACAAGATGATACCATACAATATTGGTATGGAGCCTACTAAATTCGGATTGGATTAGAGTTTTAATTGAGAGAAGAAAGAGAGGAGAAATTATGCCTTTGCCCTAGCAAAGGAGGGCTAGTGATAGTCTCAAACAAAGTTCTTAGACAAACGTGATTTCAATATTTAGAGTTTGGATATTAAATATGCTCAAGGTGACATTGATGGGTAATATCTTCCCCCTCAAGTGGTGATTTGATGGATAAAGAAGTGGAACACAATAACGAAATGCTTGACTGAAGACTATTATGCAAGAACAGAGTGGAAATTGGTTGTAGAAATAGATAAATTATTGTAGGAACTGAAATCATATGATCGACAAGAAATTATTCGGATGGACATCAATAGTACAAGATGATCACCGATCGTATGATCGTCAATAATCATACCAAAATAAAAAGGGCATGTGAGGGGTGAGCATGGTTATTTGCATCAGGTGTTTTGGGAAAATAGAGAGTGAGAGGGACAAGTGAGGCTAAGAATTTGACATGAAGTGCTATCAGAACGAACATGTGAAGGGACGAGATGGTGGACAACGATGCAGGACCAAGCATTGGAGGGAGTGTAGTGCAAGTTAGTGGGTTTTTATCCTTTTTTCTTGGTTTATGATTTTTGAAATAAAATAAACCCTAGGGCCTATTTTTAGAGAAAATAAATCGTAGAAGATTAAGCTAGCATATGAATGGTAAATTGTATGTGATGTTTTTTTTTTAGACTGTGGGGTTTGCTTGTCCTTTTTCATTATATTTTTTTAAATGGATTATTTTTTGGGTTTGTGCATTTATGGATTTTTTATTATTTTAGGGTTGGTAAATTTTGTTTGGTTGTTTTTTTTGGCAGGGTTTTCAAAAAACCGCACGAATAGGAACCATCCCTATTGGGATGATTTTGGTGTTTGTACTATTAGATTTTGAGGATATATGCAGTGGGATAGATCTAACACAGGTCCTAATAAGGTGCAGAAAATATGAGAGAAAGTGATTCTATAATATGACTAAAATATACTATAAATAGAAAGTGGTAAAAATACAATGCAATATGGAGGTGATGGTCACTCCATTAATATAAGCTAAATAACTATATTATACTCCATATAGGAGTTCTACCACTATCTACTACTCTCTACTATAATGCACTTGATATGCTTGATATGTTCTTGATATCTCACTATGATGCCCTTTATATATGAAGAGAGATTCCTTAGCCAACACTCAACCTAGTTGTACAAGGGGACACCTTGCACATTACAACTTGCACATTGACACTTGTGCATTTATTACATTGCTTAAAGTAAGTAGCTAACTTCCCCCTAAAGTAATTTCCTATTTTAACAATGTACCAAAGGTGGTACATTTACATGACCCAAATGATGTATTATACTCTAACTCTAACACCTCCCTATATTACATTATTTGGGTATTGAAGATTTCAATCTTCAATATGGATCTTCTTCTTGTGGATGCTCTTTGGCTTGATCTGGTTATTTCATCAATTGAATTTTGCACTGTAAACCTTCTTTATCTAGTTCATATTCCTCTTCTTCTTTAGCTTTGCCTTTGAATTTGGTCTCTATGTTCCTATAGGTGGTAGTACTGCTGCTTGATTCCTGCAAAGATGTTTCTCCTTCTTTGTCCTTAATTTGTATAGAATTATTTTGAAAAACCTCTCAAGACATCAAGATAAGATATTGAATTAGTAGAACTTGAAGTACCAATACTGCATGAGGATTGAAATATCTTTTCTAAGTATGATTCACTCAGTTCTATTTTCTTTTTATGAGCTTCTATCAATCCTTTTAGTTTTGCATTCTCATTCTTGTAGCATTTGTATGTAAGTAATGTCATATACAATATGCTTACAAAATCTAAGGAAAGTAGAATGTCATCCTTTCCATTTTCAATTGCTTCATTGAGTCAAACTTGTAGATAATATTCCATGGTATCAAAGTCATCATCTAAGGCTTCACTATGAATCATTTTTTAAGTAAGATCTAAATATGCTTCACCCTTTATAAGTAGATTCATGATTCTAATTTTTATGGCACTTGCTTTTTCCTTTCTAAAGGGGTTATTCATGTATTTGTTTGTTGTATTACTTGAGGTAGACATCCTTATAGCCCCTTGGATTAGAGTATAAAGTGATTTTATAGAGCTGTATCTTATGAGATAGAATCTTCTAAGTGGTCTACCTTATAACTCTCTAGTTTAGAGTATATGAGTTTAATTTGATAAAACCTTTTTAGAGCTTAGGTTTTGTAGGCTTCCTTATATCTCCCTAGTTAAGAGATGTGAATTAATTTGATAAAAAATTTGTAGAATTTATATTTTGTAGAAAACTTGACTCCCAAATGGATTGAGTACTTGATAAACTTTGATGAATGCTATTATTAAGTTTTTGTAGAATGCCTTATGACTCCCTAGTGTTTTTGCATATGCTATATGATTTATAAAGTGCTTTTTGAGAATAGTAGTTCAATTTTGATTTTATTTTGTAATATTTTGTAAATAGCAAAAATCAACTTTATTACACCTTATTAGTCCTATTGAAATTAAGAACTTTCTAATTTGACGAGGTACTAATGGTTGGACTTCTTTTGTCCCTTTAATGTGGTTTTGAGATAAGTATACCAATTAATTTCCAACTCTTGACAATCCTTAATGAATCTCCTTTTATAGCCTTTGATATTTGATAGTTTAGTGTTTCTAAATTCCAATAATTTATTTGGTGTAGTATTCCTTATAACTCCCTAATTTGGAATATTAGAAAACAATAATATTTTTAATAATAGGGTTTTAATTTCCAAGTTGAAACCCTTATACCTCCTACTTTATTATTTGCAAATATAAATAGTCTTGAAATTTACTTGCCTAATATATTACTAATGCTAAATGGATGATTGCAATAGTAAATTTAATGTATCCTTATAACTCCAATATAAATTTAGTTTATAGCAAGCAATAAATAATATGATATAATACCTTAATAACCCTTTTGGATTATCTTACCTTGATGTTGTGAGGTAGCGGATTTGAAACCTTTTGGAATGTGGTGCTCATGGGCAGTCAATGCCTCGTTTGATCGATTTGGTTTCTCGCTTGAGTAGCGCTTCTCTCCTTCATAAATGGTGTTGATATTCTCCTTAAGGAATGCTTGGTCTATGACAAATATCTTCTACAAATGGGGCATTGGTATTGTTGGTCTATGATAGCTTCTTAAATGCATACTTACACCTTTGAATGGTGCATAGGCTTGAATTACCCTCCTTCCTATGAATGTGCTTCACACCATTCAATGCTTGACTTCATTTTACCTTTTTCTTCACTCCTCTAAAATGGGTGCCTTAAATATGATAGTTTCCTTCCAGATTGTGAACAAGTATCACTTGAGAGTTACTAAGTATGTATTGATATTTCATGTACCTTTATGCAATGATGAGTTTTGTGGTAGCCTCCCAAAGCTTTGTAACTCCTTTTTAGGTGAGATTTGGATTATTCATGAACATTGGGGTGCTTAGAACTCTTGTTCCAAGTGACACTCAAGGCTTGTGCATGTAAGCCTTTCTTCTAACACTCCAAGGATGAGTGTTGTAACCCTGTATTTGCCTATATCTTTGTATTGTACGTTGGCTTACTATGTTGTTAGCTTTTTATAGTGTATGCCAAGGGAGAATACAATCACAAGATATGAAATATGCAGAAATGTAAGATGCTAAAATATGCTATTAATGGAAAGTGATGAAAATGATACAATGCAATATGGAGGAAGTGAACACTCCAAAATAGATACTAAAGAACTACAATGTATCCCATCACCAATCTATATGGTGATCCACACAGTAAACCTACTACTACCTACAATGATATATAATCACTCACTATGAGGCCCTTTATATAGAAATATGGATTGCTTGGCCAACACTCTACCTAGTTGTACAAGGGGACACCTTGCACATTTACAACTTGCACATAGACACTTGTGCATTTATTATATTACTTGAAGCAACTAACTAACTATCCCCTAAAGTAATCTACTACTATAGTTATGTACCAAGTGTGGTACATTTACATGACCCAAATGATGTAATATACTCTAACACCCCCTTGTATTACATTATTTGGGTATTGAAGACTTTAGTCTTCAATATGGATCTTCTTCTCTTGAGTAGTCTAGATTGTATTCTTCTTCTCTGTTTGCAAGAATATATCTAGGTAAGTAATTTGCATCTTCACACAAGACCAAGAATGCTTTGGTTGAAGACTCCTCCAATGCTTGAGTCTGAGCATGTCTATCTGGTTCTGTCTTTGTGGTTTCCTCTCTGTTCATGCCTTCTCTACTATGTTCTCTCTTAGTGTACCTTTTCTTCCTCTTTCTCCTTCTTCTCCTATGATTTTGTATTGACACTTGTGGAATCTCTATTTCATGATGAGTTAGTCTATCATCACAGTAATATTGATTTGTATTGCTAGTTTGTTTCATGTGTTGGGTAAGTACAAAAACAATTAATGATAGGTAAATCATCAAACATTCCTCTGATGTAAATATGACCAATTTTTGTGAATTCCACCATGTTGTGAAGAGAGCTTCATGAAGATATCCAATTAATGTTGTAAATATTGCCCTCTTTTGCCTCCTTAAGAAATAATGAGAATATTTCTTTATCATAGGTAGATAGATACTCATATCTTTCAAGAGTATCTATTAGGTTTTGAGAGTAGAACTCTATTTCATGGAATAGTTCTTCATTGTTAAAAGCATTTCTTAGTATTTCATCCATGTTTGATTGATCTAGAGGTTTGAGAGTATTCTGAGTAGTTTACCTTATAACTCCCTAGCTAAAAGTATATGAGTTGGTTTGATAGAACTATTCAAGTTTTAGCTTTATGTAGAATTCCTTATATCTCCCTAGTTAAAATATGTGAACTAATTTTGATAAAACCTTCTTAGAATTAGGTTTTGTAGGCTTCCTTATATCTCCCTAATATTTAGTTCACCTTCTAAGTTGATTTTGTAATGTTTTGAGAATAATCAACTTTTAATTTTGCCTAATATTTCTCAATGGAGTATGCTTTGATAGTTGGATTTCTTCTTGTCTCCTTAGAATGAGTATGAGATAATTTTTACCAATTAATTCCAACTCTATATGTAGGCAATTGATTTGCTACTCTTTCCAATAGTTTCTAAATTCCAATTATATGTATATAGTTTGAAGTAGTATGCCTTATATCTCCCTACTTTTTGGAATATTAGAAAACAATAATATTTGCAAATAAAGTTTTAATTTTCCAAGTGGAAATCCTTATATCTCCTACGTTATAAATTGCAAATATTGATCTATTTAGGTGTATAGATAATGCTTTCAAATATGGTTGATTTTGCTATGGTTTCAACCTTATAATATACCCCTTATAACTCCTTAATGAAAGAAAATTTAATTAAGGTAAATCCTTACCTTTATAATGTTGCAAATGGGTATTGTAGTCTTCGATGTATGAGCACTATGATCTCCGATGTATGGACGTTGTGTTCTCCAATCGTATGAGCATTGTGTTCTTCACTTGTATGATGTTGTATTCTTCAATGTATGAATATTGTGAGCGTTGTATTCTCCAATTGTATGGGTGCTGTGTTCTTCATTGTATGGCATTGTATTCTTCAACGTATGGACGTAGGTGATGACAATAGACTTTAATGCTTCTCTTAAATTAGTGGGTGTTGTCACTATTGTAGATAATGGTGGTAGGCTTTGATTACAATTTTGGATATCGGATGCCTCAATCTATGTTGCTTTGACTCTCCCTGACCACGAGATTTTAATGCTCTTATCTCCTCTTACACGTTGTGCTCTATTGCTTGCTATGAACACATTGTTCTCCTTGAGCTTTGATGCCTTAAATAGAATAGATATCACTTGATGTTGGACAAGTGTCCTGGGAGTTACAATGAAGATAGGCGTTGAGATTCCTTCAACGTTCATTTCTTTGTGCGATGAGAACTTAGATAAGTAACCTCCTTGATGATTTTGTAACTCCACAAAGTAGGCGTTGGATTATTCCTTGAGCGTTGAGGACTGAGATGGCACTTAGAATATTTGTGCCAAGTGGCACTCATGGTATTTGCATGTAGACCTTTTCTTTAATGCTCCAAGGATGAACATTATAACCTTCGAGTTATTTGTTGGCTTGCTTCATTTCTTGGACAACAAGCAATCTCTCTTTTGCATGTTGTTTTGATGAAGATGATGGGTGGCTCTAGTTGTGATACTCTGAGGTTCTATGGAGCTCTGAATGGCGGTTTGAGTGCTTCTCCTAGGTGGACATTCTCTTCAAGCTATAGCTTTGGGTATAGCACCTTTTCCCTTGTTCTCTTATGCTTCCAATGTGTCGGTTGAGTGCTGCTTCTTTGATGTAGATAATACCTTTGTGATGGCTCCTTGCACTCAACTTAATAATGTTGTCCTATCCACGTAGATAGACGTATATCTTGATGTTAGTTTATGTAGATAAGCACCTTCAAATGTAGACCTTAATGTTATCCTTTCTCCATGTAGATATTCGTAGATGATAGCCTTCTTGTATTGGCTATAATATTGTAGGTGGACGTTTGCTTTTGGGTGCTTGATTTGACATGGAGCAATGGTGTCTTTAGGCACCTTGAATCTTGAGCAATATGAGCTCTTCGGTGGCTCTCTTCTCTTGCTCGAATACTACCCTTATACCTGTTGGGATGATGATCGAGCTTTTCCTATAATATGAGATCTTTTGCCCTTCTTGAAGGAACAAAAGTGGTGCTTGTAATGGTTAGATTTGCACCAATATGATGGACCGAATGTCTCCCTTTTCTGAAATACCTTTTAATTTTGATGAGGCTGCTCCTTGCCTTCACTAATCCTTTCTGCTTGGATAGTTTAGTAAGAATAGATCCAAGCTAATAATATGCACATAATATGCTCCTTTTTGAAGTAAGGATTTCTGCACTTACTTTTAAATGAAACCCTTATATATTCCTTGAATCTGAGACTCACCAAGTCTCAATTTTTAAGCTTCCTTCAAGGATTTTAATGGTGGATTCCTTCTCCACTCTTTGATGGCTTCTTTTGGCCATGAAGTGCTGCAGGTTTTGTGCACCAAATAGTGTCTCTAGACACTTGATAATATGTTGGTTTTGTGCCCTTGATCTTAACAATCAATAACACAAAATAACCCTCTGAGAGTAACTAGTTAATGAACAACTAGTATAGTGCAATGAATCAATAATACTTTCAACTTAATGCACTTTAAAGATAACAATAATCTCACCTTATTGCTCCTATAAATAACCTCTCAAAGTAGTTTCAAATGCACTTAATGATCACTGCTAATTTCTTAATGTAGTCATTTTCTCAATAATTAGATAATAGGAAGAATGTATCTAACTCCTATTAATGTGCAGGTAATGAATCTTAACAGAAACTATCTTCTGCACTTTTGAGGACTTAAAATGCAACCTTCTAATTTGCAACTTTCCGAATTCTAATAAGGTGCTTAATGAAGTTAAGTAGTAATCTGAATTAAGTGTTCAAGTAATGAACCTTTTGCACCTAAGTTGCTTACCTTTGATGATGAATATCTTGATGAATTGATTCACCAAATCTCTTGTCTGGAATGGTGGTTGCTTGCAGCTGTGAATGCTTCTAGTCTGCTGCTCTAAAATTATAGTAGATGATTTCAACTTCTCCTTCAGGATCTAGCCTGGAACTCTAAAGTCTTGTAGCTAGTAATGCTATCTTGATTGTTGTTCTCTAGCAGTCAATCTATTCACTAAAATGTTGTCCTTCTAGAACCCTTTCAATATTTTGTTATGAATCCAACAAATCTCTTTCTTTGAAATGTGCCTTCTTTAGCTATGAAGGACAATCTCCAAATCTTCTTGGATTTGGTAGGTTTCTTCTATCTGAGATCTTCTTCAAATAGAGCTTTCTTCTCAAGAATCTGAAGGTCTTGAGGTCTTCAATATTCTTCTTTGAGATTTGGCACTCCTTACCAAATTCTTCTTCTTTTGGGCTTGTTGTCGGATGGTGACAATTGTCCCAAATCTTTCACTATCTTTGTAGTGAATTTCTCCAATGAGTTCTTCTAGGAACTTCTTTGCTAGCTTCAATGAATTCTTGCAATAAGGCTCTCCAAGCCTTTTCCTTGTTTCTCCTTGAGACCTCTCCAAGGTCTTCAATCTTGCAGCTTCTTTGGTCTTCTCAATGAGACCTTTCCTTCAACCTTCTACTGTGGAAGTGTTGGCAATGAGATCTTCTTCTTGGATCTTTGAAGTCTGCTACTTCTGAAATCAGGTATAGGACCTTGCTAGTCCTTCTTCAATCTTCCAAGATTGGAAGTTCTTCAATGAGACCTTTTGTGGGTCTTCTTCAACTTCTTCTAGAATAGATATTTAGCCTATTGTTTCCAATGGGGTCTTTTCTTAGACCTTTTTAACTTCACTAGTTATTCTTGAAACTAGTGGTATGAGTTATGTGTTGAGTCCTAGTCTTCATAGTCTTGTGGAAAGACTCTAGCTAATCTGCAATTCATAGTCTTCAATGGAGATCACCAATCTCCTTTCTTCTATTTCTCATGGACTCTTCTCTGGAGTCTTCTTTAGGTTCAAGGCTTCTATGGCCTTTTCTTCAATAGGGTTGTTGTGGCCTTTTCTTCTTCAATAAGGCTGTTGTGGCCTTTTCTTCTTCAATAAGGTTGTTGTGGCCTTTTCTTCTTCAATAAGGCTTCTATGGCCTTTCCTTCTTCAATAAGGCTTTTGTGGCCTTCTCTTCTGCAATGAGGCTTCTGTGGGCTTCTCTTTTGTAATGAGGCTTCTGTGGCCTTCTCTTCTGCAATGTGCAGGTCTGCAATAGGGCTTCCTTCAGTTTCCTTTTTCTGCAACAAGATATTAGTAAGATGATTATAAATCTTGTCAATGATGAATCTTCACTAGTTGATTTGTCAATCTAGTGGAACGAATGTTGAGTCCTAGTCTTCACGAGTTTTTTGCAACTCTATGGAAAGACTCTAGCCAAATGCAATCTCAAAAATTTTGGAACTAAGATTTGCTTCTCCTCACAATCTCTCTTGTGACTTTCCTATTCAGCAATTCCTTGCAGCAATGTTTGCATGCAGTGGCACACAATGGTAGATCCGGTTTGCAAAGATGCAGTAGAGTTCAGACCTATATTGGTAATGGTGGTCTCTAGTGGCTCTCCCTATTCCTATCTTGATCTACCGTAGCTCTGATACCACTGTTAGCTTTTGATAGTGTATGCCAAGGGAGAATACAATCATAGGATATGAAATATGCAGAAATGTAAGATGCTAAAATATGCTATTAATGGAAAGTGATGAAAATGATACAATGCAATATGGAGGAAGTGAACACTCTAGAACAGATACTAAAGAACTACAATGTATCCCATCACCAATCTATATGGTGATCCACATAGTAAACCTACTACTACCTACAACGATATATAATCACTCACTATGAGGCCCTTTATATAGAAATATGGATTGCTTGGCCAACACTCTACCTAGTTGTACAAGGGGACACCTTGCACATTTACAACTTGCACATAGACACTTGTGCATTTATTATATTACTTGAAGCAACTAACTAACTATCCCCTAAAGTAATCTACTACTATAGTTATGTACCAAGTGTGGTACATTTACATGACCCAAATGATGTAATATACTCTAACATGATATTTCTGGAATGCAAGCATTTCCTCTTCTTCTTTTGCACGTTGTCATGATGAGGATAATGGGTGGCTCCAGCTGTAATGCTCCAAGGTCTTATGGTGCTCCTAATGGTGGTCTTGTGGTAACTTTTTGTGCTCCTTTTTGGTGGTCATTCTCTCCAAGTAATTGTATTGGATATATCACTTTTTCCCTTATACCTTAATGCTTGTAATATGTTGTTTGTGTAGCTTTTGTAACCTTTTTGAATGCTTCTTTGTATCCTTTGTACTAGCCCTTTGTGCTTAGATTTATAGTGTTATTCCACTTAGATAATCTCTTTCTATATGTTGTCATTTCTCTACGTAGGCTTGATGATAATATCCTCTTGTAATGGCTCCAATATGGCAGGTAAAATGCTTGCTTCTAGGGTTGGATTGGATGTGGAGAATTGGTGTTTTTAAAAACCTTGATTTTTTATAAGTATGAGCTCTTCGGTGGATCTTTCCTCTTGCTCAAAATCTACCCTAATACATGCTGGGATGATGGTTGTGCTACTTATTGTAAAGAGATTCTTTTGTCCTTTTTTGAAGGAACAAAAGAGGTGCTTTGTAATAGTTATATTTGCACCAATATGATGAACCTTTTTCTTGAAATTCCTGAAATCCTTTTTTATTTTGATGAGGTAGCTCCTTGCCTTCACTAATCTTCTTGCTTGGATAATTTAATAATATTTAATCCAAGTTAATAAGATACTCTTAATATGTTGATTTTAAAGTAAGGATTTTTGCACTTTGCACTTAAATGAAACCCTTATATATTCCTTGAATATTGAGACTCACCAAGTCTCGATTTGAGGCTTCCTTCAAGGAATTTAATGGTGGTTTTCTTCTCCACATTTTGACTTGTATTGGTGGATTTATTGGCCATGAAATGTTGCAGGTTTTGTGCACCAAATAGTGTCTCTAGAAACTTTGATAAGATGTTGGTTTTGTGCCCTTGATCTTTAATAATAAAAAAACACAAACTAACATTTTTTAGATAACTAGTTAAAGATCAACTAGTATAGTGCTAATGGATTAATAATGCACTTTAATGGTAACAATAATCTCACCTTATTGCTCTTATAAATAAAATCTAAAAGTAAATTCAACTGCACTTAATAATATCTACAACATTTAAGAGTAATTTGGAAAGAACCCTTAATGAATAATTTGTATTTTTTACTATAATAAATATTTTAGGATGTAGTCTTCTTGCGTTCTAGATAGATAATAGGTAGGTGATATTTTTTTTCTTTCGAAAAAATATCCAACTCCTATTTAATGTGAAAATATATCTTAAAATGAACTCTGCTTTTTGCACTTTCTTGAAGACTATAATATGAGTCCTTCTCATTGCAACTTTAATCCAAATATAGTGCTTAATGGAATTTGATAATGAACCCTAATTTGAAGTTCAACTAATTACACCCTAGTTGCTTAGCTTTAATGGCTTGTCATAGATGTAGATCTTGGTGTTTTGATTCACCAAGTTGCTACCTTGTAATGGATGAATTCACAACTTCTTGTTGGCTGTCCAAAATAGCTTCTTGCTTCACCAAACTGTGGTCTTGAACTTTCTATCTTAAGCCTAGGGTTTGGTGGTTTTATTCTTCCAGTAATATTCAATTTTCTATAGTATGCAAAAATCCCTTACTTCTAAAATGTGCCTTATTGTTGTGAGAGGTAATCTACAAATCTCTTTGATTTGGTAGGATTATTCTATTTGAATCTTCCTTCAATCTTCTTGTTGAATTCTGACTTCAAACATGATCTTCTTCTTCTCAATATTTTGAATATCTTGAGGTCTTCACTAGATTCTTCTTCGATATTTGGCACTCTTTGCCAAATTCTTCTTCTCTTGGGTTTATGTTTGGATGACGACAATTATCCCAAGTCCTTCACTATTAGAAGCTTCTCCTTGGTAGTGAATTTCTTCAATGAGTTCTTCTAGGAACTCTTTCGATGATGCTTCTATGAGCTCTACAACAAGGCTCTCCAAGCCTTCTTATTTTCCTCGAGATCTATCCATGCTATTCTATATTGTAGCTTCTCTGGTCTTCCAACTGTGACCTTTTCTTCAACCTTTTGCTTCTAGAAGTGTTGGTGATGAGATCTTCTTATCGTATCTGTAAAATCTGTTGCTTTTGGAATGGGACCTTGCTGGTCCTTCTTTTCTTCTACAATTTGTAGGCTTTAATAGAGATCATCAATCTCCTATTTTGTAGACTCTTTTCTGGAGTCTTCTTTAGGAAACATTCTTTGGAGTCTTCTTCTGAATCAAGAACTCTTCTTATAAATCAAGAACTCTTATTTGGAGTTTTTCTTCATAATTAAGACTTTTGTAGCCCTTTCTTCTGGATCAAGGTTTCTATGGTCTTTTCTACTTCTACACTCTATAGGTATTTATCTTGAATGGAGATCACTAATCTCCTATCTCCTCCTTGACTCATCTTTTGGAGTCTCTTATTCCTTGCGTATGCTATAAGTCTACTATGGTATTTTCTTCACTTCTGCAATCTGTAGGATTGTATCTCTTGTAATAAGATATTTTTTTGAGGTCTTTAAAATCTTCAATCTTCTCCTTGTTGCTACAAGTGCTAGAATGATTATAAGAAGATAATTTTCTAGCTCTCTTGTAGGAAGCTTTCCAACCTTTTTCTAAATCTCCTTTTCTTGCAACAAGTTGTTAGAAACTGGAATGTAAGAATTTATAATTCTGAAAATAATAATCTTCACTAGCTGATTTATCAATCTAGTGGTATGAATATTGATTCCTAATCTTCACGCGTTTTTCTTCAACTCTGTGGAAAGACTCTAGCCAAACGTAATCTTATAATTTTTGTAACTAAGATTTATTTCAGTCCTCTCAATCTTTCCTATGAATCTCCCTATTCCTATTGACCTACTAGACTTCTCTTACAACTTTTGCAAGTGGCGGTTCACAATGGCGAGTCCAGTTTGCAAAAATGCAAAGAGAGACTATGATGGATGTAGGCCCTCCTATTCTCGATTCACCATGGATATAATACCACTATTATATTTTGAGGATATATGCAGTGGGAGAGATCTAACATAGGTCCTAATAAGATGTAAAAAATATGAGAGAAAGTGATTTTGCAATATGACTGAAATATACTATAAATAGAAAGTGGTGAAAATACAATGTAGTATGGAGGTGATGGTCACTCCATTAATATAAACTAAAGAACTAAATTGTACTCCTTATAAGATTTCTACCACTATCTACTACTCTCTACTATAATACATTTGATATGCTTAATATGATCTTGATATCTCACTATGAGGCCCTTTATATAGGAAGAGAGATTCCTTGGCCAACACTCTACCTAGCTATACAAGGGGACACATTGCACATTACAACTTGCATATTTATACTTGTGCATTTATTACATTGCTTAAAGTAAGTAGCTAACCCCCCCTAAAGTAATCTTCTACTCTAACTATGTACCAAAGGTGGTACATTTACATGACCCAAATGATGTAATATACTTTAACTCTAACATGTACATTTTCTACATAGTTACAAGAACTATACAATAGTCGTACATTTTTTTGGAGAAGGTGATGGGGGCAATAAATAAAAGGAATTGATGGGTGGTATGATGACAAGAGAAGACGATGCAAGTTGTGACATAGGTTCAGACCACTCTTGTTCAAGTTGAAGAAGGATTTGATCGATGATGACTAGGGATGGTTGGCGAGGGTTGGGTTTTGGAAAGTGGCTCAAATGGAGATGATACACATCGATCAATAGTACATGTCGATCTTGGTTGAGCGTTGGGATCCAAAAAAAGGTACCTTCCATTTCTCCATAAGGGAAATGACACTAACACTAGAAGACTTGTATAATATATACTAGTTACCCATGGATGCACAATTATAGCAATGAGTGTGGTGCAATAAAGGATGGTGATGGGGTAAAATTTTGAAGTAGATTAGGACTAGGTGGATATGAAGAATGGTGGGTATTGTAAGAGCTATTTTTTGTGGATGAATTACTATCACAGAGGTAGACATTAGAGATGGTATCGATATTGAGTTTTATGCTCCTTGACTCCTCAGGTCTATGGTTTTTATAGAACCTATTAGGAATAGTGTCAAACTTGGTGGAGGCATCGATGATGTATGCATGGGAGCAACCTTACTAGAATAGACATATGAGGATTTATATGCATTGAGCAATAGTGGGCATCTTGGGATGAATTGTAGTTTACTAGTGTAGTTATGGGTATGGGAGCATGTGATGATTAAGAGGCCATAGGGCTTACCATATGATGCATACGAATTGATGGGGGAGAATTACCCCTATGCCTTGAGGTGGTGGATGGACATAGAGGCACGTGAGAGAAGGATCTATAAGGGATATATTGAGTTCTATCGTTATATGTGGGTGAACTTGAAGTAGTAAGATACTATTTAGTGAACATGGAGGGGTGGCCTAGTATGGAAGGAGGAGGTTCACCATCTATATCCAGTGTAGTGAGTGAGATGGTTGATTGGTCATAAGACCACTTAGATGGAGTAATTTTAGTTCACACACATGTTGCAATAGTTTGGGTTGAGATAGGGGGTATTGGATTTGTTTGTGATAAATTGAAGGATTAGGAATGAGGATAGACCAACATCTTAGGTAGGGCTAACATAGGAGGTGGTGCTAGTGCCAGATATAAATGATGTTGGTACTACACCAAAGTATGATAGGTGGTGGGCCACACAATAGTGGCACAAAAAGAGGGTTATGGAGGAGGTGGGGTTATATGGAGAGGAGTGCAATGATGGTGAGACTGGTGGAGAAAGAGGAGAGAAGGAGGAGCCACTCAGGCAATGAGTACATCATCAAGTAGATGAGGGAGTGGGTCCATTAGAGGCAACAAGTGTGGATATGACCATAGTAGAGTTTAAAAGTGGAGGGATGCTTGAGTTTGACAATATAGTTGAATTTAGTGGGTTGGTTACAACATTCAAGGAGGTTAAGATTTTGAGGGATCATGCATGACAATTGGAGGCCTAGTTGGTAGAGTAGGAGGCAGTGTGGGTGCTAGAGAGGATAGGGTTATAGGGGCAATTCTATGCAATGACAATAAAGTAATAGTTTGAGGATAGAGAGGGATATCGTGATAGTAGAGTAGGACAAACTCTAACAACAAGTTGAGCAGTTGAGGGCATAACCACAAGCGACGATGAGTAGAGATGATGTGGTAAATTTGCAAGTCAAGATCACATAACTGTTGTGAACTAGGGATGAGTTTATGTCTAGCTAGCCATGTGAGAAGGATAGAGTTTGATTGTACAAGGAGAGGCTTATGAGCGTGGGCGTGCATATTCCATTACTCACAAGTTCCTGATCCCAACAAAGTTTTAGTACACTATTAATGGTCCAAACAGTACCCCATTTTATAGATTGACAACATCACAGATGACAAGATCATCTTATTCTCAGGATAGCAAAGGCATCGAAGTAGTAGAGGTGACAGGCAGATATGGAGAGGACCATATGGTAAATAGGGAAAATAAGAGAGGAGTGGAGAGACTCTAGGAGGTCAATAGTAGTGAGTTTTATTTTTGTGTGGCAAATTGAACATGATTTTGTAGAGTATTTTTATGATATGAAGATGATGTACATATTGCAATATGTATATATGGATGTATGATGTAGCCTAAGGGGTAGTTTTGATGTAACCTTATGAGCATTGATGATGATGATGTATCATTGATTTTCTATTGAGATGTATGGATACATGTATATGGATATTTGATTGATTTTATGTATTGTATGTATTTTTCATGATATATATGCATGATGATTATTTTATGGTTGGCATGATATGATGTTATGGATATATAATGTGATGTATATGTTGAGGTTATTTTTATTTTTATGATGGATGGATGTATGTGATTAGATAGACATGACATGTTAGATGATATGGATGCAATATGCTTAAGTGATGGATGATAGTTCCTATATTGATTTACATGGTTGACTCATATATGTGTTATTTTAATCACTTTCTAAATGTTTAAATATGAGGTTCACGATAAAAAATGGCTTAATGAATCAATGACAATTTAATAGTCATAAGAAACACATTAACACAATAGAATAATACATAAGACAAAATAACAAACTATGAACACAATATAATGGACACAATTAACACAATGCAAATAATAACAAGTGATATACTAGTAGGGACAATGAACTAATCATGAATTGAATAACAAGAAACAATGAACATAAGAAACAAGATGATTGTACATTGTAAAAATGACTTGAGGACATAAAAATTAGGACAAAATGTAATGGGAAATTTGCTAACCGAATAAACAATGGAAAATGGTTGATGGTTAATGACATGGATCAATACTTAGGATATATTTACAGGGAATGGAGGCTAGCCAAGATGCGGTTTACCCATATATCCTAGGATTTTTGGATGCTAGAAGAATCTTAGGAAAGTCAAACACCCTAGTTTCAACAATCAAACTCATCTAATGGTCAGTCAATATCCCATAGAAATCTAGACCATCCCAAATAAGATCAAGCCTATCATGGACCGAAGTGTGTGCAAGGAGGTTCATTTCCCATCTTGAGTAAGGTTGGACTAACCAATTGTGAACTCAAGCCAATATAAACTAGCTCATCCACGAGAATTCAAAGGTCTATACAAAATAAGGTTACTAATGTGATAGACATGTTGCCACTCGAAAGGCATACTCCATTGCTAGTTAGGCGTCTATAGCCTCAATGGAGGTTAGCCTCATAATCCTTCAATGTAGCTCCACTTCTAGCCAGACATCTATAGCCCTGGTGGAGGCACTTGTAATACCTAAGCGACCAAGGAGAAGTGCATTTGGGTGCCATCTTTATTCTTTGAATCTTTTTTTTTTTTTTGAAACTTGCAATTGGATCCTTAAGTTTGAATTATGTGAATGATAGGATGAGCGAGAAAATATTTGCTTTATGGCAAGGCTACTCATGGTGTTGTCTTCTCTAAAATCAAAATTAAATTAAAGTGTGATATGTGATTGGTCCAAGAAAGAACTCAAGTCAATCAGGGGAAGCCTAAAATTTCCTTAGAACACAACAATGTTTGACAAAGGTTGATTGGATCAACTAGGAATGGTTGAATAACAAAAAAGACTTCTATTTCCAAGCAACCTAAGAATATGATTGAACAAGATGTCGTAATAGTTGGGACAACTAGTGCATGCTTACTAATAACTTGTGAAAGATAAAAAACATTTGTGTGCAATATATATGACAAAACACTATATTTAGAAGAATAACGAGACATGAAACTAACAAAAAATGCAACACATACATATGAGAACAATATATAGAGCACATTTATGTCATTAATTAATAATGACAATCATGATTGGCGAACACATATTTGTGCATCCAAAAAGTGCCCAAATTAGCACATTATGAGTTTTTATTTATTTATGTATAAATTGAATGAGTCAAAAAGGGTAAATTTATTGAAGGAGTGCTCAAGTTTTTTTGGTTTCAAATGAAATTAATTAAGCATAAAAAATGGGTAAAACCAAGTGAACGAAAGGGTCCACATGATTACTTGGATATCCAATATTGCTAGAAAAATGATAAATTGACATTTGGGAGTGATTGGGGATTTTTTCTAATTTTATTTCATTTGAAAAAAATGAGGGTCAAATTTTTAGGGACACCCTTTATTTGACAATTTCAAAAAGTTGGTTTCAAAAAGGGCCTAGATTTTGATGATGTCAATGCAAAATACGACAATATATGAGTCCAGATGATTGGTAGCATCAAAACAAATAGAATAGAACTGATAAAATTGAATTTGAAAGGAGTTTCAACTCCCCTAGACACAAAATTGGTTTGAAGAGGAGGAGAGAAATGAGGAGGAAAAGAAGGTTGAGGGAGAGAAGAAGAATGAGGAAAAGAAGGTTGAGGAAGGGGAGAAGGATGAAGAGGAAAAGAAAGTTGAGGCATGGAAGAATATGGAGGGATGGAAAATTTTGGAGATGATAAAAAGGTTGAAGAAGAGGAGAATAATTAGGAGTAAAATAAGGTTGAGGAAGGAAGGAAGAAGCAATATTCACACCAACTGGAGGAGGATTAGTGAAAGTAGAAAAATGCACAAAATAAGGAATAGGATTTGATGGAGTGTACTCTTGAGATAGAGTGGGAGGATGAAAGGTGAGTTGAGGAATTGAAGAAGCAAGAGAAGAAGCAACATTAACTCACGAATCAAAAAATAAAAGAGAATCAAAAAAAGCAAATGAGGGCAACATCCAAGGGGTAAGCTTCTTTGAGAAGAAAGCAAGGTTTGATGAAGGGGGATGATAAGGGTTAATTTGATGAAGTTGTATTAAATCATGAACAATGTAAGATATCCCAATTATGGAAGGGATGAATATCCTTAAATTTTTGAGCTCACTTGATTGAGCAAGTTGACTAGCCATAGGTATGTATCCTCATGTCACTTTGATCAATTAGATAAGTGGGCTTAAGTTATCACCTTGATGAAGCGAGTGTGTGAATAACCATACAACATTGGCATGGAGAGTACTAAATTTAGATTGGATTAGAGTTTGAGTTGAGAGAAGAAGAAGAAGAAGAAAAGAAATTTTACCTTTTCCTTGGTAGAGGAGGGCTGATGATAGTCTCAGGTAAACTCAGACAAACATGATTCCAAGATTAAGTGTTTGGATATTGGATATGTTTAATATGAAAGATAAGTGTTAGAGGTGATAGGGGCAATGGAAATGATGCCCATGGCTTGGGATGTGAGAGAAGGATAAAAATGGATAGAACATGTGTAGTGTGAGGGTCGGTAGATAGGTGAAGGGAGAACGCCTACATCCTATGGTGGAGGGGTAGTTTAAAATTGGGTGAAAGGAGAAAAGGAACAATTAGGAACATGGAGTGGGGTCAAAGGGACTCGAGGTGGATCATCCTATGGAGGATAGGTAAAATAGCTTGACAAGAATTAGGAGAAGCAGGGGGTGAAGGTTGAGTGACATAGGAGGAGAAAGGTCAAAAAGTGCTAGGATGAAAGTATGGAATGGTTGGTTGTAAGGAAGACAAAGAAATCCTCTTTCTAGGGCTCTTAGGTAGAACAGTGTGGGTAACCTAGTGCATCAGGCCTTGATCATAGTACAAAGGCTCATGATGGCCCATGCCACTTGGATATGGGATATGAGAGATAGTGGATAGACTATGAGGTAGGGTGAAGGGTTCCTTCTTTAAATGAGCAGGAGGATTCTTTGAAGAATGATGAGTTAGCCTAGAGGGATCAATAGGACAACACTCTTGTGCTCTAGATTGACCTTCAATTATGATCATAAAGGAGTAGAGATAGAGCAAGAAGTGGAGAGGAAAGAAAAAGGTGTGGTTTCTTTCTTTTTTTGAGTGTTTTTATCTTTTGTTGTTTTGTTGTTTTTGAACAAGTACCTAACTAAGCAAAAAAACAAGTAAGCACATAAAAAATAATTAAAGTGAAGGGTTTTGACGTGATTTTATGTTATTTTTTTGATGTTGCTTTTGTGATGATTTTGGTTATTTTGTTGGGTTTTATTTTTAGTTTTATTTTTTTTTGTTTTAAGTGTTTTTGTGTGTTTTTTTTTAACTACCGCTAAATCTACAAAAGGTGGATGGGTGAGATCTAAGGGTATGCCTATGCATACTCCTTAATATACTCGAGAGTACGTGGAGAGAGACAATGTGCATAAACAATCAAAACTACCTAAGTTGGGGGATGGCTCGAGGTATCTAAAAGGCAAAAAGACCTCTAATATCCTTGTTAGGGGGTGTAAGAGGCGATGTTGTCTAAAATTTCTTGAGACCAATTATCCTTCACTTCACCCTAAAACAGGCTCGATAAAAAATTAGAGGTGCACACTCACTATTTATATAGCCCTGTGGATGGGGTTCTAACCTAGACTACCCCAAGATAATACCAAGGGTAGTGATTTTCCCAATGATGAAGTCTAGGAAACTATGCATAAGCAACTAAGGTGTCTAGAGGACAAATCAATGATTGGTGATGAAATCCAATGTCATTGATACTAATCAATGGTTGGTGATGAAATCCAATATCGTCGATCTATTTTTAGAAGTACTTGCACAGGTGACTAAACTTTGTCTTTGTATTTTTATCTATGATGTGCAAATAAGAGCTAACCTAGGAATTCAAATGCAAATTTTTATTTTGCCTAAAATAAATGCAATAAATTAAATCATAAACTAGGAATACCATTTTCCTACCTAGAATGCTTTATCTAGAATGCATCGAAACAAATATATCCTGGGAAATGAAAGTGTGATTTTCCTTAAGCAAAGGACAATAAATGCAACCTATACTAGGAAAGTGAAGTGAAATTTTACTAACCTTAGAAAAAGAAATGAAACCTAGACTAGGAAAGAAAGATATAATTGCAACTAACCTAAGAAAGGAAATGAAACTTGTACTAGGAAAGGAAAATGCAACTACAACTAACCTAAGAAAGTAAAAACCTAGACAAAGCAAACAAATGTAAAGTTTTTTGGTAAATAAAATCTAAACTAAGAAAGTAATGACGAGCTCCTAATATAATCAAACAAGCAAGTAAATAGACCTAAGTCAATGAACATGAAAATAATTTTTTATCCTAATATGCAATAAGCAAATGCTACTCTAATGAAAGCAAAGTATGATTCAAGAGAGAAAAGCTACTCTGATGAAAGCAAAATTACAATTTGAGAAAGCATAACTATTCTAATGAAAGCAAATTATGATTCAAGAAATCAAATCTACTCTAATGAAAGCAAATTATATTTTTAAGAAGGTAAAATACACTAGTGAAAGCAAATAACGATTCAAGAAAGTAAACTAATCTTATAAAAGCAAAGTGCAAAACAAGAAGATAAATCTACTCTAGTGAAAACAAATTACGATACAAGAAAACAAATATACCTTAATGAAAATAAATTATGATGTAAGAAAATAAATATACCTTAATAAAAATAAATTATGATGCAAGAAAGCAAATCTACTTTAAAGAAAGAAACATGCGAAACATGAAAGAAAATGACTTTAAAAGCTGCGAATGTAAAATAAAAAAACACCAAACAATACACTAATGAAATGAATAAGCAATGTGACACATAAAATTGCACAATGAAATAAACTTTTATTATAATGCAAATGGATATTCAATGTTACAATAAAATGTGCCCCAAATGTAGGGCTACAAATGCTTATTATATTTGATACAAACGTTACAGGGCACTAGGGTTCTTTGAAATCCTAGTAAACAAATAGTGGTGGTGTCTTCACATTCGATCTGATCCCAACAATATGGTGAGTGGTATTTGATATCATATGTAGAACCACTCAAGCTTCAACAACTACCAATGAATGTGATTCCTAAACCTACAAACAACAAACAACAACAAAATATTAATAATACATGAGAGGGCTCCACTGTGTCAGACCCTCAATAAAGCAATCACTAGCCCTAGTTGTAGAAATGGAGTCAAACAAATTTAATAATAATAAAAATACTTGCAATGAATAGTTTACCTTATTTATACTGACTTGTATTTTCTGTCTTCCTTTATTGATGCATGTGGTTGGTGTGTAGATGCCCTAACGACACTCAAGGGGTAGTGGGTCTGCAAAACTAGGGCTATGAATGCCCACAGGCACTTGGTGATAGCAGGAAGCACCTAGAGGTGCTCGGTGATGCAAAGAAGTACCCAAAGGCGCTCGGTGATGATAGTAAGCATCCAAAGGTGCTCGAGGAACTCGGAGGGGCATTTTGGATATTGAAGCAGAATCTGCAAAAGCAGATATGGTTCATGCGAGGTGGGTGGCGGTGGATGCGAAGGTGAAGATGAGCGAAAGCGAAGGCGAGGATGCGATAAAATACTTAGGGCCAAAGACTTCAAAAAATTAAGGGTTGAGTCATCAAAATGACTCCTCTTTTATAATATTCCCTAGGTCATGTTAGGGTTTTGACGACACAATTTGTGTGGTCAAGATTAAAACATGATGAAGGATGGAGATTAAATCTAGGCATGTGGTATGGATTAAGGTGGATGAATGGCTAGGATTAGATCATGATGGATGACTGGAATTAATTCATATAAATATATATTAAATATATATAAATAAAATATATAAAATATATAAATTATTATTATTTAAATATATATTAAAAAAATATATATAAATATATAAATAATGGATAAATATGGTGAGAAACTATGAATGGATGACAAGTGGCTAGATTTTGGTGTCTACAGATGCCTCTTTTTGTATCGTGTTGCATGAAACACAATACGATGCAAAAATACAAGACACCTGGTTTGGCCTGATGTAGAAGCAACTTTCTCTTGTTGGAATGCAAAGATGAACTTGGAGACAATTTTTTTTTTATTGTGTATCTTACCCCCTCAATTGGCGAATGAGTGACGGATGCATCTCATGAGCCAATTGACATATTTGTACAGATGATTGTGTGAAATGCATGGTGCAATTGTGGACAATATGAATGATGTAAATGTAATGTCATTTTATGCCAATAGTGGAAGGGGGTTGTTGTAAAATGCAAGTGAATGATTCTGCTTTTGCCCTAACAAAGAAAAGATATTTTTACCAAGAGTTGATACCATGATCATGTAAAATGTATTCTATTGTGGGAATTAAAAATCAAATTTTTGGTTACCCCAAGCTTGGGGTGATAACATGTTGTTGAAAAAATTTACCGTTATGGCGTCATTGACATGCAAAGTGATGAAAATGCAACAAAAGAAAAAGAGTCAACTTTGGAGGGCCTGCTAGTGACTGTCGGATAATTCCCACAATTGGAACCAATCACCCTAGCTAGTGCCTATCTCTATGATGACTGTCAATGTAAAAAGTAATGATGATTATAATTTTATCCATGTTTCAAGCCCCACGAACTAGGCCATCAATGATAATTGTTGAGCAAATTGGTCTTGGCATAGTCTCACTCTACATATGAGGTACCATATTTTTTTTTTTTTTGAATAATGACATATGTGATGATGAAGATGACCAAGTTTCCTTATGGTGATTTATTCATCTTACCAAATTGCATGGATGCAAATCACTGCAATCGCCAAGGAGATAGAATAGACCACTAGATACAAGGTTTACTTGAAATTGTATATGACTTGGAAAAATGTACCAATGCAATGATTGATGGATGAGAATGATGTTGGAGTGAAGATGTAATGATGAAAAATGTATTGGTGATTTGATTGCATGGTTTTGTGAACTTTTGCATTGATTTGAAGCATTTTGAAGCAATTTATTTTGGACAATTTTGTGCCTTGTGGGTGTAACTAATAGTTATTCATCCAAATCAATTCATATTTTCATAAAAATGAGTCCAATGATGGAATTGATGATGAAAATGATGAATATGATCATTTTGTGAAAATTTGGACCGTTTTGAAACATTTTGTAACTTGTAATATGATTTTGCAAGCAAAAATTAAGAATCCAAATCGATTTTTATTTTCACAAAACATGAAATTATGAGAAGATTGATGTATGGATACAATTTGGAATGATGTGTGGAGGTAAGCTACCTTTTTGGATTTGTTTGTTCTTTTTGTCAATATTTATACCAAACACCGACGGGCGCTTATTTCTTGCGCAACACCCGCCATAGTTTGGTGCTTTCCAAATGCAGGAGGAATTTATACAAAACAACTATAAGTAGCTTGTAGAGGGGAAATCAAGCTTATTTGTGTGTTTGCAAATTTTAGAAAGCCACATTTGAGGGAGTGGAGTGGAGTGGAGTGGAGTGAAGTGAGTGGTTGGAAAGCTACAGGAGCTATGGCGATGGATGGAGTGGATGCGACTGTAGGAGTAGGTGTGTGTTTTGCCAAGGTAAGTGTCTTTGAAGCTTGTTTGTTTTTGTGCAAAATATTTATATATTTTTGAAATAATACAATGTATTTGAAATCAATGCTTTGTGTTGTGTTACAACTAAATATTTTAGAGGCTCTGCATTGGTTCTCACCTCTCATCCCTGGGGTGAGGAAGGCATTGTGGGAGGATGAGTGGAAGTGGTTGGAGGATGTTGGGCTGGTTGGGGTGGCTCGAGTAGATGTGGTGAGGTCTGATGAGAGGTACATCTCTACCTTAGTAGAGAGATGGGATCCAAATAGGGGGACATTTCAACTCCCTACTAGAGATATGACTGTGACACTTGAGGATGTAGACCACATCCTCAAGTTACCAATGGAGGGCTTGCATGTTGAGGTTGGACACAATAAGAAACATGAGTTGAGCTGCATGTTCAAAGATGGTTGGGAGGATGTGGAGGGGACTGGTGGAGGTATAACATACTTGTCCATATATGTGGATAAGAAGTTGGATGCCCTACCCACATTGGTGATGTTCGTGTTGGCCAACATAGTGGCCCCAAACAATACTAGATATCGGTTCCCATGGAACCTTATCGAGCTGGTGTGCGATATGATCGCTACACCTTAGGTGTATGCGTGGGCTTTTGCCTTATTGGTTCAGTTGTATTGGGATCTATATGAGGTGAGGAGGTGGAGACGCCAAGGACTAGGTTGCAGTTTGCTACTACAATGCTAGGGGTGGGAGCACTTTAGTGTGGCTCGACCTGTGGGTTTACCATCTAGGGGATGGGATAGGGGGTAGACTTATGCTATGATATAGCCAGTGATAGAGGAGGTGCAATCAAGTCATCCTATTTGAATGAGTCAGTGGTATAGGGATTTGTGGGCTGGATTAATAATGACTCAGTTGGTATGGAGGACATGGTGAGGTGCCATGTGGAAAGGTGATGGGGAGCATCTGCGATGGGTGCGATAGGCTAGATGGGTGTTTGGGAGGTACATGAAGGAGGTGGATCTAATCCAGTTATCACAGTGTTGCGGTAGTTTGGATTGAGGTAGGGGGTTCCTGAGGCACCAATAATATACATGCATCATCAAGATGAGATATGCTTACCCTGTGCCGAGGCATGGAGGGATACTTATGAGGATGATGAGGAGATGGATGTCCTTGACATGGATGATGTGGGCACTACTGAAGAGTACAATGCATGGTTTGCAATGCAACCACCATGGGTATAGAGTTTAGCAGTAGATGGAGGAAATTAGGATGGGGATGAGGTCAAGGATGTCGATGAGGCTCCTAAGTTTCGGAGGCACCTTCGATATAGCATTAAAATAATGTAAAATAGGAGTATAGTTGAGTAGGCACTAGAGGAGGGATGTGATGGGGGTGGCATGGATGACAGGGAGGAGATTCCAGATGGACCTCCTAGTCAGAGTGAGGAGAATTGGGTAAGGTTGGAGTAGTTGGTGGTAGATTGGGATGCTATGGTAGCATCTCGAGACACAGAGATAGCTCAACTATGGGATAGGGAGGTGGCTCAGGAGGTGGAGATAGCTTGGTTGCAAATGGAGCTAGAGGTACGATCAACTCTAGGTGGGGGTGAGAATAGAATTGTGAGGCTGCAAGCAGAGATGCTAGAGAGGAGTCATTGATAGATGATGTACAGTACCTTCGGGCCCAGGATGGATATATCCGATTGTTGGAGGATCAACTTATGGAGTATGACATTGGATTTCTAGATGTACCCTTCTCATCCATATCTGGGTCTATTAGGCCTAGTGAGTCTAGGCATAGCTCTAGGTCTAGGGCTCCTTCGAGGTAATTTTTTTTTTTAATTTTAATTTTATTTATTTATAAATATTTTTTTTCTCTCCTTTCCTTTTTGTGAGATATTTTTTTTTTGGGAAAAATAAATTATTTTTGTTGGTGCATTCATATATTCGATTTCTTTCATGTCACAAGGATCCTCTTATAGGTGTTAGCTAGTGCTTGGATGCACTTTTTGTATATGAGCCTTAGTGCTCCATTGTACATGTGATATTTATATCTATATATATACATGGCTTTTACTTGTGTGTTATAGTTTTGTTTGAATGTTTTTGTGTGGATGCATGTGTATATGGATGATTAATGCATATGGAATGTGTATGAATGTAAGTTTATATGGATGATTAATGCAAGTGTATGAATGCAAATGTTCTACTAATCATTCATAGTTTAGATTTTGCTTGGCCATGTTTTAGCATTGTTGTTTAATCAGGGACACCAAACTGGTGGTATGTGGGGTGGAAAACTCATGAAATGACATGAATGTTGACATGGAAGAAGATCCGAAAGAAGATATGGATGTTGATATGGAAGAAGATATGGATGTTGATATGGAAGACTGATTGTTTTGAGAGACTCAAACATACTAGTGATATCAAACAAACTCACTAAATATTTCCTAATACTGCTAGGACCAAATGTGTGTGTAGTGAATTCTTTTATCAAATCATGAGCATGGAAATGACTTGAGGTAATCAAGAACCAATGTGTGTGCAAGTGAGTTCATTAACTCATCTTGAGTAAACTAGGTAAAACTTGTTATGGATGAGACCTAGAAGCTAGATTGTCCTTTTTTATGGTCAGATGTCTCTTTAAAAGAGATGTGTCACCATGCATGAGCATACTCCACTTCCAGTCAAGCGTCTATATATCCAATGGAGACTAGATCCATAGTCCAAGAATTTGATCTTTAGGCTTTGGGGATGACTACCTAACCTTATAACTGGAAATGTAGTACTATCCTTATAGGTTGAGGATTTGTGGTGTGTGAGGAAAGATTTAGATCTTTGGAGAGTCAGATTCTCAACCTAAGTGTGATGAGAATTGTGCCCTGTCATTACTACTCTATCTTTTGTTTTGATATTGTGATAGTGGTAAAAACCACTATTTTTGTGGACTATGTTGCATGATGGGACAAGCAAGGAATACCCTTTTCACTTTAAGTTTCAACCCAAGTATGGTGTTATCATTCTTTGACACAAGATGTTTTTAAGATGTGTGATTGTGTTTGGTTCAAGAATGTTTTGGAGTCAATTTACAGAACTCAAGATTTTCTTAATGAAAATGTGTCTTGGTCCTAAAGAAAACTCGACATGTATTGGAGGTTTCTAGAAACACTAGGAATTGTTGAGTGACCAAAAATACCTAGGAATTATGGACATAGGGTTTGCAAATGATAATTTGGCTTTATGGAATGATATTGTAGATTAAAAATACAATGCCAAACAAAAGATAAAACCACAATAATGGAATACAGGAAAGTTGCACAAAACAAACGATTATTATTAATCAGTGGAGTTTAAAAACTCCTTTTGAGTACAACAGGGCCTGTAACCCTTTATTCGTGATACACAATTACAAGTTATGCTAGGGTTCTCCGAAACCCTAGCTGGCACAAATGGTGGCGCTTCCGAAGAATGTATCTTCAATCCCAACAGAGTGAGTGGGCTTTGTTGTATCCCTTGCTTGGACCACTCCAGCTTAATCGACTGCCATCAATAAATCGGATCTGTTGTCAAAAACCTGCACACATTAACACTATCAAGGAGTTAGAAATTAATAAGAGGGCTCCACTGTGTGAGCCCTCCGAAACAATCTAAAACCCTAGAAAAATAGAATTCAGGAATTCAACAACAGATCAATAAAAGAAAAGAAGTTACTTGCTTTAAACTAATTTATACCGTTCTCTGTTACGCAGCTAGACCGGGCGACACACGGAAGTAATGTGGATGTCAAATCGGCTGCGGAAGGCGCCCTGGTGCACTCGCTGAACGCCCGCGTGCTTCTGGATTAAGGTTTCAGATGCCGGTCTGAGTCTGTGGCTGTGGGTAAACACCCGCGGGCACTTGGTAAACGCCCGTGGGCACTTGGTAAAGGGGTAAATGCCCGCGGGCACTTGCGACAAGAATGGGGGATTCTGTAGAATGTTGCAGAAGAGATGGCAGCGAAAGCAGTGACGGAAGTGGCGATGGATGCGGCGATGGATGCGACGAAAAGGTAGCAGAAGAGAGATAGAGGGGATCAAAAAAGGAGATAGAAGAAGTTAAGAAGATAGAAAAGATCCAGGATAGAAGTAGCAAAAGACATAGGGTTTGAGCCATCAAGGTGACTCAATTTATAATCTACTCTTAGGGCACACTTTAGGGTTTTAACGACACTTTGAACGTGTGGCTAAGATTAAAGTGGATCTAAGGGTAGAGAATAAATCTAGGTTGTGAAATGGATTAAGATGGATGGACGGATGAGATTAAATGAAGGACGAACGGCTCAGATTAAATCACTTAAACTATTATTTAAATATATATATTAAAATATTAAAATATATTATATATATATATATATAAATATTAATTTAAATAAATTTGGGGATGAAAAATGGCGAGAAAGGTGAAATTGGGCCAAATAATGGCGGGAAAGTGGATGACCGACACGTGGCTGACAGGAAGGTATAGATGACTTGCAAGTGGCTGGATTTTGGTGTCTATGAGATGCCCCTTTTTGAGCCGCTTTGTGTGAAGACACAATGCGACACAAAAACTTAGGACACCTGAAAAATCTGGATCAGACGCAACTCTCTCTCAAGACTAAAGCACAACTTTGAAGACCAAAGAATAAAAGAATATTTAAAATTTATCAGCTTACCCCCTCAATTGGCGAGCGAGAATGGTTCTCACGAGCCAATTGGAAGAAATTCGAAAGAAAATGAACCGTTTTTGCCCCAACGGTGAAAAAGGGGTTTGTGTATGAACCATCTGTTTATGTCCCAACGAGAAAAGGGGTTGGTGTACAAACCAGAAAATAATATGATTGAAGACGATATGAGTGATGTGAAAGATGAACCGTTTTTTGCCCCAACGGTTAGAAAGGGATTTTTGCCAAATTTTAAATTCCATGATCATGTAAGATGAATTCTACTATTAGGAAAGTTAAAAATTGATAACGGATGCCCCAACTCCCGTGGGTGAATCCATCTTGTTGATGAAATTGCCTTGTTGGCGCCATTGATATGGAGAGATGCAATATGAAAGAGTCCGAACTTCGAGAGATGCTCCTAGTGATTGTATGGATAATTCCTCGGGTCGGAACCAATCAACATAGGTAGCCTTAATCTCTAGCAAGACTCAAAATAATGATGATATTGAAGATTGTCCACGTTTAAGGCCCCATGAACTAGGCCATCAATGACAAGCTGTTGAGCAAATTAATCTTGGTATGAGGTCACTTGAAAAGTAGGATACCCAAAATTGATTTCCAATTTTCAAACGATGAAATAATTGATGATGATAAATGGTAAGTGTCCTTATGGTGGTTTAATCCTCTTACCGAATTGCATGGATGCAAATCGCTGCAATCGCCAAGGTGATAGAATATACCACTAGATACGAGGTTTACTTTAATTTAATTTGGCAAAAATATGCATGATGAAAGAAGAATGAATGAAATTGACGATAGATCAGAAGAATTGATGAATGTTGTTAATTTTGTGAAGGTTTTGAATGTTTTTAACCCAATTTGTAAATCAATGATGAATGATGCGCTTTTTGAGAAAAATGACAAAATTTGTTTCCAAAACTATTGTAACCTTCACAAAATGTTTTATTATGATAAGAAGAATGGATGGATGCAATTTGATGAAATTTGGAGGAGGTAAGCTTCAATTTTGTAAGTTTTGTTCTTTTATTCAATACTGACACCAAACGCTGGTATGCATTTGGAGGTGGCAGAAACGCCCGTCGGTGTTTGAATGCATCATGAAATGCCCCACTGCGTCTGAATGCACCATGAAACGCCCCACTGCGTTTCAAGGTGCCAAAACCAGCTATTTAAATAGTTTCAGCGAGAATTTCGCTCATTTGTGCGTTCGAGCTTGAGAGAAGTGCGTTTGAGGGAGTGGAATGAAGTGAAGTGAAGTGAAAGGTTGTGTGGGAGAGTGAAGCACGCGGGAGCTATGGCGGAGATGGGAGCGGACGCGCCAGTGCAGCCAGATGAGGTATTTGTTTATTTAAGCAAGTACTTTTATTTGTTTTTTTTGTTTTGTTTTTTTTTTTTTTGTTTTTTTTTTTTTTGAAAAAAAATTTGTAACCAATTTTTGTTTTGTTGTTTTGCAGCTTAGGGTGTTAGAGGCACGACACCGATTCTCCCCTATCATTTCGGGGATGAGGAGGTCATTGTCCCAGGTAGACTGGGAGATATTGGAGGCAGTAGGGCTAGCGGAGGCAGCCCGGTTGGAGGTAGTTCGGGCGGATGAGGGGTACCTCTCGGCTTTGGCCGAGAGGTGGGATCCGAGATCGGGGGACGTTCCGGCTCCCGATCGGAGAGATGACGGTGACGCTTGAGGATGTATACCGCATCCTCAAGGTGCCCGTGGAGGGGGCGAGGGTGGAGGTTGGACGAGATAGGGCCACGGAGATGGCCAAGTTGTTTGGGGATGAGTGGAGGGAGATCCGGACGGAGAGCGGGGGATTCCTTACTTGGCCATGTATACGGCCAAGGAGTTGGTAGCGGTGGAGGCTCTGATGATGTTCGTATTGGCCAACATTGTGGCCCCGAACAGCATCGGGTGCAGGTTTCCATGGAACCCGATGGGTGTAGTGAGCGAGATGCTCACTAATAGGGTAGTGTATGCCTGGGCGCCCGCTTTATTGGCGCAGGTGTACCGGGAGTTGTATGAGGTTCGGAGACGGGGTCGGAAGGGCCTAGGCTACAGTTTGGTTCTCCAGTGCTGGGGCTTGGAGCACTTCGAGTGGCCCGACCGGAGGGGTTGCCATGTGCTTACTGGGACATGAGCCAGGCTTATGGTAGGAGATGGCTAGTGGCGGAGGAGAGACAGCCGAGCCGCCCCGTGAGATCGGGGCAATGGTATAGGAGTTTATGGGCAGACTTGACAGATGCCCAAGTCATTTGGAGGCCCTGGCGGGAGGTGAGGTGGATCGGGGATGGAGAGCATCTGAGACGGGTGCGACAGGCTAGATGGGTAGTGGGTCGGGGCCACAGCGAGGCGGAGTACATACAGATGTCTCGAGTGCTCCGCCAAGTCGGATTGAGACAGGATGTCCCCGGTGAGCCAGTGCGCTATCGGAGGCACAGATCAGAGGGGGATTTGTCATGTGCCGAGCCATGGAGGGAGGCAACAGAGGACGATGAGGACATGGAGATCCCCGACGTGGACGACGTCGGGGTGACAACTGAGTATGCAGCATGGATGGCCGCAGAGCCGAGGTGGGAGCCACCATTGGTGGCTGTTGGAGCTGGAGAGGACGAGGGAACCGCAGAGGTTCCCAAGCACAGGGAGGGTCCCCGCCTTCGATCTGACAGTCGAAGGCAAAAGGGGAAGATGGTGCGGTAGGCACCGAGGAGCGGAGATGATGAGGAGGATGATGGCGAGGGCCTAGGAGAGGCCGTAGGAGAGACTAGGGAGGTACCCCCTAGCGGGCACGAGGATGATCTGGCGTAGTTGCAATAGCAGATAGCAGAGCGCGATGCTATGCTAGCTGTCCGGGATGAGAGGATAGCTCGGCTGGAGCAACAGGTTGCAGAGCGGGATGCCCTGTTAGCTGCTCAGGAGGAGAGGATGGCCCAGATGCAGGCGGACTTGGATGGAGCGACTAGGGTGCCCCAGGATGACAGGGTGACGAGACTCCAGGTAGAGCTAGCGGAGCGGGAGCGACGACACGGGATAGACATATCTAGACTTAGGTCTAGGACTCGTTATATTGAGGCTCTGGAGGACACATTGTTTAGGCATCACATTGTGTTGCCTGATCCTCCATCCTCCTCTGTCTCTAGGCATAGTGAGTCTAGGCACACCACTAGGTCTAGGGCTCCTACTAGGTCACAGGGATCCTCTTTTGATGGTTAGCTTAGTGCTTAGATGCACTCTTTATGAGCCTTGGTGCTCTATTGTATTTTGTAGCCTTTTGGCATTCACTGTACGTTTTGATCTTTATACATATATATAACATGGCTTTTATTTTTAGTGTTTTACTTTCTTTTGTGTGAATGCCTATGTTTTTGTGATGCATGTTTTTATATGTTTTAATGTTTTTGATCATATGTGATGGAATGGAATGCAAAGTTATAGATGATTAATGCGAGACTAAGTAAATGAAATATGCACTAAGAAGCACTCATACTTTTAGATAGTTAGATTTAGCCAACTGTTATCATAATTGTTTAATCAGGGGCACCGAACTTGGTGGCTTGTGAATGGATGACGTATGGAATGACATGAATATGGAAGAAGATATGGAGGTTGATATGGAAGAAAATATGGAGGAAGACTGTTTTACAAAGACTCAAACATGCTAGTGGTATCAAACAAACTTACTAATACTGCCTAATTCAACTAGGACCAAATGTGTGTGCATGCGAGTTCATTAACCAAATCAGAAGCATGGTAGTGACTCTAGGCAATCAAAAACCTGTGTGTGTGCAAGTGTGTTCATTAACCTCATCTTGCACAAATTAGGTAACCCTGTTATGGAGAAGACCCCAAAGCTAGTTTGTCCGTATGAGCATTCA
This sequence comes from Wollemia nobilis, assembly GCA_028583015.1. NCBI lineage: Eukaryota > Viridiplantae > Streptophyta > Pinopsida > Araucariales > Araucariaceae > Wollemia > Wollemia nobilis. The sequence continues at coordinate 6,087,302 of JAQPPZ010016946.1, read as the reverse complement.
GAGGTCTCTTTTTGAGGAGAGACATGTCGCCACGCAATGAGTATACTCCACTGCCAGTCAAGCGTCTATAGCCCCGGTGAAGGTTAACTCCATAGTCCATGTTGTTTTTGACCTTTGTAAGCCTTGGGGATGACTACCTATCCGTCTGACTGGACAAGTAGTACGATCCTTACAACTTATTTGGGATCAGTGGTGTGTGAAAAATGTTCATTTCCTTAGAGCTTTGGGGAATCGGATTCTCAACCGAAGTATGATGAGAATTTTACCCTATCCTTACTACTCTGTTTATATTTATATTTTGTGATTGCTTGTGATAGTGGTAAGAACCACTGTTTTATGGACTATGTTTGCATGATAGGACAAACGAGGATTACCCTTTTCACTTCAAGGCACAACCCAAGGATGGTGTTATCTCTCTTTGACACAAGATGTTTTTAAGATGTGAAAATGTGATAGGTTCAAGACCACTTTTGAAATCATTTCCCAATACTCAAGATTTTATTTAGTGTAATTTGTGATATGGCCCTAGAGAACTTTGACATGCATTTCAAAGTTTGCTTAAAACACTAGGAATGGCTGAGTGACTGAAAACATTTTGGCAATGTAAATATGTGCAAATGGAAAATGGGTGTACGAATGACAATTCGGTTTGATGGATTTTATGAAGGTGCCCCTGATTAAGGCAACATGACTTTTGCTTGACCAAATTTTATATCCAAAAGATAGAATGGTCTCTAACATGATATGCAACTATGGCTGAAAATGAAATGTTATGGTTTTCAATGAGATGTATGCACATGAAATGCAATGTTTTTGAATGAGATGTATGCAACTAACAATGAAATGCAAATTCTTTTTATTTTATTTGTTTTTTTTTTTTTTGTTGTACAAGCCATGTATATATGTACATATAAAATTCAAACTATGCGTAGAATGCCCTCAAGTGTATAATATTAAGTGGTTCGGGTTCTTCCTCTCCCTCTAAACTGGCAAGTCTATAAGTTCCATTGCCCACTCTTTCGGTGACCATATATGGACCTAACCAATTAGCCGCGAATTTATCTCGAAGATGCGGCAATGCATTGGTGTTTTGTTGATTCTCTTTAAGGACAAGATCCCCTACTTGAAATTCTCTTAGATGAACTTTGGCATTGTAAGCACGTTTCAATCGGTCTTGATAAACTCGCAAATGCTCTAAAGCATTGATTCGTTTTTCATCTATGAGTGTGAGTTGATCAAGACGTGCTTGTCTAGCAGTATCATCATCGATAAATTCCTGCAAAGAAATTTGCAAGGAAGGGATCTCGACGAGGCGGAGCTAAGACTGGCGGAGACGCTAAGTACTGCTTGATGTCATCAAAGGCTTTCTGACACTCATCTATCCATGAAAATTGTACCCCATTTTGTAGTAGGTGGCAAAATGGCCTACATTTATCAGAAATTTGTGCAATAAAGCGACGGATTGAATTAATCTTTCCTTGCAAACTACGCAACTCCTTCAAATTAGTTGGGGGACACATTTCCATAATGGCTTTGACCTTGTTTGGGTCCACCTCAATACCTCATTTAGAGATAATAAAACCTAGGAGTTTGCCTGAGGTAACACCAAAGACACATTTCTTAGGGTTCAACCTTACTTTATGCTCTAGAAGTCTATCAAAAACTTTTTCCAATACATCAAAATGCTCTTGTCGAGTTTTAGATTTTGCCAATAAATCATCCACATAATCTTCGATAATCTTATGCATATAATCATGGAAAATATAAGTCATGGCTCGTTGATAGGTTGCACCTGCGTTCTTAAGGCCAAAGGGCATCACCCTGTAACAAAAAGTTCCCCAAGGTGTGGTAAATGTTGTTTTGTGTTGATCTTCAAGGTTTATTCGAATCTGGTTGTATCCTGAAAATCCATCCATGAACGAAAGCATTTCATGACCAGCACAGTGTCGACAAGAGTATCAATGTTTGGAAGAGGAAAGTCATCCTTAGGACATGCTTTATTTAGATCTCAAAAATCGGTGCAAACACGTATCCCCCGTTAGGCTTGCGAACGGGTACCATGTTAGAAAGCCACTCAGGATAATCAATCAGGACGACAAATTTAACATCCAAAAGTTTTGAATCTCCGATTTAACTATGAGGGCAATGATAGGATGCATTTTCCTAAGTTTTGTTTGACGAGTTTAGCATCTTTTTGTAAGGTGAGGTTATGGACAACCAAATTAGGGTCTAGGCCTGGCATGTCTTTGTAAGACCATGCAAATATCTCCTTCTTCCGCTTGAGTAGAGCAATCATTTGCTCTTGTTCCTCTGATGATAGACTTTTAGCCAGTTTCACAATTTGGGTGCCATCTTGGTCTGGACTAAGGTCTACATCGATAGTTTCTTCAATAGACATGTGGGAACCTTCCTCAAGCTGATGGGGAGTAGGGATCAGATTTATGTCATCTAAAATGTCATCAAGCTCCTGTGCCTTGCTCTCGTCTATGTCTGCCTGGAAGACCTCTGGCTTAGAAGATGAAGGTGAATGTGGAGGTGAAGGAGGAATGTAGTTGGCGGAAGCCCTTAACAATTCCTCGAAAAGGATGAACTCTGAAATAGATGGAGGGAATGAAATCCGATCCATGTCAATCAGGCTTGGGTTGATCGGGATTGACTTATCCGGATCATATGGATTATGGAGCGGGGTGAATAAGTCTTCAAAATTCATTATCGACTTATGGAAGAAAGGATGGGCGGAATGGAAGGGAAAACCGGTGAAGACCTCGGAAGACCTGAGATGCAAAACAACATAGTTTTTCAGTTTTTTTTTTTTTTTTGTAGTGGTGAAAACCACTATTTTAGTATATACATATAATACAGGTTTGGATTATGGCTTATGGATGTGGCGGGGGGGGTGGTTCACCTCGTTCTTGTGGAAGAAGCAAGCGAAATATGGCCTCTTGGAGAGGGAACAATTGGAGATAAAACTCGTCTTGTTTAGTGAGGGGAACAATGGGCGCCGACTCTTCTTCAGATTCATCACCATTTGACATGACGTCAAATTCTTCATAGACTTCATCTTCGGATTCATCGGGGTGGAGGATTTCTTCTTCTGAATTAAGATTAATGCTTTGAAAAGCTCGTTCAAAAGAAGAAAGGGATGGAAGTGGTTGGTAGCCCAGACCAAAACGCTCGGTGGGTCTCGATATGGCATATCGATGCGTTCAGTTACCCCTTGCTCGTATCGACCTAGGCCAAATTGCTGCCAATTATGTCTGTGGAAATAGCGAGAGGGAAAACCCTCCATCCTTTCGATATTGGCAAGGACTGGATGCTTAGGTTCTAGTATGGTGGTAGGACTAGAAGATGACTCTATTCCCCCATATACAAAATTAATGGAATTTGGCATAGAACCCATGTTATAAACCGATCCAATGGATAAATGTTGGTCATGTGGATGACCAAAATCTTTAACTGTTTGCACATTGAACGGTGTGATGTGGACATCTTGGATGGCATACTCACCAATACCTGCATCAGTGAGATGGACCTTGACTTGGGAGGGAGATGGACTAGATGATGGAATAGAAGAATGTGGGATAGAAGAATTGGAAGGATTTGGTTGGGTTGATGCTTCACTGACTTGTGAAACATCAGCTGGTGATGGTTGGGAAGATGGAGGAATAATAGGTGATGTTGAAGAAGGTGTAGAAGAAGGGGGTAATGACGTGGAAAGAGATGATTGGTCATGGCCACATGTGCATGTGGTCACTGATGAAGAAGAAGGAAGATTAGTTGATGAAGAAAGTGGTGAATGAGATGGAATAGCGGAAGAGGAAGATGGTTGCGATATGATGGGTAGCTCCTCAGGAATGGGAGCTTTAGAAGAAGATGGTATAGAAGAAATAGATGGGGTCAAGAAAAGATGAGTGGATGGCAACACAATCTCATAAGGATTTGAGACATAGTTGCAATGTTTGAAGGGTTCCGTGTCAGCGAGTACACAATGAACCTGTCCCTCATATACATACTTCAGACATTGATGCAATATAGAAGGGACACATCTCATCTCCCTAAGCCAAGGCCGTCCAAGCAATACATTGTATGCCATGGTCCCTTCCAAGATGTGAAACAAGGTATGCAAAGTTCGGGCCCCTACCTCAATGGGCAAGATAGCTGTGCCAACCGTGGAAGATAAAGCATCATTGAATGCTTTAAGAGTAAAAGTCGACTTTGTGATAAGGGATGGCGACAGCTTTAGATGACTCAACGCCGATGTTGTAATGATATTGATTGAGGAACCGGTGTCAATTAAGACTCTCTTGAATGGCTTGTTATCGATCTTGGCCATGATATGTAGTGGAGTATCTATACTTTCCGTTGACATAGGTTTGATTTCAAAATCATAGAAAGTGATGGAGGGCTCCATGCATGTTTGAATACTCCCCACAAAGTTGTTGAAGGCATTAGTATCTTGAGTTTGAAGCTCGATTGACTTTAATATTTCCATTAATGCCTCTCTATGCGGAGGAGATTGTTGAATGAGGTCATAGATCGATAACTTGGCGGAAGCCATTTTTAAAGCTGGTAGTTAACCGGCTACTCAATGACATGATGGGTCGTTGGCGTTGAGTAGAATGATTTAGCGGTTGTTGAGAAGTACTAGCACGTCGTTGGGTCATCTGTTACACGAGGTGGACTGGGGGTTTGTACGGTGGTCGTGGTTCGACCTGATTTGGTTGGTTCGCCCTTTGACCCCGGGTTACTACGTTAATAGTACCCACAAAACCTTGGTATTGTTGTACATGGTTGACTTGATTAGGAGGAGTTACCCGAGTTACTCCCCCCGAAGTTGTTGGAGCTTCCTCCCGATGTGGAAGGGGTGTTTGAAATATACCAAGATTTTGATTTTGTTGGGCTAAGGGGCTATCCAATTTAATGGCTCCAATCTCAATAAGATCTTGGATCACATGTTTGAAATCTGTACAATTATTGATATCGTGCCCATTTTGCCTATGATAAGGACAAAATAGGTACTCCTTGTAATACTTCCCCCTTCTAGATGGGTCTAAAGGTTTAAACTCAGGTAAAGTTAACTGATTTGTGCTATATAACTTGTTGAATATGACCGCATATGGTTCATCTAAAGGTGTGAATTGTCGCTTGGGACGATTGTTTTGCCAAGGTCGAGTTTCCATGGTTGGCCCAGTATTGGGATCTGGTTGAGTAGGGGCGGGTACCGCATGATAAGCAATTGGTTGCGGTTGACTTTGCATTACTTGTTGTTGTTGAGCCATTACGGGCTGGCTCGCCACCACTTGATTAACTTGGTTAACATTTGAGGTCTGTATTAGCTTTGTGCTTGTTTGTTTTGGCCATAATTATTATTTCGTTGTTGGCCCTTTTGTTGCCATTCTTTTCTACGGGGTTTTAAAACACCCTCTTGGACTTTAATGTCTTCTATGATACTTGCTTGGGCCAAAGCCTCTTCAAAAGTCTTGTATTGTTGTAATTGGAGTAACCAAGAGATAGGTTTTAGACAACTCGGGTGAACATTTTGGTTAACTCCTCCATTGGTAGGGAGAATGGCAGTTTATTAATGATAGCCCTCCAACGGTTTCCAAAGTCATAAACAGTCTCATCGTCATGTTGCTTGAGCTTGTATAAGTCGGACAATGAAACTCTCTTTTGTACATTCAGGGAGAATCGTTCTAAAAACAGATTAATCAATTGCTCGTAAGCATAAATGCTATGGTGAGCTAAATGATTATACCATTGTACAACATCTCCCCCTAATGTCTGAGGAAAAGTTCTGAGCATAAGAGCATCATTATTTTGGATTCTAAAGTAGGCATGCATGAATGAGCTCACATGTTCATGAGGATCCTCAGTTCCTCGAAATTTGTCAAACTTCGGTAATGTGAAATCAGTTGGATATGGTGGTGAAGGTACCGAAGGATGAATTGGTTGATTGATCAATGACCTTAGCGTAGGTTTCTGACTAAATGAGCCAGGCACGTTAAGCATAAGGTTGTCAATCTGTTGTTGCATAGCATGGAGTCGTGGATCTTCATTAAAATTTTGACTTGTTTGATGATTATGAGGATGCAATGGAGGAGTGGAAAATTGATGAGATGGGATGAAATTGCCTGAATTAGGCGGTGTGGAATGGACAGGTTGTTGGTATGGATGATACCGAAAAGAAGGTGATTGGGGTAGATGATGAACTGGACTAGGTTGGGAGAAAGGTGGGGTAGGAATGGACACCACCGAAGATTGGGGTACCCAGGTGGGGCCTGAGCTAATAAAAGCTGGCTGGGTAGAAATTGGTTGGGGTGTAGGATTTACTACGACAGGTGGTTGGGCATTTTGTTGCTGTTGTTGCAAAATCAATTTGTCGAGATACTCCTTAACCTTATTAATCTCTAACCCAAGGGAGGTGGGATGATTGGATGAAGGTGGAGGGCAGGCTGCCATGGTAGTCACAGAAGACTGCATAGCAGGGGCGATGAAGTTGGGAGGGGCAGGGAGGGGATGAGAGGAGCAATGAAGGTGGCTGAAGTAGGCGATACAGGAAGGAACGATGAGTCGTGTCCCGGGTAGGGTGAAACCATAAATGGTTTGGGAAGAAGAGGGTTGAAATTGGTTATGGCTAGAAGAGTTTCCACCAACTTCATAAAGAAAATTGGTGTACAACCGGGTACATGGAGGAGAAGGTGGTCGGGAAGACACTACATTTGTCTCCAAAGGAGGACAATTGAGCATCCGGGAAGATGTTGGAGATGAATCCGGCTGAGCGGATACAACATTAGCCTCAAAAAAAGGGTTAGTGTAGACTCGAGTGAAACCAACGGGTATGGTTGATGCAATATCCTGCTGAAAAATAGAATCTTGCATAGGGGAATCTTGGATTGGCTCAAGGACATAGCCAATGCCATCTCTTAAGTGAGTTTGCACTTGGGCCATATCAATGTGGACAATATGAGAGGAATTGTCTTCCTCCATGGGCATGGCCATGTGGTAGATGGTAGAAGGACGTGAAAGTCCTGCAGGCGAACTCGCCTGAAATTCACTAGGATAAGTGGCTATGTTGGTGGTGGGGATGTTCTATGAATTTCCCATTTGATTATTTAGATTTAACATTTTAGATTGATTCCTTGTTAAGACCATAGAGCAATAAATCTAAACAAATTCAGAAAAGAAGAATGCAAAACTAGAATGATAAATTTACACTACAAAAATTATCAGAAAACAGTCACAACCTAGGTTTCAACCAATGTGTCTTACCTTGCGGTTAATTAATTATTTTCTGATCTTAATCGTAGTAAATTTTAAGTGTCCGGTTTATGAGTTTTGCATGTGATATAATCTTGAATTATTCACAAAAAAGGTAAAAACTATGGCTAGGAACGGACAACGAGATTCTTATCGGTGATGAAATCCAACAAGTTTGCTCGGGGGTGACCTATGGTGTCTGAGGCAGAAGTTTAATGGATGGAGATGAATTCCACCGTCACTAAACTTCAAGCAATACCTAGTGATGAAATCCAGATATTACTGTTTTAAATGCAATATGAAAATGCAATGAATTTTTTTTTTTTTTTAATTGTTTTAGTTATCTAATGTGTACATACAAGGCTATAAATCAAAAGTTCTAATGATCTAAGCAAGAGGCTACTGAAAACATGTCATTTCCTCTGAAGAAGTGAAGTACACCGTTTAAAACCCCCTGCCTACCAATGATATCAGATATCAAAGGAGCAACCGGAAGGTTCGTCCACTTCTCTGCCCGGAATCACCCAATGGCAGGAGTACTATTGACATCCAATCAATAGTCCTACTTAGATAATTAAAACAAATAATTCGTAGCTATTCTAATATGCAGCTAGGTATGCAATTTTTTTTTTTTTAATGCAAGCAACAATCAATAATGCAATGCAAAGAAAAATGTAATTAAAAATAACTTGTTCTTTTCCAGATTACTTAGTTTTTGTTCATTTTAAAGTAATGATCCGAAAAAGAAACAAAATATGGCGAGAAAAACCAAAAACGTAAAAAGTACAGCACTTACTTGGAAGCCTACGCTTTTTCGTAAAGCGACTTCAAACGCCCAAGGGAGTCTGCACAGGCTGAAACGCACCTCTGCATTTCGTATTGGACTTCCAGACGCCCCTCTGCGTCTGCTGCGTTTTCTGCAAACTCAGAAACCCTAGTTCGCTGGAACAGCGAATTTCACGATTTTTGGAACCTGCAAAATAAAACAGAAAATAGGAACAGATTAGTAAAGCAAGTATTAAAAATATGAAACCCTAGGGGGTCCCACCGTGATCGCCATTTGTAGATTAAAAATACAACGCCAAACAAAAGATAAAACCACAATAATGGAATACAGGAAAGTTGCACAAAACAAACGATTATTATTAATCGATGGAGTTTAAAAACTCCTTTTTGAATACAACTGGGCCTGTAACCCTTTATTTGTGATACACGATTACAAGTTATGCTAGGGTTCTCCGAAACCCTAGCTGGCACAAATGGTGGCACTTCCGAAGAATGTATCTTCAATCCCAACAGAGTGAGTGGGCTTTGTTGTATCCCTTGCTTGGACCACTCCAGCTTAATCAGCTGCCATCAATAAACCGGATCTGCTGTCAAAAACCTGCACACATTAACACTATCAAGGAGTTAGAAATTAATAAGAGGGCTCCACTGTGTGAGCCCTCAGAAACAATCTAAAACCCTAGAAAAATAGAATTCAGGAATTCAACAACAGATCAATAAAAGAAAAGAAGTTACTTGCTTTAAACTAATTTATACCCGTTCTCTGTTAACGCAGCTAGACCAGGCGACACACGGAAGTAATGTGGCCGTCAAATCGATCGCGGAAGGCGCCCTGGTGCACTCGTCGAACGCCCGCGTGCTTCCGGATTAAGGTTTCAGACGCCGGTCTGAGTCTGTGGTCGTGGGTAAACGCCCGCGGGCACTTGGTAAATGCCCGTGGGCACTTGGTAAAGGGGTAAATGCCTGCGGGCACTTGCGACAAGAATGGGGGATTCTGCAGAATGCTGCAGAAGAGATGGCGGCGAAAGCAGCGATGGAAGCGGCGATGGATGCGGTGATGGATGCGATGAAAAGGTAGCAGAAGAGAGATAGAGGGGATCAGAAAAGGAGATAGAAGAAGTTAAGAAGATAGAAAAGATCCAGGATAGAAGTAGCAAAAGACATAGGGTTTGAGCCATCAAGGTGACTCAATTTATAATCTACTCTTAGGGCACACTTTAGGGTTTTAACGACACTTTGAACGTGTGGCTAAGATTAAAGTGGATCTAAGGGTAGAGAATAAATCTAGGTTGTGAAATGGATTAAGATGGATGGACGGATGAGATTAAATCACTTAAACTATTATTTAAATATATATATTAAAATATTAAAATATTAAAAAATATATATATATATATATATATAAATATTAATTTAAATAAATTTGGGGATGAAAAATGGCGGGAAAGGTGAAATTGGGCCAAATAATGGCGGGAAAGTGGATGACCGACACGTGGCTGACAGGAAGGTATAGATGACTTGCAAGTGGCTGGATTTTGGTGTCTACAGATACAATGAAATGGATGATGTTTGAAGGTGCCCTTGATTAAGGCAACATGACTTTATTGGACCAATTAATATCTAAACTGAATAAATGATCCCTAATATGAAATGTGTGTGTGAATGTGGTGTGAAATGCAATTTATGAAATGAAATGTGTGTAATGCAAAATTTATAAAATACAAGTGTGTTAATGAAATGTATGCAAATGAAATGTGTTTAATGCAATGAATGTGCAATGCAATGTTGTTTTTGTGTAATAGCCATGTATATATACATATATATAAATCACATTATGCATAGAATGCTCTCAAGTGTATAATATTAAGTGGTTCAGGTTCTTCAACTCCCTCTAGACTGGAAAGCCTATAAGTTCCTTTACCCACTTTTTGAGTAACAATGTATGGACCTAACCAATTAGCCATGAATTTATCATGAAGATGCGGTAATGCATTGGTGTTTTGTTGATTCTCTTTAAGAACAAGATCTCCTACTTGGAATTCACGTAGATGAACTTTGGCATTGTAAGCATGCTTTAGGTGGTCTTGATATACTCGTAAATGCTCTAAAGCATTGACTCACCTTTCATCAAGAAGTGTGAGTTGGTCAAGACGTGCTTGTCTAGCAGTGTCATCATCTATGAATTCCTGCAATGAAATTCACAATGAGGGGATCTCAAGCTCAAGAGGCATGATTGCTTCGGCTCCATAGACCAATGAAAATGGTGTTGCCCTAGTAGGCATGCGGATGCTTGTTTGATAAGCCCATAATGCCAAGGGAATTTGTGTATGCCAATATCTATGATTTTCTTTAACAAGTTTCTTGAGAATAGCAATTAAGGTCTTGTTGGTAGCCTCAGCTTATCCATTTGCTTGTGGGTAATAAGGAGTCGAGAAACTATGTTGGATATTATATTTCTTGCAAAGTGCTTGAACATCCTTGTTCTTGAAAGACTTGCCATTGTCAGAGATGATTTTCGAGGGAATACCAAAATGACAAATGATATGATGAAGTATAAACTCCACAATTCTAGGTCTTGTCATACTGGTTAGAGGAATTACCTCGACCCACTTTGTGAAGTATTCTATGGTTGTGATGATGAATGTATGTTGTCCCGAGGAAGAAGGTGAGATTTTTCCAATTAAATCTAGACCCCATTGTGAAAAGGGCCAAAGGATTTGAATAGGTTGTAATGCTTGTGATGGTACATGAGTTAAATTAGCATGCTCTTGACATTGCTTACAATGTTTGACATATGTGCAACAATCTCGTTCCATTGTGGGCCAATAATAACCCATGCATAGAATACGCTTTGCAATGGCCATTCCACTAAAATGACCACCACAAGTACCATCATGAGCTTCAGCTATGGCTCTTTGTGCCTCAGCAGACTCGAGACAATGAAGGAGGATTCCATCATAACCACGTCTATACAACACGTCCCCCAAGAGAGTAAAACGAGCTACCTTTTTCTTGAAAGTGTATTTAGCAGTCCATGACATATCTGATGGGAGTGTTCCAAACTTGAGAAAGGCTATTATTTGGTTTGACCAAGGCTCACATGGCTCCAAATGGATAAAGCAAACATCCTTTTCATCCTTAGATTCAACATGGACAATTGTAGATTTAGAGATCATTGTAATTATGAGGGGTTGTACCTCTCCTAAGGTATCCTTTGGAATCAATGATCCAAGAGAGGCCATCGCATATGCAAATCTATTAGTCGAACGTGGCAAACTATCAATTTCATACCAATCAAACTTAGAGAGCAATTTCATTGCTACTTCATGGTAAAGCTTAATGGTAGGCTCTTTGCATTGGTATTCTCTGATTACCTATTTGACAACAAGTTGAGAATCACCAAATATCCTAATACACTTAATACCCATAGCTATAGCTGCTTGAAGACCTAATATTAAGGCTTCATACTCTGCATTGTTGTTTGTGCATTGGAAGTCTAGTTTGAATGATAAGGGGATAGGCACCCCCTAGGGTGTATGAAACATGACTCCAACACCTTGACCTTTTTTGCACTTAGAACCATCAAAGAATAGTGTGATATCGATGTCTTCCTCTGGAATGACATCTTCTTCTTGTTCAGTGATAGTGAATACCGAATCATCTGGGAGCTCAATAATCAAAGGATGATCACTAGGTAGTGGAGCTTCCACAAGCTGATCGGCTATAACCTGACCTTTAATGGATTTTTGGCTAATAAACTCAAGATCAAATTCAGTGAGAAGCATTATCCATTTAGCGGTGCGGGTGTTATTGTAAGTGCGAGACATCATATAACGTAGAGGATTTTCTCTAGCTATGACATATGTGGTGTGACTAAGCATGTAATGTCTGAGTTTCTTAGTGGTAAAAACCACTACTAAGCACAATTTTTCCACGTAAGCATATCTGGTTTCATAGCTTACCAATGTTCGACTAATGTAATAGACAACTTGCTCTCGATTGTTTTCATTCTTTTGTGCAAGCATTGTCCCTAATGCAAAGTTCATTGCTGAAACATATAGATGGAAGGGGACCCCCAGACGAGGAGGAGCTAAGACTGGTGGAGAAGCCAGGTATTTCTTAATATCATCAAAGGCTTTTTGACATTCATCTATCCATGAAAATGGCACCCCCTTTTGTAGCAGGTGATTGAATGGCCTGCATTTGTCAGAAAGTTGCGCAATGAAATGATGGATTGATTGAATATTTCCTTGTAAACTATGCAATTCCTTTAAATTTGTTGGGGGAGGCATCTCCATGATGGCCTTGAATTTGTTTGGGTCCACCTCAATGCCTCTTTTGGAGACAATGAACCCTAGTAGTTTTCCAGAGGTAACACCAAAGACACATTTCTTGGGGTTCAACCTTACATTATGCTCTAGAAGTCGATCAAAGACTTTTTCCAATACACCAATGTGCTCTTGTCGAGTTTTGGATTTTTCCAAGAGATCATCCACATAATATTCGATGATCTTATGCATGTAATCATGGAAGATGTATGTCATGGCACGTTGATAAGTGGCACCTACATTTTTGAGGCCAAAGGGCATCACCTTGTAACAAAAAGTCCCCCAAGGTGTAGTGAATGTTGTTTTGTGTTGGTCATCAAGATTTATTCAAATTTGGTTGTATCCTAAAAAATCATCCATGAGAGAAAGCATTTCATGGCCAACGCAGGTGTCGACAAGAGTATCAATGTTTGGAAGAGGAAAATCATCCTTAGGACATGCTTTGTTAAGATCTCAAAAATCAGTGCAAATGTGTATCACCCCGTTAGGCTTGCGAATGGGTACCATGTTTGAGAGCCACTCAGGATAATCAATGGGTACAATGAAACCCACATCTAATAGCTTTTGAAGCTCTTCTTTGACCAAGAGGGCAATGGTAGGATGCATCCTTCTAAGTTTTTGTTTGATCGACTTAGCATCAGAGTGTAAGGTGAGATTGTGGACAACCAAATTAGGGTCAAGACCAGGCATGTCTTTGTAAGACCATGCAAAAATACCCTTCTTCTTCTTGAGGAGAGCAATTAATTGCTCTTGTTCATTAGTGGATAAAATTTTACCAAGTTTGACAATTTGGGGATTGTCTACATCTGAACTAAGGTTCACATCGATAGTATCTTCAATAGACATGTGAGAACCTTCCTCAAGTTGATGGGGAGTTGGGATTAGATGAATGTCATCTATGATGTCATCAAACTCTTCTGACTTATCCTCGTCTATGTCTGCCTAGAAAACCTCAGGATCTGAAGGTGAAGGTGAAGGTGAAGGTGGAGGTGATGGAGGAATGTAGTTGGTTGAAGCCCTTAACAATTCCTTGAATAGGACAAACTCAAAAAAGGATGGTGGTGAGGAAATCTGGTCCATATCAATAAGACTCATGTCAATAGGAATTGGCTTTGCCAAATCATATGGATTATGGAGTGGGGTGAATAAGTCAATAGGATTCATGTTGACTTAAAGGGAAAAATGGATGGTTGGCAAAGGTGAATGGATGGATGGATCCTTTTTGGTAGAACCAATGCTAGAACTCTGTTAAACTTGGATAACAACAAGCAACACAAATAAATGCAATGTACATGCAAAATGTTTTTGTTTTTTTATTTTTGATTTTGTTATGTACATATATTACAAACAAAATGGTCGATGAGATGGATTAATGATATGGAGGTGGTGGTTCATCGGTTGGGTCAGCTCACTCTTGTGGAAGAAGCAAGTGAAATATGGGCTGATGGATGGGGAACATTCTGAGGTAAAACTCATCTTGTTCAGTGTGTGGAATGATGGGGTTTGATTCCTCTTCAGATTCATCAGAAGCTATCGACATAAGGTTAAATTCTTCATAGATCTCATCTTCGAAGTCATCTATGTGATGGATATCTTCTCCTGAATTCAAATTTAAGCTTTGAAAAGCTTGTTCAAGAGAAGAAGTGGATGAAAGTGGATGATAACCTAAACTTGAATGGTCATGCATTTCTCGATATGAAACATCGATAATCTCATGCATTCCCTATTCATGTCATCCTAGGCCATGTCCTTGCCAATTAACAATGTGGAAATATCGGGATGGAAAACCTGACATATGTTGTATATTGGTCAGTGTTGGTGATTTGGGTTCATCTGGGGTAACTAGATTGGATGATGAATCAAGTCCCCCATATACAAAATTAATGCTATTAGGCATTGAACCCATGTTATATACCACTCCTATAGATAAGGGTGGGTCACGTGGGTGACCGTAGTCCTTAGCAGTTTGAATGTTGAGCGGTGTGACTATGATGTCTTGGACCACATATTCACCAATACCAGGATTAGTGAGGTGGACCTCGACTTGGGATGATGTGGATGGATTGGATGTGGATGGAACTGACTCATGGTTGGTTGATGGTATCTCACAATCCATCATTTTGACTTGTGAGACATTGGCTGATGTGGATGAAGATGGATTTGGTTGGGTGGATTGTTGAATTGGCAATGATGTGGAAGGAGTGGTGGAAGATGTTGATGTTGATGATGTGGCTAATGTAGATTGAGTTTGACCACATGTGCATGTAGTCAATGGTGATGAAGATGGGGGTATGGAAGTGGATGCTTGATGAGAATTGGTGATTGGAAGCTCCTCAAGAATAGGGGCTTTAGATGATGATATGGATGGGGTGGTTGATGAAGTGGTTGATGATGTGAGGAATAGATGAGTGGAAGGAAGCATGGACTCATAGGGGTTTGAGATAAAATTGCAATACTTAAATGGTTCAACATCCATTGGTATGCAATGTACTTGTCCCTCATGTACGTATTTCAAGCATTGATGTAATATGGAGGGGACACATCTCATTTCCCTCATCCAAGGTCATCCAAGGAGTACATTATACGCCATGGACCCTTCCAAGATGTGGAACATAGTATGCAATATTTTGACCCCCACTTCGATGGGCAAAACAATAGTGCCAACTATGGAGTAAAGAGCATCGTTAAATGCTTTCAAGGTGAAAGAGGATTTGGTGATGTGATCTGGTGGAAGCTTGAGATGTTGAAGGGTAGATGTGGTGATGATGTTTATGGAGGAGCTAGTATCAATTAAAACTCTTTTGAAAGGCTTCCTATCAATTTGAGCCATGATGTGTAATGGAGGGTCCACTGATTCTGATGATATTGGTTTGATCTCAAAATCATAGAAAGTAATGGAAGGTTCCATACATGTTTGAATATTCCCCATAAAATTGTTAAATGCATTAGCATCTTGAGATTGAAGTTCAATGGATTTTAGAATATCCATTAATGCTTCATGATGTGGAGGAGATTGTTGAATTAGCTCATATATGGATAGTTTGGCTGAAGCTATTTTTAAGCTTGTGGTTAACCGACTGCTCAATGAGATGATTGGCCTAGATGGATGATTGGAAGGATGAATGGGTTGAGATGGATGGGCTAGAATATGGATTGGCTGGGAGGGATTGGTAGAAAATTGGATGGGAGATGATGATGTGGTAGGTTGAGACACACTTGCCTGTGGAGGTATGGGCGGTTGAATAGACTATTGCTGAACATTTTGTTGATTGGAGCATTGTTGTTGACCTCGGGTTACTACATGAATAGCACCCACAAAACCTTGGTATTATTGAATATGATTAACCTGATTAGGAGGAGTCTTGGTATTTGACCCTCCTATTGTTGGTTGTGCTTCCTCATGATGAGGAAGTGGTGTTTGATAAATCCTAAGATTTTGATTTTGTTGAGCTAGAGGACTATCAAGCTTGATAGCTCCTAACTCAATAAGGTCTTGTACTCTATCTTTGAATTGATGGTAGTTATTGATATCATGCCCATTCTGTCTATGATAAGGACAAAATAAATGCTCCCTATAGTGTTTACCATATTTAGTGGGATCATCAGGTTTGACCTCAGGTAAGGGAAGTTGATTTGTGTCATATAACCTATAGAAAATGGAGGTATAAGATTCAGCCAATGGGGTATATTGATGGGGTTGTCAAATAGATTGTCGATGTGGTCGGTTTTCCATAGTTGGCACTATGTTTTGACTTGATTGAGTAGTTGAGGGAACCACATGATATTCAATTTTTCATGGTTGTTGTTGCATAGGTTGTTGTTGAGCCATTACTGGTTGGCTCATGACCACTTGATTTACTTGATTGGATGAATTGGTCGGATTGGCCTGATTGGATTTGGTTTGGCCAGAATAATTTCCTTTATATTGGCCCTTGTTTTGCCATTCTTTCTTCTTAGGCTTAAGCACTCCTCTTGGATTTTTATCTCCTCAATTGTGCTAGCCTAGGCAAGAGCTTCATCAAATGATCTATGTTGTTGTAATTGCAATAACCAAGAGATGGGTTTTAAGCAACTCTTAGTGAACAATCGGGTCAGCTCCTCCATTGGTAGGGAAAATGGCAATTTGGTGATAACGACCCTCCAATGGTTACCAAATTCATAGACAGACTCATCATCATATTGTTTTAGATCATATATATCGGATAATGAGACTTTCTTTCTTATATTGAGGGAGAATATTTCAAGAAATTGGTCAACCAATTGCTCAAAAGTATAAATACTATGGTTGGGAAAATGGTTATACCATTCTACAACATCTCCCCCTAATGTTTGAGGGAAGGTTCTAAGCATTAGAGCATCATTGCTTTGAATTCTAAAGCAGGAATGAACAAATGAGCTCACATGCTCTTTAGGGTTCTTCATCCCTTTAAATTTATCAAACTTTGGTATTGTGAAATCTGTCGGATATGGTGGTGATGGTACCAAAGGATGAATTGGTTGATTGATCAGTTGATGTAGGGTAGGCTTCTGGTTTATCATGCCAGGAGTATGTTGCATCAAACTATCAATCTATTGTTGCATAGCTTGGATTCGAGGGTCCTCCCCAGGAATGTGGAAACCTTGAATCACTTGATGATTTTGTGATGGTGAGGTGGAAAGATGTTGAGGTGTAATGAGGTGATGATGACTTGGTGGAGTGGATTGATGTTGATGATAATGGGGTTGATGAAGGAATGATTGTGAATGAAGATATGGAGATGATGTATGAGGGCTTTGGATAGGTTGGCCAATGGGAATAGAATGGGTATGGGTTGGTGGTGGTGTTGGAATGGAAACCATAGAAGATTGTGGTACCCAAGATGGACTTTGGCTAACAAATATGGGCTGAGTGGAAATAGGTTGAGGCTTAGGGTTGATCACCTGAACTTGTTGTTGAGCATTCTATCACTTCTTAAGCAATTTGTTGAGATGTTCCCATGTTTCATGTATTTCCATATCAGTGGTTGATGGAGTGGATGTGGATGGGATTGATGAGGTAGGTGGGGGTAAGTTGCAATGGGAATTGCAACTTGATGGGAGACACTAGATGGCATGGACATGGGCACTTGTGAAGCAACATTAACATGTGCTTCATACAAGGGGTTACCATAGATTGAGGTGTATGAGGATGGGATGGATGTGCTTTGGGCACATGATGATTGTGGTATGGAAAAATGTTGGGAAGGTGCAGTAGATACCTCAAAAAGAGGGTTATTGTACACCTGGGTAAGGCTTGAAGGTTGGGAGGAGATAAGTTCCTACTGGAAAGAAGGATCATGCCTAGGTGAGTTAGGGACTGACTCTAAGACATAGTTAGCAGATTTTAAAAGAGCTTCCACTTGTGCCATGTCTATATGGGTGATGTGGTGGTCAATGGTAGGTGAAGATGATTCTATTTGTGGAATGGCCATGTGAAATGATGTGGGTGACACAGTGTGTGAGGGACCTACAGACAAATTTGAATGACTTACCTGTATCACACTAGGGGGATTGATCATGGAAGTGGTGGTGGAAGGTGATGATGAACACTCCATTGCTGAAGTGGTTTGATTGGTGGATATTTGATTCATTATTTTAGCTTGATTTCTTGTTAATACCATAAACTAATGAACCAAATATAAAATGTGCTGGAAAATAAAATGCGAAATGAAAAACTCACAAAATCAAACAAGCAATCCAATCCTATGTTTATACAACAAAATGTGTCTTACCTTTGTTCTTTTTTGTTATCTCATTTTAATGTTTTTCCTTTTTTGTTTTGTGTTTTGATGAACTAATCTGAATTAAAATGGGTAAAAACTATGGCTTGGATGGGCAATGAGATTCTTACTAGTGATGAAATCTAGCAAGTTTGCTCAGGGGTGTCCTAAGGTGTCTAAGGGTAGAGATTGGTGGATGGAGATGAAACCCACCATCACTAGATCTCAAGCAATGGTTGGTGATGAAATCCAACACATTACTATTTAAAGTGATACGTGTTGTGTGTGATTCCTTTTAATATTTCTAGTTTTTTATGGTGTACACACAATGTCAAGAATAACTAATTTCACGAGTCTAAATTAGAAGCCAACACCAAAAATATTAATTTCCCCAAAAGAAGTAGAGTACACCGCTTAAGACCACTCTCTAAATAGAGGAGGGTTCATCTACTCTTCCACCTTGAATCACCAAATGTGGGGGTACTTTCAATATACTAATGTTGTTCCTACTTAGACCAACAAAAGGAGAAATTCCTAACCCTAAAAATGTAGACTATTTCATGCAATTAACAATTCATATGAAAATAGAAATGTAGGGTTTTAATTGCAACACACCAAAAAATAGTGAAATTTTAATTGGAAATGTGAAATTTGTGAATGAATATGGATGCAAAAACTATTCTAATGCCTAAAATGCAGATTAAAATGCTTGTTTTTAATATATTGTTAATGATGTTCTTTTTAATACCAAATCTATAAAAACATAAAAATACGTAAAACAGAGGTTAGGGTTTTTAGGTAGACTTACAGATAAGCCTATGTATTTTTCTTCCTCTCTGTGAAATACCTCTGGTGCTTATGAAATGCACCTGGGCATTTCCTGAATGTCCCATGAGCATCGAGGCATCTAGCACCTTCTACAACTCCTAATTTTTAGAAACCTTGATTCTACGAAATTCATGCGATCTATTTTTCTAAAAACCTACAACATGAAAATAGAAAACCACAAGTTAGTTAACAAGATAATTTAAAATTTAGAACCCTTTGTGGGTCCCATCATGATCACCATTTGTGAATGCAAATGAACAACACCAAACAATAATATTAACGAAATGAATAAGCAATGCGACACATAAAATTGCACAATGAAATAAAATTTTATTATAAAATTGGTGGATCTTCAATGTTACAATAAAATGTACCCCAAATATGGGGTTACAAAGTTATTATATTTGATACAATGATTACAATACACTAGGGTTCTTCGAAACCCTAGTAAACAAATAGTGGTGGTGTCTTCACTTTGAATCTGATCCCAATAGAGTGAGTGGGCTTTTGATATCCTATGTAGGACCACTCTAGCTTCAATAGCTACCAATGAATATGATTCCTAGACCTGCACACAAAAAATAACAAGAGTTAGTAATACTATGAGGGCTCCACTATGTGAGACCCTCAAAAATGAAATTACTAACCCTAGTTGTAGAAAATAAATTGTAAACAGATCTAAGAATATTAAAAATAATTGAACTTATTTACCTTGCTTGATGACTTGTCTTTTTGATCTTCATTGTTGAAATAGTGTGTAGATGCCCTAGCGACACTCGAGGGGTAGTGGGCTACAGAACTAGGGTTGTGAATACCCATGGGTGCTCGATGATGGTAGGAAGCACCCAGAGGTGCTCAATGATGGTAGGAAGTGCCCAAAGGTGCTCGAGATGACAGTAAGCACCCAAAGGCACTTGGGAAACTTGAAGAGGCATTCTGGAGATTGAAGCAGAATCTACAAAAGCAAATATGGTTTGTGCGATGTGGGCAACGACGGATGTGGAGGCAATGATGATCGAAAGTGAAGGCGAGGATGCGATAAAAGACTTAGGGCCAAAGACTTAGAAAACTTAGGGGTTGAGTCATCAAAATGACTCCTCTTTATAATCTCCCCTAGGGCATGTTAGGGTTTCAACGACACAATTTGTGTGGTCAAGATTAAAACATGATGGAGGGTGGAGATTAAATCTGGGTATGTGGCATGGATTAAGGTGGATGAATGGCTAGGATTAGATCATGATGGATGGCTGGGATTAATTCATATAAATATATATATATATATTAATAT
Source organism: Wollemia nobilis (assembly GCA_028583015.1). Classification (NCBI taxonomy): domain Eukaryota; kingdom Viridiplantae; phylum Streptophyta; class Pinopsida; order Araucariales; family Araucariaceae; genus Wollemia; species Wollemia nobilis. The sequence continues at coordinate 6,067,077 of JAQPPZ010016946.1, read as the reverse complement.
ATATAAATAAAATATATAAAATATTATTATTTAAATATATATTAAACAAATATATAAATATATATAAATAATGGGTAAATGTGGCGGGAAACTATGGATGGATGACAAGTGGCTAGATTTTGGTGTCTACAATAGCAAATCTATACGAATGTACCCTATGAAAGCAAGAGAAATGTGTAAAATGGAATCTAATCTAAGAAATCTTTTGAATTTTTTAGAAAACAAATAAAACTTTCTAAAGCAACAAGCCTATGCTATGAAAGCACATTTGCAAACACACAAATTAGACTCATAGATTAAGTGTTATGGTATTGTTTGACATAGAAATGAAGTCATAAGCACTTATCTAAGTTCCAATGCTCTCTAGATTTTGTATGGTACTACTACATAGGCTCTATTTTTCCTTAAGAAATCATTTGGATCTTGATAATTTATAGTAGAAATCGTTTGGTTCGAATGATTTATAGTAGAAATCATCCCTATTTGGATAGTTTATTCTGGGAGATATTTTTGGTCTCCCTTTCTGGTGGGGTCTATTTTTTTGCCATAGACGATTAGTTTTATGAATTTTCCTACAAAAACCAGAGAGTCAAAGAGTTAAAATTTGTGTTTTAATATTAAAAGAAGTACAAGAAGCAAATAAGCCTAACTAGTTAAACTCTAAAAGTGATTTGAAGTGACTACTCTAATAAAAACTACATCTAGGTTAACAAAATATAAAATTTGTAGTAAAATAAACTAAAGAGGTTGATTTTAGAGGAGTGATAGGTGGGAAGAGCACCTTTGAATGTCTCCAAATATGATGTGTTTGGCTTAAGAAGGCACTTGGCTATGATGATAGCAAATAATGGTTAGGAAAAATAAATATTACCTCATACTTACCTAAAACTATTGTGGTCACTATGAAAAACCTATTACCTAACAAGATGGGTCCTTATTTTGAGCTTAGCAAGAATCGTCCATGTCAGGACAGTTATGAACCATTTTTGTTCTAGCAGTTCTAATTGTAAATTATCCTACTTCTGATGGTTTAGGCTAGAGGTATTTGCTTTTGTACTAGCCTTGATGGGTCTCAGTTTGGGTAGACTGTGATGGATATTGGACCTACAAACATAGACTAAATAAAAAGGAAGTAAAATGAGCTAAAGAGCTAAAAAAACACACAAGGTAAAAGTGAGAGAAGTGGTGATAAAAACCAAAATTTTACAACCTATAAAGCATGTGTTCCTATGTGTGGTGTGGGATTTAAGGGTCCCATCATGATCACTAAAATATGGATAAGAAAATATGTTATTTAATTAAAATTTAATCATTGTTACAACATGAATACTATAAATGTCCCTTGGGCTACAAAGACATATTCCAATATGGAATCCCTTAATAATACAATTTTTGGCACTCTTGATTGATTTATTTGACCACCACTACAAGTTATGTAGAGTCTCCAAACCTACACAACCAAAGAAAATTTTAGTAGCACTTTTTGGGTCCACCTAAGTTGGACCAAGCTTATAGAAGGGGTAAACAAATAAAACTTAGACTAATGCATTAAATAGATATCAAAACAAGTTAAAAACATATTATAACATATTATGCATCTCTGTGACTAATCTGCTATGATGCAACTAACTATAACCTAGCTTCGACAAGAAACATCCCTATCAATATGGTTTTGGTTGTAAATCGTCCCTATCTAGATGGTTTCTGTTGTATTGACCCTAGTGAAAATTACTTCAATGGATGTCTTTTATAGGTTGTTAGGTAACTTTGCTTTGAATCTGGTGGTTTTTTGAATCTAAATATATAGTTTGTTTATAAAATAAGGTTATACAAAGAGAAGCATAATATGCTATCCATGGGGTTAGCACAAGAAAATATGGGTTCTCTCAATGTATACAAGTGGGAGTTGGAGTAATTTTGGTAGATTTTCTCTAAGCATCTATCTCATTCATACTAATGAGAGGAAAATGGAGGCTATTTATAGTTTTTTCCAAGGGTGAGGGGGGTGGTGATGTGGAGGTGAGGTGGCATGGGTGCACCATGCCTCATCAATGCATAGGGGTGGAGAAATTATTCATCCCATTAAGGCATATGGGTGGAGAAAGTCTTCATCCCACCCATGTGCATTGAATGAGCATGGGGATGTGGAGAGTAGGGGGTAAGGTAGACTAGGGTAATAGGGTAGACTAGGGTGAGGTGGACCTAGGCTAGGTGAATGGGATGATCACATGGTGACCATGGGCTAGGTGTAGGATAGGGCTTTGTAGGGAAAAAGGGCTAAGATGGATAATTAAGGTGATAATACAAAATAATTTGATTTTTGGAGCATTTTGCAAAATAATTAAATATTAACACTACACAAGGGATAAAGTGACATTTTTAGGTGTCTATAGATGGTTTTCAAATTCCAAAAAATAGGTCCAGACAGATGAAAATAAATAAATAGTAGAAACTAGTACATAAGGATATTGGAAATACCAAAATTTTAAGGCTTTAATAAGGAATCGTCTACTCATCATGATCCTGATTTAGGGATGAACATTCCCATTGAACCTAAGGAAAGTGCCTCATCATATTTTGAAGGCTCTATTGAAGTACCATGCACCATTCAAGAGAAGTAAAGTGGTATACAAAACATAGTGTTAGATGTTAAAACCTCTACCATCAACAAGGAAATACTAAATAATGAGTAGGTGTAGAGAGGAAAAAAATGGTGCACCTAGCAAAGGGAAATGAAATGCATCTATTGTTCTATTTAAGCATTCAAAAGTGACATTAATGTAAGCATGATGACAAATAAGTGAAATAAATGGGGGTTCTCTTTATATTAATCCATTTGCCAAATACATGGTTACAAAACATCCCCTTGAGGGCTCTTAATTGATACAATCCATTACAATGTTCAAAGGATCTAATCCTTTCAGAAACTCAAGGTGCGCTTTCAGTGTCTTCCTCGCACTCACGAATTGAAGAGCGGGCTTTTGCTACCACTATGATGATCTATCCATATTCAAACTTGTAGCTCCTTCCTTGCGCACTGGAATACCTAGATCTACACACAAAAAACTCAAATTGATTAATAGCATGTGCGGATTAAGATGAAATCAAAAAGATGCATGCAATATTGAATATAAAAGGTGAAATAGATGGTGCAAAACTATTCCAAATTGTACCAAAACTTAGCATAATGCATATTATCTACTTTAGGAATGATCTATGCAGAAATTGAAATGAAATTATATGCAGAATCCATGGCCATCCCTGGGTGTTCCAATTGGGACTGTCATAATGAAAAACCTAATTGAAGGTCCAAAACTACTCCAAAATGCACCAAATTCTAGTATGATGCATATAAACTAATTTAGAAATGATCTACACTAAAATTGACCCAAAATTATATGCAGATTCATGGCCATCCCTGGGTGTTCCAATTGGGACTGTTAACCATCCCAGGTGGGGATGACCACCAAACCTGGTGGTTTTTACCACCAATTCCTCTAGGATCTGGTTCAAACTACTCCTAGGGGTGTTGTCATCAAATTTGGTGATCTAATTCACAGAAATGGGTGGGTTTTGGAATGGATTTGCGTATTTGGGGATCACTTGCAAACCTCCTTCGATTGATGGAGATTTCAAGGGCAAATACATGGGTGAAAGGGGAGAGTGAATCTCGGTAGCACTTCATTGCAAAATATTGCAAAGACCTCTCTTTGAAATTGGGTGGAATGACTCCAATTTATAGCCCAAGAGGGCCACAGGGTCAAATGGGCAAGTTGGGGCATGCAAGGTAGGTGCCACCACTTGTCAAAACCCTTGCCATGCATTGGGTGGAAGAGGCCTCCAATTTGGGCCTCCAATTTGCAGGTTGTGATGGCTTTGATAGGCCCTCAATCTATCATAAATCATTGGGTGGGATAAATGGTAGAATTTGATTGCCATTTATCCCACCCTTGAATTTTTGAGGGGCCTAGGCCATGGTCATCCCACCTAGGGATGGTTGTTGGTGGCCATCCCTGGGTGGGATGACCATGAACTATGGTCATCCTAGGGTGGGACGACCATGGCTACATGGCCCAAAACTTCCCAAAAGTGGTTAGGACCACTATTTAACCCCTGAGGGTTGCCCAAGGGGGCCATATGGTGTTGATAAGAGTGCATCATTGTAGTCTAATCAGATTGACATGATTTTAGTGTCTATAGATACCCCTTTTTGAGATGCATTGTGTGAAATAGAGCGTAGAGCAAAAATAGATGACTAAACTATCAAATGATTAAGGTTATTCAGTAACCTAACCAACTTTAGATGCCTCCATCATGGAAGGAGCATACATTCTTGGAATCCTTACTTTTGACATATTTGAAGGATTTGATTTTGGTATACCTTTCAACCACACTGTAATGATAAGTTTTGGGGCTTAGGGTATACTTGGTCTTGGTTCCTTATTTGGCTTATAAGCCTATTCTGGGATACGTGTCCCAAGGCTTCAAGGATACCAAGACTTTGTTTTGTTGAATTGGTGCTAAATTATATGCCCCAACATGGGCTTGAAATTTATCTTTGGCAATGATTCTTTTGAATGTATGCAAGTTGCACTTTTGAGTGTTTGAGTGTTGATTTTGATTATGAATTCATTAATTATGACTACCCCCTCAAGTGATGAGTCGATGAGGGAATGACCAATGATGAAAGTGATGAGTCACTTGACCAATATGACTTGATTAGGGTTCCTTCAGCTTTACCCATTGTAAAATTTATCAATTTTGTTAGGATTTTGATGGTTTTATTGATATTTCATGGAAGAAAGGAAATGAATACCTCATTCCCATGGAGTGGTCTGACCACAATGGCCTTCTTGGGGATTGAAGTAGAGACTTTTCCATTCATCAATGAACAATTTTGGTTCAATATTGATCCTTTGTGAATTTTATCAGTTTTGACATATTTTTGGTGGTTTTTAGGCCATTTTCTTTGCTTTTTCTTCTATTTTTTGTGTTTTTGATGATATTTCATAGAAGAAAGGAAATGAATACCTCGTTCTCATGGAGTAATTCAACCACAATGGCCTTCTTGGGGATTGAAGTGAAGACATTTCATTTGACTGATGAATAATTTGGTTCAAGTGGCCTTATGGTAATTTACTCATCTTGTCGGATTGCATGGAGCGCAAGTCATTGCAACCACCAAGTGTATAGGGTAAATAACTGGGTACGAGGCTCACTTGAGATTTTGCTTTATTTGATTTTTTTGTTAATTTTATGATTTTTGAATATTTTGGACTGGTAGATATGCTTAATTGTCCTTTATGAAGCTCCTTGTGGTGAGCAAATATGTGCATTTATGTCTGCTTCTTGGTTTGTTGATGCATTTATGGATGCAATATCATGGATGCATGTATTGTAATATGATGTTATTTGATGATATGTACATGTGTGTATGCATAATGAAATGGATGATTTGTTAATCTGTATGATGAATTATGAATACTATTTGACACACTAGATGCTAGAACCATAGACTGTACAAAATTCATCGATTCATTTTAACGTTATCATAAGATTATGTAATGGATTATGAAAATGTAAACTGACAAACATGTGATAAAATGGTATGGAATGGAATGAATAGTAAGATGTTATAGAATGTCCTTGAGGTTTTCATGAGACTCAAACACTCTAGTGACCTAGTCAAAAGTTGTATATTAACCATGCAAGACTTTTTGGCAAGGTATAAATCTGCTAGGATGACCAAGATATTCAATATCCCTGTGTGTGCATGTGAGTTCATTGTTATGATAATACATAAAGTTACCCTAGTGCAAAATAGGATTTATGCAGCCCATCTATACTGAAGATCACCCTATGAGTATCATGATCCTAAGTTTTGTACGTAGTTGGATTAGACCATAGGTAATACAGGCTACCAAAATCTAGCTCATCCACAAGCAAACATTGGTCTGTACAAAAGAAGGTCACTAATGTGATAGACATATCATCATGCGTAAGGATACCACCATTTCTAAGTAGGCTTGATGCCACCCAACCTGTAATGAGGATCACCTTATGGTTGTCAAATGCTGAGAATTCTAGGGATTCAAGTTCAGTACTCCCTTCTTTTCTTTTATTTTTGAATTGCTCTAGGGATTTGCTCATTTTTGTTTGGTGAGCAAGGGATTTTGGTAGTGGTGAGAACCACTATTTATTTTACTTTTTCTTTTGCTAGTGGTGAAAACCACTATTTATTTTTTGTTTTGGATACTTGCCTAGATTTGGTATGGGGTAAGGGATTTTGATTGCTTTGGGTAGGGAGGAGCTTTTCCTTTTGTCAATTCTCAGCATTTTTGAACCATGCACATAGGGGGATGAGCAAGGTAAACTTTTTGCTTAAGGTAACATGGACCACTTTGTAGGTTTCATATTTCCTTGTGCAAAACTTGGATTTATTAATGTGAAAATGTGTTGGGATTATGATGTATACAAGGTATAATCAAAGTAAGACTCTACCTTCTAAAAATTAGGATAGCTTTCTACAAAATCTGAAAAGAAAACTAGAGATGGTTGAGTGACCGAAAATCCTAATGATACCTTATAACAAATGACTAGGTGAAGGGAAATATACACAAATATGAAAGGTGGGGAATGTTTATGGAAATGATAATTGTAATGTAGATGGGTGTTAATAATGACTTTTGACAAAGTTGATTTTGAAGGATGGCTAGTGTACAGACCTAGTGCTAGACATGTATGATCAACTCTAGAATGCAAAATGCAATGATGGGTATGCTTAATGCAAGTGATTGTATAATGCAATGATATGAAATGTAATGCAATGCAATATTTTTGTATTTTTGTTATTTTAATGATGTTTTTGGATTTTGATATATATATATATATATTTGACCAATGGGCTTAGTGGATGCCATTGGGGCTTTTTGGGTGACCAAAGGGTTTATGGGTACCTTTGGGGCTTTTTGGGTGACCAAAGGGTTTATAGATACCTTTGGGGCTTTTTGGGGTGACCAAAGGTTTATAGTTTAATAATTTATGGGTACCTTTGGGGCTTTTTGGGTGACCAAAGGGTTTATAGATACCTTTGGGGCTTTTTGGGTGACCAAAGGGTTTATGGGTACCTTTGGGATTTTTGGGTGACCAAAGGATTTATGGGTACCTTTGGGGATTTTTGGGTGACCAAAGGGTTTATGGATACCTTTGGGGTTTTTTGGGTGACCAAAGGGTTTATGGGTACCTTTGGGGCTTTTTGGGTGACCAAAGGGTTTATGGGTACCTTTGGGGATTTTTGGGTGACCAAAGGATTTATGGGTACCTTTGGGGCTTTTTGGGTGACCAAAGGGTTTATGGGTACCTTTGGGGATTTTTGGGTGACCAAAGGATTTATGGGTACCTTTGGGGCTTTTTGGGTGACCAAAGGGTTTATAGGTACCTTTGGGGATTTTTGGGTGACCAAAGGGTTTATGGATACCTTTGGGGCTTTTTGGGGTGACCAAAGGGTTTATGGGTACCTTTGGGTTTAGGATGTACCTTTTGGGTTTTTGGGTGACCAAAGGGTTTATGGGTACCTTTGGGGCTTTTTGGGTGACCAAAGGATTTATAGGTACCTTTGGGGATTTTTGGGTGACCAAAGGATTTATGGGTACCTTTGGGGCTTTTTGGGTGACCAAAGGGTTTATGGATACCTTTGGATGGATGGATGATCTTCATTGGATGGGTGATTGGGTCTATTGACAAGAGGTTGTCACAAGACTTATGGGGGTGGTTGCGATGGAGGTGGAATGATCAGAGGTGGTCTATGTGGAAGGGGATGAGCTTGCTCCTCGAGTGGTAAAAGTTATCACCATATGGGATGTTGTAATGGGAACATATGTAGATAGAACTCTTCTTCATCATCCAATGGGATGATCTATTCGTATTCCTCATCTAAACTAGGGGAGTTAATAGGTGCTACATCGTAATCTGATTCATCATCAGTTGTCCATTCATAAGGAGGACCTTGATCCTCTTCCTCATTTTCGAATGGAAGAGTATGTGAACCTTCACCTTCTTCATAGGATTGGGTGAAATTATGAGATATCCCTTGATATATCATATTTATGAGAAAATAATCCCCCAAAGAGTGGACATGATTAGGATTAGCGTAAGGATCATGTGCAAGCTCATCCCTATAGTTCAAACCTAGGTGCTCTAAAATTTCTATGAGGACATCAAGAGGCACAGGCTTGTTGTGTCCTAAGCTAGATTTATCATATGGCAATTGATATTGTGGTTAGCAAGGAATGTGAGTACCTTGTTTGTACAACCCCAAACCATAGCCATGCCAATGGTAGTGATGGAGATATCACATGGCATAGTCAGGATTGGACATATAATTGATGTCCTCAGAAAAGGGTTCTTCATCCTCTTCTTGTTGAGGAGATGGTTCTATGCCATATTCAATACCCCCATATATGAAGTTCATTTGATTGGGAGGTATACCTAGAGGTATGATGGTACCTATGGGAAGATGAGGTCATCCCATATTTTGTATTGTCTCAATGGCTGGAATTATTGTGATATTCCTCACTAGGTACTCTCCTAAACCTATAGTAGCTAAATGGACTATGACCTATGATGGTGAGGATGGAGGAGATGGAAGTGAGGCTTGAGATGACTCAATGCTTACCTCATGAGGTGGTTCCTCATCTTCTAGACTAGGAATCTCTTTCATGGAAATGGTAGAGATGATTGGAGGGATCTCATCAATAGGCCTCTTTGACATGTTCCTCTATGGAGGATTTGATGATGATGAAGGTGTATCTGAAGGTGCCAATGATGAGGGTGGTATAGAAGAAGATGGTAATGGATCAATGGAAGGTGATGGTGAAGGATTCAGACCTTGAATGGATGTATTTGGTTGGAAGTCCACATGAGTTGATGGTAAGGTCGACTCGGGGATATGTTGCACCAAGTTGTAGTATTTGAAGGGCTCAAGGTCTATGGAGACAACATGTACTTGCCCTTCGTGAGTGTACTTCAAACATTGGTGAGCTATGGATGGCATACACTTCATGTCCCTAATCTAGGGTCTACCCAACAAGATATTATAAGCCATTGCACCCTCTAAGATGTGACACAATGTTGGTATGGTTTTGCATCCCACCTGAATAGGTAAGACTATAGTGCCAACCATTGAGCATAGAGTATCATTGAATGCTCTGAGGGTATATGTGGATGCAACAATGTGGGATGTTGGAAGACCTAGATGTTGGAGAGCATTTGTGGTGATGATATTGCTTGAAGAACTAGTGTCAATTAGAACTCTTTTGTAAGGTGTTCCATTTACACATGCAATGATGTGTAAGGGAGGATCAACCACCTCATTTGATATTGGTTTGAGTTCATGTTCATGAAATGTGATTACTGGCTCTTTGCATTACTGAACGTGCCCCATAAAATTGATAAAGGAGTTAGACTCCTAGGGCTGTAGTTCAATCGACTTAAGGATCTCCATAAGAGCTTCTCGATGAGGTGGAGACTATTGGATAAGCTCATAGATAGAGAGTCAGGTCGATGTTGTTCGTAAGCTTTGAGCAAGCTTACTTTTTATGGTGACCACTAGATGAGGTGGAAGGCTTTGCACTAGAGGTGGTGGAGGTTGTGACATGGAGGGAATATCATTTGAAGCTGTAGGTGGTGCAACTTGATTTGGATAATACCTATTCCTTGTCATGATGCTAACCATCCCAATGAACCCTTGTTGAGGGGGTGTCGTATGGACCTCATTTACCTATTTTGCTTGATTTACCTACACCTCATGAGTGGGCAATGGGTCTTTAAAGACACCCATTTGTTGATTATTTATTGCAAGAGGGTTATCAACTTGAAGATCATTCCTCTCAATCATGTCTTGTACTAGGTTTTTGAACCCATAGCACATTTGCATGTCATGCCCATTCTGCCTATGGTACTTATAATATAGGTCTTCATGATATCCCATAGACTTTGGTTTACCCATACTCAGATCTATAGGCTGGATCTCAGGTAGAGTAATTGCTTTGGCCACACATAGATGATCGAATAGGGAATCCATAGACTCAATGAAGGGTGTAAATTATCGCTTAGGGTGACGTTGTTGGTTTTGCCCTTGATTCACTTGAGTGTTGTTATTGTAACTTGTAGGAGGAGGTTGGGCCTGATAGTTTACCTTCTGAGGTGGCATTGGTTGCACAGGCCCTAGAATGCTAATGGCAACTTGATTAACTATTATTAGCTTTGGTTGTGCTGGATTGCCCTTTGTGTTCTTATTCCACTCCTTTTTATGGGGTTTTGTGATCTCCCCCTCTTGAATTTTGATTTCTTCGATTGTTCTAGCCTATGCTAGAGCATCTTCAAGAGTTTGGTATTGTTGGAGTTGTAGCAATAATGAAATTGGCTTTAAAAAACTCTTGGAAAACATGCGAGTCAACTCAGATACTGGTAGTAGGTATGGTAGCTTAGCGAGAAGCGTTCACCACCTGTTACCATAATTTATGATTGACTCATCTTCATACTGCTTCAACCTCATGAGGTCTATTAAAGTCACCTTTCGCTTAGTGTTAAAGGTGAAACGTTCTAGGAATGCATCCACAAATTGTTCAAAGCTATGGATGTTGTGCCTTGGGAGTTGATTGTACCACTCTATGGTTGGGCTAGAGAGGGTAATAAAAAATATTCTTAGAAGTAAGGCATCATTATCCTAGATACTGAAGCATTGGTTCATGAACCTAGTGACATGCTCCTGTGCATCTTCCTCTCCTTTGAATCTATCCAACTTGGGCATTTTGAAATGCTCTGGGTATGGAGGGGAAGGTATTGATGGGTGAAGTAGTTGACTATGAAGCTGGTGCAAAGTGGGATTTTGAAGCCTAGACCTAGAGGTCTTGTTTTCTATTGTTTCCATGCATTCAAGCAATGCTTTATATGCATTAGAGGATTTGATCTCCTCTTATTTGCTTTGGCCCCATGGGGGAGGGTGAGGAATGTCAAGCATATGGCATGGTGGTTGATTTTCATCAACCATACCTCCATAAGGTGCTTCTAGATATTCCTCTTCTGGTTCCAGATCATCGTAGGCTCTATAAGGTGTTTCTTGAATTGGCCTACAAGGAGGAACAAATGCCTATGGAAGGTGATCTATGTTTGGCCTAGGAGGCAAGTCTCGATTAGGCCTAGGAGGTCGAGGAGGCAACATTTGGTTAGGCCTAGGAAGCCTATTTTGATTAAAATTAGGTTGCCTCTGATGAACCCCCTATCTATGAGTACTTGGGGTAGGGACCCCATTACGTAAGGTCTCTTGAATTTGTTGTTCAATTCTTTGCTTTTCTAACTGATGTTGGTGATCCAAGCATTGTTTATCTAGTTGAAGCTGATTGAATTGAGCTTGGTGGTCAACATATATTTTAACAACTTGGTTTATCTGATCAATTGTATGAGGTCTATTAGCCCTAGCACTATTTCCATGATGCCTATCTTGTTCAAGAGGATCTGAAAGGTCAACTATGAGCTTCCCTCGATTGAGAGAGGTCACGTTCACTTGAGGCTCACTCCTAAATAGATGTTCTTTATACTCAACTGGTGTAGAAGCACATTGTGCTTGCATGGAATAATGAAATTGAGGATAATCAAGATTCTCCTCGTGTCTTCCTTCATAAATGAGGAAGGGAAGGGCTGAATTTGCTCTCCTAGGGTGATGAGTATCATACTCATCTTGGTACTTATATTGCTGAGACCTATTAAGGTGATTTAAGGGTGTATTTTGATCATTTGGCCCTACCCATGGTGAATAATCTTGATCTTGCACGTAGGTGTGCAAGGTAGATCGAGCAGGCATGCACAAATGTATGGTATTGCCATTCTTGAAAGAAGGCATGTGAAGTGTCTATATCTGGAAAGTATGTTCCCGATTAGGACCAAGACCTGTAGGGGTGTCCCACGTAGGGGTCCCTTGTAGGTTAGGTTCCTGATTTGAAATTCTAGGACTTGGGTGAGTAGGAGGCTACCAAGGAGGTATAATCATATCCTTAGGGTCAAATCGGATATGGTCTACGTCTCCTTGCCTACTCTCTATAGTGTCAACCCTTGAATGGGCTTGGCTATGGGTGCATACCATAACTACTTTGTTCCAAACCCTACGTGATTATCTCCTTTACAAATTTTAATGATTCAACACACAAAAATGGAAACACACAATAATACAAGTGTTTATCTCTTTTAAATATTTATATGTGTTCCCTAAAATTGTTTGGTGTGTTTTTGATTTGTTGTTTTGCAAAGAGATCTCTTTTCACGTGTTTGAATATTGTTGATGTAATTCTCAATTTTTTTAAAGGATTTCACCTGTATACTTGTAGCTCGACAATCAATAATGAAGTTCGATCATGTAAACCAACCAAAGTATGGAGATGAAGCCCATACCTAATCAGGGAGCACAGGTCCTACCAGTCCTCACCCATATTGATCATGGGTAGTGATACACCCTTCGAAGAGGAATGCATGCTATTTTCCATGGCTAAGATGGTTCTTGGAGCTAGCTTTGGCTAAAAAATAGGGTTCGTATCATGCGAGCCAATGGGTGGAGATGAAGCCCACCATCGTTGGTCTCTATTAGTGGTTGGGGATGAAGTTCCAACTCACTAATGTTAAAATGTGATGTGGTGTGTGTGGTTCCTTTTATACTTAAAGAAATTAAAACAAAATAGCACTCAATGATACTTCACTAAATGCAAAATAACATTTCACTTTCAGAAGTATTGAATAAATAATGGAACCTACAAAATGCTTACCCTATATGGCAACCTAACCGTTAGGTAGGTCACAAGCAATCAAACCACACAAATGCATACTTAAGTTGTTATTTTCCTATTTTTCTTTTCTTTTTGTTGTTTTTAATAAAAAGTAAAATCTACTCTTCAACAAACAAGGAAAAGACATAAAAAAACTAAATTTAACCTTCTCTAAATAGTAATAATGCAAAGTGAAGGTTTAGATACTTATCTTGAAAGCCTAAGATGTTGTTATTTCTATCAATTTGAGTTGCAAACCCCCTATTTTGTGGCCATCCTAGGGTGGGATGATTGCAAATTTGGGGGTCATCCCTGGGTGGGATGATTGTTGTGGCCATCCCTGGGTGTTCCAATTAGGAAATCAAGGGTCATTTTAGGCTAGAATGACCAAAACCTATAACATTTCAAGGATAAAAATAGAGTCAAAACTTGCAAAAATGAAATGGGATAGGGGTCCCACCATGATCACCATTGTAGAGTGGAAAAAATGGTGCACCTAGCAAAGGGAAATGAAATGCATCTATTGTTCTATTTAAGCATTCAAAAGTGATATTAATGTAAGCATGATGACAAATAAGTGAAAGAAATGGGGGTTCTCTTTATATTAATCTATTTTCCAAATGCATGGTTACAAAATGTCCCCTTGAGGGCTCTTAATTGATACAATCCATTACAATGTTCAAAGGATCTAATCCTTTCAGAAACTCAAGGTGCGCTTTCAGTGTCTTCCTCGCACTCACGAATTGAAGAGAGATTTTTCTACCATTGTGATGATCTATCCATATTCAAACTTGTAGCTCCTTCCTTGCATATTGAAATACCTAGATCTACACACAAAGAATTTAAATTGGTTAATAGCATGTGCGGATTAATATGAAATCATAAATATGCATGCAATATTGAATATAAAAGGTGAAATAGGTGGTGCAAAACTATTCCAAATTGTACCAAAACTTAGTATAATGTATATTATCTACTTTAGGAATGATCTATGCAAAAATTGAAATGAAATTGTATGTAAAATCCATGGTCATCCCTGGGTGTTCCAATTGGGACTATCATAATGAAAAACCTAATTGAAGGTCCAAAACTACTCCAAAATGCACCAAATTCTAGTATGATGTATATAAACTAATTTAGAAATGATCTATACTAAAATTGACCTAAAATTGTGTGCATATTCATGGCCATCCCTAGGTGTTCCAATTGGGATTGTTAACCATCCCAGGTGGGGACGACCACCAAACCTGGTGGTTTTTACCACCAATTCCTCTGGGATCTGGTTCAAACTACTCCTAGGGGTGTTGTCATCAAATTTGGTGATCTAATTCATAGAAATGGGTGGGTTTTGGAATGGATTTGCATATTTGGGATCACTTGCAAACCTCCTTCGATGGATGGAGATTTCAAGGGCAAATACATGGGTGAAAGGGAGAGTGAATCTCGGCAGCACTTCATTGTAAATTATTGCAAAGACCTCTCTTTGAAATTGGGTGGAATGACTCCAATTTATAGCCCAAGAGGGCCATAGGGTCAAATGGGCAAGTTGGGGCATGCAAGGCAGGTGCCGCCACTTGTCAAAACCCTTGCCATGCATTGGGTGGAAGAGGCCTCCAATTTGGGCCTCCAATTTGTAGGTTGTGATGGCTTTGGTAGGCCCTCAATCTGTCATAAATCATTGGGTGGGATAAATGGTAGAATTTGATTGCCATTTGTCCCACCCTTGACTTTTTGAGGGGCCTAGGCCATGGCCGTCCCACCCAGGGATGGTTGTTGGTGGCCATCCCTGGGTGGGATGACCATGAACTGTGGTCATCCTAGGGTGGGACGACCATGGCTACATGGCCCAAAACTTCCCAAAAGTGGGGTAAACCTTCCCAAAAGTGGTTAGGACCACTATTTAACCCCTAAGGGTTGCCCAAGGGGGCCATATGGTGTTGATAAGAGTGCATCATTGCAGTCTAATCGGATTGACATGATTTTAGTGTCTACATATAAGTCAAAAGCTTCCTTAGCAGAGGTAACAGAGGATAAATATGATGAAAAGAAAAGTTGTGAAATAAAATTAAGGAATATAATAATAAGATATACTTTCGATACTGGCAAGAAAAAAAAAACTTTAAATTATCAAGTGAGATCCAAGGAAGCAAGAGCAAACATAGAGAAAACTAAGTTGGTTTAAATTCTCTCTACCAAATAGAAAAATGATATTGGTAATTCACTAGCATTGCTAGCAACCCCTAATGACACATGATTACCATATCATGAAATATAAGGGATGCTAATGCCCTCTCAAAGCAGAGGTGTATCAGGGACCTCTGTTTAAGTAATAAGCCTAATAGTCTTTGTATCAAGAAAACTAAAATGACAAAGGAAGAAGTTTACAAAATTATGAAAATAGTATGGGTGAGATGTGAATGAAATGTTATGGATTTAGCAGGAGAAACAAGGGAAATTTTGACATGTTGGAATATAGTTAGGACCTCTTCTGAAACCATTCATAAAAATAGGCATTGGATAACCTCATTACTCACTTGCTACTTTATGGATATTCATTTCATCCTTATCAATGTCTATGGACCTACAACTCAATAAATCATATCATAAGTTTGGAGTGGGATTGAAGCTTTTATGAGAAGTAAAGACCATGAAACCTAATTTATTATCATAGGAGATTTTAATACCATAACCAAGTTGGATGAAAAATTAGGGAAATTAGAAAATTAACCCAAAGTATGAGAGATTTCTCAACTTTTATTCAAAACAATAATCTATAGGAGGTTGAGTTTGAAGAGGACAACTATACATGGACCAACAACAAGATAGACCAAAACCTGATAGAATAAAAATTAGAAATACGCATAACCTAAGATCATTGGCTTGATGAAGGGACTTATGCCAAAATTAATACCTTGACAAGGATTGGTTCAGATCATTGATAAATAAGAGTTAAAATTATGATAAGTGAATTAAAAAATAAATCATATTTAAAGTATGAGTAGATGTGGGAAGACCATCCTCAAATTTCCAATATGATAGCACAAACATGGAATTCTTTAGGAAGTAGTGGGTTGTATACACTTCCCAAATAAATTAAACCAATGA
This sequence comes from Wollemia nobilis, assembly GCA_028583015.1. Classification (NCBI taxonomy): domain Eukaryota; kingdom Viridiplantae; phylum Streptophyta; class Pinopsida; order Araucariales; family Araucariaceae; genus Wollemia; species Wollemia nobilis. Next base: position 6,051,160 of record JAQPPZ010016946.1, on the reverse strand, counting down.
CATCTAGATTAAAAGAATGGAACAAGAACACTTTCGAAAATATCTTTGAGAAGAAAGAAGAATTGAAAGTAAAAATTTTAAAATTCCAAAAAGGTGAGCACAATAATCCAAGCTCGGAGGGGTTTCTTAGTGAATATCATGATATATTGAGTAAGGAAGAGAAATTTTGGAGAGTAAAATTGAGATAGACTTGATTAGAAGGAGATAAAAAACATAAAGTTTTTTCATAGGATGGCAATAGTACAAAGATCAACATCCAAAATTAGTAAAATTAAATTAGTGAAAAGGGTTTGGATTGAAAACCAAAGCAAAATTAGAAAGGAGACAAGGTTTTTTTACAAGAATATTCTAGGACCAAAGGAGATTGAAGTTCTTAATGATAAACTACCACAAGAAGTACCTTCAGTTATAATAAATAAATTCAATAGCAAATTGATGGAGCCTATTACTTTGGAAGAAGTTCATTTAACTATTTTCTCTTTTGATAAGGATAAATCATGAGGTTCGAATGAGCTCATAGCAATATTCTATCAACATAATTGGAAAATAGTGAAGGATTCTTTATTGGTGGTAGTGGAACATTCTAGGGTAAAATAGTGCATACCTTATAAAATAAATGGAACATATCTTACCTTAATTCCAAAAAAGAAGAATGCAAAATTGTTTGATTCATTTAGGCCCATAAGACTATGTAATATGGCATATAAGATAATCTCCAAAGTGTTGGCAAATCAGTTAAGACCATTATTAGAAAAAAATATTTTAGAAAAGTGAGGATTTGTAAAAGAGAGACAAATTTTGGATAGGATCATAGTAGCTCATGAAGTAATGTATTCAACTTTTTTAAAATTAGAAAAGTTTATATTTGGGGAGAAATGGGTTAGATGGATTAAAGCTTGTGTCTCTATAATATCATACTCAGTTTTGGTCAATGGGCTAGTAACATAATCATTTAAAACTAGGAGGCGTCTTAGACAAGGAGATCCTCTATCACCATATTTGTTCATTATTATGGTAGAGGAATTGGGAAGGAACATGAAGAAGTCATACAAATATGGGCTATTAAGTGGACTTAGGGCTAGTAATAACATTGATAACATCTGTTAGAATTATTGCGTTATCATTGATGTCAAAAGGGAAAACTATCCAAGGCAAATATATCTCAAGAAAAACAAGGCAAATATATTTCAAGTGAGTCAAGGCAAATATATGATAAGTAAAGTATTATAATATTTAAATATTATAAAGTGAAGGATGAAATTTATAATATTTAATTTAAATATTATAAAGGTTGAAATATTGTAAGGTGGGCTGACCTTTTTGAAAGTAATAATATTTGCATATATATACAATGATGAAATTCATTCCAAAGTGAGCATTCATCGAATATCTTCGTGATCGGCAATGAAGGAGAAGATAAAGTAGAGGTGTTGAAGATTGCAGATGAGAAATTAGATGAAGAGGAAGTGTTGAGGATCAGCGGTGATAGAACTATGGTGCACTCAGAGATAGTGACGAAGGGAGATCCATAAAAATCTAGTAGCCAAGCCCAATGGTAGGCAACAACAACAACAAGTACCAAAGTGAGATTTGAAGAAGCTAAGCTGGTTTGGGAAGTAGAGAACGAAGGTCAAATTGTTCGTTGAAGAAGAGCAAAGTTTTACTGAGACAATTGGGTGTCATTGTAGTAGAAAAATTGTGAAGCTGAATGCTTTCAACATGTGGATATGATGTGGTTTCCCAAAAAGTGAAGATGGTAGTTTCAGCAGCCATAGCGTAGTTGAAGATCAAGGAAGGATAAACATTCAAGCAAAGTGCTTGGGTACAATTTCAAAGTTTTGCTGGTAAATTCTTGGGATGGCTTATAACAATTATAAATAAGGAGGCCGCACACGCTAGCCATTACAAATGCTACCAGTTGGTGTAAGAGTCAAGTGAATCAAGAGAGACATCACTGTCCGCGATGGAGATTTGAAGCCTTGTCAAGTCTGAAAGGTGCATTGGTCCAACATTGAAAAAGCAAGGAAGGCAACAAAATGATCAACGAAAGACATGCAATGAGGAAGCGTAACATTAAAATATACCATCTTGCCTGTTAACTCCCAACCATTGGGCTAGACCAATCGTTTTCTAGCCAACATTGAGGACACTACGTTGTTGCAAGTCAGAGGTTTGAATCTCCTTGGTAGCACATTGAGTTTTTTTTTGATGATTTTTGAAGATTAAAGTGATTGGAAATAGAGATAGAGTGCATGCAATATTAAGAAGTATGTGAGTAAATTTTAGTGATGGTAAAGTTATTTAATTGAAATTGATTAAATAACTAAGGGAGTTATAAGGTGTAATTTTTATAAAGTCTTATTTTTCAATTATTAGGAGTAATAAGGGATAATGGAAGTGTTTTGATTTGATATTTAAATAAAGAAGCAAAAAGAAAATTATATGTCAGATTTGAGAATAGAACTTAATGCCATTGTTGAGAATATTTTGGAGGCTTTTTTTTTCGTACATTTTCCATCTATTGCATGGTCAATTGGAGGTTGAGAAAATTCAAAGAATAGAGTAAGCATATTAAGTACACATATTCACCCAAGCATTCAATTGACAAGGAAGGATAATTCAGCCATTTCAAGAAGAAGAAAAGGTGCACATGATAGTAGAAGAAGAGCAAGGTATTAGCATCTCCAATTCAACACACAAGTAAGTTATCCAAACTAGACTTGAGCTACCTTTAAAATGTAATAAATGTGAGATATGTGGAAGCGATAGAATTAATGAATGTGAAGAACATATTGGCCATTTGAATATTACTACATTAGTGCATATCATTCTCTATATGTTCATGAAGATAAAATAATTATAGGTAGAATATGTTTGAATTGCTTTTAGTTGAAGAAAGCAAACTCAAGAAAAGGTAAAGAACTTGATGCCATTATCAAGCAAGTTTTGGAGCAGATTTGAGCAATGTTTGTGAGCAAGTTTTGGAGAAGATTTGAGCAGTGTTTATGAGAAAATTTTGGAGCAGATTTAAGCAGTGTTTATGAGTAGGTTTTGGAGCAGATTTGAGCAGTGTTTGTGAGCAGGTTTTGGAGCATATTTGAGCAGTGTTTGTGAGCAGGTTTTGGATCAAACTTGAGTAAGGGGATTGGTGTCTCCTGTGGATTGGTGTCCACAAAATTGAGCAAGGGGAATGGTGTCTCTTGTGGATTAGTGTCCATGAACTTGAGAAATGGGATTGGTGTATCCTATGGATTGGTGTCCATGAACTTGAGCAAGGGGATTGGTGTCTCCTATGGATTGGTATCCATGAAATTGAGCAAGGGGATTGGTTTCTCCTATGGATTGGTGTCCACAAACTTGAGCAAGGGGATTGGTGTCTCCTATGGATTGGTTTCCATGAACTTGAGTAAGGGGATTAGTGTCTCCTGTGGATTGGTGTCCATGAACTTGAGCAAGGGGATTGGTGTCTCCTGTGGATTGGTGTCCACAAACTTGAGCAATGGGATTGGTGTCTCTTGTGGATTGGTGTCCATGAACTTGAGCATAGGGATTGGTGTCTCCTATGGATTGGTGTCCATGAAATTGAGCAAGGAAATTGGTGTCTCATGTGGATTGGTGTCCATGAACTTGTATAGGGGATTGGTGTCCATAAACTTGTATAGGGGATTGGTGTCTCCTATGGGTTGGTGCCCACAAAATTTATTGAAGAAATATATAAGCAATATTTTGTTGTATTTTTCTCCCGAGAGGGTATTTCCACATGAAATATTTATCTCTTATGTGTATGGTGATTTTTACATTGTTTCATTATTGCATTAATATTATTTGAGGTTATTTCTTTAGAAAGAAAAGAGAAAAGTTTTATCTTATACTATTCACCCTCCTCTTAGTCTAAGATTGTGTTCTTCAACATCACCCATCAAAAATTTATAAATGATATAGCCATTTTTGGTAGGGTAAGGATAAACGAGGCTAGAGATTTGAATAAATTATTGAAGGAATTTGAAAGAGCACCAGGGTAGAAATTTAATAGGACAAAATCCAAATTTACTTACTAAAAACTTTAGCTAGAATTAAAGTAGGGATATGTAGGTTACTTCAAATGGAGGAGGTAAATTTGCCAACAAATTATCTATGGATATCCTTATTTGAGGGGAGAATGAGGATATAATTTTGAATATAGTTATAAGTTTAGAATAGACTACCAACATGGAATTGTAAATAGTTATCATTAGCAGGAAGAGTGCAACTAATTAAATTAATCTTACATGCCATTCCAACATAGTCCTTGTATAATATGCCAAAATCGATAGAAAAAATCTATGTTAAGAGATCATTTTTGTGGTCAGGGTTAAAAGATTAAAGGAAATTTCCCATGGAAAAATAGAGCAAGGTGTGTGATGATAAAACTAGGGGAGGTCTTGATTAAAGAGTTATTACAGATGCAAACTTACCTCTAAGGGGAAAAGTAATTTGGAGAATGTACAAAGACAATCAAAGAAAATGGGCAAGAATTCTTCTAAGTATGTTGAGCCCAATGACCTACGTTTAATATTTATTTCTCACTACCAAATGGTTCTGCACTATGGAATGATTTAAAAAAACCAATTGATCTAGTGATTAAAGGTCTAATATGGGTGGTTGAAATTGGAAAAAACTTTATATTTATATGGATACTTGGTGTGATAAAAAACCATTTAATATAGATCCAATTTTTAAACCATGGATGAGATTACTTTAAGAAAAATATGGTGATATGGTTTCAAACATTATGTACAAGGATAAAGAAGGAAAATACAAATAGAAAAAATATATTATTACAAGTATACCAAACATTATTGCTAGGAGATAGTTGAGCAAAAATATAACTACAGTGATTATTTTGAGGGTAACCTAAGCTAATTTAGGAGTTGAATAACTTAGGAGAATACACAAGTAGATATAATGTAAAACACCAACAAAATAGAAATATCGCAAGAATATGGAGAGATATTTGGGATAGACCAAGCATTCCAAAAATCAAAATGCTTGTATGGCTAGTAGGTCATAGGAAAATCTCATCCTAGGATAACTTGATGAAAAGAGGTTTTCATAGCCCTTCACATTGTGTTCTATGTAAAAATGAGGACAATATAGACCATATCTTGGGACGTTGTTCAATAGTCTAGGGACTATGGCAATGGATTCTTAATATGTTTGGTAAATGTATGGTTATGAATGGTAAAATTGGAGAATAGTTTAAGCAATGGTAGAACACTTATAAAAATGAGGTATTACAAACAATTTGGGATATAGCAAAACATACAATACTTTGGATTGTATGTCTAGAAAGAAACAAGATAATATTTAAAGGAAATGAAATAAATTTAGATGTAATAAAAAGAAATATTTGTTTAGCCATATAGGAGTCTAAATTGACCCTATCAACTCATCCAATCTCTAATATTGAATAAAAGAAACTTGATAGATGAATTCAAGTCATCAAATAGAATAATGATGTTGGGTATAGGAGAAACAAAAGGAAGGAAAAAAATATAAAGTGAAACCACTGGAAGTGGATTGGTTAAATTGAATTCTTATGGAGCATCTAAAGGAAATGCAGGACCAATAGGAGGATGAATAATTAGAAATAATAGGGGTAAGATTTTATCACATTATTCTTTTAATAGTGGATTTAGGACAAATAATGAAGTTAAAGTTTGGGTGTCTCTTGAAGGATTAAAATATGCAGATGAATGAAATGGAATAGAGTATGGATGGAAACTGATTCACTAATAGTAATAAATGTAATTTTAAGAAAATTAAAGGCTCCATGGAACATACAAGAGATCATTGTGGAAATACAAGACCTTGCTATAGAGTTTAAAGAAATCGGGTTTACACATACATTAAGGGAAGAGAACAAATGTGCATATAGGCTAGCCAATAGAGGGGTTTTAATAGAGGATCATGAAGTTAAATTCTCTTTTCCATGGTTAGTGGAAGTAGTAATTTTAACTAAAGCTGACAAGAAAATGTTGACATGCCTGAATCAAATAATGATTAATATTTACTTTAATGTTTTGATAATATTTGTTGTATTTTATAACATTAATGTGTTTTCATATAAACTATTTATTACAATTATTGTGGTTGCACTTATGCTTCAAGAAGAAAACTAGCAGTCCATATCTGGTAAAGCAGACTATGATAGAGTGAAGTTTTGGAAATATTTCTCTACTAAGATGCAATGTATAGATAGTAGAGGTGAAGTTTTGGTATTGTGAAGGATGCTATAGGAAAACACCAAGAAGAAAGATGATGAATTTTAGAATATTTGTATTTGTAAAGAAATTGAAGAATATTTAGAAAATGAAAATCAAGAATTTAGACTTCTTATGAGAAATATGTAGGTATCTATCTATATCAACTCAATTGAGATAATAACAGAATCTATTTGTAAACTCTTAAGCTCTAAAGGAGAGAGTTGTGATTTGTCAAGGGTGGGGAACTTGATTACAACCCCTTTTTCTCCAATAGAAAAAAAGATTTCAAAATTGTTATCAACTAAAATCCTTTTGATGAGCTACAATCTTACTATAGTGGTAAGGGCCTTGGCATCTCTTTGAGAGGTCCAAGGCTCAAAATCCACTTAGTACGAGGGGACCAGGACCCCTTATAAAAACCTATGTAAACTCATTGAAAAAATCCTTTTGATGAACTCATCAATTTGGATTGTGATATATATGGGAGGATCCCTTGTTAAAGAGGTGTAAGAGATATCATCTTTGTAAAAATATATGTGTGTGTGATTTGACCCTATGAACCCTATGATAGAGGTAAATCCATTTGATTCTAGGCCTTGAGGAACTATGCATTCATTCAAGACCCTAACCAAGATATCTTGATAGGTTAAGAAAGTTTTAAAAAGTTCTAAAATTGAGATTTTAGTTGGGGTATTTTCACAATGCTATAATAAGTTATAAGCACATTTTATTTTAGAATTAGATTGTGATTGGATTACAAGAGGAGTTAACTTCGTTAACTTGATGAAGTTAAATTGGTTTGAATATATTTGGTTATTGTAGGATTATGACATAATTATGATGACAAATATAGTTGATGGAATAATATTAGTTAATGTGATTAATCATTCCTTGATTAGGAGGTGGTAGATTGTTATAACTAACATTATTAGATGAACATTTTTTATTTTTATCATTGTGATTAGGTAAAGAATTTTGGAATATACCCAAATCTTGGTTGGGTGAAGAGATGTAGAATCAAAGTTCTCATTAACAATCCATATAGTATCTATGATATCTTTAATAACATATTTTAGGCCCATACACCTATTTGCATGGCGGTCATTTGACTCTGTGGAAAGTACAATAGTCATTTGGTCTAAACTAAGAAGCTTTCTCTCTTCTTAGTTCAAGGAGTTTCATTATTGGAAACTCCATTGTTTGAGCTTTCAAGAGTTGATCTAGAATAATTTATGAGGGCTCTTCTATTCAAAATTCCTTCTAGGATGGGATGGCCTTTGTTGGTTGGATTTATCAAGGATAATATTTTATAGAATTTATGTAGCATTGACATTGTTATTTTTATTATGGGAGTCAATTACTCCATCACCAATATGTTTATTTTTATATTGGCATTTAGGATTATTTTGTTGATTATTAGTAGGTGAAAATTTATCTTCATCCTTTCCACTTTTTATCTTTAATTGGTTCCATTTGATAAGAGTAATTTTTCTTTTGGCCCTATCTATGACATCTTTGAAAGAGAAGATATTATAGGTTTTTAAATAGAAAGCTAATTGCTTGTATACATTTTTAATGAAGATATAAAAGAGGTTAATTTGTGAAGGCACATATTAGAACCCTCCCATTAAGACTTTCCATCTTCTAGAGAAGTTGTAATGCTTTCTTCCTTTCCTTATTTAAGATGATATAGGTCATTAATTGTGACCTTATCTTCAATGTGAATTGAAAATTGTTTGATAAACATTTCTATTAAATCCTTAAATATTCTAAGCAAATGTTATGACATTTGATAATACCACTCTAAGGACGAGACACTTAACCTTTTAGGGAATATCTTATGAAGTAGCCCTCGTCATAGGCTATATTACTATAAGTTGTGCAAAATAACCTAATATGATTAATTAGGTCTTCTTTTCATTAATGTAGCTAAAACTTTAGAATTCTAAAGTGAAGATGAAGAATATACTAGGTATGAAAGAATCTAATAACCAAATATAAACTCTTCATATGAATACCTTACACTATAATTATTTGTTGTTGTAAATTCTCTATTTGAGTGGTGATAGCTTGATAAGTGGATATAGGATTAGGATGTGAGGATAAGGTTGAAAAGTTTTCTAAAAATTTTGTAGTTGGAGTTGAGTAGTTTTTTGTTAATAGATAATAGGATAAGAAAAAGAAATTTATTGTTGATAAGTTATTGATTGATAAGAATTTGTTGTTGATAAGACATTGGTTGAGATAAAATAACTAGAATAAAATGGGTTGAAGCTGGTATAGATCGAGATATAAATGTATTAGATATTCTTGGAATTCCTAAAATTAAGGGATTGCTTTAACCAATATTACTTTGAAACATTGATGTTGAAGGATCAAAGAAAGGATTTTAGTTAAATTTAGGATTGAAACTTGGATTTGGATTAGGATCATTAGGTTTGAATGTGGACTAATGGATGGATTTGAATACAAATTTAATTTTAGGTTAAAGATTGAATTTGGTTTTAGATTAATGATTGGATTTTGAAATATTGATCTAGTATTTTGAGATGTTGGACAAATATGATTGGTTTTTATTCATAAGATGTCCTCTATGGTTGAAGTAGTGAAATGGGATGCAAATGTAACCATTTGAGAAGCTTGACTAGTACTTTCTATAACAAGTATAGTTACATGACGGATTATAGTAGTAAGATTAAGTAAAGGTACATTTAGACCAGATAATATTACATTTATAGATGCATGGGATTGTTCTTGTAAACCAAAAATATTATGAACTAAGGTAGATATTTGAGGTTTATCCATGGACGAATCAAACCCTTGAGATAATTCAAGAGTAGATTCAAATTCTTTCCAAAATATTTCAATTCTTAATATTTTTTAATAAAATTGGGCATGCCTTCAGTGAACCAAAATATTACCCTACCTACTTCATCATGAGTAGGACTAGATGTGGTTGATTGAGAAATATCATATTTAGTTGAATCATAAATCAAGTTTCTATAATCAAGATAATGTTCTTGCATTTCTTCTCTAATTACAACTAGTAGGTTAGATTGTTTAACTTTTTGTTGAGTCATACTCCTTGTTAGGTATCTCCTTTTGACCCTAGCTTTGGGAGATTTCTTAACAAAGGGGGATAGGTATAATTTTTTTATTTGTATGTTTAAAAGAATGTATTTTGATAGTTTGATCAATCTATTTATTTATCTTTAAATTTTTTTAAGAAAGTTACTTATAGTTATTTTTTCTTTGTATACCTTAAGACCTCTCTATATACTATTATCTCTTGATATACCTAAAACATGTCTATATACTAAACCTGGTGGAGTATATTACATTATTTGGTACATGTCTTAGATTAGGTATTTACTTTACGTAATGTAATAAATGCACAAGTGTGCATAATATTCAATAATGTAAATTTGCACATTAATCCATGTGTACATGAGTCCATAGAATAGGGAGTTGAAGATTCTAGAAGAGTGAAGGTCAAGAGTGCTCCATATGAAGAGTCACATTACATTATATATACATAGTAATGTGAGGATGTAAGTGACATGACTTGTAATAACATTACTTGGTTCTTTTAGTGCTATGACACCATTTTCGTGAGCATTTGTTTATGCCATATTTAGGAGTAGATATTAGAGTTATTTTTGTGTTTTATATATTCAGAATATTACCATTATCATGTACAATAGTTTGTTACTTTATTTAATATATTTAAGTTTATTTATCTTGAGGAGATTACCTCTGAAAGGTGAAACTAGAGAAGATTGGAGAATTTCTATTCCAAGAATAAATTTAGAATATGTAATGGTCCTCTCTAGAATGTTCTATGATATTACTATTTTTTCTATCTTTATGTTACTATATGATTATGATTGATCATTGGAAATCTATGTTATTGTTATAATTGGTCAGAAAGACATTTGTAATATTGTGGATTAATCTATATTACGGTTTCTTATGATTCATGGATATGATATTAATGATTATTCAAGGTACTATTATTTGTAGCTATTGAAAATTTATTCTAGCATATTTTATTATCGAACATGAAACTGCTAATGACCTCTATTTTGCTAGTACAGGTCGTCAAAAAGTATGAGTAGGAAATGTTGACGATGGGGTATCTGTATGAATAAGGGTGAAAGAAAATGAAGATCCTTATCAACGAAACTTCTGCTAGTGGCTCCTGTAGTTGCATTAGGTTGTATGCTTGTATGATATGTGTATATATACCTGGTATCCTTATCCTTTAAAATATAGAGAAGAGTATTTTAAAGGTATTTTATTTTATATATACAAAATAAGTATATATTTATATATAAAGAGACCATGACTAATCATATATACATATGTATATAAATATATAAAATATGTAAATAATATGCTATGTGACCTAAGTGCAAAACTAAAGAAGTAATTAAGGATAGTACTTTCTTATTGTTGTTTTTTTTGATGCGATGGTTTAAACATGTTAAACACCTTCCTTTTTCAAATAATACTTGTCTTTAAAATTTTATAGCACCTGGTCGCACGGTATGGTGATAAGTGGTCTCCTATGCAAGCCATATTCTATATATGGGAGTTTTGTGAGGGCTTGGGTGCATCTGAAGGGTGCATGAAAGTAATTGGTATGTGTATTTAGATGCATGTGTGACTAAATTTGGGAACCTGAGCCTATAACAAGTGCTAGCAGATGCCTGCGAGACATAGGTCATCCCTTAATTATTTTGGTTATGTTTTTGCCAAGTTTTTATCTGTTCTTGTACGATGCTTGTGAAGTTTGTAATTTGCTCTTGTTGTTATAATCTGCTTGTGAAATTTTCATCTACCTGCTTTTTCTGAAATACAACATAAAATATCTAGTTTAGGATATACGAATATATATATATATATATATATATATATATATATATATATATATATATATATATATATATATATATATATATATGGGATATTTGTTATGACTATTCTTTTAAATAATACACTATTATGCATGATGTTTGCCCATGATAACTGGTGTGGAAATGATAATTCTTCTAGATATTTGTTCTCTTGTTTGCCCATTATAACTAGTGTGAAAATGATAATTTTGGTAGATATTTGTTCTCTTGTTGCCTGTGATAACTGGTGTTAAAAATAATAATATGTATGGCTTGAGTTTATTATAGAGTGCAAATATCTGTAAGACAAGGAAGCTAGTTTTTGATTGCTTTATAAATAAACTATAAATATACATATAGTGTTATTAATGTGCAACATTGAAAAGTGGAGTTATAGAAAGAATAGGAGATATAGTAGTTCTCAGATTAAGAAAGTCCCAGATGTACCATTGCTGAGAGAAATTGTAGGATGTTGGGAAATGGTTGATTGTTTTATGGAAGCTATGTGCCAAAGGAATGTGTATGTGGAACAAGATGATTTTTGATAGTTGCCTATGAGAAAATTGCATGCTATGTGAGTAGTTGCATATTAGGACCATGCATTATAGGGGCCCTTATCCCACTACCCTAAAACCAATAAGCTAGTTGTTCGCCAAGTCGCTAAACTCAAGGTGCGCTCAAGCCAACCATACCAGCAAAGCTCAGACCTGAGACTGTCGGACTTTGCCATTCATATTGAATGTGGTGTTTGATGTTTTCATTCATAATTATTGTATTTCTTACTTAATAATCCTTATAAATAGCAGTGTTGTTAGAAATTGACATTAGCCACGAGGATGCTGCACTTAATTTTGATTACCAACTGCACCCATGTAGTTCTTCTAGAAATCTTGAACTTAAGTACTCTGCCCATCTTAAAGATAATTCATTGTTTGATAACAACACAAAAAAATATTTATTCTGCCTAGTTAGTAATGGAATCAATGCACTATGTCAATGATTATCTATCAACTCAATGAACGTCGTTCATATAGCTTATAATTTCCATTAGATATTAAGAATTCTTTTAAAGTAATTATTTGATTACCTTTTATCTAAGTTAATTAATATTAGGTAAACTAAACTGAAAATCGGATAATACCTCGCTTATCCTCGCTGAGAGATAAATTGAAGCTTTGTAGAAAATCATAATAAATCCTTATTAATTATCAAATGAGTCTGAGAATGAAAATATGATACCGCATTAATGGTAAGCCAACTGTTATGACCAACGCACACAAAAGAGGATGATTCGGTTTTAAAAAATTTATGATTTCTCAGCTCTTGTAATAAAACAAAAGGTACATAATATAGATTTTCAAATAATTAGGAGATTCATTTGAATTACGTAAAGGGATAATGATGTCATTGTAAAATTTATTCTTGCTCTTCAGCCTCCAGTTAATAAACGATGAGCCAAATTTATGATTCTAATTGCTCCACATGCCTAGAACTTTTAACAAGTAAACCTCTAGCTATCGCTGGAGAACAAGAAAGGAATAAACTCATAATATGTCATTAATTTTCAAATTCTCTTAGGGCTCATTAAAATTAAATATTCCTTAGTCACCACTTGTGAAAATTGCACTCAATAGAGGAACTGCAATCACTAGTTTTAATTAATATAGTTGAATTGATTTAGTTGAATTAAAAAAAATTCTAAGGTGGAGTTTGAATTGTTAAATATACTTTGTGCAAGAAGTATGTTCTTGAAAGAGCAATAGAACATACACCCCATTGAATGAATTAGCTTGATTTAATTCAACTATCTCTTTAACACGTATCATTTATGATGGGTTTACATATTTGCATGATTAGAATAGTTGACTTGACCGACTTTATTTGTTTAATTCTTATATGATTAATTATCTTAAAGTAAAATGTGTTAATTGATATAGCCTATATTATTTAGTGGAAGAGTATTATTATCAGAAGGATCTTGCATTAAATAATAAAGCTTCTACTTAAAATATCAAAATAGATATATTAGTTAACAAATTTGCAATGTAGACCTTGATTAGCTCATGAATTAGGAAAATTATATGAAGATATTTGAAAATATATTATTTGAAATTATGAAAGAAAAAATGTAAAATACTTTACTAGATCAAGGGTTATGAATTGAGAAAATTATGAATTTCTCTTACATCTAGATAAATAAAAAACTAATAGATTTCTCTCTAAAAAAATTGGGAATATTAAAATTATGAAAAAGAATATCTAAAATACCTTATTAGATTATGGAAAGAAAACTATAAATCCTTTTGTAAGGATGAACCCTTTTATAAAGGGAGTATTTAATTATCTTAGATTATAAAAAGGAAGATTATTTTAGTAAAAATAATTAATGGACTCTTCCAAGATTTAAAAATAAATAATATGGTTTCATAAATTGAGAAGACAAACTATTAATAAAAACTAATGAATCACCTTTTGTAAAATTAAAAGGGGACATAAATAAATAAAAACTTAGTGCCTTTGGAGAAGGAAATATATAAGGGGAGGAAACAACATTAATTAATAAAACTTCCTTCCTTCTTGAGGGGCGTGAAAATTGTTAAATTAAACCTTTTGGGAGAAAGATGAACCATAGGATAATTATAGGATGGTAGATAGTATAACCCCGATTCAAATATTAAAACCAAAACCCTAAACTAAGACACCCAAAATCCTTCAAAAATATAGGAAGGCATCCAATGGGATTCGTAGGTAACCACTACAAATGAGTGGTATGGGACACTCATTCGGGTCACCATATGAGCAGTACGGTGGTGGTTCCTTATGCATGATTGTTAAATAATGAGTCTTGAAGGGAGAATCTTGTATTTAGGATAAGATCACATGTGAGATGAGATCTCGATGGAAGGACTCCATGATAAGACTCTATGGTAATTTGGTATGGGATAAATTACTACATTTATAATCTTGTTAAGAAGACCATGATTAGACCAAGGAATTGGTAGGACTTTAGCTGCCCATGGGATGAGATGCATGGTCTTCAGCTAAGCACCATAGCATTCACTTTATCCTTACATATTAATTAATAGATGGGTTTAATTCATACCCAAGGATCCACTCAACACGTTAAGGAAGAAAAGTACGCATCCCCCTCTAGGTGATATGGGCACCTAAAGGATAAACCACACTGTGATCTTGGATTCACCAAAAAATGGATGATATGGATAGGATTACAAAATGGCACTGTCCACGGGACTTGGCCAGTCTCGTCCACTTGGGAGATTGTCTACAATGGTATAGATCCTAAACATAAGATACACAGTTATGTATTGATACAAAAAGGATGCAAAACTAAACTTTAAAATCAATTTTTTTTACCCTTGTTAGGTACATTTCTAGTTTTACCAACCTTTAAGTGTGTTAGAACGTTACAACCAGTGTGTATTTGGATGGGTTGTCTCAGTTGGTAACAGAGCCTAGGTTGTAAGATTCTTAGATGATAGGACTCCAGGGACTTTTGTGAATAGACTCTAAAATCTATCCCTTTCAAACAAATTATAATTTTTTTTAAAGTGATATAACTCATGTATACTCGAGTAATAGCTCCAATGCAATAAGGGTATCCTCAAGGAGATATGTACCCCTAACCAGGAAGAAACTCCCATTCGTACTTGAACAGAGAGAAGAATAAATGAACCATAATAGGAAGGGGAAAACACAACCCCAATGATGCAACAAATACAAGAACAAATGAAGCAACAACAAGAAGAAATAGAGCAACAATGAGATACCGTAGCTAAACAACAAGAGATGATAGAAACCTTAAATAGGTAGGTTAGAGGGAAAAATATAGAAACTGGACCTGAGAGGAGTTCATAGAGAGCTCTTGAAAATAGCCCTGACAGACTAAACAAATTTGGTAGAACTCGAGTTGGAATGGAACTAGCTCAGGACATGAAGAAGGTAGTTGTTCAAAAATTTGATAGTAAAGGTGATGGTGATGTCGTTGAGCAATGGATAAGTGAAATTGAAACCTACTTTTCAATGAAATACCTATCATTTGAATCTCAGATTGCCTTGGCCATCTTGCACCTAGCTGATAAGGTTCTTAAGTGGCTGAAAAATTTCAACAAGGTGAAGAAAATTAAACCATTAGATAATTTTATCAAAGAATTTAGAGATAGATTCTTGACCAAACAATTTTATGTTGAAAAATTTGAGGATTTTTACACACTTTAGCAAGAATCAATGACAATTGAACAATATTGCCAAAATTTTATTCGACTACTCAAGTATGTGCCAGACTACGATAGCAACGAATATGGAGGGTCTAGAAATTTATTTTGGAACATATACCAAAATCTAAACTATCATAAATTTAATCTTGAGAATTTATAGAGAGCGTATGATTTGTCTAGACAGGAGGAGAAAACCTAGAAAAATAAAAAGGCTTACTTCAACTATCAGAAAACAATAGAAAAGGAGAAGGATGAGCTAAGGAAAAGAAATATCCAAGGATTATTAAGGTGGTAATAGAACAAAAAGTTTAAAGAAGCCACAAGGAGGGACCCAAAAATAAGACCTTCTCTGACAAGAATAAGAAAAGCCTATCAAGAAGGATGAACCAAAAAAGTAATCAGTCTGTACTAGGAAACAAGGGGATAAAAATCAAAATAGAAAATAAGGCTCCTAAGGTGGGATGCTTTGTATGTAGAGGGGTGCATTATACAAATAAATATCCACAAAGGGATGACAAAAGAAAATCCCCTAAAGAGTAGCCATACCGGATCTATGCTACTATAGGTAACCCCAACCTCAATGGTCAAGCTATGCCTTTACTGTTTAAGGCGGTAAATTATTCAATAAAAATATAATAGATCAAGAATAGGTAACCCCAACATCGAAACTGTGCTTCTAAACCAGATGGTATGTGATGATGGTTCACATGACTCATTCGAATGGACAGTTTGAGTTTTTAATTCATTATGTAATATTTTCATTTTCCAAGTCGATCTGCCTTAGAGTGTTTAGAAAGTAAATTTTGAATTTTGTCCTATTAACTTTATTCCCTGATGCTTTTTCATATTCCTTTTATAAGTTATTCAAAGCTTCCCAAAACTCCCTCTACAAACCATAAATTCATAACCCACACTATAGCCATAAATTATTTTTTTAAAGGTTTGTAACAATTATTAGGACCCATATTTGAAGGTGTAACAACCTAGGTCTACTCATATGGATGTCAAAATTCTCAACTGTAACAACCCAGGTCTATTCAAACCATCAGGATTAAACTAAGTTTATTTTAACTAAGACGCAAAGTAAAAACCAAACACGCTATCAAAATAATCTTCAATATTTTCTAAAAAGCTTAATTAAATTTTTTTAATATTTGATCCCATATTGTTAAGTGATTCACCAATAATATATGCTTATCTATTACAAAACCTATTGTTTCTTGCTAAAATATTCACAAATTTCATACACAACTTATATTATATTATAATAATAATATAAAGGCATAGCTCACTCTTCTAATATATTGCATATATTATTGGTGACTCACTTAACAATATGGGATCAAATATTGAAAATTTTTAATTAAGCTTTTTAGAAAATATTGAAGATTATTTTGATAGCATGTTTGGTTTTTACTTTGAGTCTTAGTTAAAATAAACTTAGTTTAATATTGATGGTATGAGTAGACCTGGGTTGTTACAGTTGAGAATTTTGACAACCAGATGAGTAGACCTAGGTTGTTACACCTTCAAATCTGGGTCCTAATAACTGTTACAAACCTTTAAAAAAAGAATTTATGGCTATAGTGTGGGTTATGAATTTATGGTTTGTAGAGGGATTTTTGGGAAGATTTGAATAACTTATGAAAGGAACATGAAAAAACATCAGAAAATAAAGTTAATAGGACAAAATTCAAATTTTACTTCCTAAACACTCTAAGGTAGATCGACTTGGAAAATGAAAATATTACAGAATAAATTAAAAACTCAAACTGTCCATTCAAATGAGTCATGTGAACCATAATCACCTATAGGTTACCAATATATATGCAATATATTATAATATATAATATATAATATCATATTATATTATAATAATTATATTATATTATATTATTATATAATATAATATAATAGGTAACCCCAACCTCGATGGTCAAGCTATGCCTTTACTATTTAAAGGGTATTTTAATTCCTATTTTGTTGGTGCTTCACATTATAGTGACCTCTACGTGTTCATTCGCCTGCAGATGGTATGGGGTAGTCCTGTTATGCTGAACCCTGTACTGTTCCATCAAATCCTCTATTAATCTATATGTTAAAAAGTACTTTACCTTTTACCTTTATTATGTGCTAACAATCCATATAGTTATACTCCATCACTCCTCTAAATGCAAGACTAAAGCATCAAATAATAGATAAGCATACACAATCTATCCACATCAATTATTTGGTTTGGAGAATTAATTTAAGGAGAAATAGTTAGGAATGCATTCCGCTCTCTGGTAGGGTGTCACACTCGCCTTCCTTGACAGATGTCCTTCTTGACAGAATTGGAGTTGGGCCATCTAATATTCTGACTATTATGTAATTAACAGTTGAAATTTACGTAAACGAACTGCAACATTGAATTGAATTGAGTTTTGGGGTGAATAAATTTTATCATATTTTTTTTTCGATATAAGCAGCAACAAAAGCACCAACAAAATAGAAATAATGCAAGAATTTTGTTTTGTGGACAAGTAGAGGTCACTAATAGGAAAATTGAAAACATCTTGACAAAGACCATGCAACAACATAGGAAGGATTGGGCTGCAAGACTACTGGAGGTAGTATGGGCATATAACATGACGTGGAAGTCGACCACTGGTTTTACCCCCTTTCGGTTGGTCTATGGGAACCCCAACCTCGATGGTCAAGCTATGCCTTTACTATTTAGAGGGTAAATTATATTTTAATTGATAGTGGAGTAACATATAGTTTTATTTCTTTAAATTTAGCTAGAGATATACCAGTAAGACCAGGAGTTTTGGCCAATGGATGGAAGGTTGAGTATTGGTCTGGGTAAAAATTTTCTAGTCAACCAGTGTTTGTTTGATACCCTCATTTGATTACCTAATGGAAAAATTGAATGACATCTATATGTAACACCATTATACTCATTTGATATCATCCTTGGTATGAATTGGTTAAAAGAACATAGAGCATACATAGATTTTTAGGAAAGATGGGTAGAGTTTTTTGAAGGACCTAGTCAATGGAAAATAATAAATTATGATAGGGGTAAATTTTGACCACATTTATTGTCTGCCTTACAACTTAGGAAGATCGTTAGGATACATGGGACAATCTACATGGTCAAAATAAATAGACATGATGAAGATGAAGTCAATGAAGAACTTTACAATGAGTTTTTGATATTAAATGAGTTTAGAGATGTCTTTCCAAAAGATTTACCTGAACTTCCTCCACAACAATAATTTGACTTCTCCATTGAACTTATACCGGGAGTGGAACCTATTGCAAGATCTCCCTATCGAATGACTCTAATTGAATTATAGGAATTAAAGGTACAACTCCAATATTTGTTGAAAAGGGTTTGATTAAACCCAGTGTATCACCTTGAGGAGCATCGATATTCTTTGTGAAAAATAAATATGGGCCCTTAAGGCTATGCATTGACTATAGGATGCTCAATAAGGTAACTATCAAGAATATATAATCCTTACCAAAAATAGATGATTTATTTGACCAATTGAAGGGGAAAATTATTTTCTTGAAGATTGATCTCCAAACCGATTATCATCAGTTATGGATTAGATATGAAGACACACACAAAACGACCTTCAGAACAAGATATGGGTATTATGAATTCATATTTTTACCCTTTGGGTTAACTAATGCTCCAACAACATTTATGAACCTCATGAATAGTGTCTCTCATGAGCAACTAGATCACTTTGTACTCATATTTCTAGATGATATTTTGATCTACTCATGAACAAAGGAGGAGCATGATCAACATATGAGAATCATACTTGAAATATTAAGGAAAAATTAGTTGTACGAGAAGCTTGCTAAAAGTGAATTCTACACCCCACAAGTCTAGTACTTGGAACATGTCATAAGTCCAGTACTTGGAACATGTCATAAGTCCAGTACTTGGAACATGTCATATTAGCTAATGGAATTGCTGTCAATTCTAAAAAAGTTGAAGTAATTATTGATTGTCCTACACCCATGAATATTTTTGAAGTATGCAACTTTATGGGGATGACAAGGTATTACAGACGCTTTTTAAGGATTTTTTGAAGATAGCTTATCCAATAACTAATTTATAAAGGAAATAAAATAACTTTAAATGGATAGAACAATGCGAAGAGGCTTTTAGTATTCTCAAGGAAAGATTAACAACTGCCTCAATTTAAAAAAAAAAATTATCTATCAAAAAATTCATCGTCTATATTAACACCTCTTTTGAAGGATTGGGTGGGATTTTGACCCAAGATGGAGTAATCATAGCTTGAGTCCTTAAAGCTCAAAAGTCATGAACTTAACTATGCTACCCATGATTTGCAGCTAGCAGCTATGGTACATGCACTTAAGATATGGAGACATTACCTATTGGAAAAACCCTTCGATTTAAAGACTAGTCGCCAGAGTCTGAAATACATCTTCATCCAACCTCTCCTTAATGTGAGGCAACACAAGTGTATAGAATTCCTTGTTGAAAATGAATTTGACATTGAATATATTAAGGCTAGAGAAATTAAGATAGTAGATGCCTTGAGTCATAGGAGGCATATAACTGCTATGTCTAGAATCCACGTAGATCTGTTTGACAAGATTAGGGAGCAGCAACAGATTGATGATTATTGTGTTAAATTTCAAGGATGGATTAAGGAAGAAATTGAGAGGGGTAAGGAATTTTACATTAAGAATGACCTATTTCTCTTTAATGATAGACTTGTGGTCCCAAAATCGAGAGGATTCAGGACCCTTATCCTATAAGGAGCCCATTATACCCCTTACTCAACACACTTGGGAAGGACTAAGATGAAAGAGAATATGAAGAAGACCTTTTATTGGCTAGGAATGAAGCGGGATATCAATAAATTTGTAGCCAAATGTATGGAATGGTAAAAGGTAAAAGCTGAACATCAACATCCAGCTAGGCAACTATACCCTCATGATATTCCAGAGCAAAAGTGGCAAGTTATATCAATGGATTTCATTGTGGGACTACCCAAGACCAAATACTAGCATGATGCAATATTGGTTGTGGTGGACAAATTGATCAAGGTTACCCACTTTATACCAGGTAATGTTAAAGATGATGCACCCGCCATTGCTAGTAAATTTGCTAGGGATATTGTGCGGTTGCATGGATTCCCTAAAATTATTATTTTGGATAGGGACCCTAAGTTCACCTCTAAATTTTGGAAAGCTTTACATTGAGATTTGGGTACGGGGTTAAATATTAGTTTTGCATACCATCCAGAGATAGATGTGATATATTAGGAAACCATAGGCAATTGCGAACATTGGAAAATATTATTGAATAGGTAGCTATATATAACATTAGAAAAAATAATATCTCCTCCTAATATGCTAACAAAATGCATAAAGGTTGCCCCCCATGAAGGTAGCTAACCACTAACCTAGTTACATAGTCAAAATGACTACAATGACTAACCCTAGGTAAATAGTAAAAGGTAAATACTAGTGGTAAAAAGTAGCAAAGCTACTTTTTACCATACGGTAAATTAAATCTAACTAGGCAAATCTTACAAATTACCAAATGAGGTAATAATCATAGTTACTAACATAGTAACTCTAACATCTCTCTTATTACATTATTTGGGTAATGTATATAATTGTCCCAATATAGTGAAAAATATGTCGATCTGCTAGCTCTTGCTCTTTCTTAGGCTTTGTCATTGTGCTATGGTTGCTCTAAGAAAAAAATGGGTCATTCCTCACTTTGTCTTCACATCAACAAATGTCCTTATTGTAATATTATCATCCAACCGGATTGCATGGGTAACCAGCCACTACAACCACTAGGTGTACTAGAGTAGATCACTACATACGAGGTTCATCTGATTACAATATGATTTTGCAAAATTTTTTATAAGGTAGCTAAGGTTTCGGTCGTTGTCGAAAATGCACCCTTATAAGTTTCCCCCCTTGTTGCAAAAAATGTTGTAATGAAATTTTTGAAAGAAGTGTGACTAAGGTATTGGTTACTACCAAAAATGCACCCTTATAAGTCTTCTTCCCTTTTTACAAAAAAATGTGTGAAGTAGGAAAATAAATGTTTATCTCCCCTTAATTGCAAAAGATGTGCAACTCATGAATCTTTGTTAGCTTTTACAAAGATTGCCTCCTAGGCAAATTTTACACCATAAAATTCCTCCCTTTTGTTAGAAGTACTTCAAACAAAGAGATTTTGCTATTTATGAAGCCTAAAAAGAGGTACAATCACCCATTTATTGCAAGTACTTCAAACAAAAAACTTATGCTATTTATGAAGCCTAAAAAGAGAGTGTAAATGGTGCTTGCCTAGGGTGATAATTTTGTTTCCCTTTACAATGTTGTTTTAACCATGAGCAATTTGTGTGCTCTTTCTGAACTAGAACCAAAATCGAAATTAGACACTTCACTAGCAACATGGCCTCTGTGATGTGCCTTTGCCATTTTAGTTTTGCTTATTTTGAAACCAACATCGATTGGTGTCATGGTTGTCCTTTTTACAATTTGTGCAAAACTTTGCCTCCTAGGCAATTTTATCAAAAAAGTTCACCAAATAATCCTTCCTTATTGTAAGTACTTAAAGCATGGTTGCTATTATGAAGCCTAAAAGAAAAGATATAATTTTGATGACTTTTTCTTTTATGATTATCTTTACAAGTTTTATCTCCCTCCATCAAAATCTGTGTTTGAAGGAAGAAAGGAATTATCCCCCCTTAGTGCAAAAGTTTGCTACTTTCAAGGTTCCTTATTTTTCAAAAACTTGTTATTTCTTTTGATATACCCTAAAAGAGTACCAAAATATAATTCACTCAAAAAGATATTTAATGGCACCTATCTGAAAATACTCTTGAAGAGGATAATCAGTTTGAGAAAATTTTGCCAAACAAATAAGAGTGAATTAGGGGTTTTGATTTATGAGAGAATATCAAGAAAATTTGGCTTTATATATGTGCAATGAATTACACAAGTGAGTGTGAAATTTGGGGTTTTTGAGTGCTCTTGATTTTGTGACTTATAATTGCATAAAACAAGAAAGTAAATGTAATAATCAATCAAAGAGTACCCACACATTATTATCACTTAGATGTCGGTCACTGCCGAAAATGCACCTAATTTGTCAATTTGTAATAAAGGTGTTGAGTAATATTGAAAATGCACCTTTATCACTTAACTTTTGCAACAAAATTTAGAATTGTGTTGTGCAAAAATTTGATATATTATGTCTCCTATTTTTTTTCAATTTTTCAAAGAATGTGGCATAAACCAATTGCCTTTCATTTTTGTGTTTGCAAAATTAATAAGTTTGATTTTTAAGTGCTTCTCACTTTGTGTTACAATTTTGAAATAAAATACATTTTTTTGTCTTCCCCCTTTGATTTGCAAAATTAACAAATTAGCACTCCTTTCAAGTCAAGTCGACACACGACCCGCGTTTGAAAGGCTTTCAGAACCGGTTGACATACGACTTGGTTTTAGTGGACCCAAGGTCGCGGTGACTCAACGGTTTTGCAAAAAAATAAAATGTGCAATTTCTTGTCTTATATCCCCCCTTGGAGAAAAAAATGCACAATTTCAACTTTGAAGTTTGCAAATTTTTGTGTCTCCTTGTGTTACAATTTGGCAAAAAAGAATTCAAGTTTGATCCTTTATTGTTTGTAAAATTAACAAGGCTTTTGAGAAGATATTAGGTTCCCTAATTTTGCAAATAATTGCAAAAATGGTGCTCTTATATGTCTTATATCCCCATTTTTGGAGAAAACAAAAGCACTCATTGTTCTTAATTGTGCAAAAAATAGGTTTCTTGTTTGTCTATTTTAATTTGCAAAATTTGAAATAAAGTAATAAAAATAATTTTTTAATAATAAAATAATTTTGTTTTATAATAAATCATTAATATAAAATAAAAAGAATGATTTTTCATAAAAACAAATATTATATTATAAAAAAAGTATTTTAAAAAACTTTTAACAAAATAAATGCAAAAATAAAATTATACCTTGGGGCTTTTTATTTTTTAAATAAAAAAATTATTTTGTTCCCCGACGGGAGTCGAACACACGACCTCCCGTCGGGTAGCGCATTAACGCTGGCCTCGCCACCAATCGGGCTAGCTAGCCCCATGGGTGGTAAAAGGGTCGCCTTCATCTTGAAGGTGTTTTCTGCCCCCCAACAAAAAAAATTAAAGCCTTAGAAGGCTTTTGAGATATATAATCCCATATGCGCCCTACGGGCGCAATGAATAGGTTTAATACGAAAAATACGTCATTTGATTAATGATTGCCTTAGGGTAATCAAACCCATCCATTTTGCCACCATAAATGACCAATCACAAACTACCATAGAGATGAGCCACACATACCCTTCAGCTAATCGCTCAACGCCACACATCAGCCTAGAACCTCACGCTTGCCACGTAAGACAAATAAAAAAACTGCCACTTGTTGCACTAGATGGCTGCCATGTTTGATCATCAATAAGCGTGATCACCAGATCAACAGATCTTGCCCTCGAGATTCATGTCATGTGTCCAATTCACTAGTGCCACATCATCACCTTGAAGAGCATACCAGGTCAAAAGATCACCTCTCGCCACGTGTCCATCCTTGTTAGGTCACCTACCATGTCAGTAATGCATAAATCAATATCAGCTATCTTGGGATCTATGTCTCAAAGCGCATGCTCGTCTATCACCTTGGTATACGTGCAGGTTCGAATCACATGCTGGTCTGTCACCTTGGTGTGTATGCAGTTTTGGATCACGTGTTGGTAAAAGGTTATCAAGTGGTTTGCTCCAGGAGAATTCGTGCCAAGATGCACATGTTGGTGGTGATGCACATGTTGGTAGTGTTCTGTATCGGGTGCCAAAAACCAATTAGTGAGGGTTTGCTTAAGCTGAGTTTTTACACTTGTCAAATGTGGCACTTTCATGGCAGATATCAACTCAATCAGATTTCAGGCCCGCTAGTCATGTCATTTGTAGGCCTGGTCATCGATGATCGGAGGGTCCCTTGCCCTCATGTGGATCGGTCATCAAATGTCGGTATTGCTTGTAGGAGTGGGTTTCCTGTCCACGTTAATATGATAGGTCATGTAAGATCTAACAGGATGTCAGATCTGCAGGCCTGTAGCCAAAATGTCAAAGCTAAAAGCTAATAAAGTTTGAACACTAATGCCTAATAAAATTCACAAAAAATTTACAAAAATAATTATTTCGTGCCACATAAAATTGTGAATGCCTTGCCCAACTCTACCTAAAAATTTATGCAGCTTTTAGATGCCTCAAATATCATGTCAAGACTCCAGAGAATGCTACCTCAGGAAATGTGCCTTGCTGCTCAATATCCACTTTGAGAACCATTCTGAGTAGTAGGTTCAGGGGGTCCTATCTCAAGATTTGTGCCCCCTGATCAAGCTCTGCTCTTGTCCCGCTCAAGTAAGTCGTAGCTCTGATACCAATGATAGATTAGGAAACCATAGGTAATTGCAAACATTGGAAAATATTATTGAATATGTAGGTATATATAACATTAGGAAAAATAATATCTCCTCCTAATATGCTAAAAAAATGCATAAATGTTGCCCCCGTGAAGGTAGCTAACCACTAACCTAGTTACGTAGTCAAAATGACTACAATGACTAACTAACCCTAGGTAACTAGTAAAAGGTAAATACTAGAGGTAAAAAGTAACAAACTAATTTTTACCATGCGGTAAATTAAATCTACCTAGGTGAATCTTACAAATTATCAAACTAAAAAAGTGAATCAGGTCCTCTAAGACATGCTTCGCATGTATTAAATGGATCATAAAACTAAATGGGAGGAATATCTCTACCTATTGGAATTTACTTATAACAATAGCCATCATCCTTCTCTAGGGATGACACCTTTTGAGGCCCTGTATGGGAGGTGATGTAGAACTCCTATATCTTGGGATGATCTGGAAGATAAAATTGTGATCAGATTGAACACTATTAAGGATATGAAAGAACAATTGAAAATAATCCTCCAAAGGCTCAAAGAAGCCATGGATTGACAAAAGAGTTATGCTTACCTGAAAAGTATCCCAAGAGAATTATCTATGGGAGACAAAGTCTTTCTCAGAGTCAAACCCCATAAAAGCTCTATTATATCTTCAAATCTTGATCCTAGATTTGTGGGCCCTTTCAAAATATTAGGGAAGATCAGCCTGATGGCATATAAACTTGCATTTCCACCCAATTTTTCAAAATTCCATGATGTCTATCATGTTTCCCTATTTCATAAGTATATTGTTGATCCTTCACATGTTTGGGATGTGTTTAACTTGCATATGGTAGATCCTCTTGCAGTTGAAGTTCATCCAGTTCATATTCTTGCCTATCATACCAAGTAATTAGGAAAAAGAGTTATTAACCAATGTAATGACCAATTTTCAAAAAGGAATGCTACAAGGAAAAATATAGATTCTATAAAAAGACAATTCCCTTATCTTTTTGAAATATGATTAAAACACAGAGGATTGTGTTTGAAATTAGGGGGAGAGAGTATAATGGTCCTCCCAATAACGTTCTACGATATTATTATTTTTTTTGAAAATTTTGAAAAAACTTGTATTAAAACAAAGATCAATTACAATATGGGAAGAGAATCTTCCCAACCGAATTCAGAGAGAACACATGCTTACAATAGTAGAAGAATATTTGCAATGGAGCCAAATCTCCTGAACCATTAACTATCTAGTAGGGGGGTCGACATGGACAGTTGATGTAGATTGTCACAAAATCACGACACTATTCTTCCCCTTAGGCCACGCACATGCAACATGTCACGATATCGTGACACCTTTCCCATTTGGCCATGAAAAAGCAACATGTCTTGATATCGCAACATTTTCCTCATTTGGCCGCAAAAATTCAACAAGTCATGATATCGCGACACTTTTCTCCTTTGGGCATGAAAGTGCAACATGTCACGATATCACGACACTTTTTCTCTCTCGGTCGCGATGAAGCAACATGTCACGATATCGCGACACCTTTTCTCCTTTGGCCGTGAAAATGCAACATAGAAAAAGTGTCGCGATATTGCGACAACATTTCTCCTTTGGTCGTGAAAATGCAACATGTTGCGATATCGCGACACCTTTTCTCCTTTGGCCATGAAAATGCAACATGTCGTGATATCGCGACACCTTTTCTCTCTTGGCTGCAAAAATGCAACATGTCGCAATATCGTGACACCTTTTCTCCTTTTGCTATGAAAATGCAACATGTCACGATATCGCGACACCTTTTCTCCCTTGGCCGCAAAAATGCAACATGTCATGATATCGTGACACCTTTTCTCCCTTAGCCGTGAAAATGTAACATGTTGCGATATCGCGACACCTTTCCTCCCTTGGTCGCGACGAAGCAACATGTCGCGATATCGCGACAACTTTCCACCCTTGGCCCCGACGAAGCAACATGTCATGAAATCATGACAACTTTCCACCCTTGGCCGCAACGAAGTGACATGTCACGATATCGCGACAACTTTCCACCCTTGACCATGATGACGCAACATGTGATATCACGACAACTTTCCTCCAGTGACTGTGATGATGCAACATGTCACGATATCGTGACAACTTTCCTCCAGTGACCACGACGATGCAACATGTCACGATATCACGACAAATTTCCACCCTTGGCCACGACGAAGCAACATGTCACGATATAGCGACAACTTTCCACCCCTGGCCGTGACGAAGCAACATGTCACGATATCGCGACAACTTTCCACCCCTAGCCGCGATGAAGCAGCATGTCACGATATCATGATAACTTTCCACCCTTGGCCGTGACGAAGCCACATGTCACGATATCGCGACAACTTTCCTCCCTTGGCCATGATGAAGTGACATGTCGTGATATCGCGACAAATTTTTGCCCTTGATCGCGATGATGCAACATGTCACGATATCATGACAACTTTCCTCCAGTGACCGCGATGACACAACATGTCGCTATATCACGACAACTTTCCTCCAGTGACCGCGATGACGCAACATGTCACGATATCGCGACAACTTTCCTCCCTTTGCTTTTTCTTTGATCATTGGCTCAAGGACCTTTCCAGACCCTGTATAATCACCTCATCCTCAATATCCATTTCACTGTGCAACTGAACTCCAACCTCCTTTTCTGCACCCATCTTAGCTAGAAAGTCAGTCGCTTTGTTCAAATATCTACTCGCATAAACTGGTATCACGTCCTCCAATTCCTTTCATAATTATTTAATTTGGGTAACAAAAGCCCTCAACCTCCAAGCTTTCAGATCAAAGTTCCTCATGCAGTCTAGAGCTCTAACTATTATTTGTGAGTCTGATTCAAGAATAATCCTACAATGGCCATGTTTCACTGCCCAAACAGAAGCATACTTGATGGCAATGGCTTCGACTTCATTGTTAGTGGATCTTCCCAGGCCTTGCAATTCCCAATAGAGCACAGTCCCAGCATGGTTCTGGCACACCACTCCAATTCTGGCTCTACCCAGATTGACTTTTGCAGCTCCATCAGTATTGATTTTAATCCAACCTTTAGGGGGAGGTTTCCATCCAGAGGGATTGAAATGGGCCACTCAAAATTTTAGTCAAAATGGGAGTCATTTACTGTATAGACGCCAAGACTCCCAAAGCCCCAGGCTAATTCATCCTCCACATCCAGAGGGAGGTTGTCAAAATTTTAGTCATGATGGGAGTCAAATCCAGAGGGATTGAAATGGGCCACTCATCCAACTTCTTGAACTGCTTAAACTTACACTCCCCCAGCTGAGTAGTTGTGAAATAACTTTCAATACGGATCCATCCCTTGGCTTCAATGGCTACTTTTATTGGTTGTAATTCTAGAAATTTAGCAATGATGGGTGGGAACTGATCCCAAGAATCTATCCAAAAATGAGCCTTCTCCCCTCTTCCCACTTTCCAAAATAAGTGGTCTTTAACAACCTGAGACCCTAACTTGAGAGTCTGCCAAACTAGGGACCCTATACCCTCCAAGGGGATGTGAGCTACATCGATTGGGTTGGCCTGTCCCAGGTATTTGCTAGTTAGGATTCTACTGAAAAGGGAGGTGGGTTGGGAGATCCATCTCCAGTACAGCTTTCCAGCCAAAGCTTTATTATTTAGATTAGATTTTCTCAAACCCATACCTCCTTTAACCTTGGGCTAGGTAACTTTGTCCTAGCCCACTAAGGCCCACTTTCTCTCTCCCTTTTCTCCTTCCCATAAAAAATTTCTAGCCATCCTGTCCAACTCTTTCCATATTGTAATCGAGGCAGCCAGGATAGAGAATTTGTAAATTGGCATGGCTTGAATGACTGACTATAAGAATGTTAATCTGCCACCATAACTTAACCACTTGTGAGACCAGTGATTAATTTTGTCCTTGATACACTCCAGCAGATTCCTCCATGTGTCTAATTTTAGCTTCTTAAAGTGCAAGGGGGCCCCTAAGTAAACCACTGGGAGAGAAGTCCTTGTGAATCCCAGGATTTCTAAAATTTTGTTCTGAAGCCTTTGCTCCAGATTAAAAAAAACCACTTTGGATTTCTTGTCATTAATGACCTATTGAGTAGCCCTGAGATAGACATTAAGAGTATCCCTAATCATTCTTGCTTCCCTGAAGCTGGTCACTCCCACCAAACCAGTGTCATCCACAAACTGTAGGTGCGTTAAAACTTTGTCACCCACCCTGATACCCAATAATCTACCTTGTTGTCTTCTCCTCAAGAAAATTCTACCAAGACCTTCAGCCAAAATGAGAAAAAGATAAGGAGAACATGGATCCCCCTGGCGCAGTCCCCGAGTAGCTCCAAATGGTTGCAAAGGAAGGCCCTTGATTAGCACAGAGTAAGTCGGGGTAGAGACACAGCTCATGACCCACTCTATCCGGTACTGAGAGAAACTAAAGGTTGCCATCATTTTAGCTAGGAAACTCCATTCAACCCTGTCATAAGCCTTTGACATGTCCAGTTTTATGAACATACCTTTATTACCAGAAGTGTGCATTGAATGGATTGCTTCCTGGGCCACAACCACCCCATCCAGAATCTGCCATCCCTCAACAAAACCTCCTTGTTCAGAGGAGACAATGTTGTGAAGAAGAGGTTTTAAGCGCTCAGCCATTACCTTTGTGATTATTTTGTACAACACATTACATAAGGCAATAGGCCTATAATCTGAAATATGAACCCCCTCCTCCCCTTTTGGAATTAAGGTAATGAAAGTGTGGTTTATAGCTTTAAGCATTCTATTATTTTCTCTGGAATCTTCTACAACAACCCTTACATCTTCCTCTAAGTAGTCCCAGAAAGCCTGAAAAAACTCAATTGGGAAGCCGTCTGGACCTGGAGTTTTACCAATGCTCATTTCGAAGACCACAACTTTCAATTCATCTCTATTAATGGGTTTGAGGAGGGCCTGATTTTCATCCTTAGAAATAACAGCAGGTATGACAGAAATAACTTCATTTTGGGCCTCTACATCTTGTACCACACTTTTCTTAAAAATCTTAGAAAAATAATCCATAGCATGGGAATGTAGACCTAGAAGTGTATCAAAGGAATGACCGTTCTCATATTGAAGGGCCTCCATATTATTCATCTGTCTTCGAGCACAAGCAGTCCGATGAAAGAATTTTGTATTTCTGTCCCCTTCTAATAACCAGGTGGTTCTTGCTCTCTGCTTCCAATAGGTCTCCTCTTGGTTGTCAATGTCCTCAACCGCTGTACGCAAGGCATCATCCTCAGATTTGATATGGTCTATAATTACTCCTTCTCTGAACTGTTTTTGGACCTCATCCCATCTGGCCACCAATGGAGCTCTTTGGGCCCGAAAGTCTATTTTATTAGCATGCCTCCAATACTTCAACTGAGTTTTGACATATTGTAGTTGTTTGTGGATTTTGAACATTGGTCTCACATAAGCTGGGCGGCCTTCATCCCACCATTATGGAATTTTCTCCCGAAGTTCTTCTTTCTGAAGCCAAAAATTCTCAAATCTAAAAGGTTTGTGATGCTGCCCCATCCTAGTCCCGCATTCCAACAGAATGGGACAGTGATCTGAAACTGGGCCTTCTAAAATCTGAAAATTTATATTCCATTTTACAAACGCCTCCTTCAAAACCAAAAAATGATCTAGCTTAACCTTCCTGCTATGTGGCTCCCACCTTTTATTAGTCCAAGTGTAGTTAATGCCAGGACATTTAATGTCCACTAAGTGCAAAGCCTAGACTTGGGCAATCATGAAATGGTCCCCTGGGTCCAAAAATGGTGTTCCCCCTTCCTGGTCTCTAGAAGATAATTTAGCATTAAAGTCCCCCGCTATAATCCAGTCTAGATCTTCCCTTGAGGTTCACATGTTATGCACAACCTTCCACTACCGCAGTGACATTATTCCTAAAAAGAGAAGTGAGAACACCCCTCCAGGCAAGATGTTCTATTGCAGACAATTCAAGAGAGTTCCACAGAGTAACAATCCCCCCTGAGGCACCTTGGGCAGCCACATCCATATCTAGCACCCCTCAAAATTCTGTTGACTATTTTGGACATAAGATCTAATGACATCTTAGTCTCCTGTA
Organism: Wollemia nobilis; assembly: GCA_028583015.1. Classification (NCBI taxonomy): domain Eukaryota; kingdom Viridiplantae; phylum Streptophyta; class Pinopsida; order Araucariales; family Araucariaceae; genus Wollemia; species Wollemia nobilis. The sequence continues at coordinate 6,020,146 of JAQPPZ010016946.1, read as the reverse complement.
AAAGCAAAAAATCAGTATTACGATTCTCTAAAAGTCTTCAAACAGCAGATTGATGGGTTCTTCTATTTTAAACCCTCACATTCCATGATTGTATAATCATTGGTTACCATGGAAGCAATAAGATTCTATTGTCCTCACCGATCCTCCCGTGATCAGTTTGTCTCCTTGGGCTGCTAGCAACTCCTTATTGGATCTTCTACCTACTCCCTGAAAATTTCTATTTTTTATCTTTTTTCTACCTGGGTTATCCCCAAAGTTGGCCTTTCCCTATTCTTCTCTGGTATTCCCATGCTGACATCCTGAGATACTATCTGCTCTTGATTATGCACTACTAAAGCCCCTGAACACACTGGCTGTGATACCTCACAGAGTTCAACTACTTGTCGTATGACGGGAGGAGATGAGAGAGGGAGTTGCCCGGGAATATTAGAATTTTCCTTATTACCCTCCATGCCCTCCATACATTGTTCCTCTTCATCAACCAGTGACTTAAATATCTCATACCTATTGGCAGGTCTGAGATGGGATTGCTCATTTCCCTCTTTTTTCTTTGTCCGTCTTTTTCTTCTGGGTTGTTCAAAACCCTCTATCTGAGCTTCCTAGCCCTGAATGGTGCTATTAGAATCTTTATTAAGTGTTGCCTTATCCTCTTTAGGCAAGTTTGGCATTCCTAAAGGGGCCTCCATTTTAGCATTCATATTATTAGGGCAAAAATGGGCCAAATGTCCATGTTTGTGACAAAACCTACATCTGAAGGGTAGGGCCTCATAGTCCAGTTGTTGAATCTAGGAGAGTCCTGCCAATTCAATTTCCATTTCTGTCGACAAAGGCTGGCTGAGATCCATCTCCACACATATTCTTGCATACACCACCATGCTCCCTTCAATTGTGTCTCTGGAAACACCCAGATGTCTTCCAATAGAATTGCCAATCCTTGCCAACACCTGCTCACTCCATAATTCCATTGGAAGAGCATATAGTCGGATCCATACTGGGATAGCAGTAGGTTCAACTCAAGGATCAAATCCCACTCTCCATGGTTGAACAAATAGCCCTACCGGGCCATGATTTTTCTTCTCTAACTCGAAAGCCCTATTTCTATCGACCAAAGACGAAAAGCTAACAATAAAATATCCATTGCTAATAAACCACAATGAATACTCACCGTGAGGCTCCTAGTTTTGGTGGATCCAAGAGTGCAAAAAATTCAGGGAAGGACGTATACCCATGAACTTGTAGATTAAATCGTGATTAGCTCTATAAATGACTGATTCTTCAACCATACTTGGCTCGATGACAATTTTTGGCCTAGTTTCGGCCTGCGACAAACATCCATTCACACGATGTGCTGTCGACCTATTCCCAACAACCGTGAAGAGCATTTTATATGCCATTTTTTGAGCTTCATTGTTCTTTGGAGGAGAATTTTCTTTAAACAAATCTGCATATGAGTTGCTAATCCCTGGAAAAGGAGCCGGAGAAGTCCCCATTGGACCCTCCTGGGGCACCAATCTAGCATTTAGATCCACCGTACCCCGAAGGCACTTCTGCAAACCAGCTGATGCCCTAGATTTTTTGAAGTTTCAAAAACCCTAGTTCAGCTTCTACGATATTATTATTATTTTTATCTTTATGTTACTATCTATAATCTAGATGATTATGATTGATCAATGAATATCTATGTTATTGCTATGATTGGTCAAAATATGTTTTTAATATTGTGGATTGATCTACATTATTGTTGCCTATGACTTATGGATATGATATTAATTATTATTCAGGGTACTATTATTTGTAGCTATTGAACATTTATTCTAGCATATTTTATTATTGGACATGGTACTACTAATGGTCTTTGTCTTGCAAGTATAAGTTTCAAAAAATATGAGTGAGAAATGATGACGGTGGGGTATCCCTATGGATAAGGGTGAAAGAAAATGAAGAGCCTTACAACAAAACTTCATCCAATGGCTCCTATAATTGTATTTCATTTAGTTGCATTAGGTTGTACGCTTGTATGATATGTGTATATATGCTTGGTATCCTTATGCTTTAAAATCTAGAGAAGAGTATTTTAAAGGTATTTTCTTCTATATATACAAAATAGGTATATATTTATATATAAAGAGACCATGATTGATCATATATACATATGTATATAAATATATAAAATACGTAAATAATATGTTGTGACCTAAGTGCAAAAGTAAAGAGGTAATTAAGGATATTTCTTTCCTTACTGTTGGTTTTTATATGTGGTGGTTTAAACATGTTAAACACCTTCCTTTTTCAAATAATAACTTGCTTTGAAATTTCACATCACCTGACCGCACAATATGGTGACAAGTGGTCCCCCTATGCAAGCCATATTCTATATATGGGAGTTTTGTGATGGCTTGGGCCTATCTGAAGGGTGCGTAAAATTAATTGGTATATGTGTTTGGGTGTGTGCGTGATTAACTTTGGGAACCTAATCTTGTAACAAGTGCTAGTGGACGCCTGCGAGACACAGGTCATCCCTTAATTATTTTGGTTATGTTTCTATTGATACATGGCAAGTTTTTATATGCTCTTGTACGATGCTTGTGAAGTTTGTAATTTGCTCTTGTTGTTATAATCTGCTTGTGAAATTTTCATCTACCTGCTTTTGTTGTAATACAACATGAAATATCTAGTTTAGGATATACGAATTTATATATATATATATATATATGGGATATTCGGTATGACTATTATTTTAAATAATACACTATTATGCATGTTGATGTTTGTGCATGATAACTGGTGTGGAAATGATAATTTTGGTAGATATTTGTTCTCTTTTTTGCCCATGATAACACATAAAAATATTTATTTTGCCTAGTTAGTTATGGAATCAATGCACTATGTCAATGATTATCTACCAACTCAATGAACGCTGTTCATATAGCTTATAATTTCCATTGGATATTAAGAAATTTTTTAAGTAATCATTTGATTACCTTTTATCTAAATTAATTAATATGGGGTAAACTAAACTGAAAACCGGATAATACCTCACTGAGAGATAAATTGAAGCTTTGTAGAAAATTATAATAAATCCTTATTAATTATCAAATGGGTTTGAGAATGAAAATATGATACTGCATTAATGGTAAGCCAACTGTTATGACCGACGCACACAGAAGAAGATGATTTGGTTTTAAAAACTTTATAATTTTTTGGCTCTTGTAATAAAACAAAAGGTACATAATATAGACTTTCAAATAATCAGGAGAGCGAGTTCATTTGAATTACTTAAAGGGATAATGATGTCATTGTAAAATTTATTCTTGCTCTTCAGCCTCCCGTTAACAAACGATGCGCCAAAATTTATGATTATAATTGCTCCACGTGCCTAAAAATTTTAACAAGTGAACCTCTAGCTGTCGTTGAAGAACAAGAAAAAAAAACTCATAATATATCATTAATTTTCAAATGCTCTTAGGGCTCATTAAAATTAAATATGCCTTAGTCACCACTTGTGAAAACTGCAATCACTAGTTTTAATTAATATAGTTGAATTGATTTAGTTGAATGATGAATTTGCTAAGGTGGAGTTTGAATTCTTAACTATACTCAGTGTAAGAAGTATGTTATTGAATGCAAATAAGAGCAATAGAAAATACACCTCATTAAATGAATTAGCTTGATTTAATCCAACTATCTCTTTAAACCTTGATGGTTTTACATATTTGCATGATTAGAATAGTTGACTTGGTCAAATTTATTCGTGCTAGTTTAATTCTTCTATGATTAATTATCTTAAAGTAAAATATGTTAATTGTAATAGCCTATATTATTTAGTGGAAGAGTATTATTATCAGAAGGAGCTTGCATTAAAATAATCATAATAAAGCTTCTGCTTAAAATATCAAAATAGATATATTAGTTAACATATTTGCAATGTAGACCTTGATTAGCTCATGAATTAGGAAAATTATATGAAGATATTTGAAAATAGATTACTGAAATTATGAAGGAAACAAATGTGAAATACTTTACTAGATCAAGGGTTATGAATTGAGAAACTGATGAATTTTTCTTATATCTAGATAAATAGAAAACTAATAGATTTCTCTCAAAAAAAAATTGGGAATATCAAAATTATGAAAAAGAATATCTAAAATACATTATTTGATTACAGAAAGAAAAATATAAATCCTTTTGTAAGGATGAACCCTTTTATAAAGGGAGAATTTAATTATCTTAGACTATAAAAAGGAAGATTATTTTCTTAAAAAGAATTAATAGACTCTTTCAAGATTTAAAGATAAATAATATGGTTTCATAAATAGATAAGATAAACTATTAATAAAAACTAATGAATTACCTTGTATAAAATTAAAAGGGGACATAACTAAATAAAAACTTAGTGCCTTTGGAGAAAGAAATATATAAGGGGAGGAAACAACATTAATAAATAAAAATTCCTTCCCTCTTGAGGGGTGTGAAAATTGTTAAATAAAACCTTTTGGGAGAAATATGAACCATAGGATAATTATAGGATGGTAGATAATATAACCCCGAGTCAAATATTAAAACCAACACCCTAAACTTATGAAACTAAGACACCCAAAATCCTTCGAAAATATGGGAAGGCATCCAATAGGATTCGTAGGTAACCACTACGGATGAGTGGTATGGGATGCTCATTCGGGTCACCATATGAGCAGTACGGTGGTGGTTCCTTATGCATGATTGTTAAATAATGAGTCTTGAAGGAAGAACCTTGTCTTTAGGGTAAGATCACCTGTGAGAGGATATCTCGATGGAATGAGTCCATGATAAGACTACAATAATTTGGTATGGGATAAATTACTACATTTGCAATCTTGTTAAGGAGACCATGATCAGACCAAGGAATTGGTAGAACCTTAGCTGCCCATGGGATGAGACGCATGGTCTTCAACTAAGCACCATAGAATTCATGCTATCCTTGCATGTTAAGTAATAGATGGGTTTAATTCATACCCAAGGATCCACTCAACATGTTAAGGAAGGGAAGTATGCATCCTCCTCTAGATGATATATACACCTATAGGATAACCCACATTGTGATATTGGATTCACCGAACAATGGATGATATGGATAGGATCACAAAATGGCACTGTCCATGGGACCTGACCAGTATCATCCACTTGGAATATTGTCTACAGTGGTCCAGACCCTAAACATGGGATACAATGCTATGTATTGATATTGATATAAAAAGGGTGTAAAACTAAACTTTAAAATCAATTTTTTTTTACCATTGTTAGGTACCTTTCTAGTTTGACAAATTTTAAGTGTGTTAGAACATTAAAACCAGTGTGTATTTGGATGGGTTGTCTCAGTTGGTATCAAAGCCTAGGTTGTAAGATTCTTAGACGATAAGGCTCCAGGGATTTTTGTGAATAGACTCTAAAATCTATCCCTTTTAAACAAATTATGATTTTTTTGAAACTGATATAACTCATGTATACTCGGGTAATGACTCCAATGCGATGAGGGGTATCCTCAAGGAGATATGTATGCCCTAACTAGGAAGAAACTCCCATTCGTACTCGAAGGGAGAGAAGAATAAATGAATCATAATGGAAAGGGGAAAACACAATCCTAATGATGCAACAAATGCAAGAACAAATGAAGCAACAACAAGAAGAAATAGATCGACAATGAGAGACCATGGCTAAAGAGATGATAGAGACCTTAAATAGGTAGGTTAGAGGGAAAAGTATAGAAACTAGACCTAAGAGGAGTTTGGAGAGAGATCTTGAAAAGAGCACTGATAGACTAGAAGAATTTGGTCAAACTCAAGTTGGAGAGGAACTACCTCAGGACATGAAGAAGGTAGTCATCTAAAAATTTGACAGTAAAGGTGATGGTGATGTCATTGAGCAATGGCTAAGTGAAATTGAAACCTACTTTTCAATGAAAGACCTATCATTTGAATCTCAGACTACCTTGGCCATCTTGCACGTAGTTGATGAGGCTCTTAAGTGGTGGAATATTTTCAACAAGGTGAAGAAAATTAAACCATCAGAGTTAAAATGGGATAAGTTTGTCAAGGAATTACGAGATAGATTCTTGACCAAACAATTTTATGTTGAAAAATTTGAGGAGTTCTACACACTTTAGCAAGAACCAATGACAATTGAACAATATTACCAAAAATTTATTCGACTGCTCAAGTATGTGCTAGAATACAATAACAACGGAGATGAGAGGTGTAGAAATTTATTTTGGGAACGCATCCCAAAATCTAAACTTTCATAAACTTAATCCTGAGAATTTACAAAGAGCTTAGGATTTGGCTAGACAAGAGGAGAAAACCTAGAAAAATAAAAGGCTTACTTCAACTATTAGAAAAAAATAGAAAATGAGGACAAGCTAAGGAAAAGAAAGAGCCAAATATTTTTAAGTTGGAAACAGAACAAAAAGTTTAAATAAGCCAACAAGGAAGGACCCAAAAACAAGACCTTCCCCGAAAAGAATAAGAAAATCCAATCAGGAAGGATGAACCAAAAACCCACACATCAGAGTAATTAGTCTGTACCAGGAAACAAGGGGACAAAAAGCAAAATGAAAAATAAGGCTCCTAAGGTGGGATGCTTTGTATGTGGAGGATCACATTATGCAAATAAATGTCCATAAAGGGCTAAAAAAAGGAAATACCCTAAATAGCAGCCACACCTGATCTATGCTACTATAGGTAACCCCAACCTCAATGGTCAAGCTATGCCTTTACTTTTAAAAGGTAAATTATTCAATAAAAATATAAATATTTTAATTGATAGCAGAGCAACAAATAGTTTTATTTCTTTAAATTTAGCTAAAGATATACCAGTAAGACCAGGAGTTTTGGCCAATGGATGGAAGGTTGAGTGTGGATCTAGACAAACTTTTTCTTTCAACCAATGTCTGTTTGATGCCCATATTTTCTTACCTAGTGGAAAAACTAAATGACATCTATATGTAGCACCCTTATACTCATTTGATATCATCCTTTGTATGGATTGGTTAAAAGAACATAGAGCATGCATATATTTTCAAGCTAGGACCTAGTCAATGGACAAGAATCAACTATGAGAGGGGTACTATCCAACCACATCTATTGTCTATCTTACAACTCATAAAGACTGTTAGGAGACATGGGGCGGTCTACGTGGTCAAAATAAATAGACATGATGAAGATGAAGTCAATGAAGAACTGTACAAGAAATTTTTGATATTAAATGAGTTTTCATCCAAACTTCCTCCATAACGAGAATTTGACTTCTCCATTGAACTTATACTGGGAGCAGAACCTATTGCAAGATATCCCTATCGGATAACTATGATTGAATTATAGGAATTGAAAGTACAACTCCAATATTTGTTGAAAAAGGGCTTGACTAAACCCAGTGTATCATCTTGGGGAGCATCAATATTATTTTTGAAAAAGAAAGATTGGTTCTTAAGGCTATGCATTGACTATATGATGCTCAATAAGGTAACTATCAAGAATAGATACTCCTTGCCGAGAATAGATGATTTATTTGACCAATTGAAGGGGGAAACTATTTTCTTGAAGATTGATATTTGAACCAATTATCATCAATTAAGAATTAGGGATGAAGACATGCACAAAAAAGACCTTCAAAACAATATATGGGTATTATGAATTCATAGTTTTACCCTTTGGGTTAACTAATGCCCCAACAATATTTATGAACCTCATGAATAGTATCTTTCATGAGCAACTGGATCACTTTGTACTCATATTTCTAGATGACATTCTGATCTACTCACAAACAAAGGAGGAGCACGATCAACATATGAGAATCGTACTTGAAATATTAAGGAAAAATCAACTGTACGAGAAGCTTGCTAAAAGTGAATTCTATACCCCACAAGTCCAATACCTGGAACATGTCATATCAGTTAATGGGATTGCTATCGGTTCTAAAAAAGTTGAAGCAATTATTAATTGGCCTGCACCCATGAATATGTTTTAAGTATGTAGCTTTATGGGGATGGCAAGGTATTACAGACATTTTTTTAAGGCTTTTTCGAAGATAGCCTATCCAATAACTAATTTTTAAAGGAAAGGAAAGACATTTAAATGGATAGATAAATGCGAAGAGGCTTTTAGGATGCTTAAGGAAAGATTAAAAACTACCCAAATTTTAAAAATTCTTGATCTATCAAAAAAATTCATCGTCTATACTAGCACCTCTATTGAAGGATTGGGTGGGATTTTGACCCAAGATGGATAGCTTATGAGTCTTGAAAGATCAAAAAGCATGAACTTAACTATGCTACACATGATTTGGAGCTAGCAACTATGGTACATGCACTCAAGATATGGAGACATTACCTATTGGGAAAACCCTTCGATTTAAAGACTGGTCACTAGAGTCTGAAATACATATTCACCCAACCTCTCCTTAATATGAGGTAACACAAGTGGATGGAATTCCTTGCTTAATATGAATTTGGCACTGAATATATTAAGGATAGAGAAAATAATATAGTAGATGCCTTGTGTCATAGGAGGCATATAGCTACTATGTATATAAGCCACATATATTTATTTGACAAGATCAGGGAGCAACAATAGGTTGATGATTATTGTGTTAAATATCGAGGATGGATTGAGGAAGAACTTGAGAGAGGTAAGGAATTTTCATTAAGAATGACCTATTGCTCTTTAAGTATAGACTCGTGGTCTTATAATCGAGAGGATTGAGGATCCTTATAATACAAGAATCCCATTGTACCCCTTACTCAGCACACTTGGGAGGGACTGAGAGGAAAGAGAATATGAAGAAGACCTTCTATTAGCTAGGAATGAAGTGGGATATCAATAACTTTTTAGTCAAATGTCTGGAATTCTAAAAGGTAAAATCTGAACATCAACATCCAGCTAGGCAACTATACCCTCATGATATTCCAGAGCAAAAGTGGTAAGTTATATTAATGTATTTAATTATGGGACTACCCAAGACCAAATACCAACATGATGCAATATTGGTTATGGTGGACAAATTGACCAAGGTTTCCCACTTTATATTAGGTAATATTAAATATGATGCACCCACCATTGCTAGAAAATTTTCTAGGGAGATTATGCGGTTGTGCAGATTCCCTGAAATTATTATTTTAGATAGGGACCCTAATTTTACCTTTGAATTTTGGCAAGATTTGCATCAAGCTTTGGGTACGAAGCTAAATATTAGTTATGCATACTATCCAGAGATAGATGGCCAAACTAAAAGAGTGAGTTATATCCTTGAAGACATGCTTCGCATGTATTGCATGGATCATAAAACTAAATGGGATGAATATCTCTACCTAGTGGAATTTGCTTACAACAATAGTCATCATGCTTCTCTAGGGATGACACCTTTTGAGGCTTTGTATGGGAGGTGATGTAGAACACATCTATCTTGAGAAAATTTGAAGGATTGAATTGTGATCAGATCAAACACTGTTAAAAATATGGAAGAACAATTGAAAATAATACACCAAAGGATCAAAGAAGCCATGGATCGATAAAAGAGTTATGTCGACTTGAAGAAAATCCCAAGAGAATTCTCTGTGGGAGACAAAGTCTTTCTTAGTGTAAAACCCCATAAAAACTCTATCAAATATCCAAATCTTAATCCTAGATTTGTGGGCCCTTTTAAAATTTCAGGGAAGATCATCTCGATGGCCTATAAACTTGCACTTCGACCCAATCTGTCAAAAATCCATGTCTTTCATGTTTTCCTACTTCGTAAGTATATTACTAGTTCTTCATGTGTTAGGGATGAGTTTAAATTGCAGATGGTAAATCCTCTTGTGGTTGAAGTTTGTCCCATTAATATTATTTCCTATAGTACAAATAAATTAGGAAAAAGAGTTATTAACCAGTGTAAGGACTAATTTTTAGAAAGGAATGCTACATGGAAAAATGTAGATTCCATAAAAAGACAATCCCCTTATATTTTTGAAATATGATTAAAACACAGAGGACTGTGTTTGAAATTAGGGGGAGAGAGTGTAATGGTCCTCCCCAGAACATTCTATGATGTTACTATTTTTTTATCTTTATGAATTGATAAAATGGTGAATTTATCTTATATCTAGATAAATAGAAAACTAATAGATTTATTTCTTTAAAAATTTGGGAATAGTAAAATTATGAAAAAATAATATCTAAAATGCATTATTAGATTACTGAAAGAAAAGTATAAATCCTTTTGTAAGGATGAACCCTTTTATAAAGAGAGCATTTAATTAACTTGGATTATAAAAAGGAAGATTACTTTAATAAAAAGATTCAATGGACTCTTCCAAGATTTAAATATAAATAAATATGGTTTCATAAATAGAGAAGACAAACTAAAAATAAAAACTAATGAATTAGCTTTTGTAAAATTAAAAGGGGACAAAACTAAATAAAAATTTAGTGCCTTTGGAGAAGGAAATATATACAGGAGGGAAACAACATTGGTAGCTAAAACTTCCTTCCTTCTTGAGGGGCGTGAAAATTGTTAAATAAAATCTTTTGGGAGAAAGATGAACCATATGATAATTATAGGATGGTAGATAATATAACCCCAAGTCAAATATTAAAACCAACATCCTAAACATATGAAACTAAGACACCAAATTCCTTCAAAAATATGGGAAGACATCCAATAGGATTCGTAGGTAACCACTATGGATGAGTGGTATGGGATATTCAATCGGGTCACCATATGAGTAGTACAGTAGTGGTTCTTTATGCATGATTATTAAATAATGAGTCTTGAAGAGAGAACCCTGTCTTTAGGGTAATATCACCCGTGAGAGGAGATATCTATGGATGGACTCCATGATAAGACTCTACAGTAATTTAATATGGGATAAATTACTACATTTGCAATCTTATTAAGGAGACCATGATCAATGCTAGGGGATTGGTAGGACCTTAATTGCCCATGGGATGAGATGCATGGTCTTTAGCTAAGCACCATAACATTCATGCTATCTTTACATGTTAAGTAATAGATGGATTTAGGTCAAAACTGAGGATCCACTCAACATGTCCCCCTTTAGGTGATATGGGCACCTAGAGGATAACCCACGTTGTGATCTTGGATTCACGAGACAATGGATGAGATGGATAGGATCACAAAATGGCACTGTCCATAGGACCTGTCCAGTATCATCCACTTAAGAGATCATTTGTAGCGGTTTATACCCCAAATATGGGATACAATTCTATGTATTGATACAAAAATATTGTAAAACTAAACTTTGAAATCAAATTTTTTATCCTTTTCAGCTACCTTTCTATTTTGACCAACCTTTAAGTGTGTTAAAACGTTATAACCAATGTGTGTTTGAATAGGTTGTCTCAAAATAGGAGATTTCAAGTCTTGAAGTCAGACCTTGATATTATGGATATTGAGGAGATTAAGAGACCCAAGAAGGAGGTCATATTGGAGAAATTTGGTAGATTGAAGGAGAATGCAAATTGTAGATTGGCTAGAGTCTTTCTATAGGATTGTGAAGACTAGGAATCAACACATAATTTGTTCCACTAGTTTTGAGAATAACTAGTGAAGTTTATTTATTTTAGAATTCTAGAAATTATAAGATATTTGGTACTACTCTCTAAGTTTTTGGTTGCTAGAAAATTAACACCCAAAAGTTGAGAAACTTTCTACAATGAATAGAGAAGAATTTCACCTTCGTTGCTTGAAATTCTATGTGCTTTTATCGTGTAGGGATTAATTATTTGTTGCAGAAAGTTAGAGATTGAAGAGTGACGAGGTCTAAGGCAAAGATGCCATTGGATATTGAAGAATGAGGAGGATCAAGAAAGAAGTCCCTAGAGAAGATTGCAGATGGAATATTGTAGATTGGAGAAGTTGAGGAGATCCTCAAGCGGTTAGATAGAAGAACTTCTAGTTTTGAAAGATAGAATATTGAAGATAGAATATTACAGATTGAAAACTACAGATTGGAGACTAAAGAGACTCGTGCAGAAGGTTCTCATTATAGATTGGATATTTGAGATAAATAAGACCTAAGAAAAGGTCCTATTACAAATTTGAAGAGTAGTAGAAGACTTTAGATATTCAAGAGATTGAGAGTAGTAATTTTTAGAGATCCAAAAAAGAGATCTCGTTACGGTATCCCCATAGTTGGGAGATGTAGGAGACCAGGAATAGGTCCCATTGAAGCTTCGAGAAGAGAAGTTGAAGAGTTTCATAAAGGAGTTGAAGATTTACATAATTAGAAGACCCAAGAGAAGTGGTCTCAAGGAGAATTTGGAGAAAAGAAAGAAGGCTAGAGAAATCCTTATTGCAGGCTTGCAAAAGTGACCCGTTGAGTGATATTTTTGTCCTATCACTAGAATATACTCACAGTCAAGATTCTGCCCGGATATCCTCTCTTGCAAGGAAATATTTGTGATTTCCCCAAGGTTCTGTTTAATGTGTTTATCTGCTTGCAATGCTTAGTGAAAAAGTTGAAATATCAAAATTTAGTTGGATACCCTAGTGTTGCATATGCCTATTAATAAGGGGTCTGTTTTGGTTGATTTGATTTGCAATGATTTTGTTGTTCATGGAATTTATGAAAATGTGAAATTATTGATCAACTATTTACTTTGAAATAACAACCTTTGAAATGTAATAAACATTTGATTTTAACCTTTGAAATTTTGATTTTAATTGATTTTATCTCAAATTGTTAATCAAATTTTATCTCAAATTGTTAATCAAATTTTTATCTCAAATTGTTAATCAAATTTTATCTCAGATTGTTAATCAAATTTTATCTCATATTGTTAATCAAATTTTATCTCAAATTGTTAATCAAATTTTATCTCAGATTGTTAATCAAATTTTATCTTAGATTGTTAATTAAATTTTATCTCCGATTTGTTAAAATTTGCTTGAAAATAAAAATGAAATGACTAAATCTAACTTTACTATGTAAAAACTTTGGAATATCATATTAATTATTCACTTTAATGAAACATTGAAATTATTGAAATTTCAATTTTATGTAAAATGAAATTAAATGATTATTTAAAACTATGCAAAGTTTAAAATTTCAAATTTTCATAAAAAATGTGAATTTACGTAAATATGAAAATTTGAATCTTAATTCTTGAAACCGACGTATTTCTTTTTAGGGTTTTGATTTTGATTTTTTATTTGATGAAACTTTAACAAAAATAAAAGGCTAGGGTTAGAAAAATAAATAAAATAAAAACAAGTCACTGCAACTTTAAAATTTCATCCTAAATCTACATAAACCAAATATTCTAAACCAATTAACATTAATATGACCAGTATTCATACAATCCAAAATTAATGTGATGCAATCTTCTAAGGGAATAACAATATATTAAAAAAAATGAATAAGTCTACCATCCGCATGCATAAAACTTATTAAAATTTCCAATATATTACAACATGAAAAATATTAAATTAATGCTCCTTCATAATACCTTGCTTCAATCGATTACAATGGGTGAAATTCTTGTAGTCCAGCAACCAAGGAGGAGATGCTCTTCAAGAAATTCTAATTTCCAACATGCCCTTTCTCCACAAAGTCTCCAACCTTTTTTTTCATGAGTTTCAATGGATATACAATGTCATTAAATATTGTGATGTCAATATTTTCTAAAGGTAATTCTATCATGGAATATATATTTCATATACTTTTGCTACATAATGGTATTATAAATATATATATATATATATATTCTAAATAAGCGTCTCCACAAAACTTCAATTTTAATTCAGAAATTCCTTGCTTCAATCGATTATCTTCCCGCACAGCCTTGACGTCTCCATATTATTACAAACTTGTACTTAAATTAGCAAAAGATAGTCATCGGTAGCCATATTCAAGTGATTCCAACTTGTGCATTCCAAAATTCTTGTAGAGTGATGGTGAAGGTAAAGAAAAAGTAATTCGTTCTGCAAATGACCTAGGAGGACGATTACAAAGGGGCAACCAACACATTTATCTAACTTCAATAGGTATAATAGAAAATTGATAAAATGCTTTTCCTATTCTGGCATTCACCACCAGACATCAAATCTATATTCATGCTCAATATTAAATCTCCTTGCAATGGTCACTTGATACAGTGCATCTACATTCTATGGTTCTTTTGTTACCTATTGTATTTCTTGAATCATCTATTTCCCCTCAAGATATTTGTCCACACTATAGTCATTGTGAAATTGGAGGAAATCATGGACCAATTCATAGATGATATGCTCGTAGCCCTGTTGCTTGTTATTTTGATGAATTTTGCATTTCACTTACCACAACTAAGGTTGAATTCCTTTAAAATAGCCAAATGTGACATTGAATCATATCACACACTAGTAGATGAATGGCGTCCGTAGTAGCGGATGATGAAGTATGGTATCCACATTCAATTGAATTTAAGGTTTAGTGTAGCCAAACACTGTAACACAAGATTCAAACATCGAAATATTTTTGGAGAATACCATGCAAAGGGCAGTGATATTCACCATCAAGTACACTTGGCAAATAGATATCTTTCACACTTTGATGACCATTGCATTGCATTATATAGCATGTTTAGTCCAGTGGCAATGAGAATGACAATGGTAGCCAAGGAATAAATATCGATTCTGATGTGCGTGAGTGTCCAACACCAAAATATTTAGCAAGATGAATCCTTGGTTACACTTATATTAGACAGAACGTTCAATAAAATCACCACTAGAGCATCAATTTGGTTCACATCATCTATTTCATCAAGAAAAATGAATACCGATTGGATCGAGTAGTCTGATAATAATTACAGTAGAGTCATGTTGGAAATGGGTAGTAGCATATGCAACCTCAACGACAGTGACACAAATAAATCATTAATATTTCATTCTATAGCTTTTACATGGTGTAAAAAATATAGGAGTAAGTGAATAATACCAACTGTTTGAGGGATCACATATATAGTGGACATGCATGCAAAATGTGGAATACGATGCATAGTCATCATATCTTCATCATCTACTAGAGTGTTGTGGATTAATGCTCCAACAAAAAAGCAATATCGCAAATACTATTATTGAATACTAGATGAAACCTCCTATCTAGGGTAGAAAATCTATTTGAGGTAAAAGCATACAGTCTAGCACAACCCCAGTTCGCATCTTCTCACTTCGTCACCATATGAAACATCAAACTTGATGTGATTGACAAAATGAAAGGGTCTGCTTTTGTCTTTGGATGAACCAACATTAGCCAAAAATATTTTAGTATATGGGATTAATCTTACATGTATCTAGAGATGTCACAGTTAAAGATTTATTAACACAAAGTAGAAGTGTCATATGACTTAGCTAGCCCCTTAGTGGTATCTTGATGTTTGTGCATCTGCATTGACTACACCTCTCAAAATCTATGCCTCTGTGTTGATTGTGCTGCGATGTTGCATCCATTGGTTAGTCGGGTCGAGGGTTCACCTTAAAAATTTTGCCACCACTTGATGCCATATCAAAATATTTACTGCCACGTTGACTACGCTTACGTGTTGTGTCCATTGGTTGGTCGGGTCAGGGTTCGCCTAAAAAAGTATACCCATCATTTTTTATAACCTGGATATGTGAATAAACAAAATTTAGAATAGAAAGTCAGGTGAATATAAAATGAACCTTTTATTTTAATCATAATTTATTTTATTATTATTATTATTATTTTATTATTTATATATTTGTTTTGTTAATATATGAGAATATGTAGCTAATCAAGGTATTTGAAATTGCAATTCAACATGTTTAGGTACAGGTCAATATTTCCATTAAAAAGCATGTGGTTCGTTTGGACATGATTTATGCATGGTTTAACAAGATATTAACTTTGACCTCCTCCTTAATTATTATGAAATTTTATCCATTGAATTTTATGAGGAGCTTCTCTTACAAGGATTTAAACTTGAGCTTCCTAAGTTTTGATCTTCTCTGTCGCTCCTAAGGTTTGACAATGAGATCAACTATAAAAATATTAATGCTAAAATCATGACCATGGTGAATCTTCGGACCTCCTTTTGACATCTTGCACTAAAACTCTACCTGAAGACCTTGAAACCTTGACATGTAATTTAACTTTGTAATCCACACTGCAAAACTGTTTGGTATAAATTAACCATAAAAATATTCAATGCAAACAAAATTTCATATTAACATCAAAATTTCAAGTGGGTCCCCAAATTTGGGGTACGTTGTGCAATGGCAACAACAAATGGTGACTCTACTTGGAAAATGCTCCTGAGCATTTTGGATAAAGAACCCAATCTGAAATCAAGAAAACCAAAGATTAGCAAAATATAAATCATCTAGTAATATCCAAGAAATATGGGGTTAAATAGTTTCAATTGAAAGTAAATACTTCATTCGCTTCAGCTTAGTGTGTGTTTTGTGAATTCATTCTTTATTTTTGAATCAATCAGAATTCTATCATCTGTTTTGCAATTAGGCTATTAAATATGTCACTCATAAAATATTACCTCTGCATTGCTCCACTACCAGTCAAGCATCCATAGCTCTGGTGGAGATGACCTTGATCTCTTCTAGACCTTGCTCTACTACCAGTCAGGCATCTATAGCCCCGGTAGAGATTATCTGAACCACCCAAGCATTTGATTGATTTACATTTTTTTTTTATAAGCATTTGATTGCTTTGCAAATATCATATGCGCCTCTTGGGTTAGAGATCATCTAAGGCTTAATATGGAGTGTATAAAATTTTTGCCTAATCAACAAACCAGAATGATTTCATCCTTCAAGAGTCAAAAATATCCTTTAAATGTGATTTTACATGTGAAGCTTTAGCAAAATGTTGTATTACTTCAATATCCACTATTTTAATCCATAATTCAAGAATAACTACTAAATAATCTAATTTCCTTAACTTCAATTTCACCTAATTTCAAACAAGTTATTCATCTTCCATGACTAAGAAACATTTCCAACAAAGTGATAAAATTTTATTGCAACTACACAACTATACCACAATCTGGAAAACAAAAACCAAAACATGTTGTGAAAGTGAAGAAGCAAAATGTGAACATAAACCAAAACATAAAATTTGGCATGAACCTGTATTATTGAAAGACAAAATGAAAAACAAAATTTCAAAAATGAAAACAACAAAAAAAACAAGTGATGATTGTATCCAAATGGTATATACACACACAAAATTATGTACAAGCGAAAGCAAAACAAAACAACAAAGTTATATACAAGCAAAACTTGCAAAACCAAAAACTATGTACAAGAGATGAATATATACAAGTGATGATTGTGCTTTCTATCTCAGGGATGGAAATAATGCTTTAAGAACTACCCATTGATAGGTAAAGGAATACTCTCTCCACTCAAATTCTACAATCTAAATGCATTCTCCCCAAGAATCTCAAAAATTTGGTAGGGGCCTAACCAAAGATTATCAAATTTATTATGATCACCCTTCCTTTCATGTGCCTTATCCCACAATAAAACCAAATCAGCAATCCTAAAGGCTTTGACCTTGGATCTCTTATCAAACCACATTTTAACAACCCCTGATGCTTACTAAAATGTTGTAGGGCATCTTCCCTCTTTTCATCTAGACTCATTAAGTGAGTAAATCTTACCTCTATTTTATCATCAGTTTCAAGATAATCTTTCATAAACTGAAGAGTCTGCAATTTCAAGTTAGCAGGAAAAATGGGATCTTGACCATAAACTAAATGATAAGGAGAAGTGCCAATGGACCCTTTTGATCTAGTTCTATCCACCCATAAAGCATATTTCAACTTGTTATGCTAGTCTCTAGGATTCATTTCCAACAATTTCTTAATTATTGACAATAAGTTTTTATTAGTAGATTCTGCTAAACCATTACCTTGTGGGTAATAATTTGAAGAAAACTTTATGCTTACCTTATTTTCGTAAGCCCATTCTACAAACTGAAGTGAAGTGAAAGCAGAACCATTATCACAAACAATAGAATATGGCATACCAAATCTAGTAACAATGTGTCCTAAAAATTGAATAACTACTTCAGAAGTACAGTTCTTAGTGGGAATGGCTTCAGTCCATCTGGTACAATAATCTGTGGTGGTTAAAATGTATTTGTGACCAGGTGAAGAGTTTGGGTTTATAACTCCTATAAAATCTAAACCCCATTGTGCAAATGGTCTAGCCTCAAATACGGGTTGTAAAGGCATGGAGGCATTTCATTCTCTATTGGTGGTAATCTGACATGTATGGCAAGAATGAACATGGGCATGGGCATATTTGAAAATGTGGGGCCAATAGTAACCAGATCTCAAAATATGGTGCACTGTGGCATTAGCTGATCCATGCCCAGTCCCATACTTACCATGAAAATCCTTAAGAATTTGCATAGACTCATCCTTACTCAAACATCTAAGGAAAATTCCTTCATGATTTCTTCTGTATAACACACCAACTTTAATCATAAAATTAGAGCTTTTTAATCGAAGTGCTCTTCTTTGCATAGCATTAAAGTGATCAGGGCACTTACCATTCAAAATAAAATACACAATGTCATTATACCATTCATCCATGGTGATGCTTTCTGTAGTGTATTGTTGACACACGATTTGAGGATCAATTTCAGCTAGAGACTTTGTCAAACCTTATCCTCTAACAAGCTTCATCGGATGGATCTCTAAATCAAACTCCTACAAAGTAGCCAACCATTTGCCTCTCCTTTCTCCCAGTTCATTCTGCATCAACATTGTTTTGACAGTTGGGTCAGGTACTATTGCAAAAATTCTACTGTGCAAAATGTAATGTCTAATCTTCTTCATAGTTTTGAAAAGAGCATATACCTATTTATCTAGAATAGTGTATTTCAACTGTGCATATTTTAGTGGTGAACTCAAGAAAGCAATAGGATTTTCTGAATTATCTTCGTTCTTTTGAGTTAATACACTAGCAAAAGAATGCTCAGAAGCAAATGAATAAATATAGAAAGGTTTCTTGTAATTAGGACTCACAAGCATAGGTGCAGAAGATATTGCATTTTTAACATCCTGAAAAGTTGCTTTAGCTTCACCAGTCCAATTAATGTTAGCATCCTTTTTCAACATATCATTTAATGGTTTGACTATTTCAGCAAATCCTGAAATGAATTTCCTGACAAAGTTGATTTTCCCAAAAAATGATCTTAATTCTTTTTTGCTACCAGGAAGAGGGATTTTTTGGATGGCTTCGATTCTTTCAGGATCTATGGAAATTCTATCTTTTGAGATGACATGGCCTAAAATTTTACCTTCAGTTACTCCAAAAATGCACTTTTTGGGATTTAGTGAAATGCCATGCTCTCTACACTTTTGAAGAACTTTTCTCAAATCATTAACGTGGTCAGATCTGTTCTTTGAGAAAATAGGAATATCATCAACATAAATAACTATGCATTTACCTATCAAATCTCTAAATGCATAGTCCATGGCTCTCTAAAATGTGGCACCTACATTAAGCAATCCAAAAGGTATTCTTCTATAAGCAAAGGTACCCCACTTCATGGTAAAAGCAATTTTCATTCTATCTTTTGGGTCAATAAGAATTTGGTTATATCTAGAATAACCATCAAGAAAAGACATCATCTCAGAACCATTCACCATTTGCAAAATATGATCAATGGAAGGCAAAGGATAGTTATCTTTTTGTGAGGCCTTATTGAGATTCCTAAAATCAATACACAAATGGATTTCACCTATTTTCTTCCTAATTGGTACAATGTTTGCTACCCATGTAGAGTGTCTTATTGGAAAAATAATCTTAGCATCTAACAATTTCTTAACCTCCTTTTGTATAAGAGGCTCTAGCAATGGGTTAATTGGTCTTTGTTTTTGTCTAAATGGTTTTGAATCTGGCTTTAAAGGAATAGTATGTGTTATGATGTTTTCATTATAAGTCTTTAAATTCTCATAACTCCATGCTATTACATCAACGTAATATTTAAGAGCTTGTACAATCCCTTCTTGTTCATGATGAGTGCAAGCCTTTCCTATGAGTACATTATGTGGGTCTTTACTAATCCCAAGATCAATAGAATTATAAGCATCTTATGGGAGTGAGGTTTTATTACAACTTTTGCTTTTGTAATCAATATCAAAAATATTTTTGAGAGAAACTATACCTTTAGGAATCACATTGATTTTCTTTGTTACCTCATGATCTTCATTTTCATCTTCTTGCAATATTTCATCCTCATCGATCACCTGATTTTCAAAAATACCTGAATTAGTTACAAAATTAAAAATGTGTCTGTCACTTTCAAATACCTATAAATTTTTCACATTGTTAGGTATAGAAGGACAAGGTATTAACTCAATTGAAAACTTCTTTAGCCTCCTATTATCAATAGGCTTAAGAGTACCTATTATGATAGCTAAAGAATCAACAATTCGATTGTTCTTCCTAGATATCAATGAAATATTGAAAGCATGGAATTCATCAATCAAATCCCTAACTCTATTTCTGTAATGAATTAGCCTTTTATCATGACATGTGTATTGGCCTTTCACCTATTTAACAACCAATTCTGAATCTCCTAGCACTTTCAAACATTTAATGTTTTTCTTTAAGGCTAACTACAATCCAAATATCAAAGCCTCATATTCTACAGTATTACAAGTGCAAGGAAACTGTAATCTATAAGCTGCTAGAGATGACTTACCTTTAGGACTAATCAATTCCACACCAGCTCCACTACCTTGTTTGGATTTAGATCCATCAAATTTAAGCATCCAAACAATATTTTCATCCTTAATTGGATTAATAGATGGTATTTCATTTTCAGATTCACCTACATCCAATTTTATTTCCAAAGTGTAAACACCTAACTCAGACTCATTGTAAATAATTTTATTGGTTTTGTTATATTCAGTAATCAAATCCTTGAGTCTAGGTTCTCTTTCAATTTTTATTTGATTAGCAACACCCTTCCATGGTAGCCACATATGTGAAAAATCAGTGGCCATATATCCATTTAAGTTCCTAGACCAATCTCTGCTCAACAACATTCCATACTTATCAGGTATATCTACAACATGTATATCAATATATTGTTGTATCCTAGGTTCTGAGGCTAGTTGTATGTGAACATTCTTAAGCATTCCAACCACATGAACTTCAGAATTATCCAATTGAACAACTATTTTGTTAGAAGGGATGGGTTTCAAACCCAATTTTTGACAAACAATGTGAGGCATGACATTACCGGATGCTCCTGAATCAACAAGACAATTGTGCAGATTTCTTCCTACAATTCTTATGGTCAAAATAAAGGGAGGAGCTTCTCCTTTGTCCCTTCATGAGGCAAATTGTGCATCCATGGCTTTCTAGGATTCATTTTTCTTTGATCACCAAAAGCCTGCATAAAAATTCTTGTTGATTAGTCAACTTAGCAACATCAAATAAAGATATATTCACTTTTGTTTTCTTTAAATCCTCCACAATATTATATGCAATTTTATCATGTGGTGGTTGAGGCAGATCAACTTTAGATGGAGGTATGGGATTGTTACTAGCTTGTGTGTCAGGAGGAATGATGGTGTCATTTGGGGGAGTAGAAGAAGTAAATGGAGCTTTAGTCTTACTCCTAAGCTTGTAATTATGATTTCCTTTTTTAAATTATCTGAAAGCTTGAACTTCCTCTTCTATAGACCCATCATACCCTTCTTCATCTTCTTCAATTGATTCAAATGTTTCAACTACTAGCATTGATTCTTTCCCTTTGCTAGTACTAGCCTATTGGGAAGGATCTTCATCTGAAATAATTTCCATGTTATCCATCTCTTTTTGTAGAATATCTAGAGTTATTTTGAATTCAAGGCACTCATTCTCACTATGTTGTGTCATAGAATGTACCCTACACCAATTGTTTAAAGCCAAATCTAAAATATTAACAATAGTGTTGGTTTGATTGGAACTAGTGGTAGCATTGTTCTGATTAACAATGGGATTAGGTACTCCTCCATTGTTCGGATGAGTATTCCATTGTTTTCTCTGAAAACTAAAATTTCTATTTTGATGAGAATTTTGAGGTAATTGTTTTTGCATTTGAACCATGTCACTACTAAGTTTTTGGACAACCCTCTGTAGGTCGTTTACCTAAGAATTAGGTTCATTATTTTATCCTATAGTAGTTTGATTGGTTGTGTTACTTGTAGTGGTAGTGGGATTTTGAAAATTTGGCAAACTTTGATTTTGGACAACCTGTGGAAATATTATGTTATTTTGATGAAATATTGATGCATTTGGAGTGGGTGTTGTATTAAAGAATGTAGGTATGGTTTGAGCATTTGTTTCAACCATTTTATGAGTGGTGAATTGATTTTCTAAATATAGTGGAGTGGTAGGATAAGTGGGTGTGATAGGTGGATTGTATGGCAAATTGAAATTATTGAATGGCATGGCATTCAACATAGGCATTTGTTGTGACAAAGCTTGATTGATCATAGGCACTTGATTATAAGCACCTGGTTGTCCTATGGAAGGCAACTATCCTATCCCAAAACCTTGTGGTATCAATTATTGTTCTACAGTCAAAGCCTCATTGTATGCCATGGGAAGTGTAGTGATTTGAGGAGCTCTCCTTACAAACATAGATGTTAAAGGGTCCAATGCCCTAAAGTACATCTATATGGTAGCAACTACCTGAAGAGTATAAGGAGCAACTAACCTGCTATACAACTTATGGAAATGAGTATTGAACAATCTCAAAGGTTCATTAGGCTCTCTCTTGGCTGATGCAAACTGATGATAGATTACAACAGGATCTATGGGTAGCCTAAATTGATTCACAAAAGTTATTTCCAACTCGGCCCAAGATGTAATGGAATTGGTAGGTAAACTAATGTACCAATCATATGCCATTTCATCTAAGGTGAGAGGAAACATTCTGCAAGCAACATCCTCATGTTCAACTTGCAGTCTAATCAAGGTATCCTTGTAAGCTTGAATATGCTCTTCAACAATTCTAATTCCATCATGTTTATATTTAGGTAAATACCTTTCTATGTTTTTGGGAATATCATGGGCTACTCCAACAATGTTTAAAGGACTACTATGAGCACCTAACCAAGCTGCAATTCCTGCCATTGGAATTATTAGTGGAGGAATAAATGGGATGATGGGTAGCGATGAACTGCTACTAGGTGGAATAACAATTGTTTGACTCTTGGACCTTCTGATCCTCTTTGTAGGAGAAATGCTATGGAAAATAGTATCTTCAGAAGCCTTAGATCTTGTGATTATGATTTTTGGTTCTAGCTTTGATAATGAAAACAACAAGTGTTTAATGATCTTGAAATGAAAAGACTTCCAATTTTCAAATGTTTAATTGATAAATCATCATGTTCATTAAAATGCATCAATTAAACCATAACAATAAGGAATATTCTCAAATTTGTAAAATATTAGAATCAATACATCATAAATTAGAGAATTTCCAACAATAAATGTGAACAACTTAAAAAGAACTTCGTAAATCAAATCAATTACCTTCAAGTAGGCCCTCCTTCTAGCGCCAATTCTGTTGAGTGATATTTTTGTCCAATCACAAGAATATACTCACAGTCAAGATTCTACTCGGATATCCTCTCTTGCAAGGAAATATTTGTGATTTCCCCAAGGTTCTGTTTAATGTGTTAATCTGCTTGCAATGCTTAGTGAAAAATGTGAAATGCCAAAAGTTAATTGGATACCTCAGTGTTGCATATACCTATTAACAAGGGGCCTATTTTGGGTTGATTTGATTTACAATGATTTTGTTGTTCATGGAATTTATGAAAATGTGAAATTATTGATCAACTAACAACCTTTGAAATTTGATAAATATTTGATTTTAACCTTTGAAAATTTGATTTTAATTGATTTTATCTCAAATTGTTAATCAAATTTTATCTTATTGTTAATCAAATTTTATCTCAAATTGTTAATCAAATTTTATCTTTTAAAATTATCTTAGATTGTTAATCAAATTTTATCTTCGATTGTTAATCAAATTTTATCTTCGATTGTTAATCAAATTTTATCTTCGATTGTTAAGATTTGCTTGAAAATAAAAATGAAATGATTAAATCTAACTTTGCAATGTAAAAACTTTGGAATATCATATTAATTATTCACTTTAATGAAGAATTGAAATTTATTGAAATTTCAATTTTACATAAAATGAAATTAAATGATTATTTGGAAAAACTATGCAAAGTTTAAAACTTCAAATTTTCATTAAAAAATGTGAATTTACGTAAACATGAAAATTTGAATTTTAATTCTTGAAACCGACGTATTTCTTTTTGGGTTTTGATTTTTTTTTATTTGATGAAACTTTAACAAAAATAAAAGGCTAGGGTTAGAAAAATAAATAAAATAAAAACAAGTCACTGTAACTTTTAAAATTTCATCCCGAATCTGCATAAACAAATATTCTGAACCTAAACCAACATTAATCTGACCAGTCTTCACACAATCCAAAATTAATGTGATGCAATCTTCTAAGGGAATAACACAATATATTAAAAAATAAATAAGTATACCATCCGCATGCATATAACTTATTAAAATTTCCAATATATTGCCAAAATGAAAGATATTTAATTAATGCTCCTTCAGAATACCCGTTGAGTGGTAATTTTACCCAATTGTGAAATTACACTCTCCCTTAGGATTTTGATCCCAAAACCCTCTCTTGCAAAGAAGTTAAAACAAAACAACTTCTCCAAGGTATCCACTATATTAGCATTTGCATATGTGTATTAGTAATCTCAATGAAGATATATTGATTAAATGTTAGGAACACCTTAGTGATTGCAAGTAACTGTAAACAAGGGGTATGTGTTGGTTTATTTTACCATGTTATATTAATGATTGTTAATGAAATCAAAATGAAAGTAAATGTGAATTGACCCTCATCTGACCACGATGTAGTGCTTTAATTCCTTTTATCTTGAAATGTTTTAAGGTAGATTCTATCTTCCCTTATTAAGTGGATTTTAGTCAAGTTTTATCTTGCATTAAATCCTACTTTAAGTATGAAAATGAAGATTAAAATTTATCTTATGAATGTAAATCTGAAGTGATGAATTGGTTCATTAAATGTAGCTTCTTATCATGAAGATAAAAATAGCCTTTGATATGATTAATAAATCATCCCTCTTTGGTGAAATTAATTTTCACAAAGAGATAATAATTTATTACCTTAAAATAGAAGCCATCCATTCCATGGATATGCAAAATTCTCCTTCCATGTTCATTCGGTTAGACTTATCCAAAGCTTATGACAGAGTGGATTGGCACTTCCTTATCAAAGTTTTGAGGCAATTTGGTTTCTCTAAGGATTGGATGGATTGGATTATGGGATGTATCTCTTCAGTTTCCTACTTAGTTCTTATCAATGGCAGGCCTTCTCAGCTCTTTCCCACCTTCTAGAGGTATTAGGCAAGGTGACCCGCTATCCCCTTATTTATTCATCATTCTTGCTAAATGCTTGGGTAGGACTATAACCAAAAAGAGGGAAAACAAAACCCTTGAGGGAGTTACCATTGCTCATGGAGCTAGACCTATCTCTCATCTTCAATTTGTGGATGACTCTACTATTTTAGGTAAAGCTACAGTTAAGGAAGCTTCTAATATTAAGCAAATCATTAGTCTGTTTTTCTAAGGCTATTGGGCAATTGATCAATGAAGACAAATCTAAAGTTATTTTCTTTCACTGCTCTGCTAGACAGGAATCCAAGGTCTTGGATAAGCTAAGATATAAGAAGACCTCTCTTCCAATCACTTATTTAGGTATTCCCATAAATATTCAAAGACAGAAAAATAAAGATTGGAATTGGTTGTTGGACAAAGTCAAGAAGAAAATTGGAAAGTGGACCAACAAGTGGATTTCTTATGGGGGTAGAATCACCTTGGTAAAATCAGTCCTTCAAGCTATTCCTA
Source organism: Wollemia nobilis (assembly GCA_028583015.1). Lineage (NCBI taxonomy): Eukaryota > Viridiplantae > Streptophyta > Pinopsida > Araucariales > Araucariaceae > Wollemia > Wollemia nobilis. Next base: position 5,994,172 of record JAQPPZ010016946.1, on the reverse strand, counting down.
TTTATGTTTCTTTCATTTTGAATATTCCAAAGGCTGTTCTTCGAGAATTGGACCAAATCAGTCATCGTTTCCTTTGGAGTGGTTCTAAGGAGAAAATAAAATGGGCCTTGGTGAAATGGGATACTTTATGTCTTCCTAAGAGTGAAGGGGGGTTAGGTTTACGGTATTCAATTAATAACAACAAAGCTTTAGCTGCTAAATTATATTGGAGGATGTTGCATAACCCCAATGCTCTTTGGGCCAATCTTCGTGCTAAATATGCTGAGAACAAAAGTCCTGAAGACCTTGTTCGCTATCAACTTCCTACCAAAGGTTCTCCCATTTTAGCAGTTCTTAAGACTGGTGAGGATTTGATAAAGAAAAAATTATTTTGGATCATTCATAATGGTCAACATACAAATTTTTGGACATATTCTTGGGATGGTCACAAGCCTTTGATAACTCAGTTTCCTGATTGGAGGCCTTAGATGGAGGAGCTTCCCCGAGCTAATTGGATAAAGGTGGCTAATTATTGTCGGTACCATACTAGTAATTCAAAGGTTGGTAGATATTGGATACCTATTGAGGACTGGCCTATTCAAATCCCAGAAATGCAAAGACAAGATATCCAAGGCATACTTCATATGAGATCTCTCTCTTGGTCCCATGAAAAATATTGTTTTGGATGGAACAACACTACTAAGGGTGAGTATTCAGTTGCTCAAGGTTATTTGACCTTATGCCATAATAATCCCAACCATTCTTCTGACATTTTTTCTCCATTGTGGGCTCAAAATCTTTGGCCTAAGGTGAGGTTCTTTAATTGGCTTTTATTGCATCGTAGGGTGCTTACTGGTGAGCAACTTATGAAGCATGGTTTTCATGGCCCTTTTAGATGTGAAATGTGTGAAGAGAATGTAGAAAATATCAACCATATTTTTATTGAGTGTACTTTAGCCTCTGAGTTGTGGAGGAGAATGGCCACTTTACTTGGCTTACAATGGTCCAATTTTTTTACTTTTGAATAGTTTTGGAGGGATTGGCCTAATCAAGAGGGTGTTGATCATTTTATTAGGCAATTAGTTTGGATGGGTTCTACCATTCTTCTTTGGAATATTTGGAATGAAAGGAACAACCAAATTTTTAATCAAGATAGGAAGGATATTCACTATATTTGGCAAAAGACCATAGCCAAATTAGTTGAATCAGTCCATCATCTCCTTAATCACCCCCAAAACTCCCACCAAATATGGGATCAAGTGATGCAAATATTGAAGATTAAACCTTCTAAGGGAAACCATCTTAAAGGGAATGTGAGTATTAGTAAATTGGATAGGAATAGAAATTGGCAACCTCCTCCTAAGGATTTTGGAAAAGTCAATACCGATGGAGCCTCTAGAGGGAACCCCGGAAAAGCCAGTGTGGGAGGAATTGGTAGACTTTCAGATGGCTCCCTGGTTTTTACTTTTGCTAAGAATTTGGGTATTCTTTCCAATAACCTTGCTGAGGGGTATGGTATCCTCAGAGGTCTTCGGGAGGCTACTAAGGTTGGATGGGAAAAGGTGTTAGTTGAGTCGGACTCTCAACTTATGATTAATCTCTTGAAGAATCCTTCTAAGAATCATAAGGTGGATTGGAGAATAAAAAGAATTATTGAGAAGATTCAGTTAATCCGGATGGGATTTTTGAAAGTTGATTACAATCATGTGGTCGAGATCAAAACAAGAGTGCTGATGCTTTAGCTAATTGGGCTTTGGACAAATGTGATCTTACTTGTTATGGCCACCCTCCTATATGGTGGGCTTCTCAAATTAGGGAAGCTCTTCTTTCTATCATTTCTTTGGATGGCTCCAGTTCTAAAGGTACCTAGTTTCTTCTTGTTTTTTTTTTTTTTGCTTCTCTTTGGTTCATTCAGTTTTTTTAGTTCCCTAGCTCATTCTATTCTTTATTTTGTTTCCTCTGTTGATTCTTGCCTTAATAGTCTTCTGGTCTAGATAGGTCTTTGTTTTGTTCATTTTTTATTTCTTTTTTCCTTTTTGTTTCTTTTTGTTTAGTTTTTTAAGGTGGGTGGGTTTTTTTATTTTGTTTTGTTTTTGTGTTCCTTGTGTTGTTTTTTGTTGTTCTTGTTTTTTTGTTGTTTTGTTTTTTTTTTAATGTTTTTTGTTATTGTTCTTGTGTTTTTTTTCGTTCTTGTTCTTGGGTTTCTCTTTGTTTGTGTTATTTCATGTTTTTATGGGTGAGTGTTTTCTATATTTTTTGTTTTTTTTTTTTTTTCTGTTGTTGGTTGTTTTTTATTTTTTTTTTGTTTTTTTTTTAATTTTTTAGGTTTTGGTTGTGTTTATTTTTCTTGTTTTTTTTTGGGTTATGTCTTTGTAGTGTTATGTTGTTTTTGTCTTGTTTGTGTTTTGTTATGTGTTTCTTGTGTTTTTCTATGTGGTTTGTGTTGTGGTTTATTTTATCTTATTGTGCGTGTTTGGTTGTGCTTTTATTTTTGACACACTCAAGGAGCATGTTTTTTATTTTATTTTATTATTTTTGTTGTTATTTGCTTATTTTTAATTGGGTTTGTGTGTTTGTTTGCTCCTTGAGTGTGTCAAAGGTGGTAGGCCAGGTCCGAGTCCCGGGCATTTTTGGCGGAATGGATACCCCTGCCTCCTTGGGTCTTACCCGAAAGTGGCATCCCTTTTGGGATGTTTTCCACAAAAAAAAAAAAATAGAGACCTTTAAAATGTTATTCTAATTATCCCTCTTTAATGAAATCAAAATTTTCATAAAGAAGAATAATTTAATGCTTTGAAATAATAACCTTCAATGTAGTGCACAAATTACATCTCTTTAATAAAATCAGAATTTTTATAAAGAGAAGGCAATTTAAGGCTTCAAAAATGGTAGCTATGAAATGCCCTTAAAATTTACCCCTTTGATGAAATCAAAATTTTCATAAAGGGAAGATCATTTTATGCATGCTAATTAAGTATAAAGCTGAAAAAATCTGATTTGGTCTCAAAATGAAAAAAATGAAATTTCAAAATTTTAAAAAAATTGTATTAAAACAGTAACTTTAAATAATTTTTAAAAATTCAAAATGACTCTGGAACGAAAATTTAAATGTGCAATATGAAACTCTGAAGTACATTCTATGCAACCGTGCAATTATTTTTGGGTTTTGAAATTTTAAATTTTTTTTTTTTTTTTTTATGCTTTTATTCGAAACACAAAATGAAAGAAAATGCCAAATTCTAACAATAAAAATGCTAACACAAAAATTACGATAAAACTCATTGAAAAAACTTGACAATAAAAATTATCGATAAGAAACTGACGATAAAAAATATCGTCGACAATAATTTGATGATAAAAAATCATCGACAATAATTTGACAATAAAAAATCATCGACAAGAAAAAGTAGTCGATAATAAAAAGTTATCGACAAAAACTGCTAACCAATTAACAAAGACTATATCGAGCAACCTACTAGCCAAACGAAACGAAAACACCCAAACACCAAAAAATAAAGGGGGGTCCCCAATTCTGGGGTGAGTTGTGGAGCAGCCACAACAAATGGCTCTGCTGGGAAATGCTCCTGAGCATTTCGGGTGAAGAACCCAACCTAAAATGAAAACACACAAGATCAGCGAGACACAATAATTTAGCAACATCTCAAGAAGATGGGGGTAAATAGCTTTAGAATGAAAATAACTAATCCATCTGCCTTTGCTCAGTGTGTGCAAAAGTGATTCATTCTCGTATTTCTGAAAATCCTCCAGATTCCATCATCCCTTTCTACATTAGGCTATGAAGTATCACTAATAACAAAATGGCTAAAGACAGAGCCCCACTGCCAGTCAGGCATCTATAGCCCCGATGAGGTTTATCTAACTCACCCTTGTGTTTGCTCAACGCTTTGCAAAGCCTTTCCTTTTACCCAAGCTATATCTAGACAGAGCCCTACTATCGATTAGGTGTCCATAGCCCTGGTAGAGTTTATCTAGATCTTGTGACTGATTTGATCAAGCTTTTCAATGCTCGTTCTCTCTCTTTTTTTCTCTCTTTTTTTCTTTTTTTTTCATATATAAAATTTTTCTTTTTCAAAAGAACAACCTTGCAAAGCTTCAAGCATCACTAGGGTAAGGCAACCTACAAGTGAAGCATTTTAGATTTTTGCCTAGGGTTGCAGATCAAGATAACTTCATCCTTCCTAATTCTAGAAACACCATTTAACGTGTGTGAGTTCCATGTGGAGCTTTGGCTAATATTTCATTGTTCCACTTTCCACCATTTTAGTCCCAAAATCTGAGCATGATCACCAAATAACTCATCCCCCTTTTCTCGGGTTCATCAGTTTTCAGGTTGGGTACTCCAACCTATTAAATAAAGGAGCTTCAAAAGTGAGCCAGAGACCATAAGTTAGCGACCATGAAACATCACCTCAAAACAAGGGAACAACCCAAAACACAAAACTCAAAACACAAACCAAAACTATATACAAATGTACAATATGGTACAAGATGGTGCAAAGCTTGAACTATCACTTCCCTGGATCCCAAACATGATTAGCACATTTCAAAAGACATATAACATGATACGCATACCAAGTTTTACAGAAATCCAAGCAAAATAAGATTAAGCCAAACCATACAACAATCTTCAACTTGCCTCTCTCACCCCACCAATTTGATTTAGTTCCATTAATAATCCCATAGGTGAGCTTCAAATCATTAAATTGATTAGACAACATTTGATTTTCAATTCTTTCTTGTCTATTCTTTAATATGTCAATTTCACAATTCAATTCATGATTTAGAATTAGGCTTTCTTTTTCAAATATGAGATTTTGCAAACAAGAGCCTATTTCTAAAAATTTCAAAGCCAAATCATTTTTCAAATTTGTAGGCCAATCAAATTTATGCAACCACTTGCAAGCATCTAGGATATTTATTAAATGAGGATCATCATGAGTTTGTATCCTAGATTCAATGACCAATTGATTATGAACTTGATTTAACACTTCAAGCACATTAATTTCTTTTTCATTCAATGAAGCAATATCATTAGTGGTGTGAGGAGTAATTAAGTCAAATTCTTTATCAACCACAAATGGCATTTCATCATTGATAACATTTGAATCCAACAAGCAATTAGGCAAACCTTCTCCTGAAGTTCGAATGGTAGAACACAAAGGGTGAGATTTTACCTTTTGCACATTTCCATTTACCATTACTTGGAGAGGATTTGAAACTTCCTCTTTTCTCTCATGATTTTCATCATCATCTTGTAGCACTTCTTCTGTCCATGACCTATTTATCAAAGACACCAAAATTAGGCACCCAATTAAAAACATGTCCATCCTTTTCAAACCATGAGTCTTGTCTATCTAGGGATGGGTCAACTAACACATCTCCATGATCAATCACTTGGGTTATTTCAAATAACATGACATTTTCAATTGGATCATCAGTGATATCAAACCCAAACCATTCAAGTTCTAAAATTTCCTCATTTTGAGATGGCATAGACATTGTAGAACCAATAGGTGGATCAAGATTTTTAATTCCAAACCCCTCAAATGGGACCAAATTAAATGGTTCTCCTTCTTTATCCATGGTTGTAGAATCATTATCACTTTCCAATACTTGATGAGATTCCAACCCTTCTTCCAAAACTTTTTCAAATTGTATAGGACTTGTAATATCCTCATGTGAGGAAGTAATTGTATTATCTTGCATATCAATTGACACAAAAAGTTCATTAGAAGGTTTGGAGTGAGCATATTCTTCCCATTTCTTGTTAACCATCCATACTATTTCTTCCTCAAAATATTCAAGAAATTCTTCTTCAAATTTTTCTTTGTCATCATCTTGAGGATGTTGAAGGTTTTGATCATCGAATTTAATCTCCTCATCCAACTCTATGGAAGATCCTGATTCATCACAAGTTCCAAAACCAGTCCACTCTAGAATCCCTTCATTGTCCGAAAGAATATCACTTTTATTATCTTCAATCTTTGTCTCATGAGGATGATTTGGAGCATCATCTAGATATGCATCTTGAGGCCTTTGTTCTTGTAGTTGAGAGATGTTTCCTTTGAGTTGTAGCACTAGCCTTTGCAACTTATCCTGCATATCAGGTGAAGTGAGTGCTTCGTTAGAAAGAGTGGCAAAGTTCTCCCATTTATTCCACCAACAATGATCATCTTCCAAAATTGGGGTGTGATGCTCAACTATACCTTCACATTCTTCAAATTCATCAATGGGTTGATCCTCAAACTCACCTTCACCTTCCTTAGATGGTTCAATCATTTCCAAAAGTGGGTTACTCTTTGTATTCAAATTTGCAAGATCACAATTCACATTTGTAACCCAAAATTCAATTTTATCACAATTTGGAAGGTGTGGGTTTTCTTGGTTATCAATGTCAACAATATCATCCAAAGTATCTTCCGAGAACAAGTGGTGAAATTCTATTATGTCTTCGAATTCATTTATTGATTTACTTCCAAACTCATTTTCAACCACTTTTGATGATTTAGGGGTTTCTAAAATGGGATCACACCAATCCTCACTTGTAAACCAAGACTTTGATTCACTCATCTCCGATTCATCACTACTTGACTCATGTTGGCTTTCTTGATCTTTATAATGATCATCTTCCAAAAACAAGTGATGAGATTCTATTGTATCTTCCGATTCATCTATTGATTTCTCAAATTCAATCTCAACCACCTTTGTTGAGTCAAGGGTTTGTTCAATAGGGTCAACTCTTGTATCTTTCTCCCAATAGTCGTCCCAATCTTCCTTTTTGAGTAAACATGACCAAAACATATCTTGATGGGTTTGTTCATCCCAATCCTCATTAATGGACCTTGGCTTTGAGACTTGCACATCCTCTTGGATGGAATCTAAGGTGGTTGTAATATTTGGATATTCAACTTCATCCCCTTGATCGTTCACCCTAGGGTTAAGCAATGATGGTTGGTCCACCTTTTCTCTTTTCAAAATGGCCCATTGTTCTAATTCTCTCGTGGCCTCATAGATTCTATGCAAATATGGGTCATCAAGATTTTTCTTTAAAAATGTAGCCACTACGGGTTGTGTAGCTCCCATGTATATTTCAATAGCTCTCTCTTCTAAAATGAAGAAATGGGGCACCACTTCGGTATACAACTTATGAAACCTATCATTGAATTCACTCATGGACTCATTAGGTTCGCTAGAGATAGAGACAAATTGATTTAACATCCGAATAGGGTCAACTTGTCTTTGAAAATGGCTAGTAAATGATGCTTCTAGTTGAGCCCAAGAAGTAATGGAATCTATAGGTAGGTGTATGTACCACTCATATGCAACTTCATCCAATGTGTATGAAAATAATCTACAAGGAACATCTCCTTTCCATATTTGCAATTACCTTAAGGTATCCTTGTATCTTTGAATATGTTCCTTAGCCGAGGTCACATCATGCTTAAACATGGGTAAATGATTTTCTACCCCTTGAGGAATTTGATGAGTAGGCTTGTCCAAGTGACTATAATAGCCAGCTATCCACAATGAAATTTCTGCCCTAGTTGGAAAAATCGATGCCATTAGTGAAACTCAAAGAATAACTTCAAAACCAATTTGTTAGTCAAATAAATATTTCTTACAAAGAAGCATGAAATGACTAACCAATCTCAAATATGTAACATATGAATCATCATGTTAGCATCAACCAAGAGATATGTATCTATTAAACCATGAAATTGAAAAACATTCTCAAATTTACAACATGTTAGCATTAATGCATCATCAAAAATAGAGAATGTTAGAATCAATGAAAGTAATCATATGGAAACAAAAACATCGTTAGTCAAGACCAATGTTTTTAAATAAATATTTCAAGTAACATGAACAATTTAGCATCTAAATGACAATAAAATAAATCAATTCAAATCCTCCTAGCTCCCAAAGTGTTGAGTGCTAAAGGAAGCCAAAGATGCTAATGAAATGGACTTGAAATATTTAGCAATTAAAACTCTTGAGTAACCATGAACAATCCAAAAGCGTTAGATCAATGAATACCAATTCATGAATTGCTTAGCATAAATAAAATAAAGTAAACCAATTCATGCCCTCCTTCTAGCACCAAAATGTTGAGTGGTAATTTTACCCAATTGTGAAATTACACTCTCCCTTAGGATTTTGATCCCAAAACCCTCTCTTGCAAAGAAGTTAAAACAAAACAACTTCTCCAAGGTCTCCGCTATATTAGCATTTGCATATGTGTATTAGTAATCTCAATAAAGATATATCAATTAATGCTAGGAACACCTTAGTGATTGCAAGTAATTGTAAACAAGGGGCATGTGTTGGTTCATTTTACCATGCTATATTAATGATTGTTCATGAAACTTAAATAAAAGTAAATGTGAATTGGCCCTCATATGACCACGATGTAGTGCCTTAATTCCTTTTATCTTGAAATGTTTTAAGGTAGATTTTATCTTCCTTTATTAAGTGGATTTTAATCAAGTTTTATCTTGCATTAAATCCTACTTTAAGCATGAAAATGAAGATTAAAATCTATCTATGAATGTAAATCTAAAATGATGAATAGGCTCATTAAATGTAGCTTCTTATCATGAAGATTAAGATAGCCTTTGATATGATTAATAAATTATCCCTCTTTGGTGAAATTAATTTTCACAAAGAGATAATAATTTATTGCCTTAAAATAGAGGCTTTAAAATGTCATTTTAATTATCCCTCTTTAATGAAATCAAAATTTTCATAAAGAAGAATAATTTAATGCTTTAAAACAATAACCTTCAATGTAATGCATAAATTACCTCTCTTTGATGAAATCAGAATTTTCATAAAGAGAAGGCAATTAATGCTCTAAAAATGGTAGCTCATGAAATGCCATTAAAATTTACCCCCCTTTGATGAAATCAGAATTTTCATAAAGGGAAGTTCATTTTATGCTTGCTAATGAAATATAAAGCTGAAAAAATCTGATTTGGCCTCAAAATAGAAAAATTGAAATTTCAAATTTTTAAAAAATTTGCAATAAAACAGCAACTTTAAATAATTTTTATAAATTTGAAATGACTTCGGAACAAAAACGTAAATGTGCAATATGAAACTTTGAAGTACATTCTACGCAACCGTGCAATTATTTTTGGGTTTTGAAATTTTTTTAATTTTTATTTTCTTTATTATTTTATTCGAAACACAAAAGAAAGAAAATGCCAAATTCTAACAATAAAAACGCTAACACAAATGACGATAAAACTCGTCAATAAAACTTGACAATAAAAATTGTCGACAAGAAACTAACAATAAAAAATATTGTCGACAATAATTTGACGATAAAAAATCATCGACAATAATTTGACGATAAAAAATCATCGACAAGAAAAAGTCGTCGACAAGAAAAAGTTGTTGACAAAACTGCTAACCAATTAACAGACTATATCAAGCAACCCACTAGCCAAACGAAATGAAAATACACAAACACCAAAAAATAAAGGTGGGTCCTCAATTCTGGGGCGAGTTGTGGAGCAGCCACAACAATACCTTGTTTAAATCGATTACAATGGGTGAAATTCCTGTAGTCCAGTAACTAGGGAGGAGATGCTCTTTGATAAAATCTAATTTCCAACATGCCTTTGCTCCACAAATTCTTCGACCTTTTTTTCGTGAGTTTCAATGGATATTTAAAATTTCATAAAAAACCATTTACTTTTCTGCTGGCTCAGTTTTATAATGCTTTCTTCAACCAACACCTATTCACCTTCGTCTTATTTTTGGTTTGAACAACGTCATGAAAAATGTCATTAAACATTGCGATGCCAATATTTTCTAAAGGTAAGTATATCATGGAATAGATCTTTCATATACTTTTGCTACACAATGGTATTATATATATAGCTTCTAAATAAGAATCTTCACAAAAGTTTAATTTTAATTTGGAAATTACTTGCTTCAACTGATTATCTTCCCGCACAGCCTTGGCATCTCCATATTGTTGCAAACTTATACTTAAATCATCAAAAGGTAGTCATCAGTGCCCATATTCACACGATTCCAACTTATGCATTTCACAATTCTTATAGAGTGATAGTGAAGGTAAACGAGAAGTAATATGTTCTACCAATGACATAGGAGGATGATTACGAAGGGGCAACCAACATGTTTCTCTAACTTCAATAGGTATAATAGAAAATTGACAATATGCTTTTCCTATTCTGGCATTCGCCACCAAACATCAAATATGTATTCATGCTCAATATTAAATCTCCTTGCAATGGTCACTTGATATTGTGCATCTACACGCTATGGTTCTTTTGTTGCCTATTGTATTTCTCGAACCATCTAGTTCCCCTCAAGATGTTTGTCCACATTGCAGTCATTATGATATTGGAGGAAATCATGTACCAATTCATGGATGATATACTCGTAGCCCCGTTGCTTGTTATTTCGATGAATTTTGTATTTCACTTACCACAAGTAAGGTTGAATTCTTTAAAAATTAACCTAATGTGATATTAACCCGTAGCACACACCAGTGGATGAATGGCATCCATAGCAGTGGATGATGAAGTATGGTATCCACATTCAATTGAATTTAAGGTTTAGTGTAGCCAAACACTGTAACACAAGCTTCAGATATTAAAATATTTTTGGAGAATGCCATGCAAAGGGCAGTGATATTCACGATCAAGTACACTCTGTAAATAAATATCTTTCACACTCTGATGACCATTGCATTGCATTATATAGCATGTTTAGTCCAGTGGCAGTGAGAATGACAATGATAGCCAAGGAATAAATGTTGATTCTGATGTGCGTGAGTGCCCAGCACCAAAATGTTTAGCAAGATGAATCCTCAGTTACACTTATATTAGATAAAACATTTGATAAAATCACCACTAGAGCATCAATTTGGTTTACATCATCTATGTCATAAAAAAATGAACACCAATTGGATAGGATAGTCTAATAATAATTACAGCAGAGTCATGTTGGAAATGGGCAGTAGCGTATGCAGCCTCAATGATAGCGATACAAAGAAATCTTTAATATTTCATTCTATAGCTTTTACATGGTGTAAAAAATGCAAGAGTAAGTGAATAAAACCAATCGTTTGAGGGTTCATAGATGTAGTGGACGTGCATGCAAAAGGTGAAATATGACACATAGTTGTCATGTCTTCATCGTCTACTAGAATGTTGTGGATTAATGATCCAACAAAAAGCAAATCCTACAAGTACTATTATTGAATACTGGATGAAACCTCCTATCTAGGGCAAAAAATCTATCTGAGGTAAAATCATACAGTCTAGCACAACCCCAGTATGCATCTCCTCACTTTGTCACCATGCGTAGTGCCAAACTTGATGTAATTGACAAAATGATAGGATTTGCTTTCATCTTTGGATGAACCAACATTAGCCATAAACATTTTAGTATATGGGATTAATCCCACATGTATCATGAGATATCATAGTGAAATATCTATTAACACAAAGTAGCATAGTGTCATATGACTTAGCTAGCCCCTTAGTAGTATCTTGGTGTTTGTGTATTTGCATTGACTATACCTCTCAGAATTTGTGCCTCCACGTTGATCGCGCTACATCCACTGGTTGGTTGGGTTGGGGGTTTGCCTCAATAATCATACCACCACTTGGTGCTATCTTGAAATCTATACCACCATGTTTATCATGCTTGCGCACTGCATCCATTGGTTTGTCGGATCAAGGTTCACCTTGAAAATTGCACCCATCATTTTTTATAACCTGGATATGTTGGCTTTATCCTCTTTATTATTTCTAAATTACTCGATCTCTGGTTGTGAAAGGTGATCAAATATTGTTGGACATTTTGATTCCCTAAGCTAAAATGTTGTCATTGATGTCAAAAGGTTATTTGATGTCAAAAGGATCTATGATGGCATGCACTATGTTTTGTGAAAAGTGCAAGGAAAGTCTTTTTGTGAAAACCAAGGTAGGCAAAATAAAAGGTTTTATTTAAAACCATGGATGGCATATTTGAAATGGGTTTTTCTTAAAACCCAAGTTGGCTTTTTGTTTCATCGAAAAAGGTGCCCCGATGATGGAGATATTTAATTTTAAATATTTAGTTTAAATTTTAAATTATTTAAAATTTAAATTTAAATTTTAAAATTAAAATAAAAGTAATCCATCGATGTCATCGAATATGAGGGAGAAGACTATATAAAAGGATGACTAAGGTTTATTATTCCTCATCCTTGCTCTTGTGGTTAATGCGATTATTGAAAAGCGAAAAGAGCTCATGTGAAAAATGTTTAAAGGCAGAGGCAACGAATAAATCGAGGTGTGGTTGGATTCCAAGACATCGTGGGTAGTGTGGCCTGTTGGCAACTCGAGCAGCGCAAAGGCATTGGGAGGCAAGTGGTTGAGTGTTCGAATCGTGTGCACTTCATTTTGTTTGAGAAAGGAGAATATGTTTTGCGTTGGATGTTGCATGGAGGATAAAGGAGAGTGAGGCACCTTTGGTCTTGTGTGGAGCGCTAGCTCACGTGGTGCGCAAGCGTCTGTTAGGATGCAGGAGCCGTAGGACTCAGGTTCGAATCATGCGAACTTCCTTTTGTTGTGTAAAATGGAAATAGTGCGTTGGTTGTGGTTTTTTGTGCGCATGCTGCCAAGGTTTATATGTTGTGTTTGATATTCCGAAATTCATGCCAAGGTATGCATTAAAGTTGTAAAAGAAAATTAAAACAATTTTTTTGTTTTATTGGGTGCTAAAAGTTAGTTTAAAATATGTGCATAAATTTTATAGTAAAAGTGGTTTTTGGAGAGATAAGTAGGTAGGCATAGATTTTAATTTCTTTTAGGGTATAAGTGGTTTGAGGAGTAATAAGGATTACTACTTATTTGGCACATTGTTGAGATGTTATTTGGAGAGTGCTTTTAATTATTGAAACATTCTTGAGAAAAATATTTTTCTTGAGGGTTATTGAATATATCTTTGGTGGATGTGATTATTGAGTTGGATTAAAAAGGTGTAAATTGGGTTATGCTTTATTTTGTGATTATTATTTGAAGTCCACTAACCCTCATTGAGATTGGAAAGGAAAGTTGTGTTGAGTGTGGCAGATTTTGTGGATAACTTCTTGGCATCAATAAGGTATGGGAAATATTCTCTATTGATTTTTTATGGTGGTTGATTTCTGAAATATCATTGGAGAGAAAAGGATTGATTGTGGTTTACTTTTTGAAAGTGTTGGTTTAAATGCTTCAAGGTTTTCTGGTTTGAGTGTTGTGATTAAACCTTGTTTTATAAGCATTGTTGTTGAAGCCCATTGGTTGAGCAAAGAACTTGAACTTGAGTTAGAAAAGAACATGAGTATCATTGTTATGTGAGATTTGTGGTTGAGCATTGTTGGAAACATTTTGAGTTGATTTATTCATGCTTGGACTAGGGTTTGTGAGAAAGATTTGTTCCTAGAGGTGATTGGTTGAGTAGAGTTGTTTGAGCCTAGTCAAGTGAATGTGTGAAGTGGTTGTTCAAGTTCCATAAAATAAACTATTCTATATTCTGATTTGAGTTGAGATTGAGTTGAGAAAGAAATTGAGTTTGTGAATAGAACATATTGAGTCTCTAACAATTCTCTTTATGCTTCTATAATATTGAGCTGAGTTGAGATTGATTTGAGTTGAGATTTATTTGAGTTGATATTGGGATTTGAGTATAGAACATATTGAGTCTCTAACAATTCTCTTTATGCTTCTATGAGATTGAATTGAGATATTGATTGAGCATTGAGTTTAGAACATATTGAGTCTCTAACAATTCTCTTTATGATTCTATGAGATTGGACAAGTTCTGTGTGAGCTTGTTAAGCTGATTTGAGGCAAGTCTTTGAGAAGGCTTGTGGACTGATTTTGAGTAAGCTTTTGTGAAAGCTTGCTATGCAGATTTGAGCAAGTCCTAGAGAGGACTTATTGAGCAGATTTGAGCAGGTTATGAGTGAGCTTATTGAGCATATTTGAGAAGGTTCTGAGTGAACCTATTGAGCAGATTTGAGCAGGTTCTGAGTGAGCCTATTGAGAAAATTTGAGAAGGTTATGAGTGAGCCTATTGAGAATATTTGAGCAGGTTCTAAGTGAACCTATTGAGAATATTTGAGGAGGTTCTAAGTGAACCTATTGATAGAGCTTTGGAGGTGACAGAGTATAGAGGATAGAGTCTCAGTGGATAGAGATCCAGAAGCCAGGACAATTGAAGATAGATCTGAGTGAGGAGTCTTCAAGTGGAGAGAGATCCACAAGTTAGAGCAACAGAGAGACAGAGTCTTCTAGAAGATCACTAGCCAGAGAAGAAGGGGAAAGAGTTCTCCTATGGAAGAGATCCATGAACTTGATATTAGGGGATCAACATCTCCTTTGGACAGAGGTCCATAAACATTGTAATTGGGAAGGATTCCCAAAGAGATTGATTGAGAAAGTTTTAGTAAAATATTTTCTCCATGGAGTAGCCCACATTGGGTGAACCACGTAAATTATGGTGTCTCTATTGTGTATGGTGTTTTGTGCATTGCTTTGAATACTGCTATTGATACTGCTATCTATACATTGCATAATATTGAATTGAAAGTTGAATTGAAGGAAAAAGTAAAAAGTGGTCTTATAATGTTCACCCTCCTCTCAGTATAAGCTTGTGTTCTTCAATTGGTATCATATCGGGTTATTTCAGAAGAGTTTGAAAGCTTGAAGTAAAAGTGGTCTAAGAACACAATGGATCAAAAGGATCAAAGAGACAGACCCTTCAATAATGCAGTACTAGTATTTGATGGAAGTGACTTCTTGTATTGGTGTATGCTGATGAGATTTCACCTGATGGCACTTGGAAATGAATTTTGGGATGCAGTGGAACTTGGATATGATTCTATAGTCAATCCTCTGATAGATAAGGAAGGTAAGCTTCTAATGCATGCAAATTCAAGAGCTATGAATGCAATTATAAAAGGATTGGGTAGATCAGAATCTATGAAGGTTATGGATTGTAAAACAACAAAAGATATGTGGGATCTACTACATGACATATATGAGGGTGATAAAGGTGTCAGGAAAGCTAAGATCAGAAATCTCAAAGGATAATTTGAGAACTTAAGAATGAGAGATGATGAAAATATTCATGATTATCTCAATAAGATTGATGAACTTGTGCATGAGATGAGAGGTCTTGGAATGAAGGTTGATGAATCAGATGCTTGTGATAAGATCTTGAGAACTCTTCCAAAAAGGTATAGTGAAAAGGTTTCTGCTATAGAAACATCAATTGATAGTGATTCTTTGACAAGGAATTCTTTGCTTGGCATGCTTACTACTTTTGAGATAAGAACAAAAGATCCTATTCCTCTGAAAGAAGCTGCTTTCAAAGTGGATAAAAAGAAAAAGGAAAAGCAGATAGAATCGAGTAGTGAGTCATCTAGTGATGAAGAAGCTAACTATGGTAGGAGAGATAAAGGTTCCAAAATATTCATAGATGTTAGATCTATTAAGTGCTTCAATTGTGGAAAGTATGGACATTATGCAACAGAGTGCAAAAATCCAAAGTACAACAGTGATGAAGAAAAATAGGATCACAAGTACAGGGAATCAGAAAGACACAGGTACCAGAAGAAAGGCAAGGATGGACAGAAAAAACAAGGAAATAAGTTCTTCCAAAGGCAAAAGAAAAGCTACTATGCAGATAATGCAAGTAAGTACTCATTTGATAGTGATGCTAGTTTTTCAAACAATGATAGAGATGAAGTCCTATTTATGGTTAAAGAGAAAAGGACTCCAATTATTCTCAAATATTTTAGATGTGGTAAATTTGGACATCTTGAAGATGATTGCACTAGAGATGGCTATAGTTTCAGTGATGATGGTTTTGAAGATGCACTTGAAAGACCAGATGAGAATATTCTAATGGATTTAGAATATGAAGTAAGTGATCCTATAGAAGATAAGCCAAAAGGAAGTAATGATAAGGACAAAGGCAAACAAATAGAGGATTACTCAATAGAGAATGGTTATGATCTCAAGGGAGAACTTATCTATGCCCTTGACATAGTAAAGAAGGTAAGAAAACAACACTCTAAGCTTGAAAATTAGTTTCAATAATGTGATGAAGAAATATTATTGCTCATAGAAGACTTAGAGAAGTCAAAGTCTAAGGCAAGTAAGTTCAAAGAAAAGTTAGAAGCAAAGATTTTGGAATGTGAGAAGTTAGCACAAGAAGTGGCTACTCTAAAGAAATATTTAAAGGACTCCAAGATCAAGATGAAGAGTTTCACAAATAGCTCTAATAACTTGGATAAGTTCATTTGTGGACAACAAAGAACATCATGTTCAACAGGTCTTGGCTTTGGAAAGAAACAGGAAAAAGAATCTACTTCAAGTCTTGATGAAGAAGAAACTTCAGAAGAAGATACTTCAGAAGATGATAGTGTAAGTGGGAATGAGACATCAGAGGATGATTTGGACAACAGAGAGTTCAACAAAGATAGGAACAATGCACAAAGAAGATACATATGGAACAATAATCAAAATAGAAGACCAATGAGGTCTAGGCAAGGAAGCTTCAATGGGATATGCTTCTCATGTCACAGGTTTGGGCACATGGCTTCACAATGCAGGTCATATGAAAGACAGGAATATGGAAAAGGACAGTTTTTTCAAGGATATTGCTACTCATGCAATGGTTTTGGTCACAAGGCAATGAATTGCAGGGTTCATGGTAGAAGAAGATTTGGCTTCACTAGGAGGTATCCTAAGACATTTGCACCTCCAAGGAATAATAACATTAAGTGTTATAAGTGCAATAATGATGGTCACACAACAAGATGGTGTAGAGCAAATATTCCAGAAGCAGGTATGAACAGGAACATGAACATGGATGAGAACAAGAATAGGAACAGGAACAATAGGAACAAGAACTTGGATGAGAACAAAAATAGGAACAAGAACATGGATGAGAACAAGAATAGGAACATGAACAGAAGTGATGATTACTTGGAAAGAAACAGTGAGAGGATTCAGAAAACTCAGAAAGGAAGAGAGAAAGATAAAGGTAAAGAGCAGTGCTTTTGGGGAGTAGAAATACTCCCACCCCAGAATTAACCACCTCATGAGGAGGTGGGGGAGGGGCTAAGCTAAGAGGCTCATTCTTAGCCCCGAGCCCCAAAGGTGACCCTTTTCCATTGATGTCAAATGGGGAGAGATTTGTGTATATTAAGGAAAGTTTTGATATGGGGAGAGATTTAATATTTGAGAGAGCATTGAGCTAGGGGGAGCAAAGTCCCAGGGGGGGAGAAAAGAAGGTCAGATTTCAGTAAATGAATATGGGTTGCCATCAATGACAAAGGGGGAGATTGTTGGACATTTTGAGTCCCTAAGCTAAAATGTTGTCATTGATGTCAAAAGGTTATTTGATGTCAAAAGGATCTATGATGGCATGCACTATGTTTTGTGAAAAGTGCAAGGAAAGTCTTTTTGTGAAAACCAAGGCAGGCAAAATAAAAGGTTTTATTTAAAACCATGGATGGCAGATTTGAAATGGGTTTTTCTTAAAACCCAAGTTGGCTTTTCGTTTCATCGAAAAATGTGCCCCGGTGATGGAGATATTTAATTTTAAATATTTAGTTTAAATTTTAAATTATTTAAAATTTAAATTTTAATTTTAAAATTAAAATAAAAGTAATCCATCGACGTCGTCGAATATGAGGGAGAAGACTATATAAAAGGATGACTAAGGTTTATTATTCCTCATCCTTGCTCTTGTGGTTAATGCGATTATTGAAAAGCGAAAAGAGCTCGTGTGAAAAATGTTTAAAGGTAGAGGCAATGAATAAATCGAGGTGTGGTCAGATTCCAAGACATCGTGGGCAGTGTGGCCTGTTGGCAACTCGAGCAGTGCAAAGGCATTGGGAGGCAAGTGGTTGAGTGTTTGAATCGCGTGCACTTCGTTTTGTTTGAGAAAGGAGAAATCTATTTGTGCATTGGTTGTTGCATGGAGGATAAAGGAGAGTGAGGCACCTTTGGTCTTGTGTGGAGCGCTAGCTCACGTGGTGCGCAAGCATCTGTTAGGACGCAGGAGCCATAGGACTCAAGTTTGAATCCTGCGAACTCCCTTTTTCTATGTAAAAGGGAAATAGTGCGTTAGTTGTGGTTTTTCGTGCGCATGCTGCCAAGGTTTATATGATGTGTTTGATATTCCGAAATTCATGCCAAGGTATGCATTAAAGTTGTAAAAGAAAATTAAAACAAATTTTTGTTTTATTGGGTGCTAAAAGTTAGTTTAAAATATGTGCATAAGTTTTATAGTAAAAGTGGTTTTTGGAGAGATAAGTAGGTAGGCATAGATTTTAATTTCTTTTAGGGTATAAGTGGTTTGAGGAGTAATAAGGATTATTACTTATTTGGCACATTGTTGAGATGTTATTTGGAGAGTGCTTTTAATTATTGAAACATTCTTGAGAAAAATATTTTGCTTGAGGGTTATTGAATATATCTTTGGTGGATGTGATTATTGAGTTGGAGTAAAAAGGTGTAAATTGGGTTATGCTTTATTTTGTGATTATTATTTGAAGTCCACTAACCCTCATTGAGATTGGAAAGGAAAGTTGTGTTGAGTGTGGCAGATTTTGTGGACAACTTCTTGGCATCAATAAGGTATGGGCAATATTCTCTATTGATTGTTTATGGTGGTTGATTTCTGAAATATCATTGGAGAGAAAATGATTGATTGTGGTTTCCTTTTCGAAAGTGTTGGTTTAAATGCTTCAAGGTTTTATGGTTTGAGTGTTGTGATTAAACCTTATTTTATAAGCATTGTTGTTGAAGCCCATTGGTTGAGCAAAGAACTTGAACTTGAGTTAGAAAAGAACATGAGTATCATTGTTATGTGAGATTTGTGGTTGAGCATTATTGGAAACATTTTGAGTTGATTGATTCATGCTTGGACTAGGGTTTGTGAGAAAGAGTTGTTCCTAGAGGTGATTGGTTGAGTAGAGTTGTTTGAGCCTAGTCAAGTGAATGTGTGAAGTGGTTGTTCAAGTTCCATAAAACAAACTATTCTATATTCTAATTTGATTTGAGATTGAGTTGAGAAAGAAATTGAGTTTGTGAATAGAACATATTGAGTCTCTAACAATTCTCTTTATGCTTCTATAAGATTGAGCTGAGTTGAGATTGATTTGAGTTGAGATTGATTTGAGTTGAGATTGGGATTTGAGTATAGAACATATTGAGTCTCTAACAATTCTCTTTATGCTTCTATGAGATTGAATTGAGATATTGATTGAGCATTGAGTTTAGAACATATTGAGTCTCTAACAATTCTCTTTATGATTCTATGAGATTGGACAAGTTTCGTGTGAGCTTGTTAAGCTGATTTGAGGTAAGTCTTTGAGAAGGCTTGTGGACTGATTTTGAGTAAGCTTTTGTGAAAGCTTGCTATGCAGATTTGAGCAAGTCCTAGAGAGGAATTATTGAGCATATTTGAGTAGGTTCTGAGTGAGCCTATTGAGCAGATTTGAGTAGGTTCTGAGTGAACCTATTGAGCAGATTTGAGCAAGTTCTAAGTGAGCCTATTGAGCAGATTTGAGCAGGTTTTGAGTGAGCCTATTGAGCAGATTTGAGCAGGTTCTGAGTGAACCTATTGAGAATATTTGAGGAGGTTCTAAGTGAACCTATTGATAGAGCTTTGGAGGTGATAGAGTACAGAGGATAGAGTCTCAGTGGATAGAGATCCAATAGCCAAGACAATTGAAGACAGATATGAGTGAGGAGTCTTCAAGTGGAGAGAGATCCACAAGTCAGAGTAGCAGAGAGACAGAGTCTTCTAGAAGATCACTAGCTAGAGCAGAAGGGGAAATAGTTCTCCTATGGAAGAGATCCATGAACTTGAGATTAGGGGATCAACATCTCCTTTGGACAGAGGTCCATAAACATTGTAATTGGGAAGGATTCCCAAAGAGATTGATTGAGAAAGTTTTAGTAAAATATTTTCTCCATGGAGTAGCCCACATTGGGTGAACCACGTAAATTATGGTGTCTCTATTGTGTATGGTGTTTTGTGCATTGCTTTGAATACTGCTATTGATACTGCTATCTATACACTGCATAATATTGAATTGAAGGAAAAAAGTAAAAAGTGGTCTTATACTGTTCACCCCCCCTCTCAGTATAAGCTTGTGTTCTTCATTTGGGGCCTTAGTGTTTAATTCTACTAAACTTTAAATTTACCATCTAGATTGTAGTTCCACATGTGTGGCACTATTGACAACTAGAGACCACTAAGTTTTTCATCCAAAAATTTTGCTTGACCCCTTTTTGTCATGCTTATATCTTTGAACTTGAAAGTATAGCAATAAGTGCATGCTTTTTTATTTTAGCTCCAAAATTCTCATTTGCTTCATCAATTTGCCTAGTTGCACTCCTATTATGAAAGCTCTTCTTATTATGTCAGTTGTAATAGTAAATAGTATATTCCCTCATGTATCATGCACCATAATTATTTCTAGGTCATAATTATCTACAACTTTAACCAATTTCAGATTTGGGGTGGATAAACCTGGGTACATACCTTCATAGGAATGAATTCCATAGAGTAGCTTTGAGCATTTTTGACAAAAATATTATTCCTCTTACTTCTAACCCTTATTTAAAGCTTTTAAACTTTGATTTAATTGTGATGATTGGATCATGGATGTTGCTTAGACTATCTTGTAATTCTTTAGTACTCTTCTACACCTTCTACCCTCTTTCCCTCATACCATTCTAAACCAGGAAGTTCTATTAGAAATTATAGGCATAGTTAAGAATGCAACTCTCTTTCTTGTATAGAACACTTTAGAAATTCTAAAATACTTTTCTCTCAATTGCTAAATACCTCTTCATACATTGCATATCTGTAGCCCTATTTTTATAGCAAGAAGTAATCGTGAGGTATAATTATTGTTGAATTAAATTTGGAGATTGGACGTGCTCAACTTTTATTAGAAAATATTTCTTTGGAATTGATAGTTTGTGTGAGCATTTGCGGTGCATGTCCTATTCAAGGTTGTCACGCTTTTGGCCAGTAATATTACTGGAAATTTAAAATCAAGTAGCTATCAAGCATTGTTTTCAGACAAACAACTTCAATTGTTTAAAACTACTACAACCACTACTACCACTACCACAATATTTACACGTATCACTATTTACATATATACACATCAAAGGCACGCACTTTTAAACATGATGCTTTAAATATTGGTTGTTCACTAGAATTGAAAAAATATGGTCATCCATATCTTGAATCTCATATGCATTTAATGTTTTCTTTCTCAAAATTAGATATGATCTAGACCATAGTGATTCTAACTTGTTGTGATTTCCTAGTTTAGCTCGGTCTATGTCCCACTTGAGTACCAAATCACTATCTTTAAATGATCTTGATAATGATATTTTATCAAACCACCTTTTAATGGTTGTCTAATATTGGCAAAAGCTACTATAAGCTTTTTATCTTTTTTCTCTAATAACAACAATTTCATCATTCTTTTTCCAATTGGCTTTACCTCCTATAATTTTATTTTGTAATAAGCTTTAAAGCAAGCAATTCTAGATGTATCAACAACATTGCTTCTTTTCCATAAACTAGAGTGTAGTTCATGGTCTTCAGATATTTTTTGACCGCAATTTTGTCATCCCATAATGCTTTATTAAGCATTAAATGCTAGTTTTTTTATCATCATCAATATTTCATTTGATTATTTTTATTAAATTTTTATTTGTGGATTCTACTAGCCCATTTCCTTATAGGTAATAATTAGAGGAAGCTTTCTAATATATACCATATTTTATAGCGAAGTCCATGGTCTTAGCCCCTATGAAAGATCCACCATTATCAAATACTATCATGGAAGGGATCCCAAATTTGGTGATCAATTTTTCTAGAAATCTAATGATAGTATCCCAATATGCATGCTTGGTTGCTTCTGCTTTAGACCATTTAGTGAAATAATCAATCACTGTTAATAATAATTTGTGTCTAGCTAAAAAATTTGGACTAATAATTTGAATAAAATCTATCCCTCATTGCTAGAAGGGTTCTTTTGCAATAATTGGTTGAAGGGGTATTATCGAATTTTTACTTTTACCAACAAATCTTTGATAATTGTCATAGGCATTAGTATATTTAAACACATCAACAAATAAAGTTGATAAATAATATTTGATCCTTAGGATTTTGGGTCCAAAGTAATATCCTCCTAAGAAGCTAGCATTGAATTCATTCAAGATCTCCTTTGCCTTATTTGGTTGTATACATATTAGCAATACACCATCAAAACGTTTTTGGTACAAGACACCATCAATTAGAACATAGCTCATAGCTTAAAGTCTATACTTACATCTTTGAGAGACTGTGACTTTACCTAAATGTTTTTCATTCTTAAGAAAGTAGATCATTTGATCTACCCAACTGTTTTTCTTTACCCAATCTTCTGCTGACTACAACTCTTTTTATTTCTCAATAAATAGATTAGCAATTGATGTACAATTTGTGAATTGTTCACAAAGGGCCATTCTTCTAACCAATTTAGTTGATCTCATCTCTATATCATATTTCTAAACTCTTGTAATCTATTCAACTCTTTTCTCACATAATTTCCTTTATACTATGAATTTCTTAATATTTGGATGCATAATGTATAATAATGTTCTACTATGAGATATATAGTCTTAGTTTTTAAAGAGATTTCATCGGATCAAATACTTGCTTCTCAATGAAGTTGTAATACTCTTCATAGTTGTGAAATGTCTAACTTAGGAAATCTATAGTACACTCATTCTAATCTCTATCCTTTTGAGTAAGTATGGATATGTAGCTTTCTTTTGCATTGAATATATAGAGAATCAATTCTCTTTGGTAGTCCAATTAGCCAATACTAGGGATTTGGTTGTGTAACACCCCTCCTTGGTAAAATTTTTATGGAAAATAAACTATATTTTGATGTGATTATGTAATGGCATAGTATATTTTATGTTGATTAAATAATATTATTGTTTCCTTTAAAAATGTGGAGCATGGTACTGCTGATGTATCTGTGGATGTAGGATCAGGTACCTTCTCCTAGGTGGGAGCTATGGGTAAACCACATACCATGAAGGATACTTAGAGGGATGATGATGATGGCTTGCTCATCAAACAACTTAGGGTAACAAGGAAAATTACTCTTCATGTAGATGCATTGCATTTGTTTGTTCCCCATAATTCACACCCTTGGGCTAGGAAGTTGCTTGCAATGAGCCTCCTTAAAATTGGTCAACAATAGCATTAGTCTATCTTAAAGGAGATCATCCATTTGAGGATAAAATAATGGTGTGAAGCATTAATGGGTGCATATTTATGTTTGGTTGTTTTATACTTAAGCTTTGCTAACCTTTTTTTTTCTACCTTTGATTAGAATTATTATTTTGCTTGTAAGTTAGATTTAATGCTTTAGATTAAGCAAAGTATTAAATAACTTAATAGTTTTTAAAGCTTTAAGAATAATTTATTAAAGTCAATTTATTGATTGTCTTGATAAGTTTTCTTGTATCTTGAATCTTTGAATAATGAGCATGAGTGTAGCTCATTAAGGGGCGTGCCACCCTCATGGTGCCTAGGCTGGCAAATGTATTTTACATTAACACCTTCTTGGGCATTACAAGGTAGCCACCTCCATGCACAACTGAGGCCCTTCCTCCTTGTGCTTATTAAAAAGGATGGCGACCGATGTTTGGGCTAGCATGGAAAGGAAGAAACTTAGTGATGGAAGGACCAGAGAATCACGAGGAGTGCAATGTCCCATTGGAGAGGCAAAGGTAGGCATAAAGAGTTTAGATACTATTTGAAGTTGGAAACTCTGATGTAAATACTTTGGTTTTTGTTCAACATGTGCTTGATTGCTTTTTTATGTTTGGGTGTGGTTTTTAGTTTGTTATTGAGTGCACCATGATTTTTTTGTTACCTTATTGCTTTTGAATTATTCTCCTTTGTGTTAGCATTGGTTATCCTCATTATGTGAGTTAGTGATGTTGGTCATGGGTTTGTGGAGTCTCTTTTAGTGTTCCTCTTATGTGCACCTTCTTCTTGAATGTTGTTTTGTGTGTCCATGGCTATCAGGACTTGCATACCTAGTGGAGTATTTTGTAGTCACATGGGTTTATCACCAGTCTATGAGTTAGAAGCTCTTGGTTGTTTGTGTTGTCTTATTTTCTTGAGTTTGCTACCATCTATAATTTGACCAGGTCGAGGAAGCGTTGAGCGGGTAACCTATGTGGGAGTTCATATTTTTTATTTGGTGCACCAGTAATAATGACATATCTTTGAGTGGCCAGTACTATCTTTTTCTTGTGTATTTAGTTGTTGTGTGTTGAGCTCTATATCTTACCTCCCTACATAGTTGTGCACTCGGGTTTTGTACCTTTCATTCTAAAGTTGCTTGGATTTACGTATTGTTGTCTTATGTTGTTGAGCACCAGTTTTTATGTGCATCATTTTAGGGTTTTATAGCTTTACTTTTGGTTTTAATTTAAGGTGTTAGTATTGTCTTACCTTTGATTTTAATAATTATTTAAGCACCTGATGCATCGCCTTGTTTAACCTAGGGTAAATTTTTGTGCCTTTCAATCTAATGTAATTGAAGAAAGGAACCCTTGTTTTAAGTTATATGATTTGTTTAAATGTTTATGTAACATAAATTATTTATAGTGATTCTTGAGATCCATATGGGTTAAGAGATCACTATAAAGAGAAGTATGGGCTTCTCATGTTTGGATATAATTTGTTTAAATGTTTATGTAAGATAAATTATTTATAGTGGTCTTGAGATCCATGTGGGTAAAGAGATCACTATAAAGAGAAGTATGGGCTTCTCATGCTTGGATATGATTTGTTTAAATTTTCATGTAAAATAAATTATTTATAGTGATTCCTAAGATCCATGTGGGTTAAGGGATCACTATAAAGAGAATTATGGGCTTTTCATGCTTGGATATGATTTGTTTAAATGTTCATGTAAGATAAATTATTTATAGTGATTCCTGAGATCCATGTGGGTTAAGGGATCACTATAAAGAGAAGTATGGGCTTATCATGCTTGGATATGATTTTTTTAAATGTTTATGTAAGATAAATTATTTATAGTGATTCCTGAGATCTATGTGGGTTAAGGGATCACTATAAAGAGAAGTATGGGCTTCTCATACTTGGATATGATTTGTTTAAATGTTTGTGTAAGAGAACTTATTTATATTGATTTTTGAGATCTATGTGGATTAAGGATAAATATAAAGAGAAGTATGGGCTTCTCTTGTTTGATATGAGTTGTTTATTTTGGCTTGTAAGAAGGAATTTATTTATAATGTATCCTGAGATCTATGTGGATTAAGGATCATTATAAAGAGAAGTATGGGCTTCTTTAAGAATTGATATGGGATGTTTTATTAATGCTTTATTAAAATAATGTTGGGATCCTTTCTAAGAGTTGTAGGATTCTCTTCTTTGGGCTTACTTATTATGTGCATGGGTGTTGCATAATAGGGTAAGACATGATTTAAGTTGCATTGCATTTAGAGTTGTTTTGATCCCTAAGTAAGCTTCATAAATGGTGGGTGGTTCTTTCCATCAAAGAAGTTGGCGAAGACTTAGTTGGTTGGAGACTTGAAAGTTATTCTTAAGCCTTTAAAAAAAGATATAATTGTAAATAAGTAAAAGCTTGTTTTGCTTGACAGAATTGTAATCATGACTCTTGTTTCCTAATGATGGTTTATAGTGCCCTTTTATTTCAGTGAAGAGATGCTTTAATCTTGATATACGGTGTTCTTTATACATGGCTATTGAATTGGTTAAGTTAAGCATTGAATATTGGTTTGTGCAACATAAGATTATCTTGTTTAATGGTAGCCTAGAGGTTTCATTTCTTGCTTACTAATTAATAAATTGAGATAATTATTTTATATTCCACTAACAAGTTTTAAGGTATGCTTATGTTAGAGATATAATTTATCTTATTATTGTGTAAATGTTGATGGATAGCTTGTGAGTTTATTAAGAGTTTAGCTTTGTTTTATGGTTAAGAGGAATATTTTTGGTGTATTTCATTTGAGATGAATATTGCAATACCTTATGTTTTGGTTTATCTTTGTGGTATATGATGTTTTTCTCTATCCTTGGGGTGAGTAGGGTTTGTTCTTCTTATTAACCATGAAACCCAATCTAGAAGGAGTTGTGTGAATGCAATAACTAGGTAATTGAGAGTCCTAGAAGGATTTGCAAGCATGTAATAGCTAGGACCTCATGAACTTGGAAGGAGTTATGTGCATACAATAGCCAAGGTACTTGTGAGTAGTCACACCTTGATCAAGTAGGATCAAGTGTGTGGGAAAAACCTATTCATAAGACAATAGTGGTGACTCCTTGATCACATAGGATTTAGATATCATGTTAGTTATATTTGGAGTGGTAAAAATCTTAGTTAGCCCATGGAGGCATGGTAATTAAGCACCAAGGCTCTACGTCGAATAACCTATCTAGGAGTAGCTAGAGTTAGGTTAGGGAATTAGTGTCTCCCTTTAAGTGTTATGGGCCTTAAAGGATAATTCCTACACCATGGTCACATGGTCCTATATTGAGAAGGGTAGAGGAAAGGTGGGGGAACCACTTATGGCATCCTTCTAAACATGTAGGTTTAGTAAGATGAATCCAAAAAATATGAGAGTTGGCCTCTCTTGTCCATTGAGTGTCATTTGTAGCAACTTGGAACTCAAATGTGGTGAGACCTTGTATGTTGAAATATATATATAATAAGGGTGTTTTCCAAGGTTATGCATAAGGGGTCGGGCCCAAAATGTACTTGTAAAAAAATGGTGAATCTATTGCGAAAACCTAGTGAATCCTGGCCAACTCCATGTAGGAGGACATGGTGAATTACCTTAATTTAAAAAAATTGGAAAAAAATGGTGAATTTCAAAGTTTTGACCGGACCAAGTGGAAAACGAGTTTTGGTGATGATGACCAGGTTACAAATCATGATCTGGTCTCGAACCGGATACAGAATATGATCCGATAATGTACTGGATGCAGAAAGTGATCCGATCACGGATCGGATGCAGAATGTGATCCAGTCGTGGATCGGATGCTAAAAGTGATCCGATCACAGATCGGATGTAGAAAGTAATCCGATCACAGATCGAATGTAGAAAGTGATCCGATCATGGATTTAATGCATAAAATAATCCAATCTCAGATAGGATGCATAAAATGATCTGATCCCTGATCAGATGTAAAAAGTGATCCGGTCTTGGATCGGATGTAGAAAATGATCTGATCATGGATCGGATGTAGAAAATGATCTAGTCACGGATCGAATGCAAAAAATATTTCAATATCAGATTGGAGGTAGAATATGATCCAGTCTTATATGAAGGCAGAATATGATCTGGTCTCGTATCGGATGCATAATATGATCTACTCTAAAATTGAATGCAGATAAAGGTCCAACTTTGAAAATGTTCACCCTTTGACTGGTTGCCATGTGTCACATGTTCGGTCAGTCACACTGCATGTCCAGTACAATGCTGCCACGTGTCAACCCCACCTCTTCCCTCTATAAAAGGGCATCAATAGTCATTTTTCTAATTTATTTCTATGAGTACAACCAACCAAAGCTAACCTTTACAAGCAACCTTCAGGCTTTTGGTTCCCAATTTTCCCAATCCAATTTCTTCTACTACCAACTTCTTGCAATGGCCACCACTTCCACCCATGCACCAAAGTTCAAGAACCTTTCTTGCACTTTAATTTCAGATTTAATAACAACCCCAGGTATGGAATTTTTGTGGCTAAATAACGCAAGTTTGATAACCTTAGTTTTGATACCACAATTCAAAATTGATAAAGTCCTCCTACAACATATCATAGTCGGTTATGACCATGATAGGGCTATAGTCAGAATCAAAATATGAAATAGAAATCTGATTTTCACCATCACGCCTACAGACATTAACAGATTAACAAATATTTCGTTCAATGATTGTCCTCAAGTGTCAACGAGGTTGTAGCTGACTCTAGATCACAAAGGATACCTCAAAACAAAGTATGAACTGACATCAGAAGATTTGGTAGGTATAATTCTTGTTATTTATATTCTATTACTTTTCAAAGTTTCAAATTTGTAAATTCTCATCTAATTTTATTTTTGCAACTTTCATCGCCAAGTCAAAAAGAGGGTTAACAATCAATGATGTTAACAATCCAACTCTGAAGGCCATTATCGAGTTCTTCCAGGCAAGACTGATTCTGCTCGAAAGATCAAAAATTCTATTTTGGGCACTGGCCTATATTGTTCATTCTGAGAAGAATCAGAGGTTCGATTGGTGCATGTATATTTTGGATCGCATCAGGATTGAGTTGCATTGCGTTCAAATGCAAACCAGCAAGACACAACCCATTGTGGGTACTATTAATTTTATTTTAGCACTCTATTATGAGTCTTTTCATGATTTGCAAACTACTCTTGTACCAACTGTAGTGCATGCAACACTACAAGCTATTGCAATGATAGAAGAGGAATTGAAGGTGATTCTAAATTTTTTTTTATCATAATGAGTGTTTTCATGATTTTATCACATTTTATTTTTTAAATTTTCTTTTCATCTAAATGCAGGGTAGGGTAGCCATTACAAATAATAAATATGATGCTACCAATAGGGGTCATAGGCTAGAACAAACTAGTGATTCTGAAGACACTGGATCAGAAGCGACACCATTGCAGAGGCCATCTAAATGTTCGAGGCAAGTCGCTACTCTTAGGGGTTCTCGTACACCTAGGTATGCACAAAATGTGTATCCTGAATCTAGTGTGGTTAGCCCCTCACCCATTGGCACCCAAATTCAACACATTTCATCATCTTCAGGTAAATCTATGTGTATTTAATTTAAATTAAGATTTTTTCCTATTTTATTTTTTAAAAATTTGTAACAAAATATTTTGAACTATTTTTAGTCGATTCTCAAGATCAACAACAAGTACAACATTAAAAAATGAGAGGCCATATGCCACCACCACCTCCATCATAACCACTACTTGCATCATAGCCACCGCTCGCACCACACCCACTACTTCCACCACATCAATGATAGGCACAACCTACACAAATGCGAGGCCAAATGCGTATTGGAAAATAATTGTTTTCATAGAGATCATAGGGGCCCACACCAAGTTATGGGTGTGGGTTCTCACAGATATCATAGGCACCAACACAAAGTTCTAGGTAGGGTTGGTCATATTTTACATTTAACACAAATTCATAGGCACTAGAAGTTTCAAGTGCAATGGATTGGATAATATCCAACTCGATGATGATTTTCTTTTGTAGGGAACATTTTTAGGGTTCAAGGCAACAAATGTGCTTCATGAGCCATAGGGTGAAGTAGAACAAAGAGAAGCCCCTATAGCTGAGCAGACATCATTGCCATCATCTCAAGGAAACAACCCTAATCTTTGGGGTCCTCAAATTGAGGATGATATTGTAAATTTTGATGAAAATATTTTAATGATTGAGAATATTGAAGCAACCATTAAACAGGTTGTGCTTAGAGATTTGCAAGAGATGAAGGATTGGGAATATCGAGCAAAAGTGCTTATAAAGCAAATTAATGCCCGATATAAGAATTATACAAAAAGAGATTCTATTTATTCTTTGGTTCAGTATGAACCAAAAAAGCTTGATGGTCTGCTACAATAGGCCACATCAGGATCAGTGAAGTCTAATTTTGTTTATGATGATGATGTTTTAAATGTTGTGGTTGGTAGATTAGAGAACATTAATGTTGAAGCCCAAGATTTTTATAACCATTGGACTTTTGATAAGGAAAAAGTTATAGTTGTTGAGGCTGCAAGGGATGTGGCTGAGGTAAGAAAAGTTTTTTATGTTTCAATTTTCTATTGCAATTTTATTTTTATATTTCTTTAAAACATGTAATAATTTTAATATAACCCTTTTGAATTATGTTTTCAATTTCTTTTGCAGTCAAATTTTGATAACTTAAAAAGACAGGTTAAGAGCATGGACATCAATATTAATAGGGTGAAGACATTTTTGCATAATGCAATGGAAATGAAAAATAAAATGCAAGCAAAAATAGCAGACAATAATCGTTTAAGAAAATACATCAGGGAGAAGCTCAATGAAGATCCAGATCACGTACTAGAGCAACAGAAAGCAAAAGAAACACTTCCAACAATACTTGAAGATCCAAACAAAGAAGAAGCAACATTGGTGGTAAGTATTGTTAAAGTACGTGAAAACCTAGTCAGAGCTGGAGCACTGCCAGAAGAGAGCGTCACAGAAGTAGATAAAGGAAAAGAAAAGGCAACTCCAATAGATATTGAAGTTGCAAACCCCCAATCAAATGTTTGACAATGTAAAATGCTTTCAAGTTGACTATTGTCAACAATTTTGTATGATGTTATATATTTCTACTTGAATTAATGAAAAAATATATTTTCTCATTTTGTGTCTTCCATCATTCAAAGGTTGTTTGCATTTATAAATTAGTGTTGCTATTTTAGTTTATTTATGGCCAATA
The DNA here is from genome assembly GCA_028583015.1 of Wollemia nobilis. Taxonomy (NCBI): domain Eukaryota; kingdom Viridiplantae; phylum Streptophyta; class Pinopsida; order Araucariales; family Araucariaceae; genus Wollemia; species Wollemia nobilis. Next base: position 5,963,554 of record JAQPPZ010016946.1, on the reverse strand, counting down.
TTATTTACTATTTTCATCTCAAACAACAAAAACATCATAGATAACATCATAGATCTTTATGCAAACCAAGCATCTTTAAGATCTCATGAACTATAATAGATCCTAAACTGAAATGAACTGTAATAGATTCAAAACTGAAATAAACCAAAATAATGATCTTAAGTACCATAGATAAGATCATATATTTTCATGCAAACCAACTCAAAGCATCTTTTAATATCTCAAGAATTGAAATAGATCCTAAACATATTGTTGTTTAACATACATACATCAACAATAATATACCAATACTATGACATAAAACATACAATTTTTAAAACCACAATGTGATATAAAATATTCAATTTATAAAACAACAATGTGATATAAAACATACGATTTATGAATAAATAATTTTTTTGAAATCTTGTAAATCTGGAACAATATTGTGAACTCTGCTATCAAATGAATTCATGTTTATCAATGTCCATGAAATCATGGAATAATTAGAATTAAGGTAGCTGAAACATATCAGCTTATCTAAAATCATTATTAAGCATAGTGGATATCTATGTCTCCACCAACTGATCATTGAAAGCATCATCATCATCGTTATCGATCGTATTCATGGTACCCCTTCTGTCTACAAGGGAACTCCAGTATGCCAATGCTCTATCATACGAAAATTTATCCAACTATATGATGACACATAAATTCTTAAACAATTTTCTAAATTTTTGTCGAGCCTATTACGGATCTTAGATTTAACAAAATATAGTGCATTGAAAACTCTCTCATATTTGATAGACCCCAAAATCATTGTTTCACATAATTCATATAAACAAAAGTATTCACTTATCGTATCTTGTAAGATAGTACTTGGATACAATTTTTGCCACAAATGTGCAGTGGAACCAATCTCATGGATGCTAGTCATAAGTGATGTTTGCACAACCATTGTTCTTCCAAAATGTGATGATTGTTGTTTCAAAAGATCTTTGTTGAGTATACCTTTGATTTCAACACCATTGACTTCCACACTCTTACTAAAATGGTTCATGAGGATGCCCATATATTTAATAAACAACTCATTTGTAGAATTGTATTCAGTACAAGGACCCCAAAACATGGGGTTAACCACACCCATGGCCTCGAGCAACTCATCTCTCTGAAACCATTCTCTTATCTCACTTGTTAAATATTTTGCTATTTTTGACAAATTTTTCTTAGTTTTCTGTAAAATAACATGAAACCTATTGTGTGTTACAGGAACTTCTTCAAAATCATCCACAACTATACTTGATTGCCTTTCAAAACAATAAAGTGCTATCAAATTTCCATGAACATTAATACAAAGATGATCATTGATGTCAAACTTTAAAAATATTTTTGGATTGTTCACGTTTATCAATGTATTCCAACTATCAAACAAGGGACTTGTAAAATTTGCCTCAGACACATATAACGTATCAATAACCAAACATATTTGTTTTCTTATCCTCATGAAATCAACGATATAGATGGATCTCTCTTGTGCAAGTTTAATTAATCTGTTCATTTCTTGTAACATTGGAAGAATACCACATAAGGTCAAAAGGGTTTCCAAGTCAGTCAAATGGAACAACAAATATTTTGCCTTATCAACTATCCTATGATTTGCATGCATAAAACCCGTCAATGATTGATATTCTGTAAAAACTCTGTGAGCAGGTTGATACAGTGAAATCCATCTTGTATCCACATCTTTTAACAATTTTTTTCCTTCCGTAACTCCTAGTGCAAACTATTGAAATTCTGCAAACCTTTTTGGGTTGCATGAGAAATAAGAATGTATTTCATGAATAAGGCCTTCCACACTAGCAACATTTGAAAAGGTGCTCATGATTTTATATGCAAGATTCACTCTATGAGCCATACAATGAATGGGAATCATATATGGGGCAATTATGGTTTGGAGTCGAACACAAAGACCAGTCCTGTGCCCTTGCATAATAGCAGCACCATCAGCTCCAATGCAAATTAACTTTGTTGCTATGTCTATATCATTCATTCTCGCAATATCCTTTAAACTATCCACAACAACATTATAGATGTTTTTTGCATTTGAACTTTCCACCATCTTATGTAATCCTAGCAAAATAGGCCTCCTTACATGATTTTGAAATGTGTACACATGCATGCAAATCTAGGATGTGTTGTCCACAACCGTCACCTCATCAATAGAAAGTGAAATGAATCTGGCAAGTTTTACTTGCTCCCTCAGGTCTTCCTTCTCAACTAAAGATAGATATTTTACCATTTCCCAACCACTTCGATCTGACCAATGTGAATTAGGAAGGTTTTGCACATTAGCTAGTTGTAATAGGTACTTATAATCAATAAAATTGGACATGGGTCTACCTTTCTTGAGAATACTTAATACAACAACAAACTACAAACTTTTTGAAGCTAAGATGGTCTTGTGAATTTTTTGAAATTGGGATACAATCGTTCCACCTTTCTCAACAAGATATTGTTGTTGCTTTAAGTGATTGTCATATTCTATTGCATATCTAACATGCATACATTCTGATGCATCCTTCCACCTAACTTCTTTACTAACTTCACCATTACTACTTTTAACTTTTACATAAGCTTTGCCAGCATGTTTTTCTATTGTGTCTATCTTATTTTGCAGCCTATGATCCTTACCAAGTCTCCAACTACAAATTTTGCATCTACATTCTTTTTCATCGATTTGGTTATCCTCAGTCAGGACAAGCTCAATCCAGGGAAATATTTCTGCCCATTCTTTCTTAAATCCCCTTCCAATAATCCAGTTAGATGCTTTTCTCTTTTTGGAATTTTTGCTTGAAGACTCAAAAGAAGTTTGTAATGATTTTGATTTATCACTTTCATTTTCAATTGTTATGTCATTTTGGGGGTTGTCTTCAAGTATTTGTTGGACGTCATTGTAAAGAGGATTTTCATTAGAAGGCATCTCTTGTTGGGGAATATCTTCAAGTCGAGGCATATCAGGGTCGATAGGGTATTCTGCATAGTAGCATACCATAATATTTTTTATCATTCTTGGATTTAACAAAGTTACAAAAGAAACATAAAAATAGAAAAAATATTCATATCATCAAGCACATATTAAGAAGTAATTGTTTGAGGAAGAAAGTAGTATTTAAATTTATTACAGAATATACAACTAACTGTTCAAAAGTCAAAAATCATTGGTACCTTGAATTTGCATGGATGTCGTTGGCTCGTTGCATTTCGACATTTGGCTAAAATATTTGAGGATACTCTTTTCAGTAGAATATTTGGCCCCCTTCTTTCCATCGCCAGTAGGTGACATTTTACTTGTAAGGAAAATATTTTTCAATTTAGAAAAGTAATAAAATGTTGAAGAGGTCGTACTTTTGTTAGGCCTCAAGATAATATTGTAAATAGAATAAACATATGGTTGGCTGGTAGAATATACATACTTGTTTCCTGCCATGCTTTATTGTGATTTTATCGATTTATACCACTAGTCCGTATTCTGGTGATAGCACTTGTAACTAATAAGAGCACAAAAGTAATTAACATACAAATTGAAATCAATTAAAGAAAAAACTTGTCTATGCAAAAAATAATTGGAGATACGTATGTCAAAAAATATCAGATTATAGTACAAAATGGACTAGAAAATAGAGAATCACAATGTCTTCGGAGAAACAGAGCATTACTATGTCTTTTGAGAACCAAAGCATTTACCCATGTATAATATTATAACAGAAAAATAGATCTGAATAGAAATAGAGAATCAAAGAGTTTTAACAGAAATAGAGAAAATAGGGGAAAACATGCAGAACAGGGCAAAATAGAGAAAAACATGGGAATAGAGCAATGACCGTTTGTATGCAGAATAGGGCTTGGATATTGGTATGGTGCAAAATAAGATTGAAAAATAATTAAAGATACATGTCGAAAACTATTAGATTATGGTACAAAATGGACTAGAAATAGAGAATCACAATGTCTTCAGAGAAACAAAGCATCACAATGCCTTTAAAGAACCAAAGCATTCACCTATTCATAATATTATAATAGAAAAGCAGATCTGAATAGAAATAAAGAATCAAAGAGTTTTAACAAAAAGAGAGAAAATAGGGGACAACATGCAGAACATGGCAAAATATAGAAAAACATGGCAAACAGAGTAGTGACAGAGAACCTGGTGTAGAACAGGATCTGAACTAGTGTAAAATAGGTTCTAGCCTAGTGCAGAACAAGGTTCGAATTGGTGCATAATAGGCTTCAGACTAGTGCAAAATAGGTTCGATCGAAAGTAGAACAGGTACCGATCGAATGCAAAATAGGTTATGGTCAAATGTAGAATAGTTCTGATCGAGTGCAAAATAGGGTTCAACCTGTTTCAGAATAGGTTATGGCCTAGTGTAGAATAGGTTCTGGTCATATGAAAAAATGGTTTCGACCGATTGTAGAAATAGATCCGATCGATCTCAAAAATGATTTGTTTTAGCCTATTGTAGTAATGGTTCTGGATGGTTGTAGAAATGGTTTCGAATAGTTTTAAAAATGGTTAAATCTGGCCTATTGTAGAAATAGTTCCAGACAATTTAAAAATGGTTAGTTTCAGCCTCTTGTAGAAATGGTTCTAAATAATTTTGAAAATATTTGGTTCCAGCCTATTGACCTGTTATAAAAATGGTTTCGGCCTTGTCCTATGCTGAAATGGTTTCGGTCTTGTCCTGTATTGAAATGGTTTTGGTCTTGTCTATTGCTGAAATGGATCCGACCTTGTGCAGAATTGGGTCAGTATATCCATCGAGTGTAGAACAAGGTCCAGAAATGAAAAAGTATCCCTAGGGTGTTAATTATATATAGTGGTATACTTGGCGAGTTGGGCGGGATAATTTAGAAATTTTAAAATTTTATGGCAAAAAGGGTACTCTATTTAGGTGGGATTGTTGACGAGTTTTTAAAAATAACTGTGATACTATTATCAATGCACGATGAACCGACACCTAAAAATTTTTGTCCCAAAATTTTTTGGCTAAATGGCCGACGTTCGGGTCCCCCAAATTCGCAAATTTGAATTTTTAAAAATGCCAATTTTTACCCCAATGGCGAAAATTTGCCGCTATGCATAACCCCAATGCTTTCCCTTGAGAGCCTATGTTTTATAAGTGCTCTTTTAAAAAAATAGGTTGGTAGATTTGGGTTGTTACATTATGGCTTCTTTTATGTTTTTGAAAGCATCTCTTTTGGTTTTGATCCATGTGAAGGTTGCATCCTTTCTTAGCATCTCTATCATTGTCTTCACTATCTAGGCAAAGTTAGATACAAACTTCCAAGTAAAATTAATCTAACCAAAGAATGACTTTTCTTGTTTTGCAACAATGGGAGTGCTAGTATTGCCTTTACTTTTTTTGAATTAATGGTTAAGCCCTCCTTTGAAACTATTTTTCCCAATAATTTACCTTCATGGACTAAAAATTTTGACTTTTTTTGGTTTAGCAAAATTCCAAATTCTCTATATTTTTAGAAAACCAATTGAATATGCTCTAGATGCTTCTATTTCTAATGAGATAATACCATCATATCATCTAATTAAATAAGTATGACTTTATTCACCAATTTTCCAAAAACTAAATCCATAACCCTATGAAAAGTAGCTCCTACATTTGATAGGTTGAAGGGCATTATTTTGTAGGCAAAAGTTCCCCACTTAGTAGTGAATGTGGTTTTATATAGATCCTCATATTTGACCCACACCTAGTTAAAGATAAAGAATCCATAAAGCAAAGAGAATTTCTCTACTCTAGCAACAAAGTGCATAATTTGATCAATTTGTGGTAAAGGATAATGATCTTCTAGAGATGTTCTATTCAAATTTTAAAAATCCACACAAAGGCAGATATTTCCATTCTTTTTGCTAACAAACACCAAATTAGCTACCATGTAGAATGCTTGATCATGTAAATAATCTTTGTGTTAGTAGCTTTACTAGCTCTTGTTTCATCAATGTTTCCATATTTAGATTTTTTAGCCTTTGCTTTTGTCAAAATGGCTTAGCATTAGGCATAAGTTCTATAGTATGTTAGATAGCTTCTTTATTGTAGACCTTTAGATCATCGTAGCTCCATGCAATGATGTCATTAAACTCTCTACACAAGGCCAAAAATTGTTTAGTTTCATCTTCAAAGCATTGCACTCCAATATTTAGTCTTTTCTTAGGTTTAATTTGAATATCTCTAAAATTTTGTTCATAATTTTTTTTTTTTTGGCCAATTGGATGATCATTGCTATCAAATAAGCTTTCAAGAGTGATAAGTCCCTTGGGAATATGGTTATTATTTATTTTAATAACATCTCCTTCATGTATACTCTCAAGCATATCCTCAGTCATATTTGCATACTCTACCTCCTAAACTAAGAAATCTACTATCTATTCATCATTATCAAACACTTACCAAAAAGTATATTTATCCAACACTAAAGGCCTAGATGCTAGTTTGATAGATCTTAAATCTTGTTATCCTATATCAAATGCTAGACAAAAATTAGCTTCATGGAAATCCAATGCATCAGCTTGTGCATTCTGCTCTCTAGGAATTACCTTTATATTTAGAACATCAAAACTTTCAAACAAATCCTAAACTCTATTTTGGTAATATTTTAGGTAATGTTGCTTGCAACTACATTTTTAGTTACCTGATTTACTACTAATTCAAAATATTCATAAATCATCAATAACTTTATTCTCATCTTCTCTGCTTCTTTCAATCCAATGCACAACACTTCATATTCTGCTACATTATTGGTGTAGCTCCAAGTTAGATGATATGAAAATCACTTAATTCCCTCATATGGTGATATCAACACTATTTCTACTTTGGTGCTATTTCTACATTTGGCTCCATCAAAAGTAGATCTTCCAAATGTTAGTTTGTCAAAGTTCCTTATTTGTCATGGCCAAAAAAAATTCCATTTTATTTTTGAGATAGAATTAGTGTCTATTCCTATTTCGATCATAGAATTGAAATTTTTGAGTGAAACTCATCTTCAATTTATAGCTCATCTATGATGTCTTCTACCAGGTCAATCTCATAATTTATTATGTTGGCATTGCTCTCTTCTTCTTCAATTTTTTTATATGATACATGGAGGGTTTTTTTACAAATATTCTGACTTTCCTACCCTTGTGAGGGATTTCCATATGTGAATAATCCAAGGACAAATATCTATCCAATTTGGCTATAAACTCATGAGAAAGGAGTATACCAAAGTACAACTCTAGATCCACCACAACTACCTCTTGTATAACTATAATATGAGGTATTTTGTGTAGCACCATGGGTATGTATTTAATTACGTCAATTGTCTTTACTAAATTTCCATCCAACTGAAGCACTCCAAGACTGGAACAAGTGCATTCCATTCCCATTGCTTCACATGTAGCTTTTGGAAATATTGATGTTGCTACCCCAAAATCTACCATAAAATTTTTTATAATCTATCCCTCCATGCGTAGGAACAATTAGAAAGGGGGTGGCCTATTTTTAGCTACTCTCGACATAAGTTTAACTTGTGCTAGATTGAGTTATGGATGGGATTGATTCAAGTAGACTTTAATTATGCTTGAAGGAGGTTAATATATCCCAGAATCATTATATCATCATACATGCTTGCTTTAGATGGTATCTTCTTAAGCTCCTCCACTTATTGAAACTAGATGATTCTAGTTGCTTCTTTTCTCTCTTTTTTGTTCATCAAATCCCCTTCAATATTCATGTGTTACTTCAATTATTTATTGCTTAGTGATAGAAGGGTATCAAATCTTGTTTCTAGCACATCCTTCTTCGGTTGCTCAAATTGTTGAGACAGGATTTTGAATGGATCTAGTCACTTGGGATCTACACTACATGCAATGGATCAAGAATTAGACTTTGTGTTAGCAACAATAGAAGAGGCTTCTTGATCTTTTATCATGTATGGAAATATCCTAGGCTATAAATTCCTTTCAACTTCTCTTATTTTCATAGTGGTGATTTCATTAGTCAAATTCTTTAATGCCATCATTATTTCTTTCATGTTGATTATTTTTTGAGGTTCAAGGAAAGGTAATTTAGGTATGGCAAGGGGTGTTAGTAATACTGGTGTTGACGAGTTTGTCAATAATTCTATAAACTTAGTTGTAGGAACTAAATCTATATTTGGTAGATGCGTAATTATGATTGGTGTTTGTGTTTCTTGTCCAGACTATGGGATTTCTAGGAAATATGGCATCACATTTTTGGGAGGAAGTTTTCCTATGGCTATTAATGTATTTTTTGTAGTTATAGTTGCTTGGTAAATCTTAGGAAATGTTAATACATTGGATTGATGTATCAATAATCCTAGGTTTGGATTGAAAGCACAAAAGTAGTAATATAGCACTAGAGGATCAATTGGCCTAATATATTATGGCACTCTTTTCCAAGTCTTGTTAAACCTAATGTTAAAATCCATTATTGCTTCTTGAGAATATCATTGTATACTAGTGAACTGAGTTAGTAGTGAGAATGGGTATGCTTGTTGGTTAAATTCTTGAACTATTCTACTAACAAGTTGAGCCCATGAATGGATATAACCATCCTAAAGGGTCTAATACTAGTATAATACCTTCCCTTTGAATTATAATACCATCATCCTTATCATGACATCATCATCCTAAATATTATAGATTGTGGTTAAGGAAGCTACATCTTGATAATGCTCGTAGGTTGTTTTCCTAGTGCCACCATATATTGGCAAAGCCTTTAAAGTTGCTTGGGGAATGAGATTTTGATTTACCAAATTAAGTGGCCCAATGTTATTCCAATGAGGGAAGTAGATAATTAAAATGTATGGATCCTTTACGTTAAATATGACTTGATAAGGCAGATGATGGAGGAGATAATGGATATCTACATATTCTAAATCTTAATGGTGGTATTTCAATAAACTATACTGGTTTATCTAGCTTTTTAGTTGTTAATCTTATGAGCATAAGCTTGTAAATTGAATGGCAACTAGGTTTCTTTTATGATTATTTCATCTCAACAGAGTTACCAGGTGATTGTAAAATGATCAATTAGAGAAAAATATCATCATGATTCTACTCAATCATGGAGGTAAGATTTAGGTCCCACCAGGTATGCCAAAAACTCTTGGTCCAAAACCTGCTTAAGTGGAAGAGTTACACCCTCAAGACCTTATCCAATATTGGAAGACCTAGAATGAGTTTTGAGTTAGCCTTTAGAGTAGGTCAGTTCCTATGGTTCTATCTAAACTAACAAAGGGGGATTATAGACTAAAGTAAGAAATAAGTAAGTTTAGAAGCTAGGAATTAAAATGGTCAGGACTCAACTACATAAAGAGACACAAATGCATGAGAGTCTCATTCCCTTAATTAGACTAAAATATATAATAGACCAGATATCATCAAATATTACAAAAAATTAATCAATTAAGCGCACACATCTAAGCATTCCAAGAATTGAATTAAAAACAATCCAGAAAGGAATCCAGATAGCAAAAATAACTCTTGATAAATAAACCATTCATTCAACTTTTAATAGAAATGCTTAATGCTTAAATCATACATACATATTCTGCAACAGTATTTGATAGAGGTCAAACAACACTTCAATTTTTATTAAGGGATATATAGCATTCAATCATATAGTTGTGCACATATAAAAGCTAAATAGTCGACCCTTTGAATTAGTTACATTCAAGTATTTATAGCTTTACAATACATTCAATTAGCTCAGCATGATTGCTTTCAAAATGTATTACATGCCTATTAAGCTAGTGTAGCATGTGTGTGTTTCTTTCTAGCTTATTTTGGTGCAACTAAATTGGTATTATTATGTTGATGTATCTTGCTCTTATTTCATTTGAGAGAGTGGTGGCCTATGTGTCTTTAATCCATGAGATTGTCTAACAAGTTTATATTTTAGATTGCTCCACTATTGGTCTAGTTGTATTGATATAGGTGTTGATCAAGAAAGCCTTTGGATGTTAATATCTTCTGATAGCAGATTATGACTGTCAAGAGTGCATTATACTTTAGAATATTATTGAATCCCTCTCTTCTCAACTAAAATCAGTCTGGATATTTCTTCTACAAGTGCCAAGTTTTTATTTTTCTTGTATGACGTCAACCTTATTATCTATCTAGTACCAATACTTAGCTAATTTTTTTCTTTCTCTAGCTTGATGTCATATGTTTTAGCTTACCTTGGTGATGTCAGTGCTTTTAGAATCTGGTCATCTTTTTATACTTAGTTACATACTTATGCATAGTGCTTGATGTCAGATGTTGAACACTTAGAATATTTTCCATCTGACAACACATTGTAGGTTCTATTAGACTTTCATTTGTCTTATGATAATATCAATATTTCAAAATTTTGGCACTCAATTTTTTTTTGCAAAGCACTCTATTGGATGCCATATGATTTTATGTTTCATACTTCTTTGTCCTTGTGTGTTAGGCTTTTATTCAGCCTATGTTGATATCAAAATTTCAAAAAATTTATGCTCTTCAGCATAATAATTTCTTTTGCAAAGCATTTTACCAAAAATCAGATGAGTTTTTGTTTCATACGTCTTTGCCTTTGTGTATCGGGCTTTTATGCAACCTATGCTGACATCAACACCTCAAGAATACGATCCTCTTTGATACTTAGACAAAAAATTTCTAGGTCTTACCATGATGCTATATATCATATCTTTTGCATGCCTTTGCTAACATTAGTATTTTAAATTTGTGGCCACATCCCATACTTAGCCAAAAATTAAGTTCGATGCTGAAACAAAAAGTCAGATTCTTCTACTTTTGGTCAAACTTGAGCTTTAGATATGTTGGATGCCAGATAAATTTATTCCCATTGCTAATGCTAGTACCTCAAAGTTTTGACAACTCTTAATACTTAGAAAAATTTAGCATCTTGATACTGCTTTGAGTTGGCTAAGCCTTACTTGCCTTATTTTTGGCCTGACGGCTATTTTATGTCCCTAGTTGAGTTCCTAAAGTTATTCAGTTTGGTAAATAAGAAAATATTTATAGAAAATTTCTCTTTTTGAAGAGATAGATGTGGTTCAATTATTCTACCCATAAATCCCAAGCATACAAGAGAAAGAAGAGAAGAGGAAAATGGCCCGTAAGCTTGTCAATCAAGCTTAACCAAAAAAATTTTGCCCTTCTATCTTTAGAAACTGCAAAGACAACCCATGACTTTATAACCTACATAAGCACATGAATTCCAAATATTAAATTTTTGTAAAGGGTAGATATCTTCTCAATCATGGCATAAAGTGTTTTGGTGTGCATAGTCTCCCAAATATTTCACCCAAAACATAAGAGAATAGAGGAGCCAAGCATTTCATAGGCATCCCCCTCAATCAAGGGGGGAGGCTTCACTTTTTTTCCTTATTCTTGTTTAACATTCTAAAATGGCAAACAACAATAGGGTAGAAAGGTAAACCCAAATATGAAGGCAAGTGTTTCTTATGATCAAAGCATATAATCATTCACATATAATCACCTTCTCTTCCTTTTCCAAATTTTTTCTCCTTTTCTCCACCATCTATTATATCCTTTTTTTCTTTTTCCTCCAATCGTTCCCCTTTTCTCAAATTGTTCAGTCCTAATTTTACTACCCAATACCTAGAGTAATCTCTATGTCTCTTACTTATTTTGACTCTTAACCCAATGGACAAGGCTAGTTGGGTCCTTTTTGAAAGCAAAAATCCTTAGGAGACACCAATAATATGGGTCAAAATAGCTTCCCATATACATAGTCCTTGCAAATAGTGGTAGATTCTAATTTTTGCTAAAACCTGCTAAGGCAAAGTCCAATCATAAGTCTTAACTTGTCATTTATGTAAAAATAAAATATTGAAGGTGTGAATACATCAATCCTAGCATAAATTTCAAAGTGGTCAAGACTATGCAGTAATAATTGAGAATGCACAAGAAGCAAGAAATTGGCTAAAATAGAAAAGGTTTAGTAGCGCTAAATCCTGGGATAAAGCATTCCCAGACTTTTCAAGTACTAATGTCATACAAATATTCAAAATATCTAGGAAATCATATGGCCAAAATCATGCAATCTCAGGATCTTTTGGTGCTTATGTCAGCTAAAGGCTTTTAAAAGTTTGGGCCAAGGAAAACATGAACTTGTGATTTACAAGCAATGATGTCACACTAAGCCTCAAACAATCCTAAAAGATGAATTGAAGGAAAAGCAAAACTAGAGTGGTATGATCCTAAACTTTTAAAAATATGATATTTGAAAAGTTCTAGGAGCCTTACCTTCAAGACCCTTGTAGCAACCAAATAATTCCAAGATGATCTTTAAGCTTTTAAAATGAATAAAAAACTCTCAAATATGTCTCTTTCAACAACATTTGGACATGTCACCCAACTACCCATATCAAGATAGTCAAGCTAAGTTGGCACCTATAATAGTCAACACAGTAGCAAAGCATAGTGGTGAAAAGCTAAAACCGCCAAGGATACTCAGGCCCCTCGAAGATGCATGAACACCAAGTTTTAGGAGGAAATCAAGACCAACCATTTCTTCACCAGGATCAAGGTAATTAAGCCAAACTAAATGAGAAAATGATGGCCATGCCATTCAAATGTGCTAATCAATATTATACTTGTCCATGTCAAGCCTAAAAAGGGCTTTTATTATAATAATCAAGAATAACAAAAAATGGGTATAACCCTATAAATAACTAATACTTCCTCAATACAAGGGTCAACTCTTTAGTAATTGCTTATGTGTTGCATAATTTACTCTACAATCAATTGAAGCATAAGTTGTTTTACCTCCATTAGAGATTACATTTTTCAAGTTTTTATACGAATGAGAATTATGTACCTTAATGCATTTATGTTTAATACATTATGAATGGTGAATTTTGTTAAGCAAATTATGTTGTAATTGGATTGTTATTTGGATTTCTTTTATTAAGTTCTTGGAATATTTAGAATACATAATCTAAGCATAATGAACCCTGAAATTATTTGTTTTATGGTTGGTTTATTAGGATTTTCTTTAGCTTAATTGTAAGTGTATTTGTACAACATATTTTGTTGTTCTTACACTATATCTCATCCATCTTTAATTCCTTCTCTAAATCCTTCCCTCCTCTAACCCTTGCATTTTCATACTTAGTCTTATACCTTTCCTTTAATTTCTTTAGCATTTCAAGGAATTGACCTTCTTCGATGGTTGAGCTTAGGAGAAATATTAGTCATCCAATCTTGGCTATGATTTAGGGCACATTTCATATACTAGGTAGATTTTAGTCTACAACTAACACTAGGCCGAATAACCCATGCTACAAGTAATTCTTGTACAATTTTCTTGATCTTTAATTTTTAGAAATATAGATATCTATAAGGGTGAGTATTTGGAGGAAGACTACCTAGAACAAGTTCAATTGTATGATCATGATTATGGTAAGTGGGTAGTCACCTAGGTTCCTAAAAAATTATAGCATGTCTTCCCAAGAGCAGTTGTAATTCTTCCTACGGTTCATTTTCCTTGTTAATCAGAGATTGTATTATGCTATGACTCCATGAGATAGATTTTTAATAGCTTTTCCATCCTATGAAATAAAACAAGTTGAGTAGCATTGGTTTTCATTTTCCATAGATTATATTCAATTCCCTACTAGCTAAATTTTATCCATAGTGCAAAAAAATCCCACAATACTAGTCCCAACATTTTAAGCCATTGTGTTCCCAATACAACATCACATCCTCCGAATATAAGGGTAGACATATCAATCTCAAGATTATATTCTCCTATTTATACTTTGATATTTTGACACTTACCCTTACAATGCAAATTTCCTTTGTTGGTGATCATGACCTCAAAGGAATTACAGGTATTTATGCAACAACTTTTCTACTTCGCCACTTTAAGATCAATAAAAATATGTGTGCTACCAAAGTCAATGAGGATTATTATTCATTGTTACTTGAAATGCCCTATCACCTTCATAGTTTGGGGTGTAGTTATTCCTGCTAGGTCATGAACTAAAATTTCTAGTTAGGGTTCTTCTTGGGCTTCAAGTTTCTATAAATCTTCCTCTTCCAAATGCTTCTCTTCCTCCTCTAGGGATTCTTGGATGGTAGACTAATCCACATAAAGAAAATATAATTTTTGTTGCACACATTTGTGTCTAGGTGTATACTTCTCATCATAATTATAGTATAGCCCTTGAGCTCTATGAACTTCCATCTCTTCTCAAGTCAATCATTTAATAGTGGGTGATTTATTAGCTAGATTTGTTAGAGGATTGGATGAAAATGGAGGGCATGCTTGTGAAAATTTGGAAGTGTATCTTTGAGCCATGAATTTATCCTATGCTAACCTTTCCAACCCTATCACTTGAACCAAAGTTTTTTTTTGAACATTTAAACCTCAACCATGATATCATAATTCAATCCACTAACAAAACAACTTTGGAAAAGAACTTCACTCAACCCATTAGTATAGTTCATCAAATTTTCAAATTGATCATGATATTCTCAAGAAATTGAGGTTTGTTTTAGTTTAGTGAGGGCTCTTGTGAAGTCTTCATGTTCACTAGGAATAAATTGAGTGAGTAATTATTTCTTAATTTCTTCACAGACAATATTTGGATGCAATTTTCTTACCCGTTGATACCATTGCAAGACATCAAATTAAAAATTGAAATATGTAATTGTGAGCTATAAGTACTTTAGAATATTATGCATATTGAAATACTACTATACCTTCCACAACCAACCATTGGGATCCTTCCCATAAAATTTAAAAAAATCTAACTTGGGCAATTTGTATGTGTTGTTATTGGAATTGTTATTGTATATCCCCCTCTCCAGGATACTCAATCTCTCTCCCTTATATTCAAATTTTGTATAACCATAATGACTATATGCCTAAGTGCCACCCATGAAATGATTCTCCATTTCATCAATTTTTACTCATTGTATATTTTAAATCTTTCTATTCTCCTATCACAAAATTTACAAATTCATGCAATTTCTAGTTGTCAAACTTCATTTTGGTCTAGAATTTTCTAAGCTCATCTCATAAGTAGTTCATTACGTAATTTATTTGTTTGCCTAGTTGGTCACCTAGTTGATTCACCTAATAAGTAATTTTTATATTTATTTGTTGCTCCACTGATTGACTCTAGTGGTTGTAGCCATATACTAGTGTTTTGGACCTTCCTCAAAATGCTTTACTATAAATAGAAGCATTGTTTTAGTGATTATTATTTTTAGTAAGGGTTCCAAAAGAGTGTTTGGGTGCTATATATAAAAATAATTATCTCATCGAGATGATTGCAATGGGTTAGTTCTCAAAATAATTTTTTCAACACCCTAGACTCTTTTTTGGTTGACTATTTTCTCTTAAGTCTTCTCACAAAATAATGTTTTCTATACTATCACTATCCACAGGGTACCTAATCATCGTCGTTTTATTCCCTAAAAATTGCATGATTTGACATTATCCCATCTATTACTATTATTTATTATTACTGACAACTATACCTTCTATCATTATTCCATACTACTACATCAACTATTTATTTTTGACTATCAAGAATTATTATTGTATCATCAATTCTATGATGAATGTAGTCTACTTAATATGCTTAAGTTTTTGTTTAATATTTTTAGGTTTGACAATCTATGTTTAGGGTTTTATAGATGATAAAAATAGGGTTACTCTAGGCCAATGTGTGTGTACTACCTATAGCCCTCTGACATACTACAACAGTGATTGATAATGCTCACACCACTAATTTAGGCCACTACCCAAGGAGGATATAGCTAATAGCCTTGGATATAGCTAACATGCCATCCTACCTAAAAGAAGCTTTGTCCTCAAAGCTAAGACTAAGGAAATTATTGTTGAAATTGATGAAGCACTTTCCAAGTAGCATTTGCACAATTTTAATGTCACTCCTCCATAGGCAGTGATATCTTGAAGGTTTTAGGAGTGGATTGCCAAGAAGAATAGTAGGATCATGACCACGATGGGGGAAACCCTTGGGGTTCCTTAAATACTTCGAAGTGATGTGTCCAAAGCGATGGTATCTTGGCCATATCTTCTTGTTGTTCCATTAGATATTGAATGGAGAATAAGTGTGCATTCACTGTTTTGCCCTTTTTGTGAATAGGTTTTTCCATGCGGTGAGAACTCACTATTTGTGAGGAATCGATGGGTAGTCCATTTAGAGTGTATGTTTGGTCATCAAATATGAATTGTGTCCATAAAATTGCAAAATCCTAAAGTATACCCCAAGTTTTTGCAACCGTTGAGCCCCTAAAACAACATCACTTTCATTTAATGGAAGCACATATATGTCACTTTTCATGTGGTAGTTGTCGATGGTGAGCTTGATATTGTGACACTTCCCTTGATAGGTAATTTGTTCTCCAGTACCAATCACCACCTTAAAACTATGACAAGGTCGTATATAACAATTAGCCTTTTTCACCACTCGTGGGTCAATGAAATTATGAGTACTTCCCGAGTCAAGGAGCACCATGAGATTTTGATGTTTGAAGGACCCTTGAACTTTCATAGTTTTTGGAGGAGGAAAATTTGTGAGAGCATTGAAGGAAGTTTCAAGGATTTTTCATTGCTCTTATTAGGTGCTTCGGTCACTTATTGTACATTGACCTCATTGTCTTCATTGTTGTTATTAGGTGTTTCGATCACTTCTTGCATATCTACCTCATATTCTCTCTTTATGGAATGACAAGGATCAACTATATTCAATAAATACAACATTTATGTAGTGTATTTATTTTAGGACCAAAATTGCTCATCATAATAATAGCATAGGTCCTTCGCTTGTCACTCCTCCATTTCTTTTGTACTGAGGTACTTAACCAACAAGGTTTGATTAGGTTTTGGGGTGGTGTAAGTGATTTGTGATTTCCCAATAGGTGCTTGTCCTAATCGATGTTGAGCATTGAACTTGTCTTCAGATACCAAAGCTAATTCAAAGGTCTACATCATGGTGTGGGGATTGCACATCTTGTTGGTGCAAAATCTACCTTTGGTTACGTTTGCACCCAAGACTTTACCAAAATTGAAAGACCGAGTTCAAAATAGATTTTACCCAGTTCAATCTCTAGAGGAGGTTGGTTCCTTACTTTAATTTAGGGAAAAAGGGGGAGAGTAAAATGCATAAAGAGAGGAAAATATAGCTATTGCTAAGAACATTTAGATGGTGCAGATTAGATAACAACAAAGAAACATCTACAACCTTTCACAGATAGGCATTCTTTGAACCATAAAATTAGAATAACTAGTTCTCTAGTACAAATTTAATCAAACATAAGCTTAGTAGAACCATTAATTTTAGAGCTAGCTGAACTTTAAACGCAGAAATTCAGAATAAGAATTAAGGCAATTTTTATTCAACGTAACTTATACAACAATCAACAATCCATACATACTTGATAACAACACCAGTAATCCAGAAACCAGAATGAGTAGTATTTATTTGCTTTTAGAAGTCTGTATAAATTTCTTTGTAAACATCCAAAAGTCGACCATTTGTTCGGGTCGCTCATCCTATATATATATATATATATATATATATATATCTTTTACATAACATAAAAAACTAAAATTTGTTACAACAATATGCCCATAGGCTCATTCTGGTAAATAGGCAGTTAAGAGAGTATGGGATCTTCAACTGCATATGGTTGGGATCTTCTTGTTATTGTATATCCACCTTTATCTTCTTAGAGAAGTCATGACCCAATTTTTTTCCACCTCTTTGCTTTTGGTTTATCGGTCCGCAAAATCATGACATGTCACAAAATTACGATGTTTTTCATGGAGGTGGCTTGTGGGCACCAAAATGTCATGATATCATGATATTTTCTCTAACTTGTCTTCTGAGATCTAAAATATCGCGATGTCATGATGTTTTCTCTGACTTATCTCTTGAGCTTCAAAATATCACAATATCGCGATGTTTTCTCTGACTTGGCTTCTGAGCTTAAAAATGTCACATTGTCACGATGTTTTTTCTAGCTTGTCTCTTGAGCTTCAAAATGTCACGATATCATGACATTTTCTCTGTCTTGGCTCCTGAGCTCCAAAATATGGTGTTGTCATGATGTTTTCTCTGGCTTGGATTCTGTGCTTCAAAATATCATGATATCGTGACATTTTCTCTAACTTGGAACCTGAGCTCCAAAATGTCGTGTTGTTGTGATGTTTTCTCTGGCTTGGCTTCTGAGCATCGAAATATCATGAGATTGCGACGTTTCTTCTACACTTAGAAAATTCTTTTGAGAAGACATCTCCTTACCCTCCTTGATGTAGTCATTTTGACCTACATTATTAGTGCCTCCTAGGGGAATTCTTCCAGTTGAATGTTAGAATCTAGAGCCTTTATCCATTGGGGAACAAAATAAAAAGAACAATGACAAAAAATAAAGAGAGAAAGGGGAGTGATACCGAGCAAAAATTATGTTTCTTTCTTTGTATGATCATTCGTCTGGAGTGTCTTCCTCTGTTTATTTCTTTTTGTCTTCTTACTCAGGTGTCGTTAACTGCTTGTTGAATTTTTCTTAGCCTTTTCATGTTTCTCCTTTTCCTGGATAACTTCATTGTAAGTGGCACAAGTCCTTTTCCAAATCTCTTCATCTGGGTCTAAAGTCTCCATGAAAGTTACATACAAATACTCTAATTCTTCTACTTTGTCAAAAGATAGAACTTTCGACCTCATGTATAACTCACACAAATAAGAGTTAATCTGGGTGAGGTCTTGAGCCATACTAAATATTTGTTCTTCTTGGACCGGCTCTTCCTATTTGTCTATTTTTGATTCATCATCTATGAAAGCCTTCCAAGAAGCTTTTAGTTCATCCTCCCCTAAGAATTTCGAATATTTATCCTAGAAGCTCGACATTCCGTAGTTCTCTACTATGCTTATATGTTTCAAAATTCCTTTGGCTTCTGCCTTGAGTTCCCGTATTATTTTAGCATGCTCTATCACCAGTTTATGCCTTTTGAAGAAACTTTTGGTGGTTATTTTGGCTTGGGACCATTTTTCATCTTCGACCCTGCATCCAAATTTCCCCTACATGCTTTCTTCTAGAACCTGGATCTTTGTGGCTATAGATAGTCTTGTTTCCAGGAAGTTAATAGATGTAGTGAACTCATCTTCCACTCAATCCAAGGTTTCCTTAATATTGGCCAAGTATAATAACATAGGCATTGCTTTCAGGCCTATCTTTTGGATATCATCAAACATTTCTTTCTTGGAATTCTTGGCTTTTTCCTTGGAAAGTCTGTTAGTTTTATCGATGCCATCCTGGATCTGCTTCTGAAGGCATTCTACCTGCTTATTCAATGCCTGGATTTGTTCAACGACTTTATTTGCTTCTTCATTATATGGTGCTACTTCGTTAAATATTTGTTCCCATTTCTTTACCTCATTTTTTAATACCTTTTCAATTGTCTTTGGTCATTTAAGGCTTCTTCTAAATGCTTTCTTGCCTTCTCAACTCTGAGGTATTTCTCCTTGTAATACTCAATATTAAGTATATAGTCCCCATGTGAGCTTAGGCTTTTCCCCACTCGTATTTCATATGCAACTAAGTGATATCTTTAGTGATTATCTTAGCTTGATAATCTTCAAAGGTCATTTCCCCTTCAGGATTTTGAACCAGTGACATTATCTTCATAGTCGAACGTTGCATATTGATAGGATCTAGGGCTATTCCTTCCTTGGCATGAGCTATATCCTTAGAACTTTGAGCATTACGTAACTTTAACCAGGCTGAAGCATTCAGGGTTGCTTTCTTCAATGTTTTTATCTTAGCAATGGTAGGGTGACTTTCATAATAGAAGGTAAGGATAGATTGGAAGTTGGGGAAGTTTACAGTATAGGGGAAAGGAATGATGGCTACTGAGGCATTCACATTTGGTTGTTCTGTGAGTGTATCTATGGGTGCAATTGAGGATGCTTTTGGGTTAGGTTGGGTTGATGATGGCAATGGTGGAGGTTGTTGATTAGAAGGAGAAGAAGCATCATCTTGATCTGCAAAATGGGAAGGGAAATTTCTCTAAGGATGAGAAGAAGAAGAATATGTAGCAAGATTGATAGGAGATATACCTGATACCTTTTATGGGCTTGAGCCTCCAGTATCTAGTACATTCTTAGTGGGGATCAGGTCTTCAATAGAGGTCTATGCTATCTTTTCCAGGGTTGTATCTTCAGTATCCAGTGCATCTTTGGTAGGGACTTGTTCTTCAACAAGAGCTTCCTCGGTAGGAATAGAATCTTCAACCATTTTATCCAAACATTGGTTGCTAGTATCCTGTTGTCCAGAGAGTTCTATATTTTCCCCTGTGTTTCCTTCCTAGTCCCCTGTCTCAGGATTAGTGTGTGTTTCTTTCTGCATTTTTTTATTTTGTTTCCTTTTTTCTATCGACTCTACTTTCCTCTTTCTCTGGATGAGAGTAACATCACTATCATATTTTGTGTCTAATGGGGAGGGGGATGAATTTTTTAGCCACATTTTTGGGACTTTTGTTTGTTCAACAACAATTTCTTTTTCTTTACCTTGGCTAGTTCCAACCTTCTCAACGATGAGCGAAATCGAGATGCCATTGATACCTAGCGGGACTTTATCTGCCAGAGTCTTAGGCCATGTGGCGTGATATTTGTCATATCTATCATAAAATTTAGAATCAACTTTTATTCTATATCTAGAGTGTATTTCGATCTGGCACCTCATCTGCCACCAAGCTAGAATTTTTGCATGTGTCCAATATTTTCTCTTTTTCTTCATCCTTTTAATGATATTTTCATCTAACTTGTGGCTCAGATCAACTTCGGGGTTCTAATATGTAGAATTCATGCCATGGGGACAATGGTTGCATTTGTTCGACATGTCATTCTAGTGCTTCATCTTCCTTATTGTTTCTACCTTGTTTGTCAATCTATCTTTTTGATGAATGAAATTGTTTGAAAGGAGTCTGGATGAGGGAAGCCTATTTTTGTGCAAATCTATCAATGGGATCATACTTCCATTTTTGCAGAAATTCTATTTAATTCAGGTTTTTTAGATCTCAAGTGATTCGTTCATAGTCTCCCCTTTCACTATAATGACTCCTTCAAACTGAAAATGCATAAGACATATGTCAGTTTTACCAATTCCTATGCCAAAGTTATAGTTTATATACTCGGTTTGTCTCACATAATCCAAAGCAAGCAATCACTCAGTGACATAATATGGAAGTAAGAAAGGCTTCTCTATGAAGTTGTATAGTCGAACGACTACTCCCTGCATCAAAATAAATCAATCTCCCTCTTTCGTATGAATGTGTTGTAGAGTATCTCGTATCTTTTGAGGAATTATTTGTACTATGCCATACATAATTCACAAGGCAGGGTCTAGGAATTTCATGTTAAAGTAGTAATATGACTCTGCTTTTGAGAGTACTGGCGTCCATTCATATACAGGAAAATTATTTCCTTATTTATATTTGTTGGTTATGGAAATGAACTCTAGACTCTTTGATTGAAAAAAAAAATCATATTAGGTAGGAATAAAACCTAAAAGCTTATGGAGGACCCCTCTATATTTTGAATAGACCTGCGTGTATCTGCTAAGCCAGGTATGTCGACAAGTTGAAAAAAATTGGCACTATATTTTTATCTACATGCGAAGCATCATAGAATTTAGGGTTTGACATACATTACGCCACTACAATATGCCATCCGTAGACTTGTAGGTCATATTCTAACCCTACCACCATAGCCAGCATGGAGAAAAGCTCCTTATTTTTAATTTAGATAGGGAAATCGATGATTTTGGTAGGTTTTCCTCGAGAGGGGGTTTTGACATATGTTCCTACATAAATAACTTTATATTGAGATTAGGAGTATAGTGCTTGGCATATGTAATTGGGTTAAATGGGATGGGATTTACAATAGGTTTTCTGTCACCACTGAAGACAACCCTAATTACATCGGTGTCTAGGGTAAAGATGACCTCTCCCCTAGAATTCCTAATAATTTTATGCTTTACATCATAAAAAGTTGCCATAGCTCTGACTAATTTAGGGTAGGGATGAAAAAGGGTGCAAATATACCAGGGAAGTAGGGAGTGATAGGAGAATGTACTCGAAGAGGATGGTGTGATGCACTTTGCTACCCTAGCTTCCACATATTTGCAAATTTTCTCTAGATTTTCCATGTTATTATGGTATTAGTGATGTGAGAATCTGTATATGAAACCACCCTCACTTTTCTCAGCTCTGTGTTTTTATTTAGCAACTAGGGGAGATGTTGTCATGGTTGCTTGCTGCGATTCTACCACACAAAAAACCCTAAAAAAAACTTCAAAGAAACTCAAAAAACTTGGGGAAATTTGGGGAATGTTGTGAGTAGAGGAAAATTTTCAAAAGACAGATATGCAAAGAAAAATAGCTTATGTGGCATAAGTAGATGTGCATGCATGCATTACTATTCCATGCATTAATTATGGTTGGTGGTACATGTTCTTTGACTAATTTTGAATGTTTGTTGGATGCTTTGTTTCATGTGCCACCTTCAAAGAAACCAACTGCCATGCATCATTGTTTTATCAGGGCCAATGGCATCATGTCATCTCTGCTCTGGGACAATAACTTTGCATTACCTCTTCTCTAGACTAATAACTTTGTACGGTGGTACTTTGAGAAGCATGCATTCAAAATTTCAAGAAAACTGAGTTTCCCACCAAAAGGCATGATTGTTTGATTTTGGCCATTGAATGACCAAAATGTCATGAGATTGCAAAAATTTTCTTTGAAGAGGCTATCGAATGCCAAAATGTCACGAGATCATGATAATTTTTCATTGAATAGGTTTTTGAATGCCAAAATGTCACGAGATCATGATAATTTTTCTTGAAGAGGTTGTTGAATGCCAAAATGTTGCAAGATTACGACAATTTTCCTTGAAGAGGCTACCGAACACCAAAATATCACAAGATCACGATAATTTTTCTTGAAGAGGCTATCGAATGCCAAAATTTCATGAGATCGCAACAATTTTCCATGAAGAGGCTATCGAACACCAAAATATTGTAAAATCATGACAATTTTCCTTCAAGAGGCCTTAGAAAGAAATGAAACAACATATTTACATATGATACATGTGAAGCGAAGAGAAACATTTTACTTATAATACAACTTCATATGGAAGCCATTGACAGGGATGGGCTGGACCTAGCCTTGTTCATTTCTTAATTGGAAGGAGTTATGTTGTTTTTCCTCTATTATCTCAAAAGGTCCTTCCTAGAATGCATCAAAATTATGATGGTTTTTAGGTTTTGCTTTCTTTTTGTTCCACCTTAGAACCAAGTCTCCTACCTTGAAATTCCTAAGGGTAGCCTTCTTGTCAAACCATTTATTCGTGGTGACCATATATTTTTGATAATGATCATAGGCTTGTTCTTTATGTTCTTCTAATTGTAGGAGTTGAATCAACCTATTTTCCATCGGCTCTGCTTCCTTTGTGCCAGTTTGATCAAGCAGCTTTAAAGCAAGTATTTCTATGTGTATCGTTAATATTGCTTCCTTAACATAGACTAATTAACAGGGAGAGGTGTTGATATACTTCTTGATAGTGATCCTATCAGCCCATAACACTTGGTTTATCATAGATTACCAACTTCTCTTATTATCATTCAAAGTCCGCTTTAAGATTCAAAGTAAGTTTTTATTCGTCAATTTGGCTAATCCATTTCCCTATGAATAATAATTTGAGGATTTATTCAAGTAGATCCCATATTTACACATAAAATCAATCATTTTGGTATCTATGAAAGATGTGACGTTGTATGTGACTAATGCGTCTAGGATACCAAATCTTGTGATCAAACTCTCAACAAATTCCATCACAACTTCCTGGTCCACTTTCTTAGTGGGTACTACCTCAGCCCACTTAGTAAAATAATCCATAGTGGTTAGGATGTATTTATGTCTATCAGATGATTTGGGTTCTATTAATCTGATAAAATCTAAACCCCATTGTTGAAAAGTTTCTTCAACCTAAATGGATTTCAAAGGCATTGAAGTGTTTCTATTTCTCCCAACATACCTCTAGAACTTCTCGAAACTTCTGGTCACTCTAAAAGTATCTGATAAAATGGTTGGTCAATAGCACCCAGTCTTGATAATTTTTAAAGTATTGGTTCTCCTTGAGTAGTGTCCTCCTGATGAACCTCCATGGAATTCATCCAATATGTTTTGCTTTTGATCATCTTTTATGCACCAAAGCCATACCCCATCCATATTCTTTCTGTAAAATCCTTCAGGTAATAAGGTGTACCTCAAATCTTGGATCCTATATCTCCTTCTCTATGAAGCATTCAAAATTGCTAGACATTTTCCAGTCTAACTATCTTAGAATTATATATGACGTTGCTAATAGGACAAAAATTTGCACCCACTAAAACCAATAAATCTGCATGAGTGTTCTTTTCTCTAGGAATTACTTTGAGGTTTAAAGATTCAAAGATTTCTAGCAAGTCCCAAACTTTGTTCCTATAATATTTAAGGTAATGTTCCTTACTCACACATTTCTCAGTAACCTAATTCACTATTAATTCAGAATCTCCAAAAATTTGGAGTTGTTCGATACCTAGCTTCTCAAAAATTTTAAGGCCTAAGCAAAGTGCTTCATATTTCGTTGTATTATTAGTGCATCTCCAGGTTAACCAATAACAAAATACTTTCTCTTCACTTGTCAAACAGATTAAAACAATACCTACTTCGGTTCCATTTTTGCATCTAGCACCATCGAAGAAAAGTTTTCATAGTTTATCGGTAGATGGGTCTACCTGACGGAGAGGATTGGGGTTGCTTTTTTTTGGCTTCACAATTGAGTAGCTTCCAATATTTGTTTCAATAATGGCATTGAAGTCTTGGAAGGAGAACCAGTCTTCTTCTTGTAGTTATTTAGAGCTTCTTCCATCAATTTCAAGTCTTCTAGTTCCTTGGTCATCATGTTTACTGTAGCGTCTTGATTACCTTCCCCTTCAAGTTTTTTGATATGAAAGGTTGAAGGCTTCTCATTGAATATATTTACTCTCTTGCACTTGAATGGTATTTCTAAGTGCGAGTAATCTAATGATAAATATCCTCCTATTTTGGTAGTGAAATCTCTGGAGAGACACATACCAAAATACGGTTCTAGATCCACTACCACTACCTCTTGTATAACTATGAGTTGATGCAATCTGTGAAGAACAATTGGAATATTTTTAATCATCCCTATGATTTTTATGGGGGTTATGTCTGGCTGCAAGACACCAGGGCTGCTCCTTGTGTATTCCATCTCCATGATTTCACATACGGCTTTGGGTATCACTGTGGTTGCAGCTCCAAAGTCTATCATGTAGTTGTGTACTACCTGTCCTATTTGAAGAGATAGATAGAAGATAGGGGTTCTACTTTTTCTTATAGTGGACATTAGACTTACCTGTGCAGAATTCAATTGAGTTGGGGTTCTATTCTTGTTTTTCATAGATCTCAAGGATTCCTGTAATAAATCAATCTATCCTGGAAACTGCAAAGCTTCATACATAGTTGCTTTGGAGGGATTTTTCTTCATCTCTTTGACTATGTTGAATGGAAGAGGTTCGACACTTTTATCTTTTACAACTGTGTCGTACTTATTTCTATACCTCTAAGTAGCATTTATCCTTTGATTCTTATTTAGTGAGGGGTATCTCAATTTATCTCTTGCTTGTTTTTGCGTCTCCACTTCCTTCTACGGGGGTGTTTCTTTACATGCTTCTACTTCTTTCTGACTTGAACTTTGGGGAAATTTCTCATAGGAGGTTCTTATCTCAACTGGGTTCCTCATAGGTGAAGGCACTTTCAAGGGATTAAGCTCTTGGGGATTCACCTGCAAAGGTTTATTTCTCGATCTGGTTAGAATAACCACTTGTTCAATAGAGGGTATCATGAAAGTTATCATAAAATAATTGTTGAAAAAAATCGTCAAAAAATAGTTGCTACAATTTTTTTGTTGGTAATTATTTTTGATAAGTTTGGTTGCCAATTTTCTTTTTGTCAAAAAATTGGTGTTTGTATTAACTAGCGGCTATGCAGTCACAAGTAGGTACGGATGGGATATAGGGTATGAGGTAAACACGCAAACCAATTGGGAACAGATGGAACATGGTACAAAGGATACAACACAATACTGAAGATGCATCCAAAACTGACACAACACAATGGATACGACTAACTGATGTAATACAACATGAACAACAATGTAGGATACTGTCAACAGATGGTAGGAGGCTCAAAAAGTGGAGGACGGTAGGCTAAACATAAATAGATGGATAAGCAAATGGTCGTGAAAGGGAAGTGGCAAAATGTGACCATCATTGGTGGTCGCAAGACCCTTATGTGGAGTTGGTGTATATAACTACCAAAAGTTTCCCATTATCATGAATGTGGGACAAACATCCTAGCAATTACTTTTCTAGGTATCTGAATGAAAAATTAATTTAATAATCTTAGCAATATCTATTTGATGTGACCCGAGTTCAATCCCCACTATGGATGTTTATAAGAAGTATTACTCAAATATATATATTCCACATGACGAGTGTTGATACGAGGAGACCAAATTAGGTTTAATTTTTTATTTTCTAGGGTTTAAGAGTATAGTTGTGTAAATCATTTAATGACGCTTTTTGATATCATTTTTACGCATACGAAGACTTGGAATGTCGAGTGTAGGGAGGATGCTCTTTTGTGAAATGAGGACCACTTATTAAATTTTATGAACAACATCAAAAAATTTATTTATTTTTCATGACTCTGATCGGTAGTCAATGTTTCTTTGTTTTCGATGGAAGAAATATGGTGAGTGACATAAATTATCGATATTTTATAGTTTTCTTGATGATAATTATTGTGAACTCGAGTTATAACGATTGTTGGCACCAAATTCTTTATAATAAATCATCATCTACTAGGTTCTTGTTATGATTAAAATCAAAACCTAATTTTCTCACGATCGTCGCTAGAAACCTTAGGATTCTTTCATAATTATGCTGAGCTAGATATCGATTATTAAAAATGAATTTCATCACCAGTTTTTGCTTGGATGATTGTCACCCTCCATAGACTATAACAAATTTATTTTAAGCATGTCTTTTGTAATAACTTTTAGTGCCTATGATAGCTGATTTGCAGCGAGAGATGAACTATCCTTCATGCGCTACCTCCTTCTCTTCATAGATTGAAGAGAGGTTGCTTCTCTTCCTATGAATATCGTCCACATCTGCTCTTTTCAATGGACATAGTCCTACCGAATGAAAATATAATGAACTATAGAATTTTATACCTGAACGAATTGCTATTGATCTTGTTGATGATGAATCAAAAATTATGGTGGATGTTACAATTGCTAAACAGGTCGTTGCCAAGAACCTTTTCAAATCTCCTTGAAGTGTTTGTCCAGATCGAGGCTCTAATACCAAATGGTAAGATCCCAAGGTCTTACTATAAACTTAATAATAAATTTATGTAAAATGTAATCACTTTGTTGCTCGAAGGGGGCTCCCTTGTAATCACAGGCCACTATAGGGGGCTCCCTCCTTTAAATATAAATACTACTTTATTCTTTTCTTCTTGGATGATTTCCTAAAACTATCTACCCTAACCTTTATATCTATTCTAAGGTTATTTGTGAAAGGACGTAACCTTTCATATGTGAATTATAATTAATAAATAATTAATTAATTGAATTGTGTTAGGATGGTGAATCCTAACATCAAGTTCATATACGATTTTTTTTTTAGGCTTGGGTATTGGATTATAATCACCCCTTTATGCTTTATGGATAATATAGCTTAGCCAATAATGATAACTCCTCCATGATATTTTAAAACCCTTGGTACAGGGTTTCTAACCTATTAAACTAGAATAGAAAAAATGATAATTTTTTATAGGGTATTTCATAGAAAAGAACAAAAGCAAAGAAAATTATACCTAACAAGAATAAAATGGAAAGATAGGAACTGTTATAATTGTAGAAAAGTGCGGCCCTAGAAAGTGATCTATTATAACTTGTTAGGAACCTTCCACTTAAATTTAAGCACATCCACACAAATATTGCAATAAATAATAGAATTAATGGAAATGAAAATAGAAATATTGCAATACGAAATAAGAATGCAGAATATTTATTGATCAAAAAAGAATTACAATGCTATATTATTGGCCTCTTTGAGAGGGCAACCTCCTTAAAAGAAAAATCTTGATACAATATGAAAAGATAGATACATTCCATCTATGCCCTTACATTTTTTAATACTCCTATCAACCCTAATTGTAATATTCAAGGATAAATTTAACATGGACGTGGGGACCTAAACTAGAAACTTCTATTTAAGGTTCAATTACATATTTTATAATGGTTACATTATATGGGTTCATATGTTTAGGTGCCCTAAGTGCCACATACATGTTACAAAGTATTACATGGTAATGTTAGAATGGAGATATTACATAATAATGCTAATATGGGTTCCTAACACAATTACCCTTGTCCTACAATGCATGCATAGTCCTTGTGATGGGTGGTTATAACACTCTCATGGTCACATGGGCTATGATGTAATAACTCCTAACAATAGGAGTCTACCCAATGCATTTATTATCCCATGCATATTATAAAATTAAAGGAATAGCATCCTAAAGACTATGAGAATTAACAAATGAAGAAAAATTCTACATTAATATAGAACATCTAGGAGCACCACCTTTCTTTTCTAAAGGAGATAAAATTATCTTGAAGTCCCCCAAGCATCCATCGATCATAACTTTAAATCATCATTGTATTTGACAAAAATATAATAAGGTACTTCCAGTATACTTCATG
Organism: Wollemia nobilis; assembly: GCA_028583015.1. Lineage (NCBI taxonomy): Eukaryota > Viridiplantae > Streptophyta > Pinopsida > Araucariales > Araucariaceae > Wollemia > Wollemia nobilis. The sequence continues at coordinate 5,934,601 of JAQPPZ010016946.1, read as the reverse complement.
AGAAGTAACTATAATTGGAACATCTACATTTACAACCCCAACTTTGATATTTTCATCGTTACTTCAAAATAGATCCACAAACTAATTAATTTTTGCTTCTAGCAATTTCCCATCCCCTTTGTGTTTGTCTCATATTGTTGTAATACTTTCAAAATTTTCTCAAGAAGAAATTTCTAGACAATTCTCCATCTTCCAAATTATTTTGAACGCATCCTTACATTCCTCACTACTTAATTTTATTTCCTATATTATAATAAACTCAAGATTATAACAACCTATCAATTTCTTACTAAATTTTTTAGGGTTCTTGGTCATACCCCTAATATTCCACAATATCTTTTTCATCGTCACTTTCTTTTATTAGCGGGCTTAGCTCCACTTCTTGATAATAATTATGATATTTTTTTGGTTTCCCAAATCAGTATCCCTTTGAGTTTCATTTTCTTTGTGTTCTTGCTTTAAATATCTCTCTCTCTATCCAAATCCACCAACACTTTTGTCTTCAACAATCTCTTCAATTTTTCCACATTGTTCATAATGAGACTTATCTTCAAAATATTTATGTTACCCTAGAGAATCTAAAATGCAAGGATTTTCCTCACATACACTTTCTTCTTTATGTTTTCCCAAAAACCCAAAATACAAGGATGATCTTCCATAGTAATTACTTTCTTATATTACCTTCGAAAACCTTAAATTTCTATGGATATCCTCCATACATATTTTTTTATTATGTTATTATTGAAAATTAAAGTACAAGGGATACATGTTGTACTATTATTTTTATTGTAAATAGATGATTTTATGCTACATGAGAAAATGAAGATGAGTTACCTAGATTAAACTTGATCTCTTTTGTCTCCTTTGCTTTAAAATTTACCTTCCTATCTTCTTTCACACCTCTAATTGCTTTAGAATATTTTTTTTTTATAAGTTAAAATTTCATTAAACGTGGGTTTTGAAAGGGCCCCAAAACCTTTTTACAATAGGTCAACAAACCAAAAAATAGGCCAAAGGATAGTCCAAAGGGACATAAAAGTACAAATAAAACCAGCCCAAGCAGAAAAATTAAACCAAAATTTGAAAATCCCGTCCAAAGTAGGAAATTTGAAAATCCCACCCAAAGCAGGAAATTTGAAAATTCCCACCTATGTAGGAAGAGTACAAGTTGAAAAATCTCGCGTAGGGGAAAAACCAGAAACTGGTATCCCGCCAAGAAAAAATCAAAAAACAAAACTACCAAGCACGAAGACCATCCTGAACAGCTGGATGGAGCATAGGAAGAACCGAGATGGATCGTCCTACCCATGGAAGAGCAGGATAAACACAAGGATGCTAGAAAACAAGACCAACACAACATCCCGTACAGACTTGGAAAATAAAGCAGCAAATCTAAGGATTTCCATAGGCTACAAAATCCCCTTACATGCAAGGTTAAGTAGCTCAAAAAGTAGAGGAAATAGAGGAAGTAGTAAAGGCAGTATCGCAAGCCTCTGGATAAGGGGCGAGAAGGTCCTAGGGATGAAAGATAAAGGAGCTACATGTAAACATGCTACAAACGATAAGCATTGGGTCCTCCCCAGAACAAAAAAAGTAGCAAGAAACCCTAGATAGCCTCTAATTCCACCATCGAATAGCTTCAAGGAACCAAAAAAGGAATACCAACGAGAGCTCAAAAACCAGTAAAATAGAGGCCTCCTCAAGCTAGTAAAAATATTGAGAACCCACCAAGTAGACCAGATCCAGGCACCCAAAGAGTAGATCCATAAAAAAGAAATACGTGGCCTCCCTTAGACCAAAAAGAAATTGTGAAAACCTGCTCAAGAAGCACTCCTAAAGTTGCAATGCACCACATTCGAAGAATCACTGAAACCTGGCTCCAAGAAGAAACCTATAATAGATCTGGGTTATATCTGAGACCAATAGGGAAAAGGCATCCCAGAAGCACCACAAAAAACCCAAGGAGGGACCTAGGGGCATCCTATAACATAGGCACAGGAAGTAAACCCTCAATCCGATAGGGAAAGGGGCATACAAGCATAAAAGTGACCTCCCACCCAAGATCATTTGCAACCATAAACAATTGAGAGAGAAGGATCCAAGAAGTGCCAAGGAGCTGGGACAGAGCTGAGCCACACCATGAAGGAAACCACAAAAAATTGGGAATTGAGATAACCCAAAAAGCAGAAGGTAAAAAACTCTTAAGCACAAAAAATAAACATAGGGACGAACCCAAGGACGTCCCAAAGAGTAGAAGAGAAAAATAATCCCTAAAGCACAAAAATAGACATTGGGATAGACCTAGGGATATCACAATCCAGAGGCACAGGAATGAAATCCTTAAACCGACGATAAAATGAGCAAATAAATGAAAAAGATACCTCCCACCCCAAGGAGATTGTCTACAACCACAGTCAGTCGAGAGAAGGATCCAAAAAGTGCCAAAGAACTGGGATAGAACCAGGGGAGGGGGAAGCGGGGAAGCGAATCAGAACATCCCGCGTGATATCCCTTGCTCCCCCCCATCCACCAATTCTAGGATACTGAAACTTGTGCATTATACTTCCTAATCCCTTGTGTCATTTTTTCTTCTAAATGAATGACTTGAGTAAATTATAATGGCCTTTACCATTTGATGATGCAAGGAGGAATTCTTTACCACTTTCTTGGAAGTGGAAAATTTTTTATTTGACCCAGTTTGTACTGTGATATAATCCCCTAGATTAATATCGAGGTTTGTCCCATGCCCAAAATTTTTCTTTCCCCATCATATTTACATTGTGATTTGTTTCGATGTTTCCAATCTCATATTATTTGTGATAAAATATAATATTTTTATGATCCATTTATTGATCTTATTCTCTTGATTAAAATTATTTCTAATGGACTATGGTAAAGGTTTTAAAAAATCAATGGCAACACATATTTGGTGTATAAAACATGCCTTCACTTCTTAGTAGTTAGTCCCTCTTAGATGAAATCCCCTAGAGTATTGCCAATATTATTCAAAACCTCCTTATTGATAAGATGATATGGAATCCCAAAAAGCCTAATCCACACTATAATCCTTTAATAGTCTTTGTCTCCACAAAAAAATATCACTCCATGATCTTAAATATAATCCATCTCTCCTGCTAAACTATGGGCCACCATCCATTATTTTATCCTTGGTTCTAGAGAATATGATAACAAAAAACATCCTTTCAGAAGAAAATTCATGGAATAATTTTAATTTAGTCCCCACTTCTAGTTGATCTAATTTTGAATCTCTAAAAAAACATGGTTATTATCCATGGAACTTACATATTAACCCTCTACTTTTAAGAACCATTATAATGCTTGATCACCTCATTCTTCCTATTGGTGTAATATATGTTTTTTGGATAGGGTTTGTCATGGATTTGATCTTCCTCTTTTTCCCAACTAGGGCATTTTTAATTCTATTTAGGACTTTCAAAATTGATTTTCTTGCCATGCTACCTAGATTTTCTTCACAAGAATCCTTTAGTTTTTAATTTTGTCTAATATCTAGAATAGGAAAAAATGATGCTTGCCTTTTTCTTCCTTCTCACAATTACTTCTTGTTGGCGCTCATAATGTTTGCTTTTTTTAAAACAAAAAAAGGTGAGGCTCACTTTTGGCATAACCATAAGTTTAAATTTTAAAAATAATTACTACATATATTTTTAGGTTGTTATTTTTAAATAATAAATAACTATTTTTATTTTATTATTTTTCTAAGCAATTAATTTAATATTGAGTTTACTAAATCCTTTTCATGGCTAGTCCTTTGAATCATAGTATATTTTAAGTTCCATGAGTATTACACATATTACAGCACCCGTAACTCTTCTAGGTCTATTATACGTAGGAGGAGGCACTCATGTAGTATCATCTACTTATGTTCATTATGTGTAGGAAGAGGCACTTGTGTTGCACCATATACCTATAGGAAACATATATCCTACCCCCTTAATATTTAAACCTTAGACCTCCTCTTTAGATTACCCAAGACTTAATCTTTATGACCACTCGAACTATACTTTTTTGTAATTAAAAATAAATCCTTGTTCTTATTGTTGAACTGGGGAATGGTCCTAACTTCTATTTTAATGGTGCACCCAAATTTTAGCTTCAACAAAGTTGAAATAGAGTTTTAATGGATCCTCTCAACCTTCAAATCAAGGTTGGCTCCCTACTCTCCCTATAAAAATACTCCTATGCTACCCTACACTAATTGCATGAAAAGTAAAGTGTAGAAAAATAAACATGCATAAAAGATAAAGGATGTGAATGCTTTAAATTAATATGGGTTAAAATTATAATTAAAGAGTGTAACTTATCAATCAACACATAATAATTTGATTAAAATTAATGTACTTCCATACATTGAGTATGAAATTGATAAGCAAAAATGACAAGATGGGCCAAAGGATAATGCCTCAATCATCTAATACTTAGCAAACTAGGAGGGTGATGCCACTGATAAAATGTATAAGGACTTACCAATTTCTCAAGTAACTCAAGAGTTCAAAGCACAGTGTGGGTTTTATAGAGTGTAGCTCTAACTTCGTATGGCTAAAATATGAATGCAACAGATCCTTAGTCCCATATTTATAGTAATATTTTACCCTTGAGTTATGTGGGATGAGAAACAATTACTCCTAGTAAAATTAAATATTTGGGTGCATCTATAGCAAAATGGTGCACCACCAAATATTACATACCTATAATTATACCTCTAATAGTCTTATAAGGCTTCTAAAATGACTTAGTGTGCCATTACATGTCACTCTCAAAAGATTTTCCATAGGATTCACACCTTTGCTTTTATCCCTCCACTAGTTATTGAGTGATTTACACTAGTTAACAAGTGAATCATTCACTATTACTATTTTTCCCTAGGTGGTTCACTCCCTAGAGCCAATCCATCCATTTTGCAAGTGAATTGCTCATGGACCAATTGGTCACTTTGCAAGCAAATCGCTCTTAAACCAACTAGGCCACTTTGTAAGTGAATCATTCCTAAACCAATCAGGTCATTTTGCAAATGAATCAGTCCTAAACCAATCAACACCTAAGATATATTTAGCCAAATTTTAGGGGGTTTTGGAAGATTTTGGGTGCTTGATTTTACTATTTTGTGTCCTTTCAAAATTATTTTTTCCAAGGTAGTGTTAAGGTACTACATTTATGACTACTTTAAGGGGTACCAATTTTAATTGGTGAGAGATCCTAGATCCTACCTTTATATATTGGCACAAAGTCTACAAAATTAGAATCCTTATTATAAAATTGTCAAAAAGTCTTCTTCTCATCTGGTCTTTTATGGTAACAATACCAAAATTTTATACCACTCTTTGTTGCTTGGTAGCTAGACCAAGGTGAGATCTTTTGCTTCCCCTATCAGGTCTTCAAAGGGTTTTTCTAGTAGCTCATCATATTTCTTTATCAACTCTTGTAGTTTGGTGTATATGGGATCAACCTTCTTGTATATCTTAACTACATCCCTCTTGTTAGCCTAGTTTTTTTCTTCTTTGAACATGGTATTAACAATGTCATCATCCAAGACCTACATTTGTGGGTCAAATATATCAATCGTTGCAACAACCGATCCTTGAATTTCTTTGATCATTTCCTATATTGGGGTTTTGAAAGATGACAGAGTACTTTTACAAGCTTGGAGGTTCCTCTAGGAATCTAGGATTTTCTTTAGTTTCCTAACTAGGTCCTTTCTATCTATCCCAAGTTGTGTCTATGACAATAATATTGACATGGAGGATAGAATTTTTGGTATCTCCTAACATTAACCCCTTGCAAATAGTTGTTCTTGCACTTGTTCAAATATTTCCTTCACTTTTTCCAAGCTTTGATCCATGTATATAGTAAACCAAAAATATTTTTATGCATTTTCTATCTCTACCCTAATTTTATACTAAAGGAAATTGACCCATTGGATGTCATGGAATATCTTGGTATCTATAATTACCTTTATTTTTTCTAAAGTTATTGACTCTGCAATATAATTGATCTTTTGGCTTTAGGGCTTCTTGAAGTTGTTCTATCTAGTTTTTCCCTTGCATGAGTTGTTTTAAAAAGTCCCCTAGTTGTTACACATTCTTTTTAGCTTCAACTAGTTAGGATTTGAGGTCTTTGACCTACTTATTTAGTTGATCCTTCTTCAAGGTATCTTTCTTTAAGACCTCATTATCTAACTAAGTCAATCCTTTTGTATATTTAGTTGTGTCACTTCTATTTTGAGCTTTATGTTTCTTTTTATAATACTTCATCCTCAACCACCAAACAATCAAACATCATGGCCATTTCAAGTGTGAGTAGATTTACAAGTTGGACCATTGGATATGGATCCATCAAAAAATTTTGGTGGTCAAGTCAATAGGAACTATCACCACCTTAGAAGGATCTGACTCTATTGTCTTTGTAATATGTGTCTTATCCCCCTTCCTAGATTGTTATTACTGCATAAGAATCGATGCTTTGGAAGTTTTATCCTTAATATGATTTATCCTTCCATTTATTTTCTTCAGTGGCAAGGACATAAAATGCCTTTGTGTGATATATTTCCTCTTACTAACAAACTATTTTCTATGTAAAGGTCAAACTTGGCCCTATAATTATGTTAGTTTAACTAGGTGCTCCTACAAACTCAACCACTTGATTTTAAGAGATAGGTATTATTGGTTGTAATAGGAGCTCTCACTTGAGATAGTGGATGAGGCAAACATGTGGAAGTGGAAAGCAAAGCAAGCAAAGTTAATAGCATAGTGATTTGAGGAAATGGAGTGGAAATAAAGATAATGGGATATGATACAAGTTGTACCAATGTGTCAACTAGTAGTGATATTGTGGGTGAGGGTAAAAAGAATACAATGAGTGGGAATAGAGGAACCTCCAAGATGCCTAGACTAACAACAAAGGTAGAAAAATCAACTTGAGGAGGGAAAAATCCCTCGAGGAGGATCCCCTCCCAAGTTGGGAATAACCAATATCATGTTCACCACTACAACTATCTCCACTTCCATTCCACCATCCACTGCTCCTTTTTCAATAATTTTTTTCTATTCTCGCTTATTGTACTCTCTTTATCCATTTTGTTGTACTCTCTTTACCCATTTTGTTCCATCAACCCATAATATTTGAATCCCATTTTTCCTTTGATAAAGATATGACTCATGTCTAACTAACCATTGTTAGTGGTGTAGGTGCAACAAAAATGTTAATCTCAAGTATAGATGTCTTCTTGGGTCTTTGGAAGCTTGATGGGTTAGTCATTGCTTCATCAATGATCTTGTCCCTTTAAGTACTCTTGGGTTGTTTTCTATCCCAAATGGCAAAGAACCGTTTGTCAAATGAATCATCTCTACCAGGTATTTTTAACACGTTCATATGATACCTCATATTTTGCCTTGTTAAGATTTTCCTACTAGTGTACCCCAATTTTCTTGAGGCCCCCAAATTCTAATGGTTCATCTTAATGTTAGGATCAAATTCATTTTTCACATTATTGTAGAATGCATACTACTCTGATGGGTTGATGTACCATCTCTTGATCTTATCTTTGTATTTGTGTCCACTTCCCATAGTTTAAATGGCTAATTCTTTGGTGGGATTTACCTCCTAAATATTGTATCTTTTCTCATGCATGAAGAAGATTTCCAAATTCTTGTTACTTAGGACCTCCTTTAATACTCTAAGTAGATCATGAGACCAACAATCTCTTAACTTATCCACTCCCTTAACCTTACCTCTATAACTTGGTGGAACCCTCAAAGCTTTAGGTTGATATTTATGATAGGCTATTCGAGTGGGTAGAAGGTGGTTTTCTTTTGCCTCATGAAGTACTTCAAGTCCACATAGTTAAGTTATCACATATATTCAAGGTTGAACATGTAGCCAAGTACATATATAAGCAACTCAAAAGACATGGCTAAGAAGCCATAAAGATATATGAAATATCAAGCCTTCCCTAGGTACAAGTCTTATTTGGACATTCCTTATGACTTCTTTAGTTGTTGTGTCTCATCTAGAAACCTTAATTTACCCTAAATTTCTCCATTATTACTTTGTACACCTCATCATAGAAGCGATATGAGATCTTATCTACTTCTTAGAAGGATACGTAGTCAACCATTGAAAGGGGTTCATAATCCACTCCTACTTAGTCTAATTATAGGGTGGGAAACCAATGTTTCTTTAGATATATAATGAGTTAGACCAAATAAAAGATGTAGGTAAACTTCTTCTATTCCTTGAATGACTTTATTTGGCTATCCATCTTATCAGTGATATACTAGGTATAATCAGTCATCTATGAATGACTAGGATAGGTTTGTACAATATGAAGTAAGAAAATATGTCCTTCATATATATTCAATTGGATGCCCTTGACAAAACCACTTGTACATCCTCCTTGAATATCTCTAACTCTAGCAAAATGCTAAAGTCATTTGGCAGGTTTGGCTTCTTGAGGTATGGAGATAAAAAATCCTACCAGTAAGTGCTTGTGCACTCATAGTAGAAATTCTTTTGAGTTTTAGGATTATAGAACACCCATGCGGCTAGGTCATCTATTGCCTTAAGTATTTTCTTGATGTCCTTTTTTCTTATATAAATAAAGTATTCATTTAATTGAGGGGGTTTAAATCTTCTCTCCAAAGGATCATATATTTCTACACAAGCTTCTATCAATTCGGGGTAGCTCTAAACTTGGGGTGATAGATTAATTGCTAGATTAAATATCTAGATATGAATAATGCTCCAAGAGTCTAGTTGAGGCCCCAGGTTGAACTATCTTAATGCCTCCCTCCTAACCCTCATAATCGAAAGTGTATATATCCCTTCCTCAAATCTTCCATAGGGATTACCAAAGAGTTCCTTTGGTCTCTTTAGGGGAGGGGAGGCATGTACCTTTATCTTGTCACTCTTATTCTCTTGTTTATCCCTAGGTTTTGCCTCCTAGAGTAGGACCAAAATGTGTGAAGATAGAACATATGCGGATGGGAAAATGGTAATGGAAGGAGATAAAGTGGGATGTGATTCAAGTAGGAATGGCATACAAGAGGTAAAGGTAACCATGATGTTTGGAAATGAAAAATGGATAAAATGAAGGCAAAAAGGAAATTTTGGAGGAAGGTAAAAATTTGCCAAGTTTAGAAAATTGAGTGATTCACTTGAAAAATGGAGCAATGTGCCTACTTAAAATGCATTTCAATTTTTTTAAATGGAATGATTTGACCCAATATGCAAATTATTCTCTTGCATAGACAAGCAATTCACTTGAGTTGGTAAATTTGGGTAGTTGATGAGTTGTTGTTAATACTTCATTATTTAATTCATTTATTTTGTCAATCTAGGGCAGTGTCCGAGGCTATATACAATAGAGGAGGTTTATGATTTCACATTTTAGAGATCAAGGCACTTGCTTATCTTATGGGAACAGAGGTTCATAAAAAGGTCCTTGTAGAAATCAAACTAAAACTAGTACTAATTTGCAGAATTGAAACCTATTTACGTTTGTAGAATTGAACTATGTTGAAGGAAGAAATAAACTACATTACGTTTGCTAAATTGAAGTGACTAAAATGATAATGTTGAAATGAAATCAACTGAATTAACAAATGCTAGAAATTAAACTACTAAAAGGAAATTGCTAAAGAAGGAAACTGTTGCTAAAACTGTAAATGGAATACTGAAAATGAAATTGTAGAAATGGGAATAATAAATACAAAATAAAATAATATCGGATAGCTAAAAACAACACTCACACATTCACACTAGAAAATAGATAAAAAACAAAGTAAATTTTGATTACAACATTCTAACAAGAAATTGATAGCTTTTTGACAAAAAAATAACAATGATAGAAAAACCTATAAAATTGTAACAACACTCCTTCCACTAGCCTTAAGAGTGGGCCCTTGCTCCTAGGTCCAGCAGAAGGTCTAATTCACCAAATCCTAAGTTCTAACTATCCAATCAAGCATAAAAAAACATGGAAAAATATTGCACTTTATTTGATAATTTTTGCTATTACAAAGTTGTTGACAAATTCCTGTTTGATTCTTATTTGCCTAATTTTTGTCTATTATCTAACATCTTCAACATAGGTGGGTGGAATTAATTATACAATATTTTCCACATCCCTAGCCTATGTTTGAAAAATACAAATTAATCCTCTTTGTTGTTAACTCTTGATTTGCTAACCTGCTACAACAAACAATCTAGAATTAGGACAAAATCTTATTTATAGCCATTTGTATAGTTGTTTTCACCTCAAAAATGATGGTAAATTGGCTAGAAATAGGTGGGATATTATTGGTCACATCCATCCATGCACCATATCTCTTATTCTCTTGAAAAATTGGCCAAAAAGGTGATTTTTAGCTAATTCTATAGTTTTTCTACAACTTTGGAATATCAGGTTGAATACCTGTCAAATGTTGTTGTTTCAGACTTGGTCAGGTTGGGTTGCTTCTAAATGATTTGTGGGTCCCTCCTAGCTTCTTAGAAGCTCCCAAAATGGTTTCAACTTTAAAATTTGGTATTCCTTCTTCATTCTGTTGTTGCTCGAATGTTCTCGAGCTGCTCCTACAGGTTCTATGTCTAGCTAGATTTATGCCTTGTTTTAGCTACAACATGGCTTTCATGATGCCACATAATCCTATAAAATTTTCTAATTCAGGAAACACTTCAAATTTGTCCATAAAATTAGATTTCATCAAACCTTTATTTAATAGTTATTTTCTATTATGCTTTATTCCTGCTATTTTATTGCTAAAATCATGCAAAAAATGATAGAAAATATAAAAAATACTCAAAACAATAGAATAGAATTCCTTATAATTTCATCATGCTAACACTAACATAATAATGCATTTTAATCAAACATTTGGCACATAACTATATTATTGGTCAAAAATATGGCAGTTTTTTATTTTCAAAAAGATGAAATAATGAGGTATTTTTGTACCTCGTCAGTAGTTTTGGACTTAATTGGCTTATTAGGTTGATGGAGCAATTCACTAGGAAAATTTAAATGGTTTTTTTATTTGTGCTAGTGAATCACTCTCTTGGAGGGACTTGGGTTTTCACATGTTTAGTCAAAGCAATTTGCTTTGGGATATGCCTTTTATGGTTAGTGGTTTACCCAACCCCATCAAGTGAATTGATTGGTAGTATTATCTTAATATATAGGGATCTATCCAAAGGGGAGCTCCAATGGATATTTTTCCCTATCAACCATGGATATATATGCTCCTAGAATATTTACACTAAGGAGCAGTTGGATATGTGTAGTTTACTCAAAAATCATAACAATACATGATAGGCATAAACCGAGGGTCCCTTGGGTCTTCTAGAGGCTTATATACCCCTCGTAGGCTACCTAAGGCATGGTCTCTTTCAAGTAGAGTGGTAGGACTATTGGGGATCAATTCACTCCTATTTCTAGTTGGCATAGGGCAGGCTCAGGCATGAGCAACCCGTTCCTTATCATGAGTGATTCACTTACTCTAAGCTTCTTTGATTTTTTTACAAGAGACTACACAACATGACGGTTTGGTTGTACCTATAGAAGAAGAAGAGGAGGAAGTAGGGAGGTAAAAATAAAATAGGAAGGAAGAATAAATACTTTAGAATACAAAGGGGGATAGTTGGAATACTAGTCACTAAAAATAAAAAATATATGTATATATTACATATTCTTTTGAACAAAACTCTTGTTGCTATATTAGGCAAATGTGCTACCTATTCATAGAAATTTATAGCATTCTTTTGTCCATGGTGGCAAGTTTATATGTATTTGGACCCACAATCTTCACAATGCAAGTTTATATGTATTTGGACCCACAATCTTCACAATTTGGTAAGGCCTACTCTAGAGGGAATCAAATTTCAAATGTTTTCCTAGTTTTGCCTAATCTTCATTCCACTTGAACATGAGGCCTCCCTCCTTATAATCCATATTTGTGGGTTGCTTGTCAAACCATATTTTGAAAACCTTTTGATGTTGCAATGTCCTCTTGAATGACTTCTCATTTTATTATTCTAAGGCTAGCAAAGAGTTCAACCTTGCTTACATAGGCTCAATATCATTATCTTCAAGTTCTAACTATTATGAAATTTGAAGGGAAAGAAGTTCTAGATTGATCAATAACATGGCCTCCTTGCCATAGATAAATTTATAGGGCAATGAACCAATGGATGCTTTTGGTGTCACTTGATCTACCTATATGCTTTATGTATCTTAGTGTGCTAGTCCCTTTATGATTTAGAAATACTTCTTTTTAGGATTCTAGTGATGTTCTTATTGGTTGATTCAACTATTCCATTGCCCCAAGGGTAGTAATTGGAGGATGTTATAAGCAAGAACCCATATTATAGGGAAAATTTCATCACCTTTGCCCCTTTGAAATTGGTGTCATTATATATAGCTATAGAAACTAGAGCTCCAAATTTGATGTTGATGTCTTCCAATAATTGAACCATTATCTCTTGATTGGCCAATTTAGTTGGAACAACTACCCACTTCGTGATGAAATCGATGGTAGTGAGGATCCATCCATATCCTGCACTTGACAAAAAAATAATTTTACCTATGAAGTTGAAGCCTCATTCATATAATAGTTCAATCAAAATGATAGGCTTTAGGAGCATTGGCACTCTCCTCTTTTTCCCTCTCAACATGTAGTAGGATTTACAATTCTTGACCCACTAATGATAATAAAAGAATATGGTAGGCCAATAATATTCAACCCTCAAAACCTTATAAAATGTAGTTGTTATAGAATAGTGTCCTCCTTCATCATGATATTGTTTGAATACTTCCTATGTGTTTTCTTCTTCAATGCAATATAACAAGACACCATCATACCCTTTCCTAAATAATATGCCATCAATATAGTGATAGTATGTTGTATTTTTCCTAAATTAGACCATTTCCTTGACAGTCAATCTTTTTGGTACCTATGTGATGCCCATATATCTATAAATTTCTCCCATCTAACTCATACAATTATCCACTTTATTTCCTCCACCAGGGCAATTTGATCTTTAGGGACTACATCATCAAGCTTTCGTATAAATCCCTTCTCTTAATGAGCTTGGTGGCTTTGGTATTAATATCAAATTCTTATATTTTATTAATCCATCCAACTCTCTTTTCACCTAACTTTCCATGAAGTATAGTAGGTCAAACATCATGGTGCACTATGAATATTATAAATTTTCTTTGTGATAGATAGTACCTAATATTCCTAAGAATTTCATGTAGTGAACACTATAGGATAGTGATGAGGTTTTCTAACAACAAGGAAATAATATATTAAAGATCAAGAAATATATATTCAATAAGAGTATGGAGACTCATTCTAGATAGCATTGTTTATCAAATGACAAGGCCTCTAGTCGGTACAGGATACAGATAGCTAGATTGAATCTTGCTTAGACAACATAACCTAGATGACATGCTCTAGATGATAGCCTTTCAATAATAGATCCCATATAACATTAGTCAATTAGCATGATGGCACATCATGATGGCACGATGACATGATCCAAATGGTAATATCTCATAGATGATAGATTTCACTCCCACAACATTAGCTCCCTTCAACAATCATCTTTGTCTAGCAATGCCTGCACTTCTTGATTGCACCAAAAAATATACTTGGTTGGGCCTTCTAACCTAGAATCAATTGCCTTATAATACAAATCTAATAGTCTAGTCATAAACCAATTAGTAATACACAACCACATATAGCGCTATTGGAGAATGTATATTGCATTAATGGATTTGCCACAATGGCATACAAATTAGACAACTATTTATTTTTGTGATGGATCTATTACATGCACTTAACCATACATCAACATATCCATAGTCATGCTATCATTCTACACGTAGATATCCATGTATCGACATATGCTTCAAAAATTAAAAGGAGGTCTATTTATAATACAATCCTGGTCATTGGCAACAATGGTTTCCAGGACACATTACCTATAACTACTTACCCCATACATACATACACAGAATATGCGAACCAACTTTATAACATATGTGCATTTCCTAAATTATGATATCTTAATATAATATTTTCATTACATTACATTTCCTTCACATTATATTTCATTTCACTTACATTAGCTTATTACCTTATTGCTTAAAAAAAATTCAAACACTTTCACTTCTGTTTATGTCTAGAACTAGTGCCTACATATGTCCTTCCCTTTAAATTGGTCAACATCCTCATTGACTTCCTTCTTTATTTTGGTGGAGTTGAACTTGGATGTTGAGGTTGTGATTGGGGAATAGGTACTCATCCTAATTAAACAATTTGAATCTTCAAAACCTTCTTCTCATATTTAAGTCCCCTGGTATAATTGAAGTATCTGGTCCATTTAAGACCAAAATGGTTGGCTTTTTTTCATCTTTTCCAACTTCATCAAGATCTCCTCCCTCTTTGTGAAGAGCTCAATTGTAGTCCCCTACATTAATATTGCAATATATTCATCCCATTCTATGATCAATTGGCCCTTGTGATCTAGCTTCTTTGTTTTTGCTTCCCAAAGTTGTTCTTTGACTACGCACTCAAATATCATATGTGTGATATTTTCTACCTATTTCTCAATGATCTTGTTTTTTTTCTTTTAGTTTCTTGTTTTTTTATTCAACCTCCTTTGCCTTCTCTTGCATATCCTTAATTTGTTTTAGCTTGTCCAATTCTAATTCAACTACCTCACTTACATGCTAAAATTTTGCTTTTGTTGCTTGTAGTAGGTTAACTTTCTCTTCCCCCACACTATACAATTTATTAATACCTATGGCTAACCATTGCACTAAGTATACCAAAAAAATAATATTATAATAAATGAGAAATAACTATAGTGCCTGCTCTACATACTACACATTTTCATTGTTTACTAGGCATGATAAACTCCAACTACCATTAGTATAAACACAGATTGGTTTTGTGTATAGTGTTTTAGTTCCTTTTGGTAATTGTTGCAGCCCAACCATGGTTCTAACACTACCACTCTCTAGCTCCCATGACTACACTTGATAAATATTGATAATTTTTATCATCTATTATTCATCATGGACCTATTTCACCAGCTTTTCAGGCTCATTTTTTGATCAACTACCATTGTTTCCACTGTACAACATAATCTATCTCAAATTCAGGCTTTCAGGCTTCAATCTATCAATGACTTCAAAAATATTACTGAGACAAGTATTAAGTTGCACAATAATGTTTTTCCCCATATCCATTGTTTGTTTAAAATTTAGCACTTCAATTAGCACATGTTCAATTGATTCATACTTTATCTCATTAGCAGTGGAAACTTCTACCACTTGCTCTTCACCCTATCCTGATAGATTAATAAGTATTTTATTGCTTTACCCTATGTCATTGTTTTCTCAACTATATCACCAAACCTACTTTTTTGTTGACTATGTTCTCCTCTAAACACATCACATATCCAAGAATGCTCACTGACACATGATTATAATCCTTGTTGCATTGATTCTAACTCTTTCCCTTTCTCTAGTGACTTTGCTAGCTCAATTGGTTTTTCCTTTTCTAGTATTTTAGCAAGCGTAATTGGTTTTTGGGCCCAAACTTCCTTTGTTATGGATGTAACTTCAAAATAGGGCTCTCCCTATACTGGATGTGATTCCAATGGATCAAAATGCTAAATTTCTACTAAAACTTCAGTTATTTTTATCTACACATTCCCCATCATATCCATAGTTTCATGGATTTCTCTGTCCATGGGCATAGCTTTCGAAAACTTAGTCTTGTTGTTGTCCAACTATAACTTCTCATTTTTGTCATTTTTCATCTATATATTATTCCCTTATACTCCCTACCTCAATTGCAACATGTTGTGGGAATTGTGATTGTTCTGACAAAACCATTTTTCTACACTTTGTTTGCTTTTGGGCCAGCTTTGGCCTTGACGGTGGTGTTTCCTCTTATGAATCCTCACTAGGTACATCACCTAGTCAATCTCTCCTCAATATATTCTTCATTATTTTTGTTGGATTACTATTCTTTTTTTATGGATTTTTCTTCATCCACCTCAATATTTTTGGTGCTAATTTCAATATCTCTCTTAGAGGATCCAATCCAAAAATCTCTATTCTCACCTATGTTGTGGCATCTAGTAATAAGACAATGGCATAAAATACCATTAACAAGTTCTTTGTGCTTCGCATAAAGAAAGTCTTAATGTGATATGAAAGCTAAGATGCCCATCCATAGGCTTCTCCTACTACTACACCTTGCATGTATGGTATAATCCATATGGGCAACTCTAAAGACCCTTGCTCTCTAGATAATATTGTTATTATCATATTCATGACACACTACAAATCCTCACTCTTCAATTGATGTTGCTTAATTACTTGGCTCCCATGCAATATTAGTTTCTAAATTTCCTTTAGGTTAAGGCTTGTTACATTTTGAATCAGTTTCCTACTTCAATGAGAATCAATTACATCTTTCACAACTGAGACTTCTTGATTAGGCAACCCAAACATTCTAAAATTCCCCGTAGAAAAAAAAGTAATTAACTATTGATCACCCACTTGTATTTTGCTTGCATTTTATTTTGGATCATAGATTTGTAGCATCTGTAGTAGATAATTCTTGAAGAATTTCCTATCGATTTTTTTGGTATTTGTAGGATAAAATTTACTCATCCTTGCTATAATTTTTTTACAGCTCATGAATATTTAAGGCTTTCTACCACTATATTCAATGATATTATCTGATTGAATGTATCCAAGTTTTGTCTTTTAAAAGTATCTTCTCCTTATCATGTTGTCTAGTGTCTCTTTCCCTATATTCTAGAATGCTTTCTTCTTCTTGTTGTGATTGCCTCTCTTGAGCTCGTCCTATACCAAAATCATATTCTGGTTCACCCACTTGTGAACGTGCTCCTTATCTATACTTTATTCTTTCTTCTAATATAGTCTCTTATGGAACTCTTCTCTAATACTCCATATACTTAATACTTTTAGGGATTGTAGGTTTGTTATGAATTTTTGGCAATCAGGTCCTTTGATGTCATTGCTTTATAATTCCCTATTAGTGCTTCTCTAAGATAACACCCTCCTACATTTATAATGGCACTCTTTTGACTACAAGCCTATTGACAATAACTCTTAGATAGTTGACTACTCTCTGTTAGTTTTTGATGTAGTGTGCAATGGCAGATAGCAATCACAAGATGCATAATAATATGAAAGAAAGTAAATCTACGAGATGACTAAAATATGCTATAAATAGAAATTACAAAAATGAATACAAGGTATCTATGGAGGAAAGGAGCACTCCATTAACAAAGCTACTAGACTACATTGCACCCATCACCAATATATGGTGATCCACACAACACTATGCTACTATTTATCTATCTATATGTTTATGTATATATGCTTGTTACAATGAGGTATTTTTATATAGGAAGATAGGTTCATTGGCCAACACTCTACCTAGCTGTACAAGGGACAACTTGCACATTAACAATTGTGCATTATTACATTACATGAAGTAACTAGATAACTTTCCCCTAAAGTAATCTAATGTCCTAAGTATGTACCTAGTAAGGTACATTTACATGACCCAAATGATGTAATATAATATATTTCTAACACCCCCCTGTATTACATTATTTGGGTATTGAAGACTTTTGTCTTCAGTGTGGATCTTCTTCTTGAGTAAGGTCTTTAGTTTGATGTTCTTTAGCTTTATTTTGTCTTCTTTAATTCACTTTTAACTGTAAGCCTTCTTGCATTGGTTCTTCTTCTTGGAGTTAAAACTAGAACTTGTATTCTCCTTCATTGCTTATTGTAATTTGATCGAGCAAGTAGTTGGTATATTCATATGATGCAAAGAGTGTTGTAGTTGATGGTTCTTCAGTATTTATGTATAGTTTGCTAAGACTTCTTGGACCATGTCTTTTATTCATTTTCTTCTTTCTTTTTATGTGATTTTGCATTGATGTTGATGGAATTTCTACTTCACAAGGAGTTAGTATATCATCACAATAATATTAATCTGTATTGCTAGCTTGCTTCTTGTGTTGAGTGAGTACAAACACAATTAATTGTAGATAAAGCATTAAGTATTCCTAGGATGTGAATATAACTATCTTTTGTGAATCCCACCCTGAAAAGGTTTTCATGAAGATAACCAATTAATCCTTCAAAGCTACCCTCTTGCTTCTTTAAGAGATAAGGAGAATATTTCCTTTTGACTAGTTGATAGATTCTCATATCCTTCAAGGGTTTCTATCAAGTTTTGAGAATATAGTTCCATTTCATAAAATAATGTTTTATTGATAAAGGCATGTATTATTATTTCATCCATATTTCTTCTTGATAGTTTTGAGACAGGGTTTTCTTTGTAGTCTACCTTATGACTCTTTATATAAGGATATATGATCCTTAAATGAAGTATATAAGCTTGATTTGATAAAACCTTTATCAGTCCTTAGGTTTTCTAGGCTTCCTTGTCTCCTTAGTAATGAGAGTATATAACATAATGGAATTTTAGGTTTTGTAGAAAGCTTATATCTTCCCAATGGATTTGCAAATTGATAATCTTTGATAGATGTTGATATTACCAAGTTTTGTAGAATGCCTTATGACTCCCTAATATGTTTTGGAGTATAATATAGTGCTTTTATAAAATGTAGTTCAATTTTTGGTTGATTTTGTAAAGTATTTGTAAATCCCAAAATCAACTTCTATTATCCCTTATTGCTCCTATTGAACTAAGCACTTTTCCAATTTTGAAGAGGTTTTAATTTTGGATTTCTTTTGTCCCTTTTTAAGGAATTTTGAGATAAGAATATTATAAATTTTCAACCTTAGAAAAAAAGCCTTAATAACCTCTTTTAATATCCCTTAGGATTTGAGGTAGTGTTTCTAATTTTCAATAACCTTAATTTGGTGTTGTAATCCTTATAGCTCCCATATATAGAAATTTAGAACACAATAATATTTGCAAATTTTTTAAAAATCAATTTCCAATAGAAACCATTATTACTCCTAAGTTTAATATTACAAATATTATATTTATTTGATAAATTATTCCCTTTGAAATATGGATTTTAAAATGGTTAAATTTTTCTAAGTTTAACTTTGATTTATCAACCTTATAACCTCCCTAAAAATGAAAGAACTTTTATAATGGGAATAAATCTTACCGTTCACTATGCAAAGATTGCAATAATCGATGCTAATTTCTAGTGTGCAAAGGATGCTATGTTAATATCTCTGCTTTAGCCATTTCCTCTAATAGGATGCTTGGAACCTTCCTTGAATTTAATGCTTCAAATATGGCCTTTTTAATTTATGCCTTTGACCTCTTCGAACCAGAGCATTGGAGACTTTTCTCCTTGCTACCACGTTGCAGTTCATCTCTATATGCGATGACTCCGGAGTGTTGAATGTGGATACATAAATGCCCCTTGAAGTCCTCGATCTTAGACACCCTTTAAATGGAATGGAATATTGATTTAAGTGCCAAGTGGCACATCCATTTTCTTCTTGAGCACCTGGGATAAATGATGCTAGATAATGCCTAGGAGTTATGTTCTTTAGGTGAGCGCTTGTTCTCTTTGTAGACAAGTGTCTCATACATTCTCAACGTATCAACCTATTGTTAGTAATGTTTCTTTGACCAATATGAACGTTCATAGATGTAATATTAGGGTTTTCCTCCAAGTGACAAGTGTCACTTCCTCCTTGTGCATGGGCCTTTACTCCTTCAACGTAACCCTTCACTATCCTTATTAGCAAAGCTTGGTATTTTTGATTGCTTTGCTAAAGATATTTTTTTATGGTGCCTTGAGTGAGAAGCAGTGATATGGTGGAGCTTTGGTGAAGCCTTGATGGTGCTCCAATAATGGTGTAGAGTACTCCTACATACGTCTTGCTTTGCTTGCTTTCCTTCAACCTATTATGCTCCTTTTGTAGACCTAAATATAATGTTGTTTCCTTATTTGCTTTTGTGCATTTATTTCTTGCATGTTTGGTTTTCCAAGAAGTAGAGAATATAACCCTTCTATGGTGCTCTTTTACCTTGCTTGGAGTGCACAACTCCAAGTATTCGACTATCGTCGACTAGTTTACCCTATGGATATTGTACCTTTGAGGACCTTCAAATCTACCTTCTTTTCTGTATAAACCATATTAGGATAGTGCAATACAATGCAACGAATTTATGTATAAAATAACCTTTATTGCACCCTCTTTTGCACTCTTTTTTCATGTCTGAATTTCTGGTTTTGTGGTAGAATTTTTGAATGTGATGTAGAGATTTTAAGGTTGTCTCTTTGTTTAGACACCCTTCCCATTTTTTCTTGGATAATTTGATGACAAATCCAAGGTTAGATAGAAGCTCCTTATTTGATGCAATTTTATGCACTTTTCTCCTTGCATCAAACCATGTAATGCTTTGGATTTGAGACTCACCAAGTCTCAATATTTGAAGCTTCTATTTACGATTTCGATTAGTTATCTTCTTCTCTAAGTTTTGGAGGATTATACCTTATTTTGGTGGCTTCACTTGGCCACTATATGTTGTAGATTTTTATGCACTAATAGTGTCTTTAGACACTTTGTCAAATTCTAATTTTGTGCCTTTCTCAAGAACACAAACACTAAGCTTTTTGAGAGAAATATAGTAGTGCAAATGAACCCACTAATATTTCACTTGTATTGCACTAACAATCACACCTTATCACTTCAATTAACTCTTAAAATAACTTATAAGTGCACTTAATCAATTTACTTCAACTAATCAAGAATAATTTGAAATGAATCTTCAATAATTATTTTGCAATTTTGCTGCAATTGTAGGACCTAGTCTTCTTTTCTTTTTCCAAAGGAGATGATAGGTTGTTGATAGATGTAGTAATTTTGTAATATAATCAACTCCTAACTATGTGCAAATGAACCTTAAAAGGAAATTTTCTCTTTTTGCACTTTTTAAGACTATAATCCAATTTTCCTTCTTGTAGCTTCAATCCAAATAAGGTGCTTTAACAAATCTAAGTAATCCAATTAATGAATCTGCTTGTACCAATAGTTGCTTACCTTTTTGAAAGCTAATTTGTCACTTCTATAGTGGATGTTGATCTTGTAGAGGATGTTCATGTCTAAGATCACCGGGTTGTTGCTTCGAGTAGGATCTTGCTACTTAGTTTTTTCTTCACCAAAAAGTGGTCTTGAACTTTCTTCCATGAGCCTAGGATTTGGTGGCTTGTTCTCCTCTTGTAGTCTCCTCCTTTTGTTCTAGATGTTTTTGAATTCTTTATCTCAACAAATGATGCCTTCTTGTTGTGAGGTAATCTTCAATTCTCCCAGCTTTGGTAAGATTATTCTATCTTCAAGTCGGATTTTGACTTCAAGCAGGATTTTCTTCTCAAGATTATGAATATCTTTAGGTCTTCTAGGATTTGGCACTCCTTACCAAAATCTTCTTCTTATTTTGGGCTTGTTGTCATATAGCGATAATTATCCCAAATATATCACTATATTTTGTAGTAAATTTCTCCATTGAGTTCTTCTTTTATGATTTCTTCAATAGGGCTATCCAAACCTTTTGGTAGATGCTCAATGAGATCTCCCCAAGGTCTTTGATCTTGCAGCTTCTTCTGGTCTTCCTTGAGACCTTTGCTTCAACCTTCTGCTCATGGAAGTGTTGGTGGTGAGATCTTCTTCTAGATCTTTTGATTTTGTTGCTTCTGAATTTGAACAGGACTCTCCTAATCCTTCTTGTTCTTCCAAGATTGGAATTTCTTCAATGAGATATTCTCCTGATCTCTTTATCTTTAGTTTTGCTTCAAGTGTTGGATTGATTCTGAAGAATATACTCTTACTAACTTTCTTGTAGGAAGTTTCCCAACTCATCAAATCTCCTTTCCCTACAAAAAAGTGTTAGTACTAAAATATCTAATCTACTTCTGAATCAGATACTCTCTTTTGGAGTCTTCTTCAAAATCAAGGCTTCTATGGCCTTTTTCAGTATCAAGGCTTCTATGGCCTTTTTTAGTATCAAGGCTTCTATGGCCTTTTTTGGTATCAAGGCTTCTGTGGCCTTTTCTTCAATATCAAAGCTTCTATGGCCTTTTCTTTTGGAACAAGGCTTATGTGACATTTTCTTATGGATCAAGGGTTCTATGGCATTTTCTTTTGGATCAAGGCTACTATGGACTTTTATTATTCTATGAAGTTCTCAATCCAGCAATGGAGATCTCCAGTCTCTTTACTTCACCATGACACTTCTCCATAAGTCTTCTTCCACAGTATTCTTTTCTTGCACAAGGAACTAATATCTACACTATGAAGGCACACTAAACTTCAGGTAACGAAGTTGAAGTCTCATAGTTTTCTATTATAGGAGTCCCAATCATCTGAGAATTAATTTTCTATAACAAAAGATACTTTAGGAAATAGTTAATAAATTTCATATATCTTGAATGATCTTCACTGGTTGATTTATCAATCTAGTGGATTGAATGATGAGTCATAGTATTCACGGGTTTTCTTGCAACTTTGTGGAAATACTCTAGCCAAATGTAATCTCAATCCTCACTTATGGCTCTCCCTAATTCTACCATGTTGACTCTTCTAAGATTTTTTAACAATGATCCAACAACACATCAGGTTGGCAAAAAACTCAGGCTCAATGATAATGGTGGTTTTCCTATTGATCTACCGTGGCTAGATCTATTATGGCTAGATCTACCGTAGCTAGATCTATTGCATCTAGATCTACCATGGCTATATCTATTGTGGCTATATATACTGTAGCTATGATACCATTATTAGATTTTAATACAGTGTGTAATGGGAGATAGCAATCATAAGATGCAGAATAATATGAAATAAAGTAAATCTATGAGATGACTGAAATATGCTATAAATAGTAATGACATAAATGAATACAATGTAGCTATGGAGAAAATGAACAAAGCTATTGGACTACATTACACCCATCATCAATATATGGTTATCCACACAACACTATGCTACTACCTATCTATCTATATGTTTATGTATATTTGCTTGTTACAATGAGGTCTTTTTATAGAGGAAGATAGGTTCCTTGACCAACACTCTACCTAGTTGTACAAGAGATAGCTTGCACATTGACACTTGTGCATTTAGTACTTTGTATGAAGTAACTAGATAACTTCCCCTAAAGTAATCTAATGTCCTAAGTATGTACCTAGGAAGGTACATTTACATGACCCAAATAATGTAATATAATATATTTCTAACACTTTACACCTTTTAACGTATGACTATATTTAATGATAACGATGGTGTTATTTTAGATAACACTTTCCTCTTTAGTCCTCAAATGGCTTCTTTAGATGACAACTATTTTGGTCCTTAGCCTTAGACGACCCTTCTTGGAAAACAACTCCTTTGTCACTCTTGATGACAACTCCTCTTCCTTGAGCATTTGATGATGCTTCCAAATAACAGCTCCTGCTTCTCCCTCATTTGACTATAATTCCTCGAGAAACAGTTACCCTTCTCTGCACTTGACTTTTATGAAATAGTTTCTAACTTTTAGTCATTATCTCCAAGTGTATGACTTATACACCCCTTGTTTGGTTCTTCTTTATTTTCTTCCTTGGTGCATAGGTACCTTTGTTCTTCCATTTGAAAAATCCTTACTTGGAATTAAACTTTGTTGCATCATCCTTATCAATGGTACTCCCAATGATCTCCTGCAACACTCTTCCTTCACTTTTATAATCATCTACAATAATTATGCTTGTCTTTCTACTTGCTTCTATTTACAACTTTCTCCAAATCGGTTATCACCTATGCAATGCTTATGTCAACTACCTTTAGCTAACAGATGATCGCCACCTTACCACCCTACATCAAATGTCAATGTTTTTTTAAGTCTTTTTTTGCTTATTTTAATTTTTTTTTTAATTTGTATTTACATTTTTACAACATGGCAATTACCACGTGTCACCTCCTTCACATAATTATGTTATGTTGATCCTATGACCTTGAGGTAATAGGAGGGAAATTTCTTCTGCTCAAACCACTGAGAGGGAGGCCAACCCAACTCCTTCCTTGACCAGGTAACCTTAGAATATCGAGAAGACCTAGTTGGCTCCCCATGTTAGGACACTGATTGCTAAATGTTAAATTTAAATGGAAAACAATAAGACAAATCGTTGTTTTAAGGAATCGTTGTTTGAAAATTGTAAGGAATAACCCACAATATAATAAATTAAATGTTCTCTGATGCCTTTGAGACATCTCAAGCATTGCTTATTTATATCTATCTAAAGGTGTGAATATGAAGGGACATGTCCCTTAATATATAATATAATATAATTTATGTTAGGAGGGTCCTAACATGCCACCCTCCTTAAAAGGAGCTTTGTCCTCAAAGCTCGTAGTGAGAGGCTTCATCCTCTGTTTTGCTAATAGTATGTGCTCATGTTCTTGTACCATTTTAATATCATTGTTCCTCAAGCAAGGATATTGGGAAGGTGGAAGTGTTGGTGGCTTTGTCATGGCTTGGAGAGAATTTAAATGGGCAACCCTTGCCTTTCCTCCTCTAGGAACAACTTTCTCCATGCGATGGGAGCTGGCTAGTAGAGAAGGGTTAGATTTTATCCCTTGAAGCGTATATGTGTGACCCTTTTGTGTGAACTTCATCCATAAGTTGTCAAGGTCCCATTGAATTATGTCGAGCATTCGTAGCCATTGCACACCTAAAACAATATCACAACCTCCTAATGGAATTGCATACATGTCATGTTTGATGGTGTAATTTCCCAAGGTGAGCTTAATATTACGACATTTCCCATTACAACTGATTCTTTCCCCATTATCGATCATGATTTCAAAAGTATTACAAGGATGGATAAAGTAGTCGGTTTGTTTTGCCATGCGTGGGTCGATGAGATTATGTGTACTTTCGAGTCAATAAGCACAATAAGATTTTGTTGTTTAAAGGAGTCGAGAACTTTCATAGTTTGGGAGAATGAATTTTCGATGATGGCATTGAAGGAAATTTCTAACGGACCTCGAGGTATATCTTCCACTAGTTCGACCTCAATTTCCTCTTCCTTTGGTGTTGATTGACAAGGAATAGCAGTTTCTAGAATATAAAGTTGGGGTGTACCACATTTATGATTCATGATGAATTTCTAATCACAATGAAAACAAAGACCTTTTGCTCTTCTTTCCTTCATTTCTTCAGGGCTAATGTGTTTAATTGGCATGACTTTAGTTATTTTTTGGTTGGTGGAAGTATTTTGTGAGTCTATTGTAGATATGTTTTCGAGTCGACGTTGGTTGTTGATTTTGTCTTCGGCTAATTTGGCCAATCCAATAGTCTGCATCATGGTACTAGGGTTAAACATTTGTACCTCTAGCCGAATCTCTTCCTTTAATCCACTGATGAAACAATCTTGAAAAAACGAGGTGTCGAGACCTATTATGTGGTTTGCCAATCTCTCAAATTTTGCTTGATATTCACGTACTGACGTGGTTTGACACAATTTGGTGAGAGCTCCAATGAAATTCTTGATTTTGCTAGGGCCAAATTGTACTAATAGGTTTTGTGTAAATTTTTTCCAAGTAGGGTTTTCGTTGATCTTCTCGAACCACTGGTACCATTGGATAGCCTCATTTTCTAAGTGAAAATATGCAATATGCACTTTTTGTGCTTCCAGAATTTGGTTTAAGAAAAAATATTGCTCTGCCCGATAAATCAAGTTATTGGGATCACCACCTTTAAATTTTGGAAAAACTAACTTGGTAGTCCTGGGAAGGATGGACATTTGTGGCCCCCCCAATGTTGTCTGGTGCATCGATCCTCCAGTAGTTTGGTTAGTTTGAACTAGTATCGTATTCTGATTGAAGGTGTCCATTTTTAAGTCAATTGCTAATATCCTTTGCTCTAATTCTTGTCTTGTAGCTACGCTCTCTTCTTTGTATTGGTGAAGTTCCTGATAAATTTTCTCGAGAGTGATATCTTGCACTCTCCTCCCTTTTGCCATGGTGGGATTTTATAAAAATTTGATTTCCACAAAATTTTGTTTGATGACTCCACTTTTTGTTTGTTAAAATTTGCAAAAATTTTGGGCTTCAATTTATCAAAATTTGCAAAATTGTGGACTCCAATTTGTCAAAATTTGGGATTTCAAGTTGTTGGCAACTTTTAAAATTATCAAAATTGTAAATTTTTTGGGGTTTTCAAGTTGTTGACAACTTTTTTAATGTGTTTTTTTGTGAAAAATTGGTGTCAAATTTTAAGTAGGGAGTGGCGACGGAGCGAAGGAGGGCAGCACAGACGAGCAGCAGAGCAAAGGGTGGCACAAACGAGCGGTGACTAGGCAAAGCAACGGAGGACGACGCAGATGAGCGATGACTAGGCAGAGCAACGAAGGACGATGCAGACGAGCGGCAACTGAGAGGAGGTAGGGTAGGGAAGCAGTGGACGAGTGGATGGGCAAGAAATGAAGGACGATGCAAACAAGCGACAATTGAGAGGAGGCAGCGTAGGGAAGCGACGGACGGATGAGTGAGGTGGTGATAGGGGAGCGACGATCGAGCGAAGAGGCAGGAAACAAAGGGCCAAGTGGAGAGGTGGGAAATTAATACAAGAAAAGCATAGCTTGTATTAACGATCGATGGAGGTGGCGGGTGTCATGCAAGGCATGGATGGAGGTGCGTGACCTAAGTCACGTATCTCTTTACACGATTTCGTGTATTTAAAGACCAAATCTCCTTTTACCTTACAAATTTGGGACTAATTTCCCTTTAAAAAAAACTCTTTTGTGCTTGGTGATGTTAATTTGCTCGATGACAGATGAATTTCTCGTCGATGACTGTAATTTTCTCAACGACGACATATTTTCTCATCGGCGATGAAATTTTTAAAATATACCTTAGGTTTATTTTGAAATTATTTCATGTCAATTTTATTTGGTCTACCAAAAAATATGTCTATGCCTGTTGACGTCGATTTTGTTGCCGATTTGGGTGTTCTTTTATGGTTTTCTTTTCTTTTTCCTGCGCTTTGAATTTTTTTTTGCTGTTGTTTAATCCTGATGCTTGGTGTGTTGACAAAACTCTTCTACTAGTTGTCTATTGTATCCTAACATGGTATGCACGATTGCTTGGTGAGGGATGCAACACAGTTTCCAGGGTTCTTTTCTACGACAGTGTAAGATTTATGACAATGAAGTTGGACGCAGACATTCTTCGACGATAATGCAGATTTTACTACGACTATATTTTATCCGCAATATCATTGAAACAGAGCACAGTGTCCTGTTATGATTATGGTGGTACGCAAGAAAATTTTGAATTGATTAGATCTGATGCCAAATGTTAGGACACCGATTGCTAAATGTTAAATTTAAATTTAAAACAATAAGACAAATCATTTTTTAAGGAATCATTGTTTGAAAATTGTAAGGAATAACCCACAATATAATAAATTAAATGTTCTCTGATGCCTTTGAGACATCTCAAGCATTGCTTATTTATATCTATCTAAAGGTAATAATATGAAGGGACATGTCCCTTAATATATAATATAATATACGTTGTGTTAGGAGGGTCCTAACACCCCAAGTTGTCTAAGTTACATCATATCCCTTCTTTCAATATTTGTTGTGACATATTGGATTCTCCTCTATTTTGGTTTTCTAGTGACACTTCCCTCAATCTTCTTAATCATATATCTATGTCCAATAGTCTTTTGATTTTCCTATCTTCCTCCATATGTCTTTGTACTTTAGGATGAATTGGTGTCTCTCTACATCGTCTTAAGAGATCATATTTAGAACCTAAATTACCCATTACACCTCTTATTGATTATATCTAGGGAGTTGGTTGTACCTAGTTCAAGTTTCTCCTTGATATTTTTGTTAATAGATAATTCAAATTGCTACTATTGCTATTATTTATCTTAATTGCATACAAACTCAAGGATGAACTACTTGAACTTGTGGAGAATAAACTACTATTTCCATATGGTTTTCTTTCCTCTTCTTGAGATGAGTGCACTTCAAAGATATCTCTCTATAGTCCATAAGATTCTTGTTCTCTCATTAAATTTTGTTATTCAAGATCATCTAGCTCTTCTTGTCTTCATGTTTCTCTATCATTAATTTGTTGCAATATTTCATATAGTTCTTTAACAATATTATGTCTCATTTGAGAATTATATCTTCATAGAGTTTCATATTCCTCTTGTAGCCTTTGTGCTTCCCTACACATCCTTTCTTGAATTAGACCAATTCATGCTAATGGACTCAACTCCTCTTCTTCTTTATTACCTACTAATTATTGATTGATGCTTTCATGTGTTATTGACTTTGTTTGTCAAAAATTTGAATTTGTTATAGATTGGGGTATCTATTCTTCTTTCGTATTCAAAAAAGTTATATGAACATGTATTCTTCATATTTCAGTTGGTCTTAGTTCCAACACTCTTTTTTTAATAACCGGTTGTCTTCCTTCTTCTATCCCAAATAACCAATGTAGATTCATATCTCTCTTCTCTTGATTTATACCTTGAATTGTGACCCCACTTGGTTCTCCCTGTTCCTAGAACTATATTCCTCTAAGAAATTTTGAAGATAGTCATGGTGCCTTTGTCAGTCTTCCTATAGTTTATTCCTTTGATGATTCAAATTTGATCATATTTACTTGAGCCTTTACCTTATATGGCTTTAATTTCAAACAATTTACTATCTCGAGATAAAATGTCCCATCTAACTTCTACAACCAAATTGATCCATTATCCATTACCTCAACTACTTAGAAGGTCCCAAGTCATAGGGTCTTCAACTTCCCTGACTTGATATCTCTTACCATTGAATTTCAGCACCGAATCACCTATTTTCAATTTCAACTTCCTCAAGTGTTTGTCATACCATAATTTCCTTCATTTTTGGGTATTTTTCATTTCCCATTGAGCCATTACCCACTTCTATTATAGTTTTACTAGTGTTGCAAGCCTTTCCTCTAGGATTTCTTGGTCATTCAAACAATTCTCTACCACTACCCTCAAACTAGGTCCTAAGAACTCTACTGGCACTTGTTTGTACATCAACTGAAAAGGCATATGGTTTGTTGTAGGCTTGAAGGTTGTCCTATACACCCATAATATTGTTGGTAATCTTTATTCCCAAACTACTCCTTCCACTCCACACATCTTGTATATGATCAACATTAGGACCTTATTTATTTCCTTTTCCTGCCCATTAAGTCTATGATAATATAGATTGGACAACAAGTGAAAGATCCTAAATTATGTAGTCAAGTTTTGGATAATCTCAGTCACAAAGTGTCCTCCCTTATTGTTTTTCAACTACAAGGGAATCCCAAATCTTGTAATTACTTATCCATATAAAAAATGGTATGTACTCCTTATATAATTATCTAGTAGATCTCTTGCTTTTACCTACTTCATTAAATACTCGAACGCTACCATAATATATCAATATTTCCTCTATTTGCTTATCTTTAATGGCCCTATAAAATCTAAACCCATATTTCAAATAATTATTGTGGTTGACAGGGATGTAATGGCATGGAATCTCTCTTTAGTGGCTTTCCCATCCGTTGGCAGGTATCATATGCTTTTACATACTCTTTGGTGTTGTGATACATGGCAGGCCACTATAGCCCTACCAACAACACTTTTTTTGTTGTTGCATTTGGCCCCATATGTCCTTCAACAAGTCCTTCATGTGCTTTCTTCAATGCCATATGTACTTCTTCCTCCATAACAGACCTTAGAAAGATCCCATCGGATCCCAACTTATATAAAAAGACTACAATTAATGAAAATTGTGTTGATTTCACAATCATCTTCCTTCTTTCTACTACCATCATCTCCTTTGGCAACTCTCTTATTGATAGATATTCTTCTATATGTTTGTACCATGTAGGTACCACCTTCACCATGAATAATTGTGCATTAGATAATTTATTCGGTATTTCTCCTTTAGTAGGTTCTCTTGAGAAAATACTCAATAATTGGTTTGCTATTACATGCTTCTTCCTAGGTCTCACTACCATGTGAAACACAAATTCTTTTAATGTGGCAAGCCACCTATTCACTTGTTCATATATAGTCGGCTTATTAATTAAGTATAATAATGCTTGATGATCCACATAGAAGGCAAATGTGTTGGCCAACAAGTAGTGTATGAACTTTTACATCCAATGACTACCTCTCCTATTGTATACTTCACAAAAATCTTTAGAAATATCCACTTCTTTTCTATGTCCTTTATTATAGACTTTCTTTGACTAATTTTGTTGACTTCTTGTACAACATTATTCCTTTCATCATGGTTATAATCCTCTATGTGGATGTAAAAATAGTGTGGCATGAACACCTCATAATATTCCATCTACAAATAGAAGATCCCTCTATCAAAATCTTCCTCATGTTCTATTCAATCTTCAAGTTCCAAGACTCCTTTATTTGGGTCATATCCACTTTCTTCATTTGATGATGAGCTTCCCGATTCATCACAGGTTGCTATATCTTGACTTACAGACTCATTCTTCAAATTTAACATATATTTGTGTTGACATTTCTTGAATATGAGGTATTTTTCCTCCTATTTTTGATTCACTTTGGCTATCTTTAGCCATCCATATCCTAACAATACATCATAAGTTATTTTTTGTGTTGTAATTACCACAAAATCTAGGATAAAGTCTTGATCAACAATATTTACTTTTTAATTTATCAGTATGCCCTTCATCTCTATTCCATTCTGATATGCTCTATATAAAATTTGAGACCACAATAATGGTGCTTCAATATCTTTCCAAGTTATTTTCCCTCATGACATTCATGCTAGATCCTCCATCGACTATTACTTGTGTTAGCTTATGATCTAATAATTCCATACGAATCAAGGTTGTCTTCTTCTCTGCTTCAATCATCAATATAATAAGATCAATAAATTGGTCTTGCTTAATTTTCATGATTTTTTGCTCCTCTACCTTCTTTGTATTCGTAATTTCTCCTACCTTTGCATATAGCTCTGGTATTGCACTAAGTAAATTGGATACCTTGACCTCAATTATTTTTTATTATACTAGAGGAAACGGTAATGTGTTATAATTTTTTATACCTCTTTGTGGGTTTGAATCTCGCTCCTTGTTGCCACTTCAACCTCTAGTTGCATCAGGTAAACCTTTTACGTAACTAGCTATGCTAACGCGACAACCTTGACCTCGATTGTTGTGTTCAATACTTATGCTTTTTTTTAAGAAAAAGGTAAAAAAATTATTGAAAAAAATTCAAATTATACATTTACTGTTGATAACCTGCCTTTCTTGGCAAGGCTCAAAATGTGGCACAACTCTATTCCTTTGACTATCCAACTTTTAAAAGTTTTAGTCCTTGTTGGATGACCCCTAAAGGTGTTCCATTTACCCTTTCCTTTTGAATTCATAGATTTCATTCTGAGTCTATAAAACCCTCTTTCTATACTTATCCTTCCTTTCTTAGTTTCCATATTGTAGTTGTTTTTGGAGTTGTGTCCATATATCTGCTTCATCTCTGCCATCTGAAAGTCCTCTTGGGTTTTAGCTTGCACTGTCTCTAAAATTTTCCTAATTATAGTACCCTAGATTTTTTCCTCTAGTGTAAATTCCTCATTGAAAATATTGTTATTACGTTCCAACCAAAGTTACCAGCATATGAAACCCAAACCCAAATCCCAATCTATATTTAAGGTATTTGATTTGAATCTATTGGTCTTCCAATAGTCCCAAAAGTTATTCTTAGTGAGAATGAATCTTTTGGATTGATAAAAAATATTGTACCACAAACTCTAGACTGTTTGGGCATAGGGACACAAAAAAAGAAGGTGGCCTATTGTTTTCTCTTCTTGGTTATACATTACACACTGGTTGGTTCCAATAAATCCACGTCTCCTCATGTTATCCTGAGTCATAATATTGTTATGTGCAACCAATCACATAAAGCAATTTATCTTTGGCCATCCTTTGGGTTGCCATAATTGCAACCAAGGGGGCTTTGGACCAATTTGAGTGCATTGGATAATCTTTCTATAACCTTCTTTGATAGTATAAATTCCTAATTGGGTATTTCATCGACCAAGTTGATCAGATCCATTACTCCTTGGCAACTTTTGTCTATCCAAGATTTTTTTCAGTTCTCTTTTCTCCTCAGTCCATTCTTCCCTCAACTCCTTTGGGACTTGCCACCGACTAAGATTGTCCTGCAGTTGATCTAGCATTTTAAAATAGTGGCTTATGAGATTCCACACTTTCCTTTGAAAGTTTTCCTTGAGTCCTATTAAGTGGAGGTATTGTTCAATTATAGGGGATAAATGTTCCCAAGAATCTTCCCAAATTCTAGTAGTTTTTCATCTCCCACTTTCCAGTATAACCCTTCTTTGATAAGTGATGCTCCTTTCTTTAGAGATTTCTAGGTCTTTTATCCCTCTCCTGAAACTGTAATATGAGGAAGATATTTTGTTTTTTGTGAGGGATAGTATTTAACTTTCAATACTTTACTCCAAATTTGGTTAGGATGAGTTAGCCATATCCAATAAAACTTGGTTGTTAGAGCTTGGTTGTTTGTCATTGTTGTTCTAATTCCTAAAACTCTAACTTCCTTAGGCTTGCAAACCTTATCCCAACTAACTAGTGCTCTTGTGTGGTTATCCTGCACTCCAGACCAAATAAAGTGTCTAATAATATTGTCCAAATATTTTAGGATGCTCTTTTGGGTAACCAAAATGGAGATTTTATACACTGGAATTGCTTCTAAAACTTATTTAAGCAATGTTACTCTTCCTCCAAAACTTAACCACCTGTAGGTCCAATGCAAAAGTTTCAAGTGGATTATGTCTCTTATTGATTTTCAATATTTATTTGTAAGGCCCTTATCTATTAAGGGGATACCCAAATATTCTAAGGGCAGTGATGCCTCTGAGAATCTGAGGATGTGGGTTATCCATTCTCTTAATTTTTTTCACATTAAAAAAACCACTATTGATTTTTCTTCATTTAGTAGTTGTCCAGTAGCCACTATGTAGCACTCCAACATTTTTTTGGTATTGGTTGCTTCTCTTATTGTTTCTTCCCCCCGTATTCCTGTGTCATCCACAAAATGGAGGTGAGTAATCTTTATGTTCCTGCTTATCCTTACCCTTGAAACGGTATTCTCTGCTTTCTTCTTATATATGAGTCTTCCTAAGCCCTCCATAAAAATGATGAACAAAAATGGTGAAAGTGGGTCCCCTTGTTGGATTCCTCTAGAAGATTTGAATAGTTGGGATGGATTACCATTGATGAGCACTGAGAAAGAAACTATAGAGATGCATTCCATAATTTATTGTATCCATTCTTCACTAAAACTAAATTTGAGTAGTATTTCAACTAAAAATTCCCCAACTTACTTTGTCATATGCCTTAGATAAATCTAGCTTGAGGAACATACCTTTGTTTCCCTTTTGGCAAAGCTCATAAATAGTTTCTTGTGCTATCACAACTCTATCCAAAATTTGTCTACCCTGCACAAATCCCCCTTGTTCTAGAGAGATTAACCCTGGTAATATTTGTTCCAACCTATTTTTTTTTGAAAAAAATGAAAAAACTTGTATTAAAACAAAAGACAGTTACAAGAGGGAGAAAGGGCATCCCAACCAAGCGCAAAGAGACCAGAAGTACAAAGGGCGCGAAAACGCGACATGTCGCGAAATCGCGACACCAAACCAAACAACCGCCGCGCCACAACAACCAGTCGCGATAACGCGACAAGTCACGAAATCGCGACATGTCGCGATATCGCGACAAAAAGCGCCGGAACCACAACACACGAAAAAAGTCGCGAAATCGCGACAAAGACACAGACCAAATCACCCAAACGCCAAAAGCGTCACGAAATCGCGATGAGAAAGCCTGAAGGCACCTGCTCCCCGAAACTGTCGCGAAATCGCGACGAGGACCCCTTTGATCAGCAACTTTGAGAAAGTGTCGCGACATCGCGACGACTTTTCCTTGGAGCCCCACTTGGCCGGAAGTGTAGCGAAATCGCGACAAGAAAACCAATGGGCGCCCCATCCGTAAAAGTGTCGCGAAATCGCGACATGTTCACCCCCGAGGTGCCCATTACCAAAACAAGTCGCGATATCGCGACGTTTTTCCTGCAAGCAGCTTTTTCTCCAGAACTGTAGCGAAATCGCTACGTGTTTGCCCCTGTGCTTCCTTTCCATAAACATGTCGCGAAATCGCGACAGGTTATCCATTGGGAGGCTTTTCTCAAAAAGGTCGCGATAACGCGTCGGTTTTTCCCCCTTAACTAAATTTTGCTCAAAACATCTCAAAATCGCAACAAGGATGCCCCTTTGAGTCCTTTCCTCAAAAAAGGCACGAAATCGCGACGAATTTTCCTTAGAGTAGCTTTTCACACAAATTGTCGCGATATCGCGACGGTTTTTCCCTTTCATGCAATTTTTCTCAAAGCGTCGCGATATCGCGACACTTTTCCTCCAACAGCAAAACCAACCAAAAAGGTCGCGACATCGCGACACCTTCTCATCAACGACCACGACGACGCAACATGTCGCGAAATCGCTACAATATTCCTCCCAAGGCCGCAACAAACCAGAAGGGTAGCGAAATCGCTACAGTTTTCCAGGATAGGTCGCGACAGAGCAACATGTCGCGACAGAGCGACATGTCGCGACAGAGCAACATGTCGCGAAATCGCGACAGAAAACCAAACAGGGTCGCGACGACGCAATATGTCGCGATATCGCGACAGAAACTAACCTTAGTCATTTTTGAGCTCATGGATGTAGGGATCGTTCCAGACCACTCCGAATCTCTTCATCTATCATAGGCATATCACCGTGCAATCGAACACCTACCTCTTTCTCAGGACCCATCTTCGCAAGGAAGTCAGCTACCGTGTTCGGATTTCTACTCACATACACAGGGATGACATCATCTAACTCCCTCCATAACTCCTTGATTTGAGATATCAACATCCGCAGTCTCCATGCTTTTAAAGAGAAATTCCGCAAGCAATCTAGAGCGCCGATCGAGACTTGAGAATCGTATTCAAGAATTATCCTCCGGTGACCCCGCTTAATGTACCCCGTATAGACGCGGACTTAATGGCCAAGGCTTCGGCTTCATTGTTCGTGGCTCGCCCAATCCCCGCAATTCCCAAGAAAGAACCGCACTCGAGTGATCCCGACAAACAACACCAATTCCTGCGTTGCCCGGTTGCCTTTTGCAGCCCCATCGCATTGATCTTGATCCAGCCTTCGGGGGAGGTTTCCAAGATGATCCGTCTTGCCTCTCAAGACCCTCAACCCCCTCTTCAGGATGCCCAAGAGTAGCCCGATTCTTTTCATTGACAAAAGTAGCAACAGCTTCGTGACTTTGCTCCGGATGACCCGCCAAACGCCGTCAATCGAGGAGAAAGTGTTTCTAAAGATCCGGCGTTTCTCTCCAACCAAACTTGCCACCAAATGAAGAGAAAGCCTAACTGCCAGCTAGTTCGGAGAGCTATGGAATTGAACCTGCCCCATTTCCATTTTTCCCAAATATTGGTACGATTGAGAACACCATTAGCCTGGAGTTTAAATTGAGAGAACCAACTGCTCCCAAATCCGATGAGTAAAAGGACACTCAAAAAACAAATGGTCTCGTAGCTTCCTCATGTTGGAGGCATAAAGCACATTGAGAGGGGCCATTGAAACCCCTACGTCTGAGATTGTCAAAGGTGAGAAGACCATTATGCATAAGTTGCCAAGCGAAGAAGTTCACTTTCGGCCAACCCTTTGAATGCCAAATCCTTCTCCAATGCTGAACCGGAAAAGAGTGTGGGGGAGGCTCATGGAGGATCTCTTCATATCCAGCCTTAACTGAGTAGACCCCAAGGCTTCCATAGCCCCAGGCTAATTCATCTTCCTCATCCTTCCCCGTGAGGAACCTTTCTGACAATATTTTTTGCAGGATAGGCGCCAACTCCGGAGAGACAGTAATTGGCCACTCCTCCCATCGCTTAAACTTTTTAAAAGTATACCCCCCCAAATGACTGGTAAGAAGATACTTATCAATAAGGATCCAACCCTGGGCTTCTAAGGCGGTCATGATAGGTTGTAGCTCGGGGAACATAACAATAATGGGCGGATGCTGGTCCCAAGAGTCCGTCCGTAAGCGAGCCTTGTCTCCTTTCCCCACTTTCCGTAATAATTGATCTTTGATAACTGGGACCCAAGCTTGAGAGTCTCGCCACACTAAGGAACCAGGACCTTCCAAGGGAAAGCGACCCACCTCATTGGGATGGACATGCCCCAAATATTTACTGGAAAGAATTCTGCTGAAGAGAGAGGATGGCTGAGAAACCCACCTCCAATACAGTTTTCCAGCCAAAGCCCTGTTATTAAGCATAGAGCATCTCAAGCCCAGCCCTCCTTTATCCTTAGGCTGGGTAACTTTGTCCCACCCAACCAAGGCCCATTTTTTCTTCCCTTTTGCGCCTTCCCATAAAAATCTTCTAGCCATTTTGTCCAGCTCTTTCCGTATGGTATGAGGGGCAACAAGATTGAGAATTTATAGATCGGCAAAGCCTGAATAACCGATTTCAAGAAGGTTAATCTACCCCCGTAGCTTAGCCATTTATGGGCCCAATGATTCATTCTCGTCTTTGATGCCTGCTAACAGGTTCTTCCAAATATCAATATTTAACTTTTTGAAGTGAAGGGGAACCCCTGTGTAAACAATTGGAAGAGAGGTCCTTGTGAAGCCCAGGATCTCAATAACGCGCTCCTGAAGCCGTTGGTCGAGATTGAAAAAGACCACTTTGGACTTCCTGACATTTAGAACCCGATTTGAAGCCCTTAGGTAGACATTCAAAGTATCTCTGATTCCTCTAGCTTCCCGAAGAGTGGCCGCACCAACCAGACCCGTATCATCCACAAATTGCAAGTGAGTCATAGTTTCCTCCCCAACCTTGATACCAAAAAGCAGACCTTGTTGCCTTCTCCTCAAAAACAATCTGCCCAAACCTTCAGCCAAGAGAAGGAAGAGATAGGGAGAACAAGGGTCTCCCTGGCGGAGCCCACGGGAGGCGCCGAAAGGAAGCGAGGGAAGGCCCTTAATGAGAACAGAAAAAGAGGGAGAAGAAACACAACTCATAACCCAATCAATCCATTCCTGAGAGAAGCCAAAGGCAGCCAGCATTTTCGACAAGAAGCACCACTCCACCCGGTCATAAGCCTTGGACATATCCAGCTTTAATGAACATGCCTTTGTTGCCCGAAGTTTGCATTGAATGGATGGCCTCCTGGGCCAAAATCACCCCATCCAATATTTGTCTTCCCTCAACAAAGCCCCCCTGTTCAGGAGAAATGATGCTATGAAGAAGGGGTTTAAGCCTCTCAGCCATTATCTTAGTGATGATTTTGTAAATCACATTGCATAAAGCAATAGGCCTGAAATCATAGATATGAGTCCCCGCTTCCCCTTTCGGAATTAAAGCAATGAAGGTGTGATTGATCGCCCTGAGCATTCTTCGATTGGATCTGGATTCCTCAGTAACAGCCAGAACATCCTCCTCCAAGGTATCCCATAAAGCCTGAAAAAATTCAATAGGAAAGCCATCTGGACCAGGAGATTTTCCAAGGACTCATACCAAAGACCACATTTCTCAGCTCATCCCTTTCAATGGGTCTAAGTAGGGTCTGATTGTCCTCTTCAGAGATAATAGGAGGAATAACATTAAGAACTTCGTTCTGAGCCTCAATATCTTGCCGCATACTTTCCTTAAAAAGTTTAGAAAAGTAATCGATAGCATGGGAGTGCATACCAGGAATAGTATCGAAGACATTTCCCCGTTCATCTTTGAGAACTTCCATATTGTTCATCCGTCTCCTAGCACAAGCCGACCGATGAAAAAATTTGGTATTTCTGTCCCCTTCTAATAACCAAGTATTTCTAGCCCTCTCGCTTCCAAGATAACTCCTCTTGGTTGTCAATGTCCTCAACCGCTTTACGCAGTTCGTCATCTTCAGATTTGAGTTGCTCAGTAATTGATCCTTCCCTAAAAAGTTTCTGAACCTCCTCCCATCTAGCCACCAAGGGAGCCCTTTGGGACTGGAAATCCGACTTGTTTCCTTTCCTCCACTGTTTCAATTGAAATTTGACAAATTGAAGCTGTTTATGAAATTTGAACATTGCTGTCCCAAAAGGTGGACGGCCTTCTGTCCACCAATGAGAAATTTTTTGTCGAAGGTCCTCCTTTTGTAACCAAAAATTCTCAAATTTAAAAGGCCTATGGTGCTGTCCTCTCGAAGTCCCTCCCTCAAGCAAGATGGGAAAATGATCCGAAATAGGGCCCTCCAAAATCTGGAACTTAAAAGTCCATTTAACAAAAGCCTCCTCCGAGACCAAAAAGCGATCTAACTTGACCTTCCTCGCTATGTGGCTCCTTTCTCTTGTTTGTCCAAGTGAAAAAAACACTAGGGCCTTGAACGCCCACTAGATTAAAGGCCCGAACTTGGGCAATCGAAGCCGATCCCCCGGATCCAAAGTAGGGGAGCCACCTTCCCGGTCCCGAACGTATAATTTTGCATTAAAATCCCCCGCAATAATCCAGCCATAACACTCCCTGTATGCTCTCATGTTGTGAACAACGTCCCATTGGAGCCTCTGGCCATCAAGATCTTGGGCCCCATAAAAGTTGGTTATAAGGACCAGCTCAGAATTGAAGTTATTTCTGAAGAGAGAAGTAAGAACACCCCTACAAGCTACATGTTCTAAAGCAGTCCAGACCAGAGGGTTCCAAAGGGTAACAATTCCACCTGAAGCTCCTTGGGCAGCCACGTCCATATACCCAGCTCCCCGCCAGATTTTAGTAGCGGTTTTACTCATAATATCTAAAGACATTTTGGTCTCCTGAAGAAGCAAAAAATCTGTTTTTCGGTTTTCTAAGAGTCTTTGAACAGCAGATTGATGGGTTCTACTGTTTAAACCCCTAATATTCCAAGATTGAATAATCATTGAAAACCTTGTGAGCAGTAAGAATCAATGGACCTCACCAATCCTTCATTGATTAACTTATCTCCTTGGGCTATTAGTAATTCCTTATTGGATTTTCTTCCCGCTCCTTGAGAGTTATTGTTTCTTGATCTCTTTTCCACCTGGGAAATCCCTAAAGCAGGCCTCTCTCTCGCTTTTATCTCGCATTTCCCATGGTAACATCTTTTATAGCCTACCGTGTTGGGGAGTGTATAACCAAGGCCCCCGGATTCTCTCGATCGCAGGTACTCACCGGCACAACACCTGCTCTACTACGGGAGTGAAGGAAGGAGAAACAAGAGGTGGAGTGTTGACATTCTCACCATTCCCAACCACTCCTTCCATAGATTGGTCCTCCAGATCCACTAATGACTTGAAAATTTCATACCGATTGTTTGGCTTGAGTCGTACCTGCTCCTTGCCATTTTTCTTTTTGTTTCTCTTTCGTTTCACCTGCTCAAAGCCATCCCGTTGAGCATCGGGACTCGGAGAATTGCTAGAGGGTTCATTGACCGGACTGGACTTACCCTCTCTAGGGCGGTTTGACATTCCACTCGGAGCCTCCGTTTTTGTGCTCACTACGTTTGGGCGTAACCTTGCCAAATGTCCATGCTTATGGCATACTCGGCACCTGAAAGGTAGGGCCTCATAGTCTAACTGCTGGATCCAGGGTACTCCTGCAAGCTCAAGTTCCACCTCAGCTGGTAGAGGCTGACTAATGTCCATCTCTACACATATTCTAGCAAAGACAAGCAGAATTGCCCTCTATGGTATCTTTGGAGACTCCCAGAAATCTGCCTAGGGAATTACCTATTAATTCCAAAACCTGCTCACCCCAAAACTCCATCGGGAGAGCGTACAGCCGGATCCAGACCGGGACAGCCGTGGGTTCGATGCGGGGGTCGAAACCCACTCTCCAGGGTTGGACAAATAACCCTGCTGGTCCATGGTTTCTCTTTTCTCGATTCAAATGCTCTGCTTCTATCTGCTAAAGAAGAGAAACTTATGATGAAATACCCATTGCTTATAGGCCATAGAGAGTACTCACCGTGTGGCTCCCAGTTCTGACGAACCCGTGTATGCAGAAAATTCAGTGTGGGCCGGATGCCCATGAATTTGCAGATCAAGTCGTGATTAGCTCGGTAGACGATTGTATCTTCGACCAGGATTGGTTCTATTACAATCTTAGGCCTGGAGGAAGATTGTGGGAGGCATCCATTAACGCGGTGAGCATTTGGGCCATTGGCAACAGTCTTGAGTATCGATTGAAAAGCATTCCGCTGAGCTCCGTCCGTGGAAGGCGAGGGAAAATCTTTCAACTTCTCGGCATATGAGGTCTTTCTCCCAGCAGGAGAAACAGGAGGAGACCCCATCGGGCCCTCCCGGGACCACTACAGAACCTTCAGGCGAAAGCAGAAACAACCCCCCAAAGCCCTAGGCAAGATCTTCGGGCCAGAGTCCCTCGAGCAACACCAGACGCCGTCACAGAAAATTTCCCGCCAAAATCCAAATCGCCAGAGCCGAGCCTCTCTTGTTCCAACCTATTTACCATCAATTTGCTTATGATATTATAAACCACATTGCATAGAGCAATTGTCTATAGTAAGTGATATTTTCTATATCTCCACCTTTTGGGATGAGAGATAAAAAGGTGTGATTCAAGGCTTTAAGGATTCTTCCACTAGTATTGACTTCTTCTTCTGGTTGGGTTACATCCTTTGCAATTATATCCCAATAGGCTCTATAAAACTCTACTGGAAAACAATATGGACCTCGGACCTTCCCTGTCTACATATCAAAAAATATTTCTTTAACTTCTTCCTCTCTAATCTCTCTTAAGAGCTCCTCATTTTGTTTCTGTGAAATAACATTGGTACACTTTCTAAAATTTCCTCTTGGTGCTAAGTGGAAAGGTGTGGATTTGTAGTAAATAAAGTTGAAAAGTATTTATTTGCAGTTTCTTACATACCTAGGGTAGTATTTTCCTTGTTTCCATCCCCTATGGATAAGGCATAAATCTGATTATAGTGATTACATGTTGTGGCTAAGTGATGGAAAAAATTTGTATTCCTATCTCCCTCTTGCATCCAGATTATTCTTGCTTGTTGTCTCTAGTAGGCTTCCTCTTTCTTGTCTAACTCGTCTTCCTCTTGCATCAAAAGACTTTATTTGTGAAGAAGCTCTTCAGAGATAGGTTTTGAGTGGATCATTTTTTATATTTCTTGCACTCGAACTGAAAGATTTACTCTCCATTACTGGAAATCTGTCTGATGATATTTACTCCATTTTTTTAATTTACCTTTGATAAAATTTAACTGGAGTGAAGCTGAAATTGTGTTGTCCCATGTTATGGTATTCCCTGTTCCCACCAATGTTTCATTAGCTCTGGTAAGTCATTATTTTGGAGCCAAAAAGTCTCAAATCTAAAAGGATGATTCTTGACTAAGGCATTTTTCCTATGTAGATAGATATTGGAAAATGGTCAGATGCTAACCGATTCATAATGTTTGATTTACAATGCCAAAGGGTGGAGACTTTCTCCCCCATGAGAAACCTATCTAATCTAGATTTGATTGTGAATGCTTCTTTTCTCTTATTAGTCCATGTGTTGTTGCATCATGGTGGGGGTATGCCAATCAACTCTAGGTACTCTGATTGAGCCAGCAACAACCTATCCTTCTCATTGAGCTGGGTCAAACCTCCTTCTTGATCCTGCACTAACATTTTAGCATTGAGATCCCATTCCACTATCCAAAAGTACTTTGTATGGGTTTCCCTCAATTGTTGTATTTCCTTCCATTGGAATTTTTGAGCTCATACCTCTATCATACCATAAAAATTAATTATCATCCAAACCAAACTAGAGTCCCTCTCCCTATGTTTGGTCATGAGGATTCATTTTGCTGAAGCTAAGTCCATTAATTAAAAGCAGTTTTTATTTCATTAAGTGGTAATTCCTCCTTAAAAGTGTTCAATACTTGCGCTACCAATTACTATGTTAATGATTGGTTATTCGGTGTTTCATTTAGTTTCTTCAATATCTTTTCATGGAGTAAATTATCCTATTTTGTTATCTCCATTGCTTCTTCTATCATGCCATGTGTTGCCTACCACTACTCCTTTTCTTGGAAGGGTTTAGGTACTTCTTAGTCTTCCTTGCTTAAGCCCTTGTTACCGCCAACACATGCTTCTCCTTCTTCTACGAGTTTAGAAGTTCACCTATGTTAATTAAATTAATATTGTTAGTTTCATTAACTCGCTTTCT
This sequence comes from Wollemia nobilis, assembly GCA_028583015.1. Classification (NCBI taxonomy): domain Eukaryota; kingdom Viridiplantae; phylum Streptophyta; class Pinopsida; order Araucariales; family Araucariaceae; genus Wollemia; species Wollemia nobilis. The sequence goes on along the minus strand of JAQPPZ010016946.1, from coordinate 5,892,200 downwards.
TTAGGCAATTAACTTCCTTGTGGTTGCTTAAACCACACCACCTAAACATATGCATTGTATTATTCCCATTTGTTCCTCCTATCTATCATTTGGGGCAATTCTTTATAAAATATCCACATTCTTGACAATTCCAACACTAAATAATTGGTCTCTCATCCAAGTCATACTATAATCAACTCCGTCCTCCTTGTCGATTATTTTGTTGGTATTGTCATCCTTTGTGGCAATTATTTTGATAACCACCCCTAGTTGCACCTTATCCATTCTTTTAGGTGTTTGGTTTTTTATTCTTCCTTCTATATTGTCATTGCTTGGTATCTTGTGCCTTTCAAATTAAATAAACACTTTGTGAAAGCATGCCCCAACACTTCACAGATATTATAGTATGTGTTGCCCCTCTATCTTACAATATGAGCACCATATCTTCTTCTTATCTTGCCTTCCTTCACCCTTTACCTCCTTAATCATCCTTTCAAAATCCTTCTTCATTGATTGGATTGCTACGTGGATGTCTTCATCACTATCTAAATCTTCACTTTTATAGTGATCGCCAATACCACCAGTTGTTTGTTTTGCTTCACTTTTAAAGTTTTGTGCTCGTTCATAAACTTCATCATATGTTTATAATGGAATAATCTTAGTTTTATTCTTATAATATGGTAGTAATCCATCAATGAACCACCTCTTTACCATACCATTTGTCGATTGCAATTCCATCTTATCTATTAGCTGCTTTAATTGATGATTATAGGATTTAATATCTTCATATTTTTTTACCTAGTGGAATATATTTCCATCATTGTGTCATCTCTTAATGGTCCAAATTCTTTCTTAAATTTATCTACTAAATTGTCCCATGTGGTGAAGAGTTGAGTCACTTCCTTCATTAAATTCCAGTCTATTTCAATCCCTTGGAGTGTTGCTGGGAATAGTTGTAACCAGGATTTTGGGTCTTTTACCCCATTTGATTTTCAAATTGTTGTGCATTTTTCAATGTGTCATGTCAAATTTATCTTTTCTTCTCCCATGAAGGGTGGGCACTTCTTTTCTGCTTGATTTTTAATATTCACCATAGGCAGATGGTTCTCTTCACTGGATTCACCCTCACTTGGCTCGTCTAACTCTTGATCACAATGTATTTTTTGTTCTTGGTGGTTCTTCTTATTATTCTACTCTTTGTGCCTCAGATCTAGGCACTTCATTATCTCGAATTTATTCTTGTCCTTCAAATAGCCTTCATCCAGTTTAGGTGCTTTTGCACTTCATGACCTCCATAAATATATGAATGGTGGATTCATCCTCCTTGCCCAAACACTTTTGCATGATTCATTTGGTGCCTGACTCCCATCCTCTACAACTCTTGACAAACTTCTACTTGCTTGGTTAGGCATGATCATTCATACTTCATATCATCATTCTTGCTCTACGTTAGCATCTTGACTTATGTAAACTTTCTCATTGGATATTTGATGTGATTTTCTTAGATTTTGCTTTTCATTGTTAGAAAGAATGTCTTCCATATTTTGTTTTTCTCACTTGTATTATCCCCCTCTTGAGGATTCCAAACTCACTCTACTTTAGATCATGCAAGTTCTATTCCTAACTGTAGTCCTTGGTTGGAAATTCTTTTCCTTCTCCTTATAGGTTGCTTTGAGATTCTTCCTCAATTTCTTCTTTGTCTTTCATGTAACCTCAAATATATCATTCGACTCCTTACTCTTCATGTGTGTGAGCCTAATGCTTTAATATCAACAACCAACTAACCCACACTTTGATTAGGTAATGATGTCAAATGTAGCACAGTGGTGAGGGTTCCCTAGAAAATATCTTATTCCCTTTAGATATGGGCAATGGAATATCTTGAATGGATTTTATCTTATAAGGGTCTATCACCATGACTTATTTTAAAACTACATGACCTAGCAGTTTTCCTTTATAGAACATAAAAATAAAACTTTTGGGATTGAGTTAAATGCCATTTTTTCTACACTTTTGGAAGATTGACTCAAGATGCTCAATGTGCTTACTCCTATATTTGGCATACGAGGTTAGGTCATTGAGATATATGAGGATTATATCACCAAAAAATTTGATAAATGTTGTGTCCATGGATGGCTAGAAGGTAGCCCCTACATTTGATAGGCCAAATTATATTCATTGATATGCAAAGGTTTCTCATTTGGTGGTGAAATTTGTTTTATGTTGGTTGTCAAGTTTAACCCAGATCTAATTGTAACCTAAGAAACCATCTGGGAGTGACAATATTTGTGACCCTATCACCTTTTAAAGAATCTAATCAATGGTAGGCAAGGGATAGTGGTCTTTTAACAAAGCCCAATTTAGGTTCCTAAATTCACTCCATAACCTTATATCATTCTTCTTGTGTATAAGAACCAAATTAGAGATCTAGGTGGAGTGTTTGATTGGGAATATTATTTGGGCTTGGTAGGATATTTAAAGATTTCTTATTCATCACTGCTTCAATCTTAAAATTCATTGGTCATTGTTTCTATTTGAAAGGTCTAGCACTTGGTTCCAACTCAATGGTTTACTCTATGATTTTTCAATCATAGACCTTAAGATCTTTGTATTAGCATGCAATGATGTCCTTGTACTTGCCATAGAGTTCTTTGAACACGCTCATTACTTTTTGAGTGCACTTTTTCTAAGCAATAGTTACTTTTCTTCAATAACTTTGATAGGATAATATGAAGAGGAGTTTACTTCAAGGTCTTTTTTCCTTGAATTATCATTTGGGTTGAATAGACTTTCCAAAGTAATCATCCCCTTAGGTAGTTAATTTATATTTAATTGTATAACCCCATGTTTTATGTTGTCCTTGCACTCATTCTCTTCTTCAACATATTAGGCCTCTCTGATAAGGAATTCTATGATTTATTTATCATTATTAAAGACCTACCAATGATTAAAGTTATCAAGGATGATTGTCTAAAGACTACTTCAAACTCCTTTGGTTTATTCCACATATCAGTGATGGGTCAAATTTTGCTACCATGCTTTCTAACTCATTTGTATTAAAATTCAATTCCCTATGAATCACTTTGATCTCATATGTGTCAAAACTATTAATAAATCCTAGATTTTGTGCTTATATGACTTCATATACCTATTATTTGTGGATCATTGGGGATTAACTTAGTTTACAATTAGTTCAGAGTTGCCATATATTTTTGGGTCCTTAATTCCTAGATTCTTAGGTTTCCTTAGGATGGTATAAAATGCTTCATACATTACCATATTATTGGTACAATTAAACAACAATTTACATGTAAAATGGGTCTATGCACCTTGTGGGTCAATGAGTTGTATGCCAACACCTACTCTATTTTTTATCCTTGTACCATCAAAGTACATAGTCCAGGTTTTATCCACACCTAGACTTGTTAGGGTTGAGATATTAGATGATAACTCCATGATAATATTATTCCTAAGCTCAATATCATTATAGTCAACCTCTGAATCTTCTTCTTATTAAAGTACGTCAACCATAATATCGATTTTTGAACTTTGGTCATCTTCAAGTTATTCATAATCTTCCACAAATTCTAGAAATCCATTATAGTTATAATGTCAACTTAATCTAACATAATTCAAATCATTTTTAATCTTAATCATTTTCCAATAATTAGGCACATTTATGTGGGTATAGTTGATCTCTAGGTAACCATATCCTAACAACTTGTATGTTCATTCCCTAGATAGTAGCATACCAAAATATAGGAAATATCAACAACTATCACTTCTTGCACCACTACCCACTCCAAATGTCTAGATATGGTCATGGTCAGGTCTTTAAAGACTCCCACTACATTTATCCTAGTGGCATCTATTTGGAGAGGATGCTTAGCTATCTTGGCATAGGGTAGACTCATCTCTTTACAAACTACTTTTGGCATCATTGTTATTGTTGCCCTAAAATTAACTATGCAGCTTCTTAGCAAATAGTTTTTAATCTTGAGGTTATGTAAAATGGGGACAATTTCAATATTCTAGACTTTGAGGTGTTTAGTATATTGGTGGCATTAACTTGGATGTCTATTGGATGCTTCATTATTAAGTTTTTTTGATCTACTATGTTGGTCTAAGCTAGCTTTGGTTGTTTACTGTTAGCATTCCTCTCTTGCTCCTTCAAAGCCTCTTAAAGAAAATATCATGAACTGAGCAAGGCCAAACCTTTAGCATGCTTACTTTAGTAAGTGTATTTTTTATTTTCTTTATAACATTAAACTTGAATTCTACAGAGCTACTCTTACATCATGTAGATATTTGATATTACCTTATGGTTGTCACATTCCCTTCATTGATGAGAGAGGGATACTATAGTCATAACTATACCTCTTTATAAAGTTGATCCTTCTCTTTATCACCCCTCCTTTTTGTAGCTTTATATGTTCCTCCTTCATTCCTCTTATTTGTTTTGGATTCCTTTCCTTTGTGAATTTGTTTTTCTTTACCAAATTGTGCCTTTGTCTGTGTCTTATTCGTGGAATTATTTTCAACAATCTCATTTTACTTTTGTTTCTCCTACTGTGCTATTATCAGACCTTTATCCTTCAAGTATAATGGTGGTCTCCCCCTCCTAAACACCATTGTATTATTACCTATGTTAGTTTATTTTTGAGTTGGTTTGCTCTTCAGAAGCTTTCATCTTACCTCTACTCTCAACCCCTTGTTAATTACAATATATGACATCGTCCTTAAATGTTGACTCTTCATATATCTCTATAACACTAAAATTAGCAACGATAACATTGCTAGGGTTGGATAAGCTAGGAATTGATTGTTGACATTGAGGTTGTTGATACATAGGCTAGTTTATGGTGGTGGTTGTTGGCAATTTGAGTTATTTTGTGTTGTCATTGATGTCACATGGATCACATTGAGTTTTGGTGGCAAAAGCACTTCATAAATATTCATTTATGACATTTTGGAGAGCATGGATATATACAGGGTTTTGTGGCACAAGAGGCATATAATATTTAATTTTTAAATATTATATTAATGGTTTTTATTAAAACCAATGGTAAAGGTTTTTATTAAAACCAATGGCAAGGGTTTTTATTAAAACCGATGGAAAGGTTTTTTAATTAGACCAACGGAAAGGGTTTTTATTAAAACCATTGGAAAGGGTTTTTCATTAAAACCAATGTGCTAAGACATCTCCAAATGATGATGGATGAAAAGGTTTTTTCAATAAAACCTAGGTGCAAAAAGTTTCATGGCAAAATTCAAAAGAACGAAGGAGATATCCCAATTCAAAGATAAGAGATGAATTATTAAATATTTATTTAATAATTCTAAGGTCTAAAGTTTAATTAAATTATCCACCAACGTGCAAAGGTTAGGATGGCAAATCAAAGTTTGTCGACGTCATTCGAAGGCATTGAAAGGCATATAAATCAAAGAAGACTTTGGCTATTTCATTGCGGAGATAGGAGAATAATCAGCGCATGAGAGAGAGTCATCGAAGGGAGGCAACGTAGAGGCAAAATGAAATATTGAACTCAAGGGCAAAGACAAAATTGAAAGCTACCAAAACTGACGTCACACTGGACAACGTAGCGCAGTTGGCAGGGCATCATCTTTGCACAGGAGAGGTCTGTGTTCGAATCCCGCCAGGAGCAAAAGTTTTTTGTGAGAGATTGATTTCGTTTTGACAGCCGAGCACAGAGATTAAAGGAAGTGTTTGGGATTAAATCCCAATGTGGGCCAACACTCACGTGGTAAGCGCTTCACAGCGCAAGCAAGGAGGAACAGAGTTCGACTCCCGTGAAGGTGTGAAGGCGCATTGATTTTTGGGCAAAACATTGACGATTTCGAAGGTGGTAAAGGCGCATTGATTTTTGGCAAAGACATTAACATTTTCAAAGGTTGCGGAGGCTACGAACTTCATAAAAAGGTATTTATCTCTAGCGCATGGTAATAGTTGATATTGCCAAAGTTGTGGTGCATTAAAATCATTTCTGCCAAAATTAGGGAGTCATAAGGTATTTGTTGGAAATAAATGATTGTTGTGTGTGCTTAGGGAGATATAAGGTGTTGAGATATTATTTGTTATTGCTATGTGTATTTAGGGAGTTATAAGGTGTTGAATTAAATAATTGAAAATTATTGTGTGTACTTGTGGAGTTATAAGGTGTGAAAACAAATAAATAAAAGCATAGGTGCTTGTTGTTTATGTTAATGAATTTAGGGAGTTATAAGGTTGTAAAGTGTTGAACATGTATATGTCCTAGTGCATGGTTTGATTATGAAATTAAACTAGGAACTTGAGACCTAGTTAATTGCTACCTTGAGTTAGAAGACATGCACATGAGTTAGGGTTTGAAGTTGAAGACAAATTGCTTGATTATGTGCCTTGACTATTGAGAGGAAGTGGATGGATTAGAAAATCAATTTTATGGATAAAATTGATGCTTGAGTTCATAATTGCTTTAGTGGAGTTCATTGAGAGTATTGCCACTATTGAGGAGGTTTTTGCTATTGTTTTGAGGAGAGTATTGTTGGTTACTTGTTGAGTACATTGCCTCTATTTGAGACCATTGAGGAGATCATTTGCTAGTCACTTGTGGATACATTTGTCTTTCATTTGAGGAGATCATTGTTGGCTATTTGAGAGCTCTTTGCTTGAGGGAGTTGTGCTTGTTTCTTGAGAGCTTATTGACATTGCATGAGGAAGATATTATTGAGAACCTATTGCTATTACTTGTGGAGATTGTCCTTGGTTGGTTGAAGTCCTCATTGTTATTGCTTGGAGAGGTTTTCATTAGAGAGCTCATTTGCCATACATTTGAGAGTATATTGTTGATGATTGTATGTCATCCATTTGAGAGAGTATTTGTCATACATTGTTGAGATCATTGTGGATCATTGTTGTCATCCATTGAAGAGTACATTGCCATTCATTGTTGAGTTCATCATTGAGCCTTGCCTTCATTGATTTGTGGTTGAGATTTGAGTGCTACTTGAGAATGATTGGTTGAGCCTTTGAGAAGGCTTTTGAGGATAGAATTTCTGGATAGATTTGAGATAAATTTTGTGCATGATTGGTTGAGCCTTTGAGAAGGCTTTGAGGATAGAATTTTGGATAGATTTGAGATAGCTTTTGTGCATGATTGCTTGAGCCTTTTGTGAAGGCTTTGAGGATAGATTTGGGATAACATTTGAGCATCATTGCTTGAGCCTTTTGTGAAGGCTTTGAGGATATATTTGGGACAACATATGAGTAGGATTGTTTGAGCCTTGTGAGAAGGCATTGAGGTAGATCTGTGAGTAGTGAAAGAAATAGAATATAAATAGAAAAACATATCAACACTAGTTGCCTAGCTGAGTAGATCAATGGAGTGCCTAGTTGAGTAGATCAATGTGGATTGCCTAGCTGAGTAGATTAGTGGATAGCCTAGTTGAGTAGATCAATGGATAGCCTAGCTGAGTAGATCAGTGGATTGCCTAGTTGAGTAGATCAGTGGATAGCCTAGCTGAGTAGATCAGTGGATAGCCTAGCTAAGTAGATTAGTGGAGCCCACCTGAGTAGATCAAGATAACCTAGCTTTGAGCAGATCAAAGTAATCATTTGTATTGGGATAAGGATCCCTATTTCTTTATGAAATATTATAAGGATATTATCTTGTGGACTACCCCACATTGGGGGAACCACGTTAAATCTTGTGTCTCAATTGTGTGTGGTGATTTGTGCACTTGCTTACTATTGCTATCTATGTTATTAATGCACACTACTGTATTTGGTAATTGCAATTGAGGACACTAATTGATATTGGTTTGGAAAGAAAGTAAAAAGTGGGCGCTATACTGTTCACCCCCCTCTCAGTATAAGCTTGTGTTCTTCAATTGGTATCAGAGCGGGTTCCTTCAAAAAGGCTAACAACTTGAGGGCAGATTCTACAAGAACATAGATGGCTTCATAGAATGGATCATCTACAAGTAAGGCTCCACTATTTGATGGTAACAATTATGCTTTCTGGAGCATGAGAATGAAGAACTACTTGATATCACAAGGATATGAGGTATGGCAGATGGTTGCAAAAGAGTACAAGGTTGAAGGTGATCCCGAGATAGATAAGACTATCAGGAAATTGGTTGAGATCAATGCAAAGGCAATGAATTGTATTCTGAGTGGGCTATGTGAGATAGATTTTGCAAAGGTCATGGTATGTAATTCAGCTAATGAAATGTGGACCAAGTTGTGGAATACCTATGAAGGAGATTCCAAGGTAAAGTTGGCAAAACTACAAACTCATAGAAGAAGATTTGAGGAATTGAAAATGGAAGATTCTGAAGATATTGCAAAGTTTTTACTTCGAGTTGATGAGATTGCTAACACCATGAGAGGCCTAGGATTTGAGATGAAAGAATCAGATGTTACTCAAAAGGTTTTGAGATCACTTCCCATGAAGTATGATGCAAAGGTTTCAGTGATAGAAGAAACAATGGATATTGACAAGCTAACAATGGAAGAACTACAAGGAACTCTCACAACTTATGAGATGAGGATAGATAAGCATCAGGCTCCAATGAAAGAAATTGCATTCAAGGCTTTAGAGAAAAAGAAATGGAAAGATCCAGAGATAGATAGAGATTCAGATAATGATGAGGAAGCTAACTTCATCAAAAGGAAAAAGGACTCAAGGAATTATAGGGATATGAAGAAATTCAAATGCTACAAGTGTGGTGATTATGGTCACTATGCAAACAAGTGTCCACATGAAGAAAATAGTGATGATGAAAAATAGGGTCATAGAAGAAAATAAGAAGGAAAGCATAAGCATGACAAAGATGACAGGTACAAGCAAAGCAAGCATGAGAAGAAGAAAAGTTTTCGTAAGACAAAGAAAACTTTCTACATTGAAGAAGCAAATGATAGCTCAGATCACAGTGATAGAGACAAGTCAGATGATGAAAAGGAAGAACATATATTCCTAGGAATAGAAGGTGAAAGAGAACAATGCTTTGTGTGTGGTCAAAGAGATCACAGATCAGGATATTGCAATGGCTTCAGTGATAGTGAAGATGAAATGACACATCAAGGAAATAAGCATGGTCAAAGAAATCATGAGAGTTTGTTTGCTATAGAAGATGATAATGATCTTAGTGATAGTGAAGATGAAGAAGGTTTTTTCTATGGGATAAAAGAAGTAGATGAAGAACTACCACTCCAAATAGAAGAGGAGGATATTTCAAGAAAGATAGATGTCTCAGTTGATCTAAAAGAAGACTTCAATGATATCCATGAGCAACTACAAGAGGTTAAGGAGAATCTAAAAGAATTGAGATGCTTTATACTTGAGAAGGTTGATCCATCACATGACTCAAAAGGCCAAGATATTTTCACTGAGAAGGAAACATGTATTTCAGAGGCTATAGAGATGTGTGCCAATTTGCTATTTGACACAAATAAAGAAAAATAAGAGAAAGGTTCCAAAGCACCAAAGGTCTCATATTTCAGGTTTGGGGAATCACACTCAAAAGGAAAGGAAGTTGTAAAATATGAAAGCAAGGAAGCACCTAAGATTCATGAAGAAAGTTCCAAAGCTCCTATGGCTCCAAATATCTAGTTTGGATCTTGTTTTGAGATAGGTGAATCAAGTTCAAGAGGAAAAGAAATTCTTGAAGAGGAAAGCAAGGAAGAAGTTAAGGAAGAGGATTTAGATACTACAAGGAAGGATCAAAGATACAATGCACAAGTCAAAGATGATCACAAGGATAATGGTCAAGAAAGGTATGAGGAACCAAGGCATGAACAAAGGGCTTTTCAAGGACATTGTTTTTCTTGTAATGGATTTGGACACAGGGCTATACACTGTAGGGTCTATGGATCAAAGAAGTTTGATTTTGCTAGAAGGAACTTCAAAGGAAGAAGGTATGTTTTTCAAGGACACTGCTTCTTATGCAATAGGATTGGTCATAGAGCTTCTCAGTGCAAAGAAAATGAGCAACATGGTTTTGGTCTTAGAGCTACACAATTCAGAGGTCATGGTCATAATGATTATGAAAATAGAACCTCACAATACAGGGTTCAGGAAAGGAATGGATATGGAAATGATTTCAAGAAAGAATTCAGAACATGGGCACCATCCAAAGGCTACAATATCAAGTGTTTTAATTACAATAACTTTGGACATATTGCAAAATGGTGTAGGACTCAATTCCAAATAGGTTCAAGGCAAGAAGTTCAAGCAGTCTCAAGGCAAGAAGGTCAAACAGGTTCAAGACAAGAAGATCAAGTAACTCATCAAGAAAAGGATATCAGAAAGAAGTGGAAGGAAGTTGACAAAGGAAAGGAACAATGTAATATGGGAGTAAAAATACTCCCACCCCAAAATTAATCACCTCAAGAGAGAAGGTGGTGGGGGGCTAAGCTTAAGAGTCATATATTTTAGCCCCATAGGTGTCCCTTTTTGCCATTGATGTCAAAGGGGGAGAGATTTGAGTAAGGGGGAGAGCATTGAGTTAGGGGGAGCAGCCTCCAAAGAGAGCATTGAGATAGGGGGAGCAGCCTCCATAGAGAGTATTGAGTCATGGGGAGCAACTTTGATTCTCAGAGATGGTTTTTGTAGTGATTGTGGTGTTTTGCATTAGAGGTGTTGCCATCAATGACAAAGGGGGAGATTGTTGGCAATTTGAGTTATTTTGTGTTGTCATTGATGTCACATGGATCACATTGAGTTTTGGTGGCAAAAGCACTTCATAAATATTCATTTATGACATTTTGGAGAGCATGGATATATACAGGGTTTTGTGGCATAAGAGGCATATAATATTTAATTTTTAAATATTATATTAATGGTTTTTATTAAAACCAATGGTAAAGGTTTTTATTAAAACCAATGGCAAGTGTTTTTATTAAAACCGATGGAAAGGTTTTTTAATTAGACCAATGGAAAGGGTTTTTATTAAAACCATTGGAAAGGGTTTTTCATTAAAACCAATGTGCTAAGACATCTCCAAATGATGATGGATGAAAAGGTTTTTTCAATAAAACCTAGGTGCAAAAAGTTTCATGGCAAAATTCAAAAGAACGAAGGAGATATCCCAATTCAAAGATAAGAGATGAATTATTAAATATTTATTTAATAATTCTAAGGTCTAAAGTTTAATTAAATTATCCATCGACGTGCAAAGGTTAGGATGGCAAATCAAAGTTTGTCGACGTCATTCGAAGGCATTGAAAGGCATATAAATCAAAGAAGACTTTGGCTATTTTGTTGCGGAGATAGGAGAATAATTAGTGCATGAGAGAGAGTCGTCGAAGGGAGGCAACGTAGAGGTAAAATGAAATATTGAATTCAAGGGCAAAGACAAAATTGGAAGCTTCTGAAACTGACGTCACATTGGACAATGTAGCGCAGTTGGCAGGGCATCATCTTTGCATAGGAGAGGTCTGTGTTCGAATCTCGCTAGGAGCAAAAGTTTTTGTGAGAGATTGATTTCATTTTGATAGCTGAGCGTAGAGATTAAAGGAAGTGTTTGGGATTGAATCCCAATGTGGGCCAATGCTCACGTGGTAAGCGCTTCACAGTGCAAGCAAGGAGGAATAGAGTTTGACTCCCGTGAAGGTGTGAAGGCGCATTGATTTTTGGGCAAAACATTGATGATTTCGAAGGTGGTAAAGGCGCATTGATTTTTGGCAAAGACATTAACATTTTCGAAGGTTGTAGAGGCTACGAACTTCATAAAAAGGTATTTATCTCTAGCGCATGGTAATAGTTGATATTGCCAAAGTTGTGGTGCATTAAAATCATTTCTGCCAAAATTAGGGAGTCATAAGGTATTTGTTGGAAATAAATGATTGTTGTGTGTGCTTAGGGAGATATAAGGTGTTGAGATATTATTTGTTATTGCTATGTGTATTTAGGGAGTTATAAGGTGTTGAATTAAATAATTGAAAATTATTGTGTGTACTTGTGGAGTTATAAGGTGTGAAAACAAATAAATAAAAGCATAGGTGCTTGTTGTTTATGTTAATGAATTTAGGGAGTTATAAGGTTGTAAAGTGTTGAACATGTATATGTCCTAGTGCATGGTTTGATTATGAAATTAAACTAGGAACTTGAGACCTAGTTAATTGCTACCTTGAGTTAGAAGACATGCACATGAGTTAGGGTTTGAAGTTGAAGACAAATTGCTTGATTATGTGCCTTGACTATTGAGAGGAAGTGGATGGATTAGAAAATCAATTTTATGGATAAAATTGATGCTTGAGTTCATAATTGCTTTAGTGGAGTTCATTGAGAGTATTGCCACTATTGAGGAGGTTTTTGCTATTGTTTTGAGGAGAGTATTGTTGGTTACTTGTTGAGTACATTGCCTCTATTTGAGACCATTGAGGAGATCATTTGCTAGTCACTTGTGGATACATTTGTCTTTCATTTGAGGAGATCATTGTTGGCTATTTGAGAGCTCTTTTCTTGAGGGAGTTGTGCTTGTTTCTTGAGAGCTTATTGACATTGCATGAGGAAGATATTATTGAGAACCTATTGCTATTACTTGTGGAGATTGTCCTTGGTTGGTTGAAGTCCTCATTGTTATTGCTTGGAGAGGTTTTCATTAGAGAGCTCATTTGCCATATATTTGAGAGTATATTGTTGAGCATTTTTGTCATCCATTTGAGAGAGTATTTGTCATACATTGTTGAGATCATTGTGGATCATTGTTGTCATCCATTGAAGAGTACATTGCCATTCATTGTTGAGTTCATCATTGAGCCTTGCCTTCATTGATTTGTGGTTGAGATTTGAGTGCTACTTGAGCATGATTGGTTGAGCCTTTGAGAAGGCTTTTGGGATAGAATTTTGGATAGATTTGAGACAACTTTTGTGCATGATTGGTTGAGCCTTTGAGAAGGCTTTTGGGATAGATTTGAGGATAGATTTGGGACAACATTTGAGCATCATTGCTTGAGCCTTTTGTGAAGGCTTTGAGGATATATTTGGGATAACATATGAGCAGGATTGTTTGAGCCTTGTGAGAAGGCATTGAGGCAGATTTGTGAGCAGTGAAAGAGATAGAACAAAAATAGAAAAACTATCAACACCAGTTGCCTAGCTGAGCAGATTAATGGAGAGCCTACCTGAGTAGATCAATGGGGATTGCCTAGCTGAGTAGATTAGTGGATTGCCTAGTTGAGTAGATCAGTGGATAGCCTAGCTGAGCAGATCAGTGGATTGCCTAGCTGAGTAGATCAGTGGATAGCCTAGCTGAGTAGATCAGTGGATAGCCTAGTTGAGTAGATCAGTGGAGCCCACCTGAGCAGATCAAGATAGCCTAGCTTTGAGCAGATCAAAGTAATCATTTGTATTGGGATAAGGATCCCTATTTCTTTGTGAAATATTATAAGGAGATTATCTTGTGGACTACCCCACATTGGGGGAACCACGTTAAATCTTGTGTCTCAATTGTGTGTGGTGATTTGTGCACTTGCTTACTATTGCTATCTATGTTATTAATGCACACTGCTATATTTGGTAATTGCAATTGAGGACACTAATTGATATTGGTTTGGAAAGAAAGTAAAAAGTGGGTGCTATACTGTTCACCCCCCTCTCAGTATAAGCTTGTGTTCTTCAGTGGCTAGTTGTCTTAAAATAATTACCTATTAAGTCTATCATTATTGATTATTCTAAATTGTTTGAGAATACCTAATGGATTGAACACATTTTGTAGGACCATTCCTTTTATTGTATGGAAATTACCACATTGTATCAACCTTTAAATTGGTGTTCACCATATGGTTGTGGTTTTAATTTAGTCCTTGGTTGATGCCTTATCGAGGCACTTGATCTTTTGTAAGATATGTGGTCTTCTAGGGTTACCAATTTGAGGTTATTGCTATTGTTTTTTTAAATGACTTTACACAGGTTTTTATGAGGGGTCTTGGTCCCCTCATATCGAGTGGGGTTTGAATCTTGAACCTCTCAAAGAGAAGCCAAAGCCCTTACCACTATAGTAATATTGCAGCTACGTGAGGTTATTGCCATTGTTTTCTTCTAGCATAATTCTAATTTATTAAAGTTTTGATCACTTCTACCATCTTACTCATTACAAAATTATTACTTAACTCATTATTCATGTTGGATAGAGCAAGAAGGGCAAGAAGTTATGACTAAAATGTGATAGTGGATGACGAGGTTTATCCAGGATGCGTAATAATGTATGGTGATGGCAATGCATTAGTAGTAGCATTTAATTAAGGGTTTGGAATGGGCCAAATAGGAGATGTATGACCAAGCAATGGTGTGTTTTGTGTATTATGGGTTGCGTAGGTTATCAATGGGGTCAAAGGTAGTCTTCCTACTCTAATAAAAATATCTTCTACCTAGGATACTTCTTTAATATTTGTAGCTAGTGTACAATGATTAGCATTACACACCATCAAAGCTAGATCAAACTTTAAGCCCTTGGTTTACTAAGACAATGATTGTTCTTCACTCGACCTAACATTTTGTGGAATTAAATTTAAGGTTCTCAAGAATCTACTATATATATTGTGGAATATATATATATATATATATATATATATATATATATATATATTCTTTAGGATGCCTTTGTATCATGTTTAATTGGAACAATAGAGTAACCATTACCCTTACTACCAAATATGCACATAAAAAGTTCTACAATCAATGACCAACTTTTAATAAAATTATCTAGTAATCCTCTATAAAATAATGTAACCTTGTTACACAAAGAGTAGATTAGTAAATATATTATGCTCTCCTCCTAAATATAGTGAATTGACTTGAGTTTTAACAAGTCACTAAGGTAATCCAACATCATCATATTCCTGCTTCCATCAAAGGTAGGTAAGGCTTTCATAGCTACTAGGAAAAAAAGAGAATAAGCCACTAAGTTTAATGGTACTTGGTAGGTCTAGTTGAGAAGTTGATTTTATGATCTAAGAAGTCCCTAAGATTATTTTATTGAAGAGGAGGTTGATCATATTGTTGATGCAAAGTTAGATAAGGTTACATCGTGTAACCATAAGGTGGATATGGAGGGTACTAAGGATATGGGTATGGAGGATAACAAGGCATAGGATAATGACGTGGTGGATTCTAATAATCCCATTATTAATTCAAAGGAGACTATATATTTATATGTAGGTGAGGGTATTTCAATCCTTGTAGGTTTTGTTGGTTTTAATGGGGAGGCACTTGTATATTATGTTGTGTCTGACTAGATAGTGTTTGTCTACAGGTGTTTCCTTGGGATACCTGCAACCCCACTTATCCAGTTGATGCTTGTAGATTTTAAGCAAGGCCTTGGTTTTGATTTGGAAAGTTTTGTCCTAAATAACCTAAGTTTAGAGCCATGATTGACCTGTTGAAGGTTAGACTTATTTAACAAACTAGATCTAGGTGGGGTTTATGTTAAAACAACTTTTGTAGTGGCATTTTTTGGGCACTAGAAATGGGAGGTAGATTCACACTATTAACATAATATTGGTTTCCAAAAAGTGGATTATTGGTGAGGTTATTCACAACAACAAATACACCTTAAAGGGGGTTTGTGTGTCTTAAGGTTAGACCTATTTTAGACCAAGTTTGATTTGCTAATGTGGATGAATTACTTATTTGTTGACCTAATAAAGTAATTTTGGGGGGTGTGATAGTTTGACTAATAGGGTTAGGCATTGGTATTTTACCTTTTAAGGAAATGAGATTAGACACTAAAATATCCTTAATTTTGTCATATGGATGCACTCACACAACAATTTATTTTTTCTTTTCTCTTTTGCTTTCCTTTGATTATATGTGACTATTTTTGTAGATTGGTGTTCTCTTCCTAATATTTGTACTTTTGAGCATGTATTCATATGCCTACATATACAAACCTACATAGACAAAGTTTTAGGGTCAAATAAATTTTTTGAAAATTGGTCTATAGAGTGATTTACATATAAACTGGAGTTCTTTGAATACAGAATCAAGCATTTTGCTTACAATTTTTAGGCAATTTGTTTTCAAGAACTAAACTTAGTAAAATTTTACTTGCAAATCGATTTATCTACAAAATGAAGTGATTTGTTGTAGTTAAGCAATTCACTTGCAATTGTGGGTGATTCACTTGCAATTGTGGGTAATTCACTAGCAATTTTGAACTTTGAAAATTTTGATAAATCAAATAGTCCAAGCAAATTACTTGGAGTGAATCACTTTGGAACTAGAATAGATTGTTCTCTTGGGAAGAAGTTACGAATAATTTTGTCTTGTTTAGTAGATCACTTCTCAAATTTTGAGTGAATTGCTCGTTGGATTTGACTTTATGATATTCTTAATGTTTTGAGAGTAAATCACTCACTAAGTGATTTAAAATTTGTCTTAAATTCTTTCTGCCCATGGCAAATGTAAATTTAAAGTAAGTTCTAAGGTTTGATGATGCTTTGATGTTACTCATGTCATCTTTGCAAAAAAATTAAAATTCTAAAGTTTGTGTTAGAGTCACCATTCACAAAGTGCCTACAAATTGAGCACAAGTGATAAAAATGAAGACTTTTAAAGTTAGTTTGAAACAATATTGATAAATAAAGTCGCCTTGACAAATCGCTCTGAATTGAATATGTTAAAATGCAAGGAACTCAAAGCCAATCACTTGCAACTCAGAGTGAATCACTTACAAATCATTGCAAATCAAAGCGAACCACTTGCAAAAATTAACAAATAAATTTTAGGCGATTGGCTCAAAATAAAGTGAATTGCTTATTGTAATTAGACTTGGAAAAAATTCACTCAATCTTGAGCCAATCTCTTCATATGTGATGAGTACAAATTAGGCACAAAAATGAAGAAAATTTTGCCAAATTAAGCAAAATTGTTGAAAATAAGGGTTGGTCCCATCGGGTGTGCCAAAAACTATATTGAAATATGGAATTATGTGGACTTCTATTTTAATAATGTGCCCTAATTCTAGCTTCAACAAAGTTGGAAGGGAGTTCCAATGGCTCCTCCTAATATTTGCATTGAGGTTGGCTCCCCACTCTCATAGAAATACTCTTATGCTAATCTACAATAAATGTATAAAAAGTAAAGTGAAAAACTAAACATGAATAAATGATTAAGGGTGTGAGTGATCAACCAACACATGAGAATTTGACTAACATCAATGTTCTCTCATTCAGTAAGTATGAAATTGAAAAGTGAATGACAAGATAGGCAAAAGGGCAATAACTAAATTACCACATACTTAGCTAACTAGGAGGGTAGAACCATTGATAGAACACATAATAAATCACCAATTTTTTAGCAATCTAATGAAGTCAAAGCACAATGTGGGTTTCATAGAGTGAAGCTCTAAATTCGCATGCCCAAAAGATGAATACAATGGATCCCTAAGCCCCTATTTATAGTAAGATTTTACCCCTAAGTTAACTAGATTTAAAAATATTTTTTCAATGAGTTTACATAGGTTTTTATGAGGGGTCTTGGTCCCCTCATACTGAGTGGGTTTTGAACCTAGGACCTATCATAGAGAGGCCAAATAACTTACCATTGCAGTAAGCTTGTAGCTAAAAAATAATTACTCTTCATAAAAGTAAATATTTAGAGGCATCTTCAACAAAATGTTGCACCACCAAATGTTATATACCTCTAATTATGCCTCAAGCAAGCGTAGAAGGCTTCTAAAATGACTTGGTATGTCACTACATGCCAACATGTTGCTCTCAAAAGATTTGCCTTGGGATCCATACCTTTATTTTTACCCCTCAGCTAACTATCGAGCAATTCACTCCAATTACCAAGTGAATTGCCCTCTTTTGCTAGAGAATCGTTAACTATCCCTAGGTAGTTTGCTCTGTGGAGCAAATCAAGATGTTTTGTAAGCGAATCATTCCTAAACCAATTGGGCCACTTTGCAAGTAAATCCTTACTGAATCAATCGGGCCACCTTACAAGTGAATTACTGTTGAACTAATCAAACCATTTTACAAGTGGATTGATCTTTAACCAATTGACACTTGAGTTAAACTTAGCCAAATTTTAGAGGGGTTTGGAAGGTTTTGGCTACTTGATTTCAATCTTTTATGTCCTTCCAAAACAAATTTTAGAGGGGTTTGGAAGGTCTTGGCTACTTGATTTCAATATTTTGTGTCCTTCCAAAATTATATTTTCTAAGGTAATGTTAAGACACTACACTTACCTATAATACTTTCAAATATATAATTACTACCTTTCCTTATCTTTACAATAAAAATGAACCAACTTATAATTCTTTTTAAATTTTAAATAATTAAAATTATTAACATAATTTTTACTTTTTAAAAATAGAATGTTACACTCATACACAAGGACCTAAGGAAGGATACTATCAAGTTCCCTCAAATTTTAAAACTAAAAATTATAATATTTCTAACCTTTTAATGATGAAAAGAATAAAGGACCATAAATAAATATTAAATTTTTTTAATCTATAAATTCTTAAGAAGTGTTAATTGTTATTTATTTTATAACCTTTTTAAATTGGTATCTTTAAAGGACTAAAATAATCTTTTATCTATATGATAAGATGTCACTAAGGCCCTAGATCTTCCGTCATGGTGGAAGAGCAACATGTTCATATGAGTGAATTAATGCTTGAAATCTTTACCACAAATATGCCAAATATTATTTTTGAAAAATTACCAAAGTGAAGGAATGTTGGGATAAAGAAGAGGAAGAGCAATGGGTTCATCCAAGTGTATTGATGCTTCAAACCCTTACCACAAATACGTCAAAGATTATTTATGGAAATTATCAAAGCAAAGGAATGCCAGGATAAAGAAGAGATAAAAGTGAGTGCAAACCGAGAGGGAGTCCTTTTAGCTAGTATGGAAGAAAAGTCATATTTGAAAATCCTAATGGGAAGTTAGGATGCCCAAGTTGGAGAAAAGCAAAAGAACGACAAGTTCAATTTAGGTAGAAAATGTTACACCAAAAGTGACTATAAAGAATAAGATAATTAAGCATGATATAACGGTTCTTAAAAGTAGAGAGTTAATATGTAAGTTTTATAGATCATGGCTAGGTTTTTTGGAGATTTAAAATTGGATCGAATGTAAGTGAGGATTGAATTCAAATTACTCTGTGACTTTTCTTCCTAAAGGTTTTTTCCTCATCATCTTTTCTAGTTCATAAATCAAGGATAAAATAATGGATAGTGGCCCATGGTTTAGGGGGAGAGGTACCCTTTATTTAAGACCATGGAATGATATATTTTTTGTTGAGATAGAAATTATTAAGAAGCTTTAGGTGTGGGTTAGGATTTTTGGACTTCTACATCAACTTATCAATAAGGATGTTTTGAAGAATATTGGAAATACCTTAGGGGAATTCATCGAGAGAGGACTAACTATTAAGGAGTGAAAACATGCTATATATACTCAAATATGTGTTGCTATGGATATTTCAAAGCCTTTGCTATAATCCATTAAGATTAAATTTGTTAGAGTATATTACATTATTTAGTACATGCTAATGTACCACCTTGGGTACATCTTTAGATTAAGAGCGTGTCTTAGAATAGAGTGTGAATATTTACTTTATGCAATGTAATAAATGCACAAGTATTATTAGAATGTACAAAGTATTTAATAATGTAAATGTGCATAATAGTCCATATGCATATGTGTCAATAAAGTAGGAAAGTGAAGAGTCTCAAGAAGAGTGAAGGTCAAGAGTACTCCATATGAAGAGTCACATTCCATTATATATGTGCATGTGTATGTGTTTGTGTAAGATACAATGTAGAGTGAGTGTGTATGGAAGTATGGTGTATTTGAGATCTTTATTCTATATCAAGATACTGTTTTTGTGAGCATTTGTTAATGGCAATTTATGAGTTGTTGCAAAATTTATTTATGAGTTTTATACTATTAGAATATTGCTATTATTTTATATTTTTTATAGCAACTTTATTTTAAATCTTGTGGTTATTTTGCTTTAAGTATTAAGCATTAAAAGCTAACAAAATTTGAATAAAGAGAATGGATCAACAAGTGGATTATGAAAATATAGCATTTTGATGCCACAATTGTTATGAGATTGGATACATGGAAAGAGTTTGCAAAGTAAAAACTATGAAGAAGGGCTATCTACATGGATCAATCGTTAGAAGAAACAAAGAAGGTTATAAGAGATGAGAAAGTGCAACGTGAAAGTTCAAGTTTAGAAGGAAATAAAGGTGCAAAGGAAAATGTGAAGAAAAATTCTAAAACAAAGATGATAGAAGAAGTCAATTTTATTCTAGGTAAATCATCTTCATTTTCCTCGAGCAGTATAAAATCATCTCCTGGTAATAAAAGTGAAAGTGGTGTAGAGGTTATCCTTAACACTTTAAGGTTTCAAGAGGAGCATAATAAAGAAAAGAGGATAGAGGAAATCTATAACAATTTAGGATTTTTAAGGCAGAATAAAAAGATAATTGTCATAGAATAACGTCCTTGCAGTTTAGGGTTTCTAGGGTAACATAAAGAAAAATGTGCTTTTGAGGTCTTTCTTTGTACTTAAGATCCTTCAGAGAAAATATAAACCTATAGATGACAAGTCTTGCTATGAGCAATATCTGAAGATTAAAGAGATTGATTAAGATAAAGTATTGACGATAATGAAAAAAGAGAGAAAAAGCTAAAAAAACAAAAACAAAGAAAAAACAAACTTAAAAAGATATTGATATAGGAAAACAAAAGCAAATTTGGCCAAGTGTTAACAATAAATGGAATTAAACCCACAAATAAAAAGAAAATAAAAATAAAAATAATATCTTGGAATATTAAGGGCATGAATAAAAGCCCTAAAAAATTAAGAAAAAATGATCAGGTTGTTATAAACAATATATTTATAGATATGAAAACTGGTAGCAAATAACCACTCTTAGAGTTGAATTTTATCTTCATAAAATTTAAAACGCATTTGCATGAGCAGGATTTTATCTCTTTAATAAAAATGATAGCAATTGCATGAGCAAGATTTAAAAAACACTTACATAAGCATTTGCTATTATAGATATGGAAACTGGCAGCAAATAACCATTCTTAGTGTTGAATTTTATCTCTATAAAATTTAAAAAACATTTATCTTTTTAATAATAAAAAGTATTTGCATGAACATTTGCTATTATAGATATAGAAACTGGCAGCAAATAATCATTTTTAATGCTTTATAAAATTTTAAAAAAATTTAAAAAACGTTTCCATGAGGAGGATTTTATTTCTTTAATAAAAATGATAGCATTTGCATGAGCAAGATTTAAAAAGCATTTACATGAGCATTTGCTATAGTTAGTTTGATTGTAAACTCTCTAGTGGTTTAATTTTTTTATTTATAAAAATGGATGAGATAAAGTTCCAGTCCCTTCAGATGATGGAAAAACCAGTTACCTAAAGCTTAAGTTGTGACCCACATTATATCCGTGAACAGAAGACGAAAACGCTGCCGAAATTTTTTTGATTCGTGGCGTGATTGGAATCTGCAACCCTTACCAGCTCTTCTGATTCTCATAAAAGATTCATATTAGATACATATAGGCTAGGCCAGTTTTTAGAGTCATTAAAAGTCAACAGGAAAAAAAACTATTTTTTCACTATCAATTTCTGATTTTAAAGACTTCCAGGTCACCAAAGTCAACCAAAACCGAAATTTTTACTATCAATTTTTTAATTAAATAATAATAATTGAATTTTTTTAAAATAAATACTTGCCCAAATATACCATTTTCTTAAAAAAAAAAAAGAGTATTTCTACTTTCACTCCATTCATTCCACGTATACACCTACACCCAGAGCGTGGAGACCCATCATACTTTCATTCATCCGCTAGTCCACGTGACACATTTTGGACTTGAAAATGGGGATGCCAAAGCAATCTGTGCCAGGATTTGAGATACTTTTTTGATAAGCACTAGATGGCATTTACACAACACATACATAAGAGCAGGCTACAGTGACTGGAATCTACGAGATCGATCGAGGTAGAGAGTTCAAGGTTCCAGTTTCATCTTCACTTCTTACCTGACCTGGACTGACTTGGGCTATGACGATGCTCCTGAAGCTCCCGAGTTCGAGTTGGATTTTGTTGGAGGGTGAGGGAACCCTTGTTGGGTGCTCCAAGGAGAGGACCATCTTCAGGACAAAAATCTGGGGCACACGCATGCCGTCGAGATCAAGGGAGCTGTGCTATCGTACAAGAGTAAACATGGTGCGCAGAGGTGGTGTGAAGGCAATGTCAGGGAGCGGCTTGAATGCAAAGGGCATGAACTTGAACGAATACATGATCACTTTGGAGAAGCCATTGGGCATCAGATTTGCTCAGTCCATCAATGGGCCAGTCTTTGTTCACGCCCTTCGGAAAGGGGTAATTCCTTTATTCGCCTCTATACCTTTTAATTTTGACTGCATGGGTACGGGTCTTAAACAAGCCGCTCCATTTTATCAGTGTTATTAGAGGATACCCGATCTGAAGTTTTGAATGTGGATTATTTTTTTTAATGGGTTTATATGATATTGAAATGGGTCTTTGCCCATATTATATCATATGACCATAGTGGTATAACAACATCCTGATAATTTAAAATTCGAGTTTTTTTCTTGCAAGTTGAAATTTTACTTATTTAACTAATATTTTTAATTAAATGTAAAGTTTCAGATCAGAACGTTGATCTACAACTTGAAACTGAGGAATGTGGATTTACATTTGTGAGTAAATCAACAGAGTTCCTCAAGTACCACTCTGGGATGACCTATTTACTTATTGGTTTCCAATCTGTGCTAGATTAGATCCACTTTGACAATAGTTTTTTAACATAGAAAAACTTAGGATGGCTAAAATGGGATTTCAAAATTACTAGAGCCCTGGGCTTATGTTCCATGTGGAGGCAGTTTCTAGGAGGGCTTGATTAACACTGCTTTATTGACATTTAATGGGTGTTGAAAGGGCTGGGGGAAGGAATTGATATGGCTATCCCAGCAATAAAAAATGGGATCTTTTTAGTGTATATCAGGAGCATCAATTTACAAGTGCAGAAATACATGGAAGTTAAGAAGATACAGTGTGAAATATGGAAACAATGATTATACAATATGGTTGGAATCCATATATATAAAACATTCTTTAACTTCTTATGTATAGATGGATGCCATTTGTGGACTTTTCTAAAACCCTTCTTCTATTCAGAGTATCAACATGTTTCAACTAACTCATAGCTTACAAAATGTCAATGTGAGAATTTTAATCACAGGTAATGTTTTGATCGCTTATTCTAGTGCTGGCCTTATAAATACATGATCATATGGACATATCAACTACTGCGAATAAAGCTGGTCAGCCCTATCCCACAGGATGGTTGAATGTAGAGCCCTGAATTCTTCAATCCTTTGTAAATGTATGAGTGTGGAAGCACCTTCCATCCATCTCAAGTTTTGCTTCATTTTAGTACATCCTAAGTACCTTCAAACATCTGTGATTGATTGCTCCAGGACCACAACCATCAAGAACACTGCTGCAACCTGTAATTAATCTTTCAATATTACTGGGTTTGTGTCGCTTCTAGAACAAGTTCTGTCACACGATTAGTATGAAAAGTATGAAGGGACCAAGGCAGATTTCATAGATGATTCACCTAGAACAATTTTCACTCCATAAAGCACCTGCTCGCCGAAGTGTCTCACTCACTAAGCACTCCGCCCTTTAGAACAACCCACTTTCCAAGCAACCTTGCTCCCCGAATGGAGGTCTGTCGCACAAGCCGAAGTAGAAGACAGAGCAGAGCAAAAAATCAAGAATTGGTGAAGTGTTTGGAAAAGGAAACCCACTCTCCAGGTGCCTCGCTCTTAGAGCGACCTGCCCTTAGAGCGTCCCTCTCATAGCGACCCGTTCTCTGCATTCCCCGCTCTTATATCAACCTACTCTTGGAGTGACCCACTGCCAATGCGCCTCGCTCTATGTCTATCTTTAGTAAACAAATAAGAATGATGTAATCACCTCATAATTATCACTGAGGTTCATTGTCTGTAGTCCATTTCTTGGCTACATTTTCAACTTTTAAGTATAAATACGAGCTAAATGCTCATTGTAAGGGTCTCTTGGCATTAGAAGCAATACCGGAGCTACTCTTGAGAGTAAGAATTGTAAAACTTATATTGTGAAAGCAATAAAGAGTTGCGCGTGGCATTCATATTTGATTGTGTCTCTGACCTTTGCTTTATGAATGTGTGAAATCAGTGGCTCTGCCCTCCTTTCCCTTGTTAGTCCTTCTCTTTGATTGTTGTTGCAGGTATTCAAAGATCTTACATGATGAAATTATTTTTTTTCTGCTGAGGACACCAACTGCACCAGATCTCAACCCCTCTATGGCCTCGGCTGTATTTTGCATTTTATTTCTCTTACACCTTTACTCAAACAAAGTAGATTAGATTTGTTTTCTATATTCTTAGATCAGATTGCTTATTTTTGTTTTCTGTGTAGTTTCTTTCTTTGTTTTCAGCATTAGATAGAAGGTAGAAGGGAACCAGCCCGAGATCCGGAGGTTGGGGAGAGTAGAAACCTCCCCATCCATTTGTTGAACTGCGGTCACGCGAAAATCGCATTTACCGATTTCCGTGTTCAACTGTTTGTTGATTTCACAAAGAATTTGTAAATAATAAGGTGACCTCTCTTACTACCAGCAAGTCCTATTACACTTGACTTTGTCTTGTATTGGTACTCTTTAAAGGTCCTCCTAACTTCAATTTAATGTAATATGACACCCTATTTCAGTCTGAAATGACTCAATGTAAATATTCTACATCATTATTTTTGGCTTGAAGAATAGACAACTTGTCACAAGCAATCTAATGTGCCTACTTGACTAGGTTGAATGAGTGACTGACAGGATGATAAAAGTGCATACAGCAAAATCAAAACAAGAGAATGACTACCTGCCAAAATTGTTTGCTTCAACACTATTAGAGCAATTAAATAGATCTAAAATAGGAGAGTTTAACATTGGCAAGAAAAGGCCAAGCACATTAGACTGCACGAGAACTTGACAAAATCTCTGCCATGAAACAATCAAGAGACTAGAACAAACATAAATTGTAATTACAAGTTATAACATACACATACGTGTGTTTGTGTGTGTTATAAGCATAACCCCCTATCAAGAGAAATAAAGTGGGACTTGTAGTTGAAGTCCGAGATATTGTAGAATGTAATAGAATATATATTTTGAAAAGGATCTTAGGGACTCAATTTTGGAAAGAATGAAATCTTGTTTGATAGGTTCCGAAGGTAGGTTCTTAACCTATATATATGATGTCACTTCTAAGATTGCCAGAAGGTGATGTGAGGAAAAATTTAGGTTTCGTCTTTGTAAGTGGGTAGAGCTAGCAAAGAAAGAATATTGGAGGGGCAGGCTTACGGAATTGTAGACTTATGAGTTTGGCATTCAAGGCAAAAATTGGCTGGAGATTATTCAAAGATCAAGGAAAGAATTGGGTAAAAATGTCATGCAAAAATAAATAGGTTTTCTGGATGCAATGAAATTATTTTGGAAATGAACCCTACCCAAAAGATCGCCAACATGGAACTTCATATCAGATAGTTTGCAATTGGTCAAGAAAACAAATTTTTGGTCCAATGCTTGGTTGATGCTGTATCCTCTTATTTTTTATTCAAAATGGCAATCGTTGGCTCGTGCGTGTCTAGCTTGTAAAGGTCCAAAGGTCAAAGATTTTATTAATGTGAGCAACAACTATAGATCATGGATTTCTATTAGTAACCTTGTTGAATGAGAGGAACTCAAACAAATAGCAAATGAGCTTCAAACGATGCTTCGAGAGTTCTATTTGCTTATTTTTATATAGAGGCATGAGTTAGTGTGGGATCTATTAAAAGATGGTGGATACTAAATCAAGTTGGGATATGAGGATTTGGAGCAATCAGGATTTCCTACTTCCAATGATTTCCCTTGGAAGAATGTTAAGGCCTCCACATTCCTTTGGTTAGTAGTCCAAAGTGAGATTTTTATAGGAAAGAGTTTGCAAAGAAGAGTATATCATGGGCCTTGTGTGAGAAGGATCTAGAAACATTAGATTATTTAATTCTTCATCGCCCCTTCACTTACACCATTTGTGGCCACTTTTTAAAAAACATGAGTATATGTTGGATAGCTCCATCAATATTGAAAGGATTAATTATTTCAAAACTAAAGCATCATGTATTCTATGGAGGATTGATCCTGCCTTTATTTGTTGGAATTTATGGCTTGAAAGGAATAATAGAATTTTTAAAAATAAATCTCAAAATCATACCCAAGTTTGGAACTCTATTATTGCCACTCTTATAGAATGTTCATAGACATGGTGCTCATCATAGGAAGTCTCAAACACGGAAAAAGTGCTGCAAGCCTCTATGTCAATGGAGTTAACACAAAGGTTCTTCTATGATCTATGGTAAAATGACAATGTCCAAAAATTGGATTTATCAAAATTAATGTTGATGGTGCTTCCAAGAAAATCTGGTGGAGGTGGTGTGTTCTAAATAATGAAGGAAAAGTTCTCCTCACTTAATCAGAATCATATGGAACTTCAACTAAGAACTATGTTGAGGCTAGGGCATTTCTTATAGGGATCAAAATTGATATTGAAAAAAATGGAAATATATTTCAATTGAGGGGATTCACAAATTATCATTAATGCTATCAACAAAAATGGATGTGGGGATTAGATAAAAAATAACATTACTGCTGATGTTTATCAACTATTGTTGGAGGCAGTCTCTTGGAAATGCGAGCATATCTATAGAGAAAGAAACTGGGTAGTAGATAATTTAGCTAATTGTGATGTTGATCTTTGTCTTGGCAAAATTCAAATTTTAGAAGGCAATTTGTTGAGTGGGATTTTATCTTTTAATAAAAATAATTCAAAGAGATGATTGCAGAAACATAGGAGTTTGAGGAAGATGAAGAATATATTTGATAGAAATGGAAATAAAGAACATCTTTTGATAAAAAGGGAAGTTGGATATGGTTTGATTGACCTAACAACAAATGTAATATTTTGTTACCTTGACTAGAGTGGCCTCCCACACATGGCTTATTAATTTAAACAAAAAATTAGAATAGTAAATTTGACAGTCATTGAAATCTTACTTGCAAAAGCTTTCCTAGGCTTTGATATTATGCGAAAAAAGGCAATAAATTTCCTCATAAAAGGTATATTTCACCCCTATATTCTCACAAAAACAATAGATTCTTATAATTCTCTCCCACAAAGCCAATTTATTCATAAAACTTCAGTTAAGACAAACCATAAATAATAATAATTATTATCAAAATGACTGGAAACCTTGCATTTAAATTTATTCTCTCAAGCTCAAAGGGTAGCTACCCCTAATCAACATAAAAGGATCTAACAAAACTATAAATATAAATGACCTTAAATAAAGGAAAAAAAACCCTACTTTGAGAACAATGGAATTAACATAATCTTCATCATTTTTGCTGAAATTTTTTGCATGCTTCCTTGCTTAGATGACATGTTGGAGTTGCATCAAACTCTCCGGCACACACTATGAGACAACAATTTTTACATCAAACTCTCCGGCACACACTATGAGACAACAATTTTTACGTTCTCCCATGAAATTTCTCACCTTACAATTTTGCATAGAGAGTCCTCAAAACCCACTCTTCGAAAAATCCAAATTTGACTTCGATTTCCCTCTCAAAGGAGCCACCAAAGCACACTTCTATTTCACACACTGCATTGGACATATCATGAGCCCTTGCAATGTACACATTTTCAAAATAACCTCTTCACCGCCTTTTCTATACTAGATTCGAACCCACTACCTATTGAAGGGGAGAAATTCCTGACAAGATTGTCATATAGGGCAGATGACAGATCGGGCAGATGGTTATCGACGATATGAAGGACAGATCCGTTGATAGACTGGGTGATCAAAGTGGCAGTTGCAGTTGCTGTACAAATTGTACAATGCACTTAGACTTAAAAAGGCATGTTCCCATTTAAAAAAAAAAAATAGAAAATAGAAAAACTAGAAAAAGACAAAGAGACAAGCATGAGAGGTAGTTGCCTATAGGGTGGCAAGGTGGAGGCCAAAAAGCAGTTACATGGGCGACAACTACCTCTGTTGATATTATAAATAAATGCCTAGAAAAAGGCCTGAGCATTCTATCGCTCAGTGTTTGCAGAAGAGGGAGGATGGATTGCATCTAAGGAGCAGTGGAGCAACTATGTAGTGCGCAGACATTGCAAGAGTTATCGGTAGTAGGAGAAGCCACCGATGGAGGAAGTATAATGAAAGTGTAGAGAGGGTTTTTTCGGAAAAGAACTGAAGGTGTACGGATGGCTGTACAGCTGTATGGACAGGAGAGGGTATGAAAAGTTTCTAGTTGCAGGCTTGACAAGTTGCCGATAAACAGTGTAGACTGACAAAAGTGACACACATTGCGTAGAGACGTGTAAGGGAGGTTGTTGTGCGAGTCATGCAAGGGAGCTGTTGGGGTGAGTTGTGTCATACAAGTCTTGTCGTGGAACAACTGCTGTACAAGTGAGGGAGTAGACGACTATCGTACCAATGTAAGCCTGCAGGGTGTCGTACCAGTTAGAAGTAGAGGGTTGTCGTATGAGTGAGTCGTAAGACAATTGCCATACAGGTTGGAAGCAAGCGGTAGGTGCCATACCAATACTGGAAGCACACGACAGGGGTCGTACGAGCAACAATTGACTTATGAAAGAGCCCTTGTAGTTGGAGAAGATGCAAAAAAGACCAAGCATCTAGGAGAGGATGGAGTAGGTAAAACTAGAGCCAAGAAGGAAATCCACCCAGCTCAAGAAGAAGAGAATAAGGTGCTAGAACAAGTGTAAGAAGTCTTGTGGACCACATACAAGAATGAGAAAGAACATGGTTTTGACACAAAGTGGAGTAGGAGTAGGTAGCATAATAGACACTCACAAGAATGACCTCGAGATACTCCATATGAGCAACAAGTGGAGGCTTTGTCATAGAAAGGAAAGGAATGAATGCCAATACATCTAAAGAACATTACATGGCAACAACTAGTGGGAGAATATTGCCACAATTGGTAGAGGGTAAGTGTAGATGATTGCTCACTTAAAGCTATGTTTAAGAAAGTAGGTGTAAGTTGCATACTATAAATTGCAAATTTTGACAAGGAATTCTTTAAGAGCTACTTGTTGTAGATGTTGGAGACATACAATCCACTATAGAACACCAACAAAGTGAAGATTGATGACAAGAAAGTATAGGTAATATTTTCACCTAACAACTTTCAAAATTTCAAAGAATGTTTGGATTACTGAGTCATGGAATGCCAGTTAAAAAGGAGTTAATATATTAGATCTAGTAGAATAAAATGATCCTCGAAGTCACCAATATGACCCTAAATGAAGTGGTAAAGATGACAAAGCATGGGAGTCATGGAATAAAGCAACAACAACTAAAGACAATGGAGTTGTAGTACGCCATGAAAGTGATAGTGTCCAAGTTACAAGGAGAGCAACGATGTTCAAAGATACCTACTTGGCTTGTACCATATGTGCAAGGCCTCATGAAAGGTGTCAAATATGATTGGGCATCATAGCATATTAAGAATTTCTTGATGCAATTCTTGAAGAACTTTTCAATGGTATTTTGCACTATTGCATTGTTGATGAATGTTGTAGCATAAGAAAAGTTGTAGTTTCTTGGACTAGATCCTCAAAGGAAGATAGTAGAGTAGGATCCAATGATCATGGGGTGGTTCAATGTAATGCATTTGCAAAGGCAAAGGCAAGTACTCTAGTAAAACATAAAATATATTGAAGAGGAAGGACTTGCTAGATGAGGAGGCAAGTGAGGATTTAGAAAATGAAGAAAAGCAACAATCAGTATGAGAGAAGAGGCAGAGGAGGTTGGTACACTTGATTGAAGAAGATGCTAAAGAGGAAGAGTAGCAATCTATGGAGTAGACTACACAAGGAGGAGCTATACCACATGCATAAATTTGGCAAGAATTATGGATATGGAGAAAGAGGTATGGGATGTAGTGGGTGCAATTTAGGTGGAAGCAGTGAGTGAGATGTAAATGGAGTGAGTGGGAAGAATTTGAGCAGCATATAAACCCATGTGCATCACCTCAATTGTGAGAGGAACCATTGTTTGAAATCACATCCACAATAGAGGAGCTAGCAAGGGAAGAACTAGTTCCATCCAAAGTACTAGAAAGAGGAAAACAACTAGCAAGGGAGGACGTAGTGCCAGTAAAAGCAAAAATGGAGAAATAAAGGCAACCCTCAATAAAATATAAATTGATAAAGAGAGGAGGTAGTAGCCAAAGGATGGAACAGTTGGTTGATATTGTGGAGTAGTTGATCTCAGGAGGTAAGGCAACAAAGAAGACTATAAATCTACGAGGTGATGGTGAAGGAGTTAGAGAGGAGATTCTTACCGAGGAAGATACTGAGGTTGAAATTTGAGTAGAAACAAGTGAGCATTTCATGGTTGAAGTGTCAAATCTCAAACATCCATCAAACTTGGGAGAGCATGTGGAGGAACAAATTGATGTACTCTTTGACAAGATGATGAAGATTCTAGATCAAACAAGATTGGAATTTAGGATGGATTGTATGGGACAGTTGAAGAATTGACAACTGATGGTGTATGAAGAGATGGATAAAAGTGATATAGTGGGTTCAAGATGAAGAAAGAATGAACTCATGGAAATCCATTAGAAGGAGCCATGGGAATTGCAGGTTGATAACATCCAAAGGATGGTTGGAATAAAGGAATTACCAGTAGGAACCATGAGGATATATAGGCAACCAACCCAAATATATATTGATGAAGCCAATCTAGTGCCTTATTCGTAAGATGCAGTAGGTGTGGAGTATAGGAGAATTGCACATGAACATGTAAAGACGTATGCAAGAATCAATTTCTTGGCATATTGGATAGAGTGGTTAGCTACTAGATTGCAAAAGATCAACTAGTTAAAAGACACATATGCTTAACTAAGGCAGAACTAGTTACCTTGAAACAAGTAGTTGAAGCAGAATTAAATGCTTTAAAGTAAGAGGTTGAGGAGAATAATAAGATTCAAGAACAATAGAGCTAATTGGGAAACTAAAATCTGAGTGCTCAATCAGAGAGCAAATGTTGGAAGGAAAGACCAAGTAATTAGAGCACAAAGATCAGCTAATTACAGAAAGAGATAAGCAACTTGTAGGAGCAACACAAAAAGCTAAGAAAGAAGTCGAAGATACCTTTATGAAGAGGGTTAAAGAGCTCTTGACAAAGTTGGTTGAGATGGAGCAGAGGGTCAATCATTATGGTATAGAAGGAGCTTGATACCATAATTATGCCAAAAGACTAAAGGACGAGAATGAGGCATTAAAGTTGCAAATCATAGAAATGCAAGGAGCACCTACTCTAGCACCTCAACACTAGTAGCCAAGTTCCCAAGAACCAAAGCAGATGTTGACAAGGATGTCGACCAAAGTAGAGGGAAGGGAAGATGTAGGCACCAGTTCTAGACCTCAAAAGAAAAAATAGTGCAAAATGCACTAAGTGTAAATAATTATAAATGTAATGTATTATAAATAAAAGTCAAATGCATATGTAATGAAATGAAATGTAGATAAAATAACAATGTAATGCAATTTGATCATTTATTTGATGAATAGCAAATAGACTATAGTGCATTAAGGGTAATGTGAGAACGTCGAATATGGAGATAGTTGGGTGGTGTGTTGTCCTAGGAAGTCGTTGTTGGCAACGACCAGGACAAAGCTTTAATAGACCCCCTTCTTCATTCGAGATGATGGTGAGACTATTCATCTCTATGTATTGAGGATATCTAGTGTGTCTAGGGAGAGACTAGAGCCATATATTGGCAACCCATAAGTGTAGACATTGTAGTATGAATGTAGATTGTATATGCATTGTGCAGTATTCTATAATGCTATACCATAAGTAATGTAATTGACTTGTATTCTACCTATGTTGAGTGTAATTTGTATTCAATGTGTTTACCATTAGTAGTTGTAGTGTATATTGGATTCTTTGTGTGTAGAGATCATAGTTGTAGAGTGAATGTGGAACAAAGGAGTTGCAGTCCAAAACGTAGTACGAGTGGAACTGCCAAGGGTGTCGTTCCAAGTGGTGATGAGCATGCCATTCTAGTAGAGTGACTGTGGCCGTTCCACTGGTGTGGAGCACTTGCCATGCTGGTAAGCCTTGATCTTGTTGTTCCAACTTCCGTTCTAGCACTTACCATACTACAATTCTAGTGGAACTGTCGTTCTAGTATATGCCATTCCAACACTTGCCATTCCAACAAGTATTGTTCTAGTGAATGCCATACTAGTTGAAGTGTGATTGTCGTACTAGTCAAGTTTGATGCTGTTCTAGTGCAGATTGATGAGTAGTACTTCGTTGATTTTAGTCTTGTTTGGCCCCTAATCTTTCATCCTATTCCTCTATTTTTGGAATGCTTACCATTCGTGCTACAAATCCTCTTGAGGATGGGCCACCAAACGCCCTTCATCCACATACATATGCACTGGGTGTCAGTAGGGTACCTGATGCCACATTTTGCTAGGGGTATAAAATTTCAAATTTCATCAGGTTGTTGCCACCCTCCTTCCTCGTTGTTCTTTCCTCATTGCTGTTTTAGTTTTCTTGGTTCATCTTCAGTTTGTTCAGATTTCAGTTCCCAGCTTTTCTCAGATTTGATGCCAGCACTTGCATGGAAAAATTGTAAAATTTTGCTAAGTATTTGTCTCTTCCCGAGATCGCCATCGCTGCCTTGCGATTTCCGGCGAAAACGTGTAGTTTGAGCGACCGCGGGCAGCGCATAAAATTGTAGAATTTTGCCTAAGTGTTGAGAAGCTCGCGATCGCCGTCACTTTTTGGCGATGCCCGTTGTCGCAGTGTTTTTCAGCGACTAAGGGAGCGGCGTTTAAAACTTGAAAAATCTCTAAGTGCCGCCAAGCCAACGATCGCCGTCGCTGACCGATGACGCTCGTCGCTGCAGCGCTTTCGAGCGCGCGAGGAAAGGAAAGGAGCGCTTGTGCTCAAGATCGTTGTCGCGATTCCAAAATGCCCGAAATCGCTCGATTTTTCAGCGACATCCAACAAAAAAGCAAAAGGCAGGAAATTGGCTAACTCTTCCCCCACTCCCGCGATCGTTGTCGCAACTCACCTTTCTCAGTAGCGCTTCAAGATCTCAACGATTTGCAGAACATTCCCAAGATCGCCGTCGCCGAGCGTAATTTCTCAAAGTCGCTCAAGTTTTGAGCGCTTTCCAGCTTGGCCCGAAGGTCGTCCTGAGCTCCAATTCCGAAGATCGCCATCGCTTTTCAGCGACTTTGGGCGTTTCTTCTCCATTTCAGCGATCTCCGACGGCAGTCAATGGGGTGTTTGAAGATGATTCTTCGCTCCATTTTCAAAGCAAGTTTCGGGATTCGAGCCAGCTTCACGAAGGATAAAATGTACTTCACCTACCAAAATTAACTGATAATTCCCTTTCCAACTACCAAATTTGTCAGAAGTTGTACGAAGTTCATGAGAAGCATACGGCAAGTACAAGGATGGCCGACAAGGATCAAATCTGGCCGCTTTTTGCAGCTTTTACAGCTTTTGGCAGGTTTGGGGATCTGTGCTCAAAATGTAATCGGGAGGGAAAATCTGCTATAAATAGCAAAGGCATTTCATTGTAAAAGGGTGGAAGGGGGGTATATTGCTAGGAAACTTTTGTATCTCTGCACTTGCTTTTAATTCAGAGTATATTTGGCTCCAATAGTTGCATCTGTCTTTTATGTTGCCTTCCTCAATTATTTTTGTTTCATGTTGCTTATTTTTCTGATTGTTGTCATTCTGCATATCTGGATCTCAGCATTGGCGATTAAGTATATCCGGAATAATATAGGGAGGATACATAGGATAGAATGATGCTAATGGTTTTTGTTGCATACATTGTTTTAATTGCTGTTGGTAAAGTGATATGTTAGTAGTCGTGTCGCTTACCTTCCCCCACCCGAAACAAATCATGCTTATGTTTCTTCTTGTTCCTTTTATATCTCTTTCCTGCACTTTAAACTAAAACCCCCAAAACTAAAAAATATAGGAAGCCGGCCTCCTCCGAAGATTGGCACGAAAGGCATCCCTTCCTTCCGGCCTTTCAATCTGCTGGGCGAATCTAGGGCGCAAAGACCTAAAACCTTTCCTAGTGGCAGATTCGTAACCAACAGTTTCTCTGGCACGCCCGGTGGGACCCGAGTGTTCCACCCCAAAACAGAATCGAAGTGTCGGTGTTCGCTTCATTGCTGTCAAATCTGAACACCTGGCGACTCTGCTAAACCCGAATATTCTCTGAGTCCAGTAGACCGGTCCAAAATCAAATTCCTTCATGCAGACGAGGAGATGGAGAGCTAGAAACGCGGGACGAGAGCCTGATTTTTACGAGCTCGACATCAACGCTGCTGGAGAACGCCCGAGGTTGGTTGATTACCAAGTTGACCAGGACGAAGTGCTCGATACGGAAACTGAACAAGATACCACTTCGGAAAGCACTGAAGATTACCAAGACGCAGACATGGCAGCTCAAAATCAGCAAAATGCCGCTGAGTTGTTCCCGGCCGTTGACTCCACCGGACCTCTCAATCTAGCGGGGCAAGAAGTTGTTCCACCTGCCGCCCTGAAGGCTATTCCTACCTATGACGGGACCCGGAAGACGGCGTATGAGCACATTCAAGACATTCTGGCCTTGGCTGCGCTTCATTCCATTACTAATGAAAGTGTCAAGACTCGCCTTTTGGCGCTCTCTTTGCGGGGCAAGTTGCTGTACTGGTACAGATCCCTGCCCGAAGGTGTCATCACTGGATGGGCCTCGCTCGCCGGTCGGCTATGTAAAGGATTCAATGAGTCCGCAGACCCGTCCTCGCTGCTGCACCAATTTCAAACTATCCAACGACATCCACAGGAGGAAATCTCAGATTTTAATGTGAGATTCGCGCGGTCATGGAAAAGAGTTCCTCCCGAACTTCGTCCTTCGGATGGACAAGCCGCTCATTACTATGTCAGAGCATTTGGCCCAGATATCAGTCTGGTCATCAAGTTGGCCCGTGTAAACACTTTCCCTGATTTGTATGAGGCAGCTCAGAGAGCAGAACTGGATATGATAAGCATTGGTAGACTCCCGCACAAGATGCAACCGCCCATTTACCCAGACTTTCCGCAATCACAGTATCCGTCGGCGTCCGCCTCATCATCTCCATATCCCGATTCATCATGGAATCCTCGCACCGATGGTCACTCAATACCCTCCCCGTGTGCATTTCCCCGCTCGCCTGTGCCTCCACTCTCATCTCAGCCGCCATATTCTCCACTTCATGCTCCTCCACAATACCCAACGCTACCCCCAGCACCGCCATTAGCTCCGTTACCCACGCCAGCTCAGCCGGTACAAGCCGTGGATGTACAGTCTAAAATCCTGCAACAAATGGAGTCATTGACTACCGTTTGTCGAACACTGTCTAATGACATGGCCGTGATGAAGAAGAAGCAGGCCCAGCAGGAATTCGTTCCTAGGAGGCCATACCCTCCTCCAGCGCTGACGAGAGAGCAAGCTGCCCAAAACCAGAGGGCTCCGGCAAGAAATGCAGCCACCAATGCTGGACCAAGCACTTCAGATCGAGTGAACTGGTGCTCTACCTGCAATGATCCTCACGGGGAAGAAAGTTGCATGCTGCATCAGCATTACGTCCAGACTCTTGCCGGTAGCAGCATGGAAGAAGATCAAGTAAATATGATCCGAGAAGAGGAACGCAACTTCGCTGTGTCCGAGGAAGATCCCGTTTCTATTTTAACCAAAGAGGGTAAAAGGCCTATTGAGGTTGATATAGCCCAAATGAAGCCATTAAAGGTATACACCCGAAGGGAAAGGACACAACCTGCTGCAGATGCTACCGCAAATGCTCCCAACAAAGCACCTTCGCCGCCGCCTGCTAAGGAAAGACTACCCCTCACTAAGGCTCCAGTGATTCAGCCGCCAGCCGAAACCAAAGAGCAAGCCCGAGAAAAGCTTAGGTACCCGTCGCTGACGAAGCGGCAAAGGGTCGAGGCGACGCAACAATATCGCACTAAGTACGAGTCGACGAAGGAGGTTGAGGGACCATCCACTTCCGGGTATAATATTGTCGACGAGTTGAAGAGGACCCCGGCGAAGATTAGCATGTACGATGCCCTTCAGCTCCCAGGACAAGTGGACCTGCTGCAAGAATCTCTAAAGACTGTGAAAGGAGGAAAACTGCCACAACCTGTGCTAGCTCAACCCTTGACAACATCAATCACTAGAAAGAACAGACCGCCTCCTTTCTATTTGTCTTTACGAATGGAAGGGCACGTGGTGCACAACTGCATGGTTGACTCCGACGCATCAACCACTGTCATGCCGAGAGCAGTTTGCGAAGAAATTGGCATGGAATACACCCGAAGTAGTCAGGGCGTCTTGCAATTAGACGACACTCCTGTGAAGACGGTAGGTGTCATCAAGGACATTCCCATTCAGTTACATAAGGCGCCAGATATCACAATGATCCAGGAGGTTGTAGTTGTCGACTTGGAGCCCTACTTTGGCATGTGCCTCTCAAGGGAGTTTACTGCCAAGCTCGGGGGGTATCTCTCATTGGATTACTCGCACATGGAAGTCCCCTTCAAAGGGAGGAAAGTCAAAATATACAATGAAAAACCTTCTACTTTCCTAGTCGGGAGTATTCCCGAAGAAGAGCTTCAGAGTGAAATGGTTCATCTGATGACCGAGGAGCTTGAAGAAGTGGACCTAGTAGAAGAAGCCATAGAGCAACTGCAAGCCGAAGATGAATTCTCCCTGATGGATTTCAACACCATGATTGAGACTGACATACGTTGTTATTTTGTTATCCAGCCCGAGAAGTCGAAGGAGACAATGAAAGAAGACGTAGGCCCCGCCCCCAATGAGCTATGGAAGCTGTATTTTGATGGCGCCAGATGCAAGAATGGCGCCGGAGCAAGGGTTCTCCTAGTCTCACCATCTGGCATACAAAAGGACTACTGCTACAGACTGGCCTGGAGTTGCACCAACAATGCAGCAGAATATGAAGCCCTATGCTTAGGTTTGAAGAAAGCATAAAGGCTCGGGATCAAACAATTGCAGATCTTCGGAGACTCAGAGCTGGTGTGCAATCAGATCACTAACAAGTGCGCCTCCAAAAAACATTACCTCAAGGCGTACCGCAATCGTGTCTGGGACCTGATGGAATCATTCGACTCCTTGAATGTCAAAGCCATCTCCAGAGAAAAGAACAAACATGCTGACATTCTGGCATCGGTTGGAGCCAGATATGTCCCGACTGATGACACTATGCAAAAGCCGAAGCCGGTTCGTACCATTTACAAGCCTTCTGTGCCTGATAAGGACACCCACTGGCAGGTGTTCGATTGTGACGAGGATATCGTCACCTTTATGATACATGAAGCTAGTTCAATCGAAGGTAGAGACCCCGATGACGAGCAATATGAGGGGTTGATACAGCTGAAGAATAATCACGTCCCAAAAGGACTGATAACCCTTGAGAGCCTGTTTGACCAAAATGACAGAGCTATATCTCACAGAATCAAGGTCGACGCCAAGCAGTATAGAGAGTTGGAGCTGGAGCCAGGGAAGACAATCAAAGTAGGAACGGACTGTACTCCAGAAGAGCTGGAACAGATTCGGGCCTTGTGTAAAAAATATCCAGATATAGTAGCTTGGTGTTATCAAGATCTCAAGGGGTATGACAGAGATATAATACAACATACCATAGAGTTAGAGGAAGGGGTTAAGCCCTTTAGACAGAAGCAGAGAGCGGTTAACCCAAAGATCGAAGCTATGATGAAAGCAGAACTATTGAAGATGCTGGAAGCCAAGATCATATACCCTATCAAGCATTCTTCCTGGGTCGCCAATTTGGTCCCAATTAGAAAGAAGAACGGGGATATCCGCCTCTGCGTTGACTTCCGCAATCTGAACAAGGCCTCCCTCAAAGATCATTACCCGCTCCCGCAGATTGACCAGATTCTCCATGTGGTCGCAAGAGCTCAACGATTTTCTCTCCTAGACGGATTTTCTGGCTATAACCAGGTCTGGGTGAAAGACGAAGATCAACACAAGACATCGTTCACCACCAAATGGGGAACGTTTGCATATCAACGCATGCCTTTCGGCCTATCCAATGTTGGGGCCACATTTCAGAGGGCCATGGACCTTGCTTTTCGGGAGCTGCTAAATAAGATTATTGTCATTTATTTAGATGACATGACTATGTTTTCCCACAAACGGGAAGAACACACCTCTCACCGGAACAAGTGTTCGAAAGATGCCGAGAATTCGGCATATCCATCAACCCCAAGAAGTCTGTCTTTGCAATCAAGGAAGGGAAATTGTTAGGCCATGTCATTTCTGAAAAAGGCCTAGCAGTTGATCCTGATAGAGCGGAAGCTCTCCTGAAACTTCCTCTCCCAGCCGACAAGAAAGGGCTCCAATCCTTTTTCGGTCAAATCAACTTTGTAAGGAAGTTCATTCCTGATTTCGCTCAAGTCATCAAACCTATGGCTGAGCTATTGAAGAAAGATGTTGATTTTCTCTGGACAGAGGAAAGAAAAAAAGCATTTGATGAGATCAAGGCTAGAATCTCTCAGGCGCCCGTGCTAGTAAACCCAGACTATTCAAAGGATTTTATTCTGTATGCAATCGGGGAACCCGAGAGCTATGTTGCGGTTCTAACCCATAAGGGAGACGACGGCGAAGAGCGACCAATAGCTTTCTTAAGCCAAGTGATACAACCGCATGAGGAAAGGTATAATTTCATCGAGCGACAAGTGCATGCGGTCATGAGATCTTTGAGGAAGTTTAAACACTTTGTCTCCCAGAGCCGGATCACAGTCTTTGTGATACACCCAGACGTCAGAAATTTTATCATTCAGGGTGAACCAGGTCACAAGAGGGCAGGATGGATTGCTAAAATTCAGGAGTTCGACATAGAGGTGCGACCCACCAAGCTGATCCGAGGTCGGGCACTATGCCAAGAACTAGCCAAAAGCGTCGCCACTGAAGTGTCCGCTTGTCAGTGGGAAGACCCAGTGATGGAAGTTAACCTTGCCAACTCCTTATCAGAGGAGAGCGACTGGACCGACGACATAGTGTGGTATTTCAATACAGGAAGGTGTCCAGACCAGCTCACTGCCTCTCAAAGAAGGAGGTTTCGGCTCAATGCCCTAAAGTACGTTCTGCGCCCCGAGGGGCTATTTTATAAAAATATTGATGGTATTCTCCTACGTTGCGTCAAGGAAGCGGAAAAGCAGAAAATCCTCGACGAATTCCATTCTGGAATGTCGGGAGGACATCTTTCGGGAAGGCCTACGGCCTTAAAGATAATAAAAGCGGGCTATTATTGGCCCACCATATTCACAGACACACAGAAGGTTTGCCAGAAGTGCGAGAAGTGTCAGAGGTTTGTTGGTCGGAACAAAAATGCTCCAATGCCTTTACAACCAATTCAGGTAGAGTTCCCCTTCCAACAATGGGGCTTGGACTTTGTTGGCAAAATCTCCCCAGAATCCTCAACAGGGCACAAATTCATTTTGACTGCCACAGACTACTTCACTCGCTGGGCCGAAGCTATACCCACGAAGCATGCTGACCAGGAAACAGTCGTTGCCTTCCTGGAAAGGTTGATAACTCGCTTCGGAATTCCAGAGGCGATTGTAACAGACAATGGTCCAGGGTTCAAAGGGGCTCAACTAACAGAATTCACTTGCAAGTATGGCATTTATCACAAAGCTTCCTCCAATTACTACCCGCAGGGAAATGGCCTCGCAGAGTCTACAAATAAAAATCTGATGAATATTATAAAGAAGACTCTGGAGAGGAATAAGAGATCATGGCACTTGCACCTGGACCGAGCTCTGTGGGCAGACCGCATATCCATAAAGAAATCCATCGTAACATCGCCATACGCGCTAGTCTATGGGAAAGAGGCGCTTTGCCTACTCACATTGAGATGCTTGCACTTTGGCTGCTCGGACGATGAAAAGGACAACTTGGATCCCCTTGATTCCAGAGTTAGCTCGGCTTGTTGCAGCTTGAGGAGCAGAGAGAGAAAGCTCACGAAGCTTTCATGAAGCACTCGAAACCACACGAAATTGGTTCTCGAAAGGGACCACAGCCGTAGTCTTCAAAATCGGTGATCTAGTGCTTAAATGGGATGCATTGAAGGCAAAACCAGGCAATCACGATAAATTTGATGCCTTCTGGGAAGGCCTCTTCCAGATTGCCAGGGTCAATCAATTCAATTCATTTGTCCTGAGAGACATGGAGGGTCATATCCTCCCAATTCCCGTCAACGGCTTTCATCTGAAAGCCTATCGCCACTGAAAAGCTCCGTCAAAGAGGTTCCCCCCTGTATATATTTTCTTTTCTGCTCTTTCAATTTATCTGCTTGTAAATATGCTTTCAATTGTTTTTATTTTTAGGCTGTTGAGCCAAATTGTTCGTCAAGATCCTTGGGTCTGTAAAGTTTTTGATTCTAAGTGATGCAGAAGCAATTCCCTTTGAAAGAAGAAGTTATGGAAATAGAAGGGAGAAAAACAAAAGTTTGCCCGCCTTCGCTCGCTAAATTGCCAAGTCCTGAGATCGCTTCGCTTTTTGGGCGATAGCGAGAGTTCATTCCAAGCAACGGCCGAGTCAAAGAGAACAAAAGGATGCTTGCTAAGGGAAAATGCCCGAGATCGCCCAATTTTTGAGCGATCCCGAGAGCGCTGCCAAGTTTTGAGCGATTCCAAGCAAGAAGAAGGACGCCTTGATCGTTTGAAGTATCCGAGGAATCCCTAAAGCGCTCAAATTCTAAACGATTCCAGGAATCGCCCAATATTTTCGACGACAGCAGCCAAAAGAGTGAGGAGGAAGCGCGAGTAAAAGAAGTCCAAAATTCTTCTAAGTGTGGAAAATCCCTCTGTCGCTCGCTAGATGCACAAATTCTCAAAGGCGCACCATGTTTTCGGCGACGGCGGGAACAACAGAAGCGAGGCGTTCTAAGATGCAAATCTCTCCATCGCTCGCATTTGGCAAAAATGCCCGAGATCGCCCAATTTTTGAGCGATCCCAGGAGCGCTCATAAATTTTGGGCGAACTCGAGAAAAAATGCCTCAAGTGTTTCGAGTGCAAAATCTCCCCGTCGCTCGCTTTTCCGAAAAAGACAATTGTCGCTCCTATTTTTTAGCGACGGCGGTGGTTAAGTTAAGGACAAACGCTGCCAAGTAAGGGGGATGTTTTAAAAGTTTAAAATTTTCTAAGTGTGAGTTCGCTCGCCTTCGCTCGCCTAGCGCTCCTTCTCCCGAGCGCGCCCCCCAGTTTAGCGACAAAGAGCATAAAGGAGAATTAAGTGATTGCTTCAAAGAGCAAAAATCCCTCCGTCGCTCGCAAAACAGGCCCGCGCCCAAAAGCGCTCAAGTTTTGAGCGATTTCGAGGAAAAGCATGAAATTAAAGGTGGGACCCCCCTTTTCCTTTCCAGCTAACGGCGTAGAAAAGTGTGCCAAAGGATGTCTTGGGCCCGTCTTTCAAGGAGCGTGACAACAGAAAAAGGAGAGTTTGCACGTGTTCCACAAGTGATTATACAAAGGAATGTGCTCTAAAGGGACAAAGGTTTAAACGTTTGCGCTCCCAAGAAAGATTTCGTGCATGGCCACCCTAGAGCAAGATCGACGTCCACCAACTTCATGCGCCTCGCATTAAATTCGAGTACCCTGCTGCGCCCTCCATTAAAGACCCTTCCTCAATTCTCTGTTATAAAAGAAAACCCTCTCGAAAGCGCTTTACCAAGTGAATTCCTGCGCACTTCGAGCTGCAACTAGACTGAAATCTTCCATCGCCATGGGAAAGAAAGAAGGCAAGCAGAAGAGCGCAGCGCAGGGTCAAGCGGCTTCAAGTGCACCAGTAAGTGGGCAGAAGAAGGAGAAAGAAGACAAGGGAAAGGCATCCAAAGCAGAAAAAGAGAAGAAGCCCCGAGTCGTGCAACCGAAGCCGGTTCCCTCTCCTCCCATCGACTACTGGATTAAGCTAAGGGATGGAATTTACTCGATATCGCATGGCACTAGTCACTGCGGCAAACAATTCAGAATCGGCGAGAGAAGTTTTCTCCTTCGAATCCTTACGCCGCGGCATACCTGTCCAACCTTTACTGGTTTCTATGCCCGCACGTGCATCATTGCCCTGAGCTAGTGGCAGCGATTGTTGAATACTATAAGCCGAACACCAGGCAGGTCTGTGACCACAAGGGCAATGTTTTATTCTCAATCTACTCCGAAACCGTGGGAGCGGCCTTTGCGCCAGGCGTAAAGTTGAACGACAAAGATTATATTGTCAAAAACGTCAATCTGGGGGAACAGGCAAACAGGTATTCAGACAACCAGAGAATGCGGAATTTTGTGGACTCTCAACTCCATGAACCCCTTCCGCCACGGCAATGGCCAAAGCAAGGAAGACCGTTGAGCGATTTTAAGAGCACTAGCATATACACTATGTTGGCTTGGGTCTTGGGCCTTGGCACAGACGCGACAGTCCTTCCCTACCAAATCACCCTCGTCGAGTGCATTATGAGGGGAGAATTTTATGACCCCAAGGAAATGACTGATAAGACCAAGCCGGTCTTCTTTGATTGGGCGGACTGCGTAACTCGGGGAATTCATCAGCAGCTGCGGGAATTGAAAAGCGGTGCGAGAGAAAGTTTCAGGTACTGTTCGGCCTTGGCATGGTTGTTCTTGTTTCACATGCATAGCCACATACGGTCGCTTCCAGTGCAACGCAAGGATAGCAAAGGGGCGCCTCTCCCAGTCTATGAATGGACCAAAGTGTTGTTGAGGGAGGAGTCCTACTACAAATTTAATATATCCTTCTTGGGCCCAGCTCTAGCCCTTCTTCATGGTTCATGCCCACGCGTCCCGCGCGCGATGAGGAATCAAGTCAGCGACCAGACATTCGGCGATACTTTTCGCCTAACGCAGGGGTTTGTGATAAGGATTTTCGGGTTCACAGGCAAGCCTTTCTTACTGCCCTATTATACCCCGGAATATTAGTTCGCCTTAGAGGCGGCACGACAGATGGACTATACGGATGAGAAGTATGGTCAGGGAAGAAAAAAGGGCCATCTGTTTGAGTACCCCATCACCTGGGCCGGAATTGAAGTTGGTATAAATGGGCAGCATCAATACCTACACGCCACGCTCTCGAGCTTCGGTTTAGTGGAGCTGCCGCAGAAATGGAAGTATGACCCCCTCGACATAATAAAGGATTTCACATCATTCCAAGAGTTCCATGCCTGTCCCCACGAGGGAATTATGGACGAGCGCAATAACCAGGACAGAGATCTGGAGTGGTACATTGAAGATATGCAGTCTTTTCCACCATGGCATGACTTCTACTGTGTAGAGGTCGAATTTGATCCTGCCCAAAAGAAAGAACACAAGCCGAGTACAGATGTATACAGGAGGTTG
Source organism: Wollemia nobilis (assembly GCA_028583015.1). NCBI lineage: Eukaryota > Viridiplantae > Streptophyta > Pinopsida > Araucariales > Araucariaceae > Wollemia > Wollemia nobilis. The sequence goes on along the minus strand of JAQPPZ010016946.1, from coordinate 5,848,622 downwards.
GAGGCTAGATTGCAGAAAAAAGGTTGGAGACTTGAGAAAATATCAGAATGGTGGATAATGCGTGTTAGAACCAGAAAGGACAAATCTCTAAAGGACATAGCTAATGATGACACGTTTTCCGACCTCTATGACAAGCATCACGCCACGTGGCAGCCTGTTGTGTTTCGTCACATCGTACCCCCAGGCTCTCGCTTACAAAAGGGGCAGGACCCACCCAAGCAGTTGCAAGCAAGTGGTGAGGACTCCAGCAAGGAAATGCAAGAAGGGCAAATTGTGGAGCCCAGGATGCAGCAGTCAGTTGAAAAGCAGCAAGCTAAGGCCGCGTCACCCGAGAAGGAGATATCCACACACGTGACTCAAGCGAAGCAGACTTCCTCGGCAATAGCGTCCCCTGCGCTCCAAAAGAAAAAGGCGGTCAAAGTAACAGTAAAGCCCCTCAAATCCTCGAAGAGCTCCATTAGCTTGACGCCTATCACGCAAGAGGAGCTTGCCCCTCTTAAGAGGAAAAGAACAGAGACGTCTAAGGAGCAAGGGCCTACACCTGGGAAAGATGCCTCGCCTCAATCTGATATAACGCCGCCACAAAAAAGGGGTAAAATCTTGGAGGCTGCTGTAGAAAAGGAAGATATATCCGCATTCGTGGGGAATCTGTGGATAGACCAAGTCTTCGACTCACCGGCTCGGGTGGAGCCCGCAGCTACGCATCCTTTCCTCTCACAAACCGTGAGTTAGTGTCTGCGGCGTCCTTGTCTCCTGCTGCCGCACCCATCCCCGCCGCCATTTCATTAGACTGCAGTGCAGCGACCACCCTCTCCCTCCCCGAGCCCCACACCGTTGTTGAGGAAGTTCCACCCTTCATCCCTGAACAGTCCCAACCTGGCCTATCTCCCACAGAGCCTGACACCCTTCAAGCCCTAACTAAAGCCCAGTCAGGCGCCGTTGTCCTAGGTCCACCTCATTCTCCTCGCATTTCATCCGAGCATTCCAAAAATCCGCCTATCGCTCTCACCCAGGCTGAACCGTCTCCCAGAGTAGAAGGGCATCAGGCTGCAGATTCTACACACCTGTTCAAGGAGGAAAGTATGTCGCAGCAAAGTTTGCCCATGGCCAGGTCTCTCTTTGGAGTTACAGATTTGATCCAGGTAATGGAAAGCCAGCCCGTGGCAACTCGACCAAAGCGCTCCTCTAACAGATGGTTGAAAAATGTGATGAAGCGAAGAGGTGAGGAGATCGCCACGGTCGAGAAGCGCACCAGGTTCGATTCTGAGAACATGCTGCTATATAAGGAGAAGAAGATCCCAAAAGTAAATAAGCCTATAAGAGATATGGCTCCTGAAGATTATGAATACAGAAGCGTGACCAAAGATTTGAATGAGGTCAGCTTCGAAAACGAGGCGCTAGCCCTTCATGATGGGACTGATACATTGCGCCTAAAGCACCTCCAGTTGCAGGAGCAATATTATGTAATGATTCGCCTTGTTTGAAATTTGTAGTTCTTGCAAGTGTTTTTGGTTTTTTTGATATATTCTGATTTTTTTTTTTATGGAAAGAAAATTGCAAGTACAGAAAACTGAACAAACGGCCAACTTGAACAAATCATAACTTTCACAATACTAATCGAAATCACTTGAAATTCGGAAACTAGATAGTATTTATATTCATATTCAAACCCTTTTAAGGAAATAATGAAAGAACAAAGTACCAGGCTACAATAAATTTCTGAAATCAGAACTCTGGGCTGCTGGTACAGGTGGTACAATGCCTCACGTTTTTGTTTGCAACTTCCAATGTAAGGGTTTCTCCACCAAATGGATCTCATAGAGGGGTCACTCAGACCTGGGCGCCATTATAAAATGCAAGAGTGGCACCAAAAAGCAAGAGAAATAGATACCAAAGCTCACGCTAGCATGGAGTATGTACGACAGTCCTGGGAGAGAGGTACGGCCTCAGTAAATGCTTGTCAACTCTTCAAATCCTACCAACAATGGCTCCGTTCTGATCTTCAAACCCCCGAAACTGCATAACGTCCCACTATCACTCAAACCCTTGTGTCAATATGGATTGAAATCGCTGCAATAATGTGCTGGAATAGTTCGAACTTCACAAAATCAGGCACAACAACTATAACTCTCATGAAATACCACCAACTGTAGTCCCAATCCCTTCGAAACCTCTGAAAACTATCACCAATGCAATATCAACGCATCCTCTGAAGCAAGAATGCCCAAAACCATTCTGAGAGTGTCTCTCAACTCCGAAAATGGTGTTCTTGAGGGTGGTTTTCGTCACCAACAAGCTTCAAAAACCCTGCAAGTGCTATTTGCAAGTGCTCTCTAGATTTCTCACCAAAAACATATGCCAAAAGATGCCCAAGAATGACCCCCAAACCTCTATTTATTCTTTCCTCAAAGCCAACGTTGAGTTTCTAGATGCTTCTATAGAGGAAATAAACATTAAATCCTCACCTTTTACTTTTAATCTTTAAATTTGCATCCTCCAAGGGATCGACCATCCTTTCTAGGCCCGTTAAACATTAATTTATGAAATTATCTTTCCATCAAGTGGTTATAAGACCACTTTATGCATATAATATTAAATTATAACATTAACTATGTAATATTAATTTAATATCACATAATTAAACTGTTCATATTAAAATTTTGGCCTTACACCTGTCATCCCGACAAACTAAACATAGAAACGGATACCCTTTTTGCCGTAGATCAACATCCCACTGTCCGCTTCCATGAAACCCCATCTTCATCGACTTACTAAAAATAGTAAGTCCCTTCCAAAAATGTCCAGAATGGCCTGGAAAGGAAAATCGAAACATCTGCACATACTGGAACATCATACTAACATCAATTGGGCTCCCAACCCACTGATTCCTGCCTACGGGAACCCTGGAGTAGGCAAGTTCACACTCTCCCTCGATATTGACTAGGATGGGGCCATTATATATTACGATGGAAAATGAAAAAATGAAATTAGAAGGCATGGCCAAGATGCAGGCTCAGTTGGAAAACTCTGAAAAAGAATGCCTACAATTGAAGGAGCAATTGGCAGACCTACAAAAGGAGGCCTCGGAACAGAAAGAAGCTGTTGAGCGTCAGATAGAAGAGCTGCCGGATCAGCTTCAGCAAGCAAAACAGCAGCTGGAGGATAGAGTTGTGGAGACATTCTCCAGGGACAACGTCAAGAGAATCCGAGCCAGACTATTGAAGAACTTCAGGCCACGGGCTTCTAAATCCCTCAAGGTTTGCACATTCCTCACTCAAGTCCGAGAAGCATCCGCGCAGGGTAAGCCTGTGCTGGAGGAGGCAGAGCGTGAAGCGGATCGCTGGCTCGATCTGGCCGTCAAGGCAAGGAACCTTGAGTGCCAGAACCTCCAAGTTCCTTCCACCGATTCCATTGCCTTTGATTGGGCAGCTGCAAGGGCTACCTTGCATACCTTCTTTGAAAGATTCCAGAAAATTCAGAGAGCCAGGGCATTGCTAGACTTATTGGACCAAGAAAAGGACATATGCACATCCCTCTTCCTGTCTCTCTCTTCATACAGATTCCCAAGTTTCACAGACAGTGAAGGCGATTGCTTGCCAAAAGAGACTCTGCGTTAGTCATGGGATGCCTTCACTAATGACACTTCGGATATTGATGGATGGGAAGATCCGATCTAACAAGAGCAAGTGACATAGCTCACTTCAAGATTCTGCCTGATTCGTTCCTGCTTGCTGGATTTGAGCCAAAAGGCTGAGCAGATTGGTTTGGTTCAGATGGAAACCTTCAGGCACCTAACTAGCGACCTTTGCAGTATGTAGGCCTTCTCGGAGAATGCCTGGGCTCAAGTTCAAGAAACATATGAGCGCATCAAGGCTCGCCTTGCCTCCGGGGAGTTCAACCCGGACGAAGATCCAGAGGAGGGGGAAGAGCCATCAGAAGAAGGATCCGAAGAGGAAGACAATGGAAATGAGTCTGAGGAAGAAGATCCCGCGAAAGAGGAGCAACAAGATTCAGAGCAGCAGGACCAGGGCCTACAGGAAAAGGAAACAGAGTCCGGGGGTGACTCCGGGCCCAAAGGATAAAGGCGTGGATTCTTGCATCGAGGCGAGCTCGATACCCCGCGAGCCACAAAGAATGTTGCCACATTTTGCTAGGGGTATAAAATTTCAAATTTCATCAGGTTATTGTCACCCTCCTTTATTATTGTGTTAGTTTTCTTGGTTCATCTTCAAGTTGTTCAGATTTCAGTTCCCAGCTTTTCCCAGATTTGATGCCAACACTTGCATGGAAAAATTGTAAAATTTTGCTAAGTATTTGTCTCTTCCCGAGATCGCCATCGTTGCCTTGCGATTTCTGGCGAAAACGTGTAGTTTGAGCGACTGCGGGCAGCGCATAGAATTGTAGAATTTTGCCTAAGTGTTGAGAAGATCGCGATCGCCGTCACTTTTTGGCGATGCCCGTTGTCGCAGTGTTTTTCAGTGACTAAGGGAGCAGCGTTTAAAACTTGAAAAATCCCTAAGTGCCGCCAAGCCAGCGATCGCTGTTGCTGACCGATGGCGCTCGTCGCTGTAGCGCTTTCGAGCGCGCGAGGAAAGGAAAGGAGCGCTTGTGCTCAAGATCGCTGTCGCGATTCCAAAATGCCCGAAATCGCTCGATTTTTCAGCGACATCCATCAAAATAGCAAAACGCAAGAAATTGGCTAACTCTCCCCCCACTCCCGCGATCGCTGTCGCAACTCACCTTTTCCAGCAACACTTCAGGATCTCAGCGATTCGCAGAACATTCCCAAGATCGTCGTCGCCGAGCGTAATTTCCCAAAGTCGCTCAATTTTTGAGCGCTTTCCAGCTTGGCCCGAAGGTCGTCCTGAGTCCCAATTCCAGAGATCGCCATCGCTTTTCAGCGACCTTGGGCGATTCTTCTACATTTCAGCGATCTCCGACGGAAGTCAGTGTGGTGTTTGAAGCGATTCTTCCCTCCATTTTCAAAGCAAATTTCGGGATTCGAGCCAGCTTCACGAAGGATAAAATGTGCTTCACCTACCAGAATTAACTGATAATTCCCTTTCCAACTACCAAATTTGTCAGAAGTTGTACGAAGTTCAAGAGAAGCATACTGCAAGTACAAGGATGGCCGACAAGGATCAAATCTGGCCGCTTTTTACAGCTTTTACAACTTTTGGCAGGTTTGGGGATCTGTGCTCAAAATGTAATCGGGAGGGAAAATCTGCTATAAATAGCAAAGGCATTTCATTGTAAAAGGGTGGAAGGGGGTTATATTGCTAGGAAACTTCTGTATCTCTTCACTTGCCTTTAATTCATAGTATATTTGGCTCCAATAGTTGCATCTGTCTTTTATGCTGCCTTCCTCAATTATTTCTGTTTCGTGTTGCTTATTTTTACGATTGCTGTCATTCTGCATATCTGGATCTCAGCATTGGCAATTAAGTATATTTGGAATAATATAGGGAGGATACATAGGATAAAATAATGCTAATGGTTTCTATTGCATACATTGTTTTGATTGTTGTTGGTAAAGTGATATGTTAGTAACTGTGCTGCTTACCTTCCCCACCCGAAACAAATCATGCTTATGTTTCTTCTTGTTCCTTTTATATCTCTTTCCTGCACTTTAAACTAAACCCCCAAAACTAAAAAATATAGGAAGCCGGCCTCCTTCGGAGATTGGCACGGAAGGCATCCCTTCCTTCCGGCCTTTCAATCTGTTGGGCTAATCTAGGGCGCAAAGACCTAAAACCTTTCCTAGTGGCAGATTCGTAACCAACAGTACCTAAGTTCCTTTTAACAAGTTCTTCAATCCTAGCAATGACTTAACACTGCCAGTCTCTAGGTCCCATGACTGTGTTTGATGAATTTCAACAAGCTTTATCTGCTCATCATCACAAGCCCAATGCACCAATTGGCCTAATTCATTTTTCACCTTCAATTGCCATAGTCACTAGTCTCCTATACAACCAACTTTGAACTCAATACGCACTCTCTCCAACACTCCAGTCAGTCTGTAGTATGAACCTGCTCATTTATCTTCTCTCCTAGAATTGGTGATCTCGTCAAATTTGGCACTTCAAGGATGAAATGTTCACTAATCCCTTCTGCTAGTTCCATATCAGTATCATCTCGGGTAGTAGTTTCCTCCTTGTCCTCCCCATCGTGTCCTTTCAGGTTGTTTGGTCGTTTAGCTGCCTTGTCCTCTTGAATTTGGCCACGTGCATCATTGTTCCTTGCTTCTGTCTTGGTGTCATATGGCCTTTTGCTGTACAACACTTTTGCTTGTACAGTGCTGCCGTCACACGCTTGCTTGTACGATGTACGACTTGTATGGTGCCATCCTGTCATACACACCACTCCTTGTACGACAATGTGTCGTATGCACCCTACTTGTATGATGCTTCACCTTACTAGTGCTGCTTTTAACACAGGGCCCCATTTGTCTTTGCAATGGATCATCTTCTCTTCGTCATCTTTGCCGAGATTAACCCTTACCATCTGCAGACATTCATATTGTATGATATCACAGGTTCGTTAGCCACTTTAGCCACATCGAACATGTGTGCTAGCTTGTCGTTAATCACAAAATCACCAATACTATGCAAATTTTTTTGGGAATGTCCACTTTTCCTCCTCTTCTTTGGGTACAACCTTAACATTTTTACTGCACTTGCTCACCTTGTACACACTTCTGTGCTATTCATCAAGGTTAGCTTCTTTGTTTGCATGAATACACATGTAGTTAGGTTGGAAGATTTCATAGTCTTCCATTTGCCAATGGAGAAGTTCGCTTTCTGAGTGCTCCTCGTCTTCTATGCACTCCAACTCCGGCATGCCATCTTCATTTGGCTCTTATTTGTTATTATCTTGTGATGATGACCTCCCCGATTTATCGGATGTCATGAGATCTTAGCTAACGGACTGGTTCTTCAAATTTATCGTGAATTTGTGCTGGCCCTTGTTAAATGTCAGGTGATCCTTCTTCCAATTGTGATTAACCTTCACTGTGCGCAGCCATCCTCATCCCAACAACACATCATATGCAGGTTTCTGCATGGCAATAACCACAAAATCTATAATGAATTCTTGATTAGCGATCTTCACTTTTTATGTAGTTAAAACTCCCTTCATTTCAATATCATATTAGTCTGCACCATATAGTCTAAAATTTGGAGACCATAAGAATGGTGCCCCCAAATCTCTCCATGTCTTCTTTGGCAACGCGTTTACACTTGATCCTCTATCAACAATGACCTAGGTCAACTTGTGGTTCAACAACTCATTATGAATCAACGCAGGTTTCTTTTTAGCATCAATCATCAACACTGCTGGACAAATGAACTGATCCCTTCTTATCCTAGTTGCTTCTTGTTGACATCGAGGCTCCACCACTTTCCTGGTCTGTGTCATTTCTCCTATCGTTGTGTAAAGCTCCAGTATTACACATAGTAAATTGGATACCTTCACCTCCACACTTGTATTCAGTACTGGCATCACCACTATTATGTTGATGTCTCTTCCTCTTCTGCAATTGTGATGGGTATTTTAAGCTTTTTCTCTTGCAACAACTGGTCTTGATTGGTCCTTCGCATTTCTTCCTTTACTTAAACATTTGCTTCTTGCCATCTCTCCTTCTTTGTGGCAGCATTCGGATATTGCTTAGCCTTCCTTGCTTGAGCCCATGTTATTGCTAACACATGCTTTTCTTTGTTTTTCTAGTCTTTTTGAGGCTCTTCTATGTCAATAAAATCGACATTTTGCGAGTTACTTGAACTCGCCTTTTTTGGGCAATTGGCCTCCCTATGATTGCCCGGTTTGCATCATTAGCACATCAACCCAATGTTATTTCCGACGTTACCTTGAACTGGTGCATTCTAACAATTTCTCGCAAAGTGCCCTCACTCTTGGCATCTTCAACATTGTATGATCGGTTCACCATCCATATCATATTGTAATTGACCTTGCTCACCTTGTAGTGGATTCCATTGTTTTGGTTGATGTCTTCCTTGATGGTTGTTCCTTTCCTCACCGCTTGTTGCTCCTTGCCCGCTTTTAGAATTACTAGGCTTCTCTTCTTTCTCCTCTTTCTGCACCATTAAAGTTTGATGTCTGGTGATTCTCAAATTAAACAGACAATCCACAACAACATGTCTCGCAACTTCAAAAATATTGTAGAATGCATTTTTCGGACTATTTACATTTGTGTGTTCTTCTGACTTGTAGTCAGAACTCCAAATGTTTTTCTTTTCTTTCTTCTTGTCTCCCTTCATGCCATTAATCATCCTTTTTGGGTCCTTCCTCATGGCCTGAATAGCAACATGCAAATAATTCGGTTGCTATCTGAATCATCATCTCTACAGTGACCTACTCCAACTATTGTTTGCTCTATCTTGCTCTCCAAGTTGAGAGCTTTGTCAAAATCTTCTGGATAGGTAGTTGGTGGTGCTACCTTCATCTTTTTATATCTTGGCAGCAATCCATCTAGGAACCATCGTTTTTCTAGCCATTTGCTAGTTTTACTTCCATCTTATCGATGAGTTCCTTTAATTGTTTGTTGTACGACTTGATATCGTTGTCTCTCTTTAGCTTCGTGGCATATATTTCTCCAATGATTTTAGTATCATTACGGATTATTATGAATTCCTTAGTGAATTTAGCCTTTAATTCATCCCATGTCGTGAAGGCTTTTGCTTTCTTCAAATGCTAGTCCATTGCGATTCCCTGCAATGTAGCCGAAAACAATCTAAGCCAAGATCCTTTATCATCAACTCCATTAGCTCACCATATTGTTTTACATGTACCAATATGGCGCTCTGGGTCCTTTACATCACCTAGAAATTGTGGACATTTGTGTTTGCCTGTTGTTGCAGCAATGTTCGCCATGGGTGGCTGATCTTCATCACTTGATGATTCAACACTAGCAAACAATCTTCGACTGCTCCCATGTGCACCTACGCTTCGTGTCCTCCTTCGCAAACACACGAGCGTTAGTTCTGGTCTCTACACACTCTCCTGTAGTTGTCCTTGTGCTTGAATTTTCTCCTCTGCACCTCTAGGCACTCTCCTCCGCAATTGTGCCGATGTTACCAGCTGTTTTGTCTTGTCTTGTAGGCAAGCAAATTGAAATGTTTGCAAAAACAATGAATAAGTTTTGTTATTTGGTGTTATTTTGTAGTTTGTATGCAAAGTGTTATGCATACATATATTTAATAAAGTTATAAAGTCATAATGTAATATTATATGTGATAAAGTAAAATATTAGCATGTACGACAAAGTCATAAAGTGACTTATGAAATGAAATGTAAATGTAAGTTAATGCAAGTGAAATGTAATTTAGGGAAATGATGAGGTGTTAGGTAGTTGGAGGGTGCAACTAATTTCTAGTTGTATAAATATGACCCTTGCCTCATTCATTCATACATAAGGTTGATGGATGTAATTGTGGTGGACAACCGTAGTGTGTGGAGTTGGCCGACATGTGTTTTGCACAGGGTTGCAGGCTGTAGATTGTATGTAATGCGATTGCCATACAAATTTTTTTCTTGAATTTAGCGAAAAACCCCTTACGGGGCCGCCTTGGTCTAAGAAACCATGACCAGGGGGTTCAAAACCATCAAATCACCCGGGAGTCATGCCCGGTCTTGACCGCACCAGCATTATCAACTGGATTTTGGGTACCTGATGTGCGTTTGATAGGATGGAGATTTGAACCAGGGACCTCCCTTGGAGGATTGCCCTACCCTCTCCAACTCACCTACAACACGTGGGTATTGCCATACAAATTAATGCTAATATAATATTTGCTTATTCATTTATCATTTGCCGTTGTTGTTGTTATCATATGCTATCTCTGTGTATTGCTATTATTAATCGCTATAGATCTGTAGATTTATTAAGTAGAAATGAAATTGAGTTTCAGTATGTTAAATTTTGTTTCTACATTTTGGTGTTGTTGCCTCTACGACATTGGGTCCAACCTCGTGACATGGAGTTGTGAGAAGCAAATCCCTTGGGAAGGAGCCCAACAACAGCGATGGAATGCAGCCAATGACACCAAAGACAAAGACGAAGTAAATTTATTTGTTGATGCTAATGAAGGGTTGTACAACGGGATGTGTATGGCAAACACGCAAAAGGGAGGAGAATGGCAGACTGTAGAGGGTTTATACGGCAAAATGACAAATGACATATGCCATACAAATGACAGGCGTTGTTCAAGTGACTATCGTTCAAATGCATTGTTGAGTTGCCATTCAGTTGATCTAGCATACACTGTCGTTTAGTCAGTTGTCGGATTAGCAACTGACGTGCGAGTGTATAGTTGTCGTTCAAGTGGTATGTACTGTACAAACAAAGTTTTTTTGTACAAACAGAATTTTCCGTACAAATAGAACCTGTTGTACAAGTAAGACAATTGTACAATAGTGTCGTACAAGCCATAATGCATTTGTCGTACAAGTAAAGGTGTTGGACGACAAATGTTGTACAAGTGCAAGCAACTGTACATACAAGTTGAAGGGCTATACAAGCCAGGTTCAGCAAGAGTTGTTGGAAGGGGTTGATGAGGAGTTGCATGCCGACGAAGAATGTTTGGCACTGGAGCAATTGCAAGTTGTGGTGCACGATGGTGAGCTTTACGAAAGTCCAACATCGGTGTAAATACACGATGGTATGTCCAATAGTGTGCGGGACAGGGGTTTGACACTAGGGAAACTGCAAATTGGTGTGCTCGATGGTGAGCGGTACGAGAGTCCGACATCGGAGCAACTGTATATTGGACTATTTCATAGTGAGAAGGATGGGAGTCTAGTGGAAGAGCAATTGCGGTGTGGTGCGCCTGATATTGTGTGTGAAGAAGAGATACAACCATTGTTGAGGTTAAGTCAACCTATCAAACCGAAGGTCAATTTGGGCATATCGTGTAAATGTCCATTGTTTCATAAAGAATCAATAGAAGACCCAGCTAGGCATTGGAGAATCTGTCGCACAATGTGGAGAACAATGAGGCAGACTGGAGGTGGTTGTTTCGTGCGACATTTCATGGAGTCGCAATAGATTGGTATATGAAATTAGTAGAGGACAAGCACCAAACATGGGAAGAGTAGTGTGATGCATTTATGCAATAATTTCGATCGTATGACAATGATGTAAACATTGCGAAATTTTGAAACGGTGTGAGAACGAGTCTGTTCGTTCCTACAACTAGAAGTTGAGTGGGTTGTTTAACCATTTGGAGGAAGACCCATCAGATGCATTGAAGAGGAGATGGTTCATAGACAAACTTCTTCCTACATATCGGATGAAGATCAAGATGTTCCATTTGAGATCATACCAAGAGGCTTTGGAATATGCCTTGATTTGGGAAAGTGATGCAAAAACATCATTGAAGTATTGGCGTCATGTTAATGCAGACGAGAGTGATCCTAAGGATGAAAGTGATTTTGATATTAAGAATGACTTAGACAGTGAAAGTGATGATTTTGGGTAGGAGAGTACTTCATTGTTCAAGTGTTGGGATCGAGAAGTCATGGAAGGAAGCAACTTTGAAGCGAAGAACAATGAGTCCAAGGATTTATGACTCGGGGAGTGCAAGATCATCTTTACAAATATATGCAGCACAAAGGGAGAATGTACGGAGGGCTACAACTGGTGATGCAGTTTGTGCCAACCATTGGAGAAATAGAAGACACAAAATGTAGTATGATACTGAGGGCAGATCCATTGTGCAATGTTGGCGATGCCATATGTGGGGGCACTTCGTGCATGACTATCAAAGTGCTACGAGTCAAGATAAATCAGTGATGCTTACAGAGTTCGAAGCACTAGCCAAGAGTCATAGCCCTTACCAGGAAGAAGAGGACGTGAAGCCAATTGCAATTAAGAAGGTGAACTTGATTTCGATTGAGACAAAAATACAACAGGTAGTCAAGGCTATGCTGGAAGAAGTTGCAGAAGTGGTTGATGCAGACAAGGAAGAACAACAAACGGTCGTACAAGTGAACAAGGTATGGCAAAGCATTGTGCAAGGCGAGTGTGTATGGCAGATTGTCGTACAAATGTAGGAAGTGTTGTCTGACAAAGTACCGTTAGAGGAGTTGTTGTACAAATTGATGTCATGGAGTTTGTCATACAACTAAAGGACACCGTACAAGTGATATCGACATCTAGCATTGTACAAGCGATACTGTTTGAGGAAGTGCCGTCTGTAGAAGTGCGGTCTAAGCAAGTGCTGTATGAGGAGTATTGTCCAAGGCAGTGTCGTACAAGTTGGGGAGTGACGATACACTGTTGGCGAGGGGTGTCGTATGAGTGAGCCTTGCCGTATAAGTGCATGTCGTACAAGCCCCTTCCGTTCCACTACATGCCATTCAAGTGCATGTTGTACAAGTGAGTCTTGTCATACATGTGTATGCTGTACAAGTGAAGTCGCAGTACAAGGACCTGACGTATAAAGAGATGTCGTTCAAGTAGGTGTCGTACAAAGCAGATGCTATACAAGTCATGCCAATGTTTGATGCCGTACTAGTGGTGTGGACATCTAAAGTCGTACAAGTGGTTCCGAGTTTGACGCTATACAAGTGTCGACATTTGATGCCGTACAAGGACCTACCATTTAAATAGATGTACACATGCTTGCCATATAAGGAGGTAGCGTACAAGGTGGTCCCGTACAATAACCTATCATATAAGGACTTGTCGTACAAAGAGCTAATGTACAAGGAGATAGATGTTCGTCAGAGGCTAAGCAACAACCAGTTAAAGCAAGAGAATAGTAATATGGAGTTGAGGGAATGCTATTTGAGTGGGTCGAGCCAAGACTACCAAAGTGTTGATGAAGAGAAATTTTAGTTTAGGCAGTGATGGTTCCAGTGGCTTTTTCGTTGACCCCGAACACAGGTGGTGACGGGCGTTGCCTGTCATGTTGGTCATGTTGATGAAGTTGATGATGCGATTGATTACAAAAAGTGGAGTGAGCAATCAAAAAACAATGTGTTGTGAGCAGCAATTTGAAGTAAAGTTTGTTGTAGATGTATGGAATAGGAGAAAGTGGAAGGATGCGACAAAAAATTCTAGTACGTTGTTCAATACTTCTATCCCTAGTGTTTAGCTCATGTGTCATTGAGAACGCTGATGAGTTTAGAGGAGGGGATAGATGTAGGGAGACAAATTGATATGTCTGAGAAAACATTGAATAAGTTTTGTTATTTGGTGTTATTTTGTAGTTCGTACGCAAAGTGCTTGACAAAATGTGTGTACATATGTTTAATAAAATTATAAAGTCATAATGTAATTTTATATGTGATAAAGTAAAATATTAGCATGTACGACGAAGTCATAAAGTGACTTATGAAATGAAATGTAAATGTAAGTCAATGCAAGTGAAATGTAATTATAGGGAAATGATGAGGTGTCAAGTAGTTGGAGGGTGCAACTAATTTCTATTTGCATAAATATGACCCTTGCCTCATTCATTCATACGTAAGGTTGATGGATGTAATTGTGGTGGATGGCTGTAGTGTGTGGAGTTGGCCGACGTGTGTTCTGCATAGGGTTGCAGGCTGTAGATTGTATGTAATGCTATTGTCGTACAAATTACTCTTAATATAAGATCTGCTTATTCATTTATTATCTTCCATTGCCGATGTTATCGTATGCTGCCTCTATGTATTGCTAATATTTATTGTTGCAGATCTGTAGATTCATTAAGTAGAAATGGAATTGAGTTTCAGTATGTCAAATTTTGTTTCTACATGTCTCCTTGTGCACACTCGATGTTGGCACCTTCACTTGCGCGAACGTTCTCCTTGGTTCGATCCTTATTTTCCCAATGTGTCTCAACTTGCACGTCCTCCATTATTAGAAACAATGTTTGCCACCCACTTTCTTCTCCCAAACTATCCTCCACTTGAGGACTCCACACACGTTCCACTTCTAGTTCTACAAGTTCTGTCAATCTTGTTTGCTATCATTCATCAATGACATTTTGCACAACATTGCATCGATGTTGTACAATCCTCTGGCTCCTTATTGGCTGATTCTCAACTCTTCTGCATCTACGTCTCCCATGTCCTTGCGACAAGTTATCTATCATTCACCTCTCCAAAGCTCATGTGGTGCTGGTTCGTTCTTCAAAACGATGACGACGCCAAATGTAGCACAATGGTTTGTACTCCACTCTTGGAGGAACAATTTGATATGATAGATTTAGCAATCAACAATGACTGCAATCAAGTCAATCTCAACACTTTAGTATGCAAACTTATCTCTCCAGCTGATGACAACTCAGTTCAACAACTGTTTGTACGACAATGACTTGTACGACATGTCACTTGTACAACATGTCACTTATACGGCATCACATGTTGGCAACTCCTCGTATGGCACTCTTCGTACGACACTCCTCATATGTCATTTCTCTGACTGATACTTCAATCTTGCATACAAAACTTAAGAGGAACAATCTACAAAACTACCTTGCTACAACAATCCACAATGGCATTACACACAATGCATACACAATCACAACAAATGAAGAATGAAATGAGTAGATATTGTATTCACTCCTACCTATACGGCACTTGCATTACATATCCATCTGCTATCCTGCTTAGATGTCTCCCGGGACACTTTTGCACAAATGTATCTATCCTCTCTGTTTGTGTCTATGGTTTGCAATACATTACATGGTATGATCCCTGGTACATGATGATATTACAATGCATCCATGATAGATACCCGCTCGAATGAATGGCAGGTCCTATTTATTCTTGAGGGCTGGTAGTTAACAACAACTATTGCCTAGGACACATCACCTCTAAATGGGTGATAACTACCCTACATTCGTACATACTTAATTACATGCATTATGCCATACACATTACAAACTTTGAATTATCAAAATTGCTTATATCATCACTTGTGATGTCATACAAACATCAAAATTACATTTCGTTTACATTTACATTTTCATTTTCATTTACATTTGTGCACATTGCACTTATTTACTTTTCTACTTCTTTGGTTGAGGCTCATCAGAACTAGCTCCTACAAAAGAGAACATACAAGACACAGCAAAAATTACATCACATCAGTACGGTCAACACAATATACTTCCTATGAGAGAGAATACCACCAAGAGAGAAAAGGGATGAGTTGGTATCACTTAATCCCACCTCCTTTTGATAACAACTTTGGTAACTTGAGGAGGTAGCACAACTTTAGTTTTGATTTTGGCAAAGGCTTTTTAAAGATATCTAATAGACCTTTAGTGTTACAATACTTGAAGTCCAATATGCCATTTTGAATGGCTTCACAAAGAAAATGCACTTGGGCTTCAATGTTTTGTAACACCTAGTTCCTTGCTCCATAGTGAAAATGCAGTGTTTTTTTCTCATTCATTACAAGTTCAATCTTATGAATACGGAGAGTGAGAGGATCATTGCCAAGTGCTTAGTAGCAGGTAATTTAAGGACCCATATTCATTGCATAGAACATAGTGTCGAGACTCAGATTCATCTTGGACTCGGCAAGCCTGTTTTTTTTGAGTTGGACTTGGGTTCATCTCAAAAATCAGGGGAAAACTCAAAAAGTGTTGGCAAATAAGAAAAAAAGATAGTAGAGACTAATTTTATAGAAAGATACTCCTTCCCAATGTCAAAATTACTTGCCCAAGGTCACTTGATTCGCAGACTGGGGGAGAGTCTGAACACCATAGCACGAATCATTCTTGAAGTTATCTTCTGCAGCTCGCACAGTTTGGACATTTTTTAACTAACATGTTTCCAGGTTGATAAACATTGTAGATCATCCTTATGGCAACAACAGGTTAGAAAACAACGAGATAGCCTTGTGCTTTGATGCTAAATTATATTGAATTGCTCATGAGTATAGTACTGATTTCCATCATTCATGAAGTACAAGCAAGTGCAATAATTAAAGGTATGATCTTCAATACTTATGAATTGTCCTTTTCATCAGAATACAAGTCAAATGATTTAGAAGACAAAATTTATCAACTCAGCTTCACACTCATTTATGTGAAATTGCACAAGTTATTTAAAGCTCACTATGCTTTACTATAAATATAGTAATTCCAATAAGATGGAAAACTGTCCTAAATGCTAACCACACAATTACAAAGCAAGATAATATTTACCATACATTTAAAGTATATATGTAAAAATGCCACACTCCTATATTGCAAAGAACTGTTTGCTTGTTGTATTAGAGTGCATTCAAGAATCAGAAATTTGTATCTCCCAATGCTCATTAAGTGCAGAAATGATTTCCTATAGCATGCCATGTGAACAGCCCCTTATGATTCTTATTCTAAGATTAGGTAGAGTAATTTATATACGTCATGGATAAATAGAATTACACAAAGTACAGCCATTATCTCATTGAAAGCATCATGTCATGCAATCAATGTTAAAGGGAGACTAAGTACAGTGATTCAGCCATTTCATCTCCCAAGCATAAATGCTTCTCAATCCCTTTATGAAAGAAGTCTCTGCCATCATTACATATTATCCATCTCCAATGATTTCCAAGAATATTACATGCATAAACAAAATAATATAATTTGCTGAAAATTGTCTCTTATTGATAGCTTGAGTGGTTGTGGCTTTTGCCCTGTTTTGGAGGGACCATGGTTCGAGACTGGAGGACATCATACTTGAAATGTGATGAAATGTTGAAAGGAGTTTTGTACCCTCTCCAAAATTCAAACAGGTGTTTGCCTTCCATACAAAAAAAAAAAAAAAAAGAAGGAAAAAACATATCAAATGGCAGGAGCTCAACTGGTTAATTACGTTGACTTTCAAGGCAGAGACCAGGGTTCAAATCTTGCCAAGTGGTCATTGATGTAATATGGGTGGAGCCCGTTTCAATCCCATATAACCTACTAAAAAGAAAAAATTGCTGAAAGGAGCTTAGTAGGCTGTTTTATTCATCTCATAATGCAATTGGCATAGTATGCTATCATGTTTGATCATCAAACCTCTATTATAGATCCCATAAAGCACAATGTAAAAGAAGACAACTACAGTTTTCCAGTACTCAATCATCATTATGGGATTCAATCATCATTATGGGATTCATAGAAACAACCATAATCACCCTTTTCACATAGCACAGTGAAATCTAGGAGAAAATATTTCATTTTAAGATTTGATATAAGTTTGAATAATGCAAGAGCGTCTATAAACTCCCTTATCCAATGGAGTACCTTTCAGTCATTGTTATGAAACAAAACTGATATCATGTGAACTAAGAAACACATGAAATCTGTATTCTAGCAACCCCAACGCCTCCAACCCCCACACACATATCATACACTACTACTGCTACCAAAGCCAGTCTGTGTACTATATAACAGTGAAGAACTTTTTGAAAACAAATTTTCATCAAGAGTCATGTCAAGCTTGTAGGAAGATCATATCATATTTGATATGGAAATGAGCAGTATAAGGAGAAGAAAATCTTTACACGACCCTTTACCATACAACTCTGTACTCAAGGTTTGATCATTGTCATAAATTCAGTCAAAGCATGGTATCGGTGTCCATACAATCATGCAGGCCAATGTTGCCCATTTGCTCAGCAGAAATGTAAACACTCATTGCCTTTAGGCTTCCTAAACCATTACCAAAAAAATTCAAACTTGAGTCATTTACTAAAAGTTGCCAATATTTGTAGTTGCCATGAGATCTGAAACCGAAACTCATCGTAGCCCCTGTACCCAAATCATGAGAATGCAAATGACAATAAAGTTTTAATCATATGGTAAGGAAGTTCATTCCAAGCATGCAGAATCTCAATGTCTCCAACGTGGGATAGAAGAATGGGTCTTTGACTGGTCATGCAAGCATAATCATGCCTGTCAACAAACTGAAATCAAACCCTTTACTTTAAGCAAAGTACCATGGCTGCAATCATGTTAAAAGGATAGTTTTATGCAACTGTCCCAATTCCGATGCAGATTAATATTTGGAGGCAAATATCAAATACAACATTACCAAGCTTCAAACCTGTAAAGTAAATCTATGCATTAAGCACAGCCTAAAGTTTTGTAACTACATTTAGGACATCATACGATTATCTTATGATGCAAGCAAATTGACTTTCTGGAGGGAGAAAACCCTGTACAATAGTCAATCAAGCATCAAACATTTCAAACTATTCCTAGCATTGCTCATAGTTTGAGCATAATACTCACAGCTAGGGCATTACTGCAAAACTCAAACAATTCCCATTTGTAGAAGAGAGACCACATACAATGTTACAAGCTTTTCCTATATTTGAACTTCTAAAATTATTTCCACAGGCTTCTCGGAATTACATGCAGTTTCAATCTCATCACATGAGTTGGGGCATCATATATACTGTAAACAAAAATCCTTATATGAAGGAGAAAATAATGTGCAGGGATTTTTACTTTCCAAAGAGTAATCCAATTGTTAGAAGCACCTCAAACAGTTCCGAACATTAAGGTCATAGGGTATCATCAAAATTAAAAGGCTGTCATATTTTTCTTTCTCTTTCTAAGTTTCACAATATCAAATATTCCAAAGACAAGCAATCAAAATATTTACCTTTTCCACTTTGTTTAGAGAGTGTAAAGAATTTTCTCTACATTCCTTCTATGCCCTGTTTTCTAATGCTTAAGTTCTTGTCCATTCTTTCTTCGATATCTGACCAAGGGGTTTTATCAAGCTCAAAAGCACAATTGTGGAAGAGGAACACCACTCTATTGGAGTATACACCCCCAGACTCATGCCCATGCACACAATCAATTCATGCAAATGAAAAGAGAAGAAAAGCAACAGAAGAGGGCAACATGCCTTAGAAGGGAAGAGCTCTCAATGCAAGTTTGCTACCTTATGAACTCCATTGCCACATTTTTAAAACTTTACTATCTTTTTATCTCAAGACTTCCTTGTCAAGGTTAAAAGTTCCAGAAAGGAAGATTGAAGTCCTTGTATTTTTCTCTTATAAACTTTGAATTCTAAAGAAGAGGGGTTGATTTTTATTATTAATTTGTTTTATGCTAATAACCAGAGAGGGCTCATATCCCAGTTACCCTTATTTTCCCATTGCAACTTCTCCGTAAGTCAAATGAAAACACAAAGAAATAAACTTGAAACAAATCATCCCTTTTCCCTCTTTCAGTGGCCGATTGCAGCTCGACATCTTTTCTCTTCTGGTGGTCAATCCAGTCTTGATGCATCTAAGCATCATTGGTATCATTTTACCTTGCAAGATAAACCTCATGATTAGTAACTTCTCCCACCAGCAATCACTAAATTAGATCACGTACTAGTACAGCTGCAAATATAACATCATCATCCATTCATTTATCACCAAAGATACAAAATTAGAAATGAAATTAAAGCACATATAATGCAATGTAACACAAAGCTATAAAATTCATAACATTAGATCAGTTATGTGCTGACCCCAGTTACATCTGTGTTGTCCTTGTTATTAATCAAGTAACGCCTAGTTCTCTTGGGGTTTTACATGTGTTTGCTTTTTGATGACAAACATGATTCTTTGCCAAGGGGATAAAACTTTGATCATCACACAAGCATTAATTGCTTTTTTCTTGGGGAACTGAAGTGCTTGAAGAATCTCTCTCTCAACATGAATTCTTCTCTATCAAATGTATAGCCTTTATATTTAGCTGTAGTACACAGGTGCATAATAGTATTCTATTTCTTGCTTGAGTAAGATATGGCACTGGAACCAGATAGAATTCAAGACTCAGAATTAGACTTTTTGTCATTATGACCATCAGCCAAGTGAGAGTTGATATAACCAAAAGGTTTAAAATCAAAATTATCCTTATATTTAATATCAAAATACTTGAAGTGCCTTTAATATATTTAAGTATTTGTTTGCAGATATGGACTTATATCTAGGCACCTTAGCATGAACAAAAGAACTATCAAATCTAGTGACTGTTGAATATATGGGGTTGCTGCAACACTTCTACAAGGTTTGATTAACTATAGTAAATCAAATTTCAAACTAAGGTTAATCCCAGCCTTAATAACAAGACAAAGGATTTTCAATCATTCATTTGATAATTGACCAAATCAAGTGCATGCTTTAATTCTGAAATGTAATTGACTTTTGATTTCTTGTATTACATGCATGGTTTGAAAAAATAAAAAGAAGAAGAAAAAAAGTTGTTCGTATCAAATTTGCTTTGCAAATATTCTTTTTTTGCCCTTACTCATGGTTGTAGCATTGCTTGTCATTATTAGATTATCAAATCAAGCACAAGGATAAATACATACTAATCACAAGCTTTCACATACACCAGGAATCTTTTTAACATCTTTTAAACCAGAATCTCTAAAATAAACATTGACTTTGTTTGAATGGTCCTTTCCCTTGCAGTTGGCTTGCAGCATTGCATAGTTCATAAATTCATAATTAGTTTATTTGTGCTGTAGGGTAATGCTGAAAAATCACGAATGATTATGGTGGGAGATGTACTCAAGAAGATAAGTACCTTGCCCGGTGATGGAATGATGGACGTGGAAGATTTCAATTGCACAATGTACGAATTCAAAAGTTTTCATTCTTGATGCTTGATGGGGAAGCTTGACGGAAAGATGCTAAAAACTGATTAAAATTTGTAATGCTCCAATGCACTGAAACTCTATTAGATTTTAAGGGTATTTATTTATAAACTGAAATAGCTGAATATGGATCTGATTCCTAAATGTATTTCAGATCTTTCCCATCAGTGAACTGATTCTTTACCTGTAATATTCTGAAGAAAAAGAGATAGAGACCAATATAACATTTGATTTTGGTGAAAATGAGTTACTCCTGAAGGCCATCTCTTGTGTCTTTTCGTCAAATGTATTGCTGCAAGAACAGATGCATCATGTTGAAATAATTTTATAACATCACAAAACTAATTAGAGATGTATAATTCTGGGCCCACTGGACTTATGGATTGGAAACTATAAATAATATTCTCTGAGTCAACCCAAATTACATCTGGGTTGGCTCCATTAGTAGTCAAGTAGGGTCTAGCTGTCTTGGGGTGTTACATGTATTTGCTTTTATGATGATGAAAACGATAAAACTTTGATTATCACACAAGCATAAATTGCTTCCTTCATGGGAAACTTAACTGCTCGAAGAATTACTCTCAACAACATGAATTCTTAGCTAGTGTAGGCCTTTCTGCCACATTTTGTAAAATCTAAGTTGTATGCAGTTTTGGGAGTTAATCATTGTAAAACTTCTCTTTTTCCATGAAAAATGGTTAAGATGTTGTTATGTTTGCTGTGTTTTCACCAGCTGTCTCCTTTTACTCAAAGCTGTTTTCTTTCAAATCCTATGGTTTCTCTGGTTTTTCTGCACTTTTCCTGTCGTTTTGCATGCAAAATTGTAAACGTTTTAGCATGGGGCGATGTCGTGGATAAATTTTATGCTCAAGTCTGTTTCTGCAAGTTCGCTCCGCTCTGCGCATACGGTGACGTTTTCCGGGACTTAAATAATTTTCAAATCATGCTTTCCTTTCGAACGCAAGTAAAGAACACTTTCGCTCCACTGGTGGAGCGAAAGTGTTTTTGCTTCCAGTGGTGGAGCGAAAGTACCTTCTTAAAAACCACAAAAATCAGTGCAAAGAAAGTCAAAGTCGTGGTCAAAGTTGTTGTCGCTCCACCAGTGGAGCGAAACTTCCAATCGCTCCACCAGTGGAGCGAAAGTCCCTGTCGCTCCACCAGTGGAGCGAAAGTCAAGTAAAGTGCAATGATAGGCAAGTATGAAGCCAAGGGTGCAAAGGAAGTCAAAGTCGTGGTCAAAGCTCCTATCGCTCCACCAGTGGAGCGAAAACTCCTGTCGCTCTACCAGTGGAACGAAACTCAAGAAAAGGCACTCGTCTTAAGTGTAAGGCCAAAGGGTGCTTTCGCTCCATTTGTGGAGCGAAAGCATCTTCGTTCCACTTGTGGAGCGAAAGCATCTTCGTTCCACTTGTGGAGTGAAAGCTGGCCAAAAAGTGAAGAAGGCTCCAAGCAAGGCAAAGGTATGCTTTCGCTCCAGTTGTGGAGCGAAGCTTCAGGCGGGCCCCAGGTGTAGCGAAAGTTGCCCAAAACCGTCATTAACTGTTCAACCGACCCCGAAGCTGCGTTTTAAGCCGTCCGATCATGGTAGATCAGGGGAACCTTTTGCTTTCAATGCTAAGTTATCTGCAAAATCAAATTTGCATTGTTAAGTCGGTTCCGGTTCAAATCTATCTGTCACCATCGCGGGAGTGGTTGAGCATTAATGTTTTAAGAGGCGGAATCCTCTATAAAAACTAGGATTTCAGCTGTAACTAAGGATGGACAATCTCTGCTAGAAAAGCAGTTGTATATCTCGAAATTTGCTTCTGAAACACAGACTTCTGGTTCCGGTCTTAAATCTTCTATCTTTGTGTATGCCTTCTATCATGTTATTTCTGTTAAGTTTGTCACTTTGTTATACGGCTTGAATTTTGTTTCTGGATTTAGCTGTTGGTGAAGGATTAATTTTGGAGTACCCTTGGAGATTATGCAGTTGAGGGGATTTAGTGTCGGTTTCTGTTAAACGTTTATTGTTTTGATTGCTGTTGGTTCGAGTGAAAGGCTGTGTATTGTGCTTCCTGTCCATCACCCCAGTATTTCAGGTTTTTAGCCTCTTTCCCCATTCCTTTCAGTATTTTCCCTCTCTTTTCGTATCTTCTCTAACCCTTATCTCCAAAAACGAATTTTATTTTCGGAACCAGCCCTACTGGAGATTGGCACGAAGGATATTTCTTTCCTTCGACCATTCAATGCTTGGCAGCGGGTCTAGGGCGCTGTAGACTTAGAAAATCTATATCTAGGCCGATTTGATTGCCAACAGTTTCTGGCATGCCCGGTGGGACGCAAATGTTCCACTTCAAAAGCAATACTAAGAAGTTGATGTTCATCTTGTTACTGTCGAATCTGAACATCTGGCAACTCAGCTGAACTCAGACGCCTCCAAATCTCGAAGAGCAGTTTAAAAGATCACGCCTTCATGCACAAGATATGGAGAGCTAAGAATACAGAAGAAGAAATCGAGTTCTTCGAGCTTGACATTGAGCTTGAAAAAATCAATTTTCGTAGTGAAGGATGGCAAACTTCTCGGCAACTTGATCTCTGAGGAGGGATTAACTGTTGATCCTGCCCGAGCCGAAGCGCTCCTTCGACTTCCACTGCCGTCGAACAAGAAAGCCTTTCAGTCCTTTTTCGGACAAATCAACTTCGTTAGGAAGTTCATAGCCGACTTCGCCCAAGTGGTGAAGCCGATGACCGAGCTTCTGAACAAGGATGCTGAGTTCAAGTGGACAGAAGTAAGGAAGCAGGCATTTCAAGAGATCAAGGAGCGAATTGCTCAAGCTCCCGTCCTCATAAATCTTGATTATGCAAAGGATTTTATCCTGTACGTCGTCGTGGAACCAGAAAGCTATGCAGCTGTTCTGACACAAAAGGAGGAAGATGGGGATGAGCGCCTGATAGCGTTCCTGAGCCAGATCATCCAACCGCACGAAGAAAGGTACAATTTTATCGAAAGACAAGTGCATGCGGTGATGAAATCGCTCCAGAAATTCAGACATTTCGTCTCCCAGAGTAAGCCGATAGTGTACGTGGTACACCTCGACGTCAGGAGTTTCATTACTCAGGGAGAGCTCGACAATCGGAGGGTTGGATGGGTCTCTAAGATCCAAGAATTTGATATTGTAGTACGCTCTACCAAGTTGGTCCAAGGCCGAGTGCTTTGTCAGGAACTACCTAGAAGTGCTGCAGCTGAAGTAGCAAACCCCGAATCAGAGCACTCTACACTTGAAAGCAACCTTGCCAACCTGTTGGTTAGCAGTCCAGATTGGACGGATGACCTTGTTGAGTACTTCAACACGGGCAAATGTCCTTCTCGCTCCAATGCTTCGCAAAGAAGAAGATTTTGCTTGCAGGCTGGCCGGTACGTTCTGACACCCAACGGACTGTTCTATCAGAATATCGACGGAGTCCTCTTAAGGTGTATCAGATTTCACTATGGTATTTCGGGAGGTCATTTCGCAGGCAGGCCAATGGCCCTGAAGATCATCAAGGCAGGTTACTACTGGCCCACCCTCTTCGCCGATGCTTTCAAGGTTAGTCAGTGCTGTGACAAATGCCAACGCTAATCGGGTAGAACTCGAAACGCCTCGCTTCCTCTCCATCCCATTCAAGGAAAAACTCCGTTCCAACAATGGGGCTTGGACTTCATCGGGATCATCAACCCCAACTCTTCCGCTGGCCACAAATACATTTTGACCACTACAGACTATTTTACTCGGTGGTCGGAGGCAGTGCCAACCAAGTAGGGCAACCAAGACGTTATCTCTTTCCTTCAAGGGTTGATCACTCGTTTTGGTGTGCCTGAGGCGATCGTGTCTGATAATGGCTCTCCTTTCACCGGTGCAAGGATTTGCAAGTTTGCAGTCAAGTACGAAATTTATTTGAAGACCTCGTCTAACTATTACCCGCAGGGCAATGGATTGGCGGAGTCTACGAACAAGAACCTGCTGCGGAGTCTACGAACCAGTCACTTTAGGCCGATCGTATTTCGATCAAGCGCTCAATCAAAACGTCTCCCTATTCGTTGATGTACGGGAAAGAGGCAGTCTTGCCCACGCACATAGAGCTACCCGCATTGCAGTTACTCAAGTGGCTCAACGATGAAGAGGGCAAATTCGACCCGATGGAAGCGAGGTTAGCCCAGCTACTACAGTTGGAAGAAGACAGAGAGAAGGCTTATGAAGTTTTCGCAAAGCATGCCGAATCCACCAAGGGCTGGTTTGGTAAAAAGACTTCTGAGAGAGCCCTCCGTGTTGGGGACTTGGTCTTAAAATGGAATGAAAACAAGTCTAAGCCGGGGAACCATGATAAGTTCGACGCCTTCTGGGAAGGCCCATTTCAAGTCTCCGACATCAATTAGACCAACTCTTTCATCCTGCAGGACATCGAGGGTTTCACTCTCCCAATTTCTGTGGACGGCTTTCTGTTGAAGGCATACCACCAGTGAATTTCCGAGAAGGTCCGAAAGTGCCAGGTATGATCTTGTATATATATAAAAAAAATAAAAATAAATAATGAGTGTGCTTTCGCTCCACTAGTGGAGCGAAAGTCCCCTCTTTTTTTGTCTGTTTTTATTTTATTTCCTTTTAAGGCTGTCCATCCAGAAGATGCCATGTGTCAAGCAGAGATAGACTTAAAAGGTGTGCCCTAGCCTAGCAAACATTATAAAAAATTGGAGCTGTTCGACGTTTTTATTCAATCAAAGTGCTTTCGCTACATAGCGCTCCGAAGCACACCTTCCCGTGGCAAATCCAAGTGAGCGTGCCTCTCGAGAAGCGCGCGCCCCAAGGACGATTTTCTTGTCCAGCGCTGTTATTCATCATTCACGAGGGCGAGCTACCAGCACGAGGGCAAATCAGAGGCGCACGATTTCATGTACGATTTCCACCCGCATTAACTCCCGATGCTGGTATTTAAGGTGGTAGATTTGAAAAGAGCGCTATAAGGAGAAGAGTTTCCAGAGGCGTTTCGTACCAATCTCTCCATTGCAGTCTCATTTTCGTGCAGTTCTTGCACCCTGCAGTTTCCAAATCTTTTATCTGTGCAGAGTTCGAACCAGAACAATTCGTTGGTAGACATGGGCAAGCAAGGTGGGGAGCATAAGGAGAGGGTGTCCAAGGAAAAGACGACGTCCCCGAAGGAGAGCGGTTCGAAGAAACTGCGAAAGCGTGTGAAGAAGCTAGTGAAGTTGACGCCGCCCGAAGACAATCTCTTCAGACTTCGGGATTGTTTGATGACGTACAAGGACCTTGAGGAACTGCGCCAAGACGTCGAGAAGGCGTTTAAAGAAAATCCGACTGGGAACGCATTGGCGATAGTTCACCACTTGCACCTCTTCTTTTACATGTGTATGCTCGTGCATCACTGCCCAGAATTTGTGTGGGTGATTTCGCAATTTTATGATGCTCAGACAAGAACAGTGTGAGATTCTAGTGAGAATAGGCTGTTCCCCATCACGGCTGATACCGTCCGAGAGGCTTTTTTCTGCGGAAGGAAACCCTCGACCGATTTCCTCCTCAGGAAGATCACCAGTTCTGAGCAAAGCGAGAGGTATCAGCCCACGCCTCAGATGTGCCAGTTCATGTGGGGACAGTTGGGAGGAGTGACCTCATCTGAGGAGCTTCCCGAATTACCCAGGCGCCTGACAAAGTTTGTGCACCGCGACATTTATTCGATTCTGGCATGGGTGATGGGGCTCTCTACAGACGCTATTGTTTAGCAGGTGTCCATGGCGAAGTCCATTTTTCACAATGAAATTTATTTCCCGTCCAAGATGCAGTCGAATATCATGCCAGTTTTCATCGACTGGGCAGAGTGGGTGGCGCGACAGATGCACCTTGCATTATCCTACTTGCGGAGCCGCAAAGACGAACAGTTCAGACATTGCTCTTCCCTCGCGTGGTATTTCTTCTACCACTTGCATGAGCACTTCCCCTTCATCCCCAAGAACCAGATTGACGAAGAAGGCAAGGCGTTGTCGGTCTATCTCTGGACGCAGAGCTTGTCCAGGGATGAATCATACTACAACTTTAACCAAGTTTTCTTGGGGCCGACTCTGAAGCTGATCTACGGCCACTGTGAGCGAGTTCCCGCGGAGATGAGAGACAAAGTGGTGGACGGGAAGTTGGGGGACGTTTTCTTGCTCACCCAGGGCTTGGTGATCAGAATTTTTGGGTTCACAAAGAAACCCTTCCTGCTGCTCTACTATGCCACGCCGTACCTGTTTGCCCTGGAGGTCGCCCGACAGTGTGACTTCACCAACGAGTTGTATGGGAAAGGCAGAGGGAAGAGGCACACCTGTCAGATGCCCTTCGAGTTCGGAGACATCAAGGTGACGCAGTGTGGCCAAAACGTTGTACTTACAGTAACGTTGTACGACTTCGGATTGATTGAGCTCCCCCAACGCTGGAAGTACGGTTTGCGTGACGTCTTCCGAAATTTCATCGGAGCGAAGTCTTTTCACTGATGCTCTCCCCCGGACATAGTCGCCCATCGAAATAACCCTATGGGGTGCGAGTTGGAGTGGCACGTCGATGAGATGGTGCCCTTGCCCCCCTGGCACAATTTTTACACCATAGAGATTGAATACGATCCGACTGTCAACCCAAAGCAGAGGCTCCCCAAGGATGTGTACCAGGCAATGAAGGAGAAGTTGCAACATTGGTCAGATCACAAGATAAAAGAGTGGTGGATCATGAGGGTCCACAATAACAAGATGCTCTCTGACTACCCAATGGCGTTGGATGACAAATTCTCCGCGGTCTATGACAAAAACGTGGACACCTATCAGTCCTCATTTTTCGAGATTGTGCCTCGAAGCACACAAAGCCCCGACGAAGTGGATGACCTGGCAGTAAAGAAGCATGTGGTGCAAGGCAAGGGCAAAGCAGTCCTGAGCGGTTCACAACTGGATGGAGAGAGTGGGCCACCACCTCCTAAAAAACAAAGCGCCCACCCGAAGAGAAAAGTTGAAGAGATGCCTCTATCGCGGCAAGCAACAAAGAGGCCGCGAACCAGCACTCCAAGGCCCTTTAGAACGAGTTCTTCTGCGGCACCTGAAATCCCTCCATCGAGCGCTTCTGAAGCGCCTGTGGTGAAGCATTTGGAAGAGTAGAAAATTGAAAATGTGGAGGTGATTGACGTAGACGCGATTGACGTGGAGGACAAAGAAGACTCACACACGCAACGTTCCACTTCCTCGGCTTCTTTGATCACGGAGCCCAAAGGTACGCATATGCTGTCCGAACTTGAGCCGCAACCTCCTCTCTTTCCATACACGCCGATCCTTGCAGTTCAGGAGCCGCTCGAAGCTGAGTTGGAGATGACGCAACACCTTGCAGCTGCGGAGAGCATCCGCAAGGCGCGCCATAGCTCATCCCGCTGGCTTAGGGACCGTTGGAAGGAGGCACACACTCTGGTGCAAGCTGAGAAAACGTCCGTCATCAATCTTGAGAAGATGGAGCTCGACACGGTAGAGAAGATACTGATTTTTCAGAAACCCCTGGGGGAGATGACCTTGGCTGATTACACTTACAACCATACCGTGGAGGACGTAACGAAAATCAACATAGTGCAGAAAATGGGCAACATTGCAGTCGAAATGGGCTTCGTCTACTTTCATGGCAAACACTACAAGCAGTGCTTCTTTGAAGCACAGGCAAAGAATTTCGAGCTTGAGGAGGCCTTGGCAAAGGTGAAGAGGCAGATTGAAACGCTTGAGTCTGAAGCCGCGCAGTTGAGGCAGCGCGTGGTTTCGCTAGAGGCGAAGGTCGATGAGCATTCCAAGGCACGCACCCAAGCTGATCAGCAAGTGCAAACACTGACCGTTCAAGTCCAGCAGTTGCAGGCCAAGTTAGCGGAGAAGACGTCGCAGCCTGTCGCGTTCTCTAGGGAGCGCATCAAGGAGATGCGCCTGCAGTTCCTGACGGATTTCCCGGCGAGAGCTGCGCGGGGAGTCACGATATTAACCTTTTTAAGGGAGGCGCAGGAAGCAGTTGCTTCTGGCAACTCGATTTTAGAAACTGCTCAAACAAATGCTGATCTTTGGTTGGACTTAGCCACACAGCTCAAGAAAAACGAGAATGTGGATGCCCACCTTATGAGCCCCCTGGCTCGATCCTAGGCAACAACGAAGATGACCTTGTGCTCTTTCTTCACAAAGCTCGAGCTGACCAAAGAAGCTCGTAGGCTCTCAGACACCCTCAAACAGGAGAGACGTTTCGCTGCAGTACTTCAACGCCCTCGCTCAAATCGGCATCCTCGGCTTCACGGACAATGAAGGAGATATACCACCACTTGAGGAGTTAAAGCCGATATGGGCGGCATTTGTTGACAGCGCCTCAGACGTTGACGCTTGGGAGGACCCGATTTCAGACTCACAGGTGATGCCTTTCATGGCCAAATATGCCACAATTGAGTCTTGCTTGCAGGAGTTTGACCGGAGGCTGGATCTTCCTGATATTGAGCGCATCGAAACCTTCCATTACCTGATCTAGGAGCTCTAGAAACAGCCAACCTTTTGCCTCGACCATTGCGTCAATGCTTCCGCAGTGTACAAGCATGTGTTTAAGAGCTCTCTGGATAGATTTCTCCCCCATCCGCGCGAGCTAGATCTCGAGGAGGAGACAGAAGGCGAGCAAGAAAAAGAGGAGACAAAAGGCAAGCGAAAAAAAGAGGAGGAAGTAGAAGGCGAACAAGAAGATGAAGAGGAAAAGGATCGACTTAAAGAGATACCAGAAAGCAACAGTGAGTAGTCCGAGGATGCTGAAAGTGAAGATGACTCTACAACCCAAGGATAAGGCCTGGGATCTTTGCATTGAGGCAGGCTCAATACCCCGCGAGCCGCCAGAGATGTTGGCCTTTCTGCCACATTTTGTAAAATCTAAGTTGTATGCAGTTTTGGGAGTTAACCATTGTAAAACTTCTCTTTTTCCATGAAAAATGGTTAAGACGTTGTTATGTTTGTTGTGTTTTCATCAGTTGTCTCCTTTTACTCAAAGCTGTTTTCTTTCAAGTCCTATGGTTTCTCCGGTTTTTTTGCACTTTTCCTGTCGTTTCGCATGCAAAATTGTAAATGTTTTAGCATAGGGCGATGTCGTGGATAAATTTTATGCTTAAGTCTGTTTCTGCAAGTTCGCTCCGCTCTGCGCATAGGGTGACGTTTTCCGGGACTTAAATAATTTTCAAATCATGCTTTCCTTTCGAACGCAAGTAAAGAACACTGGTGGAGCGAAAGTATTTTCGCTCCCAGTGGTGGAGCGAAAGTCCCTTCTTAAAAACTGCAAAAATCAGTGCAAAGAAAGTCAAACTCGTGGTCAAAGTTGTTGTCGCTCCACCAGTGGAGCGAAACTTCCAATCGCTCCACTAGTGGAGCGAAAGTCCCTGTCGCTCCGCCAGTGGAGCGAAAGTTAAGTAAAGTGCAATGATAGGCAAGTATGAATCCAAGGGTGCAAAGGAAGTCAAAGTCGTGGTCAAAGCTCCTGTCGCTCCACCAGTGGAGCGAAACTCTCTGTCGCTCCACCAGTGGAGCGAAACTCAAGAAAAGGCACAATCATCTTAAGTGTAAGGCCAAGGGTGCTTTCGCTCCACTTGTGGAGCGAAAGCATCTTCGCTCCACTTGTGGAGCGAAAGCTGGCCAGAAAGTGAAGAAGGCTCCAAGCAAGGCAAAGGTATGCTTTTGCTCCACTTTTGGAGTGAAAGTACTTTCGCTCCAGTTGTGGAGCGAAGCTTCAGGCGGGTCCCAGGCGCAGCGAAAGTTGCCCAGAACCGTCATTAACTGTTCAATCGACCCCGAAGCTGTGCTTTGATCTGTTCAATCATGGTAGATCAGGGGAACCTTTTGCATTCAATGCTAAGTTATTTGCAAAAATCAAATTTACATTATTAAGTCGGTTCCGGATCAAATGTATCTGTCACCATCGCAGGAGTGGTTGAGCATTAATGTTTCGAGAGGCGGAATCCTCTATAAAAACTAGGATTTCAGCTGTAACTAAAGATGGGCATTCTCTGCTAGAAAAGCAGTTGTATATCTTGAAATCTGCTTCCAAAACATGGACTTCTGGTTTCGGTCTTAAATCTTCTGTCTTTGTGTATGCCTTCTATCATGTTATTTCTGTTAAGTTAGTCACTTTGTTATACGGCTTGAATTTTGTTTCTGGATTTAGCTGTTGGTGAAGGATTAATTTTGGAGTACCCTTGGAGGTTATGCAGTTGAGAGGATTTAGTGTTGGTTTCTGTTAAAAGTTTATTGTTTTGATTGTTGTTGGTTCGAGTGAAAGGTTGTGTATCGTGCTTCCTGTCCATCACCCCAGTATTTCAGGCTTTCAACCTCTTTTCCCATTCCTTTCAGTATTTTCCCTCTCTTTCCGTATCTTCTCTAACCCTTATCTCAAAAAACCAATTTTATTTTCGGAACCAGCCCTACTGGAGATTGGCACGGAGGACATTTCTTTCCTTCGGCCATTCAATGCTTGGCAACGGGTCTAGGGCGCTGTAGACTTAGAAAATCTATATCTAGGCCGATTCGATTGCCAACAACTAGCAAATGTATAACCTTTATATTTAGCTGTAGTAGACAGAAGCATTATAGTATTTTGTTTCTTGCTTGAGTAAGATATGACACGGAAACCAACTCAAAATTAGATTTTTTGTTATTATGACCATCAGCCAAGTGAGAGTTGGTATAACCGAAAGGTTTAAAATCCAGGTTCCACGAGCCTTGGGGACTGGGGGACGGTTGGGGGACGACGGGGGACGGTTGGGGGACGACTGGTATAATAGTATGAATTGTTTTAGAAATTTAGAATAATCTACAAATTCTACACACAACAAAAATGAAAAATACTAAATACTAATAGTTTACAATAAAAATAGTCTACAACAATAATTGTGGACTAAGCAACCATGTTCAATATGAAACAGAAAAATAGTTGCAAAAATACTAAGTGTCAATGCTCATTTACAAGTTACAACAAGAAGAGTGAAATACAAAGAGAACAAAAATGCAACAAAATAGTGAAATCAGAAGTACTATAGTAAATACCAAATAGTCTCAATGCTCATTTACAACAGAAGACTCAAAGAGTTTACAACAAAAATACTAAATAGTCTCATTCCTAGGGAATTTCTGCTGGGCTATCACTATCAGAATTTATAACTGATGAGCTGCCCTCATAATCTGAGTGAAGAGCCTCCAATGGAACTCCAAACAACCCCTCCTGACCCTCATCCTCATCAATCTGTCCTGCATCCTCTAGATCAACATCCCATTGTGTAGCTAGAGATTGCTTGTACTTTAGCTTAACTCTCTCACGAAGGTGAAGAGAGCTATGCACTGCAACTAGCTTCTTCGCTCTGCAAGAGGTAAGCCTATTCCTCCTCACATTGTGGATAAAGTTGTATGTGGACCAATTCTTCTTAGCAGAAGAGGAACTAGCAACCTGTGAAAGAAGCCTAATTGCAAAATGTTGCAAGTTAGGTGTGTCATCCCCATATAGTTGCCACCATCCAATGGGATTTTTTTGGGCAATGGTAGCCCTATACTATATACACTTTGGTTGGCTAAATCAAGGGCCCAAAAGATTCACAAATTAGAGCCACTTATCTCTAAGGTTTTAGCCCTCCTCTCTCACATATATCTTTTTAAGGGCACTCAAAAACCCTTGTCTCACCTTTGGATCACGATGGGGAGCCACTCTCCCAGGCCTAGCATCATACCACTTTGGGTTTACTGCATATGTTGCCATATGAAGGGGGGTGTTCATCCTATCCCACCTCCTTTGTATAATAGGTCTAATGTTGGCCTTAAAGAATAATAATGATGGATCTCTAGCAGAAATGACTTTTTTTTCTCCCCTAACATGCTATCAAAAGTCTCATAGAATGTTAAATCCCTTGCAACATTAATATTTTCATTTTGGTTTTGATTCAGATTTTCACTTTGTTTTCCCCCCTCCATATGAATGTTAAATGAGTCTGATTCACTGCTGCTCATGTTGAATGTTGAAAGAAAAATATGAAATTTCAAAAGAGACTTGGATGAGGTAATGAAAATTGGAAAACTTCAAAACAAACTTGGATTTTTGCTGCCTGCTGTTGGTGCCTGCTGTTGCTATCCCTGCTCTTGCAGCCTACTGTTGCTGCCTCCTTTTGCTATCCCTTGCTGTAGCTGTTCCTCCCTCCTTTTTCTATCCCAGCTCTTCTTCTTCTTCACTATTGAAAGCCTGAATGAGTGTGTTTGTTTTAACTTTTTAAGTTTTTCTTTTTCCTTTATAGTGTGTGTTTCTTTTAGTTTTTAGGGTTTGGGGGGGTGAGACTTTCATGGGTCCCACCCCCTACCTTTTTTTTTTTAAATTTTATTTTCTAACTTTTTTTTATGTTTTATGTTTGGCTTGAGATGCCCAACCGTGGGGGATGGTTGGGCGTCGTTGGGGACACTTGGGTTGTCTCTAGGGATGGTTGGGTGTCTTTGGAAGATGCCCAACCGTCCTCGGGGATGTCTAGCCGTCCCTAGGGACGGCTCGAGCATCCCCAAAGACGCTTGGCTGTCCCCAGTATGCCCCCTCACAGGGGACGTCTCGGGGATGGAAGGTTGCTGGCCTCTGGCGTCCCGGGGACGACGGGGAAACCTCCACGATGCCGTCTCCCCATGCTGGGGATGCAGGGGACAGGGGGACGCGTCCCCATGGAACCTTGTTTAAATTCAGAGAGACAAAAAGAAAGAGATGCCTCCATGTAAAAGAGGCTTTACATGATAGCTAAAGCCTAAAATGCATAAAATATCTCATTTAAAATCAAAAGAAGCTCCTCATGTGGTGATGCAACAACTTGGCTACTATGAGCATATTATTTGTGTATTTACTACTTGAATGCTTGATGGTAATTATCCTACATCCTTTTTACTAGGGTGACCATGTAAGAGAACTGATATAAAAGGAAAGCTAGAATACAAATTTTGCATTGTAATCTCAATCATGTAACATTGCAATGTTCGCATTCAAACTAAATAAATATAGATCATGCATCAAAACCAATCATCCAACAGTCATGCACACAATATGGTGATGAAAAGAATCCAATGCATTATTTAAAAAGCAGATGAACAAATCCAAGTGTAGATATGAGTGCAGAACTTGTTGGAGGGGCTTACATCACAACAGCCAATCAGGTTACAGATGACTCTAAAGATTACTAGAGAAGAAGACAGCTAATGCCTAAAATAAAAAATCTACTGTCTAAATGAAAATCTTTTCACCTTATTCATGGACAATGTCAAGTCCAGGAACAAGGTGAAAATATTGTCAAAATAGAAAAATCTGAACAAACTCATGCATCTCCAACTAATGATCTTCACCATCTTCAAGAGGTCGTTCGTGATATACAACATAAGCAAACAGAGATCCTTGTCCAACATGAGAATCTCAAAAATGAGACAAATGCTCATCAACAGTCTCTTCAAAAACAGGTTGAAGAACATAATTCATGGGTTCAAGTGGTTAAGGGGAAAAAGACTTCTCCCATTGTGGAGTTAGCAGTGCAAGCCAAATTTGATGAGGAAAGGGCACGCTAAGCCAAAGAACTCAACCTTTGAGTTTGAGGTCTTCTAAAGCCTATTGATCCCTTAAAGGCAGGCCATGCTTTTTTTGCAGAACACACTGGATATGAAGGATGTAATCCTTGATTAGGCTTGGATAGCCCCTGATGGCACTCTTTTGATCCGATTCCGCTCATTTAGGGAACGTTTGAAAGCTTTAAGAGCCAAGAAGAAACTTTTTACTTTATCTATAGAAGTTTACTTGGATGAGGACCTCACACATCTTCAAATGGAGGAACTACAAAAAGCACATGCACAAGTGATAGTTGCTTGAAAGAACAACAAGTGGGCAGTTATTCATGACTCCCCTCCTTCATGGTGGTCGTGTCCTTAGCCTTTAAAATGAAGGTGTTCTTAGGTCCTAGTAGGTAACACTAACTTCACTATTGCTTGTTGGAACTATAAGGGGGCGATATGGTCTTCCCCAGGTATATTCCAAGATTTTATTTCTTCACGAGATCTTGTTTTTATCACAGACACCCATGAGAGCTTAGAACGATCTCTTCCACCAGTCAATGGTTACTTCTGTGTTTCTGCTTTCAAGCATGTGACATGTCGATCAAGTGGTGTTCACGGGTCAGGTGGTGTTGCATGCCTTATTTAGGATTGCCTTCGTCAACATGTGTCATTGGTCGTGTTAGATGACCACTCCATATATATGTGGTTTCAAATCAAGAGGGCCCCAGCCCCTCTTAGAGATTTTCATATCAGTATGTTATTTACCTCTAGTGTCATCAAGTTTTGCCGTCCACTTTGATGGTGACCCATACTTGGATCTTTACTTGAAGATTTCTATTTTTTCATCAGTGGGTGATGTCATTATTTTAGGTGACTTCACTGCCCACATTGGGACTCACCAAACACCTTTTCATGATCTTACAGAGGACGAGTTTTGTCTCTTTGAACTCAACCCCAAGGATCTTATATTCACTAGGACCTCTGAAGATGAGAAGCATCTTGTTACAACTAATGGAAAACACTTGATTTGGTTGTGCGAGTCACTCATTGACAATTTTGTCACATTGCCTAGAGGGGTAGTAAAAATCAAAAATTTTGTGAAGTGTTTCTTTTTATGAATTTGTTCCCTTGTTTATAGAAAAACATTTTTTAAGCATTGCAGCAATTTTGGCTTTCATTGCCATCCCCCTTGTACATAGAATAGGATATACAAGAGCTTCGCCACTGAGCAAGCTAAGTTTTGGACAAAAAAAAAAAAAAAATCCCAAGAGAAGGGGAAAGCAAGGAAGGGGGCATGAAAAAACCGCACGGAAGCAGCCCAAACAAGAGAAACTTTGCGAAGCGGGATTCAAAAAGGTTCAAGCATTGGAAAAGCGCTTCGCTAAGAAATCAGCGAAGCATCCACTTCGGGCCTCCCTACTGGCGAACCATTTCTACTTCGCCCAAAGTTGTCGCGAAGCATCTACTTCGGATAACTTTCGTGCGAAGCGCTTTCACCCGAAGCAGTAGTGGCCCGTAAAAAAGCAGAAGATTTTTCCAAGGCAAAATTGCACTTCGGCCGAAAAACCCCCGAACCACGGCTTTGAAGAAGGTTCGCGGCGAAGCATTTTGACAACTCATCAGCGAAGCATCCACTTCGGGCAGGAAACCTCGCGAAGCAGCCTTTGACACGCCTTTCCAGCGAAGCAGCAAAATATTGAAAGCCCCGTCTTGAGAAGGGATATCTGCTTCGGCATTTAACATCTGCGAAGCCATTTTGAGAAGCTCCTTCGCGCGAAGTGCATGACCGAGGAAGATGGATCTGCTTCGGCTTATATCCATTGCGAAGCAGGGTCGCGAACTGGAAATTGGCGAAGCACTTTAGGGGCACGCACTCCAAGCCCGGGTATTTTTCCGAGGCAATCAAGTGCCTCATAAATGAATTTTTACGTGCCCGGAAGACTCGGGGCTCATTTTTGGCAATCTGAAAGGAGGTATCAGTCTCAGAAGGAGAGCCCGGCGGACATGGTGGCCACTCGAGCTCCGCACCCGGAGAACCCAGGACGAGTCAGGCGGCTCATAAATGCGAATTTCCCGGCTGACCCGGTCGCAGCTGCTAGTTATAGAAAAGGATTTGAGAGCTCAGTCACGGGAGCAGCGGGAGCCGACTTCTCAGGTTTTCGAGGATGTACTCCTCAATTTTGTGCATTGATGGCTCAGAGGGTCGGGTCCTCTATAAAAACCCAGGCATTGTAATGAAAAAGGGGGGAACTTTCTGCTAGAAAGCTGCTGTAACTTGATTTCCTGCAATTAATACTAAAGAGCTTCGGGCCTCATTTCTCTCTTGTATGCTGCCTTCTGTGATTATTTCTGTTATCTCATTTCTTCATTTGCATACTGTAATTCTGAATTCTGGATTTAGGTGTGCGATTGGGGATAGAACCCTGGAATTTTCCCGAAGGATACATAGGGGAGAGAACGCTGTAATAGTTTTCTTGTATGCTGCCTGTGGATAGTGTTTCTGCTATATTCACTCATTTCCTAATCGCCGTAATTCTGAAGTCTGGATTTCGACGTAAGGGGAAGGGTAATCCTGGAACTCGTCCAGAGGATACATAGGAAGGCCAGTACTGTGTTCATTTCATTTTATTCTTGGTATTCATTGCTGCTATTTCGAGCTGTAGCCAGTAATCGTGCTGCT
Source organism: Wollemia nobilis (assembly GCA_028583015.1). Lineage (NCBI taxonomy): Eukaryota > Viridiplantae > Streptophyta > Pinopsida > Araucariales > Araucariaceae > Wollemia > Wollemia nobilis. Next base: position 5,811,759 of record JAQPPZ010016946.1, on the reverse strand, counting down.
GGTTCTTTCCCTCTTAAATCCATCAATATTTCTTCCCTTACCCTGTTTATTTCTTTCCTGCACCCTTACTATTTTTATCTCTTTCCTGCACTCTTAGCTCAAAACACCAAGTAGTTTAGTAAAGGAGCCGGCCTTTCTCCGGAGATTGGCACGGGGGGCATCTCTTCCCCTCGGCCTTTCAATGTTGGTCCAGGTCTAGGGCGCGTACACTTCCCAAAATCCTTTCCTGTGGCAGATTTGATGACCAACAGTTTCTGGCACGCCCGGTGGGACCCGGTCAGTCTCACCTTGTGAGTGGTAGTGAGAATCGATGCTTGTCTCATTGCCAAAAGACTCTAGCATCTGGCGACTCTGTTCAACCTGAGAATCTTAAAGTCGTAAGAGACCGGTACTTAAGTATCTGTGCCTTCATGCAAACAAGATGGAGAGTTAGGAATAGTGGAGAGGAGACTGAGTTCTTTGAACTCGATATTGACGCCTTCGGGGAACGCTCCAGGTTGGTCACCCCTGAGTCACTGTTACGTGGAACATCCTCGCAAGAGGCTGCTTTTGACGAACAAGGACTGACTTCGGATAGCACAGCAGCTAGCCTTCCTCCCAATCCTCCCAACTCGCCAAATCATCCAAGTGCCTCCGTTCCAATTAGTCATTCGGTTAGCAATCAACGAGGAACTTCGGGAATTCCTGTTTCTCGGAATCCAGGCACGAACATGGCACAACAACAACAACAACAAATGCAGCAGCAACCGCCGCCCAGAATGTTCCCGGCGTGGAATTCTTCCGGACCGTTAAATCTAGCGGGACAAGGGCAAGTTCCGCCTGCTGCTATGAAGAAAATCCCAACGTTCGATGGAACTGGGAAGACTGCTCTGGAGCATATCCAGGACATTGTTTCTCTGGCGGCGATTCATGACATCACAGAGGAGAGAGTTATGGTAAAGCTTCTGGTTCTATCTCTTAGAGGGAAGCTCCTCTACTGGTATAGATCCTTACCACCCGGTACTATAACGGGATGGGACCAGTTAGCCGGACAGTTAATGAGAAGTTTCAACGAGTCCGCCGATCCATCCTCTCTTTTGCATCAGTTCACAACGATCCAGAGACATCCGCAAGAAGAGATCGCTGATTTCAATGTTAGGTTCGCTCGAACCTGGCAAAGGATACCAGTTGGACTCCGGCCAACTAGCGAAGCTGCAGCGTACTATTACCTTAGGGCTTTCAACCCTGATATCAGTGTAATGGTAAGGTATTCGAATATCAATACCTTCCCTGAGCTGTATGAATTAGCCCAGAAAGCGGAAATGGATCTAATAGCCATGGGTAAACTTCCCCAAAGGATGCCAATGCCCATACTTCCAGATTTCCCTCAATCCCAGTATACGAGTGCAGCCGCTTCGCAAATCTCCGCAAACCCCGCGTATCCGATTTCATCTTGGAACCCGAATCCCATTGTGTCTCAGATCACTACCCCACAAATACATTTTCCCACATTCTCAGCATCACAGCCCACTGTCCCTTCGGCATTTCCTGTATTGCCAGCGCCACCTCAACACCCCGCCCTACCTCCAATACCAACGATGGCTCCATTGCCACCTATTCCCAAAGCCGAGGATATGCAAGCCAAAATACTACAGGAAGTTCAGTCCCTGAACTCCACAGTACAAACCCTGTCTAATGACATGACCATCATGAAAAAGAAGCAGGCGCAACAAGAGTTTCTACCAAGAAGGTCTTATCCTACACCAGCGCTTACTAAAGATCAAGCGGTACAGCAAGGGAGATCATTGGCAAGAAATGTCGTGATTGACGAAGCTCCGAGCACTTCCGACTACATACATTGGTGCTCCACGTGTAATGACCCTCACGAAGAGAATACCTGCATGCTGCACCAGCACTATGTACAAACGCTGGCGGGTAGTAGTCACGGTGGTCAAGTCAACATTATCAGGCAAATGGATCAGAACCTGGTAATTGGTGAAGAAGAGCAAGTTTCAGTCCTTACCAGAGAAGGAAAAAGGCCAATGGAGGTAGATGTTGTTCAAATGGCCCCCTTAAAGGTGTATGCTCACCGCGAGAAGGGACAACAACCTTCCCAGGCCCCAAGCGAAGCTCCTCACCCTGCACCAGTAAAAGAGAAGGCCCAACAGGCCCCTGCAAATCCACCTCAGGTGGAAACCAAAGAACAAGCTAGGGAGAAGCTTAAGCTTCCTTCGCTGACCAAGCGACAAAGGGTCGAAGCCACGGAGCAGTATCGCACCAGGTATGAGGCGAAAAGGGAACCTGAGGTGCACAACTCCCTAGTTTACAACATCGTAGATGAGCTGAAGAAAACTCCGGCCAAAATCAGTTTGTATGACGCATTGCAGCTACCCGGACAAGTGGACTTGCTGCAGGAATCTTTGAAGACAACTAAGGCGAGAAAGTCAGCACCGCTTGCCCTAGTGCAAACCCTATCCACGTCCATTACAGGGAAGAACAGGCCACCGCCATTCTACCTGTCTCTACAGATGGAAGGGTATGTTGTACACAACTGTATGATCGATTCCGGGGCCGCGACGACAGTCATGCCCAAAGCAGTGTGCGAGGAAATAGGAATGGAGTACACGCGAAGCAGCCACGGCGTGCTCCAACTGGATGGTACTCCTGTGAAGACTGTAGGTGTAATTAAAGATATACCTATCCGACTGCACAAAATGCCTCAGATCACGGTTATACAAGAGGTGGTAGTCGTCGACCTAGAGCCATATTTTAGCATGTGCCTGTCGAGGGAATTTACAGCGAAGTTGGGAGGATACCTATCCATGGATTACTCGCATTTAGAGATTCCATTCAAAGGAAGGAAGATAAAAATCTACAATGAGAAACCTTCTACATTCCTCGTACAGAAGATGTCTGAAGAAGAGAGCAGTGATCCCGTACATGCGATAGTGGAAGGGATAGAGCAGGTGGACCTGGTCGAAGAATCCCTTGCACAGTTGAATTGTGAAGATGAGTTTTCATTGGCAGATTTCAATGCCATGATAGAAACGGAAATGGGATGCTATGCCATCACCAAACCAGAGAAACACACCAAGCCAGAAGGTAAAATATGTGCCCAAGAAGAACTATGGAAATTGTTCTTCGATGGCGCCCGATGCAGGAATGGCGTTGGGGCAGGAATACTTTTAGTATCACCATCAGGGGAGCAAAAGGAATATTGCTACCGGTTGGTTTGGAGCTGCACCAACAACGCAGCAGAATACGAAGCTTTATGCCTGGGACTGAAGAAAGCAGAAAAGTTAGGCATAAAACATCTCCAAGTCTTCGGAGATTCAGAATTGGTATGCAATCAGGTCACCAACAAGTGCATTTCAAAGAAGCACTATCTCAAAGCATACCGTAACAGGGTATGGGACTTGTTTGACCAATTCGAATCGCTTAATCTGCAGTCCATTCCACGCGAGAAGAACAGACATGCCGATGTCTTGGCATCCATCGCAGCTAGATATTCTCCAGCAGACGACATGGTGCATAAACCCAAAGCTGTGAGGATGATTTACAGGCCCTCTGTACCAGACAGAGATATGCATTGGCAAATTTTTGATAATGATGAACAGATTGTGAATTTTTTGATCCAAGAAGCAGCCACGGTCGAAAGAAGAAGCCCGGATGATGAGGAATATGAAGGGCTAGTTCAGTTGAAGAACAACCACGTCCCAAAGGGGTTAATTACTCTGGAAAGCCTCTTCGATCAAAATGATCGAGCAGTTTCCCATAGGATCAAAGTCAACGCGAAGCAGTATCAGGATTTGGAGCTCGAATCCGGGAAAGTGATAAAAGTCGGAACAGATTGCACTTCGGAAGAGCTAGAACAGATCCGGTCTTTGTGCAAAAGGTATCCTGACATAGTAGCATGGTCTTACCAAGACCTAAAGGGATACGATCGGCAATTGATCCAGCATACAATTGAGTTGCAGGAGGGGATCAAACCTTTCCGGCAGAAGCAAAGGCCTGTTAACCCAAAGATCGAAGTCCTGATGAAAGCCGAGCTCCTGAAGATGCTTGAGGCGAAGATAATTTACCCCATAAAGCATTCCTCTTGGGTAGCGAATCTAGTCCCTGTTAGAAAGAAGAATGGAGATATACGACTATGCGTAGATTTTCGCAACTTAAATCAGGCTTCGCTCAAAGATCATTACCCTCTCCCGCAGATTGATCAAATCTTGCACTCAGTGGCTGGGGCTCAACGCTTCTCCCTACTTGATGGCTTCTCAGGATATAACCAGATCTGGGTTAGGGATGAAGATCAGCACAAAACGGCATTCACTACCAAGTGGGGAACATTTGCTTATCAGCGAATGCCATTCGGCCTTTCGAATGCAGGAGCCACTTTTCAGAGGGCTATGGATTTAGCTTTCGGTGAACTGTTGAATAAGGTCATTGTCATCTATTTGGACGACATGACCGTCTTCTCCCGAAGAAGGGAGGATCATCCTTTACATTTGCAGCAGATATTCGAAAAATGCCGAGAGTTTGGCATTTCAATCAACCCAAAGAAGTCCATATTCGCAGTCAATGAGGGAAAATTACTGGGACATGTGATATCAGAGAAGGGTCTCGCCGTAGATCCTGACAGAGCTGAGGCTCTCTTGAAGCTCCCACTCCCGGTGAATAAGAAGGGACTTCAATATTTTTTCGGCCAGATCAACTTCGTAAGGAAGTTTGTTCCAGATTTCGCCCAAGTCATTAAGCCAATGTCTGAACTCTTGAAGAAGGGCGCTGAATTCATCTGGACAGATGAAAGGAAAGAGGCATTTGAAGAGATTAAGGCCCGAATCGCTCAGGCGCCAGTCCTGACTAACCCTGACTACAATCGAGATTTCATCCTATATGCTATAGGAGAACCCGAAAGCTACGCTGCAGTCCTGACACAGAAGGGGGAAGATGGCGAAGAGCGCCCCATCGCGTTCCTAAGTCAAGTAATACACCCCCATGAAGAGAAATACAACTTCATAGAAAGACAGGTGCATGCCGTAATGAAATCCCTGAGGAAATTCAAGCACTTCATTTCTCAAAGTCGGGTTACAGTATTCGTCATTCATCCCGATGTGCGCAACTTCGTTATCCAAGGAGAGTTGGGTAGCAAAAGAGCTGGTTGGGTCAGCAAAATACAGGAGTTTGACATCGAGATTAGACCCACAAAATTGGTTCGCGGTCGCGCGCTATGTCAGGAGCTTGCGAAGAGCGTAGCGGCCGAAGTGACAGCTTGTCAGTGGGATGACTCGGCAGCAGAAGGGTGCTTCGCAAATCAAGAAGAAGATGAGAAGGACTGGGTCAGTGAGATAGTTGAATATTTCAACACCGGGAGATGTCCTCCACATTTGAATGCTTCGCAGCGAAGACACTTCAGGATGCGGTCCCTCCGATACACATTACGTCCCGAAGGCCTATTCTTCAGGAATATTGATGGCGTTCTTCTTAGGTGCATAAAAGAAGATGATAAGAAAAGAGTCCTGGGCGAATTCCATTCGGGGTTATCCGGGGGCCACTTCGCAGGAAGAACAACGACATTAAAGATAATTAAGGCGGGTTATTATTGGCCTACACTCTTCGTCGATGCCTTTGCAGTCTGTCGCAGATGCGAGCAATGTCAGAAGTTCGCCGGCCGAAGCAGAAGTGCTCCTATGCCCCTCCGACCGATACAGGTAGAAACGCCCTTCCAACAATGGGGGTTGGATTTCATAGGAGTTATATCGCCGAACTCCTCCGCAGGACATAAGTTCATCCTGACTGCAACCGACTATTTCACTAGATGGGCCGAAGCAGTACCCACGAAGCATGCCGACCAGGAAACCGTCATTGCATTCCTAGAAGGTTTGATCACCCGGTTCGGCATCCCGGAAGCAATAGTAACGGACAATGGTCCTGGGTTCACAGGCGCCAAGATCAACGAGTTCATCTACAAATATGGGATGTATCACAAGGTCTCTTCCAATTACTATCCACAGGGTAACGGATTGGCAGAATCAACTAATAAGACTCTGTTAAGGGTGCTGAGGAAGCTCATAGAGAAGAACAAAAGAACTTGGCACCTCTTCCTAGATCGGGCCTTGTGGGCTGATCGGATTTCTGTCAAAAAGTCAATTAAAACGTCGCCTTACGCCCTGGTGTATGGCAAGGAGGCTATCTTACCAACCCATATAGAGATTCCTGCATTGCAGCTATTGGATGAGGAAGAAGAATTTAGTCCTATGGAGAACAGACTAGCTCAGCTACTGCAGCTGGAGGAAGATCGTGATAAGGCCTACCAGAGCTTCGCTAAGCATGCCCAGATCACCCGAGACTGGTTCAAGAAAAAGTCCTCCGACCGCACATTCAGAGTGGGAGACTTAGTATGGAAGTGGGACTCTTGGAAGGCCAAGCCTGGGAATCATGATAAATTGGACGCTTTCTGGGACGGACCATTCGAGATTGTGAAGGTGAATTCAGCCAACTCCTTCATCCTCAAGGATACAGCTGGCCAGATCTTGCCGATTTCTGTCAACGGCCTTCATTTGAAGGCTTTTCATCGCTGAAACAAAACAAAAAAAAAAAAAAAAAATTTCAAGTTTTTACTTTTGTATGTAAGATTTTTCATTTCTGTATATACCCTATTTCAAGACTGCCAAGGAGTTAAGCTTCACACTACCACAGCGACAAGCACCGGTTCCGCTGAGATTAGCAAGAATCTCCTTCGGGAACTTTATGTGCGAAGTGACTGATGCAAGATGGTTCGCAGCGAAGCACTTTGGCCTAGAAAGAGTCCTCGAAGGACCAAACGACATCAGAATGAAGGCGTGAGAAGTACTTCGCAAAAGGGAGATCGAGCGAAGTAGTTTCCGAAGGGATTTAGCGAACCATTTTTCAAAAGGAACAAGCTTCGGAGGTTAACCCTCCGCGAAGCAAGCAGTGACGCGGCAAGGTAAAAACACTTCGGGCCCGAAGTGTAAAAAATCAGTTCGCACTAGAGGTTCGCCGCGAAGTGTCTTTAGCGCCGGCTTCAACTTCGCCAAAACAATAAGGCGCAAGGCGGGGAGCATTTAAAACGTGTCTTGAAAGACGTGCCGACGGCAACCTAGGGAAACGTTCGGGGCAGGCGATTTTAATGCAAAGGTGGCGGGGCACATCCCGAGAGAATTCAGTTATGAGAAAAGCTCGCGCCCAGGTACGAGGTGGCAGAAGGTTAGGTTTCCAATGCTGGGCAAAATCCTCGAAGCGCATGGGCCCGCGTACAACGCCGCCGTGAAACCAATCAAAAGGCAAAACGACCTCCTCCGTCCGAGTTGTGAATTTAATTTTGGCAGGCGCCATAAATAGAGGTAGTTGCCTTTTGGAGCTATAAAACTCAAGCCTTAGCAGTAAAAAGGGTGTTCGCCTGCTGATTAATGCAATTTTAAGAGCCCTAGCCGATAGCCTGCATTTCTCCTGATTCTTCGCGTCGAAACTCTCTGCGTCAAAAGACTCTGCTGTCGTCAAAATTCAGAATGGGGAAGAAGAATTCTAAGGAGAAGAGGAAAGAGCCTGAGGTAGCAGGCCCAGAGAAAACAAAGAAGGGCAAAGAAGAGAAAAAGCACAGACCTAAGAGGGTCGACCTCAACCTCCGCCCCGAAAAGCAAGCCGTAGAGGAAAGGGAGGATTCAGAAGAAGAGCAACTTGCAGAACCACCAATTGATGGGTGGGAGAAAATAAGGGACACCGAACTTTCAAAAAGCGTGGCTGAGCTCCGATACACTATCGAGTTCATGAAAAGCCGACTCTCCGCGGAGAACAAGAGAGCCGCTGCTTATTATTCGCAGATATACTGGTATCTGACCCCGCCCGCGCACCATTGTCCCGAATTGATCTGTGCCATCGCGCAAAAATACCAGCCATCCACCAGACAAGTGTTGGACGCCGCGGGCAATAAATTGTTTACAATTTTAAAAGAGGATGTACAAGGAGCTTTCGCGCCACAGCAAGGGCCGCCCAAGGGCTATTCCGTTCGCAATGTCATCCTGAGCGAACAAATGGAGAGGTTCACTACCTCCAGCTATATTATAAAATTTCTGAGCGAGAACCTCAAGGACGGACTTCCTTCAGGCAAGCTGCCCCAAATGCCTCTCCCCCTGAAGGATTTCAAGAGCACAGACATTTTCTCTATCATTGCGTGGGTCGCGGGCCTGTCTACCGATGCTTCGGTGCACCCCTGGCAAGTGTCACTGGCCGAATGTATTTCACGAGGGGAGTTTTATGCCCCAGATGCGTCAAGGCCGAACACTAACCCGGTCTTCTTCGACTGGGCGGAATGGGTGGCCCGGACCTTGCATACGCGGCTAGTCAGCATGAAGAATGCTGGGACGGGTCAGTATTTTGGACCTTGCTCTTTCCTGGTTTGGCTCTTTTTCTATCATGTCCACAAGCATTTCCCCCACATCGCCATTACTTCAAGCGGCAAGGACGGAACTCCTCTGCCGGTGTATCAGTGGACTCCCCTCCTGGCGAGGACGGAGTCATATTACGTTTTCAATCAGCAGTTTCTAGGACCTGCTATTTAGCTGTTGCAGGGTTCTTGCCCTCGGGTGCCCATCAGCCTAAGGGACAAGGTGGTTAAGGAGGAAAAGGGAGACGTTTTTCAATTGACGCAGGGGCTTGTGGTTCGCCTGTTCGGATTCACGGGGAAGCCCTTCCTACTGCCCGTTTACCCCTCTGAATACCAGTTCGCGTTGGAGGTCGCTCGGCAGAGCGACGCGACAAATGTCATTTATGGCCACGGCCGAAAATGGGCACCCACATGCGACTTCCCTTTCAAAATGGGAGTAATTGAGGTGTTTGCCCTGAAGCAACATGTATTCTTGGAGGAGAAGCTTGCCGACTTCGGTTTGCTGCAGATTCCTCAACGGTGGTGTTACGACCCCTTGGGGGTGATGAGGGATCACCTCCGATTCAAAAATTTTCATGTCTGCCCTCACCCGGAGATAGTAGAACAAAGGAACAACCCCAATGGGAGAGATTTGGAGTGGCACTTGGAAAGAATGAAGACCTTACCTCCCTGGCATGAGTTTTACTCCATGGAGGTCGAGTATGATCCAGTTCGGCACCCCTTCCCAGGCCCAGACTCCACCTTTTGGAGAAAAATGAAAGATGATTTGAGGGAGGAATTGAAGAGTTGGGGCGAAGAACAATTGAAGGAGTGGTGGATAATGAGAGTCCATCGCCAGAAGCAAAAATCATACGGACTCTTGGAGACAGATAGAGACTTCGCAATTTTCTACGAAGCCAACGCTGGGTCTTGGAAGCCCATCTCCTTCGCCGACTTCGTTCCCCCCAGTGCCCCAGGTTCGGGCGAAAGCCCAAAGAGAGCTGACGATGCTTCTGAACAAGAGGAAGAAGAGGAGGCAGCGGCGACACCACAAGAGTTGCCTCAGGAACCTGTTGGAGGTCATGACACGAGTGCCGCGGGGTCGGCGCAGCAATTAGAGAAGGGGGAGAAAAGAAAAAGAAAGAAATTGGAGCAAGTCCAAGTGCCTCCGACTCATCCGAAGCGACCACGTACCAAACCTCCAGGTGCGTCTGGCGAACAGCCTGTAACAGGCTCAGAGGTGAATGTTGAAGGGACAACGTCGCAAAGGGCTGAGGTAGTTGCGGAGGTAGACGTCATCGATGTGGAGGAACTCCTCCAAACGGAAGGGGGCCTTGAAGAAGAAATCATGGAGGTCGGAAGTACCGAAGGTGAAAAAGAACAAGAGCCGACCACGCAGGAAGCTACCACTTCTGCTCTATCGAGAGAGCACGCAGGTACGCATTCCTCACCCTTTACCTTGGTTTCTCAAGTCATGTCCACTACGGTCCCGGCCGAAGGTCCCCATCAGTCTCTCCCTCTCTCGGATAAATCTCCCCTGGAAATTCAGTCACCCCATCGCATGGTGCCCCTCGCCACCACGAGTTTGCCTCGCGATCCCGCCAGCCTCACAAGCATATCCACCCCCTTCGAGTCGTCAGGCCGGGACAGGTCCATGGATACCACTTCGCTCTCCCACGCCACCATCCCCTTGGTATTTAGTCAGGGCGAAGGTAGTACTCCAACTCCGAACCCCGACTCCCGCTCCCCCGTCACACACGGCGTTGTTTCTCTCGCCGAAACTCCCACCACACCCGTCGCCGAACCTACTGGTGAGGCATCCCCTGTACATTCATTATATTTGTTCACCCCCTTGGCTGGAGACCCAGCCTCATTTGAAACAGAATTGGCTATGATCAAGGAACGTCCTCTGGCAGAAAAGCTGCTCCAAGCCCGGCAGAACACTGACAAGATGCTGAAGGAGGCAAGGAAAAAGAGAGGGCGCTCTCTAGCAAGAGTAGAAAAGTGCGCTGTATTCGACCTAAAAGGCGGAAAGCTGCATAAAGTAAAGAAGGTTCCTAAGGTCCAAAAGCCCCTGGACGAGATGACCCCAGCGGATTACGACTATCAGGAGAAGTCCAAGGACCTGGAGCACTTGGATGTAGATAATGAATCTGCATCTATGCATGTGAGAATAGAAACATTCCGCGCACATGCTAATATCGCCAATCAGCGCCGGTATGAAGCAGAGAGCGCCAACATTAAGTTGGAGGAGGATCTAGCCAGGACCCGCTCTAAGCTAGAGGACGCGGAGAAGCAGTGCGAGCAGATGAAAAAGGAAGTAGACGCCTTGAAACAGCAGGTAGAACAACTGCAGGGTACAACTGAGAATCAGAGCAAGATACAGGCCGAAGCTGAGCTAAAGGCCAAAGAGTTTGAAAGCAGGATCTTGCAGATGCAGCAGCAGTTGTATGAGAAGGAGAGCCTAGAGCTGTTTGATAGAGGCAGAATAAAAGAAATCCGCTCGCACCTGCTTAAGAACTTCAGATCTCGGGCCTCCAGTGCCCTGTCAATTTTGACTTATATCACCGAAGCCCAGTATGCCGCTGCCCAAGAGGGACCAATAGTGGATGAGATTATACAAAAAATTAGAAGCCGACTCAAACTGGCTTTTGAGGTTCAAAGTATCAAATATCAGGACTTGCAGGTCGCCGCTATGAGTCGGACAGCCAGAGATTGGTCCACAGCCCAAGCTACAGTCCGCGCCTTCTTCTCCAAAGTGAGGAAAGCACAGAAGGCGAAGGACCTCATGGATGTATTTGAACACGAGCAACGCACATCACTGGGGTATTTTCAAGATCTCTCTGCATTAGGTTTCCCAAGTTTCACTGATGATGATGGGAACCTTTTGACTAAGGAAGAACTCAAGCCGGCTTGGCTCCTCTTTGAGAGTGACGTCTCAGAGATAGACGAGTGGGAGGAGCCAATCACAGAAGGGCAAGTCACGGATTTTATTCTGAGACATTGCAAAATCGCGGCCTGCCTAAATGATCTGAGCACAAGAGCCAAACATGCCGACATAGGGCAAATTGATCGGTTCCATGTTCTGGTCAAAGCGCTACAAGACCAAGAGCCATTTCAGAAAGGTGCCTGGGCTCATGTTCGCCGAACCATGGAACGCATCCGCGATCGCCTTCCCCCACCGCCGCAACAAGAGACCACGCCGGAAGAGGAAGAAGAGGAAGAAGAAGAAGAAGAGGTAGCTGTGGAAGCACCCCCAGAAAGACAAAGAGGAGAAGGGTCTGGAGGCAACTCTGGCCCAACGGATTAAGGCTGAGGGTTCTTGCACCGAGGCGAGCTCGTTGCCCCGCGAGCCGCCAAGAATGTTGACAATTTTTGTCACATTGCCTAGAGGGGTAGTAAAAATCAAAAATTTTGTGAAGTGTTTCTTTTTATGAATTTGTTCCCTTGTTTATAGAAAAACATTTTTTAAGCATTGCAGCAATTTTGGCTTTCATTGCCATCCCCCTTGTACATAGAATAGGATATACAAGAGCTTCGCTACTGAGCAAGCTAAGTTTAGGAGCTTCGCAGAAAAAGAAAGACAGCTTCGCCAAGAGAAGGAAAGCAAGGAAGTCTAGATCGCGGTCCAAGGTCGCTAAGGCATGAAAAGAGCTTCGCACGCGAAGCAGCCCAAACAGTTGCTTCGGGCGAAAACTTTGCGAAGCGGGATTCAAAAAAGTTCAAGCATTGGAAAACTGCTTCGCTAAGAAATCAGCGAAGCATCCACTTCGGGCCTCCCTACTGGCGAACCATTTCTACTTCGCCCAAAGTTGTCGCGAAGCATCTACTTCGGATAACTTTCGTGCGAAGCGCTTTCACCCGAAGCGGTAGTGGCCCGTGAAAGAGCAGAAGATTTTTCCAAGGCAAAATTGCACTTCGGCCGAAAAACCCCCGAACCACGGCTTTGAAGAAGGTTCGCGGCGAAGCATTTTGACAACTCATCAGCGAAGCATCCACTTCGGGCAGGGAACCTCGCGAAGCAGCGTTTGACATGCCTTTCCAGCGAAGCAACAAAAGATTGAAAGCCCCGTCTTGAGAAGGGATATCTGCTTCGGCATTTAACATCTGCGAAGCCATTTTGAGAGGCTCCTTCGCGCGAAGTGCATGACCGAGGAAGATGGATCTGCTTCGGCTTATATCCATTGCGAAGCAGGGTCGCGAACTGGAAATTGGCGAAGCACTTTAGGGGCACGCACTCCAAGCCCGGGTATTTTTCCGAGGCAATCAAGTGCCTCATAAATGAATTTTTACGTGCCCGAAAGACTCGGGGCTCATTTTTGGCAATCTGAAAGGAGGTATCAGTCTCAGAAGGAGAGCCCGGCGGACATGGCGGCCACTCGAGCTCCGCACCCGGAGGAGCCTAGGACGAGTCAGGCGGCTCATAAATGCGAATTTCCCCGGCTGACCCGGTCGCAGCTGCTAGTTATAGAAAAGGATTTGAGAGCTCAGTCACGGGAGCAGCGGGAGCCGACTTCTCAGGTTTTCGAGGATGTACTCCTCAATTTTGTGCATTGATGGCTTAGAGGGTCGGGTCCTCTATAAAAACCCAGGCATTGTAATGAAAAAGGGGGGGAACTTTCTGCTAGAAAGCTGCTGTAACTTGATTTCCTGCAATTAATACTAAAGAGCTTCGGGCCTCATTTCTCTCTTGTATGCTGCCTTCTGTGATTATTTCTGTTATCTCCTTTCTTCATTTGCATACTGTAATTCTGAATTCTGGATTTAGGTGTGCGATTGGGGATAGAACCCTGGAATTTTCCCGAAGGATACATAGGGGAGAGAACGCTGTAATAGTTTTCTTGTATGCTGCTTGTGGATAGTGTTTCTGCTATATTCACTCATTTCCTAATCGCCGTAATTCTGAAGTCTGGATTTCGACGTAAGGGGAAGGGTAATCCTGGAACTCGTCCAGAGGATACATAGGAAGGCTAGTACTGTGTTCATTTTATTTTATTCTTGGTATTCATTGCTGCTATTTCGAGTTGTAGCCAGTAATCGTGCTGCTGGTTCTTTCCCTCTTAAATCCATCGATATTTCTTCCCTTACTCTGTTTATTTCTTTCCTGCACCCTTACTATTTTTATCTCTTTCCTGCACTCTTAGCTCAAAACACCAAGTAGTTTAGTAAAGGAGCCGGCCTTTCTCCGGAGATTGGCACGGGGGCATCTCTTCCCCTCGGCCTTTCAATGTTGGTCCAGGTCTAGGGCGCGTACACTTCCCAAAATCCTTTCCTGTGGCAGATTTGATGACCAACAGTCACATGGCCTCTTGGTTCTCAATGGGATTCCTTATTTTCCTAACTCCTCCAAGTTCACTTGTTTTCCACATGTGGGAGGTGCGAGTGTGGTTGACTATGTCATCACCAACAAGACTTTGCTTTTTGATATTCACAGCTTTCAGGTATCTAGTCAGCTTCCCTTGGCTGATCATGCAATGTTGATTTTCTCCTTGAATTCCTCCTCTTTCACCACTTCATCTTTTCCTCCTCCATCACCCAATCCTACCAACCATCCTATGATTTATTTTGATCCGTGTTTGGCTGATTATTATGCTGCTCGTCTCTCAATTGATGTCCCAATACTACTCTCTTAATTCCACCACCACAACAACCAAATATGAATTTTTGTCTCATACATTACGGGATGCAGCTCTTGACTCCTTTCCCCACACTCTTCCTCAACCAAAGCTTGTTTTTTGGATTGGTGCTTACCCCATGAACCGTTGGTATGATGAGGAATGTAATTGCATGCATTGAAAGCTCTGTTTTGCTCTTATCCATGATCCTCTAACTATATCTTCCACTCGAAGGGAATATAAATGCCTCATTCGATGTACGGAGAAAAAAGTTTCTTGTTGCTATGTGTTGTGAGCTTCTAGATGCTCTTCATCACTCTCCCAAAGCCTTTTGGTGCACTCTTCTTCCTAGGAAGCCCCATCCCATATGCATCAATGTCAAGTCTTGGGTATCCCATGCTAATTCTTTATATAATATCCCAAGGCAGCCCACCATTCATATCTCTCTCCCCCAACATCATGTCACCTCTTCTCTTCAGGAGACATCAAAAGAGATATACATAAATTAAGCACTAGCAAGGTTGTTGATTTTGAGGGATTTCAGGCTGAGTTCTTGAAGTATGGTGTTGAAGCTCTTGGCTATCCCATCGTAGAATTATTCAATGAGGTTGTTTGTTCTAGGTTCCCCGCCTCCAAGTCACATCATATTATCCACCCCATATACAAATCTAGGGACTATTCAGATCCAAATAACTACAAAACTATCATGATTGGGCAGGCATTTGCTATGCTTTATGCAATAATTTTGAAGATGAAACTCTTAGAATTGTTGGATCAAGGCAAGCTCAGAGCAAGAAGGCAGGCTGGTTTTAGAAGGGATCATCAAACTATTGATCATGTTTTCACTCTCAGAGCTATTATTGAGGAGGCTTGCCAACTGTCCTCTAAAGTGTTCTGTTGTTTTGTTGACTTTAGAAAGGGGCCTTTGACATCATTCCTAGGCATCTTTTATTTCAAAGACTACATGACATTGGCATCTTAGAGCTTTTTATCACTGCTATGAAGAAACTATATTAGGTAGTTATTGGCTTTTTTTAGACAACTTGTGGTTTCTCAAAGGATGTCCAGAGCACAATTGGCGTCAAAGAAGGCTGTCCTCTTTCTCCTTCACTCTTTGGGAGCTACATTGATGAGCTTGAAGAATTTATTTGTTGATACATACATTTTGATGATGGTTGCTTTCTACATCATGTCTTGATAGCTGTATTGTTTTTGCAAATGATGTCATTCTTATTGCTCATACTCCTGAGGGCCTACAAAGACAGTTGGATGCTCTTGCTTGCTTTTGTGACTTAAAACAGTTGGCAATCAATCTTAGCAAGACTAAGGTGATGATCTTTAATGCATCAAAGAGTACCCTATCTAAGTTTCAGTTCTTCTATAAGGGTGAGTCCATTGAGATCACCACTGCTTACACCTACTTGGGGGTTTAGTATATAGGTCGCTCCATCTCAACCTCTTAGTCCTAAGTTAGCCTTATATATTAAGCATTTCATGAGGATTAAGAATGGTATTATTACTCATCCTAATTATGTTGAGCGACATTGGACACATAACCTTAGGATTCCTCTTGGTCAACTCAGAGTATGCTCACATCAATTGCGAGTGGAGACTAACCACCATATTCCTTGAGAGGATAGGGTATGTCTTCTTTGCTCTATTTGAGAGGTGGAGACTAAAGAACATTTCATCTTCAGGTGTCCTATTTATTATGAGATTCGAGGGAGGTACTATTGCTTGCATAGAGACTCGGGTGGATCACTTGCCACTTTTTTCAGCTATCTTGAACAAAGATGCTTGGCTCTTTACCTCAGGGAAGCTGACTCTTCGACATGGGTTATTACAGGGGAGATAGACTACTACTTGACTAATTTCCATATTCTTTCATCGTATCTTTGTAGTCGAGAGTAATAAGTGCTCATTGGAAGCTACAATTATCTAAAATATTAATGACAGATCTGTGCGCCCTTTTTAGCTTACAAGAGTGGCTACTAGGGCTTCAGTTCTTTCTTCTTACTTGCGATAGGACAAGACTATAGTTCTTCGGCATCGAGTTTTGGCCACCCCTCACATACTGAGGAATTGTCCACAGGTGCAACTCACTAGTTTCTTTCTTGTCCTCTTCTTTTGGTTCCACATCCATGGATGCTAGGAGAATCTTGAGGGATCGAACTCCTTGTCCTTCCAGGATTATCCGACCAAGCCGTCTTAGTCCTGGCCATTCTTTTGGGAGCATCATTATATCTTGTGTTGGCCCTTTTGGGATAGTTGGTGACAATGATGACTGTGCTTCTACTTTACATCCCACTATAGATTAATGGTGGTGCTTGGATCCATTGGAGCTCCTTTCTATCTTTGTTGTACCTCAACTTCTAGATCTCTCTTAATCATTTCTTTTAGCATGTTTTGGTTTATCCATTTTGGGTAACCCTCGAGGCTATAATTTTATGCCATACAATTGTTACACTTTAGAGTAGTTTACCCTAGATTTTTCACTAGTTTAGCTTATTTTCGTAGTACTTTGCAATTACTACAATGCATTGTAATTTGAAGCAGTTCTTTTCAATGAGTCCCATTGGCCTACTTTGGTCCTCTGTGGACATTAATGGAATTATCTTATCTAATCTCTAACTATAAACATGTTTGGGTGGGGGTTGACTCTCTAAATGGCTGGTCTTTAATAAAACAAATGCCTCATAGCGGCTAGTTGCTGCAGTTGTAATTTTTGTTGTTTCCAGAATTTTGGGTATTCCTAATGCAATAGCAAGCTTGTGATTAGGCTTTACCATGTGCAAATGCTGATGTTGACGATAAATTCAACCTTAAGCATGCTGTGGGCATCCTTCATTTTTGTTGTGTATTAGAGTAACCTTAATTGCTGCTTATTTCAAGTTGGTGTGTATACGTGCACGTGCATGCGCGCGCACACACAAAACACTGACTGAATAGGAACCCAAGCTGATGGGGTTAGCTGAGGGTAATAGATTGAAAGATACAAATATGTAAATACCCTCGTTTCCATTTACACAAACTGAGCCTATAAAGAATAAATGAAAGAGATTGATGTACATTGCCCCTTAAATAATTATAGAGGGAAATAATAAACATTAAATAAAAAGATGCAAAAAGACTCATCTCAATGGCAGAACAAAACAGAGCCATGCACCCAGTTATGCTCACATCATGCTGAGGGCAGTCAAATATGCAGGGGCACATCACTTACCTTTCAAGACAACGACACATTAACTTAACACATACGGTTGTTAGCCCTATAGGTTGGAAAACACCTTGCCAATAAGTGTTCAGTATGTAATGAGGACTCTGATGCTACTTGACTGTCACTAGAGCAAACCATTGAATTCAGACTGTGTTAAGAGAAAGTAGTAAAGGATTTTATAGTTTCAAGCTATAATCCAGCAAAATCATTTATTTCTCTAAACACTACTCTGTGATCAAACCCTCCAGCTGTAAAGATAAAGCTACCTGTGGAAAACATAATAATGATGTGTTCGTCTGTTATAATTACAGAAGAGACATGCCTTTCACTGAATACATTGTTCTAAAGGGCTTGTATGTCTTCAAATTGTGGGCAATACTCTCAGTGGACCCAACAACAACTGCCAATGAGATGAACAAACAGACAATGCTCAAAATCTGCACGTGTCCACTTATTCGAATAATATGGGATCTGGTTTTCAAGGATGTATATTTCCACATGAAAATACAACCCAAGGGCTAGAAATCCACATCACCTAAAATGTCCACCATATTGTTGAGGAACGGCAGTGGCATCAACATAAATGTGATGATCACAAAAAATGTCCACCAAACCCATCTGAAAAGGGTGAGCTTGTACTTAACATTGCATTCCATGTGAATAACCTAACTTTTTGGCTATGTGTGGATGCACCAGTTCTGAACGAAAGCATACAGAGGTTGAACAAAGACTCGCAAATACCAAACGCCAATCATTGCATGCCTAACATTTTTGACTGTAGTGTTTAATCTGGTCATAAAGTGTATATGTTTTTTCCAACCCATTATTCGAGAATTGCATATGCTGAATATTGATTGAGTAGATGCTTTTGTAGTTAACTTGGCACAAAAATAAGTTGAACTGTCCAACTTATACCTTGTGCTGCAAGTGATTTTATGGAGTTGGACCTCTGATGCAAAACTAAGTTTTAGTTGATTGAAACTCTTAATACTTCAACTGGAGAAGCTAATATTTTTCAGGGATATTCTAGTTGGATTGTTACTGTATCAGATTGTCCATTTGATTATTGTCTCGATGGCAGGTGCAGATTAGCAATATTTAAAAAGGATCTATGTGGTTCTTGTCAGAAACTAGAGTTTGGTACTTAGTGTAAGTGTAAAATTAAGAATAATATGAAAGGTTGGCAATTTTGACATTGTTAACCTTGAAAATTAAAAAAAAAGTTTCATCATGGAGATAATATTTATGTGCAGATATCAATTCTGTCTTTTAAAGGTGTAACCTAATAGAGGAACTTTTACTGATCATCATAAGACTATCCTATTCTCTAGATCTCACCAGGAAAAATTGAAGTAAAGTATATCCGCGAAAGAATATGGTTAGAATAGAGTCGCAATCTATACTATCCACTTATAGCTTCCTAAAAGGAGTCATTCATTTGGTTAAAACAGAAAGGGAAAAATTGCAAGAAGAAAATTATTCTAAACCATTCCCAAAATATTTGCAGGAAATCAGCACCCTTGGTTCCTCCCCCATTCCCACTCTTCCAATTTTTCTTCCTTCTTCTTCATCATTGGGTTGGCCAATTTGTTTATTTTCAGCATGGAAATTATTTTGCTTATGCTGTGATTTTCAAGGACACCTGTATAACAATTTCTCTAGGAAAATGTAAGATTTCAAAATCTATTTCAACCGCATAAAAATGGACATGTGCATCTGACAAGTCAAAATTTACCTTAACATTGTACATACACACATTGTTGAATGGTAAAAAGCAAGGACTTACGGTCCAATAAGCAGGTTATTCTGCCTTATTATTACTCAAACTCGTTTAGCTCACATGTTCCCTGCAAATCTAGAGACACATCCTGACTGCCTATAGCGGGAGGAAAAAACGCAATAGGATTATGCAGTCAAACCCCATCCACAGTGGATGTGGTCAAAATCCAAATATACTTCATTCGAAACAATTTGATATGCATGTCAAATTCTTTCAGGGAGTTCAACAGCTGAAATGTTAAATAGCTTTTTAAGTTGAAGAAATACTGTCAAGGACAGTGGCATATTCTGGCTACCTCTTTCAAGCCTATTGATACGTACTGAGAAAAAGAGGAGCAGAGGAAGAAGACTTCATTGAAATTATAATGAGCATACTAATTATAATAGCTTCAGAGGTGTCCTCAAAAGGAATTTTTGGACTAACATAGGATTATGTTTAAAGAGTTTTCCGAATCTACTAGTGGTATTGCTTCCTTTATTTATACTCTGTCATATGCTTAAGCTTTTGCACATGTAGACTGCTATGATGTGAACATCAGTTTTATATAAAATAAATCAAATTTATAACATTAAATTTGTTCTCATAACAATTGCCATATTATTTTTGTCAATATTTGAACTGCCACTTAAGATTCCTTTTCACTTAGTGTTTGTCTATTTAGTCCATTTCTTTTTAGATACAAAGCTGACAAAATGTACGAGTTATATAGGCATTATGAAAATGAGATTAAATAATATGCTTATGTGGTAGTTCAAAGGCTTTGGAGAAAATTCAAGAATATGATTATAATAATCTAGATCTGTGGCCACTTGAAGTTCCTTTTCAATATTGTTTTCTTAGCATCTCATTTATTAATGTATGCAGCAAAGTAATTAAAGAAAAAAGTGGACCTGTGAACCTGGTTTTGGAAAGGCCTGTATTTCCTTTTCCAATTCAACACTTTCCTCTAGCAAAAAATCCAGAAGCAACATATAACCGTGGTAGAGTCCCAGTTGTTACATGGGATAAAAATATGCTGGCGCCAGATCTTCAGGCAGGATCTGGGGTAGATGGACACACTGGGTTTGTCTTATACTCCTCAGAGTTCCTTAATCCAAAGGGATGGAAAACTCTTGTAAGTTTCCCAAACAATGGAGCACATGGTTCACAAGCACATATCCACTCAACAAGCAGAGTGACGGCTGTTCAACCATCAGATGAAATTGTTGCTTTATTTACAGAGGAAGATTCTGACGGAGTGGAATGGACCTATGGGAGTTTCCCTGTCGAGGAATATATAAATGCACTTAATCGAGCTGAAGGAGAGTTGTCTTACAATCATTCTCTAGGCATGAGATACACAAAGGTGATGTATATTTTTTTTGTTTCTGCAGTAATGATTTTATACATCCAAAAATAAGATTATTGTCCATGATTAATTTCTTGCTACAATCTTTCGTTTCATAAATTGCTAACAAGTTTCCAATATATTGTAGTTATAATGAACGAGGAACAAGACTTGAAGCATCCATATCCCCTGTTTTCCCAGCATCTGTTCCTAAGAAAGTAAGATCATTCGTAGAACTATAATCTCTTAAGACAGTACCCAGTGACAAGACTTGAAGCATTAGTACCTCCCAGTTTTCCTTAATTAGTGTAAGTGTGCATATCTTAATAATCCCCCATTGATCCCATTATGGGACTTGAGTGGTTTATAAGGTCTATTAAGAGGAACAAGGTAGGAGCTCACATCATCAAACATTTGCAATGACGAGGAATGCAAAATCATATATATAAGATTTGATTTTGTCTTAGCACACACCCTTGCCACATCCCTCTTCATCCATAGTGAGTATTGTTGTCTCCTGATTTTGAAGAAACTTGAGTTTCTCATTTCCAATGGATACCCTAGGGCCTATATAACTCCCCCAAGGCTGTTTAGTGTATCCTTTTCCCATGAAAATCCCATCCCTTTGGCATTCCTCTTCACCCATAGCGAGTATTGTTATCTCCTGAAATTCTAGAGACTTGAATTTCTTGTTTCCAAGGGAAGCGAACTCATGGATACTCTGTATAACTTCCCAAAGGCTTTTTAGTGTACCTCCCTCCCATGTAAATTCCACCCCTTGGCATTCCTCTTTATACAAAGAATAGTGTTGTCTCCTGAAATTCAAGAAACTTGAGTTTCTTGTTTCCAAGAGAAGTCAACTCATGGTTACCCTGTATAACTTCCCAAAGGCTTTTTGGTGTACCCCCCTCACATGAAAATCACCACTTTCACATTAGCCAGGTGCCTTCCTCCATGACATCTTGCCCCATCCTAGCATCTAGGTCACTTCTCTACCTAATTCCTCTTACTTTTCCTCCAAAAGAGCTACGAAAAAGTTTTGAACTAGCAAAGCTATGGATTATCAAGGGCTCCAAGCTGAACTTCTTAGATATGAGGTTAAGTCCCAAGATTATACCATTGCTTCGCTATTCAATGAGATCATCTTTTATGGTTTTCCTCCCTATTCAATTCAGCACATTGATCATCCCATCCATAAAGTTAGAGATTGATGAAATCCAAACAATTATGAAACCATTATGATTGGCACATATTTTGATGGTGAAACCGTGAAAGCTTATAGCACTAGTACCACAATGTTACCAAAAACTTTTTCCATCAAAAAAACCGCACTGTAGAAGCCTCAAATCTTTCTTGGGCACATATTTGCCTATCTAGCCAAAACATATGACATGAAGCACTTTTGAACAGTTTGAGAGTGGTATCTCCACAGCTAGAAGGCAGGCTGGTTTTTTGAGAGCCTTTCAAACTATTGAGCATATCCTAACACTTAGTTCTATCATTGAGGAGGCTCGAACTAGGTCCCCTAAAGTCTACTGTTGCTTAGCCAATATTAAGAAATGCCTTCAATATAGTGCATCACTACATTCTCTTTCAAGGGGCATCTCTAACTTATTCTCATGACTATCATAAGGGTATATGAGATAGTGGTTGGTTGATTCTGAGCAGCCCATTGGTTCTCAAATGAAATTGGGAGCACCATTAGTGTTAAACAAGGATGTCATCTTTTCTTGACTCTCTTTGGCTTATATATTGATGAGCATGAGGACTCCATTTGGTAGCATATTGGAATGGAGAATGGAAGTTTTTACTCCATGTCTTCATTGCCATATTACTCTTTGCTGTTGATGTGGTTCTCCTTGCTCAGTTCTTAGAGAGTTTGCAATTTCAATTGGATGAGCTTGCTTTGCTCTTTGATCTTAGGCAGCTCAAGGTCAACCTTAGTAAGTTTTGTTGCATCGAAACAGATATAGTATCTGTTACAGCTATGGCAAGTTCTCAGGAGCCCCTTTCAAGGATACGACTGGATACATCATTATGAAAATCATAGTTATGGAACTTGGCAGTTTTTGAAAAACTCGCCAAGTCCACACTTGAGTCACAATTCTCGGATTGTTTTGAACTGACTCGGCGAGTATTTTTTGACCAATCGAGTTATTTTTGTTTGACTCGTGAGTCCCATAAAAACAATAAATTTCAATTGAACAAAACCTATTTGGGTGAGATGGTATAGAGGCAAAATAGTGATGAACAACTCAAATATGTTATTATATACAAAATGTTATAAATGCATGCTGAGTACAACAAAGGTTAGGGAAATATATATGTCTCATAGGCTAGGAGGAAGTGAGCACCCTCCTTCATATCCAATTTAATTAAGCATTTATGGACATAACATTCCTTCCCGACTTAAAAATGCTTTGTGGTCAAACCTCTGTTGTCAGACTCGGCCGGACTCCCGAGTACTCGGCCGAGTCCGAGTCCGAGTGGGCTCAGCCGCGCCGAGCCCACTCGGACTCGTTTTTTTCCTGGACTCGGTCGAGTCCAGCCGAGTCCGGGGTCGAGTCCGAGTCTTACACGGACTCGCGAGTCCCGACGTCGGGACTCCGCTGGCCCAACATTTTTACGCAAATATTCGATGACGTTACAGTGCTTCCACACACAAGTTTGGACTGTGTGCAAAAAATCCTCCTGGGCACGCCTTCTGCTAGCGTGACGCCCTCAAGCCGTGAAAAAAAAAACAGATTTTTCTGTATTCCAGAACACGTTTTCTAATCCAAGCCGATAGGGAAACAGTGCTCGTAGGAGATTGCCTTCAGCTGCGTCTCTGTCCCATACTTGGATGAATAAGGTTATACAGCGTCTCATATCAGCAAGGGCTCAGCTTCGCCGCCCCACGCTTTCGCTGGTCATTTCCCAGACTGGACGTCTCCAATAGTAAAAACAAATTAATTTTATTTTTATTTTTTTTAATGGCGCCGAAGTGCAGGTCCGTTGCCATAGGTACGTTGATCACAGACTGTAGCGTCCGTTGCCATAGGTACGTTGATCACAGACTGTAGCGTCCGTTGCCATTGCGTGTTGCAGATCTCTGCCACTGCTACCACAAGGAAATCAAGTCTGCTTCGACTGATGCAGCTTCTGTGTATTATAGAGTCGGCTGGGCGAAATTGACATGCAAAATAGGGAGAGACAATAGAAAGCTCTTCGTGGGCCGAATATCTTCGTGCTGTTATTCACCGAGCATAATATATTTTTGGAGCATATGTAAACTGATATAATATTTAATATAAGATTCTAGGATATAAATTAATTAGGATAAGACAAAATATTAAAACGTTTTTAGTATGACATGAGTGATATGAAATTATAAAACACATATAAAAGAAAAACATTATAATACAGAAATGTTTACACATAAGCTTTTTTTAATAAAAGTTTGTTTATATTAAAAAAATAAAAACCATTCATTTTTAATTTAATTTTATTTTATTAATTGCATATTCTTTATTTAATCTCATGTAAATACTAAATTAGATATATTTAAGCCATACTAAAATATATTAAATAATAAAATATAAGAGGAATAACGTAAACTTTTTAGGTTCAAAGATCAAGCATATCAAACCACCCATATTTTTGGGCCACTATGCATAAAAAAAAATACTTATGTTGTGCTATTGGTCTACTACCGCACGCACTTATAAATATACTTATACATACTTTTTATTTTTTTAAATTCACCTTTTATTTAAAATATATCAGTTCAAGTTGTATTATTTTTTTTTATTGATTTGGTTAGTGTGAAAAACTTTAAACGATTGAAGGTTGAATATTTTTATTTGAGCTATAACCCTAGTAAGGTTGAGAACTAAACTTATTAATAGAAAATTAACATACAACCACACACGCCAGAGTTTGAACCTTGAACCTTTTAAAAAAAAGTAAAAAAAAGTCAAACCTCAGACCTTTATATTGTTCCCTAAAACTCTCAAACTATATTTTAATACTTATAAATATAATATTCCTATATAAATATATATTTATATATAATACCAAGTATTTAAATACATCTAAATATGATACCCAAAAAATGTCTAAACAATGGGGCCAACAATTATATCATCCACACACTCACTAACTTTGGTGAAATTAAATTAATAACTAAGTAAACCTCAGACCTTTATATTGTTCCCTAAAACTCTCAAACTATATTTTAATACTTATAAATATAATATTTCTATATAAATATATATTTATATATAATACCAAGTATTTAAATACATCTAAATATGATACCCAAAAAATGTCTAAACAATGGGGCCAAAAATTATATCATCCACACACTCACTAACTTTGGTGAAATTAAATTAATAACTAACTAGTCCTATGTGTCTTCTTTGTAGACAATAAAGATACTTTGGAGTCTTGGACACGGAAGTGGTGTTCGGCTTTCCTTTTAAGTGATTGTAAAATAGTTTAATAAATATTTAATGGGTTGCTTTTTAATAAATATTTAGAGTTTAGTTACATCTTTCGTTAAGGTTTAAGTGATGTTTAATTTGGTGCTTAATTTCTTATCTGTATAATGTTGAATGTTGAGGTAGTGTGTTAGAATATACTAATAAGTAATATGTGTAAAAAAAACTTATTTTTTCAATAAAAATTTGTTTTTTTTTTAATTTTTTCTTTTTGCCGAGTTTTTGCCGAGTCTTGTCGAGTTTTTTTGCCGAGTCCCAAGTCCAACTCCCGAGTCGATCTTTCCGAGTCCGAGCCGAGTTCGAGTTTTACTACTATGGGTCAAACTATAGAGAGAGTTAAATATATCTTAAGAAAATAGTGGCTTTTCCATGATCCTTCTCAAGGTAAGTTAAGGTAAGTGCTTCCACTTAATTAAGTATTCTGTTATCTAAGGTGTAAATTCTTCATGTGTATTTTGAGAATTCATGTCGGTTCCAACTTGACATATCTCAATC
Source organism: Wollemia nobilis (assembly GCA_028583015.1). NCBI lineage: Eukaryota > Viridiplantae > Streptophyta > Pinopsida > Araucariales > Araucariaceae > Wollemia > Wollemia nobilis. The sequence goes on along the minus strand of JAQPPZ010016946.1, from coordinate 5,786,488 downwards.
AAGATCTGGCAACTCTGTTTGGACTAATCTTCTCTTGTATCTAAAACTGTCCATAGAACTTTGGTAAGAATTTCAATTTTTTTTTTTTTAATTCCTTTCAATGAAATCTACTTGTACTATTGGAGACAAATAAAGATCCACTCTCCTTCTTGAAATCCTTGTTTAGTTTATGTTGAAGCTCTTCTACTTGTATGGCTATGGGACAAGCTCCAAATTCTCCTTGACCATACCGATGGTATTCTGTGATTCCTCAAGAAAGTTGTTAACTATTATAACTTTGATAGTAGTGCTGATATAATTCTTTAGATTCAGAGGTTCATAACCATAGTAGGCAATGAAGGGTGTCATCTTCATAGATATGTGATTGGTGGTGTTGTACCACCATCCTGCAAGATCTAATTATTTATGCCATTGATTTTGTTTATTAGATGGAAAGCAACATAGATAAGCTTCTGAGCACTTATTTTATATTCACAATTTCAGTCTAATCATCTGTTTGCAAGTGATAAGAGATCATGGTCATGGAAATCACAACTTGTTTACATGACTTCTTTCAGGAGTTGCTTGAGAAAAGAGATCATGATTACTTACAATTAGTTTTGGAAATATGCAGTTTGTACACGTTGAATGTAAGCTTTTGCCAATTCTGTTATCTATCCAGCCTCATTCATTCCCATAAAATGGCATGCTTGGTCAAACGTAGACATTGAAAAATGGAGACCTATCAGTCTTTTTCATTCCCATAAAATGGCATACTTGGTAAAATGACCAACCGCTACATATATTCAATCATGGCAATTAGACATTGAAAGACAGAGACCATCTATGAAATCCACCTTGAACTTTGCATTTTTACTTGGCAACATATAATGGTTGCAATATATCTTGGATAGGGCATCAATCCTTGATAGGAGCATTTTATTTTTGTGCCATGCCACACATCACATTCAAAAACGTGCTCCTCGATACCTTTCCCCATTCCCTTCGAGTAACATGACTGCCTCACATTGTAATAGGTCTCGAAGAATCCCAAATAACATATTGTTGAGATGTCATAGCTTTCCATTAGGACCTGTAGTTCGAAATTTGAGGCTGAAGGCAAATGGATGTGCTTTCTGAACCATAGTATGCCATCTTTTCAAAAACTTCGAATTGTCAGAACTTTGGCTGATTATCTTCTTACAGTTATCATCCTTAAAACACGTAAACGGAATGTCCTTTATCATTTTGGAATAAAAATTTAGATTGCATATACAAAATTTGTTTGTGTTTATGAGGTTTGGCATCAACAACAACATTATCCTTACCCTTCTTATGCCTAATTTCAAAATCAAAACTTGAAAATCTTTTGCACCCACTGCTGTTGCTTTGTAGACTATTGCTTTTTAGTTTTTAGCAACTTGCAAGTATTTAAGGCTGTCATGATCAGCCTTTACTAAGAATTTACTTCCCGACAAGTACTTCCTCAAGTGTCCCAGGCATGCATAATTGCCAGCATTTCTTCATCATAAGATGACTGCAGCCTTTTCTTTTGCTTTAATTTTTGACTTTCAAATGCTATTTGATGACTCCTATCAGTACTGCTGATGCATCACGTTCTGTAACAAATGCTTTAGAAAAATGGGATTTGTTAATACTAGAGTTGATATTATAGCCTCCTTGTATTTGTCAAAACTTTGTTGTGCTTCTTCTCTCCAAACGAATGTCTTCTTCAACAAATCAACCAATGGGGCTGAAATCTGAGCATAATGTTTAATGAAATCACAAAAGTATAATGCCAACTCTAAAAATTCATGTAATTTTGAAATGTATTTGGATGTTGGCTGTAGACTCTTTTCTTGATCTTGTATGGATCCACCTTACCACCTGCTGAGATGACACGTTCCAGATATTCAATTTCCTCTCTTTCAAAATTGCATTTGGACAACTTGGCATGGTAAGTATTCTTCTTGAACATAGACATGACTTTGTCAAGATGAAATAGATGATCATTCCAAGTCTTTTTGCAGATAAAGATATCATCAAAGAACACCATAACAAACTTCCTCAAATACAGGCAAAAAACAGTATTCATTGCAACTTGAAAAGTTGCAGGTGCATTTATTATTCCTAAGGACATTACTCAGAATTCATGATGACCTTCATGGGTGTGAAATGCTGTTTCCAAATTTTCTTCAGGTTGGACATGAATTGATAGTATCAAGAACAAAGTTAAATGGTCAAGAAGTATTTTGCACCATGCAGCTCCTCCAATATTTTATCAATGAATGGTACTAATAATCTCAAACATATTGCGATTATATGGTACAGAAAGTGTCCAAAAATTTGCCACTTATAGCATGTCCCTTGCAGACTTTCCTATGTACACTAATTGAATTCAAATTAAACCTTAGAACAGTGCCTTAAGGATGATAAATAGGAGAATATGTGAAGTTGCAAATTAGAAAGATGAAACGAGCTCCCTATTATGTTAATTAAAAAAAAAGTGCTCTGTTGTTGGTTATGCTTATCATTTGATTTATTTTGGTCATTTATGGACATTAATCTCACTTCATTTAATTTATGTGGAGTTAGGCATAGCAAACAATCTTCTTTGTATTTCAAATTTTAGTATATATGTTTTGATTCTAGCAATGTTCTTGGATAATGGCTTTTCATTTTTCTGCTGCCATATCACAGATTTATGTGGTGTCAGTTGTAGACAAATGATTTGACACGTCTGCATGAATGCATGGCTGCACAAGTGTACGTTTGAACGTGTGCATGTGAGTTGGTAATACATGTAGATAAAAGTCATCGTATGTGTGTGTTTGTTATGAACTGTTGTGTTTGTATGTGGCAATATATGTTTGTAATAATGTAGTGTAATGATACGGATTATTTTTAATGATTAATATACATGTGTAGTTAGGTGGTAGTCAGGCGGTTGCCAACTGCCGGCTGGTCCTGTGATACCTATAAGTATGCATATATGCCATGTGCACAGTGTATCGATATGTGTCTGTAAGTTATTCCCATTGTGTATATTGTTAATATCTATTTATAATGGAATTACATTGCAGTGTATTGTATTCCATTTCTACATCAGTAATGTCAATTAAGTGTAATAGAGGGAACTTCCTTAGAAAATGGACTTCTTTGAAAGACATAGCTGTTGAATGTTACATGAATCTTTATTCAAACTCTAAAAACCTTACTTGGAGATGATCAAACATACACATGATATATTGCCAATGAGAATACCTGCATTAAAGTTGTGTTTTGTCATTTGTAGCAACCACACTTTGTATGTATGTCTGGTCAAGGTTTCACATGTGACAACAAACATAATAGACAAGAAAGGTTTTTGCTCTGCGGAGGATCTTGATAATTTGTTGAGTTCTTAAAATGTGCTGCTAATGTTATGTGTTGTTTTTGCAGGTTACAGAACACATATATGTTGGATCATGCATACAGACAGAAGCAGATGTTTATGCCTTGTCAAATAATACAGTATGACTTACTTTCTAATCCTGCTTTTGATATTTGGTAGATAATTATGTGCACATCTCATAAAGTACATTGCGCTCTTTCCTGTCATAATGTACTCTTTGGCTTTCTTTTAATTGGTTATATGGGATTGGAATGGTCTTACCTGTATTACATCATGACCATGTTACCATATTATTTCAACAAACCACAGTCATATTTGGCAATTATACATATATCATCTGGCATAAGAACCTGGTTCTCTAGTTCAAAAGCCCATGTTTTTAATCCCTTGAACTCACGCCATCTGATGAATGTTGATGTTTTTCACTAGTCTTTTGATCTAGACTAGTTATGACAACGATGGCAAATGTAGCATAGTGGTTTGGTATTCCATGCACAATTCAAATAACATGAAATTGTAACATGAAATTGTAAAGAAAAAAAACTTCAAACACAAATGCTAACATTAATTACACAACAATCCATAGGTACACAACAATGATCGAACAAAATGTACATCACATCAACAAAGTGACATACACAATGTACAATGAAACCAATCTCTACAACAGGCTCAAACTGCAACTGATTATAATGATCCCCACCAAGAAAGCAAGGGATGTATATATACACAAGGATACTTGGGATCATAGTAGAGAAACTCGGACTCAGCACAAACTTGGCAAGGCCAATTTTTGACAGGGTCTCGGACTCGGCAAAATAACTTGGACAACATGGCCAAAAAAAAAAAAAAAACCCTGAAGAAAATGCAATTTTTCATTGGAAAAAGTTTTTTTTTTTCATGCATATCACAATTATTTAACAATATACAAATCCAAAATTAATACTGTAAGTGATATAACCTTGAACTGCACATGAAATTGACTAAACAACTTCAATTATAGAAATTTTAGTGCCTCCAAATATTCTTGTATTGCTTATGATATAAAAAGGTAAAAAATGTGTCAAAATGCCTCAATAGGCCCACTACAACAGTCAACTAATCTATCTAGTATCTAGCAATGCCTTTGCCCTTTGCCCTAGCTGAAGCTCTAGTCCTCTCTCTTTGTGTCCATGCCTCTTCCTCTGCCTTTGCTGCTAACTCCTCAGCCATACTTTCAAAATCATCCATTGAAATTAGAGGCTTTTTCTGCTCCTCCTCTGGCTCTGTGATCCATTCAGATGATGGATCAATCTCATCTAAATCAACGGCTTCATAATTTGCTCCCACCATTCTTTTGTGGAAGTGAAGGTTATAATGAGCAAATACAAGATCATTCACCTTCTCCTACATGAGTTTATTGTGCTTCGTGGAGTGAATGTGCTCAAACACACTCCAATTGCGCTCACAACCTGAAGCGCTGCATGGTTGACATAAATTTTCATGACGAAGTGCTGAAGATTGGGCATATACACACCAAAAGCCTCTCACCATAAATCTAAAAAATGCCAAGAAAAAAGAAATTTAATAATTTATGTAAAATTGTAAATTGAGATTATTTTTAAAAACAAAATCAAAAGACAAAATCAATAATAATTTGATCCATGTGGGTTACTTGGCCTCAAAGTTACCCTTCCTCGAATGATTTGTGGGGTTGTGAAAAGGTAGCCCTCACATCTCTTGTAATCTTGCAACTCATCCTATATCATATTGCGAGTGTTCTCATCTGGCACCATTCGGGTAAGGCATTGCTAAAGGCTTGACATAACCTCATAGTCAGCCTCAAATGAATCATCATATAAGAATTTGGGGTTGAGGTAGTACGCCGTTGCATGTAGTGGGATATGAAGCTGAGAAGTACATTGCTGGTCAATCTGTTCCCAATGGGATTGTATTTGGGCTCGGAATAATTATAAATTGAGGCAATTGCCTTGTTGGCCCTATCCATGGCCTCATATACGTATCCCAATTGTGATTTTTCTCCATCAACAAGATGGAGAACCCTCACCGAAAGCTCTGACACCTAAGTCAAATGAGAGATTTTAGTGATTGTTAGCAACTTCGCTTTTTGAAATTTGGATTACAATTCGAAATTTGCAAATGGAAAAATAATTAAAAAAACAAACTTAGTCTTGTACCTTGATTGCCTCATTCATAGCTGTCTAGAAGGGCTCCTCAAACACATAATCATACACCTTTTGGCCCTCACTAGAGAATCGATATCTAGCAGCATCTCCTCTATTACACTCCTCGCTCATAAACATCCTCATCAATGCCCCTCTTGATGCTCTATAATGTAATGAAGTTTGTGGCGAATTGTGTAATCCTAGCTTGCTCAAGTTCCGTCCCAATAGTGAACTGCCTCATTAGTTGGAGAACCCACGTATGGTTGTAGATGAATTGTAATACATTTGGCGTTATTTACAACCTCAGACATTCAAGGTATATTCCCAATGTCTTTGAGAAGCAAATCAAGACAATGGGGTGCACATGGTGTGCAAAACATTGTGGGGAATCTCTCCTCCAAAATCCTTCCAGCTGCCACATATGCTGTTGCATTGTCCGTGATAACTTGGACAACATTGTCCTCCCCTACTTCCAACACAACCTCCTCCAACAACCTAGCAAGCATTTCGACACTCTTAACTTGTGTCGATGCATCCACCGACTTGAGGAACACAATTCCTCCTATAGAAGCAACCAAAAAATTAATAAATGTCCGATTCTTCCCATCGGTCCACCCATCAGACATGATCATGCAACCCCTTTATGTCCATAGCCTAATGCTATTATTCAAACCAAGAGCTGGATATTCTCCACGAATTCTTGAAGGAGAGGGCCCCTAAAATAATCATGAGTGGGCGGCTTGAATCTTGGGCTGCAAACTGTGAGGGCATCAAATATTCCCCACCAATATGGAGACCTCACCACATTGAAGGGAATGTCGGAAAAATACCAAAAGCTTGTGCAACTTTCCTTGCGCCTTGTGCCTCCCCTGGTTCCATGCAACCATACCCTGAAGCTTGGGTTGTGACCCTGGTGTGGAACGTTCCATGAAAAATGACTCCTCTGCCCCACTCCCTGGGTTTGCTATAGATGGACTTGAACCCCTATTGTGCTGCTAAAAACAGCTAAAGGTGTTGCTGCTACCCTTTGTACAAGGCCGAGAAGGTGTAGCCATAGCTTCACATGTTTTTCTTTTTAGTTAATGTGCTAGGAGGGCATCACATTCCCTTTGTACTTCAGATTCCACGTTATCACATAGCTTGACGTCATGGGCAGCTATCTTCGCCAAGTGGTATTTGAGGCGGTTTATACCTCCATGATTTTTTTCACCTCAAAAGTTACAATAGACCTCCCCTTTCTTCGAACCATCCTTTGCATATTTCCAAGATAGGTCTCTTTTTCCTGTCATTTTTTTTCAATGTGGCTCCACATGGAAACAATAATCAAGTAGTTAGAAACTTCAAAAAAGAAAAAAAGCCCGAGGGTTTAAGCATTGACAATTGAAACTTTGTTTTTTTACCTCAAATGTAACTGTTGGGTGGTTGTTAGATTCTTGAAAACTAGGAAAAACTTGGGTTTAGGATGCAAATGAGTGTTTTTGTGGGTCTGATTTCACCTTATCTTTTCTCTCTAAGCAAGTGGGAACAGCAAAAATGAGGCTAATTTGGAAAAAAAGTATTTATGCTGTTTTCCTGTCATTTTGCCACAGCAGCCTAGTCTTTTTCTCGAACTCGTGAGTAAAAAGGAATTCACGAGTCTAAAAAAAATCGTGAGTCAAAAGAACTTGGTGAGTCCAGAAAAACTCATTGAGCCAAGTTAAAAAAAACCGGGAGGGCTGACTTGGGCACGGACTTGGTGAGTTTTTCAAAAACTCGCCGAGTTTCATAACTATGTTTGGGATAGACAATTGGTAATTGTCTAACTACTAACTAAAAGATTCGTATACCTAAATTTGAAAATTAAACTGCTTATTTTATACAAAAGGTGTTGCGTCCACATATGTGGCAATCTATACATACAGGTCAAAATGCTTGTGAATGTCATGGATACATAATTATTAATTAGTGACTCAGTTTTATGGTGGTGCATGAGCTAGTGCCACGTCTGATATGCAGCCTACATGGACAAGCCTGACAAGGCCATGCTCATGCTTAACCAAATTATTAATTGTAGCTAGTGCAGCATTTTATCCAGCTAACCAGAAGCATGTAGGCAGACGAATTGACATGTCTGCATAATGAATGAACAAATAAATGAATGCACACATGCCAAGTGTTTGTACTAATGTGCACGTGGCAAAAGTGTTTGTATTAAAGTAAAATAATGGGGGTATTTTTGGACTCTGGAGGTAGTTGGGTAGTTGCCAACTGCATGTTGGCATCTATGTGAGAGATCCTTAAGGTGTGTGTGCATGTTGTTGTTGTCCAAAGTGTGTTGCTGATGGTTTGTCGGAGTATGGTGTGTTGCAAGTAGTTGTTGTGGAGGATACATGCTGTGTGCATATGGTCTCCATTTGTATTTGTAAGTTATTCCCATTTTATATTTTGCTTATCTAAGTGGTAATGGATTTGTATTGCAGTGCGGTGTATTCCATTTATACATTCTGGTGCCGTTGTAGGTGCTAGTTCTGATGTGGCACCATCCCAAGTGCCACCTCGTACATAAAAGTAGTGTGTTGGAAGTCAAGTACACACATGCAATTTTGAATGTAATAGTTTTGTTATTGTGTATTTTGTTATGTGTATGAAAAAGTGAAGGATAATGTACATATAAATAATAAGTTACGTAGTTAGTAATGAAATGAAATGAAAATTGCATGACAAATGTAATGTATAAATAAAACCCCTCATTCATTTGAGTGGTTAGACACATACATATGTATGTGCTCAAGAGCATGAGGGATAACTGCATTATACCAAACATGTATTCTTGTTGATAATAGTATTGCCATTCAGCTATTGTTAAGCAAGCTATGTAATCTTTGTGCATGTTGTTGTAGTTGATAGTTATTGTTGTAGATAGACGATCCAAACTGTTTCCACTTTATTTGTTTGCTGTAGACGAATACATTGGGCTGTTTGTATTGTTGACCCAGGCCATCCCATGCAAAGCCCGGGCCGTCTAATCAAGAGACAAGCTGTCTAAACTAAACCCCAGTCTGTTTGAATAGCAGATAGGGTTGTTTGGTTTGCTGTGTTGTGCAGGGTCGTCAAGGATGAGACTGATTGTGTTATAGGTCATCTGGAGTGAGACCTCAGACCGTTTGAGTGTTGCCCAAATTGCATGAGTGATGAGTTTTGCTAATTCACTCCATCATTCCTTCTTTGTTCCTTCAACTATGAAATACCACCATCATGCTATATTTGGCACCGTTGTTGTCTAAGGTTTGAACCAGTGATTGCATGGAACTTGAATATGGGAGAGGTGAATTCTAGATAACCTAACCCGAGAACGTGGGTGATATGGATGCGGAAGGACAAGTGAATAATTGACAAGACTAAGCTTGAAAATGTCACAACAAGAGCGAGAAGAGCATGGACGTACGGAGCAGTGGATGACTTGCATGTTGGCGAGGAGATACAAGTGCCAGAAGTAGAGCGATTGTGGAACCCTGAGGAGGAGGGAAGTTTGGACGAAAAACGGGAAAGGCGACAAACATTGTTTTTAACAATGGAGGACAATGCGCAAGTGGAGGCTGTAGCACAAGTGATATTCTCAACAATGGAATGGTAGGATAATAGATTCAGGAACCAATCAGGACTGCAGTCATAAAACTGTCATTGTAGTCATACAATATCATTGTCATGAGATGGTGCGGTCTCACTTGTACGGTGCAGTCTTTGTATGGCACAATACAAGACGGTCTCAAGTAGATGATGTTGAAACCCTTGGCAACAGTCTTATCGTATGGCGACAATTGTACGGTAACCACACGCACAATGCCAATCTTTGCCAATAGCACAATGATCTTCAGGATTGCCACACAACTCGTACAATTTCTCTCATACAATCAATCCCTCGTATGTCCTGATCTTCGTACGGTCTGCAACCAACATAACTGGAATATTTCTTTGGCAGTTTCTTCTCTGCACCTGCAACTAATCTACTGCAAAACAATAACTACTGTAACTTGCAACTATGGTTAACAATAGTACAGTGTGCAACCATCAACAATAGCCAAAGAAATACTACATGTAGTATCATCAACAGGCATAACAAAAACAGAACCACAAACTGCAAATAATCTGCAAATGACAGAACTGCATTAGCATTCAAGGTGCTGCTGTAGACAGTAATAGTAGTCTGCATTTACAATGTGCAGGGTTGCTTCTCCATGCTTACACAACCAGTCTGCATACTGACAATGACAAGGACAATACTCTTACCAATGCAATAATGCCGTGGTCCTTACTCTCTTATCGGGCAAATCTCTCTATCTTGGGACAACCTTCTCACAACTCCGGGCTGTTCGAGACCCGTCCAGTTCCTTGGTTGTTCATGACAACTTCTTCGGTTTTGCCGTGGCCTTCGAGGCGGTCCTGAAGGCCCAACCTGATGATCACATATAAAATGATTGTGTTTTGCACCTGATCAACAAATGGTCCTTGCGGCCCACAACGTTGATCCTGCAACGTAAGGGTAGTAGGAGGGAAATTTCTTCCCCTTGAGCCATTGTGAGGGAGACCAACCAAACTTCTCCCTTGGCTAGGCAGCCTTAGACCACCGAGAAGACTTGATTGTCTCCTCACATTGCCTAAGTTGCCTCTATCTTGTTCTCATAGTACACTGGATACTTCTTCTTGAATTCTTACAGGCATTTCCTCTCAGAGTCTCCTTTGTCTTCTGACTTCATCTAATTGTCTTCTCACTTGTCTGTCTTCCTCAAGATGCCTTCGCGTTTCAGGATGGACTGTCGGTTCTCTATATCTTCTCAAGAGGTCAGATTCAAAACTTGAACTATTTGTTTCAATATTAATTGGAGGAAGGCTATCATTACCTGTATTCATTACCCAATTCCTTCCTTCGTCTTCCGGAGATGTCGGTGCTTCCATCACATCTCTCCACAATATCTCAACAACTTCTTCCCTACTTAGTCGAAATTGCATAGGATCCTTGGGTTTCTCTTGTCACCTTTCCTCTTGCCTTGATCTTTCTTCAGCTATTCTTTGTTGTTCAAGTTCATTTTCTTGCTCTTGTTGCCTTCTAACTTCTCGTTCATTCAACCTTTGCATTTTATCATCCAACTCTTGGATAATCTATGCCCTCATTCTTGCGTTGTATCTGCGCAAACTTTCATATTCTTGCAACCTTTGCATTTCATCTCACATTCTTTGTTGTAAGAACCTAGTTTGAACTAATGGACTTAATTCTGCCAACTCCCCATTCCCTATTCTTCTATTTTTGGGAATTAGCATATATTGCTCATATTCTTAAGTTGTATCTGGGAATTGTATATGCACCCTTACTCTTTGTCATTCATTCGGGTGAGGTGCTAATTCTTGTTGCTCTATTATTGGTTGCACTTCTTGTTCCTTTGCAAATAGCCTTCTCAGTCCCATATCGACTTCCACATTCTGGCATTCCTCATTAGTTTGGCTTGAGTCTCGTTGTGTGCGAGACGCTCTTTGCTGTTTTTCTCGCCTTTCTACCTCATCCATATGAATATACAAACTTTATTCTTTCACTTTGTAAGGTTTCAATCTTGATCCATTTACTGTCTAGGGAATCACAGTCCCATATGTTTTCTTCAATTTAACTGCTCCATTTCCATCATTTCTCCTACTTGCAAGGGTCCAAGCCATAATGTTTTCAACTTTCCTGGCTTGATCATGTTTGCCATTATATCTTAACACTAAGTCACCTGGTTTCAATTCCATCTTCCTCAGGTGCTTATCGTGCCACAACTTTCTTCTCTGTTGGGCCACTTTTGTTGCCCACTGTGCCATAACTCGCTTCTCTTCTAGTTGAATTAGTGTTGCAAGCCTCTTCTCTAGGCTCTCTTGGTCTCCTAAACGGTTCTTTGCCACTACCCTCAAACTGGGTTCTAGGAATTCCATTGGCACTACTACTCCTGCCCGTACATCAATAGGAATGGTGTGTGATTTGTTGTTAGCTTAAATGTCGTCCTGTATGCTCATAGGACTGATGGCAACTTCTCCCAATTAGCTCTTATCCCATAGGTCATACATAATTGAAACCAATATTTTGTTCGTTGCTTCTGCCTGCCCATTTGCTCCTAGATAATACGAACTTGACAACAAATTCAAAATCTTGAACTCTATTGTCAGCTTTTTGATTATTTTGTTCACAAAGTGACCTCCTCTGTCACTTGTCAATTGAAGCGGAATCCCAAATCTGGTGATCACTTGCTCATACAAGAACCGGGCTATACTTTTCCTCAAGTTATCTACCAGTGCTCTTGCTTCTACCCATTTCGTTAGGTATTCAGTCGCCACTACTATGTACCTACACTTCCTCCTCTAGCTTGTCCTTAGAGGACCCACAAAATGTAAGCCCCATATTTCGAATAATTCCTGTGGTTGAGATGGATGCAATGGTATGAAGTCCCTTCGTAATGTGTTGATAAAGAGTTACATGACAATGAAGAATTATGTGACAATAGAGAGTTATGTGACAACAAAGACTTAAATAACAACAGAGAGTTATGTGACGACGAAGAGTTACATAACAAGAAGGAGTTATGTGACAACAAAGATTTACATGACGGAGAGGAGTCATGTGACGGCGAGGAATTACATGACAACAAAGTGTTACATGACTACGAGTTACACAATGACAAGGAGTTACATGATGACAAAGTTGGCAACTTGCAAACTGTTAACATGTTGAGTGAACTTATTGGCAAGGAAATACGTGATAATAGAGAAATTCGCGATGGCAAAGAATATGTTGTATCGGAGAAATTTGTGACAATGACCATTATGGCGAAGTTAGCGATATACAAGTGTCCATGCATGAGGGAGAAGCGCAAGTGTTCACGCAAGATTGTGACATGCAAGTGTTCAAGTATGAAGCAAATGTGTGCATCGATGAGGAAGTTTATGCATGTGAAGATGTACATGCCAATGTGGAAGTGTGTGCTGATGATTGTGTGTATGTCGATGAAGAAGTTTGCACAAGCTAAGATGTGCGTGTCGACATGGAAGTGTCTTGACAAAGATGGACAAGTGCACAATAACATATGTAGAGGCAACAAAGACGCGTGCATAGATGAACGAGTTCATGCAAGCGGAGATGTACATGTATATAGACAAGCTCGTGCAGGTAAAGACATGTACGTAGATATGGGAGTTTGTGCACATGCCTATGAAGTTGGACATGAAAAAGTTGACAAGTTTGACGAAGGAGAAAACTTGGTTTGGTAGGAAAGGCTAGGAGCGGTTGGAGCAATTTGTGCGATAAAAAGGATGCATAACAAATGTTTGGCATCGAAGCAATTGAAATTTGGCGTGTTCAATGGTGAGCGGGATGATAGTCCAACATTGGAGCAAATGGAAGATGGCCTGCTTGATAGTGCGCATGATGGGAGTTCGACACTAGAGCAATTGCAGGTTGGTGTGCTCAATGGTGAGCGGGATGGGAGTCTGACATCGGAGCAATTGTAGGTTGGCATGTTTCATGGTGTGTGGGATGGGAGTCCAACATGAGAGTAATTACAGTGGGGTGTGCTTGATGATGGGCGTGAAGAGGGTGAGATGCACGAACAACCACTACCAATGTCAAATCAACCTATCACGATAAAGACCAATTTTGGCATATTGCATAAGTGTCCCATGTTTCATGGTGGTGAAATAGAGGACCTAGTCAGGCATTGGAAAATCTACCTCATGATGTGGAAAGTGAATGGGCAGAAGAATGAAGCAGATTGGAGGAGGTTATTCCTTGTGACATTTCATGGAATTGCAATAGACTAGTACATGGGATTGTTAGAGGGTGAGTACTAGACTTGGGATGAGTTGTGCAAAGCATTTGTGAAGGAATTTTGGTTGTTCCACAATGACAATGAGGTCATTGCTGAAATTTATAGAATGGAACAAGGTGAGAAAGAGTCTATTCGGTCCTATAACCAGAGGTTGAGTGGGTTGTTTACCCATATGGAGGAAGATCCGTTAGATGCATTGAAGAAGAGGTGGTTCGTGGAGGGACTTCTTCCTATGTACAGGAAAAAGATTAGGGTGGTTCCTTCGACATCATGTCAAGAGGCCTTTAAGCGGACTCTAAAATTGGAAAGTGATGCAAAGACATCATTAAAATGCTAGGGTCATGTTAATGAGGATGAGAGCAACCCTAAAGATGGAAGTGATTTTGACATTGAAAGTGACTCTAATGATGAGAGTGACTCTTGTAGCAAAAGTGATGATTCTAAAAACAAGAGTAGTTTGGAGAATGAGAGTAGTGCATCATCCAAGGTTTGGGGTCTAGATCAGTGAGGAAGTAACTCTGAAGAGAAGGACAATGACTCCAAGGTTGAGTGTGATTGGGAGAACGCAAGATTGTTGCTATATGCAACCCAAAGGGAGATTGTTCCAAAGAAGAATGTCATCGATGGAGTGGCTTGTGACGACCATTAGAAAACTAGAAGACGTCGAATTGAGTATGATACTGAGGGAGACCCTTGGTACAATGTTAGCGATGCTATTTGTGGGGGCACTTCGCACGTGAATGTGAAAGTACTATGAGTCGAGATGAACAAGTGATGTGTAGAGGGTTTGAAGAGTCAGAGGAGTCATAGCCCTAGCCAAGAAGCAAAGGAGGTGAACTGGATAAACCTGATTGCAATTGAAGTGAACTTGATTACAATCAAGGAGATAGATGATTGCACAAGTGGCTGATGTAGACGACAAAGTGAGTGATGCACACAAAGGGAATGATGCAGACGACAATGAGGGAGGTTGTTCAGCATTTGACCAGTTGCTAGGGTCATCTAGACTTGGGCTGTCTAGACCCAAGCCCGAACTGTCAGGACTTAGGTTGTCTGAGTTGGGATCTAGGCCGTTTGAGATGGCCCGACTAAGGGGGAGACAGTTAGGACTTCTACTCATCCATATGGTGGAGAGGACTCATCCATAAATTGTAGCATGACGATGGTATTTCGTAGTTAAAGAAACAAAGAATAAGTGACAGAGTGGGTTGAAAAGACAACTCAGCAACATGTAGCTTAGATGGCTTGGAACACAATGCTCATGATGACCCTACAAAGCATAGCAAGTTAGACGACCTTGTCTACAGTCTAGATGACCTTGCAAAACTCTAGAAGGCTTGCCTATTAAGTCAAATAGCCTCAACCTTGCATGGGATGACCTGGGTTGGAGATCCAAACGGCCTAGTATGGCTATCTACAACAAACAAAATTAACTGGAAATAGTTCAGAACATTTATCTACAACAATGACAATTAGATACAAACACATGCAATAAGATTATAGAATATGTATGACAATGGATGAATGGTGTTATTATTATCGGCAAGAATATATTTCTGCATGCATTACAATTATCCCCATGCTCTTCTGTGCGCTCTCTCCAACATGCACCTCTATGCCTGTATGGATGTGTGTATATGTACCCGCTCAAATGAATGAGGGGTCCTATTTAAACTTGTGGGAGGTAGTTATTCCCCAACTACCAACCTTACACCTCATCACCTTTACATTACATTTGTATTTCATTTCATTTCCAACTCTATGATGTAGATAGGCAATTTGATATGTCTACATTTAATGAATAAATTTTGGTATTGTGTGTTTTGTAGTTGTACGCAAAGTGTTTGACGAAATGTGCGTACATATATTTAATAATATTATAAAGTAGTGTACGTAATAATGTGATGTTAAGTCATGTATGTCGTTGAAGTCATAAGTCATAAGTGAGTTTTTCCTATAGTGGGAAATGTCATGTAAATGCAAGACAAATGCATATGAAATGTAATTTAGAAGAATGATGAGGTGTCAGGTAGTTGGAGAGTGCAACTAATTTCTAGTTGTATAAATAAGACCCTCCCCTCATTCATTCATTCGTTGTTGGACATAGTATGTAAGGAGAGAATGTTGGTGCATATGTGTGTAGGGCATGATGCAGTCCGGTCATGGATGTAGTTGTTGCCATTTCTGCAACATGGTGTATTATTAGCCTTGTGAGAAAGCTTCCGAAAAAGGGATCATGAAGTTTCAGCTTTTGGCAAATCTAACACCTCATTTTGGATGCGCCCAAGGCTGCGCACTCTGAACTTGCGCCAGAGATTGGGCGCACTTCACACTTGCGCCAGAGGTCGGGCGCACTCCACACTTGCGCCAAGCTGGGGGTCGGGCGCACTTCGAACTTGCGCCGAGATTGGGCGCACTCCACACTCGCGCCGAGATCGGGCGCACTTCACACTTGCGCCGAGGTTGGGCGCACTCGACACTTGCGCCGAGCTGGGGGTGGGCGCACTTTGAACTTGCGCCAGAGGTCGGGCGCACTCTGACCTTTGCGCCAGAGGTCGGGCGCACTCTGACCTTGCGCCAGAGGTCGGGCGCACTCCACACTTGCGCCAGAGGTCGGGCGCACTCTGCCAGTATATCAGATTGACTTTGGCGCTGGTTTCTTCCGGAAGAATTCCACCTCAGCAATTTGGAGTATATCCTTACCCGGTCACCCGCAGTTATTGGGAAGCTTCTGGATTAGACGTTTCGGGAATTCAAGCATATCTCCTACAAAGGCGGTTCCTGCAAGTAAGGAGACTGCGCCAGCAAGTCAAGTATGTCAGGGCATTGAAGACATTCAACGACATTTTGAGGAGTCACCAGCCCTTGCCATACCTGTTTAATATCTCGCGGCTGTATCACCTTGTAATGTTTATCTTGGCTTCCACCGCCCTATTTTGTTTATGAGCATTTATTGCTCAAGCGGCAGAATTCTCTATATAAGGCTGCTCTTTTATTGTAAAAGGATGGATGTTTGCTAGAGGCTAAATGAAAACCTGAATTCTGCTATCAATACAACTGATGTTTGGCTCTAGAATTGGACTTCTATTTTCATGTGTATGTCTTCTATTGCTTGTCTTCTATCGTTCCTTACTTTAAACTCGTAACTTGAATTCTAATATCTGGATTTAGTTGCTGATAAAGTAGTAACTCCGGAGTAGTCCTGGAGATTATACATGCTAGATGTTCTGGTTTAAATTTCTATTAGTTATCTGTATTTGAGGGCTATTTGGTTCAGAATGCAATAGAGTTTTCGTGCTGTTAGTCCATCACCCCTATTCTATCCGGCCCGTGGCCATATTTCCCCTTTCAGTCATTTCCCATTCCTTTCAGTTCCTTAATCTCAAAACCCCCCCAGTTAGAATAGCAAGGGAACCAGCCCATCTCTGGAGATTGGCACGGGAGGCATTTCTTCCTCTCGGCCTTTCAATGTTGGCCGGGTCTAAGGCGCACTAAAATACCAAATCCTTACCTAAGGCAGATCTCTGACCAACAGTTTTTGGCACGCCCGGTGGGACGCAAACGTTCCACTACATTAGCAGTACTAAGAAAGTGATGTTCGTCTTACTATTGACAAATTTGAACATCTGGCGACTCATACGAACTCCGATATATCCAAGCCTCGCAGACCAGCTTGAAAGATCACGCCTCCATGCGTACGAGGCGACAGGCTAGAAACTCAGAAGAAGAAGCCGAGTTCTACGAACTTGACATTGACGCCTTTGGAGAGCGTCCTAGAGTGGTCAGGTCGGACAACCCACTGGACGGAACATCCTCGCAGGAAGCTACTTTTGCTACACGGGGTCTAACTCCCGACAGCACAACTACTAGCTTACCTCCAGTTCCGCCTAATTCACCGGATCGTCAACACACTGAGGCCGCACCTGACGTTGATATCAGGGTACCAAGTGTTTCCGTTGTTCCTGTTCAGCCATTACCGCCACCGCTCCAGGGAAACCCTCCACCGCCCATGGCGCAGCCACCTCCCGCCAGGCAGTTTGTGACCTGGGACCATACCGGCCCCCTAAATCTAGCAGCTCAGCATAGAGTACCTCCCGCGGCCTTGAAAGCTCTGCCCACCTACGATGGTACGGGAAAGACAACGGCCGAGCATATCCAAGATGTTGCAGGATTGGCAACAATTCACGAGATTACCAACGAAGATGTCATGGTTAAGTTGCTGGTTCTCTCTTTAAGAGGTAAGCTCCTCTACTGGTACCGCTCACTTGCGCCAGGTACCATCACTTCGTGGGACCAACTGGCCGGGAAATTAGTAAGAGGTTTCCATGAGCAAGCAGACCCCTTCTCCCTGTTACACCAGTTCACTGGTATACAGAGGCATCCCCAAGAAGAAATACCCGATTTCAATCTCAGGTTCGATCGGACCTGGATGAGAGTCCCTGAAGACCTTCGGCCCACCCCACGTCAGGCCGCATTCTATTACTTGAGAGCGTTCCATACGGACATCAGCATAAGCATCCGACACTCCAATATTAATACATTTCCGGATCCGTATGAACAAGCGCAGAAATCGGAAGACGACCCGATAGCCGTCGGAAGGATGCCCCCTAAGGCGACAACTCCGATTTACCTAGATTTTCCTCAGAGCATGTATCCAAGTGCATCTGGTTCTTCTATACCGTTGACATACCCTAGTCAATCGTGGGTTCATGACTCACAAAATCAAGCAGCACCCGGTTCTGCTGTATCATTGACCTACCCCAGTCAGCCATGGGTGCATGGCCCACAAAATCAAGCTGTGCCCACTCCGCAGTCTCGAGTACAGATGCCGCAGCAACCTACCCATGCGGTCCCACAACTACCGGCGCCTCCACAGTATCCGACACTACCTGCTCCAGTGGCATCGTTATCATTACCAGCTACTCCGGCTCATGCCTCGCTAAACCCACAACAGGCTAAAGAGCTAAGGGATATGTACGGGTTTATGAAGAGTATGGCGAATGATATGGCTATCATGAAGAAAAGCCAATTCCGAGACCAGAATTATCCACCACGAAGGCCTCCTCCTCAAATCACAAGAGATCAAACTGCTCCTACTGGCAGACCTCATGAGAGAAATTCTGCAGTTTTGGAATACGATGAGGTCGGTACATCCGACAGGGCTAACTGGTGCTCTACCTGCAATGACCCGCATAATGAAGAAGCCTGTGTAGTCCACCAGAACTATGCTCAAACGCTTTCAGACAACGGCTCTGATGGGCAGGTAAATATGATGATGGAAGATGATCATGATTGTATAGTTTCCCCTGTTGAACAGGTTGTTGTCCTGACAAAGACGGGTAGAAGGCCAATTGAGGTCGATCCAGTTCAGATGGAACCACTTAAAGTGCCAGCCGATCCTAAGCAACAGGCCAACAAGGCAGCAACGCCTTCAGGAAGAGAACCAGCTCCGGCTAGAGAACCCTCAGACAATGCTCGATTAAAAGATTACTTGCCCTCAAGGGCAAAGACAGTAGCCCCTCGGCCACAAGCCTCCACCTCTCAACCCCTGGCTGAAGCGAGGGATCGGGTGCGAGAGAAGTTACGATACCCCTCAATCACCAAGCGCCAAAGAGTGGAAGCCACTCAGCAATACCGGACACGGTATGAACCCGCCAAAGACGGGAGAGAACCAGGCGTTGAGACATACAACGTTGTCGAAGAGCTAAGGAGGACTCCGGCTAAGGTAAGTCTCTTCGACGCATTACAATTACCTGGCCAAGTTGATCTACTCCAAGAGTCCCTCAAGACCGTTAAAGGCAAGGGGAGACTAACCCAAACCGTTTTGGCGCAACCACTAACTACTTCTGCCACGGGAAAGAACAGGCCACCGCCGTTTTACTTATCTCTCAAAATGGAAGGGTGGGTAGTACACAATTGTATGGTTGATTCTGGCGCTGCAACTACTGTCATGCCTAAAGCCGTATGTGAATTTATGGGCATGGAGTATACAAGGAGCAGCCCCGGGGTACTCCAGTTGGATGGAACTCCGGTCAAGACTGTCGGGGTTATAAAGGATATCCCAATCGTGCTGCATAAGATGCCGCAGATTACGGTAATCCAAGAAGTTGTGGTAGTTGACTTGGAGCCCTATTTTAGCATGTGCTTATCTAGGGAATTCACTGCCAAGCTTGGGGGCTATTTGTCCCTTGATTATTCACATCTGGAAGTCCCCTTCGGGGGGAAGAGGGTAAAGATTTTTAATGAGAAACCTTCTACCTTTCTTATTGAAAGGATCCAGGATGTGGAGAAACCCATGGACTCTGTCAATATCATCGATGGGGCAGAGGAAATAGGAGGAGTGGGGTTGATGGAAGAAACCCTTGATGAGCTGCACCTGGAGGATGAGTTTTCCATGCTGGATTTTAATGCTATGATAGAATCAGATATAGGATGTTACTCGATCACCAAGCCTGAGAAGGCTAAGTCCCCGAGTGATACCGACCCTATGGATGAGCAACTGTGGAAACTCTTCTTTGATGGCGCCCGATGCAAGAACGGCGCTGGAGCTGGGGTTGTCCTTGTCTCCCCCTCTGGAATTCAGAGAACCTATTCGTACAAGCTCGCTTGGAGCTGTACTAATAACTCTGCCGAGTATGAAGCCCTATGTTTGGGGTTACGAAAGGCGGAGAAACTAGGGATAAAGCAATTGCAGATATTCGGGGATTCTGAACTGATCTGCAACCAAGTGACAAACAAATGTGTTGCTAAACAACACTACTTAAAAGCATACCGTAACAAGGTATGGGATCTGCTAGAATCCTTCTCGGCCCTAAATATCCAACCTATTTCACGGGAGCGGAACAAGCATGCGGACGTTTTGGCGTCCATTGGAGCAAGGTACTCTCAAGCCGAGAAACTTATGCAAAGACCAAAGACAGTTAGGGTTATTTATAGACCCTCAGTACCGGATAAAAATATTCACTGGCAGGTCTTTGATAATGACGAGCAGATCGTTGATTTTTTGATTAACGAGGCTGGAAATATTGAAGATAGATCCCTTGATGAGTATGAGGGTCTTATCCAACTGAAGAACAACCACCTCCCCAAGGGTTTGATAACCCTTGAGAGTTTATTTGATCAAGATGACAGGGCCTTGCCTCACAAAATAAAAGTGGATGCAAAAGAGTATCAAGAGTTAGCCCTGGAGTCCGGGAAGACCATTAAAGTGGGAACTGATTGCACGCTGAAGGAAATTGAACAAATCAGGACCCTCTGCAGAGAGTATCCCGATATCGTTGCATGGAGTTATCATGATTTGAAAGGGTATAATCGAGATGTTTTTCAGCATACTATCGAGCTCCAGGAAGGAGTCAAGCCCGTACGACAAAAGCAAAGGCCTGTAAACCCAAAGATTGAGGTACTGATGAAGGCCGAACTTCTCAAAATGCTGGAAGCAAAGATAATCTACCCTATCAAGCATTCATCCTGGGTAGCAAACTTGGTCCCTGTCCGGAAAAAGAATGGAGATATTCGTCTCTGCGTGGACTTCCGGAATCTCAACCAGGCATCCCTGAAGGATCATTATCCACTGCCCCAGATAGACCAGATTCTCCATGTAGTGGCAGGGGCCCAGAGATTTTCCCTCCTAGACGGTTTCTCCGGGTACAACCAGATCTGGGTCAGAGAAGAGGACCAATATAAAACTGCCTTCACCACCAAGTGGGGCACCTTTGCTTATCAGCGCATGCCCTTTGGCCTTTCAAATGCCGGGGCAACTTTCCAAAGAGCGATGGACTTGGCTTTTGGAGAACTCCTCAACCGCGTAATTGTGATATACTTGGATGATATGACGGTTTTTTCCCACAAAAGGGAGGAGCACGGTGCGCATCTCCGACAGGTGTTTGAAAAATGTCGGGAGTTCGGGATATCAATAAACCCAAAAAAGTCAATTTTTGCGGTCAAAGAAGGTAAACTCTTAGGCCATCTGATATCAGAGAAGGGTCTTGCTATTGATCCCGCTAGAGCCGAAGCCCTGCTCAAGTTGCCTCTGCCGGCTAATAAGAAGGGTCTCCAATCCTTCTTTGGGCAAATAAATTTCGTCAGGAAGTTTATCTCTGATTTTGCTCAATCGGTAAAACCTATGACTCAACTCTTAAAAAAGGATGTGGAATTCTTGTGGACTGATGAGAGGAGACAGGCGTTTAAAGACATCAAACGACGGATTGCCCAAGCCCCCATTCCGGTTAACCCCGATTATTCCCAAGACTTTATTTTGTATGCGGTCGGGGAACCAGAAAGTTATGCGGCCTTGCTCACTCAGAATAATAAGAAAGGAGACAAACGACCTATAGCATTCCTCAGCAAGGTAATACTCCCGCATGAGGAAAAACACAGTTTTATCGAAAGTCAAGTACATGCGGTGATGCGAGCGCTACAGAAGTTCCGACATTTCGTCTCACAAAGCAAGACAATAGTGTACGTTGTACACCCGGATGTGCGGACCTTCATCAGCCAAGGTGAACTTGGTAATAACAGGGCTGGTTGGATTTCAAAGATTCAGGGGTTTGATATTGACGTCCGGCCCACGAAACTAGTCCGTGGGCGGGCGCTATGCCTAGAGCTTGCCAGGAGTGCCGCGGCTGAAGTAACGGCTTGTCAATGGGAGGATTCACTACCACAGTATAATTGGGCGAATCAGTCGGCAGATGGCAAAGATTGGACTGAAGACCTGGTAGAGTACTTCGGCACAGGACAGTGCCCTCCTGGCCTTGATTCTTCGCAGAGAAGGCGTTTCAGGCTTCAAGCCTGCAGATTTGTTTTGTTACCCGAGGGGTTGTTCCACCGAAATATAGACGGCGTCCTCCTGAGATGTGTCAGGGGGACAGAAAAACAAAAAATCCTGGATGAATTCCATTTCGGAATGTCCGGGGGCCATTTCGCTGGAAGGCCAATGGCTTTGAAAATAATAAGGGCGGGCTATTATTGGCCCACCATTTTCTCAGATTCCTTCAGTGTAAGCCGGAAATGTGATAAGTGCCAGAGGTATGCAGGCCGCATTAGAAATGCTCCGTTACCTTTGCACCCGATTCAGGTCGAGGCTCCGTTTCAACAATGGGGTTTAGACTTCATTGGGATAATCGAGCCTAACTCTTCAACGGGACACAAATATATTTTGACTGCTACTGATTATTTCACCCGGTGGTCAGAGGCAGTTCCAACCAAGCGGGCAGATCAGGATGTGGTTATTGCCTTTCTGGAGGGACTCATAACCTGTTTTGGGATACCGGACGCTGTAGTGACAGACAACGGCTCTCATTTTGTTGGGGCCAAGATGTGTGCGTTTGCTAGCAAGTATGGTATTTATATGAAGACTTCGTCGAATTATTACCCGCAGGGTAATGGCTTGGCGGAATCTACTAATAAAAACTTGCTCCGGATTCTCAAGAAAACGTTGGAGGACAATAAGCGAACTTGGCATTTACACTTGGATTTTGCGCTATGGGCTGACCGGATTTCTATCAAAAAGTCCATAAAGACATCCCCGTACTCTTTAGTGTATGGGAAGGAAGCAATGCTTCCTGCGCATATTGAGTTGCCAGCGTTACGGTCTCTTCGATCTTTGGACGGCGAGGGCGAGGAATTTGATCCGGTCAGCATTAGAATCGCCCAACTCTTGCAGTTAGAAGAGGAGAGGGAGAAAGCCTACGAGGCTTTTATGAGGCACGCAGTGGCCACAAAAAAATGGTTCGGCAAAGGGACTTCCAAGCGCACTTTCCAGATCGGAGACTTAGTGCTAAAATGGAATGTGAAAAAGTCCAAACCGGGCAATCATGATAAGTTTGATGCGTTTTGGGAAGGTCCTTTTCAAGTCTCCCAGGTGCACCCGGTAAACTCTTTCACACTGCAAGATTTGAATGGGTTTGCTTTGCCATTATCAGTTAATGGCGTACACCTAAAGGCGTACCACCAGTGAGGGATGGTGCAAAATTTTCCTGTACAGTTGTATATATTCTCGTTTTTCCCTTATGCATTCCAGTTTTCTTGTACAGTCGAAAGGATGTTCCTCCGCTTCTCTATGTTTATGGAAGCTCTGTTTTGAGGGCAAGCGCCTTAGCCAGTGGAGGGAGGCCGATGGATGTCCTCTTTCTATTTTTTGAATTTAGGACAAGTCGCGCGGCAGAGCAGGTAATGTTTCATGACAGACGAAGGAGCCCCGTGCCGGAAGCAGCCCGCGCACTCAAGCCGTGCGCCCAAGGCGAGGCGCACTCAGGCCGTGCGCCCAAGACTGGGCGCACTCAAGCCGTGCGCCCAAGGCGAGGCGCACTCAGGCCGTGCGCCCAAGACCGGGCGCACTTTTTTCCAAGGAGGTGCACAGGGGGGCGGGCCTAACCTGGGCGCACCACTTCGGCACGCAGCTCGGAGCAGAAGGTGCTCATCCCGAGGTGACCGAAGCGCGCGGTTTTAGAGGCACTCCCTAACCGTGAATTTCTAAGTTTAGCGCAGTTCGCCGACACACAGCTCAAGGCGTGGCCCATGATTGAAACTAAGTATACCTGCGGCAGGAATTCACACTTTTCAAGAATGATTGAGCCCGGCTTGGGTAGTTAAGATCGGGATCCGCGCCCCATCATTGTTTACCTTGGAAGGGGTTTTTCCTAACGCCTCTAAGGCCTTTTTGCGCATTAATTCTGCGCAGGTAGCATTAACACAGGTGGGTATAAGCTGAACCTATAAAAGGTCAGGTGCTTCAAGAAATATCCCCTTTTAAATCCTGAACCTGTGGCATCATTCACTCTTGACGATTGTTGGTAAGACTTGGTTGTTTCTGCACACTTAAGATTCACTTCTAAAGCACTCTTAGGTCCCTGAATTTTGTCCCTGGAGAATACTTGAGGGTTTTTCACCACAGAAAAATGGGCAAGAAAGGAGAAACCCAGCAAAAGGGGGGCGCAGTTCCGAAAATTGCAGAAGGCGAGCAAGGAGCCGTGAAAGAAAAGAAGCAGAAACCCTTGCCGCCCCCACATGAAGATCAGCTGAGTAAAATTCGGGACTGTATTCTCACTCGCACGAGTATAGAAAAGTTGCGCATGGATATTGACCAAATGAGGGCAAAAGTATCTGAGGTGCACGACCGAGTAGTCGCTTATCCCTCACTCTTATACTGGTACTTATGTTCACCCGTTCATCCCTGCCCGGAATTGATATTTGCAATCGGCCAGGCCTATGATCCTCAGACTAGATCTGTGAAGGACTCGGAAGGGAACAAATTATTTTCCATCTCGACTGACAAAATCCGTGAGGCTTTTGCTTGTGGGCGGCGCCCTCCTGAGAATGTTATTGTCCGAAGAATTGACACAAAGGAGCAAGCGCAAAGATACAGCTTTTCGACGTAGATGAGGCGTTTTATGGAAGCTCATTACACGGAAACCCTCGCGCCAGGAACCTTGCCGCAGCTCCCCATGTCCTTGCGAAAATTCAAGAATTCTGAACTTTTCTCTATGCTGGCATGGATCACTGGCCTGGCATCAGATGCCCAGGTAAACGCCTGGCAAGCGGCAGTTGCTGAATGTGTATCCCACGGGGAATTTTACGCCGCCGATGCTGCGTCACGGGAAATAAAGCCTATCTACTACGATTGGGCCGATTGGGTGTCCCGTCAGCTGCACCTTCAGCTGTGTGCAATGAAACAAGGGACCGTGGCGTTCCGGAGTTGCTCTTTCCTGGTGTGGTACTTCTTTCACCAGCTGCATGCAAAGCCCGACTTTGCCTTCATTGACAAGAACTTCACTAATGAGAAAGGTGAGCCGCTCCCGGTGTATCAGTGGACCTCAGTCTTGTCAAGGCGAGAATCTTACTATAATTTCAACCGGGTTTTCCTCGGACCAGCGCTGCAAATTATGACTGGGACCTGCGAACGAGTGCCGAGGGAGATGAAAGATTATGTGATAAGTCAGCAACTAGGAGACATTTTCCGTTTAACACAAGGGCTTGTGATACGGATTTTTGGGTTTTCAGGTAAACCCTTCTTGCTACCCTATTACGCTACCGAATACCTGTTTGCTCAGGAGGTCACTCGTCAGTGTGATTATGCGAGATGATGTCTTCGGCAAGGGAAGGAAGAAACAACACACTTGCCCTTGGCCCATTGAGCTTGGTCCCATCAAGGTGACGTAGAATAAGCAGAATCATTATCTAGCGATTAGCTCTGTATGATTTTGGTCTGATAGACCTGCCCCAGCGGTGGAAATATGACCCAGATGGCGTCTTCAGAGTAAATATTGGGAAAGAAAAATTCCACTGCTGTCCTTGCCCGGAGATTGAGCAACAGCGCAATAATCCTTCTGGACGGGACCTCGAATGGCACATTGAAAAGATGTTCTCCTTTCCCCCGTGGCATGATTTTTATGTCATGGAGGCTGAGTACAACCCTAGGCGGTTTCCACATCAGGACCTTGATGATAGGATTTTCACATTCATGAAAGAAAAAGCACCCCAGTGGTCGGCAGAGAAGGTTTTAAATTGGTGGATAATGAGGTGTCACCACAAAAAGAAGTTGTCTGATCCCACGCTGCAGATAGATCAGAAATTTTCTGATCTATTTGAGAAAAATCATAATGATTATCGACCCGTATTTTTTGGGGACCGTGTACCCAGGAGCTTAGAGAGCCCTAGCAGAGTGGATGACCTGTACGCTCTCCAAGAACAACAAACTAGTCAAGCACCACTTGTCAAGAGCAAAGGTAAGCGGCAGGTCCGAGAAGAAAAGACCACTCCAAAGAAGAGGAGTGCGCCTGATGCATCTGCGCCTCAAAGTGCTGCGAAGAAGTCCCGCACTATCAGGTTCGTAGTCTCTGGCACAGCCCCTCCGGTAGTGGCAGCAGTCAAAGAAGGGGGTGTTTCTGAGGTTGTCACTCCAACGCAGTCAGTACGGTCCACCCAGACAGCGCAGTCAGCTGAGGCTGAGATAGAGGTTGACGAATGGCTAGAGTTGGCCATGAAAGCGCGGGCCTTGGACAGATCAGTTTTGCTTGCACCAATGTCTGATCTGGCTCGCTCGTGGGCAGCCGTTGATTCAACTCTTAGATCGTTCTTTAAGAAGGCCAAGGCAGCCCGAAAGGCTCGATACCTCGTAAACATGCTCAAAAGAGAAAGGAAAATTGCTCTCATGTATTTTGAGACTTTGGACAATAATGGGTTTCCGGGTTTCACAGATGAACAGGGCCATGTCTTAACTGAGCGACAACTGCAGTCGGCATGGGACTCCTTCGAAAATCACACTCAGGAAATTGACAACCGGGAGGAGCCTGTTTCTGGGCTCCAAGCAATGGAGTATGCTTCCAAATTTGTGATAATCCAAGCCTGCCTGGTCGATCTCAGTGAAAGGTTCAATTTTGCCGAGGTCCGTCATTTGGAAAGATTTGGATACCTTGTTCAAGAGCTCCGAAAACATAGCGAAGTTCATAACGATGATTGGGCCTTGGTCCAAGGAACCTATTGCCGTATTAAAAGGGAGCTTGGGCTGCCCGATTCCCCTCAGCAGCCGGAAGATATCCAAGCACAGGAGAAAAGCAGGGTGCAAGGTGAGAACCAGGCCCAGGACGAGATTCATGCAGTGGAGCCCCCCACTCACCAAGAAGGCCAGGGCGACAACCTTGCGCCACAACAAAACAAGGATCAGGTGCCTCAAGATGAAGTACCCTAGAGCGAAAAAGATAAACCACAAAAGAAGGTCGAGGAGCAAGAAACAAATAAGGCGCCTGAAGGGGTTCAGGCTAAGGATAATCTTGATACTCAAGGAGCGGCCCAAGACCTGCTAGCTCAGGAAGAGGATGAGCCCCTAGATGAGGTGCCAGGCCGGGAGGAAGAGCAGCACAGTGAAACTCATGAAGGGGAGGAGTCAGGAGAACAGTCCGCTGCTACCAGCGGGAAATTGGAGAGTGATGAAGATTATGAGGAAGATGATGACTCTGAGCCCAGTGAATAAGGCCTGGGATGTCGACATTGAGGCGAGCTCAATTTCCCCGCGAGCCGCCAGAGATGTTGCCATTTCTGCAACATGGTGTATTATTAGCCTTGTGAGAAAGCTTCCACAAAAGGGATCATGAAGTTTCAGCTTTAGGCAAATCTAACACCTCATTTTGGATGTGCCCAAGGCTGCGCACTCTGACCTCGCGCCAGAGGTCGGGCGCACTTTGACCTCGCGCCAGAGGTCGGGCGCACTCTGCCAGTATATCAGATTGACTTTGGCGCTGGTTTCATTTGGAAGAATTCCACCTCAGCAATTTGGAGTATATCCTTACCCGGTCACCCGCAGTTATTGGGAAGCTTCTGGATTAGACGTTTCGGGAATTCAACCATATCTTCTACAAAGGCGGTTCCTGCAAGTAAGGAGACTTCGCCAACAAGTCAAGTATGTCAGGGCATTGAAGACATTCAACGACATTTTGAGGAGTCACCAGCCCTTGCCATACCTGTTTAATATCTTGCGGCTGTATCACCTTGTAATGTTTATCTTGGCTTCCACCGCCCTATTCTGTTTATGAGCATTTATTGCTCAAGCGACAAAATTCTCTATATAAGGCTGCTCTTTTATTGTAAAATGATGGATGTTTGCTAGAGGCTAAATGAAAACCTGAATTCTGCTATCAATACAGTTGATATCTGGCTCTAGACTTGGACTTCTATTTTCATGTGTATGTCTTCTATTGCTTGTCTTCTATCGTTCCTTACTTTAAACTGTAACTTGAATTCTAATATCTGGATTTAGTTGCTGATAAGGTAGTAACTCTGGAGTAATCCTGGAGATTATACATGTTAGATGTTCTGGTTTAAATTTCTATTAGTTATCTGTATTTGAGGGCTATTTGGTTCAGAATGCAATAGAGTTTTCGTGTTGTTAGTCCATCACCCCTATTCTATCCGGCCTGTGGCCATATTTCCCATCTCTTTCAGTCATTTCCCATTCCTTTCAGTTCCTTAATCTCAAAACCCCCAGTTAGAATAGCAAGGGAACCAGCCCATCTCTGGAGATTGGCACGGGAGGCATTTCTTCCTCTCGGCCTTTCAATGTTGGCCGGGTCTAAGGCGCACTAAAATACCAAATCCTTACCTAAGGCAAATCTCTGACCAATGTTGGCCGGGTGTTTGACGAAATGTGCATACATATATTTAATAATGTTATAAAGTGGCAATGTAATATTGTACGTAATAATGTGATGTTAAGTCATGTATGTCGGTAAAGTCATAAGTCATAAGTTAGTTTGTCCTATAGTGGGAAATGTCATGTAAATGCAAGACAAATGCATATGAAATGTAATTTAGAAGAATGATAAGGTGTCAAGTAGTTGGAGAGTCCAACTAATTTCTATTTTGATAAATAAGACCTTCCGCTCATTCATTCATTCGTTGTTGGACATAGTATGTAAGGAGAGAATGTTGGTGCATATGTGCGTAGGGCATGATGCAGTCTAGTCATGGATGTAGTCATAAAGAGGATTCTGCACAGGGGTTGCAGACTGTAATGCTGAAACTGTACATGCCATTGTTAATACAAATCTGCTGATTTATTTGTCATCTGCTATTGCTGCTGCTGTTGCTGTTTTTGTGCATTGTTCTGTGTATTGTTATTGCTAATGGCTGCAGATCTGTAGAATTATTTAAGTAGAAATGGAATTGTGTTTGAGCATGTTAAATTTCATTTCTACGTATGACAGCTAAATGACTTATTAATCATCTGTACGTTAACTAGTACTTCACAAAACATCACAATCTATTACATCAAAACTGCATGTGTGCGTATTTGACTTCTTGAAGTTTTCAATTCATTCCTTGCGATCTTTGCACCTCTAGTTCATTCGTCATTGACGTCGATCTATGAGTTTTCAAAACTACATCATTCATTCCAAATGTTTTCAATTCATTCCTTGCAATCTCTGCACCTCTAGTTCATTCTTTGTTAGCGTTGACGTATGAGTCGCTTTTGTACCCATTGCTCGTCCACCATGGTGCACTCTACCTTGATTTCAATTAGGTTTGCATTGCTTATTGCTTTTTGTTTGGGGCCTTGAATCCCATGATCTGCGAGCTTCTTGCACAACAATTATCCATCTTGATTCATGCTATGCTATGAGGTACCTCCATAGGCAACGCTTACAACTAGACAACAATTTTGCTATTCTTATCATTCTCAAGTTTGCTTCTTTTGTTGCATTGATTGTTGTTACAAAACCCAATAATGGTGATCTTTACATGTGTGTGTATTTGACTTCCTAAAGTTTTCAATTTATTCCTTGTGATCTTTGCACCCATCTCTTTAGTCCCTCTATCCGTTCTGGTTTCCTTGACTCTTGGACTCGGCATATCATTCACCCCACCATAAGGCAGGTGATCCCCACGAACCCATTACAGGTTTATCATGATTGGGCATGTCTTTGCCAAGCTCTATGCGACACATTGGATGTGCTTCTCTCCTAAAGGTTGGAGGAGGAGGGTCACAGGGCCATCGACCAAGCTAGTTTTCTGGCAAGATCACCAAACAACGGATCATATCCTAGTCCTTAGAGCTATTATTGAGGAGGCACGTTCCAAGTCCTCAAAATTTTATTGTTGCTTTATAGATTTCAAGAAAACTTTTGACACGGTGCCTCGACATTTACTTCTTGAGAGACTTCGATTAGTTGGCATCTCTGGGCAGCGTTTGACAACGGTTTCGTGGTTGTATGAGACTGTGAAGGGTCGGTTTTGTTCTTCACAGGGGATTTCAGCCAGTATTCTTAGTACCATAGGAGTGAAACAGGGTTGCCACCTTTCCTCGACACTTTTTGGGATCTTCATTGACAAACTTGAGAATTTTATTATAGAGAACACTCACGTAGAGGATTGTTGCCTTCTCCACTACGTGCTGATTTCTATTCTCCTCTTCACTGATGATGTTGTTCTTTTAGCCTCATACCTTGAGGGGCTTCAACGTCATCTGGACGCACTTGCCGCTTTTTGTGACTTGAGGCTGTTGACAGTGAATCTCTCTAAGACCAAGGTTATGGTGTTCAATACTACCAAAGAGGCTCTATCCCATCTCCACTTCTTTTTCCAAGGTCAGGAGGTTGAGATTGTTACCTCTTATGTGTACTTGGGGGTTCTCTTCACTGGACCCACTTTTGGTATGAAACACGTTGCCCAAGCCCGGGTGTGTAAGGGGTATGCAATTCTGTCTTTGCTTGAGAGGAATTGTTTCAAAGCACATTTTCAGGATATACCTTTGAAGATGAGGATATTTGATGCCTTGGTCAAACCAACTATTACTAATCTGTCAGTGGTTTGGGATCCTAGTCTTGGCCCGATTGAGTGGTCACGTGTTGAACGAATACAAACACTCTTTCTTCGACGATTCATTCATTGCAAGGGCACAAACCCCTGCTCTATTATTCTGGCAGAGTTTGAGGCCTCTCCTCTCCAGCTTGAGATCATCTTCTTGATTATCATTTATCTTCACAGGATCCATACTTTTGGAGATACCCCTGCAGGTTGCAGGCGGTACCCTTACCTCGCCCTTCGCTCCTCGATGGAACTCTCTCCAAGTTCTCGGGGAGGCCAGAGGAGCTAGTATTTTCAGGTCTCTGCCCTCCTGGCCAGCATTCAAATTTAGATAGACAGATTCCCTCCTTATTCCTTGGGTGTTCTTCCCCCTTCTCGGAATAGTAAGGAGAAGATGCTCCACAAGGTTTGAAAGGATGTTAGTCTCCAATACACCAAATGCACATGGATCTCTCCTGTTGCCCCTCTTTCCCCCAAGCTATCTTTCTATCACGAGCACTTCTTATAGATTCAAGAGGGCAGAATAGTTCCTCCATAATACCTTCAACAACACACAATGCATAGTCTTTGGATCCTGATTGGGCAACTCAGGGTGTGTTCTCACCAACTCTGATTGAGTCAGATCACCATCTTGCAATGGAGGAGCGAGTTTGCTTGTTCTGCTTCTTGGGTGAAGTTGAAACCCTACATCACTTTATTTTTTGCTGGCCCATTTACTATGAGATCCAAGGCAGATTCCATTGCCTTTTTAGGGATAACTCTCAATCTGTTTCTACCTTCTTTAGGTACCTGGACCAACGGTGTCTTGCACTCTTTCTTAGGGAGACAACTCAGTTTCGTCGACATAAAAGCTCTCCTCCAGATGGATCTCGCCCCCCTCATCATCAGCTCATCACAACATACTTCACCAGCTTTGACGGACTAGGTGACACCGGACGGAAACGTCCCACATCATCCAGTTCGGACGGAAGCAGGGTCACTAGATACCGCACCCACAGTTTGCTAAGGTCCCGTACTACCGATGGACAGAGAAAGATCATGGACTTCTTCAACACTGATACTTTGGCCTCGACTGTTATGAGAGATTAGTTTTTGGGGGTTCTTGGAGCTTGCCCCTCCTGGGCTGCTCCCTCCCCCCTCCCTCTCTCTCTTTGTTCTTCTTGGCGTGCACTCCATTCTTCTGGACTGCGGCCCTCCCCTCTCTTTTCTCCCTTCTCTTTTCCCTTTCTCTTTGGCTCGATTATCGGGTTGCGTCTTGTATTTATCTTAGTTTTTTTTTTTCTTCTTGGGCTTTTTAGCTTGCTAGCTGGCAGTCATTATTGTCCTTCTTATAGTCCCTTGGGTCTTTTTTAGCCCACCGTGGACATTTTCATTTCATTTCATTTCAGCACCTCTAGTTCATTCTTCGTTAGCATTGACGTATGAGTCCCTTTTGTACCCGTTTTCGTCCACCATGGTGCACTCTACCTCGATTTCAATTAGGTTTGCATTGCCTATTGCTTTCTGTTTGGGGCCTTGAATCTCATGATCTGCGAGCTTCTTGCGCAACAATTATCCATCTTGATTCATGCTATGCTATGAGGTACCTCCACAGGCAACACTTACAACTAGACAACAAGTTTGCTATTCTTATCATTCTCATGTTTGCTTCTTTTGTTGCCTTCGCTGTTGTTACAAAACCTAATAATGGTGGCACCTCTTTCTAAAATACTTTCCATCCATTCCACATACTCTTGGTGGTTCTTCAAATTAAGGAGCATTCCTTTATCGAATGTCCTTCCACCTGACAAATACCACGTCTATTCTGCTTCTTTGGATTGATTGCACCTTGTGTTGCGATTTTGAATTTATCAAATATGCACCTCATGTCCTCTTGAAGAACACTTATCGACATTCCTCCTCCATCACTCTTATTCTCTGAATTATGCTAATTCCCCAAGTTGCTTTTGTCCTCCAAGTCGTCACTATTGTCCTTAGAGTTGCTGATTTCTTAACCCTAACATCAAGGTGAAGTTTTTGAATCACTTTCCAAGTTCGTGGCCCACCCAAAGGTCTCTTGATATGATGTCAAAGGGTCCATCTTGATCTTCTTCCCACACATAGGAAAAAGACTGTCCACAAACAACCTTTTCTTCATTCCATTTGATGGTTCCTTTGTCAATTGGTTGTCCAACACTTTCAACTTTTGAAGGTAGGACCGACCAAACTGTTTTTCATGTTGTAGTTTTTATATTTCAGCAATGACCTCACATCTTTGCATGATTTCAATTCCTTCTTGAAGGATTCCCATAACTCCTCCTAGGTCTGTTAGCTATCTTCTTATAGTTTTTGCATACCAATCCAGTTTGGTTCCACATAGTGTCAATGGGAATAACCTTCTCTAATCTGCCTCATTCATTTACCCATTGGCTTTCAAACTGTGATGCAAGTTTTCTGATGTCTGACTTGGTCTTTGGTTTCACCAACATCAAACTTGGGATGCTTTTGTGTCACCTCAGTACTAGTCATCATTCGGACTAATTGATTCCATGGATACAACAATAGTTGCTCCTGTGGCAGACCCTTGTCTTGTGCACTATTTGATGTATTACGAAGTGGTTGCTCTTATGCTGGATTTACCATTGTGCACATTGCTGGGTGCTCCACATTGCAGTTGCTCCTGTGCTAAATTCCTATTCTGTGCACTGCCTCACTCACCACCCTATAGTTTCTCTAGTGTCAAACTTCCATTGCGACTCCCTCAGATGACTTTTTTGTAGTGGTTCGTATGTTGGACTATTTCATGCACTGCCTGATGCGCAAGGCACATTAATTGATTCAAAGAGTGTTAGCCTTTCTTGTGGAATCAAATTGTCTGTGTCATCATGCTTGTCTTTACTTGGCCCTTCATCTACATTAGTGAAGAACTCCACATAACTGTTAGTTTCAGGCTCCCAACTTCCTTCCTTTGAGGGGGCAACGACACAGTTAGACCAATTGTGCTTTGATTTTCCCGTTGTTTACCTTCTGGAGTGAGAAGCTCATGGTAACTCCATGTCACCAACTTTTACCCAGTGTCAATACAGGCAACAGTGCCAAAATGTAGCATTTGAAAGTATTCCAATGACACACAAAGAGATACAGTGCACCACATTCTAATGTAATTCCATTATACATGTAAATATACAATACACCGCATGTATTCTTCATATTCCAAGTATCTGCAATACATTGTGGTCTGGTCAAGCATACAACATTTAGACCACATAGATCACACATCTCTTTGTTCTATAAGAACAATTTGATTATTCTTACCTGTAGGCAGAGAAGTGTCTCAGGTCAATTCCTTCACAATTCTTGCAAATAATGAGAGACATACAAAGATTGTTGTGAAAGGTTTAGTAATAATTATGAGATAAAAAATAGAAGCTTTATCATAGTGCATGATCATCAACTAATGCATGTTTAGACAGGGATCCCTTGATGTTTGTCACTTATCTCATTTAGATGCCTGGCGACTTGAAAGTTTAACCGACTCATTACCTCCAACTATGTTCAATTAAACAGTAAAATATCCTAGAGGAAAACTTGAAGTTCCATCCCATAAAGACTTCTCTTTTGAGGGGTGAAAATTGGTCTGAAGGTCCTTCCTGGTTAAGGGGTTAAATTTATGTGGAGGGCATTTCCAGTTAAACGAATAAATTGACTTTAAAGCTTAGCTGGGTTAAAATTTGACATTGACTCAAAGGCCCTTTTAGATTTCCCAGTTAGGGAGCTAACTTGCAAAAGATTGCTTAAAAAGAATGAGGAATTGCTGCAAATTTCTGCTAGATTTTCAGCACACGGATGAAGAAAACAATAAAAAGGCAATAAAGACTGAATTGTCTCGGTGTTTTAAATGTAGCAAACATTCAAACCTGTTGGTGATGTCAAAATGATTTTGCTCATATGACTAGTTAGAATAGCGAATAGGCACATAAGTCACAGTTCAGGTTGGCTAATATCACACTGTCATTGCTCATAGGTGTTATCAGCAAGTCACTTGCACAAGTTTAAGTTTTTTCAACATGTCCTCTTTCATACAATTATGGAAAAAATGATTAAATGTCTTGGAAACAGTGGCAAATATCCTTATACTTTTTATGACTTTTATTAATTGCTTTTGCTGATGGATTGGTTGATGCCAGCAGGTTGGCCAATATTCCATAGAAACATATAAGGAAAAGAAAAAAATATTTATTGGAAATTTTGTCCTGGTTGACGATATCATCTTTGAGGTTTAAATTTGATGTCACATATGATTATGGTGATCTTGTTTTATTTTAAAATTAATATATATATTCTTTTCGATGACATTGATTATCCCTTTACAATTGAAAAAAACAAATAAGTGGTTCTCAGATATAAATCCTTTAGTTTTACTGGACATCTTTTATTTGCAGTTACACAATCCTTTTGCAAAGTCCCCTTTTATATTCCCCTCCCCTTTGCCTCCCCCCCTTCCTTTCAATGAGAAAATAAGCAGTATCTTCCTGTGTTGAAGCTCAAATAGTGCTTTAGTGGTTTCTGGCTTTGATGCTTTCCTTCCATAGTTGCGTCTTTTGTTTCAATTTAAGTGATTTGGCTTTGTGTATCTGGGTCAGATGATTTTGTCATCATAACATTATTTTGAGACAATCATCTCCTAAAAATTTACACACAGAATCTTCTGCAACGGTTATCACTATCACTGCTCTTTTAATTGATAAGTTTATAAATCAATTTTTGTTCAGGGCATAACAGCTGTGCTGAATTTACAATGCAAAAGCGAGCAGGAAAACTGGGGCATTGATACTCAAGCTATTAACAAGTCATTTGAACAGAACTCCATGATTGCTGTCAATTGTCCAATAAGGTGATTGCTTCTAAATGTAATACCTTTACAACTGCTTATTCTGTTTTGTTTCACTTGTAAGCTTGATTTACATGAATGTTGGTTTTGTTATTTTGTATAGGTTATGCATCAGAATTTGAATCTCTCAAACAAAACATCCTTTCTTTGTATTGGAACATGTTGTAACAGCATTGGATGTGATACATCTTCATATTTTATATTAAAAATGGGCTAACAAATTTAAAAATAATATATATTAAAAAAATATAAAACCATTTAAAATCATCTTTTAAATTTATAATAACACTATTTTTATTTTATTAAAATAAATAAATAAATCTCTTGGAATGCTGGTGGAGCTGGTGTTTTTTGAAATGCTAAAGGTAAAATTCTCCTCACCTACTAAGGGTCAAATGTAACTTCAATGAGCAACTATGTGGAGGCTAGGGCACTTCTTACAAGAATCAAGATTGCCAGTGAAAGAGAATGGACACATTTGAATTGAGAGGGCTTCACAAATTGTCATTAATGCTGTAAAGAAAAACAAATGTTGAGATTGGCTCAACAATAGCATTATTTTTGAATTGATCATTGATCGAGGTAGTATCTTGGAAATAACAAGATATCTATGCAGAAGGAAATAAGGTGGCAAATAATTTGCTAATTGTTATCTCCAAGTGAAATTCTAGAAGGTAATTAGCTGAGGGAGATTCCTTCTCTCAATGAAAATGATATGAAAAATTTGACCGAGGAAAAGTAGTGGATCAATTAAGAAAAGGAGCTAAGCAATACCTTCAATACAAAAGCAGGCTTGGAAAAGTACATGGAAATATTGCTTTGATGCCTTCTACTTGACCTTATAACAAATGGATGTTTTGATAGGAGTGGTCCGCAATAGAACCATATATAAATTATAAACTTGAATTAAAAAGCATTGTTCTTAATTTTAATATTTATAAATCAATATTTATTATAACATGTATCTTTAGACTAAATATGTAGTCTTGGTAATTTTGTGTGTATATATACGCACACATGCATACATACATATCTAATTTATACGTATATGGTATGGTGCATATTCAATATATAAAATGTATTATAGATTACATTTTTTCTTTTTAATGGGTCATATGGGATTAAAACGGGCCCCACCTGTTCATGACCACATAGTGGTATTCTAACAACTTGGCTATTATGCATGTATCGCTTGGCAAGATTTGAACTTGGGTCTCCTCATTGAAAGTCAAGGAATTTAACCGGTTGAGCTAATGCCATTTGATATATTGTAGGTAACAATTATTTTGGTTTCAAATTTTATTTTTATTATACATATATTTTTAGTCAATGATATAAATTTATAAATTATTATATAAAGCCTTAAAACAAAGTTTTGGTTTCTAATACTTAGAACAATTAACAATTAAGAATGAATAAAAAATAGAAAGAGAAGCCTGTATGTACTAATCTGTCTTCATCTTAATATAGACTTATCTCCTTTCAAATGCATAAAAATCGATATGATACATGCAACAGAGACAGAGCACCTCCAAATGGGGATGGCTGCAGGCACAGAATTTTGATAGCAGAAAACAACTTAAAGGATTATTACCTCTATAAATCTTGTGAAAAAAATTGACTGTCTTACCCCTCAAAATAGCAATTCTCAGTCTTCTTGCAGTCATGATTTCTCACTCATATGAGCTTGAAATGAGAAAATATCTATTTCAGGTTTCTGGTGAATTTCCCTACAAATGGCTTTGCCCATAGGTCTAATATCTGAGCAACGAAAGAAGAGGGATGATAGCTTCAAAGATAGATTGAGCTGGGGTGAATCAATCAAAGTGCCCTTCATCCATGTCTTTGTGGGGGTGGAATGGATACTTTGTTCTTTCACACTTAGGAATGGAGAATTTCTAAAATCATTCCCGTTTACTTCTTCATCTCTGGCAAGATAAATCATAATAAGGATTTCCACTCGATGTATTACCCTAAATAAAGATGGTGGAAGTCCAATGCAAGCAATGAAAAGAAGGAACTTGGTGCTTATAATCCAAAATAACAAAACCATTATCAGGACATATTATCTCCTTCAATGTAGGGATGCAAAAATCATGGTTGTCCGTTTTGTATCATTCTTAATAATAAATGGCCACTTTCCAACTTATGTCAATGAAAGCACCACCTGAATGAGAATAAAATGTACATAATTATTGTGTCTACCATGTTTGTAGAATGCATTACCTGTGTCTGTTATTGTTTAAGATTCTAGAACACACCTACACGTGTATCATGTTAGATCATCGATTCTTTACTAAATACTTTAAGCAACCCCTCTATGTTATGTAGGTTGACAGGGTTTTCTCATTTATAATGCATTTTTGCTTATGATCCATGGGGATGATTCCTTGGATTTGTGGTTGTTCTCGAGATGTGTTCTGTTGTCACGAAAAGGCTTCCCACCATCTGGAAACACATCCTACCATCCTAAAAGATGTCCTGCCATCCCCATCTCAGAATTTCATGGAACATAGATTTCTGCCCATGTTTTTGTGGTCTTTCTAGTTAATACGTTTGTCATCTTTTATTTGTATTTCATGCGCTCATATTAAAGCTTTGGAAATTGAGTGCTTGGTATTTTGAGACATTTGGATAAGAAGTCACTCTTCTAAAATAGTCTTTTGTCTGCTTTGGGTTGTGTGTTGATTTCAATTTCTAATATCTATAATTTCATTTTACAGGGAGGTTGACTCGGTTGATTTGAGGCGCAAGCTTCCTTTTGCTGTAGGAGTTTTATATCGACTTCTAAGAAAGAAGTACCGTGTCTTTGTCACATGCACAAGTGGACTTGATCGCTCACCTGCTTGCGTGATTGCTTACTTGCATTGGATTCAAGATGTTGCATTACAAGAAGCATTGGACTTCGTCACCAATCTGCATCCTTGTAGACCTGACAGGTTTGTGTTCTATATTCATTAGTTTAATGCAATAAAAATGTATATGCTTCTAGTAACTAAGATTTCATTTGTCTTTGACCAGTTACAAGTTTAATTGGTATGAAGACAATAGCAATTGTCATTGGACGAGTATTTTGGCTTTGTTTTTCCTGACTAATGCATTGGTGGAAATGGATTGCAAGGTCTTATAACTGGACTTTGGTGTGTTCACCTGATAGGGTAGTTAGTTGGACAGCGAAATAATTTGTTGCTTGACACACAAAACAAATCATTCATAGTAAACTGTAGCAGCTCTCATGTGCTGTAGCAAGTGTTATGTGACAGACAATTAAACGTTTCTAGAATAAAGACAAATTCTCATTAGAAACTGAGGGGGTCAAACCTAAGTTACTTTATATGTGGATAAGTACATAGTTACATATGTGCATTAGAGAAATTTGCATTGCAGGGGATATATTTGGAGGAAGACAACGTCTTTCATATCTACCATTGCCGAGATGGGTAGCAGAATCCTTCAAAGATGCTTGGCAGATCCATAACATGTGTGGAAGAAAGGAGGTGATTAATTTGGTGGCCTTGCACTCTCCTATGAGGTCTGACACCAAAGACTAACAAGTTCTCAAAGATGTAGAGCTAAGCATGTTTGAATGAGGCAAGTGACCTTCTGGACTCTTTGAACAGGCAATAGCATCTCCCTCCTCTATCATAGTTGATAGGGTACCTAGAGATACAATGTTTTTTTGTGTCTTGACTCTGCACTTCCCGAGATCACAGGTAACAAATCCTATTGTTCCTATAGTATCGATCTGCAACAGTAAGGAGCAAACTCTAAGATGGTGAAGAGAAATTGAAAGGCCGTGTGTCCAGTATTATTGAATTTGAACATAGTTATGATGGGTGATAATGACACCCACAGTTTGCAATAAATGCTCTGCATTGAATGCAAACTTAGGGCTAAGGGGATGAGGTGGAGAGGCCCCAATGATTTGAATATATTATTAATAAATATCCTCCATTGTTATATTAGTCATCCTTTGCTAGACATGAGGTGGGGAGGGACAGTCAGCATGCATTTGAAGGGAGGGAGGTGATATATAGAAATGACAACTGACTAGAGAAATGAGACAGTCTTTGAGTACCAACCATTTTGCCATCCACTAGGACTGTTGAGAACATTGATTGGCTAGGACTTGAACCCAAGACCTTCAAGTGTGTACATGTGGTTTCTCTACCAACTAAGCTACCAACCTTATGGTTAAGTGTGGATTGGCACATTCTCCAACATCCCCTCAATCCACCATTGAGGTGTTAAGCCTAGTCAGCCTGGATTTGACACCTTGTTAGGAAATTAAAAATCCACATGAATCGAAAATCAGTTGAGAGTATGGACCAGCTAGGACTCAAACGCAAGATCTTTGAATGTGCATGGAGGATCGCTTTACCAATTGAGATACCAGCCATTGATGGTCAAGTGATGAATGTGAATTGACTCATTCGGAAGCAACCTAATCTTACCAGAAAAAAGACAAGCATGAGTATCTCTTTTGCCTTTAATGACAATAACCTATGGACATGATTGATAAAGTTAAAGCTCGTACTAAGGATACTCGTGAGACGAAGGAATGGGAAACAAAGTCTTCTTGGACAATGCGATGTGGAACTATTATTTTGTTGTGGATCATGCACTAAAATAGGAGAGTTTAGCCCTTTCAACATGTGCCCAATCAGTAGGCCCTAGAAATTGGCCCCAAAATTTAGATCCATAATGATACTGGCATGTGACCTTTGTGGGGCATGGCTCCATGGCTGAAAATGCCCGAAGATCTATTTTTTTTTTATTTTAACCTTCAATCTTTGTCTTTCTTTTGCTTTGTGGAATAAATTTCATTGATGATCTTTGGATCATCCTAGAGTACGCTAAATTCCTTGGTGAATGCAGTCTTTAGATCATCCCACATCATGAAGGGTTGAGCTCTCTTTAAATTCTAGTCCATTGCGATTCCCTGCAATGTGGCTAGAAACAACCTCAATCAAAATCCTTCATCGTCCACTCCATTGGCTCGCTATATAGTTTCACATATGCCAATATGGCATTTTGGGTCCTCCACACCACCCATAAATTGCAGACATTTCTGTTTGCCCGCTACTACAACAAATTCAACATTGGTGGCTGATCTTTTTCAGTTGACTCAACACTAGCAAGCAGTCTTCGACCGCTTCCCTGTGTACATACACTTCGCGACCTTCTTTGCGAATATACGAATGTCGGTTCTAGTCTCTGCATCCATACACTTTCCAACAATTGCCCTTGTGCTTGACTCTCGTCCTCTGCACTTGTAGGCAACCTCCCCCGCACTTGTGTTGGTGTTATCGGTTGTTCCACTTCATCTCCTTGTGCACACTCCTCGTTATCACCTTCACTTCTGCAAACGTCCTCTTTGATCCGATCTTCATTTGATTGATGCACATCCACTTGTGCTTCTTCCTCCGTTGTTAAAAACAACATTTGCCACATTCCGTTTTCTTTGCTTGAACTATCCACATATGTTCTACCTCTGGTTCTTCGAGTTCTGTCAATCTTGACTGCAATGCTTCATCAACAATATTTGAATCTTGTGTATCACTTTGACATTGTTGTGCAATTCTCCTACTTCTTACTGGTTGGCTATCAACTCTTCCGCATCCACGTCCGCCATGTCCGTGTAGTAAGTTATCTGTCATTCACCTCTCCAAGGCTCATATGGTATTGGTTTGTTCTTCAAATAACAACGACGTTGAATGTAGCATGGTGATGAGTACTTCAACACTTGGAGGAACAATTTGATATGACATATTTAGTAGTCAACCGAGAATGCAATCAATAACATCTCCTATGTGTATGGCAATGATCAATAATCTCACTTGAACGATAAGGGCTTTGACACTTCACTTGTACGACACACACTTGTACAACAGGCACTTGTACGTCAAGCACTGGACTTGTATGACACTCCTTGTCGGCACCTCCTCATACAAGAACTCCTCTCCTATGGCCCTACTCGACAACACTTCCTCATACAACACTCCTGACTGCAACTTAGATCCAACCTGCACATAAAACTTAGGAAGAACACATACAGATCTACTTGCTATAGTAATGACATCACATAGAATGTATACATAGACACACAAATGAAGGATGAATAGTATTGCATTACTTTTGGATACTTGCACAAATGAATGGGGGGTCCTATTTATCCTTGAGGGCTGGGAGTTAACAACAACTGCCGCCCAAGACACCTCATCTAACCGCCCTCCATTCACACATGCTAATTACATACATTGTTGTACATTACAAACTTTGTATTATCAATGCTTACGTCATCACCCTTGACGTAATTACATTACAAAATTACATTTCCTTTGCATTTACATTTCATGTACATTTGTGCACATTTGCACTTATTTTACTATTTACATTATTTTGTTTGAGGCTACTCAGAACTAGCTCCTACACAAATTATTTGAAAATGGCATTGATGATAGGATGTTACAGGCTGTTCCTCTGGTGTACCCACACAATTGCAAAATATAACAAACTTGCTTGCACATAAGTGGGCAATGTTAGTGTTGTCACATTTTGCACGGGGTGCAATGTTTTCAATTTTTGTAAGAGAGCTGCTCTTCCTTCTCCCCCTTTCTCTCTCTTCCCTACATTCTCATTCTTCTCAAAATTGACAACAGTTGCCCTGAAAAATGGCTAAGTGTCAGGGCATGCTGAGGTGTTCGGGATTTTGCGGGCCATAAACGGGGGCGATAAAATGGACAAAATGAGCCCTGGATATTTTATTATTGCAGATCTGGGGCGAAGTCCGAACAGCAGTGAGAATCAGCAAGTGCCGGTGCGCAACCCGACTTCGCAGCGAAGTCGGACTGCGCCCTTTGACCGGTGCGCGATAGGGGAAATAGGTCAACCCGATCGCGTTGTTTTTCACTCGTGCTACCCGATTGCGCTCTAATCCCGGCGAAGTTGGATAGACCGCCTTTTAAGGCGGACACGTGTCAAGCAGCATCATCCGACAAGTGTCCAACTTTGGGATCTGAGCCAATACATGCCGAGAAAAAGGACAAGCATGGGCCGCACTACTTATGCCAGCCGCCTCATTTAATGCTGATGTGAGTTTCCACCTACCTCAGCTACCCGCATTCTCGTCAATATAAAGTTCTACCCAACGCGCTGCCACGTGGCTGTTCAACCTTCGGGAGACCATGCCGAGAGTACGATCCGACCCGACAGATGTCAGCATCAACAGTTCCGCGGCTGCTTTTGTCAGCTAATGTTTGACTAGGACGTTGTGCCCATTAATGTAACGGGGGGAACTTTGGGCTATAAATAGCCACCACGTTTTCATTGTAAGTGGTGGAAAGGGAATGTCTGTTAGGGGGCCATTGAAGCTGTAAGGTTAAATTCTCTACATAAACACATATACCTGGCTCTGATATCTCTATGATTGCTTTCTACCCATGTTAGTGTCCGTAGGTGGTGATTGACGTGTTGCCGTACTGTTAGTTCCTTGTAGGGAATGTCTGTTAGGGAGCCGTTGTAGCCGTGCGTACACTGCTTGGGTATCGGAAGTATACGTTAGATTTTGCAGTTCTTTGTCATGCTTTGTGTTTATATGCAGTAAGTAGCGGTAATTAGTGTGTTCCCGTACTGTTAGTTCCCCCCACCAACCTCTGGACATATTTGTATTCTCTTTCTGTACATTTATCTCTTTCCCGCACTCTCATCTTACTAACCCCCCCAAAAGGAGCCGGCCTTCTCCGGAGATTGGCCCGGAAGGCATCCCTTCCTTTCGGCCTTTCAATGTTGGTTCGCGGGTCCAGGGCGCAATAGCGACAAATCCTTTCCTCGTGGCGGATTCGTGACCAACAGTTTTTGGCACGCCCGGTGGGACTCTTTGTCTCGCATTTGGAAGATCTCAAGCTCGTCCTCACTCGGGCTGACAGTTTCTTTCCGAATACTCGGTGGGACAAGGAGGTTTCTCACCCCCAAACAGAATTGAAGCACTGGTGCTCGCTTCATTGCTGTTCAAAATCAGAGCACCCGGCGACTCTGCACGTTCATATTCTCTGAGTCCAAAAGACCGGTCCTAACGCCTTCGTGCAAGCAAGAAGGTGGCGAGCAAGGAACCCGGGAAACCTGCCTAAACGCTCCAGGCGAGCGCGTCAGGCCGGCTGATTACCAAGCTCGCATAGACGAATCAGTGAGGTGAGACGATCAGTCTCCATATTTTAAGGAAGCTCGAGTTGGTGAATCTTTGGCTTGCCTTCATCTGGCAAAATCACCTGGCGACTCCGACTGAGCTGAAGATCCAGATTTCTTGATCGCAGGCGCCCCTTTTTTAAGCTGATAAAAGACACCCCGGAGGAATCAAGGTTTGGTGAGCAACCTTGACCTCACAAGCGGAGAAATGAATGTTCACCTACAGTCTCCACCGTGGTGGTATTGGCTCCAACCATCACCACAACCGGTACCCGAAGAGGGCTCCCGTCTGAAAAATCTCCTTGCCACATTGTTCATC
Source organism: Wollemia nobilis (assembly GCA_028583015.1). NCBI lineage: Eukaryota > Viridiplantae > Streptophyta > Pinopsida > Araucariales > Araucariaceae > Wollemia > Wollemia nobilis. The sequence goes on along the minus strand of JAQPPZ010016946.1, from coordinate 5,742,459 downwards.
AATTGTATGGGTACCGGCATAAATCACAATTTGCCACGTTGCACCATGTTTGCGACCTGGCAAGCTTTGGAAGGCCAGCCGGACTTCAAAGATCATCTGAAGTACAATCAGATCTGGTCCGGACACTGCAGGTTCACCGGATAGGCAACCGAAGCTGGATTTGTGTGGCGGCATGCCAGTAATGCCGCAAAATTTTGTGTAAATAATCCGGCTAGTATTCAAAGTTTTAGTTGTTTTTCTTGTTTCAGTCTGTGCAGTGTTTTCTTTTTAAGTGTTCCGAAAAGGCAGCTGCCGGAGGTGGATCTGAAGAGCAGTTGCAGCGTGGGTGACTCCGTTGCCCAATGGATGAAGGCATGGGTTCTTTGTGCCGAGGCGAGCTCGACACCCCGCGAGCCGCCAGAAATGTTGTCACATTTTGCACGGGGTGCAATGTTTTCAATTTTTGTAAGAGAGCTGCTCTTCCTTCTCCCCCTTTCTCTCTCTTCCCTACATTCTCATTCTTCTCAAAATTGACAGCAGTTGCCCTGAAAAATGGCTAAGTGTCAGGGCATGTTGAGGTGTTCGGGATTTTGCGGGCCATAAACGGGGCGATAAAATGGACAAAATGAGCCCTGGATATTTTATTATTGCAGATCTTCTCGCAAGCTTTCCAACGATATATTATAATAGGCGATCGGGTCAGCGGATCAAAAGTTATGGCCCCGGGAAGCTGGACCAGGAAACCCAGTTTTTTGTGCGAAGTTCGCACTTCGCCCAGTTTTGGTGCGAAGTCCGCACTTCGCCCAGTTTTGGTGCGAAGTCCGACTTCGCCCCTCTTTCTGGGCGCACCTTGTAGAAGGCTGGCAGGCTGGCAGAAAAACGACTAAGTGCTGGGGCGAAGTCCGAACAGCGGTGAGAATCAGCAAGTGCCGGTGCGCAACCCGACTTCGCAGCGAAGTCGGACTGCGCCCTTTGACCGGTGCGCAGTAGGGAAATAGGTCAACCCGACTGCGCTGTTTTTCACCTGTGCTACCCGATTGCGCTCTAATCCCGGGCGAAGTTGGATAGACTGCCTTTTAAGGCAGACACGTGTCAAGCAGCATCATCCGACAAGTGTCCAGCTTTGGGATCTGAGCCAATACATGCCGAGAAAAAGGACAAGCATGGGCCGCACTACTTATGCCAGCCGCCTCATTTAATGCTGATGTGAGTTTCCACCTACCTCAGCTACCCGCATTCTCGTCAATATAAAGTTCTACCCAACGCGCCGCCACGTGGTCGTTCAACCTTCAGGGAGACCATGTCGAGAGTACGATCCGACCGACAGATGTCAGCATCAGCAGTTCCGCGGCTGCTTTTGTCAGCTAATGTTTGACTAGGACGTTGTGCCCATTAATGTAACGGGGGGAACTTTGGGCTATAAATAGCCACCACGTTTTCATTGTAAGTGGTGGAAGGGGAATGTCTGTTAGGGAACCACTGTGCCCATTGTAACCGTGCTTCTGCTTATAAATATAATCTGTATGCTTGGTTCTGTTCTGCTGCTTCTGTTTTTTATGCTGCCTTTCTTTATATTCATGCCTTAGGCTAACTTTGTGTCATGGCTCGTTGATTCATTTCAGCATTTGATGATCAAGTGCCTCTAGCATTGCTTGTTTAAAGCACCCCCCGTACTTCATGAATTAAAAGGATACATAGAATAGCTGTAGTAGCGGTTCCATCAGTTGTGTGTTTTGTTGCTGGTCCGTATCTGGTGATTGGTGCGCTGCCGTACTGTTAGTTCCTTGTAGGGAATGTCTGTTAGGGGGCCATTGAAGCTGTGCGGTTAAATTCTCTACATAAACACATATACCTGGCTCTGATATCTCTATGATTGCTTTCTACCCATGTTAGTGTCCGTAGGTGGTGATTGACGTGTTGCCATACTGTTAGTTCCTTGTAGGGAATGTCTGTTAGGGAGCCGTTGTAGCCGTGCGTACACTGCTTGGGTATCGGAAGTATACGTTAGATTTTGCAGTTCTTTGTCATGCTTTGTGTTTATATGCAGTAAGTAGCGGTGATTGGTGTGTTCCCGTACTGTTAGTTCCCCCCACCAACCTTTGAATATATTTGTAAATCTCTTTCTGTACATTTATCTCTTTCCTGTACTCTCATCTTACTAACCCCCCCAAAAGGAGCCGGCCTTCTCCGGAGATTGGCCCGGAAGGCATCCCTTCCTTTCGGCCTTTCAATGTTGGTTCGCGGGTCCAGGGCGCAATAGCGGCAAATCCTTTCCTCGTGGCGGATTCGTGACCAACAGTTAGTAGTTGAAACTCCTTAGGTCAAGGTCAAATGAAGACCAACATTAGAGCTCACCTGAAGGTGATGCCAAATGAAATTCAAATAGTCAAACATAGGTCTTACAAACAATGGCAGTCTCGCAAATACCAGCATTGCAGTCTGCCCTAGAAATCCCCTTTTTCCTTTGGATATTAGCTGGCCTATAAACAGCCTTTGTCTTGGTTTATGACATTGCTGAGGGCATTTTCTTTGTACTTATTTGAAATTAATGAAGAATTTGGTCGCTGAAATAGCACTGGTCAACTCAGTTAGTTGTATCACCAACATAAGCAATGCTACAGTAAATATTAGGTTGGCCAGAACGGAGGAAATAGGCCTTTTTATACTTGGAAAATCAGGAAATTCATAATAATTACAGCCAATGTCATAATTAAGGGATAATGTCATATAAATTATTATGTCAAGATGTGAATAATTATGGTCATTCATCCGTGTACCCCCTGAAAAACAAGAAGAGACGTTTTACATATGCACTTTGGAAATGGAATGGTCACAATGAATGTTCAACTTACAATTCTATTGCATGATTTCTTTTTATTTTTCCACTTTGGTTTTATTTTATTTTAGGCATATGCTTGATATGTAGAATAGATATTCCATTTGTATCTGCAGCATAATTAATCCGGGATAAGAACTGATCAACTCAGTCAGTTGTATCACCAACATAAGCAATGCTACTGTAAATATTAGGTTGGCAAGTAGAGAGAAAATAGGCCTTTTTTAACTTGGAAAATCAGGAAATTCATAATAATTACAGCCAATATCATAATTAAGGGATAATGTCATATTATGTCAAGATGTGAATAATTATGGTCATTGATCTGTGTACCACCTGGAAAACATGAAGAGATGTTTTACATAAATGGAATGGTCACAATGAATGTTCAACTTCACAATTCTATTGCATGATTTCTTTTTATTTTTCTGGTTTGGTTTTCTTTTCTTTTAGGCATATAATTGATATGTAAAATAGATATTCCATTTGTGTCAGCAGCATAATTATTCCGGGATAAGAACCTTCTTGAATTTAGTGAGTGAAGGAGTTTCTATGCCAAATACAGATCTGTCATTAATGTCTTCTATGTCTTGTTCCATATTTCACCTTGTGTCTCTATTCTTGGGCTTTTATCTAATCATTAGGCATGCATTTATTGTTTTTAATTTCCAAAGAATGAAGCCCTATATGGAGACGTACCAAAGATATCCTATTGTTGTTAATTGAGCAAAGGGCCAATCGACTTATCAATAGTGCAAGAAACAGTCCTTGTTGTATCAAACTTTGTAGTTCTTGAGTGTTTTCGAGTTGAAGAAATTTGTACATTTTGGGTTGATACATTTATATAATCACATCTAGAGAAAATAGTCGTGTAAAAATCGATGTATGGGTAAGTTTGCAGTAGGGAATAGCAACCAGATGGTATGTTCTATAATGTAGAGATACCAGGAAGCAGATTTGGAACAAAATAGGTAGGTTCTAACCTAATGCATTGGCTTCAACGCTAGACAATTACCCATGTCCTTAGTACCTGTTGTGTAGCTAGGGATAATGGGAGTTTTGGAATCAAATTTCCTATATAAAATTTTGATCTTGCCTTTAGTTCTGAATAAAATCATTACTTGTCATTTTTACTTATTAGCATGTCATCTGAATAATATCACTTTGTATATGTTAGCCATCCATAGCACTTTGGATTCAATGTTTTCATTATTGATCTTTCCAAAGCATGATTTCAGGCAATTGAAGAAACATCTAATTCTAGTTGTTCCAGTGCAATCAGTTGCAAACAATTTCTGCCATCAATGAAAACAATTTCTTGTGTGCTTTGATAATCGTCATTGATGTTTTGCCCTTTCTTGTCTACTTACTGCTGATTTTAGATAATTTTTGGATGTCTTTCCTGCTATATCCATTAAAGTGTTCTATCATATAAAATTGGATACAATATACTCGGGTAATGAACAGAAACACTTGCTTTATTCAGGCCAGCTCTTGTGTGGGCAACTTGGGATCTTATTGCAATGGCTGAGAAAGGGAGTCACAAAGGACCTCCAACACATGCAGTACAATTCATTTGGAACCATGGCTGTAGAGAGGTAAGACCTGTAATTTTCCATTGTACAGTATATGCTGGCCAGAAATATGACCAGTAGATTAGTCATTTAAATTCCTTGATTCTTTTCCTCTATAGTGGCATTCTATCTAGCATAAGTGAAATGGAATCCACATCTAAAAATTCATTCCTTTAGCAAACACATCAATAGCTACAAGCTGAAGTCTTATCACCGTGTCATATGATACATATGGTCTTATATATCTGATTACTTTCTGTCGAGCTTTTTCTTTATATCCACATCATCAATAATTAAGCACCTTATAGTTAATAATACATGTAATGTGATAGTATCTTATATAGCCCTTATTACCTTTTCAATGGATTTGAGTCTCTTATCAGTCATATTCTCATGTGGGGTTCAAAATATAAGAATGGATGGCTATTTGATCAAAAAGAAGAATGGCACTGTAATACAAGCCCCAGTGGCAACTTCTCAAATAATTTTCTCACAATCATGGATGGATTAGAGTTTGTCATTATTATATTATAAAACTGACTTCTCTAGGGTCTTATAAGTATGGGATTAAAATGCTTTGTGTACTTTAAATGTGGTTCAAAATGTTGTTGATTCTTGTGTTTTTGAATTGCAAGTTATGCTATTGAATGTTAAAACTATGCTTGTGTGGTCCATATGTAGAAATGGAGCACACCACATAATAGAATTCCATTACTAATAAATAAACAAAAGTACACAATGGGAATAACTTCCAAATAGATATGGTTAACTGTGCACACATCATGTATCCTGCACAACAACTCTCTGCAATATATCATAGTCCTCAACGAACAACTATACCAACAAACACTCTTGGCCCACAACACATGTCGGCCAACAACTTACATCGACAAACCTTTCTACCAACAAGGTAGATGTGTACTTATAGGTATCATGAGACCAGTAGGTGTTTGGCAACTACCAACTACCACCCAGTGTAACAGGGTTCGCGCACCCAGTTGGCTGGGTGCCCGCACCCGCAACCACACCGGGTGCGCGGGTTCACGAGCGGGTACGGCTGGGCCGAACCCCATCCGAACCCTATGGCCAGTTAGGGTTCAATCAGCCGAACCCAGCCCATTTTGGGCATTAACATAGGAAAAAATTGTTTATTATTATTATTATTATTATTATTATTTTTTAGGTGGGCCCAACCACACCCAGCCCATACGAGCTAAAAATATTTATTATTTTTCATTGAAAAAAAGTTTTTTCATGCATATCCATTCAGCAAGGAGAGGTCGATTAGAGGCGAGTAGGGCAGAGAACCTCGTGTATGTCCATAGTACTCTTCGACTCATGTCTTGTAGGGACAAGGGTTATACAGAGGGGCCTTTTGCACGTTGGGATGCAGTTCCTGATGTCAACAGAGATGACAGTAGGTGTGATGGCTTTTCAGATCTACCACCACCAGATCCACAGGAGGAGGGCCTAGAAGATGATGATGAGGAATATGACGAATGAGAGTCAAATATCAGATATTTGATGTTATCTTTGTACATGTCCACTACTATATAGCATATACTTATAGTCTTATAGTATATTGTTATCTCTTGACTCTTTATGACTTGACATCCTGTCATTTTTTTACATGAATATCATATATCAATATGCTTTTATGATGTCATATTTAAATATTTTGCAATGTGTATGAATGATTTATTTTATTTCACAATGTGTATGATTTATCATTTATTTAATTATTTTGCAATGTGCATAATTTATTTTATTTTTTAATTTTTTTGATAAAAAATACATATATATATTATATTAAAAAAAATTAAAAACTAGCAGCACCCACACCCGACGAACCCTATTTTTGGCGGGGGCCGTACCCGCACCCGTGATTCCCACCGCCCCCGCACCTGGTAACCTTGCTACCACCAAACTACTTGTGTACATTAAAAATTAAAATGCTCATAACATTACATTATTACAAACACATTTTTCCATGTACACACACGACGCTATATGACACATATTCTTATGGACACTTTTCAGTTTACACCTTGCTCATGCATTCATGTAGACGTGTCAAGTCTTTTGTCTACATCTATCCCCTCCTCTAGACTCGTTGATGTTCTTGGCAATAGACCAACTGAACACTAGGGATAGAAGTATTGGACACAGTACATGGATCTTTTGTCGTGCTTCTTCTGCTTCCTTTTGTTCCATACATCTTCTGCAATTGGCTTCACTTCAACTTGTTGCCAACAAAACATTGTTTCCATATTATTTGCTTTGCTTTGCACAAACGACCACATTACTATTATGAAGGCCAACGCTCGTCGATGCAAGTGTCAGTTGTTAAGGGGGCAAAAGCCCCCTTGTGGGGTCAACAACTGAATAGCTAAGTCCTTTATTGTTTGAGCTGAATTTTTCCCATTGATGACATTTTGATGGCCCCCACTTGACCCACTTTCAACACTCAAATTACTACTCAATTCTTCCACTGCTACTAGAAGGCCATAACGACACCTAAATGATTGCTTCAGATTGCATGCTTTGGACGATAGGTCCAGATGACCCACCTCAAACGACTGCCAAGACAATCGGTGTTCGACAACGGGCCTAGAGAGCTGCCTTTGATGACCGGTTTAGGACGATGGACCCCATCAAACAATCTTAGACAATCTCTTTCCTAGACGATTTGTCTTTTGACAACCAGGTTGTAGATGACTACCTGACATATCTAGATGACCAACCTCGGATGGTTGTCCCAAAAAGCCAACTTTGGATGGTAGGCCTAGAAATTTCACTTTGGCGACTGTATTCGAATGATAGTCCCCATTGAACAATCTTAGACAACCTCTTTGTCAGACGACTTACCTTCTTACAGCTAGGTTGCAGATACCCCCAGACATCTTGCTTCTAAATGGTAGGGTTGTAGATGACAACCTTCTTGATGACTTGCTTCCAAACAACCTTTTGCTGGCAACCACCCTTAAACGACGTTTTTCCAGATGGCCTCATCCTAGACAACATTCCTCCGCTTGGCCTCTATAGGCAGGTAAATTGACATGTCTACGTAATCAGTGAATAAGTTGTCATTTTGTGTTATTTTGTAGTTCGTATGCAAAGTGTTTGATGAAATGTGCATATGTATAATTAATAAAGTTATAAAGTTGTGATGTAATATTGTATGTGATAATGTGTAATGTTATGTGAAGTATTAGCTATTTATGGACAAGTCATGAAATGAAATGTAAAGGTAAGTTACATGCACGTCAAATGTAAATGATGAGGTGTTAGGTTGTTAGTAAGTTGGAGGATGCAACTACTTCCTTAGTTTTATAAATAAGACCCTTCCCTCATTCATTAGTGTTGTTGTGGTCGTTGTAGTTATGGTTGGCTAAATGTTGTTGTTGGCATTGAATAGTGGTTGGTGTGGTTGACATGGAAGGAAGGGTTGAGTATATTGTATGCAAGGAGAATGTCGTACGTGTTCCACCATAGGAGTTAATGCAATATCTACTCATTTCATCCTTCATCTATTGTATTTGCATGTATATTATGAGTGTTGTCATTGTTGATTGCTACAGTAGGTAGATTTGTAGTTGTTCCTCTCAAGCATTGTTGAGAAAATCTGCAAAAAATCCCGATTTTGCCGATTTTTTCCCGATTCACAAGCTAGCCGATTTTCTCCTGATCTTGCCAATTTTTTCCTGAAAAATTCTGATATGCATGAAAAAAGCTTTTTTTCAATGAAAATGTGTACTTAAAGCTTGAGCCTTGTATGATGTCTTGACTTGAATTGTTGTTTTTATTGCAATATCTGATTTGCATAATGTTAATTCATTGTAATATGCATGAAAAAAAAAAATTAAAAAGAAAATTCGTTTTCTTCGGTTTTTTTTTTGCCGATTTTTGAAAAACTCCCGTCTTATTGCCCAGCTGATTGACTCCCGATACCGATTTTCTCAACTATGCTCTCAAGTTTTGTATGCAGGATTGAAGTTGCAGTACAATGGTTGTTGAACAACGAAGTGGCCGCATATTAAAATTTCGTAGTACAAGTGAAGTGCCATACAAGTGGAATGTTGTACAAACATTTCTGTACCAAGATTGCCGTACATGTGTGGAGAGATAAGCATGTATGTTAAAGGATAGTAGTCTAGAATAGGATAGACTTTCCTATTTGTAGACTGAGTGTTGAATATTGAGATGATTGTAGTCATTGTTGATCATTAAATCTATCATATCAAATTGTTCCTCTAGGAGTAGAGTACTTACTATTAGCTTTTGAGGATATATGTAGAGGGAGATATTTAAGACAGGTGATAAGATGAAAGAAAGTGAGTTTGCAATATGACTGAAATATAATATAAATAGAAAGTGGCGAAAATACAATGCAGTATGGAGGATATGGTCACTCCATTAATAAAAGCTAAAGAACTACATTGTGCTCTATTCAGGAGCCCTACCACAAACTACTCTCTACTACAATGCTCTTGATATCTATATGCTATGTCTTGTGATCTATCACTATGAGGCCCTTTATATAGGAAAATGGATTCCTTGGCCAACACTCTACCTAGCTGTACAAGTGGATACCTTGCACATTACAACATGCACATTGACACTTGTGCATTTATTACATTGCTTGAAGTAAGTAGCTAACTTCCCCCTAAAGTAATCTCTACTCTAACTATGTAACATAGGTGGTACATTTACATGACCCAAATGATGTAATATACTCTAACTCTAACACCCCCTGTATTACATTATTTGGGTATTGAAGATTTCAATCTTCAATATGGATCTTCTTCTTGAGTATGGTCTTTGGTTTGATCAGGTTCTTTCATCAATTGACTTTTGCTCTGGAGTTCTCCTTTATCTGGATCATCTTCTTCTATTTTGAGTCAAAACTCGAACTTGTATTCTCCTTCATTGCTTACTGTAATCTGATTAAGCAAGTAGTCAGTGTCTTCATATGATGCAAAAAGAGTTGCAGCTGAGGGTTCTTCAGTCTTTTGGAGATGCTTGTCTGGTTCAGTCTTTGTGATTTCTTTGGTATTCATGTCCTCTCCATTATGATTTCTCTTAACATGTTTTTTCTTCCTTTTCCTCCTCCTCCTACGATTTTGCATTGATTCTAGTGGAATTTCTGCTTCATGAGTAGTTAGTCTATCATCACAATAATATTGACTTGTGTTGCTAGCTTGCTTCATGTGTTGAGTGAGTACAAACACGATTAATGATAGATAAATCATCAAACATTCCTCGGATGTGAATATAACTATCTTTTGTGAATTCCACCATGCCTTGAAAAGATTTTCATGAAGATAACCAATTAATGCTTCAAATTTACCCTCTTTTGCCTCCTTAAGAAATAAGGAGAATCTCTCTTTTTCACTAATTGATAGATTATCAATCAAGTTTTGGGAATACAATTCCATTTGATGAAATAATTATTTGTTTTTTTTTTTTGAAAAAATGAAAAACTTGTATTAATACAAAAGGCAGTTACAAAAGGGAGAAAACTCATCCCAACCAACAGCAGAGAACAAGACAACAAGCGGAGAGCACAAAGGCAACGCTAACCACCACAGAGCACAGAAGACAACAAGGCGCGAAAACGCGACATGTCGCGAAATCGCGACATGTCGCGAAATCGCGGCAATCAACCCCGTCGCGACCGCAACAGCGCCATCAGCCGCGAAAACGCGACATGTCGCGATATCGCGACAGACAAAGCCCTCGGCGCCCGATCGCCAAAAAAGTCACGAAATCGCGACAGCAACTCCCTCCGTTGCCCTATCATCACAGGCGTCGCGAAATCGCGACGAGAATTCCAAGAAGCATCAAATCTCCAAAAAGGTCGCGAAATCGCGACGTAATTTCTCCGAGGCGCCCAGCCAGCAAAAGTGTCGCGATATCGCGACGAGTTTTCAGCTTGACTCCCAATCCACAAAAGTGTCGCGATATCGCGACAGTTTTTACCAAAGCCATCAATGTGCCAAAAGTGTCGCGAAATCGCGACGAATTTTCCTTTCAGCTCCCAATCGTCAAAACTGTCGCGATATCGCGACAAGTTCTCCTCATTGCAAGCAGTCTTTAAAATTGTCACGATATCGCGACAAGTGATCCAGATGACGCCAGAGTGCCCAAACTGTCGCGATATTGCGACGATTTTACCATGCAGCTTCCAAACAGCAGAAATGTCGCGAAATCGCGACGGAATGTGCCCTTTGCTCCAATTAACCAAAAATGTCGCGATATCGCGACGAGAATCCTCCTTGTCACCCCTGCGCTCGAAAACGTCGCGAAATCGCGACAGCAAGCAACCAAAGGCCGCGATGGCGCAACAGGTCACGAAATCGCGACAAATTCCAACTGGAGGCCACGACAGCAAAACAGGTCGCGATATCGCGACATTTTTCTTCCTTGTCACCCCTTCGCCAAAAACGTCGCGAAATCGCGACGGCTTCCATCCACAGGCCGCGATGGCGCAGCAGGTCGCGAAATCGTGACAAATTCCCATAGAAGGCCTCGTCAGCAAAAAAGGTCACGAAATCGCGACAACTTCGCATCATGGGCAGCGAAAGCGCACCAAGTCGCGATTTCGCGACATGTCGCGATATCGCGACAAGTTCCCATCGAAAGCCGTAAAGGCGAAACCTGTCGCGATATCGCGACAACTTCCAGCAAGAGGCCACGACGCCGCTACAGGTCACGAAATCGCGACAAAAACCTTCCTTAGCAGCAAAAACTTTGCACATTATCACAGGTAGCATTCAAGGCCTTGCCTAATCACAACATCCTCCACAGGCATATCACTATGCAGCTGCATCCCAACTTCCTTCTCAGCACCCATCTTAGCAAGGAAATCGGCCGCCTTGTTGAAATCTCTACTCACATAGATGGGAACCACATCATCTAATTCCTTCCAGAGTTCCTTTATTTGAGAGACTAGACTCCGCAACCTCCAGGCTTTCAAATCAAAGTTCCTCATGCAATCGAGAGCGCCCACCAGAATTTGGGAGTCGGACTCAAGAATTATCTTCCTGTGGCCCTGCTTGACAGCCCAAATGGAAGCAAATTTAATAGCCAAGGCCTCTGCTTCATTGTTTGTGGCATGACCCAGACCTTGCAGTTCCCAGTAAAGCACGGACCCAGCATGATCACGGCACACAACTCCAATTCCAGCGCTACCCGGATTGCCTTTTGCAGCTCCATCAGTATTGATTTTGATCCAGCCTGCTGGGGGAGGGTGCCATCTATCATGAGCCTGTCTTTCAGGAACAACAACTCCCTCAACCAATGGCACAGAAACAGACTGATTTTCCTCCTCAGCGTAGATGGCAACCGTTTCCACAACTTTGCTCCATATGACTTGCCATATTCCATCAAGTGAAGAGAATGTTTCACGGAAAATGCGGGCATTTCTCTCCAACCACACCTGCCACCAGATAAAAAGAAAGCCAAGCTCCCAACCAATTCGAAGAGCTTTGGATTTAAATCTGCCTCTCTTCCATCTGTCCCAAATATTGGTCCTAGTCACATCACTGTTGGCCTGGATTTTGAAGTGGGAGAACCAGCGCATCCAAATCTGCCGGGTGAAGGGGCATTCAAACATCAAATGATCAGCAGTTTCCTCATGCTTGCGGCATAAAACACACTGAGAAGGACCGATGATGCCTCTATGTCTGAGATTGTCAAAGGTGAGAATTCCATTGTGCATAAGTTGCCAGGCAAAGAAGTTCACCTTCGGCCAGCCCTTGGGGTGCCATATCTTCTTCCAAACATGGACCGGAAAAGAGTGTGGGGGGGGCTCTGGGAGAATCTGATCAAATCCCGCCTTCACAGTGTAAACCCCAAGGTTCCCATAGCCCCAGGCAAGTTCATCCTCCTCATCTCTCCCTGTAAGAAACCTAGCTGTCAAAATTTTTTCCAAGATGGGTGCCAGCTCCGGTGGGATTGGAATTGGCCACTCTTCCAACCGCTTGAACTTTTTGAACTTGTACTCCCCAATTTGGCTGGTATTGAAATAACTCTCAATTTGAATCCAGCCCTTGTCTTCTATGGCTGATTTAATGGGTTGCAATTCGGGAAACACAACAATGATGGGAGGATGCTGATCCCAGGAGTCAGTCCAGAAACGGGCCTTCTCCCCTCTCCCCACTTTCCAAAACAATTGATCTTTGATAACTTGAGCTCCAAGCTTGAGAGCCTGCCACACTAAGGATCCATTACCCTCCAAAGGGAAGCGACCCAGATCATTGGGGTGAGCATGACCCAGGTATTTACTAGAAAGAATTCTGCTAAAGAGGGATGTTGGTTGGGAAATCCACCTCCAGTACAGTTTACCAGCCAAAGCTTTATTGTTAAGCTTGGAGCTTCTCAGTCCCAGCCCTCCTTTATCCTTGGGCTGGGTAACCTTATCCCAGCCAACCAAGGCCCATTTCTTCTCCCCTTTTGCACCCTCCCATAAAAAACTTCTAGCCATTTTGTCAAGCTCTTTCCAAATAGAATGTGGGGCAGCCAGGATGGAGAATTTATATATTGGCATAGCCTGAATAACTGACTGTAAGTAAGTTAGTCGGCCTCCATAGCTTAACCACTTATGAGACCAATGATTCATTTTATCTTTTATGCCATCCAAAAGATCCTTCCAGATATCAATTTTTAGTTTTTTAAAATGCAGAGGAACCCCCAAGTAAACAACAGGTAGAGAGGTCCTAGTAAATCCCAGGGTCTCAGTAACTCTTTCCTGTAACCTTTGGTCAAGATTGAAGAAGACCACTTTGGATTTTTTATCATTAATGACTTGATTTGAGGCCCGAAGGTAGATGTTTAGAGTATCTCTGATTCCACGTGCTTCCCTGAGGCTGGCCACTCCAACCAATCCTGTGTCATCCACAAACTGTAAGTGGGTCAAAACTTCCGCCCCCACTTTAATACCTGTTATCAGACCTAGATGTCGTCTTCTCAGAAAGAGTCTGCCTAATCCTTCTGCTAAGATGAGGAAGAGGTAAGGAGAGCAAGGGTCTCCTTGACGAAGACCCCGAGAGGCTCCAAAAGGAGTCGAGGGGAGCCCTTTGATTAGAACAGAGAAAGAAGGTGTAGAGATACAGCTCATGACCCAGTCAATCCAGTCCTGAGAGAAGCCAAAGGCTGCCAGCATCTTTGCCAGGAAGCCCCACTCCACCCTATCATAAGCCTTAGACATATCCAACTTTATGAACATTCCTTTGTTGCCTGATGTTTGCATTGTATGGATTGCCTCCTGAGCAAGGACCACTTCATCCAAGATCTGTCTTCCTTCAACAAAACCCCCTTGCTCAGAGGAAATTATTTTATGGAGAAGAGGTTTTAGCCGTTCAGCCATAATCTTCGTGATTATTTTATAAATTACATTGCATAAGGCAATAGGTCTGAAATCAGAGATATGAACCCCCCCTCCCCTTTTGGAATTAAAGTGATGAAGGTGTGGTTGAGAGCCTTAAGCATTCTTTTATTAGTTCTGGACTCCTCTGCGACAGCCAAAACATCCTTCTCCAGAGTATCCCAGAAGGCCTGAAAAAACTCAATAGGAAAGCCATCTGGACCTGGCGATTTGCCAGTGCTCATCCCAAAGACCACATTCTTTAGTTCATCACTATCAATGGGTCTAAGAAGAGTCTGATTCTCTTCGTGAGAGATAATAGAAGGTATGACATTAATAACTTCATTTTGAGCTTCCACATCTTGTTCCATACTTTCCTTAAAAAGGTTTGAGAAATAATCCATTGAGTGGGAATGCATTCCAGGAAGAGTATCAAAAGAGTATCCATTCTCATCTTGAAGGACTTCCATGTTGTGCATTTGTCTCCTAGCACAGGCTGAGCGGTGGAAAAATTTTGTATTTCTATCACCTTCTAATAACCAAGTGATTCTTGCTCTCTGTTTCCAGTAAATTTCTTCTTGATTATCAATGTCCTCAACCGCTTTGCGCAGAGCATCATCCTCAGCTTTAAGGTGCTCAGTAATGGTACCTTCCCTGAAGTGTTTTTGCACCTCTTCCCATCTAGCCATCAAGGGGGCCCTTTGGATCTGGAAGTCCGACTTATTAGTTTGTCTCCACTGTTTCAATTTACACTTGACAAAATGAAGCTGTTTGTGGAATTTGAACATTGCTGTCCCAAAGGGTAGGCGGCCTTCTTCCCACCACTGTGGAATTTTCCTTCGGAGATCCTCCTTTTGCAGCCAAAAATTTTCAAATTTAAATGGTTTGTGGTGTTGCCCTGTCATCGTCCCTCCCTCCAACAAAATGGGATAGTGGTCTGAGACTGGGCCTTCCAAAATCTGAAATTTAATATTCCATTTAATAAATGCCTCTTCAGAGACCAAAAACCGGTCTAACTTAACCTTCCTGCTATGTGGCTCTCTCCTCTTATTTGTCCAAGTAAAGTAGGTTCCGGGGCCTTTGATATCAACCAGGTTAAAGGCCTGGATTTGGGCAATCAAGAACCGGTCCCCTGGATCCAAAACTGGGGCACCACCTTCCTGATCCCTAACAGACAATTTGGCATTAAAATCCCCAGCTATGATCCAATCAAAAACTTCCCGGGAGGACCTCATGTTGTGTACAACTTTCCATTGGAGCCGCTGGCCATCAAAGCATTGAGCCCCATAGAAGTTTGTAATAAGAACATGTTCAGCTGTGACATTGTTCCTAAACAGAGATGTGAGAACACCCCTCCAGGCTATATGTTCTAAAGCTGTCCATTCCTGAGGGTTCCAGAGAGTAGCAATCCCCCCCGAGGCACCTTGAGCAGCCACATCCATATACCCAGCACCCCGCCATATTCTATTAACAGTCTTGCCCATAAGATCTACAGACATTTTTGTCTCCTGGATGAGCAAAAAGTCTGTTTTACATTTTCCTAAAAGTCTTTGAACAGCAGATTGATGGGTTCTGCTGTTTAAACCCCTAACATTCCAGGATTGAATAATCATTGAGAACCTTGAGAGCAATAAGACTCAATTGGCCTCACCGATCCTCCATTGATCAGCTTGTCTCCTTGTACTGCTAGTAGATCCTTATTGGATTTTCTGCCTGCTCCTTGGGAATTACTGTTTTTAGACCTCTTTTCCACCTGGGTAATCCCAAGAGCAGGCCTTTCTCTGTTCTTTTCTGTACTTCCCATATTGACATCCTTAATAACCGGCTGTGCTGGGGAGTGAATTACCAATGCCCCTGAGTTCTCTGGCTGCATTGTCCCAGAGGGTTCAATTACCTGTTCTAAGACAGGAGTAAATGAAGGGGAAGCCTGAGAGTGGATGTTAATATCCTCAACATTCCCATCCACTCCTTCCATAACTTGGTCCTCTTGATCCACTAGGGATTTAAAGATTTCATACCGATTGGTTGGCTTAAGTTGTGCCTGCTCCTTGGAATTTTTCTTTTTATTTCTCCTTCGCTTCGGTTGTTCAAAACCATCTTTCTGGAGATCAGAACCCTGAGGAATACTAGATGGTTCTTGGACAGGGGTAAACTTACCCTCTCTGGGGTGATTTGGATTTCCAAGCGGAGCCTCCACTTTTGTGCTCAGAATATTTGGGCAGAACCTCGCCAAATGGCCGTGCTTATGGCAGACTCTGCATCTAAAAGGTAGGGCCTCATAATCTAACTGTTGTATCCAGGATAGCCCTGTCAACTCAAGTTCCACCTCGACTGGTAGAGGCTGGCTAATATCCATTTCTACACAGATCCTAGCAAAGACAGCTGTGTTTCCCTCTATAGTATCTTTGGAGACTCCTAGAAATCTGCCTAATGAATTACCAATCATCTCTAGGACCTGCTCACCCCAAAACTCCATCGGGAGGGCATACAGCCGGATCCAGACCGGGACAGCCGTAGGTTCAATACGAGGGTCAAAACCCACTCTCCACGGTTGAACAAATAACCCTGTCGGGCCATGGTTCCTCTTCTCTGATTCAAATGCTTTGTTTCTATCTGCTAAAGAAGAGAAACTAATAATGAAATAACCATTACTTATAGGCCATAAGGAGTACTCACCTAGTGGCTCCCAGTTCTGTCTAACCCAGGTGTGCAGAAAGTTCAGAGTAGGACGAATACCCATGAATTTGCAAATCAGGTCATGGTGAGCACGGTAGGAGATTGTGTCTTCAACCAGCTTCGGTTCTATAACAATCTTTGGTCTGGTAGCGGATTGCGGGAGGCAGCCATTAACTCGGTGTGCAGATGCACCCTTGCCAGCATTCTTGAGTAACGTTTGAAAAGCACTTCGTTGGGCTTCATCAGAGGAAGACGAAGGGTTTTCTTTTAACATCTCAGCATAAGAGCTCTTTCTCCCAGCGAGAGGAACAGGAGGAGACCCCATTGGGCCCTCCCGGGGCAGCGGAAGAACCTTCAGCGAAACACACTGTCAACCCACCACAGTCCCTGGTAGAGCCTTCACACCAGGAACCCTAGAGCAACGCCCGACACCAGCTCAGAGGTTTTTCCCGCCAAATCGCCAGAGCCAATTCCGTTTCACTATTTCAACATCTCGCATAATCAACAGTTTCTATAGCTCTTGAAATAATTATTTGTTAATTAAGGCATTTCTTATTATTTCATCCATATTCCTTAGGATAGTAGGATAGAACCTCCTTAGGATAGTAGGATAGAACCTTTTTAGAGCTTAGGTTTTGTAGGCTTCCTTATATCTCCCTAGTTAAGAGATGTGAATTAGTAGAATACTTGTAGACTTTGTAGAAACCTTATGATTCCCAAATGGATTAAGTACTTGATAATTTTTTATGAGTGCTATTATTATCAAGTTTTGTAGAATGCCTTATGACTCCCTAGTGCTTTTGGATATGCTATATAATGGATAAAGTGCTTTTTGAGAATAGTAGTTCAATTTTGAGTTGATTTTGTAATGTTTTGTAAGTGGCAAAAATCAACTTCTATTACACCTTATTACTCCTATTGAACTTAAGCACTTTCTAATTAGATGAGGTTCTATTGGTTGGATTTCTTTTGTCCCTTTAATATGGTTTGAGACAAGTATGCCAATTTATTTCCAACTCTTGATTTTCCTTAATAGACCTCCTTTATAGCTTTTGATATTTAATATTTAATGTTTCTAAATTCCAATTACCTACTTTGATGTAGTATTCCTTATAACTCCCTAATATGGAATATTAGAAAACAATATAATATTTGCAATAATATGATTTTTAATTTCCAAGTTGAAATCCTTATTCCTCCTACTTTATTATTTGCAAATATAAATATTTTGGAATATGCTTGCTTAATATATTACTAATGCTAGGTGAATGAATTGCAATAGTAAATATAATGTGCCCTTATAACTCCAATATATCCTTAGTCTATAGCAAGCAATAAATGGTGTATGATTTACCTTCGTATTCTTCTGCCTTGATGTTGTGAGGTGGCAGATTTGAATTCTTTGAAATGGTAGTCAATGCCCTCTTTGATCGATGCTGAAATCTCCCTTACGTAGCACTTCCTTTCTCTGTAATCGGTGCTGGTATTCCTTCATGAATGCTCGGTCTAATCTTCTATGAATAGCATGCTGGTATGGTAGTTTTATGATGTATTCCTTCCACGAATTGGATGCTGGATTGTTGTTTGAATGAGGCGGTGTCTATGCTGATCTTATGATAGCTTCTTTAATGTTGGCATTCTCCTCCGAATGGTGCACAGGCTTGAATTAGCCTTCTTCCTCTGAATATGCTTCACACCATTCAATGTTGGTCTTCTCTTTGACCTCCGGCATTGCTCCTTCTTCAATATGGATGCCTTAAATAGGATTACTTCCTTGTGACTTTCGGACAAGTGTCACTTGAGCGTTACTTTGTAGGCATTGATATTCCAATGTATGCAATGATGAGTTTGGTGGTAACCTCCCAAAGACTTGTAACTCCTCCTAGGTGAGCATTGGAATATTTATGAATGTTGAATGCTTAGAGCTCTTGTGCCAAGTGGCACTCACGACTTATGCATGTAAGCCTTTCTTCTAATGCTCCAATGATGGGCGTTGATGCCCT
Organism: Wollemia nobilis; assembly: GCA_028583015.1. NCBI lineage: Eukaryota > Viridiplantae > Streptophyta > Pinopsida > Araucariales > Araucariaceae > Wollemia > Wollemia nobilis. The sequence continues at coordinate 5,724,024 of JAQPPZ010016946.1, read as the reverse complement.
ATCTTTACCTATATCTTTGAAATGTGTGTTGGCTTGCTATGTTTCTTGAAATGCAAGCAATCCCTCTTCTCTGTTCGCACGTTGTCTTGATGAGGATTATGGATGGCACCAGTTGTATTGCTTCTCGGTTCTATGGTGCTCTTCAATGGCGGTCCTATGGTAGCTTCTTGTGCTCTTCAATGGTGGACGTTCTCTCCAAGTAGAAACCTTGGGTATAGCACTTCTTCCTTTGTATTTCTACGCCTGTAATGTGTTGTTTGTATGTCTTTTATAACAATTGATTGTTAGCCTTTTTGCTTGGCTTTGATAGCACCTCTTTTACGTAGATGATCTCCCTCTGTATGCTGCCCTTTTCTTTACGTAGACTCGGATGGCTTCTTAATAGCTCCAATGTTGCAGGTGATACGCTCGCTTCTAGGGCTGGATTGGACGTGGAGAAATGGTGTTTTTAAACACCTTGATTCTTAGACGTGTGAGCTCTTCGTTGGCTCCTTCCTCTTGCTTGAGCTCTACCCTTCAACCTACAAAATATGATGTTTGTACTGCTTCTTGTAAATATGATAACTTTTGTCCTTTCAAAGGAACAAAAGAGGTGCTTTGTAATAGTTATATTTGCACCAATACGAAGGACCTTTTATGAAATCCTTCTTGCCTCTTTTAATCTGCTTCCTTGGATTTTTTAATGATAGTTAATCCAAGCTAATGAAATGTTTTTTTTGAAGTAAGGATTTCTGCACTCTGCACTTAAATGAAATCCTTATATTCTCCTTGAATCTTGAGACTCACCAAGTCTCGATTTGAGGCTTCCTTCAAGGATATTAATGGTGGCTTCCTTCTTCACCTTTTTGCTTGTATTGGTGGCTTCCTTTGGCCACGCAGTGTTGCAGATTCTTGTGCTAGTTTTGTGCCTTTAGTAACACAAACTAATTTCTTGAGAGTAACTAGTTAAAGATCAACTAGTATAGTGCTTAATGGATTAATAATGCACTTTTAATGATAATAAACTCTCAGAATAAATTCTAATGCACTCAATAATTTTTTGCAATTTTCACTACAATCAATATTGTAGGATGTAGTCTTCTTGCTTTCTAGATAGATAATAGGTAGATGATAATTTTCTTTCTTTCAAAAATATCCAACTCCTATTAATGTGCAAATATATCTTAAAATGAATTCTCCTTTTTGCACTTTCTGGAAGACTATAATATGAGCCCTTCTTCTTGCAACTTTAATCCAAATATGGTGCTTAATGGAATTTGATAATGAACCCTAATTTAAGTTCAACTGATTGCACCCTAGTTGCTTACCTTTAATGGCTTCTGTAGTAGATGTAGATCTTGGTGTTTTGTTTCACCAAGTTGCTGCCTTGTAGTGGATGAATTCGTAACTTCTTGTTGGCTGTCTAGAATAACTTCCTACTTCACCAAACTAAGGTCTTGAACTTTCTATCTTGAGCCTTAGGTTTGGTGGCTTGATCCTTCCAGTGATCTTCTACCTTCTACTATAGATTCAGAGAACTCCTTTCTCTGAACTTGTGCCTTCTTGCTGTGAGAGGTAATCTCCAAATCTCCTAGATTTGGTAGGCTTCTTCTATCTGAATCTTCCTTCAACCTTCTTGTCAAATTCTGACTTCAAATAGGATCTTCTTCTTCTCAATATTTTGAATATCTTGAGGTCTTCACTAGATTCTTCTTCTAGATTTGGCACTCCTTGCCAAATTCTTCTTTATTTGGCACTCCTTGCCAAATTCTTCTTCTCTTGGGCTTGTTTTCGGATGGCGACAATTGTCCCAAGTCCTTCACTATCAAGAGCTTTTCCTTGATAGTGGATTTCTCCAATGAGTTCTCCTAGGAACTCTTTTAATGATGCTTCTACGAGCTCTACAGTAAGGCTCTCCAAGCCTTCTTCTTTTCTGCTTGAGACCTCTCCAAGGTCTTCTATCTGGCAGCTTCTTTGGTCTTCCAATTGAGATATTTTCTTCAACCTTCTGCTTCTAGAAGTGTTGGTGATGAGATCTTCTTCTCAGATCTCTGATTCTACTGCTTTTGGATTCTAGAATAGGACTTCGCTGGTCCTTTCTCTTTCTTCTACAATTTGTAGGATTTGATGGAGATCACCAATCTCCTATTTCTTGGACTCTTCTTTGGAGTCTTCTTCAAGAACTCCTTTATGGAGTTTTCTTCTGAATCAAGAATTTATCTTCTGAATTAGGATATCTTCTAGAATTTTCTTTAAAGATCTCTTCTTTGGAGTTTACTTCTGAATCAAGAATTCTTCTTCTAAATCAAGAATTCTTCTTAAGTTTTCTTCAGAATTAAGGCTTCTATGGCCTATTCTTCTTCTAGGCTTCTCTGGCCTATTCTTCTTCTAGGATTCTCTGGCCTATTCTTCTTCTGCACTTTGTAGGTATTGATCTTGAATGGAGATCACCAATCTCCTATCTCCTCCTTGACTCATCTTCTGGAGTCTCTTCTTCCTTGAGTCTGCTATAAGGCTATTGTGGCCTTTTTCTTCACTTCTGCACTTTGTAGGATTGCAGCTCTTGTAATGGGACCTTTCTCAAGGTCTTTGAAATCTTTAGTCTTCTCCTTGTTTCTGTAGGTGCTGGAATGATTCTAAGAAGATATTCTTCCTAACTCTCTTGTAGGAAGCTTCCCAACCTTTTCCTGAATCTCCTTTTTCCTGCAACAAGTTGTTAGAAACTAGAATGGAAGAACTTATAAATCTGGAGATAATAATCTTCACTAGTTGATTTGTCAAACTAGTGGTATGAATGTTGAGTCCTAGTCTTCACGAGTTTTTCTGCAACTCTGTGGAAAGACTCTAGCCAGATGTAATCTTAGAATTTTTGTAACTGAGATTTTATTTCAGTCCTCACTTGTGATTCTCTCCCTATTCCTATTGACCTACTGGATGATGATGGATGTAGGCCCTCCTATTCCTATCTCGATTCACCGTGGCTCTGATACCACTGTTAGCTTTTGAGGATATATGTAGAGGGAGAGATCTAACATAGGTCCTAATAAGATGAAAGAAAGTGAGTCTACAATATGACTGAAATATACTATAAATAGAAAGTGGTAAAAATACAATGCAGTATGGAGGATATGGTCACTCCATTAATATAAGCTAAAGAACTACATTGTGCTCCATACAGGAGCTCTACCACAATCTACTCTCTACTACAATGCTCTTGATATCTATATGCTACATCTTATGATCTATCACTATGAGGCCCTTTATATAGGAAAATAGATTCCTTGGCCAACACTCTACCTAGTTGTACAAGTGGACACCTTGCACATTACAACATGCACATTGACACTTGTGCATTTATTACATTGCTTGAAGTAAGTAGCTAACTTCCCCCTAAAGTAATCTCTACTCTAACTATGTACCATAGGTGGTACATTTACATGACCCAAATGATGTAATATATTCTGTAAACACTTACCGCTGTGCTACATATGGCACCTTTGCCGTTTCAAATTTGAACCAGTTTCGTGTGAAACTTGGAGAGGTGGATGACAAATAACTTACCGTGAGGACGTGGGAAAGTATGTTGTATTCCTTTTCTACATTTTGGTGTCGTTGCTTGTTTGAAGTTGGGTCAAGCTTGGTGACATGGAGTTGTGAGAAGCAAATCACTTGGGAAGGTGCACAACAACAACGATGGAATGCAACCAAAGACGAATATGAAGAAGTAGACTTGTTTGTTGACACTGACGAAGGACTGACACATGAAGCAGATGCACAACCAAACATGCAAGCAAACACGCATGGAGGAGACGCACAAGGGTTTCAGCATGGAGAATTGCATGACAACAACGAAGAGTTGTATGTAGACGACCGATAGTTACCTGTGAGCGGCAGAGAGTTGCATGTCGGTGGTGCAAAATTACGTGATGACAAGGCTATACCATTTGTAAAGTAGGAAGCTATAGCTCAAGGCCATATAATAGGAATTGCATAACGATGAAGTATGTATGGTGCTAGAAAAATTGCAAGTTGATGTGTACGATGGTGAGCGAGATGGGAGTTCGACATTGGTGCAAATGCAAGATGACATGTCCTATAGTGCGCGAGATAGGAGTCTAACATTAATGCAATTGCATGTTGGTGTGCTTGATGGTGAGTGGGATGGGAATTCAACATCAAATCAACTGCAGGTTGGCACGTTTCATGGTGTGTGTGATAGGAGTACGACATAAGACCAATTGCGGTGTGGTGCACCTGATGATGTGTGTGAAGGAGAACCACGTGAACAACCATTGCCAATGTCTACAAAGACCAATTTTGGCATATTGTGTAAGTGTCCAATGTTTCATGGAGGAGAAACAGAAGACCTAGTCAGGCATTGGAAAATTTGCCTCACGATGTGGAAAGCCAATGGGCAGAACAATGATATACATTGGATGGGGTTATTCCTTGTGACATTTCGTGGAATCACAATGGACTGGTACATGAGATTGTCAAAGGGTGAGTACTAGGCTTTGGATGAGTTGTGTGTAGCATTTGTGAAGGAATTTCAGTTATTTCACAATGATGATGAGTGTAGCACAACAGTGAGGAATCCCAGAGATGAGGGAATTACAGTTTTAGGCCAAGGAAATATAGCTCATGGAAGAGTGTTTATCTAAGACGACATCATGCTTCAAACCAGAGTGTGACTTTAGCCGACAAGCTGAGCTTAGACTGCAACACAGCTAGACGACATGTATCTGTCGACACATCCTAGTCGACACATTGTCCTGACGACACTCTTTAGTCAGCAACATCCTAGACGATAGCCCCAATCTTAGACGACAATCCTCATGACAACATCCCATGACAGCATGACATGTTGGCAATGTCTGAGACCGTGGCTCCTTGCTTCTTGTCGGCTCCCTACGACGTTGACCAGGTTTTGACGATAACGACTGCAACTCGATTTGCAACTGGAACTCGAACGGTGACTGTAACATCAACAACGTCTAAGTCTATCAACCTGCAATCAACACTTGCACAAAGAATCTAACATTTCAACACACAAGCATCATTACATGTCATGTAATTAAGTGTGCAAATATGTAATGTGAGGATGTGCACAAGTGTCATGTATTAGGTGTGCATGTAGAAGTGTAAGTGTCATGTAAAAGAGTGCAAGTGTCATAGAGTTAAGTGTGCATGTAAGTAGAGAGTCAAGAGTCATGTATACAAGTGGCAAGATGAGAAGCCAAAGGACATGAGAGTTGTCATATGGAGAGCAATAGTCAAGTACTTGAAGAGTCATCTTGTATGGCTATATTATGGAGGCAAAGCCCCATGTATTGTATCGAAAGATCTGGATATTGTAAGATCACATTCAAGCATTAATAATATTGCAGCTTGTATGCATATTTTGAGAAATCCTATTGTAAGTGTTCTTCGTGTTATTGCATGAATGATTTTGGCCATTTTACATTCATATTTGATATTATTTTGAATGTTATAATTATTTATATTGGCTAGCTTATATTTTGATTGCTCTTATATTTTACTCTACTCTTGATTAAGAATATTGGGACCTGTGATAATTTGGCTTAAAAGCCAACAAGGAGGAAATGCGAGCCGCGAGTGAGTGCGAGTCAAGAGGGAGTGCAAGCCAGGATGGAGTGCGAGCCAAGAGCGAGCCCCAACCCCACTAGCTAGTATGGAAGGAAAGTCATATTTGAGAGCCCTAATGAGAAGTGAGGATGCCTTACCTGGAAGCATGGATGCCCAAGTTGAAGATAAGTGGAAGAGCAAATATATGGCAAGTTCAATCCAAATAGTAGATGTTGCACTAGAAGTGACCATCAAGGATGAGATGATTGAGCATGATATACTGGTTTTGAAAATGAGGGGGTTAATATGTAATAGACTTGCTAGTGTTTCTGGAGATTCAAAATTGGATCAAGTGGAAGTGGGGATTGAATTCAAATTACTTTGTGAGTAGGTTTTTTTCTTGTCATCTTTTCTAATTCAGAAATTAGGGACAATATATTGAATAGTGGCCCATGGCTTAGAGGGAGAGATGTCCTTTATTTAAGACCATGGAATAATTTTTTTTTATTGAGACAAAAACTATTAAGGAGCTTTCGGTTTAAGTTAGGCTTTTTGGACTTCCATATCAGCTTATCAATAAGGATGTTTTGAAGAATATTGGAAATACCCTAGGAGAATTCATCAAGGAAGGACTAACTATTAAGGAGTGAAAGCATGCTATATATACCAAAATATGTGTTGCTATGGATATTTCAAAACCTTTGCCACAATCCATTAAGATTAAATTTGAATCAAGAGAATGGGATTAACAAGTGGATTATGAAAACATCGCATTTCGTTGCCGTAATTGTTATGAGACTGGCCACTTGGCAAAAGTTTGCAAAGTAAAAACTATAAAGAAAGAGACAAAATTTTGGTCATAAGATAAACTTCAAGGTGAAGCAAGGAAATCATACATTAATAGAAGGTATATCAGATCAAGGATATTCCACTCCTAAAGAAGGGGCAAAGAAAGCCTATCTACAACATATTATGGAAAAGGCCACCATAACTTACTTGGATCAACAGTTAGAAGAAACAAAGAAGGATATAAGGGATGAGAAGGTACAATATGTAAGTTCAAGTTCAGAAGGAATTAAAGGTGCAAAGGTAAATGTGGAGGAAAATCCTAACACAAAGACAACAGAAGAGGTCAAAATCTTTCTAGGTAAATCATCTTCATTTTCCCCAAGTATTTTAGAATCCTCTCCTCGTAATAAAAGTGAAAGTGGTATAGAGGTTATCCCTTGCACTTTAGGGTTTTAAGAGTAGCATAATAAAGAAATGAGGATGAAGTTTGTAACAATTTAGGGTTTTTAGGGCAGAATAAGAAGGTAATTGCTTTGGAAGAGCATCCTTGCACTTTAGGGTTTCCAGGGCAATTTAAAGAAGAATGTGCTTTTGAGGTTATTCCTTGCTTTACAACCTGCACAACAAGACAAACCTATAGATGATAAGCCTTACTTTGAGCAATGTGATAAGATTGAAGAGATGGATGAAGATGAAAGTATTGGTGGAAATGAAAAAAAGAGAGGAAGACCCAAGAAACAAAAACAAAGAGAAAAAGAAACCCAAAGGGATATTGATATGGGAAAACAAAAGCAAATAGAGCAAATGTTAACAAGAAGTGGGGCTAAATCCACAAATAAAAACAATTGGTGGAAATGAAAAAAAGAGAGGAAGACCCGAGAAACAAAAACAAAGAGAAAAAGAAACCCAAAGGGATGTTGATATGGGAAAACAAAAGCAAATAGAGCAAATGTTAACAAGAAGTGGGGCTAAATCCACAAATAAAAACAAAAAATAACAATGAAAATGATATTTTGAAATATTAGGGGCATGAATAAGGACCCTAAAAAAAGGTACTAAGAAACTCTTAGATTGTTATAGACAATATATTTATATTTATAGATATGAAAAATGGGCAGCAAATTTTTTAGCCATTCATGGTGTTGAGTAAAATTTCAATTTCGGAAGGCATTTGTATGAAATGATAAAAAGGAGTTGATTGCGGAAACTTAGCAATGAGGAAGATGACAAATCTCTTTGATAAGAAAGGCAGATGAAGAATATTTTTGATAGAAAGGCAGGTTGGATATGATTTAATTAATTTGATAGAAATGTAATGTTTTGTTTTTGTAATGGGAGTGGCCCCCAATAGAAGCCACACATAGCTTATTTAAAAAAAAAAAGGACAGTGAACAAGTATCTGATATTTCCATCTCTTGCTCACACAAAGCATACCAAAAAGTTCAATGATATTTTCTTCTTTGCAAATAGTCACCCATAAGAATTTTGTTTTGAACTACTAACCAAAAGAATGTGAAGGCCTTAGGTGATCAAATATTCTTACAAGGGAAATCCTCGAGAATAGGGCACTTGTTGTTCCAAAGCATTATATCCCAACTTGACTAAGTATCTACCAATTTTTTATAGATTCCAAACCAACTTATTCTTTCCTAAAAAATCTGCATAGAACTCTTGAAGTATCTTTGGAGCTTCTCTACTCCTTTTTTGAGGTCCTCTCCCTCAATCAAGTTGCCGATGGAAATCTAACATCTGAAATTGCTGCTCATGTCAATATAATCTTTGAGCTTTGAACCTCTACAAGCAAAAGAGGCCTGAGCCACTGGTTTATTTTTTGGATTAAAAATAATAGTGTAAGGCTTTACCCAAACATCGACAATATTGCCTTTTGTTCTCTATGCAATTTTTTGTTTTATATACATGAACTAGAGTGTTACAAGCATGTACTTGCATATATAAAATGTTGCAGTAATGTTCTTTTGGATTAGTTGCAGACAATTGACCGAATCACTGGCTACACCTTATGATTGTAGATTTTACACAAGCTATATTCTAAACTACAATTTATCTTTAGGGGCCATTTGATATTGTTTTATCTACATTTCATCTTTAGTAGCCATATTGATGATATTGGTTTATCTTAGATTTACTTGAGCAGACATTTCTGGATTCCATCTCTAACTTACACCGAAGTCTGTATGTCATAATTTTATTTTCTCATTGATATTTGTCAAGTTCAAATTGGCAATTTTTTTTGTCTTGAGAAAAATGTTATTAAATTTTGCTGTAATGTTATTTTCCAAATAAGAGACACTTAGTAAAGTGATAACAAGAAGTTTTATTTCAAAGTTAATCTTTATGTCATCTGAAGTATATGTTTTTGAATACACCAGGGTGAAGAAGTACAATTGGTTGGAGATGTTCGAGGTAACTGGAAAGAACCTATCAAAGCAGTTCATTTAGGTGGGCCAAAGTATGCTGTCGATCTACGACTTACTCAAGGAAAGTAAGATCTCACACCAGAAAACCTTTATTGTACTAGCATGACCTTTTTTCTAATTGATATTTAGTTGTCTTTAAGATATATAAAGGTAGGAATTTAGTGATTTTGGAATCTCTGGTTTTTTAATGATTTAGCTGTCTTCCAGAATTGCTTTTTATTTGTTCTGATTATTATAACGATGAAATAATTGTGATTTGTGTTAATTAATAGACTATGTTTCATGAAGCCTGCTTTTAACAGGGAGAAGAAAACATACGGGGACAAGAAAAGGGGAGTGTGGAATGTCCATACAAATCCTGAGAAAAAAAGTGCAGGCTTTAAAAAAATATAAAAATTGCAGAATGCATTTTAAAAAAATATGAATTATAAATTATACAAGCAGAAACCATTTTTCTTATGAACTAAGTAATGTCTAAGAAATTTGAGGAAAACAATGAGGTTCATGCCAATTGGTGCTGACGACTGGAACAACAGGAACTACACTTGAAAAGCCAATGACTAATAAAAGCATTGCTTGAATGGCAAATGAGGGGGACATGCTCATGGAGGTAACAACAGGATGCATACTCATGGCCCCACGGGTATTAAGTGTTGGGGATGTGTTCCCATGGAATATTGTCTATAAAAGAGAATGATAGGAATAAAGATGCAGAAAATTTGGGCCTCAATTAAAAACTGGCTCCCTTGTATTTTTGTGTATAAGACATAGAGCTCCTCATGATCTTAAAGTATGTGTACTGGGCTAACTACTTGTGATAACTAACAAGAAAATACATTCCTTTAACCACCTATATTTACCAAAATTCCAAGTACAGCAACATGTGTCATTGTTGAGTTCTATTCAAGTGATCAGACTTATTGGTATGCTGTTAGCTGCAAAAGCTTCATTGTTTAATCCCAATTGCTAGTTGAGACCATGAAGTTAGACCTCACATAATGAATGTTCTTATAAATGATAAAAGACTAATGTGAGCAGTGGTCTCCATTACTACACTATATTATGTAAGGGCACAAAGCAAAATCTGTTTTAAATATTTCTTTCTTTTTCACATTTGTTTCTATAAGAAATTTCTCATGCTGAATTCATATATTTAATTGAATGTAAATACTTTAATGATGAAGATAATTGACTAATGCTGTCATTTAGAATCTTTTCGAGGCCACCTTCCCTCCATCCACAACGTTTGTTCTTCACAATGTGTTTGTTGAACAAGGTTTCTTGTTATTTCACATTATATAGTCTTGTGCAAGTATATTTAGGGAAACCATATTTTGTTTTTGGTTTTGGTTTTGCATAGAAAACGAAACAAAATTTCTTCAAATCTCTATTGTCCAACGAAACCATTTGTTGAACTGTCCAATTATTTTATGGGTATCTTCAGTTTCTTTCTAATATAGTCTTCAAGCACTTATTTGGTAATTATCTTTGAAATAATGCAACAGAGAGGTATCTTCAGTTTCTTTCTAATGTAGTCTTCAAGCACTTATTTGGTAATTATCTTTGAAATAATGCAACAGAGAACTTCTATGGCAGGATGATTTGTAAAGTGATCTTCCTGTCAAATATGAATAATATTTGGTAACATTATGGGTATCGTAAGTTTCCTTTAACGAAATGACATTAAAAGGGTAGTGTGGGAAAACCCTAGTAAAGACTTGTTACTTCTATTTGTAGCCACTATGAATTTGCCAGTGTCTCTTCTGCCACATCTCAATCCTAAACTAAAAAGGACCAATAGATGAACAAGACAGAAAAGATGATCAATGATCAACAGAGAAACCACAAATGAAACAAAAGACATGCATGCCCATTATGACAATTTTACTAAAAGGTTCTGTAGATGAGAAAATGTACAAAAGAGAAATTTGTCACAGAATAGTAGAGTTATACTCTAGGCATGACAAACATGGTAATGAAAGGTTAATGTTTAAGGATACATTTGACAAAGATAGAAGTGAGAGGTCTGAGGACAGACAATGAGATATGAGTTGTGACATATATATGCACATGAAACCCTTAAGTTGTGTTTCTTTGTATCTTTGAAATTTGATGAGGAATGAGCAGGTCTCAATAGACCAAACCAGTGGATGTACTTTAAGGCAATATAAGAAAACTTTTATGGCTAATATTTTACAGGTGACACAATGGATAATCACTCTATATTCTGTCCTACAGGTTTGGATGTGATATAGCATGTCCTTAGATACAGGTCTCTACGTGTTGGTAGCTCCAGATCTTATTCTCACACCTTTTTGCTTCAGTAAACGTATATCCACTCTGTCTTTTGGGTCATGTATTTGAGGTTTTAAAGTTGCTCTTTAGCAACTTGGACTTGAGTTTCAGAATAATGAGTTAACATTTTCTTGTGACTAGCGTCACTTAATATTTGATACTATGGTCTCCAGTTCTTTGTTTTTGCATATATTAGTGAAGGGAAGCATATTCCGATGTTGGAATTTCGTTCCACGTTAATACCTCTTCTTCTTCTGTCTCATGCCTTAAGAAGTTCAACCACCTCAAAAAAAAAAGAACAAGAAAAGAAAAGAAAAGAAGTGAGTTATGATTCATAGAATAGGAATTTGAGAAATGAAATGAAATGAAATATTATTAATGTCCACGGTGGGCCAAAGATGACCCAAGGGACTGTGAAAAGGACAACCATAACGACAATCGAGTCTATTGTTAAGGGATTCATTATAAGTAGAAAAAATGATTTATCTTTAAAAAGAATAAACCAATTCAGTATATCGGCAACAAGTACTATGAAAAAGGACATAAACCGACCATTAGAAAAGGAAGAGGAAGAAATATATAAATTCAAAACCTTGTGAGGCAAAACATGAATTTCAAATTCAGGAGTCAATAATTGAAATAGCATATAGGACCCTAAAAGAAGTTAATAGAATTCTCTCAAATTAAGATCAATATCACTTGTCATTTAAAAATTTATCTCATTTACGTGCCTAGACTATAGCATGAGAGTGCACCCATAAATTTTGACAATAGTCCTTGTCTAATATGGCTTTATGTATGCCCATGGGGTTTGGGGCGATTGGTTTGGTGTTAATAATGTCATGCTATAAACCAACGTTCAAACTTTATGGGTCAACCTTAACAAAATCAAGTGGCATGAGCTCAATGGGTTAAATTCCTTGATTTTCGAGGAAACCTAGGTTCAAATCTTGCCAAGCATAATATGCATTGCTGCCAATCTGTTGTAATACTGGTATGTAGTCATGATATAATATGGGTGGGGCCTGTTTCAATCCCATATAACCAGTTATATATATATATATATATATATATATATAGCTTTATGTCCATTATTATTTTTTGGTTATAGAAAAGTTGTGCTTGACTGACTGCACCAAAAAGACTCTCTCTGTCTCAGAAACTATATCCTTCTAAAACATGTTTGGCAGGTTCCATAAAAGTATAATCAAATCCCATTATGAACTTAAAATTAATCTTTAACATATTTAAAATATGAAAATTATTACCTGAAGAAGAGTTAAAAATGAAATCTAAAACAATTGATGTGTCACGATGCAACTGGAAAATTAAGGCATCGGAAAAAAATTCTTTTTACAGTTATTTGGTCATATTGTGACATTTTGATTCGTATTAGATGAAGGAAAAGATCTCTTCTTTCTATGACACTAATTGAATGCAGAACAAAGCTAGGATTTGCATATTTTGACAGTTTTTCTATGAAATTGTGTCAAATTCTCCTTGAAAAAGGTGTTCTTTTGTTTGCATGTGATCTTTAACCTTTGAGAACTCTTAATATCTGCAATTTTTCTAATGTGCAGGTATAATTACAAGTTTATTGTCGGTGGCCAATGGCGACATTCAACCATTTTGCCAACTGAGACTGATCAGTGGGGGAATGTGAATAATGTCATTTGGATTGGTGATGTTGCTAGCATAAAGTTTGAATCTTCCACTCGTCAAAATGTTAAGGTGTGATAATTTTTGAACAGCATAGTTTTCATTGTGTTTATTGTTCATCTTTTTTCCAGCAAAAAAGTCTCTAGATTCTGAAAATATTTAAGGTCTTTATCTAACCATATATAAAACACACTAAAGATGAATTACAAAGCCTCCTTCTTAGGAGGAGTAAAGCTTTATTGTGCTCAATGAAATTTCTTTAGGTTAAAGATCTTGTATATCCAATCATATTCTTCTATACGAGGATTTCTATGGTTATACTTGTGCAAATAATCTATGCAGATTACTTTTTGGTTCTATGCTATTAGAAGCTAGGAAACATGATACCAATGCCTAGATTGGTTTTTATATTTTTACAAATTTTTGGTATCTTGTTCACAATTTGAATATTTCTACAACTCGTATTTTAGTGATTTGTTTGACAGATGGAACCACTTTAGAAAAAAATAAAAACTTGTTTGGCATCTCCTTAACCACTTTATTGCTAACATTACAAAATATTTAAAGAATAAAATGCTTGATATGAAGTCTAATATGTTCTCATAACTAGCAGTGTCACCATATGGTAAGTATTTTCAAATTACACACCCTTTGAATTTGTTTTCTTATTGAAAACCCAAAGTAAATAGACTCAATTTAATATTATATCCTTTTTACATCTAATTAAAGTCACTTATAAGAAAATAGAAATAGAGAGTCATTCAACTCCAACAAGCATGAAGTTCAACTTGAAAATTTGTTCCTTGATATTTGCACTCTCAAAAATAAAATTTTTAGAATTTTGCTCTTCAATAAACTCAGGTTGAATTCCTCTTTTTATTTTTTCATCTTGTGAAGGCCCAGAATGGGCCTTCACTTGACATGAAGTCCTCCCCTACATATTGGAAATAATTGGAATAGAATCATAGGGCAAAAAATGGGGAGAACATATAACTCAAAAGACAATGACATCATTTTTCAATCATTTATAAAATCCTAATCATTTTAACATTATCGTCATGATCAAAGTTAAGTCAAATCAAGTCAAAACCTCAATTTTCTCTCTAATGGCTGTCCTAAAAGATGTTTCCTGAATGATTTATATTTAACCATGCCTGCCAAGGGCAACTAGCATGACATTATCGGAACCTGTTGGCTTGCAATGATTAGTATTAATGGGTCAATTAATGAACTAGCTTGATCAATCAACTAATATGGCAAGTTCCCAAAACAAAAATTGAGGTAAAAAAGGACAAGTCAAAGTTGACAAATAAAGTGGTTATATGTGTATGCAGCAAAATAGATGATGTGGTGCAGCTCGAGCATCACTATGGCAATGATTTGTCATATGAACTTTTTGTCTTCCATATTGTTTGTTGTTTGACATGTTCTGGGTTGTTGCATGTGTGTCAGCAGCATCCTAAGTGTTTGTAATAATGCATGTCGTATATAGGTTATGGGTTACTTTTAATTTTTATGTATGTTGTTGGGTATGGAGTAGTTGAACAATTGGTTGGTTGCAACTGCTCCCCAATAACTTCTTCCTGTACACATTTAACCCTTGCTACTCTTGTGGGACATCAATGTAATCTGCTATGTATCACATCGTTGTAGGCGACAGTTTGACAGCACAGAAAAAGTAGTTTTATTTAGCATAGTCTTGAGTGCAAAATATGCACTAAGTTTTTTTATTGAATTTTTGTAAAGAAATGTAGATGAAATGAAAGCAACAGTAAATGTAAGTTGAATAAATAATTGCATCTGCCTAATGTTTAGTAAAGGTAGCAAATGTACGTCCAAAAGGGGAATTAGTTAGAAGTGAGGGGTACGGGCAACGGTTGCCATCAACCGTCCGCCCAAGTCTTTATAAGGAACCCCCATTTTCAATTCATTAGTATGGTATGTATAGAGGAGAGAGTGCAGGCTGTTGTAAGCACATTACAAGAGACATAGATGAGTTGCAAGGGTTCTGCTGTGATGTTGCAGGCCTTGTCATCGTTATGGTCGTTTAGGCACATAGTTAATCCAATCACAATCTTGTTCCAATCCATTTGTATGCAATCTTGTGTGATATTATTGCATTGTCAATTGTGTGTGTGCAAGTTGTGTTTTGAGTTGTTGCAGGTTGGTTGCTACCATTGGGAAGTGAGGAAGATGCAGTACAGCCAACCTGTCGTTTATTTATAGTATTGTGCAGATTGCCGTTCAACACAACTGTTCAAGCGAAGGATGACTGTTCAGTTAGTTGTCTAATTAGCAACTGACCGTTCAAGTGGATTTGTCATTGTCGTTCAGTAGCTAATGCTCAAGTCATTTGCTGTTCGGCTGTAAATTTTCTAGTTCACTGTTTAGTTGGAATCCTATCGTTCGTATGCATGTTGTCGTATAGTTGATTGTTGTCGTTCAACTAGAGATTGTTGCCATTCAAGTGAACATGATGCCGTACAAGCATGATGATGCTTATTGACTGCAGACTTGTTTGGCCTTGAAACTCTGTCATACTTACCTTTGTTGTTGGGGAACTCACCACCGTGCTACATTTGGCACTGTTGTTGCTAGATCGAAGTGGTCGAATTGATGAAGGATTAGCACGCGTGAATGGAAAGAAGGTGAATGACAAATTCACTACCGCGAGGACGTGGAAGATGAGGTCGTGAAAGTAGTCAAAGTGCCTATCAAAAGGAGCACAAGGATTGCTCAGAAACAAGAGCAAACTATCACCAACCAAGTATTGCAGTCTCGTGAAACTGAAGAACCAATAGTTGAACGAGTTTGGAATCTTGAAGAGGGTAGTACGAGTGAAGAAAACGAAAGGTGGTAGACATTGTTGTTAACTACGGAGGACGAGGTGCAAGGTGATTTGCATCAAATAGTCGAAGAAGACATTCACATAAGTCAAGACGACAATGTAGAGTGTGGACAAGGAGACGAAGGGTGGACGGTGATGCCTGAATAAGCGGGGAGCATTTTGCCAAGAGGTACAGAGGATGAGAGTCTGGTACCTGAGAAATTGCACGTAAGTGTTTGGGCAAGTAGGCCAGATCCACCACTCATATAGTCACAAAGAAGGTTGTGAAGTGAAGGTGCATTGGAGTTTGGATGAAGGCTATTTGAAAGCAACATAGGAGGCCAAGAAGCACCAAGAGTTGATGAAGTGCATATAATAGAGACACTAAGAGAAAAACTACGAGAAGAATTGCGTAGGACAAAAGCACATTGGGCCGAATTGTTGTTCGAGCAATTGTTGAGTGGAGAGGAATTAGGAGAAGAAACCTGCTTACTAATAGCTAATATTGCAAATCAAGCAGGAAAACAAAAATACCCACCTTTCACGAGAGAAGGGAAGGAAGATCCTGCACCACATATACGAACGTGCACAACAATTTGGAAAGCTAAAGGAGTAAGAGACCTCGATGCATGGCTTTCCAGCGACATTGCGAGGGATCGCAATAGATTAGTATCTAAAACCAGAAGCTACAAAACCTTTCACCACATAGGATAGTTAATGGATGAATTCAAGAAAGAATTCAAACTAGTAAGGGATGATATTGAAATTATAACAGAAATCTATTCCACTAGATAGAAAAATTATGACATAAAAACCTATAATCAACGATTAAAGCAACTCACCGATAAAATGGAGTTGCAACCGGAGAATGACATGGTAAAACGATGCTTTATTGATGGACTATTGCCAAAATATAAGAAAATGAAGATCATACCATGCTCCACATATGAAGAAGCCTATGAGAGGGAAAGAAACTTCGAGAGTGAAGCAAAACGAACTGCAACTAGTATAGGAGGTCTCTTCAAAAGTGATGATTTTGATAGTGACAAGGAAGAATTGCATATAGCAATTTAGTTGATGAAGAAAGATTTTAAAGAATGATTAACAAGGTGAAAGGTGAAAAATGGAAAGAAGAGAAAGACGTGGTGCTCAAACCATAAGTCTGAGGGGCACACAAATGCCAACTGTCTAAAGAACAAATATTGCAATATATGCAATGTATTGGGGCATGCTATTGGAGAATGTGCATTCAATCTGAGAGTTACAAGGCATCAAATGATGATGATGCAATGAGAAGAAAAAGAAAAACCCAATACCTCAAGGAATGGACAAGGCACAACTAGAGGTGGTTATAAAAATCCTTGCCGCGGAGGATGATACCAACAGGGTAATCAACAAGGAGTTCAAAGTCAATTACAATATGATTTGGACGGAAGTCCCATTATTCAATGCCAAAAATGCTAGGAGTGGGGGCATTTTGCAAAGAATTGCCCAGACCCACAACCAAGAGGTGCAGCTGGAAATAATGTGATGCACATGTGTAGGTGGTGTAGACCGGGCAATCATAAGGAGGCGAATTTCCTGAACAAAGCAAGTATGAGAACGCACAGAATGTCAATTTTCTTGACATTGAAGAGCCTCCAACAAACCAACAATCGAAGGAGGATAATGTGCTTGTAGTTACAAGGGGGCAAGTAAAGAAAGTGGATCAATACCCTTGCCTTAGAAACAAAAATATGGCAGGAAGCACATGATGCGATTAAGGAAAAAATGAGGAATGCCAAGCAAAACCGACTTTTTGAAGAAAAGAAATTGGAAAAGTCAACACAAGAGCTAGCATTACAAGTACTTAACACAATAGTGGAAGTCAAAGTTGCAGGTTTACTTAGCGCTATACCGGAGCTACACAGCTAGGCGGAAGAAATTGAGAAGAAAAGGGATCAATTTATTGACCCAACAATATTGATGATTGATGTTGGCAAAAAGCCAACATTAATCCATATTGAATTGTTAGACCACAAGTTGATGAAGGTGATCATCAATGGAGGATCAAGCACCAATGTCTTGCTTGAAAAGACGTGGAAGGAAATTGGAGCATCATTCTTATGGTCTCCCAATTTCAAGTTGTACGGTGTGGACTAGTATGGAATTAAAATGAAAGGAGTCTTAACGGCTCAAAAAGTAAAAATTGTTGATCAAGAATTCATCATGGATTTCTTTGTGATAACTATGCAAAAACCAGCATGTGATGCATTGCTGGGAAAAGGATGACTGTGAATGGCGAAGGTTAATCACAACTAGGAAAAGGATCGACTTACATTCAAGAAAGGACAACACAAGTACATGATTAATTTAAAAAATTAGACTATAAGTGAAGACTTGGCAACATTGGATGAGTCGGGTAGTTGTTCTGATGAAGATAGTAGGTATGAATTGAGTGAGGAGGGAATGCTATACCTGGATGAATGTACTGAATATGATGACCAATTAGATAGTGGACTTCTCCATTGGCAAATGGAGGAGTTTGAGATATTTCCACCCACCTGCTTCTGCATACAAGCAGAGGAGAATGAAGAATACCATGGTGAACAAAGGAAAATCAGTGAAATTAGTCAAAAGAAATCCGCATCAAAAGAAGAGAAATGGATATTTCCAAAAAAACTTTGCCGAATATATTGTTGGTGATGCTGTGATTGACGAAAAACCAACACACCCAATAGATGTGGTTAAAGCATAGTAGTCAGACTCGGCCGAACTTCCGAGTACTCGGCCGAGTCCGAGTGGGCTCAGCGCTCGGCCGAGTCTGAGTGGGCTCAGCCGCGCCGATCCCACTCGAACTCGTTTTTTTCCTGGACTCGGCCGAGTTCAGACAAGTCCGAGGCCGAGTCCGACCCGCACTCATGAGTCCAGACATCGGTACTCGGCTGGCCCAGAAAAAATTATATGGTATGGGTTAAAAAATAAATAAAATAAAGCACGAAAAGCGTGCAGAGGACGCGAGAATGGTCCGAGTCCGCCCTTTACGATGCCGGCAGTTATTTCTGTACGGGAAAGAGATGGAAGAATCTGGTGCGCAGGTTGAGAAATAGTTATAAAATAAATACCAAGAGATGGAAGAATCTGGTGCGCAGGTTGAGAAATAGTTATAAAATAAATACCAAAGGCATGAAAGCCAGGCTGTTTCAATACGATCCGGCGAGTTATGCGCTTAACTTCGACAAACAGGGCAGCCTAATCTAATTTAATATTTCCCTTCTATCTTGTTTATCTGTACATTAAATTTAAATTTTCTTAATAAAAATTCCAAAACATACTCACTTAATATTCCAACAAGAACATTCACAATTATTATATGAAATCTCCTATTTAATTAAAAATTAAGACTTTCAAAGCCAGTTAATAATATAATATTCATCCAAACTGGAGACAAACGACCAAATATTGTTTTGGTAAAAGTCAGTTTGATATTTGGTAAAAAGTAAAAGATTCCCTTAAATAATTAAAAAATAATAAAAGCATTTGTTGGCCCCATGAAATCCCATGGAGATATTGTTTTGACATCGTACTGGAATTATGAAAGCTTAACAAAATTTTAGTGCAAATAAAGAAACGTGTTTATTTTGACCTATAGTGCGGAGGCGATTTCTAAATTGGCGCGGTGGCAGGGCGGGAATCTGTGTGTTTTATAATTAAGTCTGCATTCTTCTTTTCATTCAATTATTTTAAATTATAATTAACACACTTATATACTAAAGAGGAAGACTTGTAAAACAAAAACTTATAAGTGTGTTAAATTAAAGTTAAAATAAAAACTTATAAGTGTGTTAAATTAAAGTTAAAATAAAAACTTATATTTTAACTTATGGGTGTGTGGTGGCTGTGTGTTAATTTCTCTATTGATAAGCATAGCTTTCGGTTTTACTAGGGGTCATGGTTGGAAGGAGATTGCTCAGCCCTGTGCGTTGGTCGTAGGGTTTCTCACACTAACCAAATAAAAAAAAATAATAATAAAGAGTTAAAACAAAAACTTATAAATTTGTTAATTATAATAAAGATTTATAATTATAAAAACTTATAAGTGTGTTAAATTATAGTTAAAATATAAAAACTTATATTTTAAGTTATAATTATAATTATAAGTTAAAACAAAAACTTATAAGTGTGTTAATTATAAACTTATATACTAAAAACTTATAAGTGTGTTAATTATAATAAAGATTTATAATTATAAAAACTTATAAGTGTGTTAATTATAAACTTATATACTAAAAACTTATAAGTGTGTTAGAATATACTAATAAGTAATATGCATGAAAAAACTTATTTTTCAATAAAAAATTGTTTTTTTTCATTTTTTCTTTTTGTCGAGTTTTTGCCGAGTCTTGAGTTTGACTCCCGAGTCGATCTTTCCGAATCCGAGTTTTTCTACTATGGGTTAAGCGAACCTGAAAGTATCAAGTATGAAGGACCAAGGATGGTTGAAGTAAATTTAGGCAATGAAGGTGAAGGAAAGATAATCCACTGTGGAGACGAGTGGGACCCAGTGTTGAAAGTGGCAACTTTCAAGATTTTCTTGTAGTATAAGGTCTTCGCATGGACTTATAAAGATTTGAAAGGGATATCCCCAGAACTATGTGCATCAAATCCAGTTGATTTCGGGTGCATTACTAGTAAGAAGAAGGCCATACCGAATGAATCCTAAGTATGCAGCCTTAGTGAATGTGGAAATCCAAAGGATGTGGGATGCCGACATAATCTTTAAAGTTATGGTAAGTGAGTGGGTGTCACCAATTGTAATTACTTTAAAGAAAGAAGCAAATTAGATCCACATATGCGTGGACTTTCAAAGTATGAATGCTATAACAATTAAGGATCCCTTTCCAATACCCTTCACAGACTCGATCCTAGAGGAAGTAGCTGGACATGAGATTTACTCATTCTTGGATGGGTTTACTGGCTACAATCAGATAAGCATTGCTAAAGAAACAAGTTAGCACAACGTTCGTTGTAGAAAATGACATTTATGCATATAATAGAATGTCATTTGGGTTGTGTAATGCCCCAACCACATTTTAGAGAATTATTCTCTACATATTCAAGCAAATGTCAAGAGGAAAATTCAAAGTCTTTTTGGACGGCTGGTCATTATACGGGAGGAAGGACAACATCTAAAGGCTTTGGAAGAATACATGAGGCTATGCATGAATGCTCGCTTGGCATTAAATCCAGGAAAATGTAAGTTGTTGGTGTTGTATGGCAAATTGTTGGGACACAGTGTGTGTAAAGAGGGGTTAAAGATAGATCCTGATAAATTTTGTGTCGTGAGAAATATGGAAGAGCCACATGACGAGAGCTTGTTGAAAACCTTTCTGGGATCAATAGGATACTACAAAAAGTTTATCAAGAATTTTGCCCACTTGTCCCACCCAGTGGATGTGCTTACACAAAAGAGTTCCTTTTCAATGGATGGAGGAAAATCAAAAGGCCTTCGAGGAGCGGAAGGCAAAATTGGTATGTACTCCCGTTCAGTTATTCCCATATTGGGACAAAGAATTCCATATCCATGTAGATGTGTCCAATTTTGCAATTGGATGTGCATTGGCCCAGGAGGGGCAATTTAGGCTAGACCAACCTATTTATTTCACTAGTCGGTTGTTGTCGAGAGCTAAGAACTATAGTACGACATAAAGGGAAGAACTAGGGATGGTTTATGTACTACAAAAATTCAAACACTATTTGCTAGCCAAGCCTTTGCTTTTTGTGTGGATTATCAAGCATTATTGTACCTGATAAATAAACCGACCATTCATGGACGAGTTAGCAGGTGGTTTGTTATGTTGTAGGAATTTGTATTCTAGGTAGTGATCAGGCCTGGAAAGAAACATGTGATAGCAGATCAATTGTCAAGGATTCCCTAAGGAGAACCTGCGGGGGGGGAGTATCAAACGAGTTCCTTGATGCTCAGTTATTTGCAATTAGCACTATATCGTTGTGGTACAAGATGATTGGAGAATACTTCTCGACAGGAAAACTATCGAGGGAGACTTTGGCATTTGAAAGAAGAAAAATCATTTTTAAGTCAACACCATCCCAAATGAAAGCAGGATTATTGTATAAGATGGGACCTGATGGAATTGTGAGAAGATGCGTAATGGAAGTAGTCAAGGCGATGCTAAAGGAATCCCATAAAGGGTTGGTAGGAGGGCGTATGGGACCAAACATGACCGCAAGGAAGGTGCTTTTGGCAAGGCTATGGTGGCCCACCCTCTATCACGATGCAAAGGAGTTTGTCCAGACATGTGATACGTGCCAATGAGTTGGGAAGTCGTTGCGAAGAGACTTCATGCCATTACATCCATCACAACCACAAGAGTTGTTTGAGAGATGGGATTTGGACTTTGTGGGACCTCTGCGGCCAAGTCAAAGAAGCAAGCGTTGGTACATAGTAATGGCAACAAAGTACCTGACAAAATGGGTATAGGCGAGAGCTTTACCGAAAAACTTTGCAAAGAGTACAACTTGATTCTTGTATGAGTAAGTGAACACAAGATTCGAGATACCTTTGCAATTGACAAGTGACAGAAGAGGTCATTTTATTAACGAAGTCATAAAGAAGCTGATTACAGAATTCAAGATATTACACTCATTGTTCAGTCTGTGTTACCCTACAGTTAATGGGAAAGCGGAGGCAACAAATAAAATCTTGGTTTTGATCATGTATAAAACTTGTGGAGTGGAAGGTGTAGATTGGGAGGAAAGCCAGCAGTTTTGTGGGCATACATAATTACTTATAAGCCAACAATGAACCATACCCCATTTCAATTGGTGTATGGGTAGGAAGCAGTAGTGTTAGTTGAATATATGGTACCAAGTTTGAGAGTGGCAGTGCAAAACCATCTAGGTGACTAGGAAAGCCTTGAGGAAAGGCTAGCGACAATAATTCAACTGGATGAAAAATGGATGATGGCACAATGGGTGACAGAGGTGGCCCAACAAAGAAGAAAGTTGTGGCATTAAAACCAGGTGACGTGGTCCTAAGGTGCAATGGCCAAAGTGAAATCAAGCCCGAAAATTTGAAAACTCTGTGGCATGGACCTTTCCAAGAAATTAAGTTGATGGAAAATGGCAGAATAAAATTGCAAAAACTGGATGGGACAGTAATTCCCGATACAATTAATGGATCTCAATTGAAACTATATAAGGCAAAGGTACAATGTTTATTTATTCATGCAGATGAAGTATAGAGAAGAGAAGAAAGACAACAAAGAGTAATCCATGAAAGAGAGGAACCAAGTCAAATCAATCGAGAACATGGCATGAAAGAGGATGAGATTAAGATGGTTATTTGGGAATGGAGGTGAGCAACCCATGATTGAACAACGAGAGTTGGAACCGTGACCAACTGAACAGAGAAGAATACAAGTTCATGTAAGATTCGCGGATATGGAGGAAAAGAGAAGACTCCAATCACTTATAGATGCAGACTTGAGAAGAATGAAGTCTGTAACAAGAGAAAGGCCCAATCATGAACCTCGGAGTGATGGAAGTGAATACGAGGACAAGAGTCCATTGGCGCAGATTGGTCTCATGCAACTAAGGATTTGTAGGGAGACGTAGAGGTTGCAAGAAGAATATGAAAATCTGTCTAGATATAATGCAAGAATGAGGGATCAGATTGTTCAAGAGTTAGATGAAACGATGCAAAGGCTCAACGAAAGAGAAGCTCAAAGATAGGATGAGCTAAATGAGATTGAACAACAAAGGTTGACAAGAGAGCAAGAAGCATATGCATTATGAAGAGATATCTATGAAGTACATTTGTCTCAAGAAGAGGAAGGAAGACGATTGAGAAGTAGTAGTTTGTTCTCCATCAATGCAAGCAATTCCTTGTCAAGCTTGTACACAATTAATGTAAATAGTAGTAGTAGTAGCAGTTTGAACTCACTGTTGAAAACAAGATCTAGGAGGAACTTGACTAAAGTTCAACCAGTCCCTCAAGTAGAGGAGAGAAGAGGCGTCGAAGAAGTTTCCAAGGAAGGAAGACGGACCAGGAGAAGACTGGAAGATACACCAACCCTTATTACTGAAGATAAAGGTGAACCTAGCAGTTCGCAAGGATTGCTAGGAACGCCAAGAGTTGTACTACCAAGAGGTAACTTAGGCAACTAGGGAAGTCCGTTAGGTCTTCCCGATCTTCTAAGGTTACCCGACCAAGGGAGGAGTTTGGTTGGTCTTCCTTTTGGTGGCTTGAGGAGTTTTGGTTGGTCTTCCTTTTGGTGGTAATAAGCCGCAAGGTTGACAGGGTGGGTTGCAAGAACCATTTGTTGATCAGGCGTGAAACAACCAATTTTCACGTAATCATGAGGTTGGCCCATTAGGACCATCTCATAGTTCATGTTGAAACCAAAGACAATGTAATAAACGAATAAGGACTTAGACTAACTTTGGATAGCCGGAGGATGGGAATAGGCAGTTCCACACTATGGAGGTTCACCCAATGGAGAGAGTAGCAATGAGAGAATCATCACGAAGAAGACAACGACAACGAAATTGAAATGCGGAAGAACGGAATCGTATAAGACAAGAACGAGTTTGGAAAAATAGAGAAGACTTGAGAAGAAAAGGTGTTCATGTAGGCCCTAGTATGGGTCTAACATGAAGTTGTCCAAATTCAATCCCTATAGAGGAAGGTCGTTTAGGTGAATGCCATACAAATGATGCTCAAGACGAGTGTACGACAGGGTGTTGTACAAATGATTTTTAGGAAGAGTGTACGACAGTGCACTGTACAAATGACATTCAAGAGGACTATACGATAGGGTGCTGTACAGGCAATGATCAAGAGGGTTGTATGGTAGGGTTTTGTACAACTGAGCAGGATGATGCTAGTCGTATAAATGAAGGCAATCGTACGACAGAGGAGGCACGTCGGCATTCGAAGAACGGTTTGTCAACATTGCTTAAGGCCATACTTCCCAAGAGAAGTTAGCACCACAACAAAAGTTGGTGAGAATGCCGACCAATCTAAAAGGGAAGGCAGATGTAGGCGGCAGTTCGGCAGCATAGAAAAAGAAGAAAAAGTAGTAGTATTTAGTATAGTCTTGAGTGTCAAATATGCACTAAGTATTTGTATTGAAATTTTGTAATGAAATGAAAGTAAACGTAAGTTGAATAAATATTTGCATTTGCCTAATGTTTTTTGAAGGTAGCAAATTTACGTCCAAAAGGAGAATTTGTTAGAAGCGATAACTGTCCACCCAAGTCTTTAGAAGGAACCCCCTCTTTCAATTCATTAGCATGGTACGCATAGAGAAGAGCGTATAGGAGAGAGTACAGACTGTTGTCAGCACATTACAAGAAGCATACATGAGTTGTAAGGGTTCTGCTGTGATGTTGCAGGTCTTGTCATTGTAATGGTCATGCATGCACATAGTTAATGCAATCACAATCTTGTTCCAATCCATTTGTGTGCAATCTTGTTTTTTAAAGGTAGCAAATTTACATCCGAAAGGGGAATTTGTTAGAAGTGAGGGGTATGAGCAACGGTTGTTGTTAACTGTCCGCCCAAGTCTTTATAAGGACCCTCCATTTCAATTCATTAGTATGGTATGCATAGAGAAGAGCATATAGGAGAGAGTACAGACTGTTGTAAGCACATTACAAGAGACATACATGAGTTGCAAGGGTTCTGCTGTGATGTTGCAGGTCTTGTTATTGTAATGGTAATTCATGCACATATTTAATGCAATCACAATCTTGTTCCATTCCATTTGTGTGCAATCTTGTTTGATATTATTATGTGGAAGTATAGCAGTTGATAACTGTCAGATTGCTTTCTATCTTCTCCAGTCAAGGACTACTCCTTGCATATGAACAAATAAGTAAAATCTTTCAACGAAGAGAAGGACAAAGCAAAGGACAACACTAGACCAAACAAGGTCACGGAACTGGAATCTTTGCTAAGTAAGCTGAAAGGT
This sequence comes from Wollemia nobilis, assembly GCA_028583015.1. Lineage (NCBI taxonomy): Eukaryota > Viridiplantae > Streptophyta > Pinopsida > Araucariales > Araucariaceae > Wollemia > Wollemia nobilis. Next base: position 5,698,474 of record JAQPPZ010016946.1, on the reverse strand, counting down.
ATAGCAGATCAAGGGGAGAGCCTCTCGAAAAGCCAATATGAGGCCCTCGCGTTGGACACAGATATATTGAGCAACTTGGAGCTGCCTAGTGATGTAGATTGGCAGGCACTTTCAAGCTAATTGTCTTAGTAATGAATGAGAGCAACCAACCATTTTTGCAATTTTGTCACAGGCTGTCCCAATTTTAAAGACTTTGCACTCAAGGATGGAGGAAGGACCTGCAATCTCTTGCCAATCGAGGTTGGCACTCCGAGAAGTCACCAAAAACATAGTAGTTTGGCTTCTACCTTCATTTTACCACAAGGAATTTGCCATGAACAGCAAGGAAACTGAATTTTCTAGCTCTAGGAGAAACATTGTAACCAACAAAATTTTGGAAAAAACTAGAAAATAAACTAAGTCTAGGAAGTGTGATTGGTCTAGAAGGTGCAATCCGTCCCAAAGATGGTGAATTGCCATTTTGCTAATTTGCAGATCGCCACTTCCAAATTGGCAAATTGCCATTTTTGGCTCAAGCAAGACAAGCACAACACATAATTCAAGGAAGCCATCTTGAAAGAGACATTTTGTTTTCACATGGTGCCAATAAGGGGTTTGAAGGCTACTAAACATGTTTAGAAGCAATTTAGAGGGTTGTAAAATTTAGAGGTGGATCATTTTGCTAAAGATGCCCCTAAATTAGAGATTTTACTATGAGTAGAAAGTTTTTACCTACAAGAACTCCTTAGGTTGGTAATTTGCTATAAATAGTTGCTATGGGCTCCATTGTAAGGATCCTTTAGCCATTTGAGAATGCTGGAGCTACACTTTGTGAACTCCCTTTTGTACTTATGAGCTCATTTTGCTAATAATATAAAGACTGTGCAGGACATCTGCAAATTGATTGTGATACTGTCCTTTTCATTTGTGGACGCATAGTGATTATAGCACTACCCTTTTGATGCGTGGATGCATAGTGGTTGTGGCATTTGCCCTTTTGATTTGTGGATGCAAAGTGATCGAGGCACTACCCTTTTGCTTTCCGTTAGTCCTTTCTTCTATTATTGCAATTTCTTTAAATGATTGGAGCACACTGATGTTATTTGATTCTCTCCAAGTGCACTAATTGATCACACACTAATCCTACTACAGTTATGGTTGTATTTTATTTTGTTGCATATACTTTACATTTCTCGCACCCTTTCCTTTCAAGATTTCTATTCTGCAATTAGATTAGATTAATTTAGCATGATTAGTGGGGAGTTGGCCTAAATCCAGAGGTTGGGGATAGTATGATTTCTCTTCTTCCCATTGTGGCAAATCGAATTAGACGGTTTCCGTACTTAACACATACACATGGCAAGGAGTCTCTGAGATCAACAACTAAGGCCTTTATCAAATAAATCGAGCCCATTAGACCACTTTAGGCCTTGTTTTTAGTGGTATTGAACACTATTTCCTTTCATATGTATGTTAAGTGTTGATCTCAGAATCAATGGTTGAGATATGTTATGAGTGTCTTCAGCTAGAGCGAATCAGCCCTTTAGGCAATATGCAGGCTTGGCCTCTTTGCCAATTTTCTCTATGATTCCTGATTCATTGGTGGGGACAACGATGACATCAAATCAATATTGCCCTTTTCTTATGGACGATATGTTTCTTAGTTGTCAAGCCTTCATTTGTTCTATGAAATGATTTTAATTACATCCATGAGACCAAAACAGTCTTGGGACCAAGAGGTTTTAGTACAAGATGGGGTATGGTGTACAACCCTACTACCTTTTGAATTCAAACCTTGGACCTCCTATTCAGAGTTCCAAAGTTTAACAACATCAAAGAAAGAAAATTATTCAGGCACATATGGGATTCAGGCATTGTTTATTTATACTGCTTGCACAACTTTTGATTGGTCATTTGTTGACTGCATGATGTCAGTGCAGAATGCTTCTTGTTTTCCTTAACTGAAAATGAACTGTGAGCAGTCAAAGCATCCAATTTACTTGAGATAAGACCTTCAGGAAGCGAACAACCATCCAATCCATTCTGATCTATGATCCTGTAATGTCCCCATCCTAGCCAGCATCATGATGCAGTGTGAGACTTGCCTACTCACGGGTTCCCGTAGGCAGGAGGGAGTTGTGTGGGGACCCACATGGACAGTTTGGATGATGTCAGGGCGGGTGGAGCTCTTGATTGCCGGTCTTCGGACCGTTTTGGGCATCTTTGCAGGGACTTACTATTTTTAGTAAGTCAATTCTCTGGAGGTTTCAGTGGAAGCGGATGTTACGGATGGACAGTAGAGCTTAATGGGTATCCGTTTCCGTATTTTGTTTGGTGGTTGGGTGTTAGGAGAGCAATAATTTTAATGCCCGAAGATTTATAAGGTTATATTTAAATATAAAAGTTAATTATTTTAATGTTGGGCATATTTTATTGATAAAGGGGGGCCTTATGACCACTTGATTTAAAGGTCATATTATAAAGACTTGATTAAAAGTTATTTTAAATGTGTTTTTCCTCCCTAGGAAAGTGGGACGACCCCCTCAAGGGGTTCTTTTGAGTAAAGTGAAAACAAATTATCCCACATTGCTCATGGAAATGGATTGACCAGCTTGAGAGAAGAATAAATAGAGCTTGTGAGAGCATTTGAAGACATCTTTGGCAATTGTATTCTCTTGGAGTCTTTGAAGGAGAGCTTGCATTGTGCAGGAGTTTCTCATTGCTGCTTTGTTGTGACGAAAACCACAGCGAGAGGACACCATTGTTGGGAGTGAAAGATCTCCTTACTTTGGTTAGTTGCATTCTCAATCCTTGGGAGTGACTTTGAGCAGAATTGGAGGCATACTTCAGTATCAAATTGATGTTTCTTGTGAGAGTTTGAAGACATTATCAGCTGTACATTATTTGTACTTCAACCCACAAGGAGGCCGTACCATTTTGAGGTGAAATCAGCTTGTGCAAGGGGAAAATTCAGCTAGGGTTTGATTGTATTGTAACCATACTTCCTCATACAGCCCAGCCGCTTCATATAGGAGTGAATTTAGTCAAGTTCGTGGCAGATTGGAAGAGTCCTTGGCAGCCGTACAACTTCCCAGCCTGGCCGTACAACTCAGAGAGGGACGTGGGACTTGGGTGTTGAGACGCCTTGTTTTTTGGAGCTTTCCAAGCTTGCATTGTCATTGTCTCAATAGAGGGTGTTTAAAACTGCCACTAGTTTGATGGAGAAGTTTGTAATTTGAAAGTTATGAGCAAAACAATGAGTTTTCTGTAGCTGACATGCAATTTCCAGTTTATATCAGACCTTCATATTTCTGGGTATTCTCATTTTAATGCAGTTTCCTTCATTGGGTTTGTTTATCTATATTAGAGGAAGCTTGTGTACAAATTTGGTAGCATCCGGAGTTGTAGAAACAAAGTTAGAAGCATTTCTTTATTTCAGCAGTGTGTGTTTCTTTTTTCTTTCATATATTGCAAAATACACAAAACCCAAACCAAAACACCAAACCGGAGTGATAAGTGGCAATCTCAGTTGGGGGTTGCACACTACAGTGGTATCAGAGCACAGGCTCAACTCTGCCAGCCTGTGAGGTTTAGCACATGAGTGACAGAGAACAGAGATACCAGGAAAGGGAAAGAAGAAAGGCTGAATATCAGACTTATCAGAGAGGTACCCAACAGATACAGTGGTATCATACTGAACCGGAGGATCAACGAGTCTCACATATACTAGATATTCCTACAGGTTCATCTTCGGGTGAGTCAGTTGGGATGGCTGAACACAAGGATAACAGGAATGATAGAGACACAGATAGAGAGATGTTTCAGATGTTTTTACATGGCCAGCAGCAGATCCAACAGACCATGGCACAACTTTTAGGCCTAATGATGCGGCAAATGACTATGAACAATCAGAATAATAACCAGCACCACGGTGGAAATGGGAACAATGGAGAATCAGTAGCTAACAGGGCCACGCCTGCTAGAGATAGAGCCACTTCCTCTAGGCCTTTGATGCCTACATTCCTTCCCAGGACCACTCATGCAGAAGGGGAACCAGAACCAGATTTGACTGAATTGCATAATCAGTTTAGACGCGAGTATGCAGCTTTGGATGAGGAGTATCATGCACTCATGCCCTTTAGGGAGTATGTGGAGATGAGGGCTAGACAGGAACAGAGGACTCAGGGTAGAGGTAGAGCACCACATGATAACAGGGAGTTGCAGAGAAGGATCGGAAAATTACCTGTACCTTACTTTGATGGTTCGAGTAAGACTTCAGCGAGAGCTTGGGTCTAGAAGATGGACACTTACTTTCAGTTGAGCCCGATGTTGGAGGATGAGGCCATCAAGTTTGCAGCTCTACACTTGGATGGGATAGCTCATGAGTGGTGGCATCATGGATATGCCACGATGGGACACAATCAGATTACCACATATGCTGAGTTCACGGAGAAACTCATGGAGCGTTTTGATAAAAAAGATCCTGAGTTAGAGTTTAAGGAGTTAGCACAGTTGCGACAATGGAGTACAGTTGATGCTTATGTTTCGGAGTTCCAGAGATTATCAGTCATGGTGACAGATATTTCTGAGAGGCGTCTTATTGTGTTGTTTGTAGATGGGTTAGCAGATCCCTTGAGAGGGCTAGTCAAAGCCTTCAACCCACCCACATTGCACGAGGCCATCAGGAAGGCTAGAGATATGGAATCCACTTCATCAAAAGGTAAATTTTTCTCCAAGGGTAGTGATCACAAGAAATTTAAGGATAAGAAACATTTTAGAAGAGATGAGGATCAGCATAAGGAGAAATTTAAACCCAGGGACAGCGAGAGCCTCAATGACTTAAGGAAGAAAAACTTGTGTTTTAAGTGCAAGGAGCCTTGGGCACCTTCTCATAAATGCTCAGAAAAGGCTAAGGCAAAGCAGATGGAGTATCTTACAGCGGAGGAGTCTGCAGAAGAAGAATCAGATCAGCATTATGAGAGTTCTAGCAGCAGCTCCGAAAGTGATGCAGAGAGTGACAGGGCCTCAGTTGATGATGAGACAGTTGCACAGTTATATAGTCTTCAGAGGGTAAAGTCATTCAAAGTCCGTGGAGTACTTAATGGGCAGCGTGTGACCACATTGATTGATACGGGTGCCACGCATAATTTTATAGATGCAGGACTTGTAGCAAAAAGAGGACTTGAAACGGAGACTTTTGGTGGATTCAAAGTTTTGGTTGCCAATGGTACTACAGTAAATTGCACACATAAGATCCCCAATCTTTGTATCAAGTTAGGTGACTATGAACTCAAAGATGAATTTTTTGTGGTGAATATAGGAGATGTGGATGCAGTTCTTGGTATGCATTGGAGAGCTCATTGGGAAAAAATTGAAGTTCTGAAAATGAATAAAGAAAAGAGTAACCGGGAGATATTCAACGAAATGATTAAGGAACAACAGGAGTTACAGAAAAAATTCAAACAGTTGGCTGATATGATGGCAAATGCTATGCCTACAATCCATTCTTGGGAAAAAGTTGAACCTCCAGCATGTTATGAAAAGATATACAAGGAGTCAAACTACTATGATGAAGAGGCAAAACACATAAGAGCCACTACTGAAAGAAAACTCAAAAGGGAAGTGGGAGTTGAAGAAAAAAATTCATCTCATGAGGTATGCTCTTTTGAAAATCAAAATGACTCATTGATCACACATGCCTCCTTCGTTGATGTAAATGTGCAAGAGGAAAGGAATCAAACTGCGGAATTGACTTCAAATTTGGGCTTTCCTAATGAGATAGATGCACATAATGACAAAATTGTGGAGATGAATTGTACCAACTCAGAGGAAGGACGAATGGTGTTTATTGCTGATTACAAAACAGCCTACACCAATGTGACCACTAATGCAAAATCAAATGATGAGCATGCTGAAAGTGATGCATACTTTAATTCAGCACCTAGTAATATTCATTTATTACATTCCAATGAAGACAGTACAGGAGAATTTTGGTCTAGTACCCAAATCCAATCATTGGTAAAAAATGTAACTGATGAGTCTCTTGCTGACTGTCATACATTCTCAGATTCAGTGCGGGTTGGCTTTGATGGTATAGGTGAACAGGCAGCAATTTTTATAACAGCTTCTATGGAGGTGACATTTAATCATCGTGATGATGATTATTCAGACCATGAGCAGAATATTCCTCTTCAGATTTCACCTGGAATTGATTTACAGGATAGTCGGGAAAATGTGGTGAAGCATGATGTTTGGATTGAGCCTGCTGAAATTATCAGACCAACAATTAAAGGTAAGAAACTCATTCATCCTTTGGCTCATAATTCTATGCATATCAATAGGAGATGGATGTTTGGTACTATGGCATTTCATCATGGTTTTCATAAAGCAATACACATCTATCTTCAACCAAGAATATGGGATCCTGGAACTCTTCTTGAGCATTGGGCAATAACAATCAAAGGTTGTCCTCCATATAAGAAGCACAATTTCCAGGATAAGACAGTAGCTATTACCTGTTGTCATGGTGTTGAGAGTGCTTGTGATCAGCCTTTCAAGAGGTGTGATGATACCTTGAGGCATATATATGTATTCCTAGACATCAAAGATGATGGGAGAAGAATACCCTGGATGTTTGCTGACCGAACTTTATATGATCCTTCTTTTGAGTTGCATGATGTTAGGTTGGGAGAAGAGCACGATTTAGATGCCGAATTGATACTCATAACTAATGATGAAGGATCACTCTTAGCAAGCTTGAGGGCTGATTGGTATAATTTATCACATGGAGACAAGGGTTGTTGTATTGTTGGACAGCAGCATGGTGGAGCTATGTCAGCATTGAGTAACACAACCCAGGATCGTGTGCATATGATGTTAGTCGCTATGGATGATGGGTTGCATTCTTCATTGGGAGACGAGTTGTATTTTTCTTCAGGAGAGGAGACAGATTTCTGCCGGATTGATTGTATGTTTCATCAGGATGGAATTTATATAGGGATACGTTGGCACCAAACTTTTCAGGACATAGAGCTTGACCACTACAGTTATTCTAGTTCAGACTGGGAGGATGAGCAGATATTGCAGCATCCAGCTCTCCAATTGCTTGTGGGCAAGCAATTTCAGGGAGGGAGGACTGTAATGTCCCCATCCTAGTCAGCATCATGATGCAGTGTGAGACTTGCCTACTCACGGGTTCCCGTAGGCAGGAGGGAGTTGTGTGGGGACCCACATGGACAGTTTGGATGATGTCAGGGCGGGTGGAGCTCTTGATTGCCAGTCTTCTGGACCGTTTTGGGCATCTTTGCAGGGACTTACTATTTTTAGTAAGTCAATTCTCTGGAGGTTTCAGTGGAAGCGGATGTTACGGATGGACAGTAGAGCTTAATGGGTATCCGTTTCCGTATTTTGTTTGGTGGTTGGGTGTTAGGAGAGCAATAATTTTAATGCCCGAAGATTTATAAGGTTATATTTAAATATAAAAGTTAATTATTTTAATGTTGGGCATATTTTATTGATAAAGGGGGGCCTTATGACCACTTGATTTAAAGGTCATATTATAAAGACTTGATTAAAAGTTATTTTAAATGTGTTTTTCCTCCCTAGGAAAGTGGGACGACCCCCTCAAGGGGTTCTTTTGAGTAAAGTGAAAACAAATTATCCCACATTGCTCATGGAAATGGATTGACCAGCTTGAGAGAAGAATAAATAGAGCTTGTGAGAGCATTTGAAGACATCTTTGGCAATTGTATTCTCTTGGAGTCTTTGAAGGAGAGCTTGCATTGTGCAGGAGTTTCTCATTGCTGCTTTGTTGTGACGAAAACCACAACAGAGGACACCATTGCTGGGAGTGAAAGATCTCCTTACTTTGGTTAGTTGCATTCTCAATCCTTGGGAGTGACTTTGAGCAGAATTGGAGGCATACTTCAGTATCAAATTGATGTTTCTTGTGAGAGTTTGAAGACATTATCAGCTGTACATTATTTGTACTTCAACCCACAAGGAGGCCGTACCATTTTGAGGTGAAATCAGCTTGTGCAAGGGGAAAATTCAGCTAGGGTTTGATTGTATTGTAACCATACTTCCTCATACAGCCCAGCCGCTTCATATAGGAGTGAATTTAGTCAAGTTCGTGGCAGATTGGAAGAGTCCTTGGCAGCCGTACAACTTCCCAGCCTGGCCGTACAACTCAGAGAGGGACGTGGGACTTGGGTGTTGAGACGCCTTGTTTTTTGGAGCTTTCCAAGCTTGCATTGTCATTGTCTCAATAGAGGGTGTTTAAAACTGCCACTAGTTTGATGGAGAAGTTTGTAATTTGAAAGTTATGAGCAAAACAATGAGTTTTCTGTAGCTGACATGCAATTTCCAGTTTATATCAGACCTTCATATTTCCGGGTATTCTCATTTTAATGCAGTTTCCTTCATTGGGTTTGTTTATCTATATTAGAGGAAGCTTGTGTACAAATTTGGTAGCATCCGGAGTTGTAGAAACAAAGTTAGAAGCATTTCTTTATTTCAGCAGTGTGTGTTTCTTTTTTCTTTCATATATTGCAAAATACACAAAACCCAAACCAAAACACCAAACCAGAGTGATAAGTGGGGGTTGCATATTACAGATCCTGCAGTGGGGCGGATGCTTCCCAGCTTTCAAAACTTACTCCATGAATGGATCCTATGGATCCCCAAAATTTTCCAATTTAGAACTGGACAAATGTGGAAAACAGAATATTTACAATTTTATATTGCATACAAGCCTTCAAGCCTTAATGTTTTATCAAAATGATTTATTTACATGGGCAAAACCCTTTACAGAATCAGGTACATTCTGATTGCCAGGTCAAAATGAAGGTAGAGTTTGAAAATCACTACACATAGAAACCTAAAAAAGCTGTGGAATCTGGAAGGAAATGATTTCAAAGACCTCCTACGTCTTTAAGAATTTGTAAAATTACAAGTCCTATGCTAGAAATGACATAAAACCCTTGTCGGCCGTCTAGAAACATTTCTGAAAATTTGAGAGAAATTTGAAATGTTGTCTTCGAGAATGATTCCAACTATCTATGTCCAGCCCACAGGTTTTGTGCCTGGGCTACAGGAGTTTTCCTGCCCACAGGTTTTGTGCCTGGGCTACAGGAGTTTTCCTGTGCATTCAGAATGCATAAATGTCTGGGAAACAAAAAACAAGTTTGTAAGGATCCAAAATACTTTCCTTGATTCACTAACATCCCAAATCGATGATCACATTGGGGTTTTGGAAGATGCCATAGGACACCTGTTCTTTAATTATAGATTTAATCAGTGATATACTGCTCAAGCACATCCTATTATTTAGGATACATAAAAGATTTTCCAAAAATTAAAAGTATTCGAGCACATGCTTTTTATCTAAACTTCTAGAAATTATGCAGTAATAATATTATAATTGTAATAATCTTATTAGACCTGCCTACAAGCAAGGTGGAGTTGCTTAAATGCCAATTTGTCATGCACTTTGACCCTAAAATTCTAAGGGATGTGACTAAAGTAAGCAACATAAATTTAAAGGAGGAAGTAATCTAACAAATAATTGACAATAGAGAGCCAACTTATACATATATGGGAACTTTTCCATGTTCTAGTATCAGAATAATTGTCATAAAATGCAAGGAATGTTGAATTCTATTGTGTGTAAATTATGTTTAGTTTGCATGGTGAGAGACTGTTTCATAGGTATTTCTAAGGGCATACTGAAACATAAATTGATTTATGGATTGTAGTAATGCTTGAAGTCAGCAATAAAACTATGTTCATCAAAAGAAAAGACTATAAATGTCAATTTTTTTGGCTCTGTTTAACTAGCAGTTGGCATACCGATGATCAGGATTTATCAACAGAAGAGATATTACAAGAGTAAAGGAAATAAAGCTTCAATTTAGGCCTTTAAAAATGTCATACTTAGTGTTATTTCAGATAAATGTACACCCAAGGATGAATAGCTTCCCATTTAAGCATATTCCATATGAAAAAATAGTTACTGTTAAAGTCAAATTGTATGAATTTTTAAGTCCAAGGCATTGTGGAGCAGCGGTAAATGAGATGTAATCATATGAGCACAATTCAAGTTCACATCCCTGCATTTTGATGGACACTCCTGAAATAATGCAGCCGATGATAATGTGGTCTGTTGAAGTACCACAATAATGTGGTCATGATCTGGTATGGGACATATAACCAATGAAAAATTAAAAATATATCGTATGAATTTTAAATGAAGTGAAGCAAAATGGTTAAGAACATCCAAATCCCTGCTTACATAACATTTTAGAATGAACTATTAGAAGCCATCCATTTCTATATGCTAGTGAAATATTATTTGTCCAAATTTAAGATTTCTGTTAGACATGAAAGAAAGTAGACATCTGATGTCACCATGGAGAACAACAGTAAGAAATGAGAGAGCTGTAAAGACAAGAAGCTAAGTTTCAGTTTTTTTTCTCTGAGTTTCTTAAACTTAAATTAATAACACACAGCTTACATGATCACACACAACAGGATACTCTTTACTTGGAATTGCCCAATCAATAGTTCTGCTTTGAAATCGTCTATATTAATACCATGTTCATCCCCATTTGTTGCATGAATATAAAGAATAGAAGGCTGCTTACATCAATTAGAGGAGAAGAACATGTCTAAGAAAGATTTAGTTCGTTATGAAGACATGGTTGCAAAGATGACGTTTTATCTTAATGAATTGGAAATGTGAGAGGAGATTGAGTTCATGTAACAATGACTTGAAAAGAACAACACTAGCAAGAACTGCTTCATTGCATTGGTTCAAATCTTGGATGTTGAATTTTATTTGAGATAGACGAAGGAGCATATTAAAGATATTCAATTTCCTAAATGATTTGTTTTTTTAAAGACATCTTTAATGTGTATGCTTTTGTTATTGCTCAACTCAATTCATTTCTTCAAATTCTTCCTGTTTGCATTCAATAATTCTTGTAAAATATTTTATTAGGTGTAGCTTACTTCTCTGCTTTGATCATTTGGTTAAAGAACCATATCCATGACTACAAGGTTATGAGTTTGATTCTAGAACTGAACCCCTCTACTTGTTGTGCAGGATCCTACCATTATAAAAGTCATTGAAAGGCCTTTAACAGATGACGAGAGGTTCACATTAGCATATGCGGCTCGACGAATAGCATTCTCAATTTGTCCAATCAAATTAGCTCCAAAATCATAACTAGCATATATAATTTGTATTTTTTTACCAAGATCAATTGAGAAAACATTATAAAGGTAAGGGGAAATAAAAGAGGCAAGAAGGCGGAGGCTGCTTCAAGGATAAATCTCAGAGCAGTATTACAAACATGTCTCAATGTTGTATATGGAAATCAATAAAAATAATGTACAAAGTACTGTAGCTTACATATATGTTTTTATAGCCTTTTCATTTTTTAATATTGCTTTTACATCTCTGTTCGAGAACATATAATTTTATCCATCCAAATAATGTTATTATTCATTTAGAGTTTGTTGAAATAAAGCTTAAACTTTGTAGCAAGGAATAAACTTTCTTATTATGGAGATCAATTATTATGATGAAGATCCCTCATTGTTATAGCTTTGATATCAAGGATGTCATGCTCTTGTAAAAGCTATGTTGCAAATCAAACATAGTATATTTTGAAGTTCCTTTAAAATTGATGTAAAAACTATCAAAGTTAAAGATAGCAAATGTTAACCTACTTAGGGTCTGTGTTCTTCATGGCAAATAGAACCATAAATGAAGCTGAAAACCTACATACATTTCCAGACTTGTACATCAAAAGAATTTAATATGAATTGCTTCTGAATATGATGATATTAGGCCACAAAAGTCAACTTATACAAATTAAAAGGTGCATGTAAGAGGATTGTCACACTTCATCTTACCTCAATATATTAACTCGTGTTAGAAAAGATAAATCATCCATTAAAGTCATAAATTTATCCCCCTCCAAAAAGAAAGGTGGACTTAGACAACTTGAAAGAAGCTCCATACTCCCTAGTGGTATTGTAGGGAATTAGAGCTGATGGTATAGGTCTTGGAGGTGGCTGTCAAGTGGATTTTGTGCTTCAATCCAATGAAACTGTGGCTGATGTACCTTGTACCTTCTACCCTTCCATTTTGTACCTCATGAAACTAGCTGTTTGCTTGTATTTTGTGGTGTGTATTAGAAGGCTGAATGAAGTGATGGCTGCTGCCCTAGTAAAGATTCTAATTGGCTGCTTGAGCTTTCTATTTTGTTTATTCTTGAACACTGATTTCAAGAGTCTTGTACTGCATCCACTGGATTTTCTCTTTAAGATTCCTTCCCCTTGGCATTGGTAAATACAAAGTGTTTTATGCATATCTGATATTCTATTATTGTTGGCAGCCAATTATTTGCTTGTAGCTTTGTATCTGTTTTTCCAAATCTGTCAATAACTGGTATGTGAGTCTGCTTTTAGTGCCAACTTATCCTATTTCAGGTTTACCCTTAAATTGATCTGGCAGAGGTGCCAATTACTCCTGTAGTGGGTTCAAAACTAATTCTTCATCCTTTACCATCATGTTGGTCAGAGATCTGCCTTAGGTAAGGATTTGGTATTTTAGTGCGCCTTAGACCCGGCCAACATTGAAAGGCCGAGAGGAAGAAATGCCCCCCGTGCCAATCTCCAGAGATGGGCTGGTTCCCTTGCTATTCTAATTGGGTGGGGGGGGGGCGGGTTTGAGATTAAGGAACTGAAAGGAATGGAAAATGACTGAAAGGGGAAATATGGCCACAGGCCGGATAGAATAGGGGTGAGGGACTAACAACACGAAAACCCTATTGCATTCTGATCTAGATAGCCCTCAAATACAGATAACTAATAGAAATTTAAACCAGAACATCTAGCATGTATAATCTCCAGGACTACTCCAAAGTTACTACTTTATCAGCAACTAAATCCGGATATTAGAATTCAAGTTACGGTTTAAAGCAAGAAACGATAGAAGGCAAGCAATAGAAGACATACACATGAAAATAGAAGTCCAAGTCTAGAGCCAGACATCAGCTGTATTGATAGCAGAATTCAGGTTTTCATTTAGCCTCTAGCAAACATCCATCATTTTACAATAAAAGAGCAGCCTTATATAGAGAATTCTTCCACTTGAGCAATAAATGCTCATAAACAGAATATGGCGGTGGAAGCCAAGATAAACATTACAAGGTGATACAGCTGCGAGATATTAAACGGGTATGGCAAGGGCTAGTGACTCCTCAAAATGGCGTTGAATGCCTTCAATGCCCTGACATACTTGACTTGTTGGTGCAATCTCCTCACTTGCAGGAACCGCCTTTGTAGGAGATATGCTTGAATTCCTGAAACATCTAATCCATAAGCTTCCTAATAACTACAGGTGATCGGGTAAGGATATACTCCAAATTGTCGAGCTAGAATTCTTCTAGAAGAAACCGGTGCCAAAGTCAATCTGATATACTGGCAAAGTGCGCCCGACCTCTGGTGCAAGTGTGAAGTGCGCCCAAACTCTGGCACAAGTATGAAGTGCGCCCAATCTCTGGCACAAGTATGAAGTGCGCCCAATATCTGGCGCAAGTATCCAGTGTGCCCAATCTCTGGCGCAAGTGTGAAGTGCGCCCAATCTCTGGCGCAAGTATCCAGTGCACCCAATATCTGGCGCAAGTATCCAGTGCGCCCAATATATGGAGCAAGTATCCAATGCGCCCCATATCTGGTGCAAGTATCCACTATGCCCAATATCTGGCGCAAGTATCCAAAATGAGGTGTTAGATTTGCCAAAAGCTGAAATTTCATGATCCCCTTTTCGGAAGCTTTCTCACAAGGTTAATAATACACCATGTTGCAGAAATGGCAACACATCACCAAGCACAAATTTTTGCAAAACCTAGGATATTAAATATTTGCATTGAGAACCTCAATGGATCAAACCATGGTCTTTGGGGGTACCAAATGATAGGCTTGCTCAAAAGTAAAGGTTGATGGATATATAGAGTCTGACTTTGAAAACGATACATTTATTCTTAATAAGGAAAAGAAAGAAAAGCAAAGAACGAAAAAATATGAGCTCAAGGGTTGATCATTCTGCATATACGGTACCTTCTTGGCAGTCCTCCAACATATAGTACCGCAATGCCAAATTAAACATATCTTTACCAACAAGAAATTGAACAACAAAAATCCAAACTGAATCAAATTAAACACAAATACTATGGTGGATGACCAACCACCTAGTCACCAGGCTAAGCCCGCCCCTTCCTATATCTCTACATGGGCACCTAGGTGGCTGCTTGCATGCAAACGGGTTAGGAACTTGGAGTGTATTCAAGGTTCATCACTTTCTCCAATGCTATAGGATTTTAAGTAAACATCATCAATAAGTAATCATCATCAAGTGAAGTCATACTATCAATCCTATTTGTATATATCAAAATACTGCACTCAACTAGGCCCTCCCACCAAACCTTCTATATGCAAATATCTCATAGATCCACACCCACTTGATGGGGAATAAGGGATTGTAAGAGTAAAGCCACATTCTCCCATAGGTAGAGCTTTCATAGATTTGCACCCTTCTTGTGAGAAATTGGAGGTTGTAGTTCTATGGTGTGTCCTATCTAGTAACCAAATCTCAAAAAGGCTTCCCACCGAACCTTCCATATCTAAAGCTCCCATAGATATGCATCCATATTGCGGAAAATTAGGGACTGTATATCCATTGTATGGGAAATATAGTAGCAAATTACTACCATCACCTCTAGACAGAAACCTGTTATGCAAAATGAGACAAGATAGAAAGAGAGATTGAATTAGAGTTTCAAATTTGCCTCACTCTAAACCATAGATGAGAAAATTGGAATTGGATTGGAATCGACATGGAAAAAGAATCAGAAAAAAACAAGAATTGGCAAAAAAAAGGCAAAAAAAAATGCAAATTTTCATTGATTTTATTTTCATGCATATCACAATGAATAAACATTACACAATTCAAATATTAATAGTGTAAGTGATACAAGCTTAAACTATTTATGAAAGTGGCAAGTGATACGAGCCTAAGGCCTTAAACTACACATGAAAGTGACAAGACATATATTGTATTGCTTATAATATAAAAAGGTACAAATTACAAAATGTGTTATGAATTATGACAAATAGTAATACAATACCTCAAGATCTTTGAATGCCTTTGCCCTTTGCCTTAGTAGAAGCTTTAGTCTCTTTGTCTTTGTGCTCGTGCCTCTTCTTCTACCTTGGCTGTTATCTCCTCCGCCTCCGCTAGGTTTTCAAAGTTTTGTAATTCATCAATGGAGAAGAGAGACTCTTGTTGTTGCTCTTGTTGTGGCTCTATGATCCATTCAAATTATGTATCAAAATTGCCTCTTTTGCTCTATCCATAGCCTCGTATACATATGCCATTGAAGATTGTTCTCCATCAACAAAATAGAGAATCCTCACTGAAGGCTTTGACACCTGAAAAAAATAAAAATAATTTAAATAAAAAAAATTAAAATAATTTTTTTTACAAATTATAATACAATATTTGAAAATAGAAAAATAAATCATAAAATAAAATAAAAAAATAATTAAAATATAAAATAAATCTTGAAATAAAATAAAAAACTTAGTCTTGTACTTTGATGGCCTCATTCATGGCTATCCAGAAGGGCTCCTCAAACAAACATCCATAAACCTTCTACCCCTCATTGGAGAGTGGATATCTAGCAACTTGTTTGAAATTCCACTCATCGCTCACAAAAATTTGCTTCAATAACCCTCTTGCAATGTCCTCGGGGTGTGCTAATTCCACCCACCCTTTTTTTTGTATGATTAAGCCATTTTAATATAATGTTTTTTTCATCCAAAAAATAACCCTCTTGCATTATAGAGGCTTTTCAATGTCATGAAGTTTGTGGTGAAGTGTGTAACTCCAACCCGCACTAACTCCCTCCCATCGGTAAAATGCCTCATGAGGTTGAGGACCCATGCATGGTTGTAGATGAATTTTGTGATAGCCTTGGACTTTTGTACAACCTCTAATACCCATGGTAATTTCCCAGTGTCTTCGAGGAGCAAATCAAGACAATGGGCTGCACATAGGGTCCAAAAAATGGTGGAGAATCTCTCCAAAATCTTACCAACTGCTACATACACTATTGTGTTGTCAATGATGACTTGGATAACATTCTCCTCCTCGACCTCTAACACAATCTCCCCCAGCAATCCTGCAAGCATTTTGACACTTTTTAACTTATGTCGATGCATGTACTGATTTGAAGAATACAATTACTCCTATAGAAGTAACCAGAAAATTAAGGTTTTCCCCCTCCCACCGATCCACCCATCAAACATGATACTACAACCCTTCTTCTTCCACACCTTGCAACGGTCTTCAAGCACAACCTAAATGTCATCCATGTATTGTTGAAGGAGAGGGGCCCTAATTTTGTTATAAGTTGGTAGCTTTAATCCTGTGTCATAACTTGAGATAGCATCTGCCATGTGTTGATAGTATAGAGACCTTGCCACATTGAAGGGAAGGTTGAATAAAATACCAAAAATTAACAATGGATTTCCTTACTGTCCTATGCCTCTCCTAGTTTTGCATGCCCATACCTGTTGGTGATCGAATCGGCCTAGATATAGAGGTTCTAATTCTGCAGTGCCCTGGACCCGATGCCAAGCATTGAATGTCCGAAGGAAAGGAATGTCCTCCGTGACAATCTCTAGTAGGGTTGGTTCCAAAAATAAAAATGGGGGTTTTGAGATAAGGGTTAGGAAGATGCTGAAAGGAATGAAATTACTGAAAGATTTGGGAAAAGGGTAAAAGCCAGAAATACGGTTGGATGGACAGGAAGCATGATAAACAACCTGAATATTTGAACCAACAACAATCAAAACAATAGACCTTTAACAAAAACCAACATTAAACCTTCATAACTGCATAAACTCCAGGGATATTCCAGGGATTAATCCTCTACTGACAGCTAAATCCAAAAAACAAAATTAGGTTGTATGGTAAAGAAAGTAATTTAACAGAAATAACATGATATAAGTCACACACAGAGATAGAAGTTTCAAATCCAGAGCCAGAAGTCTGTATTTCAGAAGCAGATTTCAAAGTACAAAGCTGCTTCTCTAGCAAATATTGTCCATGAACTGTTACAAAGAAAATAATAACCTTTATAGGGAATTTTACTTCCTAACACATTAATGCCCAACCACTTCCCCAGCGATGACAGGCAGACTCGGTTAGAATTGACTTACACAATTTAATTCAGCCTTGTAGATAACTCAACATTGAAGGTAGAAGGTTTCGATGAGATAATTTATCTTTGAAGGTAGAAGGTTCCGGCAACCCACCATGATCGAACAACTTAGAGCGCAGCTTTGGGTTGGTTTAATCAGTCAATGGCGGATTTACAGTAGCCCCTGATAGCTTCAGCCATCTTCATGGCAGTTCTGGGCAGTTTGCATTGTGTTTGGGGTCTGCCAGGAGTTTCGCTCCATAATTGAAGCGACAACAGTGCATTCCATGCCTTAGAAGCTTTTTCATTTTCGTTTTGGGTGTCGCTCCCTAGGTGGAGTGACAGAGCATTTTGCTCCAAAAGTGGAGCAACTAAAATATTCGCTCCACTGGTGAAGCGCTTGCAAGTTTGACAACCTTTGACTTTCTTTGTGCAAACTTAGCTATATTTTCTCATATCTAAGCCTTTTTGGCCCTTCGCTCAACTAGTGGAGCGACAGGGCCTTTGACTATTTTGACCTCTTTTATAATTGTCTTAATGCATCATCACTTGGTTTTTGCTCCACTAGTGGAGCGCTTGGGAGATTTGCTCCACTAGTGGAGTGCTTTGCGCTTTGATCAAAATTTGACCCGCTTTGCAGCCTTATTGCCTTTTCTTTATCCTTGCATCCTTCTAGAGTTTCACTTCACTGGTGGAGCAACAGGGTTCTTTGCTCCATTGGTGGATCGACTACAATGTTGACCACTTTGACATTTTGCACTTAGCTTTTCAATGTCTTTTGCTTGGAGAGTCACTCCATAGGTGGAGCGCTTGGCCCTTTGACCTCGTTTTGACTTCCTTTGCACTTAGCTTATACTTGTTTTTTTTATTGTTATCTTTTCTGGCCTTTCGCTCCACTAGTGGAGCGACTGCATCTTTTAACAAATTAACATGTTATAAAAATACTTAAGTGTTGGAAATCACTACCATGTGCGAAAATATGAAAAGAACTTTGCAAAAAAACAGTAAAGAAGAGAACATATCCATAAAATCACCCATGCTAAAACATCTACAATTTTGCATGCGATACGATTAGGAAGGTACAAAAAAGATAAAGGAACCACAAAATGTGAAAGAATACAGTCTTAAGCTTAAGAGACGACTGGTAAAAACACAACAAAATAACATCTTAACCATTTATTATGGAAAAAGAGAAGTTTTTACAAGTCTCAAAACTACACCCAACACAAAATTTAACAAAATATGGAAAAACTGGCAACATCTTTGGTGGCTTGTGGGGTATTGAGCCTACCTCAATGCAAATATCCCAGGCCTTATCCTTGGGTTTCAGAGTCTTCTCCGCTCTCAGGATCTTTGGACTGCTCTTTAGATTGCTCCTCGTTGTTGCTTGGTACTTCCTCGAGCTTTTCTTTCTCTTCTTCTTCCTCCATCTTTGACTCTTCTCCATGCTCCTCTGATTCTTGCGCCTTGGAATCTGGATCGCTTTTTGTCTCCTTTTCCTTCTCCTAATCACATGGGTAGGGAAGTAACCTATCCAGGGAGCTCTTAAACATATGCTTGTATACTGTGGAAGCGTCAATCTAGCGTTCAAGGGATAAAGTTGGCTTCTTCTGGAGCTCCTCGATTAAGTAACGATAGGTCTCAATGCGCTCAACGTCAGCAAAATCTAATCTTCGATCAAACTCCTACAAGCAAGACTTGATCTGAGCATACTTAGCCATGAAAAGAATCACCTGTGCGTTCAAACTTAGATCCTCCCAAGTATCAATGTCAAAAGGGCTGTCAACAAATGTCGACCATATGGGCTCTAACTCCTTGATCGATGGAATGGGTCCTTTAGGGTCTATGAAATCGGGGACACCAATTTTAGCGAGGGTATTGAAGTATCGCAGCAAAACTTCTCTTTCTTTCTTGAGGGCATCGGAGAGCTGGCGAGTTTTTTTGGCTAAGTCCACCTCTGCAAAGAAAGAGCACAGAGTCATCTTCATTGTTGCCCAAGATCGAGCCAGAAGGCTCATAGGAGTTAGGCGAACTATCACGTCCTCAATTTTCTGGAGTTGGGTGGCCAAGTCTAGCCAATGATTAACGTCTGATTGGGCAGACTCCAAAGTCGGGTCGCCAACTGCAAGTGCCCCCTGAGACTCCTTGAAAAATATCCAGACTATAACTCCTAGCGCAGCTCTTGCTGGGAAATTTACTAGGAACAACCACATTTCCTTAAGGCGCTCCTTGGAGAATGTGACAAGCTTTGCTCTTTTCTCCACTAACTAAGCTCGCAACTCATGGTTTTGAACAATGAGCTCCTGAATCTCCTAATTGGCCTCGACACGTGACTTCATATGGCGATCACACAACTTGGAAAGTTCCTCATTCTCTTCCTCCAGTGAAAGGATTTTCTGCTTCAGTGGCACAACTTCAGATTACAATGCCTCAATCTGCCTCTTCGCTGCTGCTAAGGCCTCCTCAAGCTCAAGGTTCTTAGACTGCTCCTGAAATAAGTGCTCCTTGTAATATTCACTGTGAGCATAGATGGAGCTCATGTCAACCTATATGTCGTCCATCTTTGCGCCGTATCCATCTTGGTGACATCCTCCATAGTATGGCGGAAAGCATAATCAATAGGAGTCATATCCGCCAAGGGCTTTTAGACAAGTGATATTTTCTTGATGGTGTGCAGCTCCATTTTTTTTGGGTTGAGGATGGACTTCTTCTCATTTCTCACTAGAGCCTACGCCTCCTTCCAGCGGTCCTTCATCCAACGCATTGAATTTTGGTGCGCCTTACGGATACTCTCAGCGGCGGCGAGCTGATGCATCATTTCCAATTCATATTCTAGTGGATCATGAATGCCCACTCCAAGGATTGACGTGAAGGAAGGAGTAGAAGATACAACTCAAGATTAGAAGGCGCACGAGAAACATAAGGGGAAGCGACTGCGCTAACCCTTAAGGGGGCTTGGGTTTGGACTGTCAAAATAGTGGGCATAGGCATTTAAACGTCAGGAGAAATCGACACCATGGTGGCGAAGGGTGGAGAAATGGATGATGAGTTTATTTTTGCAGCGACATATGTATCTGTGATGAGGTCTTCCGTGCCAGAAAAGGGCAAGCTAAAAGTTGTGGAAATATCGAAGGCGTTCGGGGCGCTAACGAAAGCTATCGATGATGGCACTAAAAGTATAGGGGAAATTGATATACTGAGGGCCATGGAGTGGGACAACAGGATAGAGAAAGAAGCAGAGACCAAGGGAGTAGACACAATAACATATATTTCAGGCGCTGAGCAAACTACAATTGCAACAGGAATTTTAGAACCCGAGCAACCAATAACTACGATAGAGGGGGAAGGAGAGGGAGGTGAAGATGGGTACGTACCTTCAGGCTCTATTATCAAGGGAGCCGGGGAAGATGAGCGTTGTGTCTATGAATAGGGTTTTGCTTAGTGGCGAATTTTGCAATTTAGCGCGAATATTCGGATTTCCAAAATGTCAATTTTGTGATTTTTGGGACCATAGAGGTCGGCCCGTTCGCCCAAAAATTTTGGGATCTAATTTTTTTAGGGTA
Source organism: Wollemia nobilis (assembly GCA_028583015.1). NCBI lineage: Eukaryota > Viridiplantae > Streptophyta > Pinopsida > Araucariales > Araucariaceae > Wollemia > Wollemia nobilis. The sequence continues at coordinate 5,677,656 of JAQPPZ010016946.1, read as the reverse complement.
AATTCGCCTCGTTGTCATAAGGTTTCCCACCCAATTTTTGCCCTAAATTTATTTAAAATAAGAAATATCCCACCCAAATCGCCCCTTGTACCCCATTATATATAGCTAAACCTGACAACGACTCCCATACAATTACAACATTTTTTTTGGATAGCGAGCGATACAAAGTAGAGTACTAACAAAACCAGAGTCCACGACTAGCAGAAGGCGACTGGCAGAAGGCGACTGATAGAAGGTGACTGTCAGAAGGCGACTGGCAAAAGGCGACTGATAGAAGGCGACTGGCAAAAGGCGATTGGCAGAAGGCGACAGTTAGAAGGTGATCGAAGAAGGTGACTGGCAGAAGGTGACTGGCATAAGGTAACTTGTAGAAGGCTGCTGAAGGTGACTGACAGAAGGCGACTGGTAGAAGGTGACTGACATAAGGCGAATGACAGAGGGAAGGGAAGGGATGACACAAGGCGATCGGTAGAAGGCGATCGCATAAGGCGATGCGAAGGCGACTAATAGAAGGCGACTGACAGAAGGTGACTGACACAAGGTGACTGGAAGAAGGCGACTAACACAAGGTGATTGGCAAAAGGTGACTGACATAAGGTGACTGGTAGAAGGCGATTGAAATAAGGTGCTTGACACAAGGCGACTGGCAAAAGGCAATAAGCAGAAGGCGAGAGGCAGAAGGTGACTAACACAAGGCGACTGGCAGAAGGTGACTGGCAGAAGGCGATTGCCATAAGGCGATTAGCAGAAGGCGACTGACATAAGGCGACTGATAGAAGGTGACCGACAGAAGGCGACTGAAAAAGGTGACTAAAAAAAGGTGACTAACAAAAGGTGACTAGCAGAAGGTGACCGACACAAGGCGACTGGTAGAAGGCGATCGACACAAGGCGACTGGTAGAAGGTGACTAAAAGAAGGTGACTAGCAGAAGGTGACTGATAGAAGGTGACTCAATTTATCCGTATGCTTCTTTTACCATTAAATTTCATTTTTCATTTTATTAATGGACACTCAATAAGGAGGTTTATTCTGCCTGCAAATAATATTCATGGGACAGTCACAGATTCTGTTGTCTCTAGCAGTAGTTCTCTTTTATACCTATTATTTTCATATTTAAAAATGATGTTCTTTGTTCATGTTATTCTTCTGTTCATACAGGTAAAAATGTCAACTACAGGTAGTGGAAAGAAGGGAGGAGAGTCTTCCAATAAAAGGAGTATCCTCAAATACTTTCCTAATATTTCAAAACCTAGTCTGCCATCAACATCTGCACAAACTGAAGGTATGAACACCTTTACTCACCAGTTAATTTTTTTACTTTGTTAATTTTAAATATAATGTCCTCAATTCATAAAGAAGTGTGTTTTTTGGTTGATGGATTTGTTCACTTTTATCTGTAGAAAACACTAGTATGCTTTTAAATGCCATAGTGATAATGAATCTACTATTGACACTAGAATTATCTCTATAGAAAACACTGTTAACCCTGGTATTCCTCCACTTCCACATATCCACGATAATCAACAGTCCACACATGAAGATAATCTCAATCAAATCAAACAACAACATGAAGAGATTCCTGAATCTAACACGCCAAGTGGAAAAGAAACTAATAGTTCTTATGCAGTCCCTACTTTCGAAGAATCTTCATCTAAAAAAAATAAACGTGCAAGGTTATCTAGGTGGACAATTAATAGATCATTTCAGCCTGATTGGATATCAAAATTTCCATTTATTGAGCCAGTGCTGCCAGAGAATAGTAGTGATGATATAACAAAATTAAGATGCGTAATTTGCAGTTGGAAACACGAAAAGGAGCATAGATTGCAACTTAAAAAAGATACAATAGAAAAACATTGTGGAAAGGTTTATATCAAAACAAAAGAAGGTGATCGAGCAACACAAAAAACTTATAGGTGGAAGGATGCATCGTAGTGCGCACATATGAGATATGTGGAAGAATATGATAAAGAAATGAAAAAAAAGCAAACATTGGTTGAGAAAGGTGCAACGATTCAAGCCCAATTTCAAAAAATGAATAAGTTAACTTTAGCTTCAAAAAGTTTGTAGTTTGTTGTTGTATTTTCTATTCTTAAGAAGGGTAGACCTATGTCTGATTTCATAGATTATAAATCTCTATTTCGACTAGCTAATGTGCGAGAACTTACCCAACGCTCATTGGTCAGATCGAAGTGGTTGGGAAATGGCAAAATGTCTGTCATTGGTTGAGCAGAATGACCTCGGAGAGAAAGTAAAAAAGGCAAAATTCATTTCACTTTCAATTGATGAGGTGACTGCAGTTGACAATACATCTTGGATTTGCATGCATGTTTACACATTGGAAAATCATTCAAGGCAACCTCATTTACTAGGAATACGCAAAATGGTGGAAAATTGTAATGCAGAAAACATTTACAATGTTGTTGTAACTAGTTTAAAAGAAGAAGTAGGAATGAATGAAATTGAAATAGCCACTAAGTTAATATGTGTAGGAGCTGATGGTGTTGCTACAATGCAAGGACACAAGAATGGTCTTTGTGTTAGACTACAAACATCGGTTGCCCCATATTTGATCCCTATTCATTGCATGGCTCACAGAATGAATCTTGCATACAAAATTGTGGATACATTTACAAATGTTGCCAGAGTGGAAGAGCTTGTCCGTGAAATTCATGAATATTTTTCATGTAGTCCAAAAATATTTTCAGAGTTTCAACAGTTTGCACTAGGAGTTACCGAAGGTAAAAAATTGTTGAAAGATGTGGATACTAGGTGGATTTCGATGTATCTACCGACATTAAGAGTTTTCAAAGAATATCAATCCTTGATAGGGTTTATGTATGCAAATCGTAGGGTGGTTGATAAGGCTAAAGATTTACTTTTTCGAATGAGTGACTTTGAAACTCTTCTCACATTGTGTGGAATTCTTCCAATGTTGGAAAAAATGAATACTTTGATCAAAATTGCACAAGAAAGATCGATTTATATTGTGGATTTCATCAGGGCGAGAATACAAATTTGCATGCATATTGATATGATGTATGCATCTGGTCAAAATTTTATGGATCCCTTGTTTGAGAGTTGGAGAGCATTAACAAGTGTGAATAGTCCTCGGAGCTTTTTGAAGTTCAATATTAACGATCATCTATGTATTAATGTCCATGAAAATGAAATACCTTTATATTGTTATGGTGTGCGATTGGATATAGCTACAAATGAAGTTGAGCAAATGCCCATAACCTACAATAGATTTCATGTGGTTGTGGACGATACAAAACTTAAACTAAAACAAATAGCAGAATCATTGACAAAAGAAATCAGAGACCGTTTTCAAAGAGATGAATTGCTAGAGGCTATGGGTGTGGTAAATCCAATGTTTTGGGATCCTTGTAATGAATACCAGATTATAAATTCTTTGTTCCTCAAATACATGGGCAGACTTTCTGGTCATTTTAGTCAAAGTGTTGTAGTCAATGGCATTGAAATCAATGGCATTCTGAACAAAGATCTTTTGACAAAACAATCCAACTGTTTTGGAACAACAATGTCTGCTCAAGTTTCACAGCTCTCTAACCGTCATGAAGCAGGTTCTATTTCACGTTTGTGGAGAATATTACAACCAAGTACTGTCTTAAAACATACTATGAGTGAATATTTTTATTTATATGAATTATGTCAAACGATGATTTTGGGATCCATGGAAGATGAAAGGGTGTTCAGTGCACTTTCATATATAAAATCTAAAGTTCGAAATAGGTTGAACAAAAATTTGGAGAATTGCTTGAGAGTATATGTGTCGGCCTATGAGGTGGAGGAGTTTCCTTACGAAAGAGCATTGTCACATTGGAGTTCTTTGGCAGAGAGAAGAGGTGTAACGAATATTGATAATGATGAGGATGATGGTAACACTGGTCAGATTGTGACGACAAAATTTTTGGGAATGAGTGCAGAACATTTTGTACAATCTGAAAAGAGTTTGTTCCATCTTCCAACATTATGATGCAAGGATGCATTCATTTGATTTTATTTCACATATTATCATTTGATTTGATTTCACATATCAGAATGAGAGGAAGCTATCATTTGATTTGATTTCACATATCAAAATGAAAGGATTTTTTTATTTGATTTAATTTGAGTTCACATGTTATTATTTGATTTGATTTCACATATCTGAATGAAAGGATGCTATCATTTGAATTGATTTCATTTGATTTGATTTCACATGTTACATTATTTTTCTTGTAATATTTGTTATTCGTGAAAGTAATTGCCTATGCTGTATTTTTTGACATTTCAAATTAATTCATATAACATAAAAGAACATCTTACTGCATTCACATAATTCAATATTACTTAATATATCAACACAAACAATCAAAACATAACAACATTCAAAACAAAGGTTTAAAAAGATAACACATATCAAACATTATTTCTTCCACTTCAAATTAAGAACAACAAACTTTTACATCATCATAAATAATCAAAACATACTCTCTTTCATTGAATTCAATATTTAAAGAAGATACCATTCATTCGTTATTTACAATACATATCAAACATTATTTCTTCCACTTAAAATTTCCAATAGATAACATATTTTTCGAAAATAGTCATTCATTGTTTCAATTCTCAAAAAGGATACCATTCATTTACAATTTACAATATATATCAAACATTATTTCTTTCGGTTCAAATTACTTAATACATCAACACATATAATCCTAACATAACAACATTCAAAACAAAATTTCCAATAGATAACACATTTTTTGAAAATAGTCTCATTCATTGTTTCAATTCTCAAAAATGATACCATTCATTTGCAATTTACAAAACATATCAAAAAGTATTTCTTCCACTTAAAATTACTTAATGCATCAACACATAATCATAACATAGCAACATTCAAAACAAAATTGCAAATAGATAACATATTTTTCAGAAATAGTCTCATTCATTGTTTCAATTCTAAAAAATGATACCATTCATTTGCAATTTACAAAACATATCAAACATTATTTCTTCCACTTCAAATTACTTAATACATCAACACATATAATCTTAACATAACAACATTGAAAACAAAATTTCCAATAGATAAAACATTTTTTGACAATAGTCTCATTCATTGATTTTTGACAATAGTCTCATTCATTGATTTCAATTCTCAAAAAGGATATCAAACATATCAATCAAAACATATCAAACATTATTTATTCCACTTCAAATTAAAACATAACAATAATTAAAAATAAAACTTCAAAATGATAATATGAATTTTTCAGAAATTGCCTCTAACATTGATTTCAATTTTCAAAAAAATACCAGTCTTAAATATTTATAAAAATATAAAGATATAAAGAGTTTTTGTTTCACTTGAAACCCAACACAACAAATATCTATTGTTTTTCAATGTTTCCTGAAGGTCCACCCACATCTACCTCAATATCCTTTTCTTCTAATGCCCTAGCCCTAACCAAAATTTTTGTTGTAGTGTTGATCCCCGATAACAAGGCACTCTCTTCCTTCGTTGGATCTTCTTTGAAAGGTGCATTTAGCTCCTTCTCCTTTTCTTTCAGTTTAGCCTCGACATCCAGGCCCCCATATTTGATAACCTTATTTAGGTAATTATTTTCTCTAACCGTCTGTTGTAACCTCTTCTTCAATTCAATAGCATTATTAATGCTAATTTTGGTAGTCTTGATCAAAACTTTCATGGCATCGACTTGTTGCTTTAGGTGCTAGAAATTAGACTACAAAACAGAAATAAAAAAAGTTAATATTTATAAACAAAACATATTTAACAAAAAAAATATTTTTTAGTTAGGTGTAGAACTTACATCAGCTGTAAGTCATGTTGTTTTTGCAACTGCTACTATGTTATGATCAAGTTCCCATTCATTAAAATAAGCTTGGGCTTCTGCATTGAGGTTTTCCAAACGATTCATAACAACGACAAGAATTTCATCTCTGTATGTAGACTCGGCCTCCATAGTGCCAGATTCAGCTTTATGTAGCAAGGCATCGAGATTTTGGGGCTCATTCTCCATCTTGAGAAACAACTCTTTTATTTTTGAAAAATTCTTATATTGGCTATTGATGGCTTTAATCAAAACCTTGGCCCGATATTCCCATTCCTTCAATTTATCAATATCCGAAAGAAGAGTATTATGAACTACAACTTTACATGCATCGGCTAATAACACATTTTTAGAATCGTTAGGATATCATCTTCTGTAACAGTACGGGCGGCAACTTGCTGTGGGTTGGAGGGTGATGCAGGAGCATCCGACGACAGTAGGGCAATCTAACATCAACCTTTTTTTTTCTAAAAATTGTGTTTTGAATATTTTTCTTTACAAGGCAGAAATCCGTCGCGATATCGTGACGTCGCGATATCGCGACACCAATGGGAGTGCAAAGTGAAGTGGTAGTTTTGTCGCGATATCGCGACAGCAAAGGGGGTGCAAAGTGAAGCGGCAGTTTTGTCGCAATATCGCGACAACAAAGGGGGTGCAAAGTGAAGCAGCAGTTTTGTCGCGATATCGCGACAGCAAAGGGGGTGCAAGGTGAAGCGGCAGTTTTGTCGCAATATCGCGACGTTGCGATGTCGTGACAATAGTTGGAAATTGAGACAGGGCGGCAATTTTTTTCGACGTCGGGTGGAAAGCAAGGCTCAAGGTGTGGGCTCGAAGGCGAAAAACACAGCGTGAAGGACTTGGAGGCAAAACGGTCGCGATGTCGCGACGTCGCGATATCGCGACCAAAATCAGGAGCAGAGGGCGCAGCAAAATTACGTCGCGATATCACGGCCAAAGACAGAAATAGAGGGCGCAGTGAAATTATATCACGATGTCGCGATATCGCGGCCAGAAGAGAACAGATGAGAAATAAACACGCGGCCCGAAAGAAAGCAAATCAGAAATGGACACGTGGACGGCCATACGCACGGGAAAAGAGGCAACAGTTACAGGTGGATATTTTGACAAAGCGACGGTTGCAGGTGAAGGACCTATTAAATGCGTGCTTTCATGGTGGATCAGGGAGTTGGCAAATTAGGAGGGAAAATTGATGACTCGGCAGGGGAAGCCGATTTTACAGGTTTCGTTTATTTATTCACGCAGGTGGGTCATTAATGGGGAGAGGGTCGAGGCCTCGATAAAAACTTGAAAGTTGTAATAGATCGTGGTGGCGGATTAGAGAACAGGGGAGACAGAGTGCAGGGGAGAAGACCAAGCCGAGCTTGGTCCTTTGTAAAGCCTGTGGGCTGTTTTATTTTGTTGTATGTATTTATTTTAGAAGATTTTAATGAAAAGTCAAAATTTGAGAAGGTGTAATCTCTTGTCCGCCGTCAGTGGTATCAGAGCCGAAAGTTCCTGAGTGTGTAACAGATCGTCGGACGTGAGGCAGTTACACCAGGATCTATGGAACGGCTCGTGAGAAAGTGAGTAAAATGCCTCCGAGAAGAAACTCGGTTGGTGGGAGAGGCATGACGACAGCAGAAGATTTTTGGGCTTTGCAGCGGCAAGTTCAGGCCCTGCAAGAAGAACTGCGTAGAGGACACGAACCAAGAAGAGATGCAGACAGTGAAGACGAAGTAGATGAAGAAGAAAATTAGTGTTTAGAAGAAGAGGAGGTTGTAGATCCGGCATAGGCCAGACTGTACAAAGCCATATCCTAGATTGGGAAGAGGCCGAAGATGGAAGTTTCCACGTATTCTGAGAACTTGGATCCGAAGGAATTGATCGACTGGATCAATGATTTGGAAGAATACTTCGAGTATGAAGAAGTTGAAGATCCCGAGAGGGTCAGATTCGCTAAAACCAAATTAAAAGGTCATGCCAGCATATGGTGGAAGGGAGTATAGCTAGAACGGAACAAAAGAGGAAAAGAACGGATAACAAGATGGGAACGGATGGTAGAAAAATTAAAAAGATAGTTTATTTCGGCAGATTATGAGTTGGATCTGCTGAGAAAAATGTAGGGTTTGAGACAGATGAATAAAACTGTCCAAGAATATACGGAGGAGTTTTATAAAATCTCCATCAGAACCGGCCATTTGGAAGCAAGCAAGGAGAAGGTGGCCCGTTATATTAATGGGTTGAGACCCAGTATCCAGGAAGAGTTGAGCTTAGTTCGGGTGAGCACCATTGAAGATGCTTACCAGTTTGCTCTGAAGGTTGAAGAGAAATTGAACAGAAGGTTTGAGAGCAAGCAAAGAGGAAGAGGGCACGGAGGAAAGACTGGTGGAAGAAAAGAGGAAGGAAAAGAGGAGAAGAAGGAAGAGGTTAGCAGCAGCCGGGATCAGAAGGAAGATGAAGAACCCAAACCCCAAGTTCAGAACAATGGCTACCCAAGGGGAAGAGGTAGATCTGGACGTGGGTATGGAAGAGGAGTGTTTCGGGGAACATGTTTCCACTATGGATAAGAGGGACATCGGGCATATGAGTGTCCCCAGCACCCCTAGAGAGTGAACAAGAAACAAGTGGGTCCTGCCAGAGTTGTTGTGGCAGAGGAAGATGCTGAATCAGAACATTCTGAAGAAGCTAAGAAAGGAGAAGCAATGATCGTGAGGAGAACCATGCTGATTGAGGAAGACAAACCAGAGCAGAGGAGAAGCCTATTTCGCACACGATGCAAAAGTGCAGGCAAAGTCTGTAATGTTATTATAGACAATGGGAGTACAGATAACTTAGTCTCCGAGGAGATGGTTGCTAAGTTACAGCTGGAGAGAAGGAGACACCCGCATCCATACCGGATTGCGTGGTTGTGGAAGGACCATAGAGCATGGGTCCGTGAACAGTGCTTAGTCACGTTCAATATTGGGAAGTACCAGGATGAGGTCCTGTGTGATGTTTTCCCCATGGATGCCTGCCATTTTCTATTAGGGAGGCCATGGCAGTTTGATCAGAGTGCAGTGCATGATGGTCGTGCAAATACGTACTCCTTGATGAAAGATGGAGTGCACCACAAATTAAAGCCATTACAGGTAGTGGACGAGAAGGTGTGCAGCAGTGCCAAAATTTTTCTGGTAGAAGGCAAAAAATATTTTTGCCAGGAGACGAGGTTTAAGCAGGCTGCAAAGGCAGGTGCACGTTTGGAGCTGTTACAAGAGACGTGGACCGAACAACACAGAAGTGAAGGTCACTTCTCCATTTACCCCGGGAGTATGATGCAGGAGCATCCAACGATATCAGGGCAATCTAACATCAACCTTTTTTTTCTAAAAATTGTGTTTTGAATATTTTTCTTTACAAGGCAGAAATCTGTCGTGATATCGCGACACCAATGGGAGTGCAAAGTGAAGCGGCAGTTTTGTCGTGATATCACGACGTCGCGATATCGCGACAACAAAGGGGGTGCAAAGTGAAGCGACAGTTTTGTCGTGATATCGTGACGTCGCGATATCGCGACGTCGCGATATCACGACAACAAAGGGGGTGCAAGGTGAAGCGGCAGTTTTGTCGCGATATCGCGACGTCGCGATGTCGCGACAACAGTTGGAAATTGAGACAGGGCGGCAGTTTTTGTCGACGTCGGGTGGAAAGCAAGGCTCAAGGTGTGGGCTCGAAGGCGAAAAACACAGCAGGAAGGACTTGGAGGTGAAACGGTCGCGATGTCGCGATATCGCGACCAAAATCAGGAGCAAAGGGCACAGCGAAATTACGTCGCGATATCGCGACATGTCGCGATATCATGACATGTCGCGATATCGTGGCCAAAGACAGAAACAGAGGGCGCAGTGAAATTACATCGCGATATCGTGACATGTCGCGATATCGCGGCCAGAAGAGAACAAATGAGAAATAAACATGCGGCCCAGAAGAAAGCAAATCAGAAATGGACACGTGGACGACCATACGCACGAGAAAAGAGGCAACAGTTACAGGTGGATATTCTGACAAAGCGACGGTTGCAGGTGAAGGACCTATTAAATGCGTGCTTTCATGGCGGATCAGGGAGTTGGCAAATTAGGAGGGAAAATTGATGACTCGGCAGGGGAAGCCGATTTTACAGGTTTCGTTTATTTATTCGTGCAGGTGGGTCATTAATGGGGAGAGGGTCGAGGCCTTGATAAAAACTCGAAAGTTGTAATAGATCGGGGGGCAGATTAGAGAACAGGGGAGACAAAGTGCACGGGAGAAGACCAAGCCGAGCTTGGTCCTTTGTAAAGCCTGCGGGCTGTTTTATTTTGTTGTATGTATTTATTTTAGAAGATTTTAATGAAAAGTCAAAATTTGAGAAGGTGTAATCTCTTGTCCGTCGTCGGAGGGGGAAACTTCGGTGGCATCTACATTGACATCATCTTCTTCTCCATCAATGCCCTCTTCATCCTCAAAAATATCACTTGCCTTTAAAGGGAAATTTTCAGGATTCATACCCTGATAAAGAAAGTCACAATCAAGAGTTCTCAAGGGCATTTGAGATGCACTCTCAACATTTGAAAAATTCTCCAAGGTTAATATCGGTACAACAGAAATGTTAGATGATGAAACATTTTGTGTCTGTGTAGCACTTCTTGCATTGTGAGGTGGCAGTGTGAGGAACATTTTACCACGCATGCGTGATTGGTTCCTCGTAGGTGGAACCTGAAGTGGATGGACCTAAACTTGCTTTGGGTGAACCTGAACTTGCTTTTGCTGTGGCTGTGGTTGTGGTTGTGTTTGTGGTCGTGGAGGGTCAGGTGGTGGAGCCATATTTTTTTTTAGTCTTTTAAATCTATGAGGTCCCTCTGTTAAATTTCGCACAAGAAAATAAAATAAATAATTTGTAAATAACAATAGCATTAAAAAAGATTTATTCAAAATATACATACCTGACTCAGACTCTACAACCATTGATATTTCAACCATTTTTCCTTTGTTTGAAAAATATGTAAAACACATTAAAAAAACATAATTTTAAGTCAAAAAAATAAATCATTTAAAAAAACATTTTTGAACAATGCAGAGTAAGGTTACCTTGTGGGTTGGAGGTAACCTCTTCTACATCGACTGTAACTGTTTCTCTAGTAAAAGGTGCCGCAGGTGTATGCTGAATCCGACCATCATCAGACCTCACACGTTTGTTGGGAGTCATTGGTGATGAATGCAATTATGTGTCAGAATCGGCAGATACTTCCAGAATCCTAAATGCGGCATCCCTCTTACTTGAAGAATGAGATGCTCTTTTTTGTTTTCAAAATAAAATTAGAGAATAAAAATATAAAATTAAAAAAAGAAAATAAAGATATTTCAACAAATTTTTTATTTGTATCTCACCATCAGACATGCCAATAGACAACAAACTGGGGTGCAATGCAGTGGGAGGACTGCTCTGTTGAAGGTTGAAATAAGCTTCCTAAAATAAACAAAGAATAAAATTACTGGTGGTCACTGTGTAAGCAGATGCTTGAATTTTTTGGGCACTCAAAAGGTCGTGCTTCAGGCGGTTGGAAATGTGCATGCACCAGTCAAATTTACCGCCATCAATACAACGAAGCAATAAATAAAGTGCCCAAAAAGGCATTTATGTAGGTCGCCCCTACAAAATAAGCCTTGCCTAAAAAATTCAATGCAAGCATATAGAAATTTATCTCCAACATTCGAAATGTTTAAGCCCCTTTTGGACTTAGAAGAATTGACTAAAAAAAGAGAACATTATTAGAAAACAAAAAATAAAACAGGGATAACATTTTTAGAGAAATGAAACTATAGCAGAACCATATTTAATGTTAAATAAAAAATAAATTTTCAAATTATACCTTTCAGATTGTTAGGATGAACAACATAAAGGTTTCCTAGGGTGGATTTATCATCGTTGGTTAAGGCGTATTGGTTTTTCACCAATACACCATCTAAAAATTGTAGCCCTATTAGTCGTTGCACATCGGAGGGTTTAACCGAAAAAACAATTTCGTTATTATCCATAGGGATCGAAATAGTGCACATGTCATGGTTGTAACAAGAAACGATTCGTTGCATCAACTGAACGTTAATGTTCAACTGAGGCATCTTCAACACACCAACAAGTCCAATGGTGTAAATCCACTGGGAATCTCTATCAAGAGTGTTGAAAATGCTCTTGATATTGGGACAGAAGGTTTACTTGAAATGAACTTTGGATGGAAGAGGGGAGGAACAAATAGTCATATCTAAAAAGCAGGAAAACGCTGGCAAAACCTTATAAAAACGCTATCAAAATGCTCTAAAAATGCTGCCAAAATGCACTAAAATTGCTTGGAAATGCTCTAAAAACTCTCTAAAACCACTATGGAAAACGCCCTCAAAATGCTGGAAAAAGGTTTTAAAGTTGCTCTGGGAAAAACTGCAAATGACCCTGCAAATGAATTTATAGATTTTTCATATGGCAAGAGTTAACGCATGAATTACATGTGGCAGAAGGGAGGAAACATGGTGCCATATTATTTACGATTATTGCGGTCGCCTTGTTCCACTCGCCATCTACCAGTCGCCTTTTTCCACTCGTCATTTGCCAGTCGTCTTTTTCCACTCGCCATCTTTCAGTCACCTTGCGGCACTCGCCATATATCATACTGTCAGTCGCCATGTGCCACTCACCTTCTGCTAGTCACCTAGTGCCACTCACCATCTGCCAGTCGCCATGTGCCAGTCACTATGTATGAGTCAGCTTCTACCAGTCACATTTTGCCAGTCGCCTTCTACTAGTCACCTTCTGCCAGTCACCTTCTACCAGTCACCTTCTGCCAGTTGCCATCTGCTAGTTGCCATGTGCTAGTCACCATGTGTGAGTCACCTTCTGCTAGTTGCCTTCTACCAGTCGCCTTCTGCCAATCATTTTATGCCAGTTGCCTTTTTCCAGTCGCCTTATGTTAGTCTCCTTCTACCAGTAGCCTTGTGTCAGTCACCTTCTGCCAGTCGCCTTATGTTAGTTGCCTTCTACCAGTTGCCTTATGCCAATCACCTTCTACCAGTCACCTTGTGTCAATCACCTTCTGCAAGTCACCTTATGTCAGCCACCTTCTACCAGTCACCTTATGACAGTCACCTTCTACCAGTTGCCTTATGCCAGTCACCTTCTTCCAGTCGCCTTCTGTAAGTTGCCTTCTACCAGTCACCTTATGTCAATCATATTCTGCTAGTCAGCTTGTGTCAGTCACCTTATGCCAGTCACCTTCTGCCAGTAACCTTATACTAGTCACCTTCTACCAATAGCCTTGTGTCAGTTGCCTTCTGCTAGTCACCTTCTGTCAGTCGCCTTCTGCCAGTCGCTTTGTGTCAATCGCCTTATGTTGATCACCTTCTGCCAGTTGCCTTGTGTCAGTCGCCTTGTTTCAGTCGCCTTCTATCAGTCGCATTTTTCCAGTCGCCTTCTGTCTGTCGCATTTTGTCAGTCGCCTTTTGCCAGTCGCCTTCTGCTAATATTGTTGATACTTGTAGTTGAAAAAAAATCGCCATGTTTTGAAAAATTTTCTTCAAAAATTTGAAAAATTTGCCCCATAGTTTATATAGTTTTCACGTTGATTCATCCTAATTTGATAAATACTTTTTTGGTACTACCCCTTATGCCTAACCTTGTCTATGAATCTTCTTTCTCCTTCACTTCTGGCATGTCTACGTCGACAACCTCTATGCTTTTCACCTCCTGCTTCTCTGACTGCGCAACCATAGGAGCTTCGAGAGACGATGGGCACTGAGTCTGCGAAGCGTGCGCTATGTCTTCATTGAGAATTTCCACATTTTTGAGCACTGCCTAGGAGCTTGCCTTGGTAGGCTTTTGAGTGCTAGTATGCGGCTTCTTTGTCGCTTGTTGTAAGAGAGGTGCCTCCTCAACCTTTCTTTTTGGAAAGGCGCTCTTCTTTTTATGCGGAATGGTCCCTTTTCACCAGTTGATAATGGTTCTCCCACGACCACCTTGCCCTTGCCTTCTACATGCCTCGAAGCTGCTATGTCATCTACCTCATCGGGGCTATGCCCACTTTGGGGTACAATGTCAGCAAACGAAAGTGCCCGATAGGTATTTATGTTCTCATCGTAATGCTTGGAGAACTTGTCATCAATCGACAGCGGATATTCCGAGGACATCTTGTCGTTATGGACTCTCATGATCCACCACTCCTTGATTTTGTGGTCGGACCAATGCTTCAGCTTCGCCTTCATTTTTGCAAGAAGATTCCTGGGCAGCTTCTACTCTGGGTTGACAACTGGGTCATACTCGCTCTCCATGGTGTAAAAATCATGCCAGGGAGGCAAAGGCACCATTTCATCAATATGCCACTCCAACTCGAGTCCCTTAGGATTGTTCCTCTGTTCAACCATGTCATGGCAAGGGCAGCTATGAAAAGACTTCACCCCAAGGTGCTCTTGGAAAATGTCATGCGGATCATACCTCCAGCGATGGGGGAGCTCAATCAAACCATAGTCGAACAACATAACTGTAAGCACAACATTTTGACCGCACTGCGTGACTTTGATGTCTCCGAACTGAAAAGGTAAGGGGCAGCAGGTCTTCTTCCCCTTGCCCTTCCCGTATACTTCATTGGTGTGATCGCACTGTCGAGCGACCTCCAGGGCAAATAAATAGGGCATGGCGTAATAGGGTAACAGAAAAGGCTTTTCTGTAAACCCATAAATTCTGATGATCATGCCCTGAGTGAGTAGAAAAACGTCCCCCCACTCCTCATCCACCACTTGATCTCGCATCTCTGTGGGAAGCCGGTCACAACGACCGTAGAGCAGCTCCAGTGCTGGCCCCAAGAAAACCTGATTGAAGACATAGTATGGTTCCTCTCTGGACAAGCTCTATGTCCAGAGATAAACCGGCAATGCCTTGCCCTGGCCGTCGGTTTGGTTCTTGGGGATGTATGGGAACTTATCGTGAAGGTGGTAAAATAAATACCACACTAGGATGGAGCACATATTGAACTGGTTGTCTCTTTTGATTTGTAGGTAGGCTAATGATCCATGCAGTTGTCATGAAAAAAAGTCTGCCCAATCGAAGAAAATAGGGATAATATCGGGCTTCATCTTTGCGGGGAAATAAATTTCGTTCTCAAAGATTGACTGCGCCATGGACACTTGCCAGTCATAGACTACCTCATCGATGGAAAGCCCCATCACCCAAGCCAGAATTGAATAGATTTCTTGATGCACAAATTTTGTCAGGCGCTTGGGTAGGTGGGGAAACTCCTCAGATGACGTCGCCTCCCCCAGCTGCTCCCTCATAAATTGGTGCATCTCGGGCGTAGGCAGATATCTGGCGCTCTGCTCGGAAGTGTTGATTTTTTTTAGGGTGAAATCCTTCGAGGGCTTCTCTCCACAGGCGAAGGCCGCTCGAACAGTGTCAGCCGTGATGGCGAATAACGTCTCTCCCTTGGCATTGTGCACTGTTCTGGTCTGGGCATCGTAAAAATGCATCACCGCCTGTACAAACTCCGAGCAATGGTGTACAAGCACGCACATGAAGAAGAACAAGTGTGAATGGTAGACCATAGTCAGTGGATTTCCAGTTGAGCCCTCTTCATGCGCCTTCTCAACATCCTGATGCAGCTGTTCCATGTCCTTGTGCATCATCATGCAATCCCAAAATCGAAAGAGAGCATCTTCGGGCGCCATCAACTTCTCAGGCTTCTTCTCCCACTTTCGTGGCTTCTTCGAGCTGCTCCCCTTTGAAGGCATCACCTTCTCCTTGGGCACCTTCTGCTTTGGCTCCCCACTCTTCTTACCCATGGCTGCCAGAAAAACTGATATGGCTCGAATTTGAATCAGAGAGACACTTGGAAAGAATACCGGTTGCTAGGGCAGTAGTAAAACAAAATTGCAACTGAGTGATGGAAATTCTCCTGGTAAACTCTTCACCTTATAGCTCCAGCTTCAAATCTGCCACCCTAAATGCGCACGTTAGAAATTAATGCCAGTGAAGATCATGGGTGCAATCATGTGCCTCTGATTGGCTCACGTGCGGGTGAAGATAGCCTTGGAAATGATGAAAAATAATGACGCCGAAGAAACTTCCTTGGGGCACGTGCATATCGGGAGGAGCATTCACTCGGATCTTCCACCAGGGCGTGTTTTAGATGCTTTGAGATGAAAATGATTTGATTGGATAGGGCCAGATGACCCCACTTTAAAATGCTGTGCCTAGGGTTAGAAAACATCCTTCCATTTGATCCCTACTTGACACTTGGCATGCTTTTATGATTGGACGACCTTTTTTTATTTTTATTTTTTTTTAAACGAAGTATTTTTTAGGAAAGGGGGGAGACATTCGCTCCACTAGTGGAGTGAAAGTTTTTTTTTTTTTTTGAAGTTTCAAGAGGAGGGAGCTATCGCTCCACAAGTGAGGTTGTCGCTCCATAAGTGGAGCGACAGAGAGCTTCCTTCGCTTAACTTTATTTCTGAAGCTTCGCTCCAAAGGTGGAGTGACATGAAACTATACACATGCATGATTAAAATATATATACATGAGAAATACCTGGTGGATCAATGATCTTCCATTGGAACTCGATGGGTGATAAGCTTTCAGAAGAAAGTCGTTCACCGAAATTGGGAGAGTGAAACCCTCCATAGTTTGCAGGATGAAAGAGTTGATCTGATTAACCCCAGAGACTCGAAATGGGCCCTCCCAGAAGGCGTTGAACATCTCGTGGTTCCCTGGCTTGGACTTGTTCTCATTCCACTTCAAGACCAGGTCTCCGATACTGAAAGTTCTGTCGAAAGTCTTTTTTTCGAACCAGCTCTTGGTGGATTTGGCATGCTTCATGAAAGCTTCATAAGCTTTCTCTCTTTCCTCTTCCAACTGTAGTAACTAGGCTAACCTTACATCCATCGGGTCAAATTCACCTCCTTCATTATCGAGCCACTTAAGTAACTATAATACGGGCAACTCGATGTGCGTAGGTAAGACTACGTCTTTCCCATACACCAGTGAGTAGGGTGATGTCTTGATCGATCATTTGATGGAAATGCGGTCGGCCCAAAGCGATTGGTCTAAGAGTAGGTGCCAGCTTCGCTTATTCTTTTGCAGAGACCTCTTCAAGATCCGTAGCAAGTTTTTGTTTGTAGACTCCACCAATCCATTGCCCTATGGGTAATAGTTAGATGAGGTTTTCAAGTAGATGCCATACCTGACTGCAAATTCGTAGATCCTCACATCGGTGAAAGGAGAACCGTTATCAGACATGATGGCCTCAGGTATGCCGAAGCGAGTGATCAACCCTTCAAGGAAGGAGATAACCACGTCTTGGTTAGCCTGCTTGGTCGAAATTGCTTTCGACCATCGAGTGAAGTAGTCTATGGTGGTCAAAATGTATTTGTGGCCGATGGAGGAGTTGGGATTGATGATCCCGATGAAGTCTAGGCCCCACTACTGGAATGGAGCTTCTACTTGGATGGGGTGGAGAGGAAGCGATGCATTCCGAGTCTTGCTCGAGTAGCACTGGCAACTATCACAGTGCTGGCTGACCTTGAAAGCATCGACAAAAAGGGTGGGCCAATAGTAGCCTACTTTGATGATCTTCAGAGCCATCGGTCTACCCGTGAAATGGCCTCCTAAAAACTTGGAGTGAAACTCCTCCAAGATTTTTACCTTTTGTGACTCTTTGATACATCTCAGGAGAACTCCATCGATGTTCTGATAAAACAGTCCATTAGGAGTCGGGACATACCTGCCAGCCTGCAAGCGAAATCTCCTTCTTTGTGAAGCGTTGAAGTGAGAAGGACATCTTCCTGTGTCAAAGTATCTGACTAGGTCATCTGTCCAATCTGGACTGTCAACCGACAGGTTGGTGAGGTTGCTTTTGGGTGCAGGGTTGTCCGAGTCGAGGTTTGCAGCTTCAGCTACGGCATTCTTAGCCAACTCTTGATAGAGCGCTCTGCCTCGGACCAACTTGGTGGGGTGCACTTCGATGTCAAATTCTTGGATCTTAGTGACCCATCCAACTCTCCTATTGCCAAGCTCCCCTTGGATGATGAAATTTTGGATGTCAGGGTGTATCACGTACACTATCGTCTTACTCTAAGAGATGAAATGTCAGAATTTTTGGAGCAACTTCATCATCGCATGCACTTGTCATTCGATAAAATTGAACTTTTCTTCGTGCGGTTGGATGATTTGGCTGAGGAACGCTATCGGGCGCTCATCTCCATCTTCCCCTTTCTGTGTCAGAACAACTGCATAGCTTTTTGGCTCTCCGATGGTGTATAAGATAAAATATTTTGAATAGTCAAGATTGATGAGGACTAGAGCTTGAGTGATCCACTCCTTGATTTCTTGGAAAGCCTACCTTCTTTCATCGGTCCACTTGAATTCAACGTCCTTCTTCAAGAGCTCGATCATCGACTTTACTACTTGGGCAAAGTCGATGATGAACTTCTTGACGAAGTTTATTTATCCAAAAAAGGATTGTAGGGCTTTCTTATTTGTTGGTAGTGGAAGGTGGAGAAGTGCTTCAGATCGAGCGAGATCAACAGTTAACCCCTTTTTAGAGATAAGGTGCCCAAGTAGCTTTCCTTCCTTCACTACAAATATTGATTTCTTGGGGTTGATGGAGACCCCAAACTCCCAATATTTCTCAAAAACTTATCATAAATGTAGGTCGTGTTCCTCCCTCTTATGGGAGAAGACTGTCATGTCATCCAAGTAGATCATGATGACATGATTTAAAATTTCACCAAAGGCGAGGTCCATCACCCTTTGAAAAGTCGCTCCAATGTTTGAAAGGTCGAAGGGCATACGTTGGTAGGCGAATGTTCCCCACTTGGTGGTGAACGCAGTCTTGTGCTGGTCTTCATCCTTGACCCAAATATGGTTGTAGCTAGAAAAGCCATCCAGCAAGGAGAACCTTTGTGCTCCTGCCACTACGTGTAGAATTTGGTCGATCTACGGTAGCGGGTAGTGGTCCTTGAGCGACGCTTGGTTGAGATTTCAAAAATCGATACACAAGCGAATGTCGCCATTCTTCTTTCGCACGGGAACCAGGTTGGCCACCCAGGAGGAGTGCTTGATTGGGTATATGATTTTTGCTTCAAGCATCTTCAGAAGCTCAGCCCTCATCAACATTTTGATTTTTGGGTTGATGGGTCGTTGCTTCTACTTGAAGGGTTTGATCCCTTCCTCCAGCTCGATGGTGTGCTGGATGATGTTCTTATCGTACCCCCTTAGATCTTGGTAGCACCAAGCGATGATGTCAGGATACTCCTTGCAGAGGGTGCGGATCTATTGAAGCTCTTTGACTATGCAATCGACCCCTACCTTGATAACTTTTCCTGGCTCTAACTCCAGGTCCACGAACTCTTTCTGGTCCACTTTGATCTTGTGGTCGATAGACCTATCATTTCGGTCGAAGAGACTCTCCAGCATGATCAGACCCTTCGGGATGTGGTTATTTTTTAGTTGAATCAATCCCTCATGGTCTTCTTCGTTCAGAGTCCGTTCTTCAATGGAGGATGCTTCATTCACCAAAAAATTGACAAGCTGCTCGTCATTGTCGAACACCTACCAATGGAGTTTTTTATCAGGCATAGAAGGCCTGTAGATCAGCCTCACCATCTTCGGCTTATGCATCATATCATCCATCGGTGAGAATCGGGCACCGATGGAGGCTAAGATGTCCGCAAGCTTGTTTCGCTCTCGCAAAATGGACTTGATGTTCAATGCAGTGAAGGATTCGAGCAAATCCCACACCTTGTTGTGGTACGCCTTCAAATAGTGCTGCTTGGAGATGCACTTACTAGTAACTTGGTTGTAGATTAATTCAAAATCCCCAAATATCTGCAACTGCTTAATGCCAAGCTTTTTATATTTCTTGAGTCCGAGGCACAAAGCCTCATACTCTGTTGCATTATTCGTATAGCTCCATGCGAGCCTGTACGAATAAGTCTTCTGTTCACTTGATGGGGAAATGAGAGTGATGCCAGCTCCTACGCCATTCTTGCATCATGCACCATCAAAGTACAACTTCCATAGTTGGTCGGGTATCGAGGGCTCTTCTGTGGGTGCCTTTGCTTCAGCCTTTTCAGGCTTGGTGAGTGAGTAGCACCCCAAATCGGTCTCGATAACAACATTAAAATCTATCATGGAGAACTCATCTTCAATTCGGAGCTCACCGAGAGATTCTTCCATCAGGTCCACTGTTTGTATTTCTTCTATCATCAGGTTGACAGAGATCGAGCCCTTCTCCTCATCTTCAAGTTTTTCAACATGAAAACTGGTAGGCTTCTCATTGAAGAGTTTAAATTTGTTCCCCTTGAAGGGGATCTCCAAGTGTGAGTAGTCGAGGGAGAGATAGCCTCCCAACTTAGCTGTAAATTCTCGTGAGAGGCACATACTGAAGTATGGCTCTAAGTCGACCACCATGATCTCTTGGATGATCGTGACCTACGACATTTTATGGAGTTGGATCAGAACATCTTTGATAACTCCTACTATCTTCATGAGAGTATCGTCTAGCTGCAACACTCTAGGGCTGCTCCGGGTATACTCCATGCCCATGATTTTGCACACTACTTTGGGCATGACGGTTGTCGCGGCACCTGAGTCGATCATGCAGTTATGCATGATCCATCCTTCCATCCGAAGGGAAAGGTAGAATGGCGAGGGCCGATTCTTACCTGTGGTCGAAGTCATCAGCGGTGATGCAAACACCGTCTACGTCGGCTTACTCTCCTTATCCTGAGCGGACTTGAGGGATTCCTGCAAAAGGTCAACTTGACCCAAAATTTGGAGAGCATCATAAAGGCTTACCTTGGTCGGGGCCTTCTTCATTTCTTCGACTATGCTATATGTCGAAGTGCTTGGTTCTCCTACTCCCTTTGCAGATTCATATGTTTTTGGTACTGTTGTGTGGCATCTACCCGTTGGTGCTTGGTCAGTGAGGGGTATTTGAGCTTCTCCCTAGCCTGGTCTCGTATCTTAGCTTGCGGTTGAGAAGTTGAAGCTTTAGGTTGGAGCACCCTTTCTCTAACGTGAGGCGACAGGTAGTCTTTCAGCAAGTCGGACTGCTCCGAGGTTGCTATTGGATTTGGAGCTTTTGTCAATGATTGGGCCTTTTGGCTCCATGGCTTGGGTGTAGTAGGCACTTTCAATGGATCCATCTAGGTCGGATCTACCTCAATAGGCTTCTTCCTAGCCTTGGTGAGGACTGAGACTTGCTCGATGGAAGACATCATGAAATTATGACCAGCTTCCCTGATCATATTGACTTGCTCGTAAGCACCATCGGATAGTGTCTGAACATAATTGAGGTGCACCATGCAGGTTTCTTCATTGTGCGGGTCATTGCACATGGTGCACCAATATGCTGGATCTAAAACGTTGGCCTCTTCGCTGCTCATCACAGCTGAGTTCCTTTTGGGAGGCCTATGAGCACCGATAGATGCTTGTTCTTTCGTGATCGGGGAGGAGGGAATCTTCTCTGCTGGAAGCCTTGGTCATCCTACCTCCTTCTCATGATGCTCATCTGATTCACCATTGTCTTCATGTACGCCTTCACCTCTTGCAACTCTTTGGCCTGGGCTTCATTTACAACTGCCTGATTAGCGGTTGCCTGACTTGTGGCTACTTGGCTTGTGGATAATGGCAATGGAGCCAACGGTGCAGGTAATGTCTAGATATTGGATAGGAGTTAGGAGCTGAGGGATGGTGGGCACTTGATATGGTGGTATGGGTACCATTTGATACTGAGGGGTTGGATTCCATGGTTGACTAGGATACATCTGGGATGTAGGTGGAGCGGATGCGCTCGGGTACATATTTTGTGGGAATTCTAGGTAAATCGGAGTCATCACCTTGGGAGGTAACTTCTCGATAGCTATCAGGTCGGCTTCCGCCTTTTGCGCTTGCTCGTACAAGCCAGGGAATGTGTTGATATTAGCATGTCGGATGCTCATGCTAATATCCGAATGAAAAGCCCTCAGGTAATAGAATGCTGCCTGCTCGAGGGTGGGCCAAAGGTCGAGAGTGACTCTACCAGGTTCGAGCGAACCTGACATTGAAG
Source organism: Wollemia nobilis (assembly GCA_028583015.1). Classification (NCBI taxonomy): domain Eukaryota; kingdom Viridiplantae; phylum Streptophyta; class Pinopsida; order Araucariales; family Araucariaceae; genus Wollemia; species Wollemia nobilis. Next base: position 5,655,694 of record JAQPPZ010016946.1, on the reverse strand, counting down.
TCAGTTATCTCCTCTTGAGGGTGCCTCTGGATAGTGGTGAACTGGTGTAATAGAGAGAAGGGGTCAGCTTGTTCATTGAAGCCCCTTATTAATTGTTCTGCCAGTTGATCCCATGAAGTGATGGTGTCGATCGGGAGCGATCGGTACCAGTAGAGGAGCTTACCTCTTAGCGAAAGCACCAACAACTTCACCATAACGTCTTCTTCGATGATCTGATGAATTGTTGCTAGTCCCATGACATCTTGGATATGCTCATGCATCATCTTTCCCATACCATCGTACGTAGGTAGAGCTTTCAGTGCTACGATAGGTACTTGGTGCTGAGCTTGCAGGGCAAGCGGTCCCGTATGATTCCAGGCTAGGAACTGCCTGGGCGGAGCTTGTTGCGCCATCTGGGGTGGCGGATTTGTATGGAGCGGTGGAGTCGGTAGAACTTGCTGAGCCAGAATAGTCGGAACACTCGGAGCACCTGGTTGAATGTTCGGTGGAGCCAGAGTATTCTGATGATCCGGGGAATTCGGAGGATTTGGGGGCAAGCTAGTCGTCGTGCTATCGAGAGTTGGAGTCCATAAAGCAATAACAACTTCTTGCGAAGATGTCCCGTCTAGCGGGATATTCGGCCTGACCACCCTAGGATGTTCTCCCAGAGCATCAATGTCAAGCTCGTAGAACTCGATTTCTTCTTCTGCGTTTCTAGTTCTTCATCTCGTACGCATGAAGGCATGATCTTTTAGACTGGTCTTCGAGACTTGGAGGTATCCGAGTTCAACAGAGTCGCCAGATGTTCAGATTTGATAGCACTAAGATGAACATCACTTCTTAATATTGCTTTAATGTGGAACGATTGCGTCCCATCGGGCATGCCAAAAACTGTTGGCGATCGAATCGGCCTAGTTATAGAGTTTCTAAGTCTACAGCGCCCTAGACCCGATGCCAAGCATTGAATGTCCAAAGGAAAGGAATGTCCTCCGTGATAATCTCTAGTAGGGCTGGTTTTAAAAATAAAAATGGGGGTTTTGAGATAAGGGTTAGGAAGGTACTGAAAGGAATGAAATGATTGAAAGGAATGGGAAAAGGCTAAAAGCTAAAAATACGGGGTGATGGACAGGAAGCATGATAGACAACCTAAATACTTGAACCAACAACAATCAAAACAATAGACCTTTAATAGAAACCAACATTAAACCTTCATAACTACATAAAATCTAGGGGTATTCCAGGGATTAATCCTCTACTAATAGCTAAATCCAGATAACAGAATTAGGCTATATGGTAAAGAGGCTAATTTAACATAAATAACATGATAGAAGTCATACACAGAGATAGAAGTTTCAAAGTCGGAGCCAGAAGTCTGTATTTCGAAAGCAGATTTCAAAGTACAAAGTTGCTTCTCTAGCAAAGATTGTCCATCCTTAGTTACAGAGAAAAGAATAGCTTTTATAGAGAATTCTACTTCCTAAAATATTAATGCCCAACCACTTCCCCAATGGTGACAGGTAGACTCGGTCTAGAACTGACTTACAACATTTAATTCGGCCTTGCAGATAACTCAACATTGAAGGTAGAAGGTTCCAACGAGATAACTTAGCCTTGAAGGTAGAAGGTTTCGGTGATCTACCATGATCGAATGGCTTAGAGTGTAGCTTTGGGTCGGTTTAATCAATCAATGGTAGATTTATAGAAGCCCCTAATAGTTTTAAGCATCTTCATGGCGGTTCTAGGTAGTTTGCACTGCGTTTGGGGTCCGCTAGGAGTTTCACTCCATAACTGGAGCGACAGCAGTTCATTCCATGCCTTAGAAACTTTTTCATCTTTATTTTGGGTGTCGCTCCCTGGGTGGAGCGATAGAGCCTTTCGCTCCACAAGTGGAGCGACTGAAATATTTGCTCCACTGGTGGAGCGCTTGCAAGTTTGACCGCCTTTGACTCTCTTTGTGCTCACTTAGCTATATTCGCTCATCTCCAAGCCTTTTTGGCCCTTCGCTCCACTGGTGGAGCGATAGGGCCTTTGACTGCTTTGACCTCTTTTATACTTGCCTTAATGTGTCATCGCTTGGTTTTTGCTCCACTAGTGGAGCGCTTGGCACTTTGACCAAAATTTGACCCGCTTTGCACCCTTAGTGCCTTTTCTTTATCCTTGCACCCTTATGGAGTGTCACTCCACTAGTGGAGTGACAGGGAGCTTCGCTCCATTGGTGGAGCGACTACAATGTTGACCACTTTGACCTTTTGCACTTAGCTTTTCAATGTCTTTTTCTTGGAGAGTCACTCCATACGTGGAGTGCTTGGCACCTTGACCTCATTTTGACTTCCTTTGCACTTAGCTTATACTTGTTTTTTTTTATTGTTATCTTTTTTGGCCTTTCGCTCCACTAGTGGAGCGACTGGGAGGTTCGCTCCACTGGTGGAGCGACTGCATCTTTTAACAGAAAAACATGTTCTAAAAATGCTTAAGTGTTGGAAATCACTACCATATGCGCAGATATGAAAAGAACTTTGCAGAAAAATAGTAAGGAAGAGAACATATCCATAACATCGCCCATGCTAAAACATCTACAATTTTGCATGCGATACGATTGGAAAAGTGCAGAAAAGGTAAAGGAACCACAAAATGTGAAAGAATACAGTTTTTAAGCTAAAGAGACAGCTGGTGAAAACACAAAAAAATAACATCTTAACCATTTAAATGGAGAAAGAGAAGTTTTACAATGATTGTCTCAAAACTGCACCCAACACAAAATTCAACAAAATGTGGCAAAATTGGCAATAACACTTTGAAGCATGGGTTGTGCCCCTGGCATGGAAAATTATGCAAAATAGGACTTATCAGTCCTGCTCCTTGGGTGTGTAACTAATGGACTCGAAATCTCTTAGTGAAACCAGCTAAATGTGTTGTCGATACAATCTATACAAGGTCGAGAAGGAGGGTTGATATGACCTCACTTTGTCTTCATTTGAGGTCTTTTATATCCTCTTTGTTAGAGAGGATGGCATTACATTCATTCATAACTTCAATTGACACATCTTGGCAGACCTTGACATTTTGCCTCGATATCTTTGCCAAATGGAATTTGAGGTGGTATATGCCTCCATGAATTCGAGAGACAAAAAAATTGCAATAAAATTTACCCTCTTCCTATGCATACTTCAATGTTGGATCTCTTTTCGACATTTTCTTGTTGCTGTACATGGAAACAAGTAAAAACAAAGTTACAAACAATTACTTAAAAAAAAATAAACCCTAAACCCTAGTTTAAAGTTTAAACTAGTATTTAGGGTTTAAAATTTAGACGTTGATAGCTAAAAAAATGGGCTTGCTTACATAGTTATCAAACAACAATATTTACATAAAAGGAGAAAAAAAGGCAGTTGAAAGAGGAAAAAACAATTGAAATTTTGACCTAGTTTTTTTAGTTTTCCAAATTTCTAGCTCAAATGCAACAGTTTGGTGGCTATTGCATCTGCTTTAAATCTTAAAAAAGGAAATGCTTCAAATAAAAAAGAAGAAAAAAAGGAGTTTGCAAAAGTTTTTCTTACCTAATTTGAGTCCTTTGGGTGGTTGATGGTGGTTGTCAGATTCCTTAAAATTGCAAAATATTAGTTGTTAAGATGCACTAGTGTGTTTTGTTTGGTGTGGTAGCAGGTAGGCAGACCCCTCTCTCTAGTTTGGAACAAGTAAAAATGAGGTAAAATGAAAAAAAATTATAATGTTTCCTCTATCTATGCGGTCGCGGCAATTTTTTTTTTGCGGTCCTATTTTTTGCAAAAAAAATTGGTAAAACTCATTGTTTTTTAATTCAAAATTTGATGTTGATTCAATCAGCAACCCTCTTGAATTGCAAAACATCATATCAAATTGGGATTAATCAGGATTTTTTGTAAATATGCTCTAGACAATGCAATCTACTCAAGTGTGGATTTCTTCTTGGAGTGCCTAGCTTGAAGCAAGTTGCCAGGAGAGCCTTGCTTGAAGCGAGATCTTGAGAAGCGCCTTACTTGGAGCAAGTTTCTTAGACATCATGTTCGAAGCAACAAACACCTTACTCCATTTGCACATCTATTTTTAGGCATTATGCCTGCATGGGATTTTGAACTACCAATTTAAAATTAGATTAGGTTTCTACTTTACAAGTACTAGTAAGAGATCAATTCTCATTATAAGAGTCTTTTGGAACCCAACATACTAGAGCTACTCTTTGGATTAATATTGTACTTGGCATATTTTAGAAAACATCAATCAATAAAAGAATGTGTATGACATCTTATATCAATGTCTCCAATATTTCATTCTTGGATGTATGAAACCAATGGCTTTGCCCTATTTTCTCGTATTAGTCCTCTTATTTTTGTTGCAAGTTATTTGAAGATCTCATCCATTGAAATTATTTGATTACTATTGGACATTCCAATCGCACCAACCTAAATCTCGCTATGACTTGATCGTATTTCTTTTCTTCCTCACATTCTTTCCCTTGTAAAGTAGATTGTATTTATTTATAGACACTTAGATTAGATTTCATTTTATGAACAATTATATTAGTTTATTTTTACATTTTCAATAAATTTGAAAGGAAATCGACCCAAGATCTAGAGGTTGGGGAGAGTAAACACTCCCCATTCATTTGCTAAATTGTGATTGCAGATACAATCACACTTCCTAATTTTTGTGCACAATAGTTTTGACACACCTAGTTGGTAGAATATGACTCACACCACAAATAAAACCCACTGCATATGAATTCAATAGTTCTACCACATTCTGGCACATTCGATGGGACAAAAAAGCATGATTTCCATTCAAATTCTATATTAACCCATCTGCACATAATCTCATAGATCGACACAAGTAAATCACATTTTTCCATATTTGTAAAAGGGTTTGTGTGTTTCACTAATACACACAAAACTCATATACGTTTTTGCATTAAATTTTTTTCAATTTGTTTCTCATTCAAATTTCATATTCTCATAATTTTAATGCAAATGACAACTCCATTGTAATCTATCCAAAATATTGCATAACTCTTGATTTGTTGAATCTCTGCAAAGAAAGCAAAAATGATGATGAACAAAAACAAAAATGAACAAACTAGAATAGTGCAACATGGGAATTTCTCTAAGTGTCCAGTGTGCCCAACTTTGGTACACCCTTATTAGCCAATTCTTCACTCCAATATGCTCACTTTTATGTGCTTCACTCTTGTGCATCTTGCTTCAGTGTACCTCACTCTAAAGCATCCCACTCAACCAAAGCTTCGCTTTGGTGCATCTCGCTTAACTAGTGCCTCGCTCTGATGCACCCTGCTCTGGTGTGCTCTATTATAATGCATCATGCTCCAATGCACCTTAATTTGGTGTGCCTTGCTCAACCAATGTCTCCTTGTACACCCTACACCCTACTTTGACCAGTGTCTCATTTTTTGTTTCTATTCTTTGGGGTGATTTTTAAGGTTTCTCCCCCATTTTTGTTTATTAATACAAAAAGGTACCAATAATTATAGGGATTCAATGATTACTAAATCATCAAATCCTTCAACAACCAACTTATAACCCTAATGACCACCTATACACCAAGTGTCACATGAGTAGGGGCAATATGGTCGACCCATAATATGAGCAATTACCTCAACCATACCCATTCTTTCAACAACAAAACCTTACAACATTCACTCAACAAAGATATCGTACCCATATGACCCAAATTCCCATGTCATAGTTTCAACACCCTTTTCCATAATAGTTGCCCCAATATCTATAGGTTCCCCAATGTCAACTAGTTCCTTAGGACCAACAAGATATGTAGAGGCTAGTTCTAACGTGCCACCTCAACATAAGAAATAAAGAGTTAGAAACAAAATATGTGTAGAATTCAAGTATGCATATAATGAATTTTTGTAATTTGAATGATATTGTAACGTTGTAATATTGCATGGAAAAATGTAATAATGAGTCCAACAATAATCATGTGCAGATAAGTTATGCAAGGGTAGTTGCCATTTACTTTATCTTGTCGTTAAAAGGAAAATGAAAATAAATGAAAGAAAAATGTAATAAGGTAGAGGTGAGGTGTTGAGGTTGAAAGTTGTCAATAAATATCTTCCTCCTCGTTTAAAGAGACCCCCTCATTCATTGAGCAGACACACACACAGACATTGCATTTTACATACCAAAGGGAGATTGTGGAGTATGTTGAAAATATTCTACACATGAACAAATGTTATATATGCAAGGTGATGTACATATTTTGACCATATAGGCTTATCATTAATGCAATATATTGTTCATACTTGTTTATAATTTATAGCCATTGTTCATTATGTGATATTTTTATGTTTTTATTTATTGATTATTGTAGTAGATAGAGTAAAATGTTATTATCTTGTATTCAACTTGTCATTTTTATAAAATAGGGTCATTGGGTTGTTGTGAGGATATCTGATTGTATGTGTTAGGCCATCAATACTAAATGCAAGTCATTTGAGCAAGTGCCAAGCCATTTGGGCTAGTTCCAGTTATCTAATGGGAGTGTAGGTTGTTTTATCTTCAAAATGAGTCATCTAGAACATTGTACAAGGTCATTAGAGATAGAAGATGATGCAAGCCATAAATTTCTATTTTGGCAAGTTGTGAATAGTTAATCTATCAATTTTAATTGCTTCTCCAAGAGTGGAATACCACCAATGACTATATTTGGCAACACTATCATCTAAATTTTGAACCAACACCATGTGGATCTTAGAGGGGTGGATGACATAACTTACCATGAGGATGTGGTTGACATGGATGTGGAAGAGTGAGAGACTAATTGACACGTCAAAGTTTGAGTATTGCACAACCATAATAAAGAGAGATACATCTCACTGATGAAGAATTGCATGAAGAGTACTAATAAATTTTATTTATGGAGAGATACAAGCACTAAAAGTTGAATGGGTTTGAAGTTCTCAAGAGGAGAAAAGTTTGGATGAAGAATGAGAAAGGTGGCAAACATTATTTTTAATAATGAAATATGAAGCACAAGTGGAGGCACAATAAGCAAATGAGGTTTGGGACAAGGAAAACATATGCTCAAGTAGTGAAGAAGGTGCTAAAGTGGAGCATGCACAAGAAAAGGTTGAGCAACTGGTGACATCATTATAAGTGTGGGAGATATTTTGTAGAGATGCAGAGGATAGGAGCCAAGCACAAAGGTAACCATGAGAGAGTGTGTTAAAGAGATCAAATTTTATGCTCATGTATTCATGAAGGAGATCATGAAGTGTAGGAGAATAGAGTAGTAGTTGAAGGTTGTTTGTGGAAAAGTGGTCATCAAACAAAGTTTCATCAAGTGAATACAAACAACCACCAATGTCTAATATTGTTGTAGGTATGAGCAAGCAAAAGTGCTCAAACTTTATGGGTGATAGGAAGGAAGACCCAAAACTCTATATCAAAACATGTGAAACGATATGGAGAGTTAATGCCATAGATGATGAAGGTTCATGGTTTTGATTGTTTTCATCAACATTCCATGGAATAGATATGGATTGATATTGAAAATGAGAATCACCCTTCACAACTTGGGATGAGTTGAAGACTAGATTTAGTAAATAGTTCAAATTACTTTGTGATGATACAAATATTATTGGTAAAATCTACTCAACTAAGTAAAGAAGATAACATCAAGTCATATAATTTGTTGTTTAAAGAAATTTATTGATAATATGGAAGTAAAGCCAAAAAATGGTATATGAAAACAATGGTTCTTGGATGGATTGTTATCACGGTACAAGAAGAATATGAAGGTAGTTTCACCAATTACCTATCAAGATGTTTTTGATAAAGCATTGAATTTTAAAAGTGATATGGAGACAACCATAATAGGTGGAGGAAGTATAATTCACGACCAATATGGTGATTCATAAAGTGATTGGAATGACTTGAGTACAATAATATAGGTCATATAGAAGGAATTTAAATGTATGATTAATTATGTGAAGGATGAAAATCAAGAAAAATGGATATATGGTGTTTTGATTGCAAATCAGGACACACCAATGTAAATTGTTCGATGTAAGCATTCTATTTTATTTTTGAAGTTGTGGGGCATGTTGTCGATTGATTTTTTATTATAAAAAATGACAAACATGAAACATTGATGGTGCAAAAGGAGAGTAAGGAAGATAAGCCAAGCACTTCAAAAAGCAAGCAAGGAGCATCAATTGGTAGATACTAAAATAACTACCAAAGAAGACAATAACCACAAGAAGGAAACTGCTATGTAGGAGGAGAGGCTCAGTTGTAGTATGATTTGGGTAGGAATCCAATCATCCAATGTCAAATATGTCAAGAGTAGGGACACTTTGCATGAAATTCCCCAATGGTATGCGATAGTGAAAATAATTTTGCAATAATGTGGACCATGTAACATGATAATGGTGTTTCAATCTTGGAGGAACAATTTGGATTGATATATTAACTATCTACAACTTGCAATAATACAATTGTACAATGTGCATCATCTCCTTGTCTCTAATAACCTTATTCACTACTAGAGATAGCCTAGTCTGAGAATTAGACAACTTATAATCTTCTCGTATGACTTACATTTAGTATTGACTATTTGGAAATTGTACTATACGACTTGCCTTCATTCTTGATGACCTACTAAATGCCCACATGATATTGTATGGTATAACATTAAAAAAATATAAATGACAGTATTGAATCTAATCTACTATAGCAATCAATCAATAGATATACATGTAAATCACACACAATAGCAATAGCAAATGATGAACAAGTATGAACATATATTGCATTAATGATAGCCTATTATGACATTCTCTTACATACACAATATTTGATCCTATGTAGAATACCTCCAATGCACTCTACACTCTCTCTAGGCATACACAATGTAACTGCAATGTAATCTATTTGGTATGTTACAAAATTTCACTCTCATTAATAGAAATCATTCACCGATATGCAAAAATATCAAATCATTCATCTATAATAATAATCCACACAAGGAGACAAAGATAGATAATACCCTTAATGTAGGGAAACACCAATAATACTCCTTAAGGAAGAAATAACTCCATAATATCTCACAAGGTGAGAGCACCATTTAGATAGGGCAAAGTCTCATAAGCCACTTCATGGGCAAAGATGATTACAAGAGAATACTAGATAAAATTATGATTAAAATGAAAATATTCCTTCTTTGCATACCCATCTTCTAATTATAATTTGGGGAATCGACTACTAAAATCTCATCCTAACTTATTATTATAATATAATAATATAATCAACCTTGTGTTATGTGTGGCCCATGCCAACTATCCATAATACCCTTATACAATATAATATTATATCCCCCTACACCTATTCTTAGGTACCTAAACAAAATATAAGATAGAATTTGAATATGGAGACTCATTAGGAATTGTACAATAATGCATCACAAACTTGCTCAATCTAGAAAAAGTAATTCTAGAAAACTTTGGTGATTGCAACAATAAATGTGAGGAAATCCTTGAGGAATAAGCAATTTTGGTTGATCAATAAAAGGGGGCTATAATGAGGAGTAAAAGGAAACTCTTGGAAGAGTAGCATAGACCCTCAAATAATCAAGCTAATTACAAAAACTACCTAATCCTAACATAAAATCTATTATCCTTATAAGTGGATGACCTCATATATAAATCAAGGATAAGGATCCACTAGATATAAATTAGGAGATAAGATCTAAGAAGAGAAAGTATATAATCTGCCATAGTCCTTAGGGAAGAAGCATAGAAAGCAAGTTCATAAGAAGCTGGAAAAGGGGTGATAGAAATAAAGGATAAAATAAGTAGAAAAATCTACAATAAGAAGCAGAAAGAACTTTAAAATACCCTTTGTTAATCAGTGACGGTCAGTTGACAACAACTAGCCAATACAATAAATTTGCACCATGAAATTAAAGTAACTCAATTGGGATAGACTCTAATATTATCAAATAGTTGAAGAAGACACCAACTAAGGTGAGTATGTTGGAGGTTCTAACATTACTTGGCTAGAGGGATTTTCAATAAGAGGTGATAAAGGAATAAGAATGAGGTTGTGCCAAGGGTAAAAATCCTATCATAGATATCTATACCAATGTGTCTATATAACAAAATCTAATGGCACAAGATCACTTAGATACACAATTAAAAATTGTAGATCATTTGAATGCTCCAAAACCAAAGACAATAAAACTGCCTCTACTTTATTAAAAATTACATCCTAAGGTGTGGCATCATCAATTATAGAGTGGCCATAATAGTCATCCCAAAATCTATTTATGAAGAAATGAAACCACCATATACTACAATTGATAATAGGCTAACATAGGTCGATGGGACATAAGTTAATATTTTTGGTGTGCTAAAATATTTGGTGATAACTATGGATAGATGTTTAAAACTTGCAGTAGTCCAAGAATTTATTATAGTTAACCTCACACCCTATTTTAAAATGTTGTTATCTAGGGAATGTACCAAGAAGCTATAAAAAAACTGGTACTTGTAAATGGATATGAAAGTTCCTTAGGATGGCAAAATGATTTATATAGAGAATGAACCTTCTAATAATTTTCTTTTGTATAAGGTAAGTGATAACATAGTAGTTAATAATAATTATCTTCATGAATTCATAGATGGTGAATCAATTGAAGAAGTAGTTTTTTAGATAGATATGATCAACATATTTTGAAGGCAATGGTGATCAAGAAGTGTTGTCATATTTGATTGTTCCTTCTTGGGACAATCGTTCCTCTTATCGAAGCAACACATCGGGCCACAACCAAGAGAATGGGGTTCGGCTCAATCAGGGGACCTCTAGGAGTTTTTATAAGGTTGACTCCTTGTTAAGATGTGATCTTCAAGGTGCTTGCTACTCTACCAAGGGAAAAGGGATGCAAGAAAGTAAGAAAACTCAACAAATAAAAGGAAAAGGGGGTGATGCACCAAGAGATCCACTAAGATCTTCCTACAAAAATAGGCTTGAATGCTATGTGCCAATGGTGAACACTTCCTCTCCTCGACACAGTGAAGAGCAATCAAGATCTACTAGTTATATGCATATATGAGCAGGTGGGTCCCATAGGAGAGCCAAGCTAATAAGTGACTCAATATGAAAATAGACGTAGGCCCCTCACACACACATACACTTAGCACACTTGATATTCACGTAAAATATTACAAACACACACACATACACATCCATGGGTCTATAGGTAAAGACCAAAAAATAGACACAAGCTTCCATGTATATATAAATGCAAGTAAAATTTTACATAGATTGTGCCAAAAGCAAGGGTTCGAAATTACCCACAAGTCACTCAAGAACCACAACTATTTTTATAGAGATAAATGAAAGGAAAGCCTACAAATACATGGAATTGCAAACTTATCGATCCTTTACAAAGCTAATACTATTGCTATTTATAGATTTACAAGGGAGGATTTTCCCTCCAAAATTATCTGCAATTAGATTTGACAATCCCATCTACTTTTCCTTGGGATTATGATCATTGAATGATGTACTTCCTTGATCATAATGACTAATCAACATAGGACTATCAAAGCCATACTTCTTATTGAATGCATATCCGAGACAATAATTAAGGTCATATTTGAGTAGGTGGTCTTCATCTCTTCAATCAAGGAAGTCATTAATTTAGCTTACCTACTCTTGTCACTTGATTTGACTTAGTCATTCATGTCTGCTTGGTCTTTCAGTATTTCTTGTAGACTGATCAAGAGTTTCCTCTGTCACATTTTACTATCTCTTGCAAAACTTTTGATATCAGGATTTATCTTGAAGATGGGCTCCTTTGGCGCTCTTTTGGTCATCTATTGGGACTTCCACTAAATGGACCTTTATAGAAGTCTCGATCATTAGGAGTTCTTTTGAGCTTGTTCTCCATGGACTTAGACAAAAATTTGACCATTGGTTATCAGGGTTTTGCCTTAGTCATGAGTGGGTAGTGGTGAACCACTATAGTTTTGGTGGCTCATAGGGGCCTTCTAGCCTACTTGAAGGAGAACTCAAAATCACCTTTATCCTTGGGCTTAAAAAATTCCTTGCAAAAGAAAACACAAAAAACTAAAAAGGGGTCAAACAAAATGGTGATCTCTTGTGGAGAGTTTGGAAAGTGCTCTCCCGATTTCTGCCAATTTCTTATTCTATGGATATTGAGTATGCTTGAGTTGATCATATAGAACTAGAACCTCATGCTTATCATCTCGAGAGAAATATTTGGTTTGATTTATTACTTCGTTGATCAACACCTTAATTTTTGCCAATGGCTCGATGATCTGGGCTATCTCTTTTAGGAAAAGGGGGTAGTCTGTTCGCTTGAGCTAAGCAGAGGTTCTTTAGTTGATTTTATCATTTCTAGATATTCCTCTCTTGAACATAGTTTTTCACTTAGTTGATTCCATGGTGAAGGGAGCCCTACCACTATTAGAGAATCTACCTCATCCTTCAATCTTCCCATAGTGTTGTATAAGTTATCCACTAACTTTATGCATTGCTCGACTACTTGCTTTCTTTTGAAGAGGTTGATTACCCTTTGTGCCATGACTTCTCTATCTTGTATCTCAATAGTGAGGATCTCAGAGTTAGGGGTTTTGGCCAATAGGGTTCTATAAGTCCTAGCTTCCTCTATCTTTAGGTTGATCTTGTCTAGGTCAAATTTCACCTCTCCATATATTTTGAGGTCTAACAAGGCTTTCAAATCTACAAACTCGAGAACTAGGAATAGTTCTAATGCCATACCTCCTATATCTTTCCAGTAAGCTTCTCAAGTTCATTTGATAATATCCTAGGTTTCCCATAGTTGATTTTCTTTGTTCTATCAGTTGATGTCCTCCAACTCTTTCAATAAAGTATCTTTCTCTTGTTCATATTGGGCTCGTTGTATGGTCAGTTGACTAGATAATTCTTTTAATTGCTCCTCTTGTCTTTTCAGAATGGCTTTAGACCCTCATTCTTTTAATTGTTTGGTCAACAAGTTTATTTTATTTTTTAGGGCCTTGACCTCCTTTTGTGATTCCTCGAGGGTCTTCCTGGTTTGTTCAAGCTCTTTCTCCTTTCTTTCTATTTTTTGGGTAGTCAACTCATAATCATGCTCTACCATTCTGTTGGCCTCCCTGGTGAGCTTTAACACATCCTAGGGTTGAGCATATTTTAAATCTATACCTATTGCTAATGTGTGCCAATCTTGTTCTGTCATTTCTTGCATTAGCTTAGACACTAGTGGAATTTTTATTGAAAGTACTAATGCTCTTCTCTAAGGAGAAAAATGGAAGTCCACTTGGGTAGTGGTAATCTATTGAGATTGTTGAGCTTGTCTTTCTTGATTATATTGAGTCATCTATTGCTTGACCCTCTAAAACTTCTGCCATGGGGTGAGGGCTTCTAGATTTTTTGATACTCCCTCCTAAAATTTTGAGGGTAAGACAAATGCCTCCATAGGATTTATCAACTGAGGGAGTGCTTTGCGGGTTGTCAATGTAGTCTAGGTTGAGGCTAGAGGAGAAATTTTATAAGAAGGCATTATATGCCTTACCTCATGCTCTGGATAAGTAACTGAGTGTGTCGGGGATAATGTAGCTTGCTTAGGTAGGGAGTCTTGGACCTTTTCTAGTGGAAGTGTTCTCTTTGAATTTTGGGACCTTTCCTTGGATGCATGGAGAGAGATATGTATTGACCTTGATATTCTACTATTGGATGTTTCTTTTACTGCCTCGTCATACCTCCTCTTCTTCTCATGAATTTCTATGCATTCCCTTTTTTGTCCCTCTTCTTCTAGGATGTTTGCTCAGATGGCCTTGGCAATGCTTGTTGTTGGGTAGATGAAGAAGGTATAACCCTCATCTGTTGAGTGGTATGGCTTGCAGTTTCTCCCAAAGGGTTAGACAATAATTCTAAAATCTCCTCTTGCTCTATTGTTGCCTCCCTTGTTCTCTAGTGTATTTCACCAATTGTTCCTTCTTCACTAGATTCTATAGTTATAGAGCTTTTCACATCTGAATGTTCCTCATTGTATAGTTCATTAAACATTATATCCTCCTTTATTGAGACAAATTTAGCTTCCTTTTATCTAGTGAGTTACCTCATCCTCCACCATACCTCTATTTTGGGCATCTTCCAATGCTAATTTCTTAATTTCTCTATGTCTTCTTGCTTTACTTTATTCCAAGGACTGAAAGTACCCTTAATCTCATAGAAGGATTCATAATATTTTAGGGTAGGTGGAGGCTTGGTTAGTTTAGTGAGAGGATGAGTTGTTGTTTCATCCCTAGGGATTTTGAGTCTTTCAATTTTAGGCCTCTGCTCATGCATGAACTTTTGCCCTTTTATCCCCTTAAGATATGTAGTAAATTTTTGCTTGGGGTCATACTCCCATTTATCTCTTATTTACTCTAGACCTAACTTCCTCAACCTTCCTTCTACTAGGGAAGCTTCCATTTTTCTATGCACCGTTATTCTCCCTAGGCTAAGAGGATGTAGGTAATATGATACTTTCTATTTACTGCTACCATGTTTGAAGTCCAGAGTATCAATTTGTTTGAATAATTTTAAGACAAACACTCTGTCAAGGGTAAATATTGACAACAAATAAATAATATAGCTATAGCCATGCATCCTAACCAAAGTTCCCTCTTCGACAAAAAACTAGTCCCCTAGGATTGTTCCTTCTACAAAATTTTTACATTCTTCTAAAATTATAGGGACTTGAGCCCCTCTTATTGCATAAATAAATGGAGTAGAAAAATTATCTATAAAAATATAATATGAAGAGCCCTTCCTTAGGTCCTTGACCCAATTATACATTGGAAGGTCATTGCCCTTCAAATATTTACATTTTATTCCTAACTTGGGGAACATGTTCAAATGTTGGTACAAAATAAGGTATACCAAAAATGAGGAATACTTGAATTTTTGCATTCATTGGAACTGTCAGAGCCCTTCTTAGATTTGGCTTGCTATCAACTTGACAAAATATAGGGTTATTTCCCCTTTTCTCATTCTATGCAGAATAACCAATTTAGTCACATTTATGGCTTTATCATTCTCTATACCCAAAAGGAATGCCATCATGCTCAATGCATCCTTTGTGCCTTTGCGAATAAATTTCATTGTGACTGGATCACTTTTTCTTGCCTTCTCATATTCTGACCATAGAAAGGCCATTTTCTTGTTCTATGGTATTTTGTCAAAATTTACCCTTTTTTCTTCCTCATTAATGTGTATTTGGCCTTTTGGAAGTAGCAACATTATTTTGATGCTAGGGTCATCAATTCTTACTCTAAATTTTTATTTATGGCCCTGATTTCTAGGGTATTCGAGTCATTAAATTTTGCACATATGCTTACTAGTTTATAAAAAATTGTGCCTCAGTTGCCATATATTACACCAAAAAAATAATCAATATTTGTGCTCTAAAGCTCGAAGGTTTTCTAGCTCTAAAGCACTCATAAGCGTTTGTTCTCAATTTTTGGTTCCCTTGCAAACTTAAGGATCGACACAATGTTTAGATATATCCACCAAAACCTTGATGTTAGAGGAATATGTGGGCATGGGTACTTCTAGCATTTCTTGTGCATGGGAATCCTATCTTCGTTAATTTTAAGCTCGATACTAGATTTTCTCTTCTATTGAATAATTAATTGTAGAGGCTTTAGTCAAGGAATGAAAATTGTCTATCTTTTGAGGTCGTTACTCCTCTTAACCTTCCCCTTTTCATGATCCTCATGTGTCTTGCATTTATTGCTCCTTACTCACTTGCTTTTTGAAGAATGCCATGTTCTTTGAGGAGTGTCTAAATGCATATTCATGCCTTCCAAGGTTAATTTATTCCCACAATCTTCCTTGTCAGTCCTTGTTCACAAATGAGGTTATGTTCTGAGGTAGCATTTAATGCAGACCTTTTTGCCCAACCACTAGCTTTCCTTCCCAAAATATTTTTGGTGGGGAAGCTTCTTAATTTCAAATTTTATCTATTGCTCTATGGTTGGTGTACCTTGGATTGTGTGCCACTACTCATATCATTTTATTATTATTATTATTATTATTATTATTAAGGAGACTCGATTGTTGACTAGCCGACATCTCCAAAATTCACATGTGCTTCAACTAGGGTCCCATGTTAGGATTGATTTTTGGTGCTTATGCTTATTGCAATTGCCAAGGACCTTGGTCATTCTAGTTCTTGATTTGGCTCCCCCTTTTTTTATCATTGCCAACATCACGATAGAGTTGTTCTACCATTTTTGTCCTTTTATGGTATGCAAGCTCTAAGTATTTATTTAAATATTCTTCCACCCGTAATGGCATTTCTTCATAGGCCACTATAGGCAAGGAGAATAAATATTCTAGCCTAGTTTGTATTGATGTTGTTTCTATGGCCACCTTGTGCTTGATCCCTTCAACTTCCCCACTTGAGTGGCTTTGAATGACCATTTCTTCCACAATGCCACTCCACTCTTGTTCATTGTGCTTCAATTGGGAGAGATCTTGGTTGGTTGTTGTGCTCATTGTGATGGGTAGGGGAAATTGTTTTCTCCTCCTCCTAGGCTAGCTTATTTCTGGTTACAACTGGCTCCTTTTCTATGGTAAAGTCATTCATGATCAATGAAGCCAATTGATCCCATTCTATGATGGAATGAGGAGGGAGAGACTCATATTTTTCTAGTGCTTCCCCTTTAAGAGATGCCACCAAAAATCCTAAGGCTACATCTTGCTCCACTACATTATGTGTCTAGTATATAAATACCAGTTCCTTAAGGTGTTCTAGTGGAGTGCTCTGGCCTTTGTCAATGTATTCTAGTAATATTGCTAGTATGTACTTAGGTAGCTTCTTCCATCTATTAGGTGGCTTCTGAGGGCTCAAGGGGCTTGATCCTACCTCATATAAAGGGATATGTGCTAAGGGGGTAGCCATCTAAGATATGACAATAAATTTTAATAGCATATTTTATTTACATACCTCTAGGCTTCTTTTGTTGATGCAGAGTCACCAAGTGAATGCAACTTCTTACTTCTCAAAAGCAAATAGACTAGAGGTCTTCACCTGAACCTTGGTCTGGTAACTTCAACAATGGCTTCTTCTGGTGTTCATTCTAGAGTGGAGTCACCAGGTGAGAAAGAGGCACTTTAGCAAGTGAGAAATAGACTAAGACCCTCACCAAGTCTTATCCCTACTCCTTGTTGTGATTTTGGGACCAATGATGTGTCACTAGGGTCCCACTGAGCATGCCATTAAACTATTGTCATCTTCGATTGTCCTCGCCTAGGACAACAATGGAGCCATAGTTGAGAGCATGGGATTCGGCTCAATCGAGGGCCTTTGAGAGTTTTTACAAGGTTAACTCCTTGTTAAGATGTGATCTTCAAGGCACTTGCTACTCTACCAAAGGGAAAAGGGGATGCAAGAAAGTAAGCAAACTCAACAAATAAAAGAAAAAGGGGTGATGCGCCAAGATATCTACTAAGATCTTCCTACAAAAATAGGCTTGAATGCTATGTGCCAACAGTGAACACTTCCTCTCCTCGACATAATGAAGAGCAATCAAGATCTACCAATTATATGCATATATGAGCAGGCGAGTCCCATAAGAGAGCCAAGCTAATAAGTGACTTAGTTTAAAAATAGATGCAGGCCCCTCACACACACATACACTTAGCACACTTGATATTCACATAAAATATTACAAACACACACACATACACATCCACGGGTCTACAGACAAAGGCTAAAAAATAGACACAGGCTTCCATGTATATATAAATGTAGGTAAACTTTTACATAGATTGTGCCAGAAGTGGGGGTTCAAAATTACCCACAAGCCACTCAGGAACCATAACTATTTTTATAAAGAGAAATGAAAGGAAAGCCTACAAATACATGGAATTGCAAACTTGTCGATCCTTTACAAAGCTAATACTACTGCTATTTATAGATTTACAAGGGAGGATTTTCCCTCCAAAATTATCTACAATTAGATTTGACAATCCCATCTACTTTTCCTTGGGATTCTGATCATTGAATGATGTACTTCCTTGATCATAATGACTGATCAACATAGGACTATTAGAGCCATACTTCTTCTTGAATGCATGTCTGGGACAATAACTGAGGTCATCTTCAGGTAGGTGGTCTTCATCTCTTCAATCGAGGAAGTCATTAATTTAGCTTACCTACTCTTACCACTTGATTTGACTTAAGTCATTTATGTCTGCTTGGTCTTTTTAAATTTCTTGTAGATTGATCTAGAGTATCCTCCATCGCATTTTACTATCGCTCGCAAAACTTTCGATATCAAGATTTATCTCAAATGTGGGCTCCTTTGGCACTCTTTTGGTCATCTGTTAGGATTTTCACTGAATGGATCTTTGTAGAAGTCTTGATGTTGGGTTTCTTTTGAGCTTATTCTCCATGGATTTAAACAAAAATTTAACCATTGGTTATCAAGGTTTTATCTTAGTCATGAGCAGGTAGTGGTGAACCACTATATAGGAATTATATAAGGTATTAAAAGAGAAGGTATAGAAAACTATGTAGTATTAGAGAAATTGACCAAGGTCCTAGCCTTGACTAGTCAAGAATTCTAGGTGGCTGATTAGACATGGGAAAAGTGTTGAGGCTCAAATAATTAGCCATTGAGATGAAGTGGTAAATTATATCTATCAATTTTTTAATTAAACCAACAATGTAGCTAAATAGAACTCCTTATGCACTAAATTGAGAAAAGCTAAAATGCTTGGCACCAAGCAGTTAAATGCATTTAGTTATTTAGAACTCACTATAAACTAGGTAAATTTAGCATGCACTGCCAAGAGTGACAACTAAAAACCTATTCATACCAATTTTGGGATATATTAGATATATTTGACGCCTATGATATCACCACAATACTAGGAGAAGCAAATTCCAAGGCTAATGAGCTAGCAACACTAGCTATAAAGTTTAATCCTATTATGGATATGTAGGATAGACACTGTTGACACTTTTTGTCACATTATACAAGGGGTAGAAGAATAGTAGAATTTTTGTATAATATTTCCTTGTTGAAAGTTTTTCTTTTATTTTAAGTTACAACAATTTTGACCCTCCCTATCGCCCCTTTTATAAAATGAAGAAGAAAGAGCTTCGCTACCAAACAAGCCAAGGAAAATGGCTTCGCCGAAAGAAAAGAAGGAGAATGTGAAAAGAGCTTCGGGCCCGAAGCACTTCAAATCACCACTTCGGGCGAAAACCTTGCGAAGTAATTTCGTCGAAGAAAATACAAAGATAACGCTTCGCACCCGAAGCATTTTCAGCAACCGCTTCGGGCGGAAGTTTTGCGAAGCAACATCCAAACGACTTCGCCGAAGGAGGAGAGCATAATCCAAATCAGCTAAGGTAAGGAAACTACTTCGGGCCCGAAGTATTTCGACACCTACTTCGGCCGTTTTCACCCGAAGTAGTGGTGCCCGAAGCAAAATGACAATGTGTCGAAAACAGAAGAAGTGCTTCGGGAGGATATTCCCCGAACCACGGTTTTGAGAAAGAGTCGGGCCGAAACATTTTCCATCCGAAGCGGTTTCGCCAACAAAGGACAAAAGGCCCCATTTCAAAGATGGAATTCGCTCGGCACTCGACATCCCCGAAGTAGTTTCTGCGAAGCATTATTTTGCGAAGAACAAATCAAGGAGAATCTACTTCGGCCCAAGGCTTCGGCGAGGCGGAGATGTAGCGAAGCACTTTTTGGGCCCACATTCCAAGGCGGGCAGCTTCCCAAGGTGATCGAAAGCCCCTTATAAATACCCCTTTCTTGCCCGATAAGTCCGCTGACCAATTTTGGCAAATGAAAGGGACGTAACAGTCCTCGAAGTAAAACCCGACGGGCGTAACGATCACTCAAGCACAGCATCCAGAAGCCAGGGACACTCGGGCGGCGCATTAAATGAATATTTCCATGGTTGACCCAGTCACAGTTGCCAGTTTCGGCAACCGATTTGAAAACTCAGTCGCAGCAACCGCGAGGAGCCGATTTCTCAGAGCCCGAGGGTGTACTCCGCCGTTTTTGTAATAATGACTCGGAGGGTCGGGTCCTCTATAAAAACCTAGGCATGTAATGTAAAAAGGGGGGAACTTTCTGCTAGAAAGCTGCTTGTAACTTGATGTCCTGCGTTTAATACTAAAGATCTTTTGTGCTCTATTTCTCTCTTTTATGTTGCCTTCTGTGCTTAATTCTTTTGTCTTTTCTCGTTCACGTACTGAGACTCTGAATCCTGAATCCGGTGTGCGATCGGGGACTGAACCCCTAAAATTTGCCCTGAAGGATACATAGGAGAGGAAAAACGTCTTGTCGCTTTCCTTTATGCTGCCTGGTGGATCGAGGTTTCTGTTATTCCCTTATCTCAATCGTTGTTACTCTGAACCCTGAATTCCAGCGAGAGAGAAAGGAGAACCCTGCGAACCCGTCCAGAGGATACATAGGAAGTTTGGCATTTCGTTTCTTTCATGTTATTCTTGGTATTTCTTGCTGCTATTCGAGTTGTTAGCGAGTAATCGTGCTTCCTGTTCTCTCCCACCTTAAATCATCATCTTCTAACCCTTACTCTTTTTATTTCTTTCTCTAACCCTTACCCTTTTTATTTCTTTTCCTAACCCTTACTCTATTTATTTCTTTCCTGCACTCTTGTCTCAAACCCCAAAAGTAGATTAGTATAGGAGCCGGCCTTTCTCCGGAGATCGGCACGAGGGGCATCTCTTCCCCTCGGCCTTTCAATGTTGGTCGCAGGTCCAGGGCGCGCAAACCCACCGAAAGTCCTTTCCTATGCGGATTTGATGACCAACAATTTCTGGCACGCCCGATGGGACCCAAGGTCCCATATTTGAGAAAATTTCTAGCCCGTCTTCACCGGAGCCAGTAGTTCTAACAAGTTCCCGGTGAGATCCGGTCAGTCTCATCTTCTGAGTAGTAGTGAGAATCGATGCCCTCATTACCGAAAGACTCTTAGCATCTGGCGACTCTGTTTTAACTGAGAATCTCTGAAGTCATGGAGACCAGTACCTAAACCTGGTTTTCGTAACCAGGAGCCCCGTGTTTTAAGAAAGCTCGAGTTTGGTGAATCTCTGGCTTGTCTTTATCTGGAAAAATCACCTGGCGACTCTGTTGAGCTGAATACCCAGATTTCTTGATCGTAGGCGCCTTTCAAATCTGAAAGAAGATATCCCGGAGGAATCAAGGTTCGGTGAGCAGCCTTGACCTCACAAGCGGAGAAAGAATGTTCATCTGGCGACTCCGACTTAGCGACGATAACCGTGATCTCTGCAGACCGCTGCTATAATGGCAGGGGTAAGTTTTCCCAGCTGGGATGACCGAGGCCCCTTGAATCTTCAAAGCTACCACAAGATTCCCGAGATCGCCTTGAAGGCATTGACAATATATGATGGCACCACGGGAATGGCCCGAGAGCACCTTGAAGTTGTTGCTGCTTTAGCGTTCCTCTACGACATAATCCATGAAGATGTCATGGTCCGACTTCTGGCTGCGTCCCTGGAAGGGAGGGCGCTGCGGTGGTATAGACTGCTCGGGTCTAAAAGCGTCTGTTCATGGGATGACTTGGTGGGAGCACTATTCAAAACATTTGATGGCTCTCAGGATCCCTTCCAACTTTTGACGTACTTCTCCACCATCAAGAAAACACCCTTGGAGAGCGTCACGGACTTCAATGTCCGATTCTGCAGAACTTGGAAGAAAGTTCCAGGGGAGATTCAACCAACGCCCGCCCAAGCCCACCTCTACTATGTTCGGGCTTTTCACCCGGACATAGGCCTCCTCTTGCTGCGATCAGGCGAACAAAGATTCCCTCAGATTTTTGAGGAAGCAGTATGAGCGGAGCAGTTTCTATCGAGAAAGTGGTAGTGGGGAGAAGCCCCATCACTTTCTTCGATAATCGCTTCTCCTATCTGCCCAACGCAGTATTCTTCATGGCAGACTCCTCATACTCGAGCAGAAGCTCGAGATGCGGTCATGTGGAGCTCAAGAGGCAGATCCCATCCAAGTCCAACCATGGCAATTTGCGAGCTTTGCCCCGACGATGAACAATATGGGTGCTTGCAATCTCCATCAGAGGACGAGGCCAAGAAGAGAAACAAGCTCAAGTGGTAGCGCTTGAGAACGAAGAGGGGACATTTTTGCACCCTTTTTGTATCCCAGAGCATGGCACGCAGGTGTTCAGCCAGAATCCATCAGGCTTACCTCAAGAGGCTGAACCTGAGGAGATCATAGAAGTTTGCTCTTTGTCGAAAGAGCCCTATTACAACATCAAGGAGATGGAAGAACTTGTACCCAGTCCACAGTTACTGAACTCTTCGGTATTCTGGTTCCAGCCATCACTACAACCATTACCCCAAGAAGGTCCTCACGTGGCGAACTGCTTCGCCACATCCTGCATCAGCAGCGCAGGTACTGGCAGGAGCGACGAACTATTGTATTGCTTTCTGTTCGCAGCATGGAGAACTTCGGGGAGGAGCCATCCGGACTTCAAGAATCAACTGAAGTTCAATCTGATCTGGTCCGGGCATTGCA
This sequence comes from Wollemia nobilis, assembly GCA_028583015.1. Classification (NCBI taxonomy): domain Eukaryota; kingdom Viridiplantae; phylum Streptophyta; class Pinopsida; order Araucariales; family Araucariaceae; genus Wollemia; species Wollemia nobilis. The sequence continues at coordinate 5,633,094 of JAQPPZ010016946.1, read as the reverse complement.
GATTCATCGGATAAATATCCGAAGCTGAGTTTGTGGTGGCGGCATGCCTATTATGCCGCAAGCCTGTGTGAATATTGTAAAAAGTTTCGCTATTAAATAAAGTGCTGCTCAGAAACTCAGGTTGAGTTTTACCTCGACAGCTATATACAACAAAAAAAAAAAACTCCTTTGGGAACTTGGCTTGCGAAGTAGTGGATGCGAAGTGGTTCGCAGTGAAGTACGATTGGCCGAGCAAGGTTTCGACCAAGGCAAAAGCATTTATTGCTCACCTAGAAGAGCGTGCCGATAGTCGCCTTCAAAAGCATCCGAAATAGGCGAGTTAAATGAAAAGGCATCGGGTACATCCTCAGGGGACTCGACTGAGAGAAAAGTCTGCCCACAGGTACCAGGTGGCAGACGACTGCGTTCCCTAAGCAGCCGCAATCATCACAGCGCATGGCCCTGTGTACTACGCCACCGTATGGCCAATTCGATGAACCGATGATCTCTCAGGTGAGAAGTGCAGGATTAATTATGGCACATGCCATAAATGTGGGTAGTTGTCTTTGGCGGTTATATAACGCAGACTCCAAGTAGCCAAAGGATTACTCGCTCAACGACTCATACAGACCCTACTGCCAACTTGCAAACTTTTCCACTTCGCACTCTAAAGCTTCGACGCCAATTTTCTCCATACTGCAAATTTCGTAGCCCTAAGCATCAACGATGGAAAGTTCCAAGGAGAAGGGAAAAGGGCTAGAAGTAGTAGCCCCCAAGAAACCAAAGGTAAAAGGCCATGGAAAAAGGCCGAAGCCAAGGCCCGTTGATTCGGGCCTCCACCCAGATAAGCGTGTCATGGAAGAAAAGGGGGATTTCGAGGACGAGCAGCCCCTAGAACCACCAGTCGACAGGTGAGAAAGAATCAGGGATACGAAGCTATCGAAGAGCGTAGCTGAGCTCAGAAGCACCGTTGAGCTCATGATAAGCAGGCTCCCGACAGAGAGCATACGAGCTGCAACTTACTACTCCCAGATATACTGGTATCTGACGCCCCCCACTCACCATTGCCCTGAGCTGATCAATGCCATCGCGCAGAATTACCAGCCCGCCACCAGACAGGTGTTAGACACATCTGGGCAGAAGCTATTTTCAATTTTGAAAGAAGATGTGTAGGCAACTTTTGCGCCACAGCAGGGTCCACCCGAGGGATGTATGGTTCGCAACATTGTTTTGAGCGAACAAACGGAGAGGTTCAGGTCTGCTGGCTACATGATCAAATTTTTGTAGCAAAGCCTCAAAAGCGGGCTCCCTTCGGGAAAATTGCCCCAAATGCCCCTTCCCTTGGAGGCCTTTAAAAATGTCGACCTCTTTTCCATCATTGCATGGGTGGCAGGCCTATCTACCGACGCTTCGGTATATCCATGGCAGGTGTCCCTGGCCGAGTGCATTTCCAGAGGGGAGTTCAATGCCCCCGATACTTTGAAACCCAACACCGACCCAGTCTTTGTCGACTGGGCAGAATGGGTGGCCAGGGGCTTACACGCGCAACTCACCAGCATGAAGAATGCTGGGACCGGCCATCGCTTCGGGCCCTGCTCCTTTCTTGTTTGGCTATTTTTCTTTCATGTTCACAATAATTTTCCTCATATTGCCATTACGGCAAGCGGCGAGGATGGAAGTCCTTTGCCAGTATATCAGTGGACTCCCCTACTGTTGACATCGGAGTCCTACTATCACTTTAATCAGCAATTCTTGGGATCCGCCATGCGTATGTTAACAGGGTCCTCCCCGAGAGTTCCCCTTGGCTTGAGAAGCAAAGTGGTCCGGGAGAAGAAGGGAGACATTTTTTGACTAACGCAGGGGCTGGTGATTCGCATCTTCGGCTTCATAGGGAAGCCCTTCTTACTGCCAGTCTACCCCTCCGAGTATCAATTCATGATGGAAGTCACGAGGCAGAGTGATGCAACTAATGCCATCTACGACAAGGGTCGAAAATGGGCCCACACTTGTGACTTCCCTCTCAGGATAGGAGTTATCGAAGTGTTCACCCTGAATCAGAACGTCTTCTTAGAAGAAAAGCTTGCCAAGTTTGGCCTGCTCCAAATTCCCCAGCAATGGCTGTATGATCCTTTGGGAGTGATGAGGGACCACATACGGGTCAAGAGCTTCCACGTTTGCCCCTATCCAAAAATTGTGAAACAAAGAAATAATCCTCGGGGAAAGGATCTGGAGTGGCATCTGGAGAGGATGGAATCCTTACCTCCCTGGCACGAATTCTACCCAATGGAGGTCGCATATGACCCAGATCGGCATTCACTCCCGAGCCCCAACTCCACCTTCTGGAAGAAAGTGAAAGATGACTTGAAGGAGGGAGTAAAGAATTGGGACGCGGCTCAGCTGAGGGAGTGGTGGATAATGAGGGTCCACCGACAAAAAATGAACTCTTATGGGTTCTTGGCAACGGACAAAGACTTCGCCAAAATTTACGAAGCCAACGCTGGAAAGTGGAAGCCTTTGTCCTTCGCCGCCCTCATCCCTCCAGCTACCCCAGGTTCGGGCGAAAGCCCAAAAAGAGATGATACTACTTCGGGGAGGGGAAGAGAGGAAAAGGCCCGAGCTACACATCAAAGATCGCCTCAGGTACCTGTAGGAGGCCACGACTCAAGCTCCGAAGAGTCGGAACAACCACTGGTGAGGACCAAAAGAAAAAGGCCAGAATAGAGCCCACTGCCCCCGAACTATCCAAAGCGACCCCGCACAGGATTTGCAAGCCCCTCCACTGGGCGACCGATATCAGGCCCATCCGAAGCAAGTGCCGAGGTCGCAGCACTGTCGAGTGCCGAAACCACCCGGGTACCAATGTGGGGGGTGAGAAGGGGGGGGGGGGGGGGAGGCCGAGGAAGAGCAAGATGCGGCTGCACCAGAAGTCACCACTACCACAATGCCAGGAGGGCATGCAGGTACGCATTCTCCACCCCTTGCCCTAGTCTCACACATTTTTGCCACAACCCCAGCTGAGGGTTCTCACCAGTCTCCCCCGCATAGCCCATCACCCCCTCACACGTCACCTATTGTTGGTCCGGCCTCATCCCACGATTATGACGGGGGTAAGACCATTGACCCTACTTCGCCCTTCCACACTACCATCCCCCTGGTCATTAGCAGAGGTAGGGGTCGCACTTCAATGTCGAGTCCCACCCTCCAACCCCCTGTGTCATGTGAGGTAGCCCAGGTTACCAAAATTCCCACCACACCTGTCGTCGAGCCTTCTGGTGAGGCATCCCCCACGCATTCTTTATATTTGTTTACTCCCTCGGCTGGAGATCTAGCCTTGTCCAAAATAGAGATGTCCTTAATTAAGGACCGCCCCCTTGCCGAGAAGCTATTCCAAGCACGGCAAAACACTGAACAAATACTAAGGGAGGCAAGGAAAAGAAGAGGTCGCTCGACGACATCAATTGAAAAATGCGCCATTTTTTATTTAGAGGCCGAAAAGGTGCATAAAATCAAGAAGGTCCCCAAGGTACAAAAGCCACTGGATGAAATGACTCCAGCAGACTATGATTATCAAGAGACACCTAAGGACCTGGAACATCTGAATGTTGATGGTGAATCGGCCTCTATGCATGTCCGAATCGAGACGTTTCGGGCACATGCAACCATTGCTAACCAGCGTAGGGTTGAAGCCGAACGCGCTAAGGTTAAATCTGAAGAAGACCTGGCCAAGGTCCGCTCCAAATTAGCAGAGGCTGAGGAGCAATGCAAATCGATGAAGGAGGAGACGCTCAACCTAAAACATCAAGTTCAACAGCTCCAGTCTACAGCCGGGAATCAAGCGCAGAAGCAGGCCGAGAGTGATCTGAAGGCCAAAGAGCTAGAGGATAAAATCATGCAGATGCAAGCTCCACTGTATGCAAAAGAGGGTCCAACGCTGTTTGACAGGGACAAAATTAAGGAGATTCGCGCGCACCTGCTAAAAAATTTTGGCCTCGGTGCGCTAGTGCTTTCTCAATTTTGACGTATGTCACCGAAGCACAGCAGGCTATTGTCGAGGGAGGACCAGTCATCGACGAGGTCACGCAGAAAGCCAGGAGTCGACTCAAGCTAGCGTTCGACGTCCAGAATGCTAGATATCAGGACTTGCAGGTCACTGCAATGACCCGGACAGCTAGGGACTGGTCCACGGCCCAGGCCACAGTTCGCGCTTTTTTCTCCAAGGTGCGAAAAGCTCAAAAGCCAAGGAAGCCTCCAGGACATTTTTGACAATGAGCAGCATGCCACAATGAATTATTTTCAAGACCTTTCTTCCTTGGGTTTCCCGAGTTTCACGGACGATGATGGAAATCTTCTAAGCAAGGATGACCTCAAACCAGTCTGGCTGCAGTTCGAGAACGATGTCTCGGAGATCGATGGCTGGGAAGAACCAATCGCAGAAGGGCAGGTGACAGATTTCATCCTGAGATACTGTAAGATCATGGCTTGCCTCGACGACCTGTTCACCAGGGCCAAGAATGCTGACGTTGGGCAAATCAATCGATTTCATGACTTGGTCAAAGCGCTGCAAGATCAAGAGCCATTCCAAAAGAGTGCCTGGACTCATGTCCGAAGAACGATGAAGCGCATCCGTGATCACCTCGAACCATCACCTCAGCCAGAAGCCACACCAAGAGAAGAAGAAGAAGAAGAAGGAGAAGAGGAACAAGAAGAGGGACAGACCGCAGAAGCAGGGTCTGGGGAAAACCAGTGACTCTGCAGCCCAATGGATCAGGGCTAAAGGGTTCTTTTGCCGAGGCGAGCTCGTCACCCCGCGAGCCACCAAGAATGTTGACACTTTTTGTCACATTATACAAGGGGTAGAAGAATAGTAGAATTTTTGTATAATATTTCCTTGTTGAAAGTTTTTCTTTTATTTTAAGTTACAACAATTTTGACCCTCCCTATCGCCCCTTTTATAAAATGAAGAAGAAAGAGCTTCGCTACCAAACAAGCCAAGGAAAATGGCTTCGTCGAAAGAAAAGAAGGAGAATGTGAAAAGAGCTTCGGGCCCGAAGCACTTCAAATCACCACTTCGGGCGAAAACCTTGCGAAGTAATTTCGTCGAAGAAAATACAAAGATAACGCTTCGCACCCGAAGCATTTTCGGCAGCCGCTTCGGGCGGAAGTTTTGCGAAGCAGCATCCAAACGACTTCACCGAAGGAGGAGAGCATAATCCAAATCAGCTAAGGTAAGGAAACTACTTCGGGCCCGAAGTATTTCCGACACCTACTTCGGCCAGTTTTCACCCGAAGCAGTGGTGCCCGAAGCAAAATGACAATGTGTCAAAAATAGAGAAGTGCTTCGGGAGGATATTCCCCGAACCACAGTTTTGAGAAGGAGTCGGGCCGAAACATTTTCCATCCGAAGCAGTTTCGCCAACAAAGGACAAAGAGCCCCATTTCAAAGATGGAATCCGCTCGGCACTCGACATCCCCGAAGTAGTTTCTGCGAAGCATTATTTTGCGAAGAACAAATCAAGGAGAATCTACTTCGGCCCAAGGCTTCGACGAGGCGGAGATGTAGCGAAGCACTTTTTGGGCCCACATTCCAAGGCGGGCAGCTTCCCAAGGTGATCGAAAGCCCCTTATAAATACCCCTTTCTTGCCCGATAAGTCCGCTGACCAATTTTGGCAAATGAAAGGGACGTAACAATCCTCGAAGTAAAACCCGACGGGCGTAACGATCACTCAAGCACAGCATCCAGAAGCCAGGGACACTCGGGCGGCGCATTAAATGAATATTTCCATGGTTGACCCGATCACAGTTGCCAGTTTCGGCAACCGATTTGAAAACTCAGTCGCAGCAACCGTGAGGAGCCGATTTCTCAGAGCCCGAGGGTGTACTCCGCCATTTTTGTAATAATGACTCAGAGGGTCGGGTCCTCTATAAAAACCTAGGCATGTAATGTAAAAAGGGGGGAACTTTCTGCTAGAAAGCTGTTGTAACTTGATGTCCTGCGTTTAATACTAAAGACTTTTGTGCTCTATTTCTCTCTTTTATGCTGCCTTCTGTGCTTAATTCTTTTGTCTTTTCTCGTTCGCGTATTGAGACTCTGAATCCTGAATCCGGTGTGCGATCGGGGACTGAACCCCTAAAATTTGCCCTGAAGGATACATAGGAGAGGAAAAATGCCTTGTCGCTTTCCTTTATGTTGCCTGGTGGATCGAGGTTTCTGTTATTCCCTTATCTCAATCGTTGTTACTCTGAACCCTGAATTCCAGCGAGAGAGAAAGGAGAACCCTGCGAACCCGTCCAGAGGATACATAGGAAGTTCGGCATTTCGTTTCTTTCATGTTATTCTTGGTATTTCTTGCTTGCTATTCGAGTTGTTAGCGAGTAATCGTGCTTCCTGTTCTCTCCCACCTTAAATCATCATCTTCTAACCCTTACTCTTTTTATTTCTTTCTCTAACCCTTACCCTTTTTATTTCTTTTCCTAACCCTTACTCTGTTTATTTCTTTCCTGCACTCTTGTCTCAAACCCCAAAAGTAGATTAGTATAGGAGCCGGCCTTTCTCCGGAGATCGGCACGAGGGGCATCTCTTCCCCTCGGCCTTTCAATGTTGGTCGCAGGTCCAGGGCGCACAAACCCACCGAAAGTCCTTTCCTGTGCGGATTTGATGACCAACAAGACCTTAGGAGTTGGATATAGTGTTCCAACATAAATTTCTAGACAATATAGATCATTGGCAAGTGTTAAAAAATGATGAGTAGATCATCAAATTCTTTATCAGAAAAGCACAATATGCTAAGGAGTGGAATTATTGTGGATATAATATTGAATATAGGTGATCTAAATTAAGACCAACCACCTACTACATGGGTTGATTATGTGTAACAACCCAAATCTAACACACCTGGTTGTCCATTCCAATCTAACTCAATGGAATCACAAAAAGAAAATTTTGACTAGACATAAATTTTATATCATAAATAGTCTAATGATCACCCAACATTTTATTAGTACATAGGCAAAGTGATACTTGCTTTGAGAATACTAATCGTTGTAGACGGTCTCTCAAGTGATCGAGATTGGCCAGATCTCAAAAAAGGTACCATTTTGTGAACATGTTCTCCTTTTCTAGAGGTCTAAGTTCATGGCTTGGGGTTGTCCTTCTAGGGCCCATATCACCTAGAAGGGTGGACGCATAATTCCTCGCCCCATAGCATGGAGGACTTATTTTTTTTTGTTTAAATTCTATCTTGTTTATACTTGGACATGCTAGGGTATAGTGTAAATATGCCTAGGGTCTAGTTGAGAGTCCAACGTCTTATGGAGTCAACTAAAGTCCACCAATACATTGGCTTGGGACTAGGTATCTTAATTCATGTTATGATTGATGAAGAGTTGTCCCATTCCAACTCGTCATTGAACCTTCAAACATCTGTATCTAGTAACTTCTAGTACCTGTATTTTGCTAGATTCCCAACTGAATGATGAGCATAAGACCCCTCACTGTACTACTTGCATAAACAGTCTAGATATGGTGTCCCATACAACCCCTTGTTACTTGTTATTGGAAAAATGACCACTTGTCCAAGGTAGGTTTACCAAAAAGCAGTTGCTATCGATTCATAGTAATTGCCTACTTGCAATTACCAGTGTTGGGTGGATGTTCATCCAACTTGATGAAACATCAAAATTATCTGTTAATTCATACTTCTTGATGAATTTCATATAATCATCATTCTTTATGGATTCTAAATGGTTTAAGAGGATTTTCAAGTGAAGGTTTCTTGAAAATTTTATTTTTAATGTATTCTTCTATATATTCCTTTAATGAAAGATAAACATAGCCTTTAAACTATTCTTTTAAAATATATACTCAAATAAGGACTTTTATAAGATAATTCAAAGACATTCTTTTATACTTAAATAAAAGACTCTAGGTACTTCAAAAATATAATAATGCAACTAAATATCCAAAACTCATATTCTTATAAAAGCAATGCAGTAATTGACATCTATTTATAAGGAGAACACATATTTTTAAAGGGATAATAATTATCTATATAGATATATAGAATACGAACAAATAAACTAAAACTTTGAGTAGCTATTTTAAACAAGTCAACATAATTTTATATGATAAAATATTAATTTATATATATAAATAAAATATATTTGAAACTACGTAATGATTTAGCTGAATTGAATATTAACTATGCTATTAATAATTATTCACTTATATACTTTAAAAGTAAAGGACTATATCCAAAATAAAACTAAAAGACTTCTATTAATTTATATAGATTCTTAAGAAAATAAACTATACAAATTTTTGCTTCAAATGAGTACTAACCGAACTATCTATATTTTCGTATTTAGGATCATATAAAGACAATTAATAAGGTAAAGTTCTAATCTACTGCTATATCAAAAATAGACAACCCAAAACTTCTAAACTTACTCGATTATTTCCTTGTTCTGAATCATTATATTCATGTGAGTTTTTGAGAACCATAACATGCAAGTTATATTACATATTTTTTCTAGGTGTTAATTTAATTATCCTTATGTCTTCAATTGTTTCCACGTCTCATAGATTACTGGTAAAAAGAAATCATTATTATTATAGTTGTATTGGAAGGTATCTCTTCAGTGTCAACAAGATAAAAAGGAATATGACTCATACAAACATATTTTAAAGTCTTCAATACATTTAGCTATAGCACACAACTTACACAACAACGACGTCAACATTTAATTTACTCCAATTTTAGTGGGTTCCATAAGGTTCTACCTTATTAATTGCACATCCGTTATATAGGTGACTTCACGAAAAAGTTAATTTACATCAATAGGCGGTAAAATAACTTCTCTACGACGTAAGGGCATTTTATTACAAGTGAACCTATGGTTATATATAGTTTCAATTAGTTTTATATAGTGTCAAACTGACTTACAACCCAAACTATTTATCTGAATTAAACCATAACATTATTTTGGGCAGCAAACTCATATTTACATCTATTTTATTATAAATGCTATCAAGAGCATGACACTAAGATTTTAAAATGCTTCAAAAAATTCTATTATGAAACTTCAAAGGGCGAACATACATATTGTATTCACTATAACATGTATGTGAAATAATCTAATAATGCTCCATTAAAAGAAAATTGCAACAATACATTCAAATTTAGAGTTCACAATCAATATGATTGGGCGCTATTTGGTGTTTTACTATGGTGGAATTGAAACGATTTAAATCTCAACATAAACTCAAATTGATATCCCTCACTTTCAGATGTTGAATAGTGCAACTTTTGTTTAATTCAATTCGTATTGCTTACTGTAACGTAGTTCAATTGTGCAAGGTTTACCATCATAATACAATTAACACACAATAAACTGTGTAGGTGAAAGCTAGCCCCAATGTGGCTAAGGTTATATCTATTACAACTAAGTGTTATAAGGTTACATCTATTACAGCAAAGGTTTATTCAACTAATAATAACAGTTACTATTTTATCAATATTTTAACAAGTACAAATCAATGATGAATTTTGATGCAAACAAAAAATTATTAAATCAATGCAAGAAAAGATCAATATTCAGATGACAGTATTGTTATGGCCAATATTTTAATACCATCATTGTTGATGCAGTCCCTCCTGACTAGACCGCAGGCATCTGGTAGTGAATACGTTGGATTGGAATGATATGCTGATTATTTTGAACATGTATTCCTTATAGAGCAAAGATCAGGAAAAATTGGCAACCGGGAGGGGTCAGAGATTATTCAGAATGACCCATAAATGCAAATGCAATGCATTATATATTCCTAACGAATGCAATCATATAAACAACAAAGAATTCATAGACTTCTATTCCACAAAATTATATGCACTTATAAAGCATGCAAACTTGTGAGTGATTTAAAAAGGATTTGCCAAAGTTATCAATATTTCATTTAATATTGCAGTTAAACCATATCATACAAGCTTAATCACAATGGAATGCAATCTATGTATTTAAACAAATATTTTACTATACAGATGATTGATAAATTTTATATTTATTTATAAACACCAATTGCTTTCATCACTTTTTCTCAATACCAATTCAAGATATTTAAATTTGACATAATTTTAAGATAACAAAAACATTCTTAACACATATTTCAAATTATCAACTAATTTCTTTTAGCCAAGAGCCAAGAAAGCCCCGATCTGAGTTTTTCTAAAGGTATTCTGCCACCACCTGACCTTGAATCTAGAAACTCTCTCTAATTCCCCAGAGTATAGGTATTACCATGCAAATATCTTTCTCAAATGACTCTCATATGGTGGCTGGCTCAAAATTTGTAAATAAGCATTTTATGCTTTTACTTTATAACTTACATAAGTTGTTCATTTATAAATTATTAACTGACAATAATATTTGTATAAAATATTTCTTTTTATTATATGCTTTATGTTTTTATTTTTTTACATGTATATATTTATTTTATTTTATTTATTATTAGTTTAATATATATATATATATATATATATATATATATATATATATATATATATATTACATAAATATAAATTATCAATCATATTAAACATGAAATGTTGTTTTCTTTTTCTTATCAAGCACTTTTTCATATGAGGAGCAAATGAGAAGCATATTTTACACATGCAGATAATGTCTATATGGATGCAACTACCTAAATACTATTTGTGTGGGCTTCTGTGTACCCACGGATCGTGGTGTTCTTTTACACTGACATAATAACCTTTCTTACCTCTTGCGATCACCTCTTCTCAGTCTGTTTGAAGGAAGGTTGCTTAGACTTCTTGTCCATTTCTCTTGTCCCAAATACTGTATACATGTTCCTGCAGACACAAATTCTATCAGCAGTACCTTGCCCTATTATCAAAAGCAAGCAAATTAGTGGCTAAACTTGGAGGGATGTTACATTCTCCCCCACTAAGAATAAACACAGCCCCTATGTTTGCAATGTATATTAAAAAATTATGCATTTTCAAATCATAACTAAAACATATATTTTTCATCAAGCTATACTCATAAAATTCATATTCAACCATTAGATAAGCAAAAATATATCAATGTTCATTCAAATAAGTATGAAAATTGTTTTTGCATGACAAATGTGGTATTATTTTCAAAATATTGGTCCCACTAGACCTTACACTGATCAAGAGTTATTTTTCTAAATTGCTTAGTTCTAAATCCAAGGATCTTGATGGGATAGACTTCAATGTGATGTGGGTTCGACATCTGTAGATGAGAGACATTCTAAACTTAAGAAGGGTTGACCATATGTTTTCTGAGGGACACATGGAAGGTGTCATGAATTTAAGACAAACTAGGCGGCAAGACCAATCTATAGGTAACTATACTGATTTTGTTAATAATTCCAAATGGTCGCACAAACCTAGGGCTGATTTTGAAAGATTTAATTGAGCTTTTTGAGGGTTTTACCCTTAAGAATACTTTGTCATCTACATATTTTTCTTTTGGTGTTCTTTTGAGATTGGCATAGCTCTTATGGTGATCCAAGGCTTATTTAAGCCTTTGGAATATTTATTTCAATTGCTCCTCTATTTGTTTAACAATGTTCAGTTCAATCATTGCTCGATCTTTCAGATTATCCCAAGATAAATGTGTCCTGCACCTATGCCCATATAGGGCTTCAAATGGACCCATGCACAATATGGAATGATAGTTATTATTAAATGTAAACTCTACTAGATAGAGGTAATCTTCCCATTTACTTTGGTGATCCATGCAATACATTCGTAGCATGTCTTATAAAACTTGGTTAACCCTTTCTATCTGCCCATCATTATTTGGGTGGTATGCAGTGCTAATATTGAGCTTTATTCCCCAAGTGTGGTGCAAAGCTTACCAGAACTCAAATGTAAATCTAGAGTCTCTATCTGAAATGATCACTTCTAGAAAACCATGCAGATGTACTTCTCTGGCAATTTTTTGTGCTATAGTAGGTGCATCGTCCTGCATATTTCTTGGTATAAAATGTGCTACCTTGGTTAGCTTGTCTACTATAACTAAAATAGTATCATGTCTAAAACAAGTCTTGGGAACAATGGCTATGAAATCCATAGAGATGACTTGCAATTTATGAGAAGGGATCTCATATGGGTACAACTGACTTACTGGATGTAAATGCTCAACTTTGGCCTTTTGACATTCTAAACATCTTACCACAAAATTTGTTATATCCTTCTTCATACCTAACCAATAGAAATCCTTTTATAATTTTTCTTTCATTTTTACCCCTCTAGGGTGTGCGGAATAAGGAGCACAATGTGCCTCCTATAAAATGGTATTTATCTCCTTGTCATTTGGAATAACTAATTTATTTCTAAAATACAACAGGTTATGCTTGACTATAAAATCCTTGTTTCTATCATGTTCTTGCTCGACCTAAGCTCGATAAATAAAACTCATCTGTATATTGTAATTATCTAATTTACCCAACCAGTCCATACTAACACTGAGACAGTAGTTATATGCCTTCTATTGCTTAGAGAATCTGCTAGTTTATTTTCCTTCCCTTTTATGTATTCTATTCAAGGTTATGCATAAGGGGTCAGACCCAAAACGTACTTGTAAAAAATAGGTGAATCCATTTCGAAACTGCGATGAATCCTGGCCAACCTAAAATCAAAGGAAATGGTGAATTACTTTGGTTTCTAAAAAAAATTGGGAAAAAATGGTGACTTTGATAGTTTTGGTTGAACCGGGTGGAAAACATGTTTCGGATCCGATCGGATGCATACTAAGGTCTGGATCCGGTCTGATGCATACTAAGGTCCGATGTCCGGTCTAATGCATAATAAGGTCTGGGGATATGCCTTGATGCATAATAAGGTTTGGGGTCTATTCTGATGCATAATAAGGTTTGAGGATCTAGCCTGATGCATAATAAGGTTTGAGGTTGATCTGATGCATAATAAGGTTCGAGGGTCCGCTCTGATGCATAATAAGGTTTGGGGATCTAGCCTAATGCATAATAAGATCTAGGGATCTAGTCTGATGCATAATAAGGTTTGAGGATCTGGTCTAATGCATAATAAGGTTCGAGGATCTGGCCTGATGCATAATAAGGTTTGAGGGTCGGGTCTGATGCATAATAAGATCTAGGATCGGTTTGATGCATAATAAGGTTCGAGGGTTGGGTCTGATGCATAATAAGGTTTGAGGGTCGAGTCTGATGCATAATAAGGTCTAGGGTCAGGTCTGATGCATAATAAGGTCCGAGGGTCAAGTTTGATACATAATAAGGTCTAGGTATCGGATCTGATACATAATAAGGTTCAGGTGTCGGGTCTAATGCATAATAAGGTTCGGGTATCGGGTTTGATGCATAATAAGGTTCGAGAGGTCCGATTTGATGCATAATATGGTCTAAAAAGTGGCCTGATGCAGAAAATGGTTCAGTATTGAGCCTGATGCACAATATGGTCTGATGCCTTACCTGATGCAGAATATGGTCTACATGCAAAAAATGGTCCACTGTTGACCACCTACCATGTGTCACACAATCGATCACCCATACTGCATGTCCAATACAATTCTTCCATGTGTCGACTCTATCCATTTTGTCTATAAAAGGGCATCAACTATCATTTTTTGAGTTTATTTCTATGACTGCACCCAACCAGAGCGAACCGTTATCGAGCAACCAATTTCTCCTATTTCTCTTGTTTCCAAGTTTCCAACTTCTAGCAATGGCCATCGCTTCCACCCCTATTCCAAAGTTCAAGAACCCTTCTTGCACTTTAATTTCAAATTTGCTAATAACCCTAGGTACAAAATTATCGTGGTTAGAAGACCTAGGTTTGACAACCTTGGTGTCAATGCCACATTTCAAAACTGATAAAGTCCTCTTGCAACATATTATTTGGTTATGACCATGACAAGGCCATTGTCAAAATGAAAATACGGAATAGAAATTTATCGTTCACCATCACAACTGCAGACATTCACAGATTGACAAATCTTCCTTTCGGTGATTGTCCTCCAGTTCAAGTGAAGTGCCAGCTCTCTGTAGAAGAGAAAGGCTACCTCGAGAAAATGTACCAACTCACCACAAAATATTTGGCAGGTATAATTCTTGTGTCTTAGAATCTGTTAATGCTAAAAATTTCAAATTTGTAAATTGTTATCTAATTTTTTTTGCAGCTTCTACCGCCAAGTCAAAAAGAGGGTTAACAATCACCGATGTTAAGAATACAACTTTGAAGACCATTATTGAGTTCTTCCAAGCAATACTGATTCTTCTTGGAAGATCAAAAATTATGTTTTGGGTACTATCATATGTTATTCGCTATGAGAATCATGAGAGGTTCGATTAGTGCACCTATATTGCAGATCGCATCAGGGTCGAGTTGCATGCGGTGCAATTGCAAACTAGCAAGACACAACCCATTGTGGGCACTTTTAATTACATTTTAGCACTTTATTTTGAAATTTTTCATGATTTGCAAGATACTCCTATTCCTACTGTAGTGCATGCAACACTACAAGCCATTGCCTTGACACCAGAGGAATTGAAGGTAATCAATCCATCTTTGATAATAAAAAAGTATTTTATATTTTAGCATGTTTTCATTTTTAAATTTTTCTTTTCATCTAAATGTAGGGTAGGGCAGCCACAATAAGGACTAAACAAGATGCTGCCAATAGGAGTCATAGGCTAGAGCAAACTAGTGATTCTGAGGACACTAGATCAGAAAATATCACCATTACAGAGGCCACCAAAACATTCGAGGCAAGCTCCTTCACTTGGTGGATCTCATACACCTAGGCATGCAAAAAATGTGCAGGCTAAATCTAGTGTGGCCACCCCCTCCCGGTCCCCCATCGGTGCCCAAATTCAATAGATTTCATCATCTTTATGTAAAACAATGTGTATTTACTTTGAATTATGGTTTTTTCTATTTAATTTTCAGAATAATGCTAATAAAACTTTTTTATATTTTCAACCACCTCCCAATGACAAACTACGAGAATGAGAGGCCATATGGAACCACCGCTTCCACCACAGCCATCGCTTCCACCACAGCCATAGTTTCCATAACAACAGCAATAGTTTCCACTACAACAACAAAATGTTCCACCACAGCATCCGCGTTCACAACAACAACGACAGGCACAACCTACACAGATGAGAGGCCAAACATGGGTTGGAGGTGGAAAACAAATTTTTTCATAGAGATCGCAGCTGACACGAAGTTTTGGGCCTGGGTTCTCATCTTTTTCATTTCACACTTCTTCATAGGCACCAGAAGTTTCATCCATTGGATTGGATAATATCCAACTTGATGATGAATTTTTGTTGTAGGGCAACATTTTAGGCTTTAAGGCAACAAATGTGCTTCACGATCCACTGGGTCAAGCACAACAACAGGAAGCCCCTGCACCTGAGCAGAGATCATTCCCAGCTCCTGAAGGAAATGACCCTCATCCTCAAATTGAGGATGACATTGTTAATTTTTATGAGAATGTTTTAATGGTTGAAAATACGGAAGCAACCATGAAACAAATTGTGCTTCAATATTTGCAAGAAATGAAGGATTGGGAATATCGGGCCAAGGTCCTAATAAAGCAAATAAATGCCCGATATGAAAATTATGCAAAAAGAGATTCAATTTATTCTTTGGTTCAATATGAACTAAAAAAGCTTAGCGGCCTGCTGAAGCAAGCCATAACAGGAACAGTGAATTCTGAAATTGTGTATGATGATGATGTTTTAAATATTGTTGTCAGCAGGTTAGAGAATATTAATGTTGAAGCCCAAGATTTTTATAACCAATGGGCTTTCGATAAGGAAAAATGTGCACTTGCTGAGTCTGCCAGGGATGTGGCTCAGGTAAGAAAATATTTATTTATGTTTTAATTTGCTTTTGTAATTTATTTTTAATATTTCAATTTTCTTTAAAACAAGTAATAATTTTTTATATAACTATTTTGAATGATGTTTTCATTTTCATTTTTTGCAATAAAATTTTGAAAACCTAAAAATGCAAGTTAATAACATGCAACTTAATATCAATGCGACAAAAACATTTTTGTAAAATGCAATGGAAATGAAGAAAAAAATGTAATTAAAAGTGGTAGATAATAATCGTTTGCGAAGATATATAAGGGAGAAGCTCCATGAAGATCTGAACATCGTACTACAACACTAGAAATAAAAAGAAAAACTTCCAACAATACTCGAAGATCCAAACCATCAAGAAAGTGCATTGTTGGGGAGTATTGTGAAAGTTTAAGAAAACCTAGTCAGACTTGGTGCGTTGTCGAAACAAGGTGTCAAGCAAGGAGATAAAGGAAAAAATATATTGTTGCAAGTGAATCTGACACAGCTATCCCGAAATAAGATATTTTACAATGTAAAAAAGTTTTGAAGTTGATTGCAATCAATAATTTTGTACAATGTATTATATTTTCAATCGTATTAATGAAAACTATATTTTCAAAATTTGTGTCTTCAGTCATTCAAATGTTTTTTGTATTTATAATTTTGTGTTTTTTTTCTAGTATTACTTGCTAATATTATTTACTATCTTCATCTCAAACAATAAAAGAATATTTTTATTGATCAAAATTCATACATTAATAATACAATACCAATACTATGATATAAAATATAAGACAACAATTTATCAAGGCAGTTGAAACAGTATGATATAAAACATACAATATTTAAAAGCGCAATGTGATATAAAATGTACAATTTTTAAAAGCATAATGTGATATAAAATATACAATTTTTAAAAGCATTATGTGATGTATACAATTTATGAAAAAGTAAATTTTTGAAATCTTGTACATCTGAAACAACATTGTGAAATATGGAATGAACAATTGTGAAATATGGAATGAACAGTTCTCAACTTGTGAAATAACATTATGAAATTTGGAATGAACAGTTCTCAACTTGTGAAACAAATATTCAGCATAGCGCATTTTGAAACAAATATTGTGAAAACAAAGAAAGTCAAATGTTACATTGTTGTGAAATACTGGAAAAATCAGAATTCAGGTAGCTAAAATGAACAGTTTTCAACTTGTCCAGAATCAATCTGTGAAGCCACCATTTGATCACTAAAAGCATCATTATCCTCCTTATCGGTCGTATTCGTGATACCCCTTCTGTCTGCAATTGAATTCTAGTATGCTAATGCTCTGTCATATGGAAATTTGCCCAATTGATATGATGGCACATAAATTCTTAAACAATTTTCTAGATTTTTGTCTAGCTTGTTGCGGAGCTTAGATTTAACAAAATATAGTGCACTAAAAACCCTCTCATCTTCCACAGATCCCAAAATCATTGTTTGATATAATTCATATAAACAAAAGTATTCACTAATCGTATCTTGTAGATACTACTTGGATACAACTTTTGCCACAAACGTGCAATGGAACCAGTCTCATGGATATTACTCAAAAGTGACACTTGATGAACCATTGTTCTTCCAAAATGTTGTTATTGTTGTCTTAAAATATCTTTGTTGAGTATACCTTTTATTTCAACACCATTGACTTCCACACTTTTACTGAAATGCTCAATAAGCTTACCCATATATTTAATAAAAAACTCTTGTATAGATTTTTGATCATTGCAAGAACTCCAAAACAAATGGTTAACACCCATGGCCTCAAGCAACTCATGTCTTTGAAACCGATCTCTTATCTATTTTATCAATGATTTTGCTAAGTTGAACATTTTTTCTTTATATTGTGTAAAACAACTTCGTATCTATTATGTGTTACACAAACATTTTCAACATCATCAGTAAATATACTTGATTGTCTTTCATAATAATATAGAGGTATCATCTTTTCAAGAACATTAATACAAATATTATCATTAATGTCAAACTTCAAAAACTATTTGCATCTTTCACGTTTGTCAATGTTTTCCAACTTTCATATAAGGGATCTGTAAAATCTGGTTTGAACACATATAACCTTAAGATTTATTTCTATAAAAACTTGTGTGGTACAATGAAATCCACCTTGTACCACATCTTTCAACAATTTTCTCCTTCTATAACTCCTAGTGCAATAACGACATTGATAGATATCTTTGTGCAAGTTTAGTCAACTTTCCACCGTCTTATGTAACCCTAGAAAACTAGGTTGCCTCACATTATTTTAAAATATGTACACATGTATGCAAATCCAGGATGTGTTGTCCACAATCGTCACCTTATTAGTAGAAAGTGAAATGAATCTGGAAAGTTTTACTTTCTCCCTCAAGTCCTCCTTCTCAACTAAAGATAAACATTTTACCATTTCCCAACCACTTCGATCTGACCAATGGGAACTAATAAGGTTTTGCACATCAGCTAGTAGATACAGGTGCTTATAATAAATAAAATCGGACATGGGTCTACCATTTTTTGAGAATACTAAATACAACAACAAACTACAAAATTTTTGAAGTTAAAATGGTCTTCTGCATTTTATGAAATTGGGTTTCAATCGTTCCACCTTTCTCAACAAGGGATTGTTGTTGCTTTAAGTGATTCTCATAATCTATTGCATATCTAACATGCATACATTCTGATGCATCCTTCCACCTAAAATCTTTTGTAATTTTACCATCACTTCCTATAACTTTTACATATACTTTGCCAACATGTTTTTCTATTGTATCTTTCTTAGTTTGCATCGTGTGATCCTTACCTAGTTTCCAACTACAAATTTTGCATCTACATTCTTTTTTATTGACTTGGTTGTCTGCAGTCAAGACCGCCTCAATCCAGGGAAATTTTTTTGCCCATTCATTCTTAAATGATATTCCAATAATCCAGTTAGAATCTATCTTCCTCTTTTTAGAATTTTTGCTTGAATATTCATAAGAAGTTTGTAGTGTATTTGATTTATCGCTTTCATTTTCAACTTGCATATCTTGGTCAAGAATATCTTCAAGTGATTGTTGGATGTCATTGGTAAGAGAATTTTCTTTAGAAGGCATCTCTTGGTGAGGAATATCTTCAAGTGAATGTTTTTTAGGGTCAATAGGGTATTATGCATAGTAGCATACAATAATATTCTTTACTATTTTTGGATTTTAAAAAACTAACTTACAGATAAAAAAAAATCATATTGAAAATAATTACAAAATATAATGACAACTAACTCTTTGAAGAAGAAAGTAGTATTGAAAATAATTACAAAATATACAACTAATTGTTTATAAGTCAAAAATCATTTGTACCTCGAATTTATACGAATGTTGATGGCTTGTTTGTTTTCGACGTATGGATAAAATATTTGAGGATACTCTTTTCAGCAGAATATTTGGCCCCCTTCTTTCCATTGTCGGTGGGTGACATTTTACTTGTAAAGAAAATGTTTTTCATTTTAGAAAAGTAATAAAATGTTAAAGAGATGTTACTTCTCTTAGGCCTCAAGATAATATTGTAATTAGAATAAACAGATGGTCAGTCTCTAGAAAATAAATACATATTTCCTGCCATGTTTTATTGTGATTTTGTTAGTGTATGCCACTACTACGTTTTTTGGTGATAACACTTGTAACTAATAAGAGCACAAAAATATGCAATATACAAATTCAAATTAAATTCAAAAAATAAGTTCTCTATGCAAAAAATAACTAGAGATACATATATGGAACAATATCATATTATAGTACATAAAAATAGCAGAAGAAAACCTGCAATAGCAAAAAAATAAAGCATTGACATATTATAGTACAAAAAAATAGTAGAAAAATAGAGCATTGATATATTTTCAATAAATGATAGAAAAATAACAGAAGAAAAACCTGCAATTAGCTGATAGAATAGGGTTCGAAAATCAACCTTGTGGAAATAAAATTTCGGTGTCAACCTTGTGTAAATTGGGATCCGATGTCAACCTTGTGCATATCGAGATCCTGTGTTGACATTGTACAAATCAAAGTCGAGTGTCGACCTTGTGCAAAATGAGTTTTGGTGTTCGAGCTGGTGTAGAACGGGGTTTGATGTTCGATCTTGTCCAAAATTGGGTCCGATCCGATGCAGTGGTCTTTTGCAAAATAGGGTCCAAACTGTTACAAAACAGGGTTTAGACTGTTGTAGAACTGGATCCGATCTGTTGCAAAATTGGGTTCGAATATCGGGCTTCTCTAGAACATGGTCTAGATATCGGTCTATTGTAGAACTGGGTCTGGATATTAGTCTGTTGCAGAACTGGGTTTGATCTACTATAAAATAGGTTCCCAATATCGATCTTCTCTAGGCAGAATAGGGTATGGTCTACTACAAAATAGGGTTCAAATATCGGTTTGTTGCAGAACTAAATTTGGATATTGGTCTGTTGCAGAACTAGGTTCAAATATTGATCTATTGTAGAACTGGTTCTGGTCTATTTTAGAACATAATCCAAATGTCGTTCTGATGCAGATCAATGTTTGGTTTGGGTTCGCGTAGAGTTTTATTTTGGATCAACTGGTTTCTGCACACGATCAAAGTTTGATGGAATTCTCGATTATGTAATAGTTTGAATGTTTTAAGTGGAAAAGTATCGTTGGCATGTTAGTTATATATAGTGGTATACTTGGAAAACTTGGTGGGATAATTTTAAAATTTTAAAATTTTGGGTGAAAAGTGTCCTCATTCTAGCAAAAAATGATGAAGTTTTATAAAAATCCATAATACTATTATCAACAAAAGGCAAACCGACAACTTAAAAGAAATAAAAAATTTTGGGCAAAAGGGTTGACCTTTGGGTCCCCCAAACTCGCCAATTTAAGGTTTCAAAAATGAAAATATTAGCCCAAATGGTGAATATTCATCATTATGCATAACCCTGATTCAATACCAAAGTTGTACTATGCTCAAAACTATATCCAACATCGTTGTATGGCATGTAACAATGGTTGAGTGAAGATATACATGAGACTTTGATGATATGTTATTAGTTCAAAGGGTTTGCCAAGTAAATTATGCCACCAAATCTTTAGGGCATATACTACTACAACTAGTTCTAGATCATGGGTGGCATAATTTACTTCAGGCTTCTTTAACTTTCTAGACTCATAGGCAAAAACTACTTCTTCTTGTATAAGGATTCCTCCTAATCCTTCGACGAAAGCATCAGTGCATAGTGTGAATGGCTTAGTTGGATATGGTATTTTGAGGATGGGTGTTATTGTTAATTTCTCCTCAAGGATTCTAAATGCCTCTTCACATTGAGTTGTACACTTAAAGGCCCTTCCTTTTCTTTGAAGATTGGTTATGGGATAAGCAATCCTTGAGAACCCTTTTACAAAATGTCTATAGTAACCTGCCATCCTCATAAAACTTTGCACTTTCATAACATTTGTGGGCACTGTCCATTCAATAATGGCTTATATCTTCGTAGGATCTATGATAACTCCTTCGATAAAAATTATGTGACCTAGATACTATACTTGTGGAGTATAAAATCACACTTTGATAGCTTGCCAAAGAGTTGATTCTTTCTGAGAATCTCAAAAATGATTCTTATATGTTGGTCATGTTCTTTTTTGTTTCAGGAATAGATCAATATATCATCAAGAAACACAAGTGCAGATCGATCTAGATGTTCCTGAAACACGTTATTAATCAAATTCATGAATGTTGTTGGGGCGTTAGTTAGGCCAAAAGGTAATACTGTGAACTCAAAGTGGCCATACCTAGTCTTGAAGGCTATTTTGTGAGTATCTGCCTTTCTTGTTCTTAATTGATGATATCCGGACTTAAGATCAATATTGGAGAAAATTGTGGCTCCTTTTAGTTGATCAAAAAGATCATAAATTTTGGGTAAGGAATACTTATTCTTAATAGACATCTTGTCAAGCATTCGATAGTCTATGCATAGTCTTAATGATCTATCTTTCTTCTTTACAAAAACAATGAGAGCACCCCATGGAGATACACTAGGCTTGATAAGTCATTTTTCTAATAAATCTTGGAGTTGTCTCTTAAGCTCTTGCAACTCGATAGGGGTGATCCTGTATGGTGACCAGGAAATGAGTGTTGTTCCAGGTAAAAGTTCTATGGAGGAATCAAATTCCCTTTGAGGTGGGAGACCTAGAAAATCTTCAAGAAATACATCCTTAAATTCATTCCATATTGGGTATTGCTAAAAAAGGCCTGAACTAGACTCAGTCTCTTTATTTCTGTTTAACTTGACTACGTAGAGTTTACAACCTTTTCTCATAGACCTCTTAACTTGCATAGATGATAAAAGGTGATATTTTAGTGAGTCATGACCACAATGGACTCGAATACATTGTTTAGAGTCATCAGTAAAGTCTAGTCATATTTCCTCAAATTTGAGTAAGGCATTATGTACCTTAAGCCAATCTACACCCAAAATTATGTCAAATGCATGTAGTGGAGCCACATACAGGTGTCAACTAGCTTTTCCTTAATGTAATGTAATTTGGGGGTCAAATAGACATTGATTGACTGTATAAGTTTATCCTGATCCATACTCAACCTCCCACCCATTTGTCATAATTCTTGGTCTTTCCAGTATGTTACTCAAAATACTAACATAAATGAAACTATCGGTAGCTCCACTATCAATCAAATTATGTACTTCTCTATCATATAGTTTTCCTTTCAAAATAAAAGGTGTAGCTTATTCAATAAGAGTAGGATTACCTATGGCTGCATATATCTTATGTGTGGGTTCTTCAAGTGTTTTCTTCTTATCAACCCTTTATAGGCATTGGCTAGTGTAGTGTGCACTAGAGCATACATAACATCTATTAGGTGGAACTTTCTTTCTCTTACTATATTCATTCCTATTATGGGAAGTAGTCCCTTTTCCTGAATCTTGAACCAAGGATCTCTGCTCATTTTTTCTTGTAAAGTTCCTCTTTTCTTACATGCCTTTGTTGCTTTAGAACCTGTTTCTATCTTTGTTTTTGTTATCATTTTTGAATCTATCCCCATATTTGGGCCTCTTATATTGTTCCTTTCCCCACCTTGTAGGTCCAGTATTCTTCTTTTTCCAAGGATCTTCTTTATCTTTGTTTGATGTTCTTATATTTGTTATCTTTATCTTTTTCCAAGGATCTTCTTTATCTTTGTTTTTGTTATCATTTTTTAATCTATCCCCATATTTGGGCCTCTTATATTGTTCCTTTCCCCACCTTGTAGGTCCAGTATTCTTCAGGATCTTCTTTATCTTTGTTTGATGTTCTTTGGTAGTAGGTCTTCCTATTCTTTTGGTTTAACTCCTCCTGTCGTGTTAAGTCATAGGTCTCATAAATATATTTAGGTTTATGATGAACCTTTGCACTTTGAGCTCTTATTTGCTATCATATTCAGGTACATATTTTAAAAATTGTACAATTTTTTGATGATATTTATTGACAAACATATTCTCCTGATGTAGATTAGAGAATTTCGTAAACTTTTCCACAAAAAATTGTTGTGTTAAGAATATATATCTAAAATCTTTCAGGAAAGTATCCCATGGAACGTCAGTTGCCTCAACATGCTTGTTCTTTTTATACGTTGTCCACAAATCAAGAGCTGGTATCACGAGGTGAAAAACTACCCATGAAGTCTTAGATTCAGAAAAAAGTGGTTTCATAGAATAATAAGTTTCAACCTCATTTATCCAATTTTTGGCTGCTTCAACATCTCCTCTTCCATAAAATTTGGAAATATCAATCTTTATTAGGTCCTTATTTAATTTAGCACCAACCTTCTTTCTCCTGGACCCTTCGGGTAATTCATCTTGTCTGGATTTGGGCTCTTTTCCCTTAGTCAAGTTCTTGATTAGCTTATGTTGAAATATTTAGCTCCTATTGTTGAACCAACTAAGCCTTCTACTATTCCATATGTTCAGTAATTTGAGCCCTCTATTGCTTCATATGATCCCTCTATTGATTCATTTGTTATTGCATTAGCTAAACCATTTTGGCTAAGTTATCATCTTTTTGTATAGAGTTTACCAACCAGGAGTTCTATTTCCCTTCTTATTATCCTTCGGGGTATTTCTATCACATCTTCTCTTTTTATCTCTCTTTCTGTTCTAATGATTCATTGAAATCCCTTTCTTGGACCCTCAACCAACCTTTCTTGCTGAGCTATCACAGTTTTATTAGAGGAGCTTGCCATTTTACCTGGATGTAAAAGAGCTATGTTATTTTTAAGCTACCATAGTTTAACACATAAGTTTCTAAAAAAAAGTTTTATGACCTAGGGCTTCACAACCTAGGGCTTTGATACCAACTGTAACAATCCAGATATATCACACCTAGTTATCCATTCCAATCTAACTCACTGGAATCACAAAGAGAAAATTTTGACCAGACATAAAGTTTACATCGTTAATAGTCTAATGATCACCCAATATTTTATTAGTAC
Organism: Wollemia nobilis; assembly: GCA_028583015.1. Classification (NCBI taxonomy): domain Eukaryota; kingdom Viridiplantae; phylum Streptophyta; class Pinopsida; order Araucariales; family Araucariaceae; genus Wollemia; species Wollemia nobilis. The sequence continues at coordinate 5,608,719 of JAQPPZ010016946.1, read as the reverse complement.
ATACGCATAGTAATACTCATTTTGAGAATATTGACCACTGCAAACGGTCTCTCAAGTGGTCGAGATTAGCTAGATCTCATAAAAGGTGTCATTTTATGAACATGTTTTTATCCTTTACTAGAGGTCTAAGTTCACAACTTGGGATTGTCCTTCTAGGGCCCATATCACCTAGAAGGGTGGACGCATAATTCCCCACCCCATAGTATGGAGGACTTAGGTTACTTTGGCCTAAATTCTATCATGTTTATATTTGGACATGCTAGGGTATGGCGTAAATATACCTTGTGCCTAGTTGAGAGTTCAACATCTTATGAAGTCAACTAGAACCCACCAATACATTGACTCGAGACCAGGTATCTTAAGTCATGTTATGATTGATGAGGAGTTATATCATTTCAACTTGTCGTTGAACCTTCTAGCATCGATGTCTAACAACTTCTAGTACCAGTATTTTGCTATCAATTCCTCAACCGAATGATGAGCATGAGATCCCTTGCTATACTACTTGCATAACAACCTACATACGACATCTCATACCACCCCTCGTTACTTGTTCTTGGTAAAATAACCACTTGTCCAGGTTAGGTTTGCCAAAAAGCAGCTACTATCGATTCACAGTAATTGCCTACTTGCAATTACCGGTGTCGGGTGGATGTTCATCTGACTTGATGAAACCTCAAAAATATCTACTTATTCATCCTTCTTGATGAATTTCATATAATCATCCTACTTGATGGATTCTAGATGATTTAAGAGGATTTTTAAGTGAAGGTTTTTAAAACTTTTCTTTTAATGCATTATTCTATATGTATCTTTAATGAAATATTAACATGTATCTTTAATGAAATATTAACATAGCCTTTAAACTATAATTCTTTTATAAGTTATACTCAAATAAGAACTCTTATAAGATAATTCAAAGACATTCTATTATACTTAAATAAAAGACTTTAGTACTTCAAAAATATAATAATGCAGCTAAATATCCAAAACTCATATTCTTATAAAATCAATGCAATAAATAGATAGTAATAATTGACATCTATTTATAAGGAAAACACAAATATTTTTAAAGCTACAATAATTATCTATACAAATATATAGAATATGAACAAATAAACTAAAACTTTGAATATTTTAAAGAAGACAATTTTTTTATATAAATCAAACATATGTCAAACTACGTAAAGATTTAACTGAATTGAAGATTAGCTATGCTATTAATAATTATTCACCTATCTACTTTAAAAAGTAAAGAACAATAACCAAAATAAAACTAAAAGATTTTTATTAATTTATATACATTCTTAAGAGAATAAACTATATATATTTTAGCTTCAAATGAATTGAAGATTAGCTATGCTATTAATAATTATTCACCTATCTACTTTAAAAAGTAAAGGACTATATCCAAAATAAAACTAAAAGATTTTTATTAATTTATATACATTTTTAAGAGAATAAACTATATATATTTTAGCTTCAAATCAATTGAAGATTAGCTATACTATTAATAATTATTCACCTATCTACTTTAAAAAGTAAAGGACTATATCCAAAATAAAACTAAAAAGATTTTTATTAATTTATAAAGATGATCAATAAGGTAAAGTTCTAATCTACTACTATATCAAAAATAGACAAACCAAACCTTCTAAAATTCTAATCTACTACTATATCAAAAATAGACAAACCAAACCTTCTAAACTAACTCGATTCTTCCCTTGTTCTGAATCTTTATGTCTTCATTTGTTTCCACATCTCATAGATTACTGGTAAAAAGAAATCATTATTATTATAGTTGTATTGGAAGTTATCTCTTCAATGTCAACAAGATAAAAAGGAATATGACTCATACAAATATATTTTAAAGTCTTCAATACATTTAGCTATAGCGCACAACTTACACAACACGTCAACAGTTCATTTGCTCCAATTTTAATGGGTTCCATAAGGTTCTATCTTATTAATTGCACGGACGTTGTACAGGTGACTTCACGGAAGAGTTAATTTACATCAATAGGCGGTAAACTAATTACTCTACGACATAAGGGCATTTTATGAATTTTATATTTATTTATAAACACCTATTACTTTCATCACTTCTTCTCAGTACCAGTTCAAGATATTTGAATCCAACAAAATTTTAAGATAACAGAAATCTTCTTACCACATATTCCAAATTATCAACTAAATTTTTTTAGCCAAGAGCCGGGAAAGCCCTAGACCTAAGTTCTCTTGGGGTATTCTATCACCACTTGACCTTGAATCCAGAAACTCTCTCCAATTCCGCAGGGTATAGGTATGTGATGATGAATTTCGTTATCAAGTTTACTTTATAAAGAAGTTTTAAGATAATGTTGTTCGAACAAATGGTATTACCATGCAAATCACTTTCTCAAATGATTGTCATATGTGATCATGTGACTCAATATACAACATATCCGCAATATGTGAGGGGAGAGATTTGAACTTGGGCCTCTCAATAACTGGAGAGCTTTAACTACCCACTTGCTCTCCAACTCCTCTACGTGAACGGATTTTATATTTGTATAAACTATTAACTATTACCTTTTAGTATAAGTTTTATATTTTTATTTTTTATATGAATATATTTATTTTATTTTATTTATTTATTATTTAGTATTATATATACTCATTACTTATACATACTAAGCTTCAATGCTAACTGGAAGTTAGGAAACATCCACGATATTAGGGGCAGTATAGACAAGACCATAAGTATATATATATATATATATATATATATATATATATATATATATATATGTGGGTGAAAGTGAATGGTATTTTTTAACCTCTTGATAGGTTAGATTTAAGGTTACCAATGAGGGAATCATGTATGGTATTTTATAACCTCTCGGTGAAAGTTTTTAATGTCTAGTACTTCATCTTCGGTTACCTTCTAATGTTTCATTAGTTGTCTGATGCTAAAATTATTTATTAACTACAAGAAATTACTAATTTTGTTACTGATATTGATGTATACAAACTCTAATATAATGAGTTTTTCTCTTTATATTAAATATTTTTTTCGTTATGTTTTTCCTTGACTTTGGCTTTTAGTTTTAGTGCCTCTTGAACCCTATAACCCAATATTTAATTAAATAAAATTGGTCTTAATTTTCATTTTATTTATTTACCTGTTCACATATTATAACTCTCTATCCTTTTTACAACATATTCTACTTTAACAAACTTTTCAAAATCTAAAACATTTTTATGCCTAACTCTTATATTTAAGTTATTTAAACCATTTGTTTTTTCAATGAGTTAAATGGGATTGAAATGATCCTCATCTATATTACATAAAAATGATCCCCATCTTGACCACATAGTAGTATTACAACAACTTCACAATTATGCATGTATATTTTGGCAAGATTTAAACCTTATTCTCCTTCTTGAAAGTCAAGAATCTAACTAGTTGAGCTAATGCCATTTTATGCCAATTAAATCATCATCCTTTCTACCCAATTTTATTGATCATACAAAAGACCCATTTTTTTTATTTGCCACTTCTTAAGTAGTAATTTATCTGTCTTTCTTCCTCTTTTTAAATAAGCAATGTGTGGTGGATTCTATTAGGGACCACTCCTATTAAAATAATAAAACATTAATTGTTCTCATTATATTGCTATCTAGGTTAATTAACCCATATTCAACTTGCATTTTTATTAAAGTTATTCTTCATTTTCCTTTTTTCAAACATATTTGCCATCTTATTCAAAATGCTAAATTTCCACAATAAACTCCTTGATATCATTTTTACTAAGCAATAAAATCTCATTCATCCAATTGCCTTCTAAAATTTAAATTTTACCAAAGATGAAAATCAAGAATGTGAATTTTTAAAGTATTTGCTATTTGGTTTTCATACCTATAAGCATGTTCTTTATATCAACCTATCAATTACCTAAACATCTTTTCTTAGGGGTCTTATTCATGCCCCTAATATTCCAAGATATAAATTTCATCATCATTTTTTATTTTTTAGCTCCACTTCTTGTTAGCACTTGTGGTATTTGATTTTATTTTCCCATATCAATATCCCTCTAATTTTTTTCTCTTTGTTTTTGCTTCTTGGGTCTTCCTCTTTTTTTTTATTTCCAAAACTTTCATCTTCATTAATCTCTTATTTTCATATGACTCATAGTGAGACTTAACATGTAAAGGTTTGTCTTGTTACAAAGGATTCAAAGTGCAAGTAATAAAATCAAAATTATTTTCTTCTTTATATTGCCCTAGAAAACCTAAAGTGCAAGGATGCTTCTTTATAAGAATTGCCTTCTTATGCTATCTTAAAAATCTTAAATTGCCATAGATTTCCCCCATCCTCATTTCCTTATTATGTTCTCTTAAATCCCTGAAGTGTAAGGGATAACCTCTATGCTACTTTTATTTCTATTGCCAAAGGGAGGATTCCATACTACTTGATGAAAATAAAGATAAATTACTTGGAATAAATTTATCTCTTTTATTTTATGTACCTTCATTTATTTTTAAAATATTATACATACCTTTGTTATATATACACACAAACTTTATGACAAGGGATAACCCAAAAGATGAATATTTTATTAAATTATATGATGAGATGAATGCATCCAAAGGAGACAATGACATGGAAGAGATTGAATAGGTGATACACCCTCAACAAGTGTGGTGATGGAAGGCCTCACCACTAGTATCTTTATGCCTTTAGAACTACCACCAAAAATAGAGGCACCCACTATAAATTCTCCTATCTTCACCAACATGAATGAAACTACCATGGCTCACTAGGCTCAATCATCAAGCAAAACAACTAAGGAGAAGAAGGATAAGAATTCCAAAAAGATATGATGATATTTCCTAGACGATGAGAAGATAGAAAAGAAAAACAAGAGCAGATCCCAAGCCAAGGAGATCCCACTTTTGGAAGAAGAGCCCCAAGGAAGTCCTTGGAACTCATGAAAATATGGAAAAAGTTCTTTATATGCAGCCCTATAGTAAGATACAACCTTCAAATCACAATATTAGCAATCTCTTAGTTTCTCGATTTCCCAAACACCCTCTCAAGAACTACTTTCCACCATTTCACCTATCTCATTCACCTCGATCACTCTATGTATGTCTCAAAATCTCCTCTTATTTTAGTCCATCGTTGCCTTCACTTCACTATTGAATGTTATGACTGACTCCACTATAGCCTCCCTAGTAGACCCTCCATCCTCATTTCCCTTCATAAAACCCTTACCATTACCAATAAAAACCCTACTATAACTTGCCACCCCAAAATTATTTTCCTCTATTCATGAGCTCATCTCCTACTTACAACAGGGCATAAAGTAAGGTCAACAACAATCAAACCAAAAATTAGAGTGGTGTGTCTACTATCTTGCTACTTCAAAAAAGAGAATTGTCTTATTTTCCCATGGATATGGGCTAGGGTTGCTTAGATTTTAACCCATGTACTCGAAGATTCTAGGGGAGATGTATCCTCAAGATTATTGGATATTGGCTATCAAGCTAAACTATAAGGATTCTCTACTAAAATATACCTCCGATTTTACTAAGAAAATGGTTAAAATAGTAACCCGTAAATATGTCCTAGAGAAAAAAAACTCATCAAAAGGGAAAGGAACTAAAAAGAACCAAGCAAATACTCAAGAACTCCTAGCTCGATGCCAAGATTCTCAAGGCTGAGCTAGCTTGCCTCTCTATTAAATTCCAAGAGACAAAAACTAAATTGTAGGAGCAAAAGACACGAATAAGGGAACTAGAGCTGAGGTCATGTAGATTAAAATAAATCATAGAGATTATCCAGGCTCTTTTGAAGTGGGTCATCCAAGAAATTGAGTTTCTTATTCCAACAATAGGCAATATTCGATTCATTTCCTCTTTGAGTACATAAGCCAAATAAAAGCTCATAAAATTTGAAGAAGTTATTGGCCCCTTATTTATTGAGGCCCAATATTTCTAGGTTGTTCTAGCTCAAGTAGATCCTTTATGGTGGATTTTATTAGGAATAAAAAATAAAGGCATCATAATCTAAAGGGTCATCGCATTCCTAGATTCCTAGCAAACAACCCATAGTTGCATGGAAAATATCAAGATCCTGTCATGGAAGGTTGTAAATTGGAAGGGATATTTCTCTTCATTATTAGTAGTGGGACTCCCTTTGTTCTAGAAGTTGATTTCCTACTGGAAGAAGATTTTAGGTAACAACTTAATCAGCTAACAAATACTTAAATTCCCTCATACCTCTTTATAGAAGAAAAGGTGGATGTGGTGATGAAACATGTTGTTGCATTGGAAGTAGTCCTTCAAAAGACCTGGGATAATATTATGTCACCAGTATTTGAGGGACTATGTGAACTCCACAAGTGCTACTGGTATCATACATGGTCAAAAGCTATATTAGAGTAATATTACAGGGAGGTTTTTGCAAGGATTGACAAACTTTAAATATGATCCCACACTTTATGGGAAAGGCTATCAAGACCTAGAGTTCTACCTCCAACTAGTTGAATATCCCATGGAAGCCACCATAAATATAGTAAAAAATTTACTATAACCATTTTGTTGTAGAATCCTACCAAAAATCTAGTTTTAACAAGGAAGTTGAGGCAAGGGAAGCTTTCACCAGACTAATTGGACCTCATAAGTGGGGGCACCAGTTATAACACTAGCATCCAATTATTGGAAGCTATGGTCGATCAGTCAATAGGACAATGCATAAGACTACTAGGACACACAATTCAAAGCAAGGCTCATTAATGATTCAAGTATGAGCTAAACATCATAGTGGATGAAACTAGATTGTTTTGTATTTATAACACTATACTTTTGTCATGACCATTGATTAATGTACTAGTATTTTTACTTCTTTCCTCCACTATCTAGGAAGGAATTTTGAATTTTGAATTTTGTACAGATGTTATAAATAGCTATTTTGAGGTCTGATAAAGGGGAGTGAGTATTGTTATTGTGTCTAGTATCTGACCTATGGTAATTCTCTCTTTCTTTTCCACTTTGTTTCTTAGTCTAGACTCAAGCCTTGGGCCAACTACATGGACAAGTTGTTGAGCCCTTTTTGAATTTACATGGATGTAATATGTGCTTTAGTATGAATAAAAGTTGTGACTACACCAACAAATTTTGTCCAATTTTGAATGTTTATATACTTCTCTATGGGGGACTGTGACTACTCCAGTATTTTTATCTTGGTCTTTGTAGGAATTATTTTGAATTGTATGCATGTATGATCAAATCTATGTTCAATTTTATTATCTTTCTATAACAACCTGGTCTACTCACTGGTTATCAAATACAAAAATGTAAAATTTTGATTGAGAGAATAATTAAAAGTTGCACATATTTGTTGTTTTATCCAACTAGATTTTAGTACAAGGTATAAAGTTATCACACTTCAATAATATTCACCACTGCAGCTGGTGTCTTAAGTGCTCGGGACTAGCCAACTTCCCACAATACATTGCCTTAGTCAGATCCTTACCCCTCCCATGGGTATCATTTGATCTTGGCATGGGGTTTGCCCTTCTAGGGCCCATATCACCTGAAAGGGTGGATGCCATAACTCCCCTATTCCAAAGTATGATGGACATGGATTTGTAATCCCACTCTAGTCCATGAGAGTCCATTGACTAATAAGATAACGCTTTGGAATTGGAGTAACTTTTCTTGTGACTGACCATTGAATTTCAACTAAAGTTTAGTCAGGATCCACCATCGCATGGCTCCTGAACCAGATTACTTAGTTCCATCTCTGGTTGATGGTAATGCTGCCCATAGCATCTACCACTAGAACTTCCAACCTCATATACCAACTCTTTGGTTATGAGTCCAGTTGGCGATTCCACAATCAGAGTAGGTTGTGAGAATCCTCACGTACCATTCATGTGTTCTCCAGAGATAATATTCCATACCATCGTATCTTGCCCTCATTAGCATGGAACCTTTATTCATATACTTGGGTGAGTATCGAAAAACACATATTCACGGTTGTCGCCACTGTTGACTACCGGAGTTGGGTTAGTGCTATCCTCCTCGATAAGCACTAGCTCTCAATACAAGGATGAAGTTTTATCCTTATTGACCCATTAAAACTCTTTTATTTCCCTTAAGCAAAGGTTTCCATATGGGTTTAATACTTAGTTTAAGCTTTAATTGACATAAATACCTTTTTGTTCCATAAAAGTATTAAAGTTCTCATATAACATAAACATTGAATCTATTTCATTGCACAAATTTATAAAACTTAACTAAGTAAATCTAAATAATAATGAGGCTATCCATTCAAATTTACTAGACTTTATTCACATAGTCACATAGCTTTATTATCAAGTCAATGGCTTGTAAAAGAAACACACCCATTTACTATTCCTAACCACTAGAAAGATACATTTTTTTAAATTTATAAGCTCTATATAAAGAATTATTTTTCTAAAAATTATTTATATATCAGCAGACACATCGATTTGCTCTATTTTGAATTCTATACATTATCAGATACGTATCTTAAGCAAGTTTTCCAAGTCATATCCACATCTTTTGGTGAAGGCCTTCTTAACTAAACATATCCTCATCTAAAGAAAGATTTTTGTATTTATTTAAAGAAATGGAATGACATAGTTTCTAGAATATAACAATGGATCCATTATGATTTTTTTTTTGGCAATCAAATACATATCAGTTGGATTCCTACTATCATAGAGGTTGTTTAAAGCTGAGAGTACACATGTTTTTTTAACAAAATAAAATGCCCATATTGGAAAAATAAACTTTCTTTTTTCTTTATTTACTTTCCCTAATATTAATTCATCCGAATTCAAGAAAGAATTATTTCCTATGATTTCAAATAAATTTTCATCATATAAAAGCATCTGACTTCCTATTATAACATTGCCTAAATTTTCAGGTATCATTTCAATCCAACACAGTTCAAGTTTTCTCATCTTTCAAAAATTGAATAGCACAAGAAAACGATTTACAAATTATGAGGAGGTTTCTTTGATATTTCTAAAACATTTAAAGTATAATTCATATGACATCGTAGTCATAGAGAAACTATGGGTAAACACAACATATGGCTTCCTTGTCCACATAAACTGAAAGTTTATATACGCATATCCTCAACAGAAATAAATACAATTATATCCTCATGGCACATCTCCGTTCATTCACTTTGAGAGACAAAAATAACCAGACTTGACTTATAATATAACTTTCATATAAGTTGTCGGAGTATGCATGTAACTAGAAGAAATCATTTGATTTATAGACAACATGTTCATTGTTCTCTTAGATAACGACTTATAGCGTCGTGGCTCCTTATGCAAGCTAGAAATCGGTAAAGCATATCCATTGCCATCCACAAACCACCCGTTCAGGTAGAGACATGAGTTTAAAGGGCTTGAGTATGGGATCAACTTGGCCACAACATGCAACTATATGCAAATGACACTCATGCAAAGCACACACATGCTATAGAAACCATCTCAGATTTAATAAGAATTCACACTCACACAGAGCATACAAGTTATGGAACTCATTTCAAAATTTAGTAAAGGAATTCCCACTCATGTAGAACACAGAGCATGCAAGTTAATAAAGGAATTCCCACTCATGCAGAACACAGATTCGATAATATATTGTCATGAAAGAGTTTCCAAGAATTTTAATTATGTGCAGTGACTTTTAGATTCGATAATATATTGTCATGAAAGAGTTTCCAAGAATTTTAAAATCCAATAGCGGCAACATGGCAACAATTTATCACACAAAAAGAATATACAATCCAACAACGACATCATAGGAAATCATACCACACACTCAGCATACATTTTTCTATCAAAACTCAAGTGTCTAACATGGTTATGCAGTGCTCCAATTTGACTACTCTACCATAAGCAAATATCCCCAACACTGCAACTATCTGTTTGGAACCTCCAAACTTCCTTTGCGTGCGATGTCCGTTTCCAACAAAACTTCCTCTCAATGCTTGGAAGTGACATGCATCTTCATCATTTTATATTATTATTAAAATAAACTTCCCCACAATATCAAGGTGACGCTTTCCATGGTTTGTTATGCCAGATGATTCCAATACAGACATGTGGTAGCTTATTTTTCTCCTCATCCGAGTGGAGGAGAGTGGTCATAGTGGTTGGTTTTTTTTTTAACATCATTAAATTTGATGACTTAAAGACGCTTTCTTTATATGTCTATATTAGCTTTCATCATATAAACAATTATCAAGGTAATTCTCCTTTATAATATTCAATTTAAATATCATTTAAATATGTTTATTATTATTTATATTGTTTCCTATATATATGCATATATATATTTTCAACACATGAATTTCCTTCCAAAACAAAAGCAAAATTTATTATTATTATTATTATTATTATTTCATTCATCCTATTTTTATAAACTAAACATTGACATTACACAACAAGGAGCACACAAAAAATGTACACAACATCAAGGAATATGCAAGAAATGCAGTAGTGACCTTGTATAAAATGCAATCACACACATGCTAATGCATCAACAATCAGAATGATTCATATGCAATTTCTACGATGGGTTTCCATGTACCCACTGGCCAAGGTGCAACGAGGCACAACATCATATCCCACTTGACACCTTCAATATTTGTCTCCGTCAGGGGTGGGTACTCTCTTTCACCTCCATGCGTAAACCTAAGCCTGCATCACAAAACTCAACATAGAATCACATTCTTCCAAATAAAAATATATCAAACAACAAGGATGTTACACTTTATTGATTCATGAGTTCACTCATCCCACTGAGATATAGAATGGAAATTAAAATCTCTTGGTGTATCACCACCCTTAGCTAGGCTAGATAGGTATTCTTTCCTACAATTTATATTTTTAGTCATTTACGATTTTCTTCCTTCCCATTTTCCTATAGAAAAACTCCATAAAGTAGGCTAGCATAGAAATAAGAAGCATTAAAATATTACATCAAGTCAAGGAGTTGGCCTTGGTAAAAAAAGCCTAAATATCATTAAAATAGACCACGTCCCATGCTCCTCAAACTTCCTAGGACTGGCACCTTGCATGAGATGTAGGGAACCAGACACACCCATTCAAAGATATGAGAGCAACCACAACCATGGGGGTTCATAGTGCTTGGGGTGTGAGGGTTGTTTCAAGCCCCCAACACCTACTATATGTCTAGGCTAGAAAACCCAGTCATGTAATCAAATAATACAATTATGGGGAGGCTTCAATTGATGGGGTGTCTCTACAAACAAGATCCTCTTTTCTATATCCACCACTTGCACCCTAAGGATCGACATACCTTCCTTTGTGTAAAAGTTTCTTATAAAAATTTAATCTACGGATTGTTGGTCCTTTTGAAGGTAATAATTGAATACATTCATACCCATTTACCTTGTAGTAAGAATATTTTATAGTGGCAAATGAGTCATATCATGCAAAGGATCAATTGGTTTCTTTATAATTTTGAAATCCTGGGCTAGGTTTAACACCATTTATAGCTCTACTTACATCTAGATGTTATCCCATGTGGTGCTTGAAATATTATTTGCTAGTGCATATTCATTAGTTATCTCTTGAGGTGATCCAACTACAAGTTTTGATCCCTAAGAAGAAGATTCAAGATGGATAGAGTATTTTCCTTCTTAATATCAAGGGTTGGTAATGGTGTGGTGGAGATCGATGTGTAGGATGATCATATATGAGATTCCATTATTAGCATAATCTATGTGGTGATATGTGAGATAATTATGGATGATGTGCAAGTAAATTATGTGGAGGTAAATATGGTGTATATGGAAGGTAAATTGGTAGATGGCATGGTTGTGGTGGTCATTAGAAAGGTGGCTACACTTAAATTATATAGAGGTGGCTATGGAAGAAAAATGAGAAGTAGAAGGAGAGGGGACTTAAGAAGAGGGAGAGAGAGAGAGAGAATAAATAGTAGAAGACGGACAACAAGAAGAGATAGCAAAAAATATGGGCATAGTCAGTTAGGTAGCCTCAAAAGAGAAAGCTTCCACATATTTTACTTCTTCATATATGGTGATCTCTAGGGTATTTTATTTAGTAACAAATCCACCTTATACCATTCATTTGGTGTTATCTCTAATTTCTCCTATTGCATCCACCTTGGTTCTAATCATATCTTTTATGCTCTTGACTTTGATTTTCTATCTATTTATCTTGGTGGAAACCTTCAAGATCCTTGTATCCTTAATCTCATATTAGGAGTATGCTTCTTTGCTTGAGGTATTTATAACCATATCGATAATCCAAAACACTTGGGAAAAGGATACTTGTGCATGGAATTTATGTTACTTATTTCTTATTTCTACTTGCTATGGGTGTTATTCATTCAATATTATATAAAATGTGTCATCAAAGTATCCCTTCATTGGCTTGTGCTTGTTCTTTAATGAAATATCCTTTGTTTCATACCTCATATGAGCATATTATACCACCTTATATAAATTCTAATTGTATTTTGGCCCTATGAGAGTCTTAATTATTTTATTATTTATGTATATATCAAGGTCAACATTGGAGTATGTATTTTTCTTCTTTTTCTAAAATTTCCATGTAGAAGCAATTCTAGGGAAAGTAATTGATGGTTTTAGCACCATTCCATCATGAGAAAGAGAGAGAGAAGAAATCAACATATATTATTGAGAATGAAGTGATACATTCAAGTAGATGTATGAGGCCCTTTATATAGGAAGATGGATTCCTTGGCCAACACTCTACCTAGTTGTACAAGAGACATATTGCACATATACAGCTTGCACATTGATACTTGTGCATTTATTACACTACATAAAGTAACTCGATAAATTCCCCCTAAAGTAATCTAATGTCCTAATTATGTAACTAGGAAGGTACATTTACATGACCCAAATGATGTAATATAATCTATTTCTAACACCCCCCTATATTACATTATTTGGGCATGAATTTCTCTTGAATCACATAGATGATCTCTGAATGTTTAAAACTTGATTTTCCAAGTGCTTTTGTAAAGATGTCTGCCAACTGGTCTTTTGTAGGAACATACTTGAGGATGATACGTCGGTTTTGAAAATGCTTCCTAATGAAATGAAATTGAGCTTTAATATGCTTTGTTATTTCATGTATTATTGGATTCTTTATCATATTCAATACTCCTTGATTATCATAGAATATCATAGTTGGAGTTTGTTTAATTCCCATATTAGATAGTATGTATTGTAACCATAGAGCTTCATAGGTTGTATCTCTTACTACTCGATATTATACTTTGATTGATGATTGTGCTATTGTATGTTGTTTCTTGTTGTGCCAAGATATGGGTCCTGATCCAAGATAGAAAATATAACTTGAGGTAGATTTCCTGTCATCAATAGATCCAACATAATTTGAATATGAGTATCCCTATAGACAAAATTCTTTGAAATCCTTCATATAAGTTAATCCATAGTATGTAGTCTTCTTGATATATTGTAATATTATTTTTGTAGCTTTCCAATGACTTTCTCTTAGTTCTTGCATGAACCGTGAAAGATAATTTACTACAAATGCTATGTCTAGTCAGTTGTTTGTTAAGTATAGAAGAATTCCAATCAACTAACGATACATCATTGCTGAAACCAATGATATTTTATCATTTTTTGATATTTGAATCCCTTGTTCCATTGATGTATCTTTGATCTTACACTTTGTCATTCTATATTTTTCAAGAAAAGCTTTTGCATATTTTGATTGAGTGATAACTATTTTATCATTTCCTTGATAAATCTCTAAACCAAGGCAATAGTTCATTAGTCATAGATCTATCATTTCAAATGCTTTTTCTAGATCCTTTTTGATGTCACTTATTAATTTTTTTGAACTTTTAGTAATCACTATGTCATCAACATATACTATGAGGATCAAGATATCATTTCCAATTTTATTGGTATATAAATTAGGATCTGATATTTTAAAATCATGATGTACTAGGTGATTATTGATATTTATATTCCATGCTCTCGGAGCTTATTTCAAGCCATATAGAGATTTATTCAATTTGCATACCTTACTTTCCTATCCTTGAATGATAAAGCCTTCGAGTTGTGTCATATAGACTTCTTCTTCTAAGTCACCATTAAGGAATGCACTTTTACAGCCATCTGATGAATTTTCCACCCTTGATGTGCTGCTAGCGTGTAGACTATTTGGATAGTAGTCATTCAATTTGTTGGTGCAAATGTTTCTTCATATTCAATTCCCTATGTCTAAGTATACCCTTTGGCTACTAGTTAAGCTTTGTATTTGTTAAGTGTTCCATTTGCTTTGTATTTTATTTTGTAAACCCACTTGCATCCCACTATTTTATTTCCTAGAGGTAGGTTTACTAGATCCCATGTCTTATTCTTTTTGAGTGATGCATATTCAGATTCCATAGCTACTTTCTAGTGTGAGTCTTTTAGTGCTTGAGAATTTGATGTTGGTTCTACTATGTTACTTAGCATTCCTTTGTTCATTCTAGTCATGCTATGAGTTTGAGGTCTTGTAGAGGTAATATCTAGCATTCTTTCTAGATTTGATTCTTTAAGAGTATCTCTGAGCCATATTGGTTCTTTTCTAGGCAATATTTTTTATTCTTCCGTGTCTTGTTCTTGAGATTCTAATTTTAAGTCTTCTTTAGATAGATTTAGGAAGACTTATGTGTAACCACTGGATTCATCTGTGTTGATTCTGACTTTTTCATAAAAATCACATCTCTACTAATGTAGACTTTCTTTGTAGATGGATCTAGTATTCCATAACCTGTAGATTCATTGTCATAGCCAAAAAATATTCATTTCATAGTTTTGTTGTCTAGTTTAGTCCTATTTTGTTTTGGAACATGCATGTAAGCTTTGCATCTGAAGATCTTTAATTTATATATATTGGATTTTTGTCCTGACCATGCTTCTTCTAGTGTAATATGCTTGAGTACTCTTGTTGGTAGTCTATTTTGTATGTAGATTGTTGTTTGTACTGTTTCAGACCAATATTTGTGATCAAGTTGTGCTTCTTTTAACATACATCTTACCATTTTCATTACTTATCTATTTGTTCTTTCTGCAATTCCATTTTGTTGAGGTGAATATGTTGTAGTAAGTTATATTTTAATTTAATTTTCTTCAAGAAATGAGTCAAATTATTTGGAAATAAATTCTCCTCCTCTATCTGAACGAAGTGCTTTTATGGTCTTCCTTGATTTTTTTTCCACTTGAAGTTTGAATTGTTTGAAATGATTGAATGCTTCTAATTTGTACTTCATAAAATATACCCACATTTTTCTAGTGTGATCATCAAAAAATAATTGAAAGTATTTATATCCTCCAAAACTATCAACTTTCATTGGTCCACATAAATATGTATATATTATTTCTAGAGGATGTTGAGCTCTATGTTGACAAATTTCAAAGGGAATTCTATGTTGTTTTCTTGCTAAGCATTATAGACATATAGTAGTTTTTGGAGATACGTTGGGTAGTCCTTTTACCATTTGATATCTGAATAATTCCTTCATTGATGTCTCATTGGTATATCGTAGTCATTTGTGCCATATTTTTGAAGCATTGACTGAAAGAGTTGAGTGAATAGCAGTGTCTAGAATAAATAGATCATTTTATATGATCTTGATGCTATCATTATTTCCTATCTAGATATGTGACATTGTTTTATACCAGTGATAACCTTGAACTCAACAGTTAAGTCTTGATCCATGAGTTGAGAAATAGAAATAAGATTAGTAGTTAATCCTGGAACATACAATACATTTTTTATTATACCTCTTCCATCCTTAAGATTTATTGGAATATTTTCAATTCCTTTTACTTCATATGTTTTGCTATCTGCTACAACAACTAGCTTTTCATTTATATTCTTCAAATAATTGAACCAATGTATGTTTCCTATCATATGATTAGTTGCACCTAAATTTATATACCAATTGTATTGCATTGGGTGAAACACAAGGCAATGCAAAAACACGAGATACTTGTTTTGTCTAGGTGCATAAGCAACTTCTCTTGGGATGTGGAACATGAGCTTGAAGATAAAAGAATAAAATAATTTGATTTTTACATAGCTTACCCCCTCAATTGGTGAATGAGTTTGCGGATGAATCTCATGAGCCAATTGAAAAATTTGTGCAAATGTAATGTGGACGATATGAATGATGTAAAATGTGATACCGTTTTTGCCCCAATGGTGGGAAGGGGATTGTTAAAAAATGTAATATGACGCATTTGTTTATGCCCCAATAGATGAAGGGATGTGTAAGAATGTGATGCAAGATGCATCTGTTTATACTCCAACATATGAAGGGATGTATGAAAAATGTGCATCTATTTTTGCCCCAATAGATGAAGGGGTATGTGAAAATGTGTGTTTGTTTTTGTTCCAAAATATGAAGGAATTTTTGCCAAGTGTAGATGCCATGATCATGTAATATGTATCCCATTGTGGGAAATTCAAAACCAAATTTGGTTACCCCAAATTTTGGTATGATTCAATGTTGTTGAAACACTTTGCCTTTCGGCATCATTGATATACAAATATGAGTATGCAAATAAAAAGTAGTCACCCTCGGAGGGCCTGCTAGTGATTGTCAAATAATACCTAAGATCGAAACCAATCACCCTAGATAAAGTTAGTTTCTATGATGACTATAAAGGAAATATGTAATGATGAAAGTTGATTTTGTCTATGTTTTAAGCCCCACGGACTAGGCCATCAATGACAATATTTGTGCAAATTGCTCTTGGTAGAGTTTCACTCAAAATGTGAAGTATCAAATATGATTGTGATCTCAAGCAAGGAGATAAGTGATGATGATCATGGACAAGTGTCCTTATGGTAGGCTATTCATCTTACCGAATTGCATGGATGCAAATCGCTACAATCGCCAAGTATATAGAATAACTCACTAGCTACATGGTTCACTTGAATATTGTTTAAACTTGGGAAAATATAAAAATTATGATGTGATGATGTATGAATAATGAGAATGATGATAATCATTATTTTTTTTAGATTTAGATCATTTTGGGGTGCTTTTGTAACTTGTGTTATTAATTTACAAAATATGATCACAAATTATAATTATGCATCCATATTAGTTGTAATCTTCACAAAACATAATAAAATTATGAAATGAATGCATGGATGCAGTTTGAATTGATTTGGTGAAGGTAAGCCACTATTTTATGCTAGTTTTATCTTTTGTCAATGTTGACACCAAACGCCTGTAGGTGCTTGTTGTTTGCAGAAATACCCGTGGATGCTTCAACACACCATAAAATGCCCATGGGCATCCCAAGGTGCCTGAAGCAGCTATAAATATCTTTATGGGCAATATTGAATTTCATTTGTGTTTTTGGGAGTTCGAGAAGCTACATCTGAGGAGTGAGGGAAAGTGAGGAGTGAAGTGAGGCATTTAATTTTGGGTAAGGAAAGCTATGGTAGCAGAGGTAGCTGGTGCGGGGGCCAGGACTATGGATGGGGTGCAAGTGCCTGAGGTAAAATTATACTTTTGTATTGTGCAAAGTTTTTATTTTTTCTAATGTTTTATGTTATGTTGCAGCTAAGGATTTTTGAGGCTCGACACTGGTTTTTGCCTTACATACCTAGGATGTGGAAGGTGAATATTTATGAGGAGTGGGAGTTGTTGGAGGAGGTGGGGCTAGCGAAAGGTATTGGGGTGTAACTTATTACTGTAATGTTACAAATGGGAGAATTTTAGGGTTGCTTGATCAGAGGTCTTGCTTATGGGAGAGTTTGGTAGGGAGTATCACTACACTAGGTGATGGGCTTTGACTGAGGAGGTACAACTGAGTTGGTCAGTGAGGATGAGCTGGTGGTATAGGGAGCTATGGATGGGATTGACATCCACCCAAGCGATATGGAGGCCATGGTGAGGTTGCATATGGACCATGGATGGAGAGCACCTACGATGAGTATGATAGGCTCGATGGTTGGTTGGGATACATAGGAGTGAGGTGAAGTACTTCCAATTCTCACGAGTGCTCTACCAATTTGGGTTCAATCAGGATGTCCCTAATGAGCCAATGTGATATAGGAGACATAGGGAGGATACCAGGATACGTTGCAAGGTTGTAGAGGGTGGTCTTGGATGATTATGAGGAGATAGATCTCTCAAATGTTGAGGATGTAGGGATGACCATAGAGTATGATTCATGTTTCGTAGCTCAGCCACCATGGGTATCATCTCAAGGAGCTAATGGGGATAGAGTTGGATAGGTGAGGTATGAAGGTGCTCAGGATACCCAGGATGAGGGGACCCAAGAGACCCCCAAGAAGTAGGTATGCCTTCGATTTGATAGTCAAAGGTGAAAGGCTAAGGGTGTAGCACAACAAGCTCTTGATATTGGGGGAGACGAAGGAGATGGGGAGGATACGGAGGAGGTTCTATATGTACCTCCAGGTCAGAGTGAGGAGGATTGGGTATAGTTAGAGTAGTAGTTATCGAAGCGAGATGTGAGGATCATGAGGCTCCAGGTAGAGCTAATAGAGAGAGAGCATTGGCATAATGTCGACATATCATGCATTTAATCTCGACACAGATATATCGAGGCATTGGAGGATAGTTTGATGGAGCATCATATTCCACTTCCTGATCCTCCAACCTCATATATGTCCAAGGGTACGAAGCGTAGAGAGTCTAGGCATAGATCTAGGTCTAGGGCTCCTTCTAGGTCATAGGGATCCTAATGGAGGGTATAGCTAGTGCTTACATGCACTTTTGTATATGAGCCTTTGGAGCTCCATTGTATTAGCCTTTTGACCTTCATTTATACATATATATACATGGCTTTTATCCTTTTGTGTTATATTTTTGTGTGAATGCTTTTTGTGGAATGCTTTGTGTAATGTATGTTAATGTTTATGGTTAATGTATATGATATGTTGTGGATGATTAATGCAATATGGCATGTTCTAATGATCATTTATAGCTTAGATCTTTTCTTGGCCATTTTGTTCGTATTATTGTTTAATCAGGGGCACCAAACTTGGTGGCGAATGGGATGAATGACTTATGAACTAAAATGGATGTTGACATGGAAGAAGATATGTATGTTGATATGGAAAATATATGGATGCTGATATAGAATAAGACATGGATGTTTTTATGGAAAACTGCCTGTTTTATAGAGACTCAAACATCCTAGTGGCATAAAAAAAACCAACTAAAATTACCTAATCCTTAAAGGACCAAATGTGTGTGCAGTGAATTCATTTACCGAATCAAGAGCATGGTAATGACCTACGATAATCAAGAACTAGTGTGTGTGCAGTGAATTCATTTACCGAATCAAGAGCATGGTAATGACCTACGATAATCAAGAACTAGTGTGTGTGCAAGTGATTTCATTAACTCATATTGAGTAAATTGGGTAAACCTATTATGGATGAAACCAAGAAGCTAGCTTGTCCTTATGAATGGTCAAAGATATCTTTTAAAAGAGACATGTCACCACGCATGAGTGTACTCCACTGCCATTCAAACATCTATAGCTCCAGTGGAGGCTAAATCCATAGTCCATGACTTTTGTTTTTGATCTCTTAAGTTTTGGGTATTACTACCTAACCGTATGACTGGAAATGTAGTACAATCCTTACAACCCATTTTATCAGTGGCGTGTGATGTAGAAGATTTAGGGTTTTTATTAGGGATTTTTCCCCACTCTTTCTTTTATTTTTGGAATTATGATAGTGGTGAAAACCACTATTTTTATGGAATATGTTGCATGATGATACTAGCAAGGATGACCCTTTTCACTTTGAGGTGCATACCAAGTATGGTGTTATCCCTCTTTGACACAAGATGTTTTTATGATGTAAAAATTATGTTTGGTTCAGGATTTTTTTGTAGTAAATTCCCAAAACTCAATATTTTCTTAGTGTGTATGTGCAATGGTCCTAAAAATAACTTCGGCATGTATTTTAGAAGTTGCTTAAAAAACTAGGAGTGGCTGAGTGACCGAAAACACCTAGGACTTTTATGAAAATGTGGTTTGTGCAAATGAAAATATGACTTGATGGAATTGTGTGATGGGGTCCCTGATTAAGGCAACATGATTTTATTGGACCAATTAAGACCTTGAATTTAATAAATGATCCCTATATAAAATGTGAAAATGTGGATGTGAATGCAATTTTTGTGAAATGTGGATGTGAATGCAATGTATGACATGCAATTTTGTGAAATGTGAAATGCAATATGAAATATGGGTGAATGAATTACTTTTGGAATATGAATGCAAGTGGACTACAATGTTATGAATGAAGTGTATTCAATTGTTTTTATGTATTAGCCATGTATATATATACATATATAACAATAAAATCATGCATAGAATGCTCTCAAGTGTATAACATTAAGTGGTTTAGGTTCTTCTTCTCCTTCTAGACTGGTAAGTCTATAAGTACCATTACCCACTCTTTGTGTAACGATGTATGGACCTAACTAATTAGTCGTGAACTTATCACGAAGATACAATAATGCATTGGTGTTTTTCTAGTTCTCTTTAAGGAAAATATCTCCTACTTGAAATTCACGTAGATGGACTTTGACGTTGTAAGTTTGAGGTAGTCCTGATAAACTCATAAATGCTCTAAAGCATTGACTCACCTTTCATCAAGCAGTGTGAGTTGGTCAAGACATGCTTGTCTAATAGTGTCATAATCTATGAACTCCTGCAAAGAAATTTGCAAGAAAGGGATCTCGAGCTCAAGAGGTATGATTACTTTGGATCCATAGACCAATGAAAATGGTGTTGTCCCTGTAGGCGTGCGGATTCTTGTTCGATAAGCCCATAATTCCAAGGGAATTTGTGTGTGCCAATCTCTATGATTTTATTTGACAAGTTTCTTGAGAATGGCAACTAAGGTCTTATTAGAAGCTTCAGCTTATCCATTTACTTGTGGGTAATAAGGGATCGAGAAACTATGTTGAATGTTATATTTCTCGTAAAGTGCTAGAACATCCTTAATCTTGAAAAACTTACCATTATCTAAAATGATCTTTGATGGAATACCAAAATGACAAATGATATGATGGAGTATGAACTCCACAATTTGAGGTCCTATCCTATTGGTTAGAGGAATTATCTCAATCCACTTTGTGAAGTATTTAGTGGTTGTGATAATGAATGTATGTTGTCCTGAGGAAGGAGGTGAAATTTTGCCAGTTAGATCTAGGTCCCATTGTGAAAAGGGCCAAAGGCTTTGAATGGTCTATAATGCTTGTGATGGTACATGAGTTAAATTAGCATGTTCTTGACACTTCTTGCAATGTTTAACATATGTGCAACAATCACATTCCATTGTGGGCAAATAATAACCCATGAGTAAAATACAATTTGCAATGGCCATTCCACTAAAATGACCACCACAAGTACCATCATGGGCTTCAGCTATGGATCTTTGATCCTTACTAGCCTCGAGACAACAAAGGAGGACTCCATCATAATTGCATTTATACAACATGTCCTCCAAGAGAATGAAACAAACTACCTTTTGCTTGAAAGTACATTTTGCAGTTCGAGACATGTCAAATGAGAGTGTTCCAAACTTGAGAAAGGCTACTATTTGGCTCGACCAAGGCTCATATGAATCTAACTAGATAAAGCAAACATCATTTTTATATTTTGACTCAGCATGGGAAATTGCATATTTAGAGACTGTTGAAATGATAAGGGGTTGTACCTCTCCAAATGAGTCTTTTAGAATCAATGATCCAAGGGAGGCCATCGCATATGCAAATCTATTAGTCAAACATGGCAAGCTATTTATTTCATACCAATCAAACTTAGAGAGCAACTTTATTGCTACCTCGTGGTAAAGCTTAATGGTAGGTTCTTTGCATTGGTATTCTCTATTGATTTTATTGATAACAAGTTGAGAATCATAAAATATCCTAATACGCTTAATGCTCATAGCTATAGCTAATTTAAGACCTAAGATTAAGGCTTCATACTTTGCAGTATTGTTTGTGCATTGGAAGTCTAGTTTGGATGACATGGGAATAGGTACCCCCTGTGGTGTGTGAAATACTACTCCAACACCTTGACATTTCATGCACTTAGAGCCATAAAATAATAGTGTGATATTGGCATATTCCTTTGAATTAAATCTTCTTCTTTTATAGTGACAACAAATACTAAATCATCTGGGAGCTCAATAATCAAAGGATGATCACTAGGTAGTGGAGCTTGTGTAAGTTGATCGGCTATTACCTGACCTTTAATGGATTTTTGACTAATGAATTCCAAATAAAATTTAGTGAGGACCATTATCCATTTAGTGGTGTGGGTGTTGTTGTAAGTGTGGGACATCATATAACGCAGAGGGTTTTCTCTAGATATGATATAAGTTGTGTGGTTAAGCATGTAATATCAAAGTTTCTTAGTGGTAAAAACCACTTCTAAGCATAGTTTTTCTACATAAGCGTATTAGGTTTCATAGCTTACCAATATTTGACTAATGTAGTAGACAACTTGCTCTCAATTTTGTCCATTCTTTTGTGCAAGCATTGTCCCTAATGCAAAGTTCATTGCTGAGACATAAAGATGGAATGAGACCCCCGAACAAGGAGGAGCTAAGAGTGGTGGAGAAGCTAAGTATTTCTTAATGTCATTGAAGGCTTTTTGACATTCATTTGTCCAATATAATGGCACCCCCTTTTGTAGTAGGTGATTGAATGACCTACATTTTTTATAACTTTGCGCAATGAAATGAAGAATTGATTGGATTTTTCCTTGTAAAATATGAAATTCCTTTAAGTTAGTTGGGGGAGGCATATCCATTATGGCCTTGACCTTGTTAGGGTCCACCTCAATGCCTCTTTTGGAGATAATGAATCCTAGAAGTTTTCTCGAGGTGACACCAAAGACATATTTCTTGGGATTCAACCTTACATTATGCTCTAGGAGTCGGTCAAAAACTTTCTCCAATACACCAATATGTTCTTATCGAGTTTTAGATTTAGCCAAGATATCATCCATATAGTCTTCGATAATATTATGCATATAGTCATGGAAGATGTATGTCATGGCACGTTGATAAGTGGCTACATTTTTAAGGCCAAAGGGAATCACATTGTAACAAAAGGTTCCCCAAGGTGTAGTGAATGTTGTTTTGTGTTGGTCATCAGGATTTATTCGAATTTGGTTGTATCTTGAAAAATCGTCCATGAGTGAAAAAATTTCATGGCCAATGCAGGTATCGATAAGAGTATCGATGTTTGGGAGATGGAAATCATCCTTAGGACACACTTTGTTAAGATATCAAAAATTAGTGCATACGTGTATCACCCCGTTAGGCTTACGAATGGGTACCATGTTTGAAAGCCACTTAGGATAGTTGATAGGAACTATGAAGTTCACGTTTAAGAGTTTTTGAAGCTCTATTTTTACCATGAGGGCCACAATAGGATGCATTCTCCTAAGTTTTTGTTTAAATGTCTTAGCATCAGGTTGTAAGGTGAGATTGTGGATAACTAAACTAGGATCAAGACTGGGCATGTCCTTGTATGACCATGCAGATATACCCTTTTTCCTTTTGAGGAGAGCAATTAATTGCTCTTGTTCGTCAGGTGATAAAATTTTTCCAAGCTTGATAATTTAGGGATTGCCTTTTTCTGAACTAAGGTACACATCAATAGTATATTCAATAGACATGTGGGAACCTTCCTCAAGCTTATGGGGCATAGGGATCATATGAATATCGTCTAAGATGTCATCAAACACTTCTAGCTTATCCTCATCTATTTCTACCTACAAAACTTTAGGATCCAAAGGTGAAGGTGAAGGCAAAGGCAGATGGGATGGAGGAATGTAGTTGTCAAAAGCCCTTAACAATTTCTTGGATAAGATAAATTTGGCAAAGGATGGAGGTGAGTAAATCTGATCCATATCAATAAGGCTTATGTCAATTAGAATTGGTTTAGCCGGATCATATGGATTACATAGCAGCATGAATAAATCAACAAGATTCATGTTGAATTATGGGTAAGGTGGACAATATTGGATGATAAATAAATCGATGCTATGGGATTGGTTAACCTAGACAACAATGATCAACACAAAACACACTTTACTAAATGATATATACATGTAATACTGAAAAAGAAAACATATTTTTTTGTTGATTTTTTTATTGATTTTTGATTTTTTTGTAGTGGTGAAAAACACTATTTTTGTATTATGTACATATGTTACAAGTTGTCTTATGGAATGGCTTAATGGAATGGAGGTGGTGGTTCACCGGTAGGGGTGACTCACTCTTGTGGAAGAAGCAAGTGAAATATGGGCTCATGGATGGGGAACATGTTGAGATAAAACTCATATTTTTCAGTATGGGGAATGATGGGCTTCGATTCTTCTTCAAATTCATATGAAATTATCGACATAAGTTTGAATTTTTTATAGATTTCTTCATTGTCATAATTATCGGGGTGGAGGGCTTCTTCTCCTAAATTGATATTAAGCCTTTGGAAGACTTGTTCAAAAGAAGAGGTGGAGGAAAATGGGTGGTAGCCTAGACCTGAGCGATCATGCACCTCTTGATATGGAACATAAATAGGTTGATGCACTCCTTTTTCATGCAATACTAGGCCATATCCTTGCCAATTGACAATGTGAAAATATCGATATGGAAATTCCATCATGTTTGGAATGTTGGCAAGTTTTGGCTCTTTGGGTTCCTCTATGGGAGCTAGAGTCGATGATGAATAAATTCCCCCATATACTAAATTTATGCTATTTGGAGATGAAACCATGTTATAGACTGCTCCTATTTCTAAAGGTGATTCATTTTGGTGATCGAAATCCTTAGCACTAGGGACGGTGAGGGGTGTAATGGTGATTTCATCGACCACATACTCACCAATACCAGGATTGGTGAGGTGGACCTTGACTTGGGATGACATGGAATGATTATGTTTAGTTGATGGCTCGGGGAATGGTGGATATGGAGGTATCTCACAATCTATCAATTCAACTTGTGAAACATTAGGTGATGGCAATGGATTGACTTGGGAGGGTTACAAAATGGATGATGATGATGAAGTGAATGGCAATAATGTGGATGATGTGGACTAACTATGACCACATGTGCATGTAGTCATTGATGAAGATGATGATGATGTGAAATCTTGATGAGGGTTGGTGATAGGGATATCTTCAGGAATGGGATCCTTTGATGAAGAGATTGGTGAAGTGGTGGATGTATTGGATGATTTATTGGTTGATTTATTTGTTGATGGTGAAAGGAAAAGGTGAATGGAAGCATGGACTCATAAGGATTTGAGATGAAATTGTAATACTTAAATGACTCAACATCCACCGGTATGCAATGTACCTATCCATCATGAACATATTTCAAATATTGATGTAGTATTGAAGGGACACATATCATTTCCCTCATCCAAGTTCTTCCAAGGATTACATTGTACGCCATGGATACTTCAAAGATGTGGAACATTGTGTGCAAAATTTTAACCCCTACTTCGATGGGAAAAATAATAGTGTCAACTGTGGAACACAAAGCATCATTAAATGCCTTGAGGGTAAATTATGACTTGGTGATTTAGATGGAGGAATATTCAAATGATGAAGGGTACATGTGGTGATGATGTTGATAGAGGAACCGGTGTCAATTAGGACTCTTTTAAAAGACTTCTTGTCAATTATATCCATGATATGCAATGGACGATCTATGGATTCCAATGAGATTAGCTTAATCTCAAAGTCATAGAATGTGATGGAAGGCTCCATGCATGTTTGGATGCTCCCCATAAAGTTGTTGAAGGCATTAGGATATTGTGACTATAGTTCAATGGATTTTATAATATGCATAAATACCTCACGGTGTGGAGGAGGTTGTTGTATTAGCTCATAAATTGAAAATTTAGCAGAGGCTATTTTCAGACTTGTAGTTAACCGACTACTCAATGAGATGACTGGTCGAGGTGGACGATTTATGGGTGTATTTGGTGGATTCTATTGGTTAGGGACATGGATAAATGATGAAGTATTAGGGTAAACTTGGATGGGTGGATATGTAGAATGTTGTGATACACTTTCCTGAGGTGGTTGCCTTTGTTGGTTATTCTTTTGACCTCTAGTGACCACATGAATGGCCCCCATAAATCCTTGGTATTTTTGAATGTGATTAACTTGGTTAGAAGGAGATTTAGTTTTAGTTCCCCCTACATTTGGTTGCACCTCTTCATGATGAGGAAATGGTGTTTGAAATATTCCAAATTTTTTGTTTTGTTGAGCGATGGGATTATCAAGCTTGATCGGCCCCAAGTAAAGAAGGTCTTGGACTATGTTTTTAAACACATGGAAATTGTTTATGTCATGCTTGTTTTACCTGTGATAAGGATAAAATAGGTGTTCTAAATAATTTTTACCACGTCTAGAGGGATCATTCGGTCTAATTTCATACAAAGCAAGTTTATTTATCTCATACAACCTTTTAAAAAGGGAGGCAAATGACTCGGATAATGGGGTGTATTGGAAATTTTGTCGAATAGACTATCATTGAGGATGGTTTTCCACAAATGGAACTATGTTTTGAACTTTTGGAGCTCGTGTTGTTGAAGGGACTGCATGATATAAAATTTGTTGCAGTGTTTGTTGCACAGGTTGTTGAGCCATTACCAGCTGGCTCATGACCACTTGATTGACTTGATTAGATTAGGTGGCTGGGGTAACGTGTGTTGATTTTTGTTGGCCTGAATAGTTGCTTTTGTATTGGCCCTTGTTTTGACATTCTTTATTTTTATGCTTTAATATACCTTATTGGATTTTGATCTCCTTAATGACACTAATATGAGCTAAAGCTTCTTCAAATTATTGATAAATTCATAGTTGGAGCATCCAAGATATGGGTTTTAAACAAATATTGGTGAATAGCTTAATTAGCTCATCCATTGGTAGGGCAAATGGTAATTTAGTGATGATAACCCTCCAACAATTTTTGAAATCATAGATAGATTCATCATCATGCTACCTTAAAGCATAGACATCAGATAATGAGATCTTCTTTTTAACATTTAGGATGAAACAATCAAATAATTGATCAATCAATTGCTTAAAAGTATAAATACTATGGCTTGGCAAATTATTATACCATTCTATGGCATCCCCTCCCACTGTTTGAGTAAAATTTCAAAGCATTAGAGCATTATCATCTTGAATTCTAAAGCATGCATGAACAAAGGTGCTCACATGTTCTTTGGGATCCTCAATTTCCTTAAATTTTTCAAACTTGGGTATCGTAAAGGCTTTCGAATATGGCAAGGATGGTACCAAAGGATGAATTAATTGATTTATCAATTGGCATAAGGTTGGTTTCAGGTTCGAAAAAACCAAGAGTAAATTGCATCAATTGATCTATTTGTTTCTGCATGGCCTCAATTCAAGGGTCTTCCTTAGGAATGTGGAAGCCCTGAGTTACCTGATGAGTTTGTGGTGGCATGGATAAATATTTTGGAGTGATCAAATAATGAGGAGATTGGTACTGAGGACTAGGCGAATTGGATTGGATATGATGAATAGGGGATTGTTGATGAAAATATGGGGAATTATGGAATAATGTTGATTGATGAAGGTTATGGCTAGGCTGGCCAATGGGCATAGGATGGGTAATGGTATGTCCTAATGGGGTAACATGGATAGAAAACACAAAATAATTTTGTTCCCATGATGGAACCTGGTTGACAAGGATAGTCTGAGTAGAGTTATGTAAAGGCTTAGGATTCATATGTACTTGTTGTTGAGCATTTTGATGTTGTCTAAGAAATTTTTTTAGGTGTTCCCACATCTCACTAATATATCTATCAGATTCTAAGGGTATGGAGGTATATGGTATGGAATATGTGTCTTGGGTACAAGTTACACTAGGTATGGAAACTTGTGAAGCTGGAAATTATGACGTAACATTTACATGTGCTTCATATAAGGGATTGGTGTAAGTGGAGGTATACAAGGTGCTAGGAGCACATGAAGGTTGGGTAATAGACACATGGGATGAAGGTGCAATTGATGCCTCCAAAATAGGGTTAGTATACACCTGGGTAAAGGTGGTAGGGACTGGAAATTAAATAACATAAGCTTATACTGAGAGGGGGGGTGAACAGTATAAGATCATTTTTTGCTTTTCTTTCCCAAATAATATTATGCAATATATCAATGTAAATATCATAAAAATTAATTAAATTAATGCATAAATCACCACACACAATAGAGACACCAATTTAACATGGTTCACCCAATGTAGGCTACTCCACGGAGAAAATATTTCACTAAAATTTTCTCAATAAATATCTTGGGAATCCTTCCCTATTACAATGTTTATGGACCTCTATCCAAAGGAGATACCAATCCCCTAATCTGGTTTGTGGGCACCAACCCACAGGAGACACCAATATCCTTTGTTGGTTCGTGGATCTCTATCCATAGGAGAACTCCTTCTCCTCTGCTTTGGCTTGTGATCCTCTAGAATAATACTACCTCCACTGCACTGTCTTGTGGATATCTCTCCACTAAAGACTCATGTCCTCATTCAGAAGACCTCTATCCTCACTACCCTGTCTAATGGATCTCTATCCACTAGAGACTATTGTCCTCTGCTCTGTCACCTCCAAATCTTGATCTCAAATTTGCACTAAACACGATCCTTCGGTCTAGCACAAATATTCTTAATATTTTTCTCAAATTTACACTAAACATAATCCTTCAATCTAGCATAAATTTTCTCAATATCTATCTCAAATCTAAACTAAACACAGTCATTTGGTCTAGCACAAATGTACTCAATCTCTAAATTAAATCTACACTAAACATAGTCCTTTGGTCTAGCACAAATCTGCTCAATATTTGTCTCAAATCTGCACTAAATATAGTCCTTCGATCTAGCATAAATCTTCTCAATCTCTATCTCTGGTTCAGCATAAAATTGTCCTCAAATCTGCACCAAACTCTATCCTCAAATATGTCCTCAAGCCTTAACACAAATCTTGATCTAATCACAAATCAACTCTGCTAGATCTGTCCCAAACCTTAATCAAGGTTTGAATAAATAAATCAATTAATTCTGGTCACAAGTATTCTTAAATACTTACCTAAAATCTGTCTAGGAGTCCTCTTTAGAACTTTTTCACCAAGACTTGCCTCAAATCTATTCAACAAGTTCTCACTAGATTTTTTTCAATCTGATCAATAAGTCTTCACCAAGACTTGTCTTAAATCTGCATTGTAAGCTTCCACAAAATCTCACACTAATTTTTCCACAAGTCTTCACCAATACTTACCTCAAATTTTCTCAACAATTTCTCACTAGAACTTGCTCAATCTTCTCAATAATTCTTCACCAAGACTTACCTCAAATCTACATTGTAAGCTTCCACAAAAGCTTACTCAACTCAACTCAATCTATCACAGAAAACCTCTTCAATCACACAAACAAGTTTCACACAGAATATTGTTTAATCTCACATAAACATATAGAGAATGGTTAGAGACTCAATATGTTTCACACTCACAACAATACTTAATCACTTTCAAACTCTCCTTCAAATAAATTTAAAATAAATAACATTTTTTTCACAAAAATTGACCTATCACTCTAACACTCTCAATCAACAATGCTCATCCAATTCCACTCAACCATTCACTCAATGAAACAAAGCTTTCTTACAAACCCTAACCAAGTGTTTCACAATACTTCCACCAAATCTAACTATGGAACTCAACCTTGACTCAAGATGATTTCAAATTCACATAACAATGATACTCATGATCTTTCACAAACCCTAGTCAAGTGCATGAAAACTTACTCAAATATTTCCAATAATGCTTATCAAACAATATTACATAACAATGATACTCATGATCTTGCACAAACACTAATTCAAGATAGTTCTCAATTTTACACTCAATTGTTCTCACAAACATTCACCAATCATGCATGTGAAAACTCACTCAATCATTTCCAACAATGCTTATAAAAAAAAACCTTTTCCCTTCAACTTGCACTATTCAACAATCAATAATATTTCACTCAATCATTTTCAACAATGCTTATCAAACAAAACCTTTTCACTCCAACTTGCACTTCACAAAATTCAACAATATTTCACTCAATCATTTCCAACAATGCTTATCAAACAAAACCTTTTCACTCCAACTTGCACTTCACAACATTCAAAAATATTTCACTCACAAGGATGATATGCCCATACCTTTTATTTTGAAGAAGTTTTGACCTCAAGACCTATCTCAATCACAATCAACCTTTTTGACAATCTCAATGGTTAGATGTCAAAAATCTATCCTCAATAATTTCCTTCAAAAATATTTCATCATGCTAAAGTATTAAATCTCAACTATACCGTATTTCTCCTTTCAAAACAATTTTCACAATATGATTTTATTTCAACATATAAAATATAACATTCTTTGCATACCTTATTACTCCTTTTATAAAATTTAACCACCAAAAATTAAAACAAAATATTTCAACTTTATTTTCCCTTTTATCTCCCTCAAAAGCTTATAAACCCTTTTTTAATTTTTCCCACTATGCAATTTCCAGCTTAATAAAAATTTGGGAAAATTAAAATATAATCTATTAATTTCCACATGTGATTTTTGGATTCACCACAATGTTAGCAAAAATGTGAGCACATACCTTTATTAATCACACCAAAATAGCCTTGGCGGGTTTCAAACACCTGATCCCTTCTCTCCAAACATATTTGTATAATGTGTACCCACCAACTAGGCTATGTGCCCTCACGTAAAAGGAAAGGCGCACACCTTCCTTTTATTCCTTGATCGATGATGCAAATCAAACAAGATTCTACATTGCAAAACAGGAATCGCGTGGATTGAACCCATGACCTAGCACCTACGAGCGTCTTAGCACAACCCCTTACTGCCAACTGTGCTACTCAGCACTTAGCACAATCGTTGGTGCTCCCACTTGCTTTTATGTCTTCGTCTGCCCTCCTAAGTCTTATGCACATGTGAACGTTTCTTTTACACACACACAACACACGATTTACTTGGGCAATTAATCATTCGCATGGACAAAATTTTAAATTAAAACTTGTCTCCTTTTATATGTAATGTGCCATATATCCAAAACATCGACGATCCTTGAAATTCGAATTTATTTTGAATTTAAATTTGTCTTTAGCACCTAAATTAATTTAAATTTAAATTTTATCCTTAGGGTTAAAATATTTAAATTTAAATAATTTAAACCTTAGATTTTAAAATCTGTCACATGGGTCTTTTGGAGGAATTAGAATTTTATAATTCCTTGGCCTTCATTTTTCTTCAAACCAACCTGTAACCCAAAATATTATAATATTATTAATTCCATTGAACCTGCTTCTTTGCCTTGTTGGAAAAACCACTAGATAACATTAATAACACCGAAACTTGGACATCACCCTTTTTTCATAAATGCATGGATGACAAAAAAACTTTATCATGATCTTCTTGACATCAATGACAAAAAATCTTGCTCATATTTCCAACAATCTCCCCCTTTGTCATTAATGGAAACCTATTTTCCTTTTACCATTTTCTTTACCTTTTTCTGTTCTGGTCCCCCTGACTGAATGCTCTCCCCCTAACTCAAATTTCTCCCCCTTTGACATCAATGTCAAAGGTTCACCTTTGGGGCTTGGGGATAAGAATGAGACTCTTAGCTTAGCCCATCCCCCACCTCCTCTCTTGAGGTGGTTAATTCTGGAGTGGGAGTATCTCTAATCCCAACTTTGTTGGCAATTTTGGGTTTGAGATCCTACCTCCTTGTCTATGAGTTGTCATTGATGTCAAAAGGAAATGGCATTAATGTTAAGAGGATGTGTTGGCTTCAAAGGTGAAAGATTCCAAGAGAATCTTTTTAAGAGAATCTGGAGAGATTCCATTGGATAAGGTTTTTGGATAGGGTTTTTATTAAAACCAAGTTAAATGGTTTTTATTAAAACCAATGGAGGTTCTCTTTATTATTTAATTATTATTTAAAACCCTTCAAGGTTTTAATTAATTAATTATTTAATTAATTAAGGGAGAAATTATTTTTAATTTATTAAAAATATTTAAGGTTTTTAAACCTTTTTTATTCTTAATTTATTAAAATTAATTAAGGGTTTTTAAACCCTTTAGAAAGCAATTTCGATTAAATTCGAAATTACGTTTCTATGTCGCCGACGTGTTCTAAAGTCCACGATTGGACTATAAATATGGGAAGGATCCTAAGGTTTAACTCCTCTTGAGAATTTCGAATACGATAATTTTTGGTTGCGATCAATGCTCTATTGACGCCACGGAAGAAGAGAGCTCGCGTTTGAAAAACTTACGAAATGCTTGTTCGTTGAAGTGGTAGGAAGTCTGTCTTAGACTTCGTTAGCCCCTTGTGGGCTAGTGGCAGCATAGGCTGCATTTGGGCTTTGCGTAGGCGGAGGTCTGCGTTTCGATTCTCGCGGAGGGAGTTGTGCATGGATTAAGTCACGTTTTTGTTAAAACGTATTTTGTGCCGCGTTTTTCGGATTCGTCAAAGGCAGCCATTCCGCGATTTTCGGATTCATCAAGGGCAGCCATTCCGCAATTTTCGGATTCTTCAAGGGTAGCCATTCTAAGGTGTGATTAATTTCTTGATATAATTTTTGGCATTGTTTAGCATTGTTTAAAAGACATAGGAGAAATAAGGGGATATTTCTTTGGTTGTATTTTTGAGATTAGTCTTTTGCTATGCTAAAGTTTAAAATGGAGATATAAGGTGTAAGTTTTGGTTGTGTTTTTGACTTCTTTGGTGGTTGTTTTCAAAAGAAGAGAAGCTAAAAGGTGTACTAAGGAAAGTTTTTATATGCTCATTTATCTTGGTTCTAACCCTAACTTGGTTGGAAGTTTGAGGGTTGTGTGTGGTGACAGCTTTAAGGATCAATTTTCTTCTACTCCAATAAGGTATGGGCACATTCTTCTTATGAGTATGATTGGTGTATGTTTTTTGAAATAAGGTTGGAGTGAAAATGTTTTCAACTAGGTTTTCTTTGATGGGGTGTAAATCCTATTTTCTGGTTTGTTGAAGACTACTTATGCATTGTTATCCTTAAGGAGAGTTTTTGATGAATGCATAATTTCTGGTTTGAGATAGTGGAAGCTTTGTGCACTAGGGTTTGTATTTGTGAGTCAAGCTACTTGCATTGAGTTGGTGGAACCCTTGGTTGGCTGTTTTGAGTTTGATGGTTGAGTTGCTTCCATAGAGGTTGTTTGATCAAGTTATTGCTTTACTTGATTCATGATATTGGGCTTACTCCATTGAGTTGATTTGAGCAAGTTATTCTTTGCATTTGGTGATATTGTGTTGGTGGTTTGTTTTGTTCAAATATCTTTGGAGGGAAAAGGATTTCTGCTTGTTTCCTTTTCTTGTGATGATTGGTTGAATGCTTCAAGGTTAATGTTGAGTTGAATGATGTTGGTTAAACCTTGTCTATAAGCATTGTTGTTAAAGCCCTAATTGGTTGAGAAAAGATATTGGTTGTGGAAAGAACATGAGTAGCATTGTTATATGAGATATTGCATGTTTGGCAATTGTTGGGTTGTGTTTCATGTTCTTGAGAAAAGCATACTACATCTATCTTATTCTTTTGAGATTTGAGATTGAGTTGAAGATTGATATTGAGAGTTAAATATAGAACATATTGAGTCTCTAACAATTCTCTTTATGTTTCTATGAGATTTGAGATTGAGATTGGGAGTTAAGTATAGAACATATTGAGTCTCTAACAATTCTCTTTATGCTTCTATGAGGTTGATGAATCACATTGGGTCTCTAACAATTCCTTTTTGTGGGTTCATGCTAAGCAAGTTTTTTCTTGGTGAACTTGTGAGCTATTTTGGACAGGTTCCGTTGGGGACTTGTGAGCAGGTTTTGAACAGGTTTCATTGGGGACTTGTGAGCAGGTTTTGGATAGGTTCCGATGGGGACTTGTGAGCAGATTTGGATAGGTCCTAGCAGAGGACTTATGAGCTGAGTTTGATAGTTCTATCAGAGAACTTGAGGACAGAGGTACATTGGTTCTATCAGAGAACCTGAGGATAGATTTGGCAAGTCTTTGAGAAGGCTTGTGTGCAGAGGATTGATTTGTTCAAGAGTTGGACAGACTGACAGACAAAGAAATACTTGTACTAGACTGACTGACTATGTTTGGTACAGGTTTTTGAGCTGCTGTGGACGTGATCATAGAAGGCAGAGGTCTCTTAGGCTAAGCATTGATGGCAGGAGGTCTTCGGTGGAAAGGAGTTCCACATGCTGGCAAGAGGTAGAGACAGTTGATCTTCTGAGGGATCATATCCAGATCAGAGGAGAAGGTATCTCCTTTGAGAAGAGGCTCATAAATTCATATTGGGGGAAGGTTTCTCCTTTGGGCAGAGGCTCATAAATTCAGATTGGGGGAAGGTATCTCCTTTGAGCAGAGGCTCATAAATTCAGATTGGGGGAAGGTATCTCCTTTGAGCCGAGGCTCATAAACATTGTAATTGGGAAGGTTATCTCCTTTGAGCAGAGGCTCATAAATTCAAATTGGGGGAAGGTATCTCCTTTGAGCCGAGGCTCATAAACATTGTAATTGGGAAGGTTTCCCAAAGAACTTTGAGATAACTTTTAGAGAAAAGTTTTGTGGACGTAGCTCGACCATTCTGGGTGAACCACGTTAAAATTGGTGTCACTTTGTGGATGATTTTGTGCATTGCTTTGATATTTCTTTGAGTATATTGCTTTACTATTTTGAAGTATAAAGGAAAAAGTAAAAGAGGTCTTATACTGTTCACCCCCCCTATCAGTATAAGGTTGTGTTCTTCAATTGGTATCAGAGCGAGTGCCTTCGAAAAGTTTAACAGCTTGAAGGAAAAGCTAGTAAAGAACACAATGGATCATTCAAGTGGCAATGCAACACCTATTCTTGATGGGTTAGATTTTGGTCTTTGGAGTGCAAGGATGAAGGTTCATCTAATGGCACTTGGGAATGAGGTATGGGAAGTGATTGAAGATGAGTACACTATTCCTGTACATGGTCCTAATACTAAAGAAGAAAGGCTCCTTCATCACAGCAATTCAAAAGCAATGAATGCTATCCTGAAAGGCTTACAAAAAGCAGATCTCACCAAAGTGATTCACTGCAAGATAGCTAGTGAAATGTGGAATCAGTTGAAGGTGGTTCATACAGGTGATACAAATGTTAGAAAGGCAAAGTTGAGACACTTCAAAGGTATGTTTGAACAACTCAAGATGAATGATGATGAAAATATTAGTGACTACATGCTTCGTATGGATGAGGTTGTTAACTCCATGAAAGACTTAGGTATTGAGCTTTCTAAAAATGATGTTTGTGATAATATTTTAAGATCTCTTCCTAATAGATTTAGTGAAAAGATTTTTGCTATTGAGGAAGCTAAAGATTTGGATAAATTGAAAAAGGATGAGCTCCATAGTATACTTGCAGCATTTGAGTTAAGAACTCAAGTGAAGGTTGATGTCAAGAAAGAGGCAGCTTTCAAGGCTACAAAATAATCCAAGGGTAAACAGCTTCAAGATAGTGATGAGTCTTATAGTGATGAAGAGGCATATTACAGCAAGAAAGGCAAGTTCTCTAGAAAGCACAAAAGTATGAAAAATGTAAGATGTTTCAATTGTGGAAAGTTTGGTCATTATGCTACTGATCGTATCTGTTTCCAAGAATGAAAGTGATGAAGATAAACGAGATTCGAAGAGCAAGGATTCTGAAAGGTACAAGCATCACGAGAAAAAAAAAGATGAGCACAACAATCAAGGAAAGAGGTATTCTCACAAGCACAAGAAGAGTTTCTACCTAGACAAAGCAAGTAAGTGTTCTAGTAGTGATAGTGAAAGTTCTTCAAGTGATAATGAAAATGAGATGTTGTTCATATCAGAAAAAGAGGAAGAACCGAAACATAGATTCATTATCATGAAATGTCTTAGATGTGGAAATTTTGGTCACCTTGAGGATGATTGCACAAATAATGATTTGGTTTCTAGTATGTATGAGGATGCTTGAGAAAACTATAAGGAAGATGCATGTATGGTTTTTGAAAAGGGTAGCACCTCTGGTGATAAGAAATCTGAAAAAGGCCTTGATGATTCAAAAGGAAATCAGATAAAGGATCTTGAAAGTGAACTTATTAGTGCTCTTAGTGCTTTAAAAAAGGAAAGAGAGAAGAATGCTAGACTCAAGGATAAGTTAGATGAATGTTGTATGGAGAGAGATGATCTTATTGAAAATCTTGATTTCTCTATAGCTAAGACACAAGAACTCAAGGATGAGTTAGAGTCTAAGGTTCTTGAGTATAGTGAGTTAGAACAGAAAATGGCTTCTTTGAAAGAGGAAACTAAAGAGTACAAGGATAAGCTTTACGAGGTTTCAAGATAGCTCCAAAAAGGTTAAGTCACTCATCAAAGGTCAAAGAAAGACAACGAGATAAAACGAGGCCTTGGTTTTTTTAAGTCACACAAGGAACAAGTTGAAGAGTCTAGTAAGAGACTCCAAAAGGAAGAGAGTTCTGATGAGGAAATTATTTCAAATCATGAGTCCTTGAATGATAGATGCACAGAAACAGAAAACATAATTTAGAATGAGAAGAAGAAGAAGTTTTCAGGACCCAAGAGTTCAAATAAAGGAAAGTTTCAAGGCATATGTTTTGTTTGTCACAGGTTTGGTCACATGGCTTCACATTGCATGGCTCAAGTGAAGAAGGTAAATGACAGCTTTAGAAGTGCTAGTTACTTTCAAGGGTATTGCTACTCTTGTCAACGGTTTGGGCACAAGGCGGTTTATTGCAAGGCAAATAACGAGAACGCATTTGGTCGGAACAGGTTTGGCCGGAATAGGTTTGGTCGAACCGGTGGATTCAAAGATCAGGTTTATCACGGAGAAATAACATTGTTACTTGTTATAAGTGCAACAATAAAGGTCACATAGCTAGACAGTGTAGAGCTAAAATTCCATAATACAGGAACAGGAACAATGGCATGATCAGGTCCAAGGATCAAGGCATTGACAAGAACAGGGATGAGAACAAGAACAAGAACAGTGATAGGAACAGAAATATGGACAAAGAGTTCAAGAGAAGGCCCGGCAAGGAAGTTATAGATGTTGATGATGATCAGTGCCTAATGGGAGTTTTACTCCCACCCTAGAATTAATCACCTCATCAGGAGGTGGGGGAGGGACTAAGCTAAGAGGCTCATTCTTAGTCCGGAGCCCCAAAGGTGACCCTTTGCCATTGATGACAAAGGGGGAGAGATTTGAGTAAGGGGGAGAGCCTCAAGACAGGGGGGAGTTGTTTATGTTGAGTTTTTGTTGTTGAGAAGCATGGTTTGCCATCAATGACAAAGGGGGAGATTGTTGGCAATTTTGGGTTTGATATCCTAGCTCCTTGTCTATGAGTTGTCATTGATGTCAAAAGGAAATGGCATTAATGTTAAGAGGATGTGTTGGCTTCAAAGGTGAAAGATTCCAAGAGAATATTTTTAAGAGAATCCGGAGAGATTCCATTGGATAAGGTTTTTGGATAGGGTTTTTATTAAAACCAAGTTAAATGGTTTTTATTAAAACCAATGGAGGTTCTCTTTATTATTTAATTATTATTTAAAACCCTTCAAGGTTTTAATTAATTAATTATTTAATTAATTAAGGGAGAAATTATTTTTAATTTATTAAAAATATTTAAAGGTTTTTAAACCTTTTTTATTCTTAATTTATTAAAATTAATTAAGGGTTTTTAAACCCTTTAGAAAGCAATTTCGATTAAATTTGAAATTATGTTTCTCTGTCGCCGACGTGTTCTAAAGTCCACGATTGGACTATAAAGATGGGAAGGATCCTAAGGTTTAACTCCTCTTGAGAATTTCGAATGCATTAATTTTTGGTTGCGATCGATGCTCTGTTGACGTCGTGGAAGAAGAGAGCTCGCGTTTGAAAAATTTATGAAGTGCTTGTTCGTTGAAGTGGTAGGAAGTCTGTCTTAGACTTCGTTAGCCCCTTGTGGGATAGTGGCAGCATAGGCTGCGTTTGGGCTTTGCATAGGCGGAGGTCTGCATTTCGATTCCCATGGAGGGAGTTGTGCATGGATTAAGTCACGTTTTTGTTAAAACGTATTTTGTGCCACGTTTTTCGGATTCGTCAAAGGCAGCCATTCCGCGATTTTCGGATTCATCAAGGGCATCCATTCCATGATTTTTGGATTCTTCAAGGGCAGCCATTCTAAGGTGTGATTAATTTCTTGATATAATTTTTGGCATTGTTTAGCATTGTTTAAAAGACATAGGAGAAATAAGGGGATATTTTTTTGGTTGTATTTTTGAGATTAGTCTTTTGCTATGCTAAAGTTTAAAATGGAGATATAAGGTGTAAGTTTTGGTTGTTGTGTTTTTGACTTCTTTGGTGGTTGTTTCCAAAAGAAGAGAAGCTAAAATTTGTACTAAGGAAAGCTTTTATATGCTCATTTACCTTGGTTCTAACCTATTGTGGCTAATCCACAACACACCCCAAAATTGGGGGCCCACCTTTTTGCATGCTTTCAAAGAAGAAAACAGTGACCCAGATGCTAAAAAAATCAAAGAAAAAGGGCAAAATTTCACAAAGGAGAAAAGTTGTCGCGATATCGCGACATGTTGCTCCGTCGCGGCCGAAAATGAAAAATTGTCGCGATATCGCGACATGTTGCTCCGTCGCGGCAGAAAATGAAAAGTTGTCGCGATATCGCGACATGTTGCTTCGTCGCGGCCAAAAACGGAAAATTGTCGCGATATCGCGACATGTCACAAAATCGCGGTCAAACCAGTCAAACAGGGCAAGCCACTAAAGTTGTCGCGATTTCGCTGTAGAATGAAAAGTGTCGATTTCGCGACATAAAGCAGCTGGACAGCCCGAAATGAAAAAGTGTCACGATTTCGTGACATGCAAAAAAGCGATTTAAGTGATTTGAATGCGATGGCCGAAATAGAAAAGCGTCACGATTTCGCGAAAGGTTGCGGAAATGGTACGAAGAAAAAGTGTCATGATTTCACGAAGTTGGGCAAAAAGGTGATTTGAGGTTTGTGGGGTCCAAGTGAAAAACGTCACGATTTCGGAGGTTGTGAAAGTATCAAGTGAAAAACATCGATTTGTGAAGCCGCAAGATAGCTCCGAATGAAAAAGCGTCGCGATTTCGCGACAAGAAGCAACCGAGGCGTACGGAGATGAAAAATTGTCACGATTTCACGACAGAAGCTATGAGAAAAACGTCATGATTTCACGACAGGTTGCATTGGCAAGGCTGCTGGCAGGAAAATGTCGCGATATCGCGACATGTCACGTTTTCACGGTGAAAGCAGAGGAGCAAAGCTGCATGCATAAAAACGTCACGATTTACATGGGGCCGTTACGGAACGTGCAGAAAAGCACTGAACACGTGGCACAAAGGCATGAGGGTCATGATAACGCTTCAGATCGACAGTTACAGTTAGCAGAGAAGACCAAACGTTTCAGGCTCGAGCAAAAGGTCAAAACACCAAAGAAGCGGGAAAATGAAACGAAGCGATCTGGGAAATGAAACGAAGCGTCACAGAGCGAAACCAAGAGCCGCAATAGAAAGTTTAAAAGCAGAAGTGAATGTAGATACAGAGGCTAGAAATTGTAAGAAGAAAAGCATTATTTTTTTGGAATAAAAAGGAGTTTATTTGGCAAGAGTAACTTTTGTGTGTGAAACCAAAAGGAGATTGAAGGCTAAGACTACTGTTATCTCTGTAGATCTTTCCCTTGCATTATTCTTTCTTGTATCTATTCGTTTACACCATAATGTGGGTTACGATAGGTGAATGATAGAATGTTGCAATTATTTATTTCCTTAGAGTCTTGCATCTGATCTGATTCGACTGTGTTTTATTGCAGGTCTGTTAGGTCAGGTTGTTTTAGAGTTTCATCTCATAACTTGGGGTTTTGCAGGGAGGAGATTGCTAACCAAATTAACGTCCTGTTTCAGTTTTTCCAGCTGATTCTCATAAAGAATCTTTCTGTTTTAGTTTCTGATATTATATTTTTAATCTTACTCGAAAATCTGCATGTTGGATTCTGGTACATTCCAGAATACTTTGCTAATTTTACTAACACCAAAAGCTAACATAGAAGTAGCAGAACAAGTGTTAAATAAAAGATAAAAATGAACCCGTTAACTATTAAAATGAACCTCATGTTAAAGGCACGGAGCTTAAAATGAAGTGGTGTATACCACGCATCTTCTCATTTGAAATCTTTTTAAGCCGAAAAATAAAAGAGGTCACTAGCTTATTTTAGGGTAGATTTCATTATTCTCAAGAACATTAAGAAAATATTTTACGCGGTTGATTAATTTAATAGATTACGGTTGCAAAGTTTTCTTTGAATCATTAAAGGCCCCTTGTTAACGGTTACTTGCAGGGTTTAAGTTATTCTAGCATACATTCATTTATTTGCGTTAATTCTTAACCGGTTATATGCATATGAATGTTTGTTCCACAAGAACCTTGGAGAAATAAAAAATAACAAATTTTCTTTGCAAGAAAGAGTTTCATGTCTGAGACTCTAGTTGCGTGATCATTTTGTTACAGGGCAAAATATTCACTCAACATTTTGGCGCTAGAAGGAGGGCCTTCTTTATTGCTTTGTGATTATGATCTGTTCTAACAATTAACGTGGGTAGTTTTGTTTCCACCTATTGTGCTTGCAGGTATAACATTTAGATACTTTATTTTGCAAGTAAGTTGAGAGAAGTCTTTTAGAGTTCTAGAGTTTTCAAGCTGGCCCAACCTGAGTACATAGCTACTAGGTCCAAGACCACAGGGGAAACTATTTTCCAAAGCCTTTCTCCCACTGCTAGGAAGCCGAAAAACAAAACATTAGAGATCGAAATACCACCCAGTATACTTGAGTTAGGGATTTCTTTAGACTCAAGTACGTCTAGCGGGCCTGAGCCCTTAATTTCAAGTGCGACAACAACACAAGGTGTATCTGTCTCCATAGTTCCAAGCGTTTCCATTGTTCCCACAGGGTTAACACCTTTGAACAACATGGCCCAACAACAACAACAACCACCTGCCCTTTGGTATGGTGCGCAAAGTTCCCCCTTGGATATTCTTGGGGCAGTCCATGACTTGCCTAGAAACATTGAAAGGGGATTACCCAAATTCATGCACGATGGTCCCACAACAGCCGAAGATCATGTCCAAATCTACAAGGATTACATGTTTAGGCAAGGGGTTACTCACGAGGATGTTGCTTGCCGAGTTTTCCCTGCTAGTCTAGACAACACGACCAATGAATGGTATAGGAATCTTCCAGAAGGGTCCATCACTTCATGGGCCCAATTAGAAACCGCCTTCATTAGCCAATTTAGAATGTTATTGGATCCCTCCATAATTTACAATTTGTTCGTATCATGCAAAATATTACCCAATGAGCCCATACGAACATTCAATCAGAGGTTCCAAAAACTATACACGAATCTGACTCGTCACTTTGCGGTAGATCCTGCGGTCGCCTTGCAATTATATTTCGGAGCCTTAGATCCTTTAACATCTTTGTTGACTAGAAGGAATCCTCAGGTTACGACGCTTCCTTTAGCCTATGCAGAGACAATGACTCTCGAACAACAAATGAACTTACCGGGAGCAGGATTGTCTCAATTGATCGGGATGGGACAATACGGTCCATACAGTCAATTCGCCATGATGAACCAGTTAATGGCACCACAGGTTCCTATGATGAACAATTTCCAAACACCCACCCAAGTGGCGTCATTTCCAAGTTATCCTAATGCCTCCGTTCAAACGCAGGGATTAATTCAAAATAGCCCGATGGGTTTGCCTGGGTTCGGCATGGGCAGTAATTTGTTGACCATGCCGGGGTTTGCTCCGATTAGCACGCCAAGCCCAACGACTTATCCAACAATCACTCCGATTCAAAGTGTGAATCCAGGATGGAATCCAACTGCCCAGACCCAAGCCATTGTACCTATTCCAGAGGTGGCTAATGCAGCAAACACAACTGGACCCGGAATTACCGTGCCCCAACCACAAGGGTCCGAATCCG
The DNA here is from genome assembly GCA_028583015.1 of Wollemia nobilis. Classification (NCBI taxonomy): domain Eukaryota; kingdom Viridiplantae; phylum Streptophyta; class Pinopsida; order Araucariales; family Araucariaceae; genus Wollemia; species Wollemia nobilis. Next base: position 5,566,479 of record JAQPPZ010016946.1, on the reverse strand, counting down.
CCATAGAAAACATGAAGGAAACCTTGGCCAAAGTTTTGGTTACGGTGGGAAATGTCAATAAAAAGGTTGACCAAGCCATGGGTCATAACCGACCTCATAACCATAGAGGAAAAGGAACATACAACACGCAGCCGAATAATGGGCGAGTACCCAATCCCGTAGCCAATCAGGCAGATGTCTCGAAAGATTTTGGAGAATCAGGACCTTGTGACAATGATTGCCTGCACTGTGGCCACGGGAAGCATGAGTCTATACTGACTGAGGTTATACATTCCCAAGAAAGTGAAGAAGAGGAGGATGTGGAATTTTTTGGAAACGAAGATGAAGAAACATTGGAAGTTCATGCCAACAAACGTTTTGGGAAAGGAAATCACAAATATTACACTAGGAGTTCTAAGGAGCCCAAAACTTCCTCTACTCCTCCAAACAACCAATTACTCCCTCCTGATTTCAAAGGAGATGTCAATCCCTCTCCTCCATCCTTGGTGGAAAAGTCTAAGATGGTGCAAAACATGTCAAGTTCAGAAAAACCCACTTACGACTTGGTAGAAGACATGAAGAAAACTAAGGCCAATGTCTCAATGTATGATATGTCCCGATTATTAGGCCAAGAAGTAAGTCCACCAAAAAGTTTAGATCCACCTGCCCAACTTCATGAAGCTAAAAGTGTTGAGTCCCGATTGGTTTTGAAAAAGGAAAAACGAGATATACCTCCTTTTCTGATAACCATTAGAATTGCAGGTAAAAATCTGCACAATTGCTTAATAGATTCAGGGGCCTCGGCTACCATTATGCCCCTAGAAATCTGTAAAAAATTGGGACTTACACCAAAACCTTCTAGAAGCAGGGTGGTGCAGCTGGATAGATCAACCATGGAGGCAGTGGGAGAATTGGGTGATGTTCTTATTCAAGTCAATTCAGAACCTAGGGTTCAACATCACATAGACATATTGGTGCTCGACATTCCTATCAAATATGGCATGGTGTTGGGAAGAGATTGGAGTAAAAACCTAAACGGTTACATTGTGACAGATTCTTCACATATGTGGTTGCCTTGGAGGGGAGTGGCCAACCAAATTCGGATTGATAGTGAACCTAGGCTCAAGGAGATGATCACGGAATACAACAAACCAAATGAGATCCAATACATTGAAGCTGAATTAGGAGCATATTGTTTGGACATAGAAACACCTAAAAATTCCCAAAATGAAAGGATTGGATGCAACGTTACTGAAGGACATCAGGACATTTGGACTTTAAGATTTGATGGATCCAGGTCCAGACAAGGGGCAGGAGCCGGTATTGAATTGTCATGTTCAGACAGAGAGCCTATGTTCGCTGCATATAGACTACAGTTCCCTGCCACCAACAATATGGCAGAATATGAGGCCTTGATTCTCGGACTTCAATTGGCCCTTCGAAAGAAAGTTAAGTGTATCAAGGTCCTTGGTGATTCGGAACTGGTGGTAAAACAAGTGAAGGGACAATACGTATGTAAGAACAAGCGGCTTAGACTTTACCGAACCAGGGTTAGAGATTTAATAGATGAGTTTGATGCTTTTAACATATCTCTGATCTCTAGAAAAGGCAATCGTCTGGCAGACTCTCTAGCCGTAGCTGCGAGTATGTTGAAACCAGTGGATCACAAGAAATGCAAGAAATTCTCCATAGAACTGGTCCCTTGCCCCTCGATACCGGATAATGTCACGAATTTCCAAGTGTTTGATAGTGACAGGCACATATTCCATTTTGTCACTAATTCTGGTATATTTGAAAAGCAGGTTATAGATGAAGACGAGAGGGACCTAGAAGATGCAGATTTGGAAGAAAATATTATTGGAAAATGTAATAAGATGCCAAATGAGATGGCTTCATTAGAAAAAACTTTCGATATCGGATACCAACCAAAAGAAGGTAGAAAGGTTCCACCTCCCAGAGAAGCCTGTGACTTGGTTAATATTGGAAGTGCAGAAAACCCTCGAGAAGTATTCATTGCAAAAGCATGTACAAAATAGGAGAAGGATTCCATTGCCAATACATTAAAAGAATACATAGATTGCATAGCCTGGAGTTATAAGGAGCTGAAAACTTATGATCAGAATGTCATAACGCATACGATTCCTTTGAAGCCGGACTCCAAACCCTTCGAGGCAAAGACAAAGGCCGATCAATCCATTATTAGAGCCCTTGATAGAGAAAGAGGTAAAGCGATTGTTAGAAGCTAAAATCATCTTTCCTGTTAGGCATTCCACATGGGTTGCTAACCTGGTCCCCGTGAGAAAAAAGAGTGGAGAAATAAGGTTATGTATCGATTTTAGAAATCTTAATAAAGCCTCACAAAAGGACAATTACCCTTTACCCACCATTGATGAAATACTTCAAAAGGTAAATGGGTCGAAGATGATGTCATTCCTGGATGGTTATTCGGGATATAATCAGGTCCTTATCCATCCTAGTGATAGGATGAAAACTGCCTTCACCACAAAGTGGGGCACCTTTGCATACAGGAGAATGCCTTTCGGACTATTGAACGCAGGTGCCACATTCCAACGAGCTATGGACTTTGCTTTTAAGGGGCTCATAGGTAAGTGCATTATCATCTATGTAGATGACATTCCTGTCTTTTCTAAGAACAGGGAAAACCACGTCAGGGATCTAAAGAAAGTCTTTCAAAGATGTAGGGAACATGGCATTTCACTCAACCCAAAGAAGTGCATTTTTGGGGTAACGGAAGGAAAATTATTGGGACATGTAATATCTAAGGATGGAATTTCCATTGACCCTGAAAGAATAGAGGCCATACAACAGATTCCTTGTCCCAACAACAAAAAGGGGTTGAGATCATTTTTTGGGAAGATCAATTTCGTCAAAAAATTTATTGCAGATTTTGCAGAAATAGCAAAGCCTTTGAACGACATGTTAAAGAAAGAGGTCCAAATCAAGTGGACAGATGAAAATAGAGATGCTTTCAAAAATATCAAGGACGCGATTTCTAAAGCCCCGATTTTAGTGAGTCCCGATTATACGAAGCCTTTCTATATTTACACATTTGCTTCAGATCACTCCTTTGCGAGTGTTTTAACTCAGAAGAGTGAAGGCAACATTGAAAATCCTATTGCCTTCCTGAGTAGTCCTCTCAAAGATGCGAAACTGAGATACTCCATCTTGGACAAGCAAATGTATGCTCTAGTTAAGACCGTTAAAAAATTCAGGCATTATATAGTCCACAGTAGGGTGTTTGCTATAGTCCCGGATCCTGCAGTCAAAGCCATGTTTATACAGAATGAATTAGGTGAAAGACGAGGTAAGTGGATTTCAACTTTGCAAGAGTTTGATCTTGAGATTCAATCCATGAAGATAGTGCGGGGACAAGGGTTGGTTAAGGCTATAGCAGAAAAGGATCTCGTAATTTCATGTCAACATTATGAAATCGCAGATATAACCAAAGATGAGTGGTATGCAGATGTTGTGTATTTTTTGCTAAATGGTAAATGTCCACCACATTTGAATTCTACTCAACGAAGAGCCTTGCGCTTGAAATCTGCTAATTTTCTAATTAGATCCGGCACGTTATACAAGAAAAACCATGAAGGTATTTACCTTCGTTGTGTTGATCAAAAAGAGGCAGTGCAAATACTCGAGGAATTTCATGGTAAACATGGGACAGGACATGGGTCCGCTAATGCCACAGCCCATCAAATCCTTAGAGCCGGTTATTATTGGCCTCGACTGTTCAAAGATGCCCATACTCATGTGAGGTCATGTCATACATGTCAAACTGCAGCCAATAGAGACAGGGGTGCTTCCATGCCATTACAATCTGTAATTGAGTCTAGACCTTTTGCGCAATGGGGCCTGGATTTTGTTGGGATTATCAGTCCCAATTCATCCGATTCCCACAAGTACATTCTAACGGCTACAGATTATTGCACAAGGTGGACGGAAGCTATCCCCACAAAGAATGCTACTTCGGAGGTTGTTATTAAATTCTTAGAGGATAATATTGTCACTCGGTTTGGAATGCCTAACTCCATTGTAAGTGATAATGGTTCAGCTTTTTCCTCTCTGGAATTTGCTAATTGGGCATTTGACAACAGTGTGAGTTTAAAATTCTCTTCCAATTATTATCCGCAAGGTAATGGATTGGCTGAATCTTCTAACAAGAATTTGTTATGCGTCATAAAAAAATTGTTGGAAAGAAATCCTAGAGATTGGCATAACAAACTTAAGTTGGCTCTTTGGGCTGACAGAATCAGAGTCAAAGAATCAATAGGAACATCTCCTTACCATCTGGTTTATGGACAAGATCCCATTTTTCCTACAAATCTCAAGTTACAAACACTCCATTTCATGAAAGATTACTTCGAAACTGATGATAAACTTGAGTCTAGACTAACACAATTAATGCATCTGGATGAAAAAAGGGATGAGGCTATGCTTCATTTCAGTAAACACCAGGATGTAGTAAAAATATGGTTCGACAAAAAGTCTAGAGCCAAGGCTTTTAAAATATCAGATCTAGTGTTGTTATGGGATAAAAGACATGAGAAGAAAGGGGATCATGATAAGTTTGACTACTTATGGTTGGGTCCTTACCAGATTTCAGAAGTCCTAGGGGAAAATAGTTTTAGACTAAAAACCTTGGATGGAAAGGATTTGGCATTACCTGTCAATGGGTTGCACTTGAAACACTATTTCCAGGCCCGAAGCGGCTGGGTTTTGTATTATATGTAATTATGCCATGCTTTGTTTCTTTTGTGTGTGCAGATTTGATGTTTAAGTGGTGTGTTTGTTTGACATGTTTAGGTTTTGTATTATATGTAATGATGTCGTGCTTTGTTTCTTTTGTGTGTGCAGATTTGACGTTTAGGTGGTGTGTTTATTTGACATGTTTTGTTTCCTTAAAAAAAAAAAAAAAATTGAATAAAAATTTGAGATGTTAACTCATGCCTAAGATCAGGAAAATATGAAACATTGGAATTATGTTGTAAAAGCTCCGCATGTAACACAAACAGTTAAATAATATCGTTTGAAGCTTGTGATGCATGAAGTAGTCAGTTTTACAAATTATGACAATACTTTATCTGCAATTCAAAGGGCAATGCATTCATATTACATCTCACTTTGCATATACATGCCATCTTAGTTGCATATGCATTTCAGATACAAATCATTAAAGTGTGTCAAATCCTCTTAGGGTTATGCTACAACACAAATAAGAAAAAATTCCTAAGGTTGGAAACTGAGCCCCGAGATATCTAGAACCAAGCACATTTTATACACATTAAAAAGGATCTTGAGCAAAATGATCAAAACCTTGCTTGGAAGAAAAGGTCGAGCGAAAGAAGTATTTCATGTCTATCCTATTATGCAACATGATCCTTAAAAAAGTGGTTTTTACCACTTCCATAAAGCTTAAAGCCTAAAATCGGAGTAGTAAGGATAGGGTTAAGTCCTCATCGAACTTAGGTTGAGGATCCAACTCCCCAAAACTTTGATTTGACCTACATGGAGTAGTAAGGATAGGGCATAATTCTCATCTCGCCTAGGTTGAGAATCCGATTCCCCAAAGCTCCTATGTCTCATTTCATGATAAAGCTTGGATTGGAAGGATCGTACTACTTGTCCTCTGCAAAGGATGGGTAGTCATCCCCAAGGTCCAAGCAATAAAATTAATATTCTTCATTTACATCTAAAGCTTGGATTGGAAGGATCGTACTACTTGTCCTCTACAAAGGATGGGTAGTCATCCCCAAGGTCCAAGAAGTAAAAAATTAATTTTCCCATCTCATCTTTATATTGGATTGGAAGGATCGTACTACTTGTCCTCTGCAAAGGATGGGTAGTCATCCCCAAGGTCCAAAGAAATGAAGCTAAGTCATGGATTATGGGGTTAGGTATGCCCAGGCATGGCAGCATGTCAGCATGTCTTGTCTAAAAAACAAGACCACTGACTGTTCAAAGGGTTAGACTAGCATGACCATTTCTTCCATAATTGGTTAAATTATTTTGCTCAAAGTGAGGTAATGAATTCCAAATCAGAGTAGTAAGAATAGGGTTAAACTCTCATCTCGATTAGGTTGGGAGTCCGATTTCCCAAAGCTCTGATTTCACTTTCACTTACACATGGGTTCAAGATAGTAGTGACTCATAACCAACTTTGGGATCTAATAAAACAATTCATTATACATATGGTTGATCCTAAGAGGGTTTGATAATCTTGAATGTTTGTGTATGATATTAGAAGGTCTATGCATTTATAAAAGCAAAATCTCTAAGCATATTTATTAGGTTACACAAATCATTCAGAGTCTCACATATGCATGCATGTAAAATGGATAATGGAATGTTGATCAAGTTCAAGCGATATGGAATGAAAACAAATAGCACACACCGAGCTAATACTAATGATTCTGATGTTTCATGTACTTCTGATCTATCGGTATTTGTTTATCTTTTATGTCTTGACGCTCGTATCTAAGCTTGTATATTTCAGGTTGGGTTCTCACCAAAATGCTCTGGAGCATTTGACAGTAGAGTCGCCATTTGTTGTGGCTAATCCACAACACACCCCAAAATTGGGGGCCCACCTTTTTGCATGCTTTCAAAGAAGAAAACAGTGACCCAGATGCTAAAAAAATCAAAGAAAAAGGGCAAAATTTCACAAAGGAGAAAAGTTGTCGCGATATCGCGACATGTTGCTCCGTCGCGGCAGAAAATGAAAAAAAATGTGAAAAGAAATGTGATATGGACATGTGGGAAAAATGAAAAGTTGTCGCGATATCGCGACATGTTGCTTCGTCGTGGCCAAAATGAAAAATTGTCACGATATCGCGACATGTCACAAAATCGCGGTCAAACCAGTCAAACAGGGCAAGCCACTAAAGTTGTCGCGATATCGCGACATGTCACGATTTTGCTATAGAAAGCAGCCACAGTTGTACGGAATGAAAAAGTGTCACGATTTCGCGACATAAAGCGAAACAAAAGTATTTTAAAGGTCACGATTTGGATTTAAAGATTTGATTGAAAAGTTTTAAAATGATTTTTTTTTGTTTGAGCCGAAAGATAGCTAAGAATGAGAAAAGCGTCACGATTTCGTGACAGGAAGCGGAGGCGTACGGAGATGAAAAATGATCACGATTTCATGACAGGATGCTGATTTCGCGAAGGTTGCATAATGGACAAGGTCATTGGCGAGGAAAATGTCGCGATATCGCGACATGTCTCATTTTCGCGGTGAAAGTAGAGGAGCAAAGCTGCATGCATAAAAATGTCATGATTTACATGGGGCCATTACGGAACATGCAGAAAAGCATTGAACACGTGGCGCAAAGGCATGAGGGTCATGATAACGCTTCAGATCGACGGTTACAGCTTAGCAGAGAAGACCAAACGTTTCAAGCTCGAGCAAAAGGTCAAAACACCAAAGAAGCGGGAAAGTGAAACGAAGCGATCTGGGAAATGAAACGAAGCGTCACAGAGCGAAACCGAGAGCCGCAACAGAAAGTTTAAAAGCAGAAGTGAATGTAGATACAGAGGCTGGAAATTGTAAGAAGAAAAGCATTATTTTTTTGGAATAAAAAGGAGTTTATTTGGCAAGAGTAACTTTTGTGTGTGAAACCAAAAGGAGATTGAAGGCTAAGACTACCGTTATCTCTGTAGATCTTTCCCTTGCATTATTCTTTCTTGTATCTATTCGTTTACACCATAATGTGGGTTACGATAGGTGAATGATAGAATGTTGCAATCATTTATTTCCTTAGAGTCTTGCATCCGATCCGATTCGACTGTGTTTTATTGCAGTGTCTGTTAGGTCAGGTTGTTTTAGAGTTTCATCTCATAACTTGGGGTTTTGCAGGGAGGAGATTGCTAACCAAATTAACGTCCTGTTTCAGTTTTTCCAGCTGATTCTCATAAAGAATCTTTCTGTTTTAGTTTCTGATATTATATTTTTAATCTTACTCGAAAATCTGCATGTTGGATTCTGGTACATTCCAGAATACTTTGCTAATTTTACTAACACCAAAAGCTAACATAGAAGTAGCAGAACAAGTGTTAAATAAAAGATAAAAATGAACCCGTTAACTATTAAAATGAACCTCATGTTAAAGGCACGGAGCTTAAAATGAAGTGGTATATACCACGCATTTTCTCATTTGAAATCTTTTTAAGCTGAAAAATAAAAGAGGTCACTAGCTTATTTTAGGGTAGATTTCATTATTCTCAAGAACATTAAGAAAATATTTTACGCGGTTGATTAATTTAATAGATTACGGTTGCAAAGTTTTCTTTGAATCATTAAAGGCCCCTTGTTAACAGTTACTTGCAGGGTTTAAGTTATTCTAGCATACATTCATTTATTTGCGTTAATTCTTAACCGGTTATATGCATATGAATGTTTGTTCCACAAGAACCTTGGAGAAATAAAAAATAACAAATTTTCTTTGCAAGAAAGAGTTTCATGTCTGAGACTCTAGTTGCGTGATCATTTTGTTACAGGGAAAAATATTCACTCAACATAACCCTAACTTGGTTGGAAGTTTCAGGGTTGTGTGTGGTGATAGCTTTAAGGATCAATTTTCTTCTACTCCAATAAGGTATGGGCACATTCTTCTTATGAGTATGATTGGTGTATGTTTTTTGAAATAAGGTTGGAGTGAAAATGTTTTCAACTAGGTTTTATTTGATTGGGTGTAAATCCTATTTTCTGGTTTGTTGAAGACTACTTATGCATTGTTATCCTTAAGGAGAGTTTTTGATGAATGCATAATTTTTGGTTTGAGATAGTGGAAGCTTTGTGGACTAGGGTTTGTATTTGTGAGTCAAGCTACTTGCATTGAGTTGGTGGAACCCTTGGTTGGCTGTTTTGAGTTTGATGGTTGAGTTGCTTCCATAGAGGTTGTTTGATCAAGTTATTGCTTTACTTGATTCATGATATTGGGCTTACTCCATTGAGTTGATTTGAGCAAGTTATTCTTTGCATTTGGTGATATTGTGTTGGTGGCTGTTTTGTTCAAATATCTTTGGAGGGAAAAGGATTTCTGCTTGTTTCCTTTTCTTGTGATGATTGGTTGAATGCTTCAAGGTTAATGTTGAGTTGAATGATGTTGGTTAAACCTTGTCTATAAGCATTGTTGTTAAAGCCCTAATTGGTTGAGAAAAGATATTGGTTGTGGAAATAACATGAGTAGCATTGTTATATGAGATATTGCATGTTTGGAAATTGTTGGGTTGTGTTTCATGTTCTTGAGAAAAGCATACTACATCTATCTTATTCTTTTGAGATTTGAGATTGAGTTGAAGATTGATATTGAGAGTTAAATATAGAACATATTGAGTCTCTAACAATTCTCTTTATGTTTCTATGAGATTTGAGATTGAGATTGGGAGTTAAGTATAGAACATATTGAGTCTCTAACAATTCTCTTTATGCTTCTATGAGGTTTATGAATCACATTGGGTCTCTAACAATTCTCTTTGTGGGTTCATGCTAAGCAAGTTTTTTATTGGTGAACTTGTGAGCTGTTTTGGATAGGTTTCGTTGGGGACTTGTGAGCAGGTTTTGAACAGGTTCCGTTGGGGACTTGTGAGCAGGTTTTGGACAGGTTCCGGTGGGGACTTGTGAGCAGATTTGTACAAGTCCTAGCAGAGGACTTGTGAGCTGAGTTTGATAGTTCTATCAGAGAACTTGAGGACAGAGGTACATTGGTTCTATCAGAGAACCTAAGGACAGATTTGGCAAGTCTTTGAGAAGGCTTGTATGCAGAGGATTGATTTGTTCAAGAGTTGGATAGATCTAACAGACAGAGGAAGACTTGTACTAGACGGATTGACTGTGTTTGGTACAGGTTGCTGAGCTACTGTGGACATGATCATAGAAGGCAGAGGTCTCTTAGGCTAAGCATTGAGGGCAGGAGGTCTTCGGTGGAAAGGAGTTCCACATGCTGGAAATAGGTAGAGACAGTTGATCTTCTGAGGGATCATATCCAGATCAGAGGGGAAGGTATCTCCTTTGAGCAGAGGCTCATAAATTTAGATTGGGGGAAGGTTTCTCCTTTGGGCAGAGACTCATAAATTCAGATTGGGGTAAGGTATCTCCTTTGAGCAGAGGCTCATAAATTTAGATTGGGAGAAGGTATCTCCTTTGAGCCGAGGCTCATAAACATTGTAATTGGGAAGGTTTCCCAAATAACTTTGAGATAACTTTTAGAGAAAAGTTTTGTGGATGTAGCCCAGCCATTCTGGGTGAACCACATTAAAATTGGTGTCACTTTGTGGATGATTTTGTGCATTGCTTTGATATTGCTTTGGGTATATTGCTTTACTATTTTTAAGTATAAAGGAAAAAGTAAAAAGAGGTCTTATACTGTTCACCCCCCCTCTCAGTATAAGCTTGTGTTCTTCAAACTTACATTGATCTTTACCTTTGTCCACCTTCTTCCTCAACTGATCCTTTTGATTCCTCTGACTATTCATGTTCCTGCTTATCTATAGAATTTTTTCTCTATACCACTTTGTTGTATGCCCATCATTATTGCACTTATAATACTTAATTTTGTTATTCCTTAAAGGTGCAAATATCTTGGGGTTTCTCCTGGTGAAGCCATATTCATTCTTGTCATGAACCCTGCAATTTACTGCCTTGTGACCAAACTGATTACAAGAGTAGTAATACCCTTGAAAGAGCTACTTGTTTTCAAAGTTTCCATGTTCTTATATTTCATGTGTCCTACACTGTCTAGCCTTGTGCCCAAATCTATGACATGAGAAGCAACGTCCATTGAAGAAACCTTGCCTTGACCCCATTGGTCTTTTAGTCTCTTCTACCCTGTGTTGTTTCCTATTCCATCTGTTCCTTATTTGTGCATTTTTACTTTCCTTGTTGAAATTTATATTGTCCAACTTATCCTTAGAAGTCTCACTCTCTCTTAAACTCTCTTCTTCTAAAGCATCTTCTTCTTTGGAGCTTGAGATTGACTCCTCTCCTTGTTCTTTATATTTTTTCAAAGCCAAGTCATATCTTGTTTGATGAAGATATTTTTACCTTGATAATATTATCCAGTTTCTTTGAGCTTCTCCTAAACCTGTGTAGATTGCCTTTAGACTCTTTTAATTCCTTCCTTAATGAAGTTACTTCATGCTCTAACCTTTCACATTCTAAAACCTTGGCTTCTAACTTCTCTTTAAATCTTCTTGTCTTAGCTATTGAGTTGGTTATATCCTCTATAAGCTTTCCTTTCTCTTCATCACATTCTTGAAATTGAAGCTTGAGTTTTGAGTTCTACTTTTTTATGTTCCTTAATGCATCATGGGTAAAAATAAGCTCACCCTCAAGATCAACTTCTCCTTCCTCTTATTTTTTTTATTCTTCTTCTATTCTTTTGTTTTCAAAAACATCTTTATTCTTTTCTGATTTATTTCCACTAGAAGCACTTCCTTCTTCTTCTATTTTCATAAGAAGAATTTTTTCTTTTGGACCTTCACTAGCATCTTCATATTCATCATCAATGAAACTGAATCCATTCCTTATACAACTATATTAAAGATGGCAAAAGTTACCACATCTAAAATACTTGAGAATTATTGGTATCCTTTTTCTAACCACTTCTTTTTCTTCTGCTAGAAATAGAATTTTATCTTCATCATTATTTGAGGAACTTCCATAACTATCACTTGAAATATTACTTACCTTTTCTACATAAAAACTCTTCTTATGCCTTTGGAAAAACTTCTTTCCTTGATTGCCTTGTCCATCCCTATTTTTCTTTTGGTACCTGTGTTTTCCTGTTTTCGTATTCTTATGATCCTGTTTTTCTTCATCATTGCTATTTCCAGACTCTGGAAAATCAAATGCATAGTGACCATATTTTCCACAATTGAAAATTTTAACTAATTTTGTACCTTTATATTTTCTTCAGTCTTTATTCCTTCTGCCATAATTTGCTTCTTCATCACTGGATGACTCATTGCTTGAATCTGACTTCTTACCCTTTATCTTATTAGTAGCTTTGAAGGCTACTTCTTTCTGTGGAATAGGTTCCTATTTTATTTTCATCTCAAAAGTTGTCATAATTTCATTTAATTCATCCCTTGTCAAAAGTTAAATTTCTTTTGACTCTTCTATAGCTGAAATATTTTCACTATAACTTTTTGGGAGTGACCTTAAAATCTTATCACAAACATTTGTTTCTTTAAATTTAAGCCCAAGTTCTTGCATGGAGTTAACAACCTAATCCACACGAAGTAGATATGCAGCAATATTTTCCTCATCCTTCATATTTAGGTCTTAAAATATTCTCTTGTAACTTTACAACTTTACCCTTTTGACCTTTTTGTCTCCCTCATATATACCTTTCAACTTATCCCAAATTTATTTTGTTGATTTGCAATGTATAACCTTTATAAACTCAGTTTCACACAAACCCTTTAAAATTCCATTCATTTCCTTTGAATTATTTATATGTAGTAGCTTACCATATTTATCTGTAGGTGGAGTAGCTGGTGGTATGTATCCATTCTCAACTGCTTCCCATATTTCATTTCTAAGTGCCATTAGATGAATCTTCATTCTCATACTCAAAAGTGCATAATTGTTTCCATCGAACAATGGTACTAAATTCCTTGAAGATATATTCTAAGAATCCATCTATGTTCTTGTGAGCTTTTGCTTTAAGCTTTAAACTCTTTCGAAGGAACCCGCTCTGATACCACTTGAAGAACACAAGATTATACTGAGAGGGAGGTGAACAGTATAAGACCACTTTTTGCTTTTCTTTCCCAAACAATATTATGCAATATATCAATATCAATATCAATATCAGTAATTAAAGCAATGCACAAATCACCACACACAATAGAGACACCAATTTAATGTGGTTCACCCAATGTGGGCTACTCCACGGAGAAAATATTTCACTAAAATTTTCTCAACAAATATCGTGGGAATCCTTCTCTTTTATAATGTTTATGGACCTTTATCCAAAGGAGACACCAATCCCCTAATCTAGTTTGTGGGCACCAACCCACAGGAGACACCAATATCCTTTGTTGGTTTGTGGATCTCTATCCATAGGAGAACTCCTCCTCTACTCTGGTTGGTGATCCTCTATAAGACTATTGCCTCCACTACACTGGATTGTGGATCTCTCTCCACTAAAGACTCATGCCCTCACTTAGAAGACCTTTATCCTCACTACCCTGGCTAACGGATCGCTATCCACTGGATACTAATGTCCTCTGCTCTATCACCGCTAAATCTTGATCTCAAATCTGCACTAAACACAGTCCTTCGATCTAGCACAAATCTACTCAATCTCTATCAAAAATTTGCACTAAACATAGTCCTTCGATCTAGCACAAATATGCTCAATATATATATCAAATTTGCACTAAACATAGGCCTTTGGTCTAACACAAATATGCTCAATATCTATCTCAAATCTGCAATAAACATAGTCCTTTGATCTAGCATAAATCTTCTCAATCTCTATCTCAAATCTGCACTAAACACAGTCCTTCGATCTAGCACAAATCTGCTCAATTTGTCTCTGGTCTGGAACAAACATGTCCTCAAATATATACTAAAATCTATCCTCAAATATGTCCTCAAGCCTTAACACAAAGCTTGATCTAATCACAAATCAACTCTGCTATATTTTTCCCAAACCTTAACTTAAGGTTTGAATAAATAAATCAATCAACTCTGCTCATAAGTCTTCTTAAAGACTTGCCTCAAATATGTCCATAAGTCCTCTCTAGAACTTGCTCAAACTGCTCTCAAGTCTTCACCAAGACTTACCTCAAATATGCATTGTAAGCTTCCATAAAAGCTCACACTAATCTATCCACAAGTCTTCACCAATACTTACCTCAAATATGCTCAACAAGTTCTCACTCTATCACAGAAAACCTCTTCAATCACACAAACAAGTTTCACATAGAATCTTGTTTAATCTCACATAAACATATAGAGAATGGTTAGAGACTCAATATATTTCACACTCACAACAATAATTAATCACTTTCAAACTCTCCTTCAAATTAATTTAAAATAAAGAACAAATTGTTTCACAGAACTTGACCTATCAATACAACACTCTCAATCAACAATGCTCATACAATTCCACTCAACCATTCACTCAATGAAACAAATATTGCTTACAAACCCTAACCAAGTGTTTCACAATACTTCCAACAACTCTCACTATGGAACTCAACCTTGACTCAAGATGATTCTAAATTCACATAATAATGATACTCATGATCTTTCACAAACCCTAGTCAAGCACATAAAAACTTACTCAAATATTTCCAACAATGCTTATAAAACAATCTCACGTAACAATGATACTCATGATCTTGCACAAATCGTAATTCAAGATAATTCTCAATTTCACACTCAATTGTCCTCACAAACATTCACCAATTATGCATGTGAAAACTCACTCAATCATTTCCAACAATGCTTATCAAACAAAACCTTTTCACTTCAACTTGCACTATTCAACAATCAATAATATTTCACTCAATCATTTTCAACAATGCTTATAAAAAAAAACCTTTTCACTTCAACTTGCACTTCACAACATTCAATAATATTTCACTCAGTAATTTCCAACAATGCTTATCAAACAAAATATTTTCACTCCAACTTGCACTTCACAACATTCAACAATATTTCACTCACAAGGATGATATACCCATACCTTTTATTTTGAAGAAGTTTTGACTTCAAGACCTGTCTCAATCACAATCAACCTTTTTGACAATATCAATGGTTAGATGTAAAAAATATATCCTCAATAATTCCTTCAAAATCACCATGCCAAAGTATTAAATCTCAACTATACCTTATTTCTCCTTTCAAAAACATTTCACAATATGACTTTATTTCAACATATTAACATATAACATTTTTTGCATACCTTATTACTCCTTTTATAAACTTTAACCACCAAAAATTAAAATAAAATATTTCAAATTTATTTCCCCTTTTATCTCCCTCAAAATCTCATAAACCCTTTTTAATTTTTCCCACTATGCAATTTCCAACTTAATAAAAATTTGGGAAAATTAAAATATAATCTATTAATTTCCACACCACATGATTTTTGGATTCACCACAACCTTAGCAAAAATATGAGCGCATACCTTTGTTAATAACACCAAAAGAGCCTTGACGGGTTTCGAACATCGATCCCTTCTCTCAAAACACCTCTGCACAACGTGCACCCACCAACTAGGCTATGTGTCCTCACGTAAAAGGAAAGGCGCACGCATTCCTTTTATTCCTTGATCGACGATGCAAATCAAACAAGCTTCTGCCTTGCAAAATAGTGATCGCATGGATCGAACCCGTGACCTGACGCCTGCGAGCATCTTAGTGCAACCCCTGTCTGCCAACTGCACTACTCAGCACTTAGCACAATCGTTGGTGCTCCCACTTGATTTTATGTCTTCGTCTACCCTCCTAAGTCTTAAGCACATGCGAACCTTTCTTTTACACACACACAACGCACGATTTACTTGGGCAATTAATCATTCGCATGGATGAAAGTTTAAATTAAAACTTACCTCCTTTTATATGTAATGTGCCATATATCCAAAATGTCGGTGATCCTTGAAATTCAAATTTAAATTTGTCTTTGGCGCCTTAATTAATTTAAATTTAAATTTTAACCTTAGGGTTAAAATATTTAAATTTAAATAATTTAAACCTTAGATTTTAAAATCTGTCACATGGGTCTTTTGGAAGAATTAGAAGTTTATAATTCCTTAGCTTTCGTTTTTCTTCAAACCAAATTGTAACCCAAAATATTATAATATTATTAATTCCATTGAACCTGCTTCTTTGCCTTGTTGGAAAAACCACTGGAGAACATTAATAACATCGAAACTTGGACAACAGCCTTTTGTCATAAATGCATGGATGACAAAAAACTTGGTCATGATCTTCTTGACATCAATGACAACATATCTTGCTCATATTTCCAACAGGAACAAATAGGTTCTTGTTGTAAAGTAGAATCTTGTTTAGGTGAATTGGGAATGGACTCTAAGACATAACTAGAAGACTTCATGAAAGCTTCTACTCTTGCCATGTCTATATAGGTAATGTGGTTGTCAATGGTAGGGGAGGTTGACTCCTCTTGGGACATGGCCATATGATAGGTTGTAGATGGTAAGTAATGTGAGAGACCTACAGATAAATCTACATGTGTCACATTCATGAAATCTACCACATAAATGGTGGGGAAGGTGGATGAAGGTTCCATTAAGTTATCTTGACTTATAGCTTTCTTTTGGTTTCTATTTAATACCATAAGGAAATAAATCAAGATACAGATTAAACTATCAAATGTAACACAAAACTAAAATCTTTAAGGAGCAAAAAAGGAAATAAACAACCAATGCTAAGTTTCAACCAGTGTGGCTTACCTTGTTCATTGATTATCTCCTTTTTAATGTGTATTCATTTTAGGTGTCAGCCTTGTGTGTTTTGATGTTCTAATATTACTTAATGAAACAAAGGTAAAAACTATGGTGAATATAGGGCAACGATATTCTTGCTTGTGATGAAATCCAATAAGTTTAATTGAGGGTATCCTATGGTTTCTATAGCATTGATTTGTGGATGGATATGAATGCCACCGTCACTGAATCTCAAGCAGTGGTTGGTGATGAAATCCAAACATTTTTGAGTGAAATGTGTTGTGTGTGAATTCTTTTTAAAGTTTCTATTTATTAATGTGTACAAACAATTTTAGCAACAACTAATTTCATAAATCTAAATTAGAATCCAAAAAGAGAATGTCAATTTCTCCAAAGGGTGTGAAGTACACCGCTTAAGACCACCTATCAAATACAATCGAAGGGTTTGTCCACCCCTCTACCTGGAATCACCCAGTGGCAGGAATACTTTTGGCACCCTAATGATTTTCCTACTTAGATAAACAAAAGAAGGTGCTTCTAACCCTAAAATACAATACTATGTTATGTAATTTCTCAATTCAGATGCAAGCAAAATGTAGCATTTTGTATTTGTGAATACATTAAAAATAGAAATCCTAATTAGAATGTGTGAATGGATGTAATCCTAAAATACTAATTGGAATGAGTTATTTTCCATATTACTTAATGATTTTTAATTTTATGCTTAGAATCTAAAAAATACAGCAAAGAACCCAAAATACATAAAAATAGAAACTTGGATTTTAGATAGTAGACTTACTGGATGGTCTAGGTATTTGTTTCAGATCACTGTAAAATGAAGCTGGGTGTTCCTAAAATATACTTGGGCATTTCTGGATGATATCCAAGTGCCACTGGGTGTTTCACGCTCTTTTTGCAACTTCTGTGAACTTTTAAAAACCCTAGGTCCAGCAAAAGACGTGTGATTCACACTTTTGAAAGTTTGCAAAATAGGAGAACAAACAACAAGTTAGAATGGCAAGATAGATCAAAACATGAAACCCTTAGGCGGTCCCTCCATAATCATCATTTTTAGAGACAAAAACATTACACCAAGCAATGCTAAATAAATAGAATTCAAATAAACCAGATATTTCACAACAAATGAGATTTATATTAAACAAGGGGAGCCTAAAAACTTTGTTGTTACAATAGTGGATTTAAGAATCCCTTGTGATACAATTTTTACATAGATTGCTAGGGTTCTTTGAAACCCTAGCTACAACAAATGGTGGTGTCTTCAGTTGTGTTTAGCTTCCAACAGGTGTGAGTGGGCTTCTATCTATTCGATGTCGTACCACTCCAGCTTAAAAAACTGTCCAATGTTGATGAATCTCCAAATCTGCATACAGAAGATAAAAGAAGAGGGTTAGTAATAATTTAGAGGGCTCCACTATGTGAGACCCTTAGAAATTAAAAAAATCCTAACTATCATGTAACACTACTGCAAGCAAATAAGGAAATATTAAAATTAGTAAACCAAAAGAATGATTTACCTTGCTCCTTGTTGGTTTTCTTTTGATAATTGGATTTATTGCAGGTCAATGGTGAAGGCGTGCCCTAAAATCACTCAAGGGCTAGGGGGTTTTTAGAATGGCTTATGTAAAATTCTTGTGGGTACCTAGAAGTTGTAGGAAACACCTGTGGGCACTTGGGCCTGGTAGGTATGCACCCAGAGGCGCTCGACGTCGACAGAAAACACTTGGAGGTGCTTAGTGGATGAGAGAGAATTTTGCAAAGGTAGATCTTGTGAAGATGAGGCATGCAATGACGATGATGACGAGTGAGGGAACAAGGAATATGGTGGATGGAGTGAGGTTAGGGCACAAAGGCTGGGTTGGAAACTTAGGGAATCCAACAACTTAGGGATTTAGAAAATTCAAAACTTAGGGAAAGACTCAAGGGTTGAGCCACCAAAATGGGTCCTATTTACAATTTAACGTAGGGCATGCTAGGGTTTCAATGACACTAATCGGGTGGCTAAAATTAAAGCACATCTAAGCATAGATATTAAATTTAGGGTGTGGCATGGATTGATGTGGATGGACAGACAAGATTAAATGAAATGGGATGGTTGAGATTGATTTATTTATATAAATATTTATTTATATAAATATTTATTTATTAAATATATATAAAATATTATTATTTAAATATATATAATAAATATATATATAATAAGCAAAAATTGCAGGAAAGCTAGGATGGAGGGAAAATGACTGTGTTTTGGTGGTGGAAATGGTGGGAAAGCATGGATGCAAAGGCAAATCTGGTGAAGACGAGCGCCTCTAGGTGCCTTCCTACCAGGTCCAAGTGCCCATGAGTGTTTCCTGTAGCTACTAGGCACCCATGGGCATTTTATGTAAGCCCTTCTAAAAAAACCCCTAGCCTTCGAGCGATGATAGGGCACACCTTTGTCATCGACCTGCAATAGATCTAGCTATCGAAAGACAACCAGCAAGGATCAAGGTAAATTATTATTTTATTTTGTTAATTTCAATATTTCCTTATTTGCTTGCAGTAGTGTTACATGATAGTTAGGGTTTTATTAATGTCTTAGGGTCTCACACAGTGGAGCCCTCTCAGTTATTACTAACTCTCTTCTTTCATCTTCTATGTGCAGATTTGGAGATTCATCAGCATTGGACAGATGTTTAAGTTGGAGAGGTCCGACATTGGATACGCAAAATTCCACTCACACCTGTTGGGAGCAAAACACAACTAAAGACACCACCATTTGTTGTAACTAGGATTTTGGAGAACCCTAGAAATCTATGTAAAAATTGTATCACAAGGGATTCTTAAATCCACTATTGTAACAATAGAGTTTTTAGGCTCCCCCTGTTTAATATAAATCTCATTTTTTGTGCAATATCTAGTTTATTTGAATTCTATTTATTTATTATTTCTTTGGTAATGTTCGTGTTGGCCAACATTGTGGCCCCAAAAAGTATTGAGTGTAGTTAGGGGTCCAACTCCTTGTCCACGTACATGGACAAATAAGGTATGCCCCCACTCTCCACCTTCACCCCCTGCCATGCATCCCCAAACATCCTCATCATCTCTATCTTTCGGTTGAGCCCAACCTCAACCCAAATTCCCTCCATCGATACCTTGAGGATGTGATATACATACTCCAATGTAACTATCACATTTCCTATGGGGAGCTAAAAGGTCCCCCTATCCGCATCCCACTATTATCGCCATTTGTAGAGACAAAAACATGACACCAAGCAATGATAAACAAATATAAGTCAAATAAACCAGATATTGCACAACAAATGAGATTTATATTAAACGGGAGGAGCCTAAAAACTCCATTGTTACAATAGTGGAATTAAAAATCCCTTGTGATACAGTTTTTACATAGATTTCTAGGGTTCTCCAAAACCCTAGATACATCAAATGGTGGTGTCTTCATTTATGTTCTACTTCCAATAGGTGTGAGTGGGCTTCTACGTATCTGATGCTGGACCACTTCAGCTTAAATAATTTTCCAATGCTTATGAATATCCAAATCTGTACACAAAAGATGAAATAATATGGTTAGTAATAACTGAGAGGGCTCCACTACGTGAGACCCTCAAAAATTGATAAAACCCTAACTATTATGTAACACTATTGCAAGAAAATAAATAAATATTGAAATTAACAAAACAAAAGAATGATTTACCTTGCTCCTTGTTGGTTGTCTTTCGATAGCTGGATCTATTTCAGGTCAATGGTGAAGGTGTGTCCTAGTGTCACTCGAAGGCTAGGGGGTTTTTAGAAGGGCTTACGTAAAATGCCCGTGGGTGTCTGGAAGCTACAAGAAACAACCATGGGTGCTTAGGACTAGTAGGAAGGTACATAGAGGTGCTCGACGTTGATAAAAAATACCCGAAGGTGCTTAGAGGATGAGGGAGGATTTTGTAGAGGTATATTTAGTAAAGATGAGGGATGCGATGGCAGAGATGACGAGTGAGGGAACAGGGAATATGGTGGATGGAGTGAGGTTAGGGCAGAAAGTCTGGGTTGGAAACTTAGTAAATCCAACAACTTAGGGATTTAGGAACTCAGGATATCAAAAAATTTGAAAACTCAGGAAAAGACTCAGGGGTTGAGACATCAAAATGACTCCTATTTATAATATAACCTAGGGCATGCTAGGGTTTCAATGACACTAATCATGTGGCTGATATTAAAGTACATCTAAGGGTATATATTAAATTTAGGGTGTGGCATGGATTTATGTGGATGGATGAACAAGATTAAATGTAATTGGATGGCTAGGATTGATTTATTTATATAAATATATATTTATTAAATATATATAATAGATATAGATTGGAGGTGAGATCAAACAGGGGAGGGGAGGGTCCTGCTCCCCTTCCCTTGGTTCTTACCCAGTTCCTGGCTCATCTCGGGTCATCCCGCTCTGGGAATGCTTTGTAGTAGATGATCTCCTTGGGGGAGATCCTTCTCTACTTTTGGCTCCTTTCTCAATAGTTTTAGGGTTTCCCTACTTGAGCTCGGGGTTTGGTGCATCCCAGGGGTCTCCTAGGGTTCCCTGCATGCTTCAGGGATCCCTTCCCCAATCTCCCTCAGGATTCTCCCTAGGGTTTTTTGTAGGTTTTTGCTTGGATTTGGTTCCCAGGGATTCCTCGATCGATGGTGGTGGTAGGTTGGGTTTTCGATTGCTTCTTGGTGCATCCTATGAGGTCCTCTATGCTTTGGGGTTGGTCTAGGGGGGCCAGTTTCCTCTTTTACTAGTGACTCCTCTCTAGGATTCCCGTGGTTGTTTTTGGTCCCATCCCTTTGGGTAGGGCCCTTTTCGGTTTCCTATTTGGAGGCTTCTTCTTGCTGGATCTGCTTTTTGGTGGACATCTAGGGCATTGGTTGGCCGTCGGGGTGGGCCTCTTCCTCTGCCTGGGTTGTTCCCAGCCCCAGTCCCAGTTCCCTAAAGCTTTCATGAGCAAGGATGGGGGGCTCTTGGTCCCTTATTTTGGGGTTCCTAGGGTTTATGTTGCATGTTTGGATCTTGGGGGGGCATGATCAGTGCATGCAGACCCTGGTTCCCCCAGGTTAGGCTTCCGAGGATCCCATATTTGTGCTTGTTTACACTCCTCGCTTGGGATCCTCAGGTTGTTCATTTCAGTTCCTGCTTAGGGGCTTCTGGTCCCAGTTCCTAGATCTATTCATGAGCAAGGATGGTGGTTCCTGGGCCTTTCTACTAGAGTGGTGGGGGCTTCCTTCTATATTCTCTAGTCTGGGGGATATCAATGAGTTTGTAGCTATGGTCCCTCCTTCCTCCTTCAGTTTTGGCTTCTAGGATCCTGTCTTTGCACCTATTGCTATTTTCCCTAGATCCTTCCGGCTTCCTCATTTTTCTCCTTATTGTGCATAGGGATATCTTGGCCTGTAGATATCCCCAGTAGTGTTGTTCCTCTTTTCAGTCTCAAGCAGAGGCATCCCATTTTTCTTTGAGGACCTTGATACCATTTCACAGGCTATCTCGATGCTGATCCCTGGCCTGTATCCCAGTGCTACTTGTTGCTTTGCTCGCATGGCTTCTTGTTGCCCCACTATACCCAAGATTGCATCCCATGGCATCCCTGGGTGAGGATCCTCTCCAATTTTCTAAATTTCCCTGCTTCAGGTTTTTGGGCAGGATTTTTGGTTGTAGGCTATCCTTGGCCTTCCTGCTCTCCCTACGCAGGTCTGGGCAGATGTTTTGTTTCCACCCCTAGGAGGATCCTAGACTGCTGTATCCACCCCCGGGTGGATCCCAGACTGTTGTATCCACCCCTGGGAGGATCCTAGTCTGCCAGCAATGGGAGGATGATACCTTGGCGAAGTGGGTCTCACTAATGGTTTCTAGAATCTGGTATTTCTGTTGGATCAAGGGTTGTTTTTGGCCCTTTCCCTTTTAGTTTGTGTTTATTTTCATGTACTTAGGAATTGCTTTAAATCTTGGTGCTACGGCCCTTTTTGTTATAAGGTTTTGGGATCCTCTTAAAAAACCCAATTTGTATATAAAATTCTAGTTACTTATCAAATATATATATATATATATATATATATATATATAATATAATATATAAAATATTATTATTTAAATATATATAATAAATATATGTAAATATATATAAATAATAGGTGAAAATGGCGGGAAAGCTAGGATGGAGGGCAAATGACTATGTTTTGGTGGTGGAAATGGCAGGAAAGCATGGATGGAGGACAAGTGGCTAGATTTTGGTGTCTATAGATGCTCCTTTTTGTATTGCATTGCGTGAAACACAAGGTAGTGCAAAAACACAAGATACCTATTTTGAAGCAGCTTCTCTTGGGATGTGGAACATGAGCTTGAAGATAAAATAATAAAAGAATTTGAGTTTTGTGTAGCTTACCCCCTCAATTGGAAAATGAGTTTGCGGATGAATCTCATGAGCCAATTGAAAAACCTGTGTAAATGTAACATGGACAATATGAATGATGTAAATTATTATACCATTTTTGCCCCAATGGTGGGAAGGGGATTGTTGAAAAATGTAATATGATGCATCTGTTTATGCCCCAATAGATGAATGGATGTGTGAAAATGTGATGCAAGATGTGTCTGTTTATGCCCCGATAGATGAAGGGATGTGTGAAAAATATGTCTACTTTACCACAACATATTAAGGGATGTGTGAAAAATATGTGTCTATTTATGCCCCAACATATGAAGGGTTTTTTTTCCAAATGTAGATGCCATTATCATGTAAGATGTATCCCATTGTGGGAAATTCAAAACCAAATGTGGTTGCCCCAAATTTTGAGGTGATTCGATGTTGTTGAAACACTTTACCTTTCGGCATCATTGATATGCAAAGATGAGTATGCAAAGAAAAAATAGCTATCATCAGAGGGTTTGCTAGTGACTGTCAAATAATTCCTAAGACCGGAACCAATCACCCTAGCTAAAACCAATCACTATGATGACTATAAAGGAAATGTGTAATGATGAAAGTTGATTTTGTCTATGTTTTAAGCCCCACGGACTAGGCCATCAATGATAATGCTTGTGCTAATTGCTCTTGGCAGGGTTTCACTCAAAATGTGAAGTATAAAATATGATTGTGATCTCAAGAAAGGAGATAAGTGATGATGATCATGGACAAGTGTCCTTATGGTAGGCTATTCATCTTACCAAATTGCATGGATGCAAATCGCTGCAATCACCAAGTATATAAAATAACTCACTAGCTACATGGTTCACTTGAATATTGTTTAAACTTGGACAAATATGCAAATGATGATGTGATGATGTATGAATAATGAGAATGATGATAATAATTTTTTTGTGGATATTTGGATCATTTTGGGGTGCTTTTGTAACTTGTGTTATAAATTTGCAAAATATGGTTGCAAACAAGAATTATGCATCCATATTAGCTATAATATTCACAAAACGTAATAAAATAATGAAATGAATTCTTGGATGCAGTTTGAATTGATCAGGTGAAGGTAAGCCACTATTTTATGCTTGTTTTATCTTTTGTCAGTGTTGATGCCAAACACCCACGGGTGCTTGTTTTTTGCAGAAACACTCGTGGGCACTTCAGTGCACCATAAAATGTCCATGGGTATCCCAAGGTGCCTGAAGCAGCTATAAATAGCTTGTTGGATAATATTGATGCTCATTTGTGCATTTGGAAGTTCGAGAAGATGTGTTTTAAGAGTGAGGGGAAGTGCGGAGTGAAGTGATGTATTGAAGTTTGGGAACGAAAGCTATGGCAGTGGAGGTAGCTGGTGCGGGGGCTGGGTTGCAAATGGGGCACGAGTAGCTGAGGTAAGATTATGCTTTTGTATTGTGTAAAGTTTTTGTTGTTATTTGTTTTTTTAACCAATTTTTTGTGTTGTGTTGCAGCTTATGATTTTGGAGACTCAGAACCAATTTTTGTCTTACATTATTGGTATGAGGAAGGTGATTATGGATGGAGAGTGGGAGTTTTTTGAGGAGTTGGGGCTAGCAGAGGTATCCTTATTGGATGTGGTGAGGGACGATGAGGGGTACCTCTCTACCTTGGTGGAGAGATGGGATGCGTACAGGGAGACCTTTCAAATTCCTATAGGTGAGGTAACAGTTACCTTGGAGGATGTATATCACATCCTCAAGGCATCGATGGAGGGGATCCGGTTTGAGTTCGAGCTCAACCGAAATATAAATATGATGAGGATGTTTGGGGATGCATGGCAGGGAGTGAAGGTGGAGAGTGGGGGCATACCTTATTTTTCCATGTATGTGGACAAGGAGTTGGACCTCCTCCATGCTTTGGTGATGTTCATGTTGGCCAACATTGTGGCATAGAAAAATATTGGGTGTAGGTTCCCTTGGAACTTGATAGGGGTAGTGAGTAATATTCTCATTAGGAGATAGGTGTACGCATGGTATCACACCTTACTGGTGTAGGTATACAAAAATTTATATGAGGTGGCTAGGCAGGGGCAGAAGGGATTGGGGTATAGCTTATTTTCTCAATGTTGGGGATGGGAGCATTTTAGGGTTGCTCAACCAAAGGGCTTGCCTATGGGATATTTTGATTGGGAGTAGCCCTACACTAGGTGATGGGCTTTGGTTGAGGAGGTATAGTTGATTCAATCAATGAGGATGAGTTAATGGTATAGGTAATTGTGGGCTATATTGACATCCCCCCAAGTGATATGGAGGCCATGATAAGGTTGAAAATGGATCGAGGATGGAGACCACCTATGGTGAGTATGGTAGACTCAATGGCTAGTTGGGAGGCATAGGAGTGAGGTGGAGTACTTCCAATTCTCATGAGTGCTTCGTTAGTTTAGGTTGAGTTAGGATGCCCCTGATGAGTCGATGCAATATAGGAGACATCGATATGAGACCGGGCTACCTTGCATGGATCCATAGAGGGTGGTCTTGGAAGATGATGAGGAGATAGGTCTCTCAGATGTGGAGGATGTAGGGATGATCGTAGAGTATGATGTATGGTTCGTGGCTCAGCCACTTTGGGCACCACCTTAAGGAGAAGTTTATGGGGATAGAGCTAGAGAGGCAAGGAATGAGGGTGCTCAAGAGACCCAGGATGAGGGGACCCAAGAGGCCCCCAAGCAACATTGATGCCTTTGATATGATAGTCAAAGGTATAAGGCTAAGGTTATAGCACAATAGGCTCCCAAGATTTGGGAAGATGGAGGAGATGGGGAGGATATAGAGGAGGTTCGAAATGTACCTCTAGGTCAAAGCGAGGAGGATTGGGCATAGCTAGAGCAATAGGTGTCATAATGGGATGCAAGATCATGAGGCTCCGGGTAGAGCTAGCAAAGAGAGCATCAACATAATATTGACATAGCACACTTTTGATCTCAACATAAATATATCGAGGCATTGGAGGATAGGTTGATGGAGCATCATATTCCACTTCTTGATCCTCCAATATCATTTGTGTCTGAGGGTACAAGTCGTAGTGAGTCTAGGCATATCTCTAGGTCTAGGGCTCCTTCTAGGTCATAAGGGTCCTCTTGGAGGGTATAGCTAGTGCTTAGATGCACTTTTGTATATGATCCTTGGTGCTCCATTATATGTAGCCTTTTGACATTCATTTAGATATATATATATATATACATGACTTTTACCCTTTTGTGTTATATTTTTGTGTGAATGCTTTGTGTAATGTATGTTTATGTTTATGATTAATGCATATGATATGTTATGGATTATTAATGCAATATGGCATGTGCTAATGATCATTTATAGCTTAGATATTTTCTTGGCTATTTTGTTAGCATTATTGTTTAATCATGGGCACCAAACTTGGTGGCGAATGGGATGAATGACTTATGAACTGACATGGATGTTGAAATGGAATAAGATGGATGTTGATATGGAAGAAGATATGGATGTTGATATGGAATAATACATGGATGTTGATATGGAAAATTGCCTGTTTTGCAGAGACTCAAACATCCTAGTGGCATTAAACAAATCTACTAAAACTGTCTAATCCTTAAAGGACCAAATGTGTGTGCAGTGAATTCATTTACCATATCAAGAGCATGGTAATTACCCAAGACAATCAAGAACCAGTGTGTGAGAAAGTGAGTTCATTAACTCATCTTGAGTAAATTGGGTAAACTTGTTATGGATGAAACCAAGAAGCTAGATTTTCCTTATGAGTGGACAAAGGTCTCTTTTAAAATAGACATGTCACCATGCATGAGTGTACTCCACTGCCAGTTAAGCGTCTATAGCTTCGGTGGATGCTAACTCCATAGTCCATCACAGTATGATTTTTATGGAAATGTGATTTATGCAAATGACAGTATGACTTGGTGGAATTGTGTGACGGTGCCCCTGATTAAGGCAACATAATTTTAATGGACCAATTAAGACCCTAAATTTAATGAATTATCCCTATATAAAATGTGAAAATGTGGATGTGAATGCAATTTTTGTGAAATGTGGATGTGAATGCAATGTATGACATGCAATTTTGTGAAATATAAAATGCAATATGAAATGTGGGTGAATGCATTATTTTTGGAATGTGAATGCAAGTGGACTGCAATGTTATGAATGAAGTGTATGCAAATATTTTTGTGTATTAGCCATGTATATATATATACATATATAACAATCAAATCATGCATAGAATGCTCTCAAGTGTATAACATTAAGTGGTTCAAGTTCTTCTTCTCCTTCTAGACTGGCAAGTCTATAAGTACCATTACCCACTCTTTATGTAACAATGAATGGACCTAACCAATTAGCCGTGAACTTATCACGAATATGCGATAATGTATTAGTGTTTTGTTGGTTCTCTTTAAGGACAATATCTCCTACTTTCAATTCACGTAGATGGAATTCGGCATTGTAAGCACGTTTGAGGCGGTCCTGATAAACTCGTAAATACTCTAAAGCATTGACTCACCTTTCATAAAGCAGTGTGAGTTGCTCAAGATGTGCTTGTCTAGTAGTGTCATCATCTATAAATTATTGCAAATAAATTTGCAAGGAAGGGATCTCGAGCTCAAGAGGCATGATTGCTTTGGCTCCATAGACCAATGAAAATGGTGTTGCCCCTATAGGCATGTGGATGCTTGTTTGATAAGCCCATAATGCCAAGGAAATTTGTGTGTCCCAATCTCTATGATTTTATTTGACAAGTTTCTTGAGAATGGCAACTAATGTCTTATTAGAAGCTTTAGCTTTTTCATTTGTTTATGGGTAATAGGGGGTCGATAAACTATGTTGAATATTATATTTCTCACAAAGTTATTGAACATCCTTATTCTTGAAAGACTTACCATTGTCTAAAATGATCTTTAAGATAATACCAAAATAAAAAATGATATGATGGAGTATGAACTTCGCAATTCGAGGTCCTATCATACTAGTTAGAGGAATTGCCTCAACCCACTTTGTGAAGTATTTAGCAGCTGTGATGATGAATGTATGTTGTCCCGAGGAAGGAGGTGAAATTTTCCAAATTAGATCTAGGTCCCATTGTGAAAAGGGCCAAAGGCTTTGAATGGGTTGTAAGGCTTGTGATGGTACATGAGTTAAATTAGCATGTTCTTGACACTTCTTGTAATGTTTAACATATGTGCAACAATCACGTTCCATTGTGGGCCAATAATAACCCATGCATAAAATATGCTTTGCAATGGCCATTCCACTAAAATGACCACCACAAGTACCATCATGGGCTTCATATATGGCTCTTTGAGCCTAACTAGCCTCGAGACAATGAAGTACTCCATCATAACTACGTGTATACAACACGTCCCCCAAAATAATGAAACTACCTTTTTCTTAAAAGTGTGCTTGGCAGTTCGAGACATGTTAGATGGGGGTGTTCCAAACTTGAGAAAGGCTACTATTTGGCTCGACCAAGGCTTATATGAATCTGACTAGATAAAGCAAACATCATTTTCATCCTTTGACTCAGCATAAGAAATTGCATATTTACAGATCATTTAAATGATAAGGGGTTGTACCTCTCCAATTCAATATTTTAGAATCAATGATCCAAGGGAGGCCATCGCATATCCAAATATATTAGCTGAATGTGGTAATCTATTGATTTCATACCAATCAAACTTAGAGAGCAACTTCATTGCTACCTTATGGTAAAGCTTAATGGTAGGTTCTTTAAATTGGTATTCTGGTTCTTTAAATTGGTATTCCTCATTTATTTGCTTGACGACAAGTTGAGAATCACAAAATATCCTAATACGCTTAATGTTCATAGCTATAGCTAATTGAATATCTAAGATTAAGGCTTCAAAATTTGTAGTATTGTTTGTGCATTGGAAGTCTAGTTTGAATGACAAGGGGATAGGTACCCTTATGGTGTGTGAAATACTACTCCAACACCTTGACCTTTCATGCACTTAGAACCATCAAAGAATAGTGTGATATCAATGTCTTCCTTCAAAATGACATCTTCTTCTTGTTCGGTGATAGCAAATACCGAATCATCTGGGATCTCAATAATCAAAGGATGATCACTAGGTAGTGGAGCTTCTGCAAGTTGATCAGTTATTACCTGACCTTTAATGGATTTTTGACTAATGAATGCCAAATCAAATTTAGTGAGGAGCATTATCCATTTAGTGGTGTGGGTGTTGTTTTAAGTGTAGGAGATTATATAATGCAGAGGAATTTCTCTAGCTATGACATAATTTGTGTGGCTAAGCATGTAATGTCAAAGTTTCTTAGTGGTAAAAACCACTGCTAAGCATAGTTTTTCTACATAATCGTATCGGGTTTCATAACTTACCAATGCTTGAGTAGTGTAGTAGATAGCTTGCTCTCGATTTTGTTCATTATTTTGTGTAAGCATTGTCCCTAATGCAAAGTCTGTTTCTAAGACATAAATATGGAATGGGACCCCCAGACGAGGAGGAGCTAAGACTAGTAGAGAAGCTAAGTATTTCTTAATGTCATCGAAGGCTTTTTGACATTCATCTATCCAAGAGAATGGCACCCCCTTTTGTAGTAGGTGATTGAATGGCCTACATTTATCAGAAAGTTGCACAATGAAACGATGGATTGATTGGATCTTTCCTTGTAAAATACGCAATTCTTTTAAGTTAGTTGGGAGAGGCATCTCCATGATGACCTTGACCTTGTTAGGGTTCACCTCAATGCCTATTTCAAATACAATGAATCCTATAAGTTTGATTGAGGTGACACCAAATACACATTTCTTGGGATTCAACCTTACATTATTCTCTAGGAGTTGGTCAAAAACTTTCTCCAATACACCCATATGTTCTTGTCAT
This sequence comes from Wollemia nobilis, assembly GCA_028583015.1. NCBI lineage: Eukaryota > Viridiplantae > Streptophyta > Pinopsida > Araucariales > Araucariaceae > Wollemia > Wollemia nobilis. The sequence continues at coordinate 5,536,722 of JAQPPZ010016946.1, read as the reverse complement.
ATTTTGAATTTAGCCAAGAGATCATCCACATAGTCTTAGATAATCTTATGCATATAGTAATGGAAGATGTATGTAATGGCATGTTGATAAGTGGCACCTATATTTTTAACCTAAAAACCTGTCCATAAGTGAAAGCGTTTCATGGTCAACGTAGGTATTGACAATAGTATCGATGTTTGGGAGATAAAAATCATCCTTAGGACACACTTTGTTAAGCATTGCATACACGTATTGCCCTATTAGGCTTGTGAATGGGTACCATGTTTGAAAGCCACTCAAGATAGTCGATTGGAACTTTTAAGTTCACGTCTAAGAGTTTTTGAAGCTCTATTTTTACCATGAGGGCCACAGTAGGATGCATTCTCTTAAGTTTATTTTTGACCAACTTAGCATTAGGTTGTAAGGTGAGATTATCGACAACCAAACTAGGGTCAAAATCATGCATGTCCTTGTATGACCATGCAAATATACCCTTTTTCCTTTTAAGGAGATGTATTAATTACTCTTGTTCATCGGGTGATAAAAATTTTCCAAGCTTGACAATTTGGGTATTATCTTTATCTGAACTAAGGTCCACATCAATAGTATCTTCAATATACATGTGTAAACCTTCCTCAAGCTGATGGGGCATAGGGATCAGATGAATATCATCTAAGATGTCATCAAAATCTTATGGATTATCCTCATCTATTTATGCTTGGAAGTATTTAGGATCTGAAGGTGAAGGTGAAGGCAGAGGAGATGGAGGAATGTAGTTGGTGGAAGCCCTTAACAATTCCTTTGATAAGACAAATTTGGAAAAGGATGGAGGTGAGGAAATCCAGTCCATATCAATAAGGCTTATGTCAATTGGAATTGGCTTGGTTAGATTGTATGGATTATGGAGTGGGGTAAATAAATCAACAATATTCATGTTGACTTATAGGTAAGGTGGACAAGGTTGGATGAAATAGAAATCGATGCTAGGAGCTTGGTTAGCCTGGACAGTAGTGATCAATACAAAAAGCATTTTACTAGATGATATATACATGCAATGCTGAAAAAGAAAACATGTTTTTTTGTTGCTTTTTAATTGATTTTTTATTTTTATTTTTGGTAGTGGTTTAAACCACTATTTTTGTATTATGTACTATGTTACAATTTGGCTTATGAAATTTCTTAATGGAATGGAGGTGGTGGTTCATCAGTATGAAGAGATCTACAAAAACTTATTCCAAAAATAATGCAAAAATAAATAAGTTAGAATAAATGACACCACACAATTGCACATATGACACACGATATTTACCCTGGTTCACCCGATGTGGGCTACTCCAGCAAAAACAAGAGCCACTCCTTGATATTATTATTTTCCTTTCTTTCCCGAAAATGGGATATTACAATAAAATATATAAAGGAAACTCTCACAACCCTAAACCACTATGTGGTATTAGAATACAATGGGCACAATCCTGTGGGCTAAACCACCCACACCCACCAACCACCCACCAACCATGGGAATCCCAGTAATCACTTTGCCAATCACTCCAAAAAATGGGGAAAAAATTTTTTCGACGTTGCCAAAAACCACCTTTGGCCCAATTTGCATCAAAAAACCCTTCTATATCCAAGGATATATCTTCTTTACCTGTACCCTCATAATAGATTGAAAAATCATAAGTACCACGTAGATATCTAAAAACCCTTTTCACAACAGTCCAATGCTCTTTACCATATTTGGACATATATCTGCTAAAAAATCCCACTACATGGGCAATGTCTGGTCTAGTATAGACCATGGCATACATTAAACTACCTACAACATTTGCATAAGGAACATAGGACATTTCTTCTACCTCTTCTTCTATTTTTGAACATTGTTCAACAGATAATTTTTCCCCCAAAGGAATAGGTACCTTCACCTGGTTTGCAATCCTGCATATTGAATCTCTTTAATATTGTCTCAACATATTTTTCTGATCCAGCCATAGCTTTTCGTTAGAATGATCTCTGTTTATTTTCATGCCCAAAATAAAATTTGCAGGGCCAAGATATTTCATATCAAATTGTGATGCTAACTGAGACTTCACTTCCCTAATCATTTTCTTACTATTTCCAATTAGCAACATGTCATCAACATACAAAACTATAATGATAAGTACATTACCAATTTTTTTTGAATATACACAGTGATCAACATTACTACGGATAAAATCAATTCCTAAGACATAAGTATCAAATTTTTGATACCACATTCTAGGTGATTGTTTCAGTCCGTACAGATATTTCTTTAACTTACATACAAGATCCTCCTTTCCTGCAACAGTGAAACCTTTAGGTTGTCTCATATAGATTTCTTCCTCCAAATCTCCATGTAGGAATGTAGTCTTTACATCCATTTGCTCTAATTCAAGATCAAAAGCAACAACAATAGATAACAAAAATCTAATTGAGGTTAGCTTTGCAACAGGAGAAAATACTTCACCATAATCAATTCCCTCTACCTGAGAATAACCTTTAGCCACCAAGTGAGCTTTGTATTTCTCCACTTTACCTTCAACATTCTGCTTCTTCTTGAAAATCCATTTAAAACCTATTGCTTTTCTTCCACCAGGTAATTTCACTAAATCCCATGCTCTGTTCTTTTTTAGGGGCATCATTTCCTCATCAATGGCCTCTTCCCAAAGGTTTTCCTCTTCAGAATTTATAGCTTCTCTAATAGTTCTAGGATATTCATCAGTAACAGATAATACAAAATAAGTAGGAAATGAAGATGGACTGTACCTTTCAGGTTGTCTTCTTTCCCATGTTGATCTCCTTACTACAGGCGTATGAACCTCTTGTTCATCCTCATACAAATCCTCATCCAAATCCTCATCTGTCTGCTCCTCTACCAGATCCTCTTATGTGTGATCTTCTTCCATGAGATCAAATTGGACCTTTTCAGGTTCTTCTTCTGTTACTTCCTTCTTGTGATCACTTTTAGTTTCCCTAAACACCACATCTCTACTGTACACCGTTATTTTAGTTTTTGGATTCCAAAGTTTATATCCTTTAACACCATATTTATAACCAATAAAGATACATTTAACAACCTTATTATCAAGCTTACTTCTTTTCTCCTTTGGAATGTGCATGTATGCATCACGACCAAAAACTCTAAGATGTGAGAGAGAGGGTTTCTTACCAAACCATGCTTCAAATGGAGTTTGATCTGGCAATGCTGATGTAGGAGATCGATTTCACAAGTAGCATGCCACACTCACTGCCTCGGCCCAGAATTCCTGTGTCAAACCTGCACCACTAAGCATACTCCTGGTCTTTTCCATCAAAGATATGTTCAATCTCTCTGCAACTCCATTTTGTTGAGGTGTATATGGAGTAGTCTTCTGTCTTGGAATACCACACTGCTTACAAAAATCCTCAAATTTATTTGAACTATACTCTCCTCCATTATCAGACCTCAACACCTTAAATTTTTTATCAGTTTGATTTTCAACAAGTGCTTTAAATTCTCTAAATTTATCAAACACTTCATCATTACTCTTAAGAAAATAAATCCATGCATATCTTGAAAAATCATCAACAAAAGAAGCATAATACCATGATTTTCCAAGTTATGGTATAGGGACAGGACCAAAAATATCACTATGAATCAGATCTAATATCCCTATTGCTCTAGCAGCACCATATGGGAAACTCACACGATTCTGCTTTCCATAAATGTAGTGTTCATAGAAATCAAAAACCATTGAGCAATCAGGGATACCATGAACCATACCTTTTATGTGCAGGGTATGCAATCCCTTTTCTCCAATATGTCCCATTCTTTGATGCCAGAGTGTTGAGCTTTTATCTGATTCAACCTCAAAAACAGTTGAGCTATTACACTCATTTGTCATAGTTCTTCCCAATAGCTTATACAAAGTTCCAATACGAACTCCTCTTGCTAACACCATTGATCCTCGAACCATTTTGCATGAATATTTGTTGAAACTAACATTTACTGTTGCATCAGCCATTTTGCTTACATAAATTAAATTTCTAACAAGGCCTGGAATATTCATCACACCTAGAAGGGTCTTAACCCTACCATCTTGCAATAGTATTTTCACCTTTCCATGACCAATGATATTAAGTGGTGAATCATCTCCAACAGTACCTCCCCTCCATCATATCTTTCATATTCACTAAACCACCCCCTATGAGGAGTCATATGAAAAGAGGCACCAGTATCGATCAAACAATAATTTTTATCTTATCGTGTGGAGCAGGATGCCAGATATACATCCCCTCATTCATCAGTAGATTTATGTATCTCTGTGGAAGTGGATTCATCAAACCTCTTTCTAGAATCAACATTCTTTGATCTACAGTCCTTCTTCATGTGACCAGGCTTGCCACACTTTCAACACTTTCTCTCAAACTTTCCACGAGACTTGGATCTACCTCTAGACTTAGATCTATCATCGTATCTTGTTTTATCCTTTTCCTTGGCACGCCCTCTCACTATTAGGGCCTCCTTTGAAGTGACCTCCATGGCTTTTCTCCTCATATCCTCTGATATTAGAGATGCCACAATATCTTCAAACTTCAATGTAGATAAATTTGTACCACCAATTGCTACAACTAGGTTATCCCATGAATCTAGTAAAGAGCATAGCAAGGTAATACATTTATCTTTCTCACTTAACTTAATATCAATAGATGTAAGCTGACTTACCACTATATTGAATGAATTTAGATGATCTGCAACTGAATCTCCTTCATTCATCCTGAGATTGTATAGTTTCTTTTGGAGGAACAATTTGTTCACCAGGGACTTAGATTGATACAAAGCCCCTAATTTCTTCTAGAGATCCTTTGCAGTAGCTTCTCCAAAAATGTTGATTAGGACTAATCTCCAAGACAAAGTTGAAACAGACTCCTTGCTTTTCGATTCATCTTTTCCCAATCTTCATCGGATGTTCCTGCAGGTTTCGCTTGTTCAGAAATAACATCCCACTGATCTCTGTCCACGAGCATATCCTCCATCTTCAAATTCCATAGCTCAAAGCTTTTTCCATAAAATTTCTCGGTCTCTATCCTTGAATGATTTCCTATCATTTTCCTTCAAGCCCCTTCTGTGTAAAAACTCACACTCCAAAATAGGTTTTCTCTCCCTCCTAGAAACCCTAGAAACCCTTCAAATGAAATGTAACCCTAGCAATAAAGGCGTCCCCCTATGGCTAAAAACTTGGCTCTGATACCAAATGAAGAGATCTACAAAAATTGATTCCAAAAATAATGCAAAAATAAATAAGTTAGAATAAATGACACCACACAATGCACATATGACACATGAGATTTACCCTGGTTCACCCGATGTGGGCTACTCCAGCAAAAACAAGAGCCACTCCTCCTTGATATTATTATTTTTCTTTCTTGCCCGAAAATGGGACATTACAATAAAATATAAAGGAAAATCTCACAACCCTAAACCACTATGTGGTATTAGAATACAATGGGCACAATATCATGGGCTAAACCACCCACACCCACCAACCACCCACCAACCGTGGGAATCCCGGTAATCGCTCTGCCAATAGCACAAAAATATAACACAAAAGGGTAAAATCCATGTATATATATGTATAAACAAAGTTCAAAAGGCTACATACAATGGAGCACCAAGGCTCATATACAAGAGTGCATCTAAGAACTAGCTATACCCTCTAAGAGTACTCCTATGACCTAGAAGGAGCCCTAGACCTAGATTTATGCCTAGACTCGCTACACCTTGTACCCCTGAATACATATGAGGTTGGAGGATCAGGAAGTGGAATATGATGCTCCATCAACCTATCCTCCAATGCCTCAATATATTTATTCTAAGACTGAAGGTGTGCTATGTCAATATTATACCAATGCTCTCTCTCTGTTAGCTCTACCTAGAGCCTCATGATCCTCGCATCCCACTCCAATACCTACTACTCCAATTATGCCCAATCCTCCTCACTTTGACCTGAAGGTACATATGGAACCTCCTCTATATCCTTCCCATATTCTCCATCTCCTCCAATATTAGGATCCTACTGTGCTGCACCCTTAGCATTACACCTTTGACTATCATATCAAAGGCATTGCTACTACTTGGGGGCCTCTTGGATCCTCTCATATTGGGTCTCTTGAGAACCCTCATCCCTCGCCTCTCTAGCTCTGTCCCTATAAGCTTCTCCTTGAGGTGGTGACCATGGTGGCTGAGCCACAAACCATGCATCATATACTGTAGTCATCCCTGTATTCTCCACATCTGAGAGATCTATCTCCTCATCATCTTCCAAGACCACCCTCCATGACTTCGTGCAAGGTAGCCCAATCTCCTCCCAATGTCTCCTATACTACATCAACTCATAAGGGGCATCCTACCTCAACCCAAATTTTTGGAGCACTCATGAGAAATGGAAGTACTCCACCTCATTCCTCTACCTCCCAACCAGCCATCGAGCCTGTCGTACTCATCGTAGGTGCTCTCCATCCCTGATCCATCTGTAGCCTCACCATGGCCTCCATATCACTTGGACGGATGTCAATCTAGCCCATAGCTCCCTATACCACCAGCTCATCCTCATCGGCTAACTCGGCTATACCTCCTCAATGAAAGCCTATCACCTAGCATAGGGCTACTCCCTACTAAACTCTCACATGAGCCAGCCCTCTGGTCGAGCAAACCTAAAATGCTCTCATCCCCAACATTGTAGTAATAAGTTGCACCCCAATCCCTTTCACCCCCACCTAGCCACCTCATATAACTCCTGATATACTTGTGTGTAAACCTGTCTCTTAGTGAGCATATCACTCACTACCCCTATCAGGTTCCAAGGGAACCTACACTGGTATTGTTCGGGGCCACAATTTTGGCCAACATGAACATTACCAAAGCATGAAGGGATTCCAAATACTTGTCCATGTACATGGACAAATAAGGTATGCCCCCACTCTCCACCTTCATCCCCTGCCATGCATCCCCAAACATCCTCATCATATTTGTCTTTCGGTTGAGCCCAACCTCAACCCAAATTCCCTCCACTCGTACCTTAAGGATGTGTTATACATCCTCCATGGTAACTGTCACCTTGGCCATGGGGAGCTGGAAGGTCCCCCTATCTACATTCCACCTCTCTTCCAAGGTAGAGAGGTACACCTCATCAGCCCTCACCACATCCAATTGGGCTACCTCTGCTAGCCCCACCTCCAAAAATTCCCACTCCTCATTCGTAATTACCTTCCTCATCTCGGGAATGTAAGGTGAAAACCGATTATGAGCCTCCAAAATCCTAAGCTACGGCACAACACAAAACATTGGTTTAAAAAAATAAAAGTAAAAAACAAAAACTTTGTACAATACAAAAGCATAATGTTACCTCAACCACTCGTGTCCCATCCACAGTCTCGATCCCTGCACCAGCTACCTCCACTACCATAGCTTTTGTGCCCAAACTTCAATACCTCACTTCACTCCTCACTCACCCTCACTCCTCAAACGTAGCTTCTCAAACTTCCAAACACACAAATGAGCTTCAATATTGCCTAGCAGGCTATTTATAGTTGCATCAGGTGCCTTGTGATGCCCATGGGTATTTCCTAGCACCCTGAAGCACCTACGATTATTTTTGCAGACAACAAACACCCGTGGGTGTTTGGTATCAACAATGAAAAAAGATAAAACAAACACAAACTAGTGGCTTACCTTCACCAAATCAATTCAAACTCCATCCAAGCATTAATTTCATCATTTTATTACATTTTGTGAAGATTACAGCTAATCTTGACGCATAATTCTTATTTGCGACCATATTTTGCAATTTCATAACACAAGTTATAAAAGCACTCTGAAATGATCTAAATATCCACAAAACAATTATTATCATAATTCTCATTATTCATACATCATCACATCATCATTTTACATCATCATTTACGTATTTACCCAAGTTTAAACAATATTCAAGTGAACCATGTAGTTAGTGAGTTATTCTATATACTTGGCAATTGCAGTGATTTGCATCCATGTAATTTGGTAATATGAATAGCCTACCATAAGGACACTTGTCCATGATCATCATCACTTATCTCCTTGCTTGAGATCATAATCATATTTGATACTTCACATTTTGAGTGAAACCCTACCAAGAGTAATTTGCACAAACGTTGTCATTGATGGCCTAGTTCATGGGGCTTAAAACATAGATAAAATCAAATTTCATCATTACATATTTCCTTGATAGTAATCATAGCGACTGGATTTAGCTAGGGTGATTTGTTTCGATCTTAGAAATTATCTTACAGTCACTAGCAGATCCTCTGAGGGTGACTACTTTTTCTTTGCATACTCATATTTGCATATCAATGATGCTGGAAGGCAAAGTTTTTCAACAACATCGAATCACCCCAAAATTTGGGGCAACCACATTTGGTTTTGACTTTCCCACAATGGGATACATCTTACATGATCATGGCATCTACACTTGAAAAAAATCCCTTCATCTATTGGGGCAAAAAAAAATGCACATTTTTCACACATCCCTTCATATGTTGGGGCAAAAATAGTGCACATTTTTCACACATACCTTTATCTGTTGGGGCATAAACAGACGCATCTTGCATCACATTTTCACACATACCTTCATCTATTGGGGCATAAAAAGATGCATATTGCATCATATTTTCACACATCCCTTCATCTGTTGGGGCATAAACAGACGCATCATATTACATTTTTCAACAATCCCCTTCCCATCGTTGGGGTAAAAATGTTATCACATTTTACATCATTCATATTGTCCACATTACATTTGCACAAATTTTTCAATTGGATCATGAGATTCATTCGCAAACTCATTCAACAATTGAGGGGGTAAGCTACGTAAAACTCAAATTATTTTATTCTTTTGTCTTCAAGCTCATGTTCCACATTCCAAGAGAAGTTTCTTCTGCACCTAGCCAAAATAGGTGTCTCGTGTTTTTGCACTGCCTTGTGTTTCACGCAATGCAGTACAAAAAGGGGTATTTATAAACACCAAAATCTAGCCACTTGTCCTTCATCCATGCTTTCCTGTCATTTCCATGACCAAAACATAGTCATTTACCCTCCATCCTAGCTTTCCCACCATTTTCGCTTATTATTTATATTTATTTATTTAAATAATAATATTTTATATATTATATTTTATATATATTTATATAAATAAATCAATCCCAATCATCCGATTTCATCCATCCGCATAAATCCATGTCGCACCCTAAATTTAATATCTACCCTTAGATGTGCTTTAATATCAACCACACGATTAGTGTTGTTGAAACCATAGCATGCCCTAGGTTAGATTATAAATAGGAGCCATTTTGATGGCTCAATCCCTGAGTTTTCAAATTTTCTAAGATCCCAAGTTCATGAATTCCTAAATCCCTAATTTTTTGGATTCCCTAAGTTTCCAACCCAGCCTTTGTACCCTAATCTCACTCCATCCACTATATTCCCTGTTCCTCGCTCGTCATCATCATTGTCGCATCCCTTGTCTTCACCAGATCTGCCTCTGCATAATCCTCGCTCATCCACTAAGCACCTTCAGGCATTTTTTGTCAACACTGAGTGCCTTTGGATGCCTCCCTACCAGGCCCAAACACCCATGGGTGTTTCCTATAGCTACCAGGTGCTCATGGGTATTTTACGTAAGCCCTTGTAAAACCGTCAGCCTTCGAGCAACACTAGATCACACCTTCACCATCAACCTACAACATATATAGCTATCAAAATAAAACCAACAAGGAGCAAGGTAAATTATTATTTTATTTTGTTAATTTCAATATTTCCTTATTTTCTTACAGTAGTGTTACATGATAGTTAGGGTTTTATTAATATCTAAGAGTCTCACATAGTGGAGCCCTCTCAGTTATTACTAACCCTCTTCTTTCATCTTTTGTGTGCATATTTTGAGATTCATCAATATTGGACATATGTTTAAGCTGGAGTGGTTTGGCATTGGATACGCAGAAGTCCACTCACACTTGTTAGGAGTAGAACACAAGTGAGGACACCATCATTTGTTGTAGCTAGGGTTTCGAAGAACCCTAGCAATCTATGTAAAAATTATATAACAAGGGATTCTTAAATAACAGATTTTTTAGGCTCCCCCCATTTAATATAAATCTCATTTGTTGTGCAATATCTAGTTTATTTGAATTTTTTTTATTTACTTGCTTGGTGTCATGTTTTTGGGGGCAATCAAGCTTGATAATCCTCTCACTCAACAAAACCAAAACCTTGGTATATTTAAAATACCACTTCCTCATCATGAGGAGGTGCAACCAAATGTAGGGGGAACTAACACTAAACTCCTCCTAACCAAGTCAATCACATTCAACAATACCAAGGGTTTGTGGGGGCCATTCATGTGGTCACTAGAGGTCAAAGGAATAATCAACAAAGGTAACCACCTCAGTAAAGTGTTTCACAACCTTCTACATTGCCACCCACCCAAGTTTTCCCTAATCCTTCATCACCTATCCATGTCCCTAGCCAATCGAATCCACCAAATCCACCCATCAATAGTCCACCTCGACCAGTCATCTCATTGAGTAGTCGATTAACTACAAGTTTGAAAATGGCCTCTACTAAATTGTCAATTTATGATCTAATCCAACAATCTCCTCCACATCGTGATGCATTAATGGACATTCTAAAATCCATTGAACTACAGTCACAAGATCCTAATGCCTTCAAAAACTTTGTGGGGAGCATCCAAACATGCATGGAGCCTTCCATCACATTCTATGACTTTGATATTAAGCTAATCTCATCAAAATCCGTAGATCCTCCATTGCATATCATAGCTCTAATTAACAAGAAGCCTTTTAAAAGAGTCCTAATTGATATTGGTTTCTCTATCAACATCATCACCACATCCGCACTTCATCATTTGAACCTTCCTCTATCTCACATCACCAAATCATCATTTAATCTCAAAGCATTTAATGATGCTTTGTGTTCCACGGTTGGTACTATTGTTTTACCCATCAAAGTAAGGGTTAAAATGTTGCACATAATGTTCCAAATATTGGAAGGATTCATGGCGTACAATGTACTCCTTGAAATACTTTGGATGAGGAAAATGAGAAGTGTCCCTTCAATACTACATCAATTTTTAAAATATTTTCATGAGGGATAGGTACATTGCATACCATTAGACATCGAGCCATTTAAGTATTGCAATTTCATCTCAAATCCTTGAGTCCATTCTTCCTTCCACTCACCTTTTCCTTTCACCATCAACCAATTCATCAACCAATAAATCATCCAATACACCCACCATTTCACCAATATCTTCATAAAATGATCTCATTCCTAAAGATCTACCTATCACCAACCCTCATCAAGCTTCCATATCATCATCATCTTCATCAATGACTACATGCACATGTGGTCACAATCAATCCACATCATCAACATCATTACCATTCACTTCATCATCATCATCCATTTTGCAACCCTCCCAGGCCGATCCATCTCCATCACCTAATGTTTCACAAGTCAAATTGACAGATTGTGAGGTGCCCTCATCCCCACCATTCCCCAAGCCACCACCTGACCATAATCATTCCATGTCATCCCAAATCAAGGTCCACCTCACCAATCCTTGTATCGGTGAGTATGTGTTCGATGACATCACCATTACGTCCCTCACCATCCCTAGTTCTAAGGATTTTGGTTGCCCACGTGACTCACATTTAGCAATAGGAGCAGTCTATAACATGGTTTCAGCTCCAAATAGCATAAATTTTGTATATGGGAAAATTGATTCATCATCAAGTCTAGCTCCCATAGAGGAACCCAAAGAGCCAAAACTTGCCAACATTCCAAACATGACGGGATTTCCATCTTGATATTTCCACATAAGGCTATGGCCTAGGATTGCATGAACAAAGAGTGCATCAACCTATTGATGTTCCATATCAAGAGGTGCAAAATCATTCAGGTCTAGGCTATCACCTTACCACCTCTTCTTTTGAACAAGCCTTCCAAAGCCTTAATCTCAATTTAGGATAAGAAGCCCTCCGCCAAGATAATTTTGATGATGAAGAAATCTATGAAAAATTCGAGCTTATGTCGATAATTTCAAATGAATTTTAAGAAGAATCGGAGTCCATCATTCTTCATACTGAACAAGATGAGTTTTATCTCAACATGTTCCCCATCCATGAGCCCATATTTCACTTGCTTCTTCCACAAGAGTGAGTCACCCTTACTGGTGAACCACCACCTCCATTCCTTTAAGCCATTCCATAAGCCAACTTGTAACATATGTACATAATACAAAAACAATGGTTTTCACCATTACCAAAAAAATCAAAAATCAATCAAAAATCAATCAAAAATAAACCAAAAAAATTGTTTTCTTTTTAGCATTGCATGTATATATCATTTAGTAAAATGAGTTTTGTGTTGATCGTTGTTGTCCAAGTTAACGAAGCTCCTAGAATCGATTCCTATTTCATCAAACCTAGTCTACCTTACCCATAAGTCAACATGAATCCTATTTATTTATTTACCTCACTCCGTAATCCATACAATTCGGCTAAGCCAACTCCAATTGACATAAGCCTTATTGATATGGATCGGATTTCCTCACCTCCATCCTTTACCAAATTTGTCATACTTGAGGAATTATTAAGGGCTTCCGCCAACTACATTCCTCCATCCCCTCCACCTTCACCTTCACCTTTACCTTCGAATCCTAAAGTTTTCTAGGTAAAAATAGATGAGGATAAGCCAAAATATTTTTATGAAATCTTAGACGATATTCATCTGACACCTACATCCCATCAGCTTGAGGAAGGTTCCCAGATGTCAAAAAAAGATACAATTGATGTGGACCTTAGTTCAAACAAAGATAATCCATAAATTTTCAAGCTTAGAAAAATTTTATCACCAGACGAACAAGAACAATTAATTGCTCTCCTCAAAAGGAAAAAGGGCATATTTGCATGGTCATACAAGTACATGCCCAATATTGACCCTAGTTTGGTTGTCCACAATCTCACCTTACAGCCTGATGCTAAGTCAATCAAATAAAAACTTATGAGAATGCATCCTACCATGGTCCTCATGGTAAAAATAGAGCTTTAAAAACTCTTAGACATGAACTTCATAGTTCTAATCGACTATCCTAAGTGTGTTTAAAACATGGTACCTATTTGTAAGCCTAATAGGGTGATACATGTATGCACTAATTTTAGATATCTTAAGAAAGTGTATCCTAAGGATGATTTACCTCTCCCAAATATTGATACTATTTTTGATACCTGCATTGGCCATGAAATGCTTTCACTCATGGATGGTTTTTCAGGATACAACCAAATTTGAATAAATCCTGATGACCAACACAAAACAACATTCACTACACCTTGGGGAACCTTTTATTACAAGGTGATGCCCTTTGGCCTAAAAAATGTAGGTGCCACTTATCAATGTGCCATGACATACTTTGTAGAGACAAAAACATGACACCAAGCAATGTTAAATAAATATAATTCAAATAAACTAGATATTGCACAACAAATGAGATTTATATTAATGGGGGGGAGCCTAAAAACTCTATTATTACAATAGCGGATTTAGGAATCCCTTGTGATACAATTTTTACATAGATTTCTAGGGTTCTTAGAACCCTAGCTACAATAAATGGTGGTATCTTTAGTTGTGTTCAAATCCCAACAAGTGTGAGTGGGCTTTTGCATATCCGATGCTAAACCACTCTAGCTTAAACAATTGTCCAATGTTGATGAATCTCCAAATCTACACACAAAATATGAAATATTAGGGTTAATAATAATTGAGAGGGCTCCATTGTATGAGACCCTTAGATATTAATAAAACCCTAACTATCATGTAACACTAATGCAAGCAAATAAGGAAATATTGAAATTAAGAAAACAAAAGAATGATTTACATTGCTCCTTGTTGGTTGTCCTTCGATAGCTGGATATGTTTCAAGTCGATGGTGAAGGTGTGCTCTAGCGTCACTCTAAGGCTAGGGGATTTTTAGAAGGGCTTACGTAAAATTCCTGGGAGCACCTGGCAACTGTAGGAAATGCTCATGGGTGCTTGGGCCTAGTAGGGAGGTTTTAATAGGCACTCGACATTGACAAAAAATACCTGAAGGTACTTAGTGGATGAGGGAGGGTTCTGTAGAGGTAGATCTGGTGAAGACGAGGTATGCAACGACGGTGATGACAAGCGAGGGAATAGGGAATATGGTATATGGAGTGAGGTTAGGGCACAAAGGCTGGATTGGAAACTTAGGGAATCCAACAACTCAGGTATTTAAGAACTCATGAACTCAAGATCTCAGGAAATTCAAAAACTTAGAAAAAGACTCAAGGGTTGAGCCATCAAAATGGCTCCTATTTATAATCTAACCTAGGGCATGCTAGGGTTTCAATGACACTAATTGTGTGGTTGATATTAAAGCACATCTAAGGGTAGATATTAAATTTAGGGTGTGGCATGGATTGATGCGGATGGACGGATAGGATTAAATGAAATTGGATGGCTAGGATTGATTTATTTATATAAATATATATTTATTAAATATATATATAATATAATATATAAAATATTATTATTAAATATATATAATAAATATATATATATATATATATATAATAAGCAAAAATGGTGGGAAAGCTAGGATGGAGGGCAAATGACTATGTTTTGGTGGTATAAATGGCGAGAAAGCATGGATGGAGGACAAGTGGCTATATTTTGGTGTCTACACCAATAATCCATGATGTTATTATTATCAGGATTTGTGAAAAAACTTATGTCTCCCTAGTGATTTTGAAAGTGCTTTTGTGAAATATAGTTTAGTTTTGGATTGATTTTGTAAAGTTTTTGAGAATCCAAAAACAACTTGTAGTTCTCTTTATTACTCCTATTGAAGTATGCATTTTTTGTTAGCTTTTGATGTAATGAGCAATGGGAGATAGCAATCACAAGATGCAGAATAATATAAAATAAAGTAAATCTACGAGATGACTGAAGTATGCTATAAATAGAAATAACATAAATGAATACAATGTAGCTATGGAGGAAATGAACACTCCATTAATGAAGCTATTGAACTACATTGCACCCATCACCAATATATGGTGATCTACACAACATTGTACTACTACCTACGACTATGCTATAAGCAGCTCTATCTATCTATGTCCCTCTTCTCATATCTATCTAACAATGAGGCCTTTCTTATATAGGAAGATAGGTTCCTTGGCCAACACTCTACCTAGATGTGCAAGGGACAACTTGCACATTGACACTTGTGCATTTATTACATTGCATGAAGTAACTAGATAACTTCCCCCTAAAGTAATCTAATGTCCTAAGTATGTACCTTGGAAGATACATTTACATAACCCAAATGATGGAATATACTCTATTTCTAACACCCCCTGTATTACATTATTTGGGTATTGAAGACTTTAGTCTTCAATATGGATCTTCTTCCATTGGATAATGGAATTTGTATTCTCCTTCGTTGCTTATTGTGTTCAGGTTCAGTAGGTAATTTGTGTCTTCATATGATGCAAAGTAAGTTGTAGCTGAAGCTAAAGATTCTTCCTTCAATTGAATTTGCATTGGATTCCTCCTTTATTTGCTTTATCTTCTTCTTCATCTCCAGCTTTACCTTTGATTCTGGTTTTTGTGCTCTCATAGGTGGTTGTGCTGCTACTTGGTTCTTGTAAGGAAGAGTCTTCAATCTATACAGAAGTTTTTGAACAACCACTTAAGGCATCATGATAAGATCTTGAGTTAGTAGAACATGAAGTGTTGATGTTGCATGAGGATTGAAAAATATTTTCTAGATATGATTCATTAAGTTTTGCCTTCTTTTTGAGTAGTTCTATCAATCCTTTTTGTTCTACATTTTTTGCCTTGTAGTGTTTACATGTGAGCAATGCCATGTATAATATGCTCACAAAATCTAACGAAAGTGAAATATCACTTTTTCTATTATCAATTGCTTCATTGATATGGGCTTGAAGATAGCATTCCATAGTATCAAAATTATCTTCTAAGGCTTCACTATGGATTACTTTTGAAGTTAGATCTAACCTCCCTTCCGATTTCTTGAGAAGATTCATGATCCCAAGTTTTATGGCACTGGCTTTTTCTTTTCTAAAGCAATTATTCTTATAGGTATTTTGAGAAGTAGACATCCTTATAGCTCCCTAAATTAGGATATATGATCCCTTATTGAAGTATATAAGCTTGATTTGATAAAACCTTTATTAATCCTTAGGTTTGTAGACTTCCTTATGTCTCCCTAGTAATGAGAGTATGAATACCTAATTTTAGGTTTTTGTAGAAAGCTTATATCTTCCCAACTTGATAATATTTGATGGATATTATTATTATCAAGTTTTGTAGAATGCCTTATGACTCCCTAGAGATTTTTAGAATATGATATAGTGCTTTTGTAAAATATAGTTCAATTTTGGTTGATTTTGTACAATTTTTGTAAAGATCAAAAATCAACTTCTTAACACCTTATTACTCCTATTGAACTAAGCACTTTTCAATTTTGAAGAGGTTTTAATGTTGGATTTCTTTTATCCCTTTTGAGAAGTTTTTGAGACAAGAATATTATAATTTTCCAACCTTAGTAAAAATCTTAATAACCTCTTTTTATATCCCTTGGATTTTATTTAATTGTTTCTAATTTCCAATAACCTAGTTTGGTGTTGTAGCCCTTATAACTCCCAAATTTGGAAAATTAGAACACATTAATATTTGCAAACTTTAAATGGATTAATTCCAAGTAGTATCCCTTATTTCTCCTAGGTTGTGTTTTGCAAATATTAGACAACTTTGATATTTAATTTCCCTAAGTTTTTCTTTCAAATGAAGATTGATTCCTTTCAATAATTCAACCTTATAATATAACCTTATAACTCCCTTTTTTAAGGAAAGCAAATTAGATGGGAAATTGTACCTTTATGAAATCGACGATAGTCTGTCCTTCTTGGGCACTATGAGTAATGGAAGATTCTCCCACTTGCTATTTGCTTCAACACTCACTTTAATGCTTCCTTGACCCATTTGACCAGGAGTAATGTTCTTCATCGTTTTTAATGCTCTGAATTGCTCTTCGAGTTGCTACCAAGTTGTTACCATGTTATTACTGATATGTTGTCATGTTGCTACTGAGATACTACCGAGTCGCTTCTAACTTGCTTATTATTGTTGCTTCTAAATTGCTTCTTGTCGTTGCTGCATCCAAGTCATCTTTAATAGGTGGTCAATGGTGTGACAAGTGTCACAACCATTTTTCAAATGCTCCAAGAGTGCTTCAGGTGTTTGGTGGAGACACCAATCTTGTCTCAATGCTTGTGACAAGTGTCACCTTCACTTGAGATGTTATTCTTCACTCCCTCTTCATGCACTATCCAAGAGATGTTTCTTCTTCCTATGTAATGCTCCTTGTTGTACGTAACTCCTCTACCGCCAAGATGATGTCGTAACATCTCCTTCATGGGTATTTTCTAGGGTTATTTTGGAGAATGACAAGTGGCATCCTATTTCCTTTGCATGCCCTTGTCTTATCAATACCTTCTTGCAAGCCTTTCAACCTATTCTTCCACCTTGTTCTTTGTTGTACTTCATTGGTGTTGAGATGTTTCCAACCAAGCAATGCTTATGGTGGAGCTATGGTGGAGATATGGAGGAGATTTGGTGGAGATATGGTAGCACTTTGATGAAGACTCCGTGATGCTCCACTTATGGTAGGAATGCTCCTTGATTGGACGTATGCTTGCTTTGATTTCCTTTGCTTATACACTACTTGATTTCTCCCTGGCTTTGTACCTTGTCTTTTGCAGGTTCGGCCATCCAAGATACGTAGAAGATGAGCCTAAATGAGTGGCTCTTTTCTATGCTTGGGAGAATGCTAGCATTCGACCACCTTTGGCTGGTTCAACTTGCTTATATTGTGCCTTTGAGGCACTTTCCAATCTGCCCTTTTTTCCTGCGTAGAATGAGTTAGAGAAGTGCAACCCAATGTAACAATATTTGTAAATAAGATGCCTTTTGCACCTTTTCTTGCACTCCTTTTTGTAGGTCTAATATTCTGATTTATATGGCAAAATTTTGAATGTAGTGTAGGGGTTTTGAGGTTGTCTCTTTTCTTAGACACCTTCCCCTTTTTTCTTGGATATTATGATGACAAATCCAATCTTAGATAGAAGTAGATAGAAGCTCTTTATATGATGCAATTTTTTGCACTTTTCTCCTTGCAACTAACCCTGTAATGCTTTGGATTTGAGACTCACCAAGTCTCAATATTTGAAGCTTCTATTTTTAATTTTGGTTAGTCATCTTCTTCTCCAAGTTTTGGAGGATTCTAACCTATTTTGGTGGCTTCACTTGGCCACTATGTGTTGCAGATTTTTATGCACTAATAGTGTCTTTAGACACTTTGACAATTTTTGATTTTGTGCCCTTCTCGAGAACACAAACAATAATCCTTTTGAGAGCAATAGAATAGTGCAAATAAATCTAATAGACTTTATTTTAATGCACTAAAAATTTCACCTTATCACTCCAATCAACTCTCAAATTAATGCACTTAATCAATTTATTGCAACTAATCAAGAATAATCTGTAATGAATCTTCAAGATTTATTCTGTAATTTCACTACAATTAATATTGTAGGACTTAGTCTTCTTTTTCCTTTTCCAAAGTAGATGATAGGTAGTTGATAGAAGTAATTCTAAAATCTAATCAACTCCTAATTAATGTGCAAATGAACCTTAAAAGGAACTTTTCTCTTTTTGCACTTTTGAAGACTGTAATCCAATTTTCTTCTTGCAACTTTAATCCAAATTAAGGTGCTTTAACAAATCTGATAAGTAATCCAATTAATGAATCTACTTGCACCAAAATTTGCTTACCTTTTGAAAAGTTTTTGTAGCTCTTTTTCACTTCTAGAGGATGTAGATCTTGGTGTCTAGGATCACCAAGTTGTTGCTTTGAGTAGGATCTTGTAGCTCTTTGTAGACTATCTTGAATAACTCCTTCTTCACCAAATTATGGTCTCAAACTTTCTTTCACGAGCCTAGGATTTGGTGGCTTGTTCTCCTCTTGTGGTCTCCTCCTTCTACTGTAGATTTGGAGAAGTCTTTGTCTCTAAAGTGGTGCCTTCTTGCTGTGAGAGGTAATCTTCAAATCTCCAAGATTTGGTGAGCTTCTTCTATCTTCAAGTCTTCTTGTCGAATTCTAACTTCAAGTAGGATCTTCTTTTGGGATTTGGCACTCCTTACCAAATTCTTCTTGAGTTTGGCACTCCTTTCCAAATTCTTCTCAGATTTGGCACTCCTTTCCAAATTCTTCTTCTCGAATTTGGCACTCCTTGCCAAATTCTTCTTCTCTTGGGCTTGTTGTTGGATGGCGATAATTGTCCCAAGTCCTTCACTATCAGGGGCTTCTCCTTGGTAGTGGATTTCTCCAATGAGTTCTCCTTTGAGAATTTCTTCAGTAAGGCTCTCCTAGCCTTTTATTGGATGCTCAATGAGACCTTCCCAAGGTCTTTGATCTTACAACTTCTACTGGTCTTCCTTGAGACCTTTTCTTCAACCTTCTGCTCCTGGAAGTGTTGGTGGTGAGATCTTCTTCTAGATATCTGATTCTGCTACTTCTGGATTCAAGCATGACTCTCCTAGTCCTTCTTCTTCTTCTTCCAAGACTAGAAGTTCTTCAATGAGATCTTCTCCTGATCTCCTTCAATTTTTCTTCAGGTGCTGAATTGATTCTAAAGAAGATACTCTTCCTAAATTTCTTGTAGGAAGTTTCCCAACTCACTGAATCTTCTTTCCCTACAATAAAGTATTAGTACTAAAATATTAATCTACTTTTAAATCAGATACTCTCTTCTGAATTCTTCTTCAGGATCAAGGCTTCTGTGGCCTTTTTAGTATCTAGGCTTCTGTGGCCTTTTCAATATCAAGGCTTTTGTGGCCTTTTTAGTATCAAGGCTTCTGTGGCCTTTTCAGTATCAAGGCTTCTGTGGTATTTTTAGTATCAAGGCTTTTGTGGCTTTTGTATCAAGACTTTTATGGCTTCTTCTTCAAGGCTTCTATGGCCTTTTCTATCAAGGCTTCTATGGCCTTTTCTTCAACTATGAAGTTCTTTAATCTAGCAATGGAGATCTTCAGTCTCCTAACTTCACCATGACTCTTCACCAGAAGTCTTCTTCCACAGTATTCTTCTCTACACAAGGAACTAATCTCTGCACTATGAAGGCACACCGACCTTCGGGTAATGAAGTTGGAGTCTCCTAGATTTTTATTGTAGGAGGAGTCCCAATCCTCTAAGAATTAATTTTCTACAACAAAAGAAACTTTGGGCAATAGTTAACAAATTCTAGATATCATGAATGATATTCACTAGATGATCTATCAATCTAGTGGATTGAATGTTGAGTCCTAGTCTTCACGAGTTTTTCTTGCAACTCTATGGAAAGACTCTAGTCAAATGTAATCTCAGTATTTTTGGAACTGAGATTTCTTTCAGTCCTAACTTTGTGACTCTCCCTAATTCTACCACCTAGACTCTTCTAAGAGTTTTTGATAGTGGCTGGTCCAACAACGCATCAGGTTGTCAAAAAACTTAGGCTAAATGATAATGGTGGTTTTCCTATTGATCTACATAGGCTAGATCTACCATGGCTCTGATACCACTGTTAGCTTTTGATGTAATGAGCAATGGGAGATAGCAATCACAAGATGTAGAATAATATAAAAGAAAGTAAATCTGTGAGATGACTGAAGTATGCTATAAATAGAAATAACATAAATGAATACAATGTAGCTATGGAGGAAATGAACACTCCATTAATGAAGCTACTGAACTACATTGCACCCATCACCAATATATGGTGATCTACACAACATTGTACTACTACCTACGACTATGCTATAAGTAGCTCTATCTATCTATGTCCCCCTTCTCATATCTATCTAACAATGAGGCCTTTCTTATATAGGAAGATAGGTTCCTTGGCCAACACTCTACCTAGTTGTGCAAGGGACAACTTGCACATTGACACTTGTGCATTTATTACATTGCATGAAGTAACTAGATAACTTCCCCCTAAAGTAATCTAATGTCCTAAGTATGTACCTTGGAAGATACATTTACATGACCCAAATGATGGAATATACTCTATTTCTAACACTTTTCTAGATTGAAGAGGTTTAATGTTGGATTTATTTTGTCCCTTTTATGAAATTTTGAGACAAGAATATTATAAATTTCCAATCTTAGTAAAAAAAACTTAATAACCTCTTTTAATATCCCTTTAGGATTTAATTTTAGGGTATCTAATTTCCAATAATTTATTTGATGTAGTAACCCTTATAACTCCCAAATTTTAGAAAATTAGACCACAATAATATTTGCAAATATTTTAAAATCAATTTCTAGTAGAAACCCTTATTACTCCTAAGTTTAATATTGCAAATATTATATAGATTTGGTAAATTATTTCCTTTGAGATATGGCTTTTAATATGATTAAATTTTTTAAGTTTAACCTTGATTTATCAACCTTATAACTCCTAAGAAATGAAAGCACATTTAAAATGGGAATAAATATTACCTTGTATCATGCAATAATCGATGCTGATTTTCGGTGTGCAAGGGCTGCAATATTAACATCTTTACTTTGGCTGCTTCCTTCAATAGAATGCTTGAAACCTTCCTTGGATTTAATGTTTCAAATATGGTACCTTTAGTCTCTACCTTTGATATCCCTTGACCAGAGTATTAAAGGCTCTTCTACCTTACTTCCACAATACAACTCAACCATGTGCACGAATACCCGAAGTTTTGAATATAGATACATGAATGCATGTTGAATGCTTGGGTGTTGATGCTCTTAAAATGGAGAAGAATCTTGTATTAAGTGCCAAGTGGCACATCCATTTTCTTCTTGAGCACTTGAGGAGTAGAAGGTGCTAGAAAACACTTGCATCTTCCTCAGAGTAACATATGAACATTACATTCTTTATTGGAGTGCTTGGTCTAATTGTGAACAAGTGTCTCTCATATTCTCAATGCACCAACCTATTGTTTGTAACTCCTTTCTTGATGAAGATGAGTTATCATGTGAGAAGCATTAGGGTTTTACCTCAAGTGACAAGTGTCACTTCCTCCTTGTGCATGGATGTCTTATCTAACGCTTCTTCAATGTACCCTTTGGAGGTTATTTAAACCCTATAAAATTCCCAGATCCTCCTTCATTCAATGACACTTGCTTGTGGTTTGTTTCTAGCCATAATTAGGAACAATGATTTGGAGGCTTGAGCATCAATTTTGAGCAATGTAAGTGTGGAGTTTGAAACAATCCAATGGTGTCTTAATATTCTTCTTTTCACATCTGTTATACATCCTCATTTTGTATACAACGTTGCTCTTGAATATAATGTTGTTTCTCCCTTTGTTTTGTGCCTTGTCTTTCATAGGTTCGGTCGTCTAAGATATGAGGAGTATGAGCCCTTAGAGTGACTCATTTTGCTATGCTTGGAAAAAAGCTAGAATTTGACTACCTTTGGTAGGTTTATCCAACATATATTGTGCCTTTGAGGTACCTTCAAATCTGCCCTCTTTCCTGTATAAACCATATTATAGTACAATACAATGTAACATATTTATGTATAAAATAACCTTTATTGCACCTTCTTTTGCACTCTTTTTTTCAGGTTTGAATTTCTGGTTTTGTGGCAGAATTTTTGAGTGCAATATAGGGTTTTTGAGGTTGTCTCTTTGATTAGACACCTTCCTCTTTTTACTTGGATAATTTTATGCTGAATCCAAGCTTAGATAGAATTAGATAGAAGCTCCTTATTTGATGCAATTTTCTGCACTTTTCTCCTTGCAATTAACCCTGTAATGCTTTGGATTTGAGACTCACCAAGTCTCAATATTTGGAGCTTCTATTTCTGATTTTGGTTAGTTATCTTCTTCTCCAATTTTTAGAGAATTCTAATCTATTTTTGTGGCTTCACTTGGCCACTATGTATTGCAGATTTTTATGCACTAATAGTGTCTTTAGACACTTTGTCAAATTCTAATTTTGTGCCTTTCTCAAGAACACAAACAATAATATTTTTGAGAGCAATAGAATAGTGCAAATGAATCTAAGAGTTTTTCACTTATAATGCACTAACAATTTCACCTTATCACTCCAATTAACTCTCGAAATAATACACTTTATCAATTTGCTGCAACTTAATCAAGAATTATTCTATAATTTTCTTACAAATAAAGTTGTAGGGGCTAGTCTTCTTTTGCTTTCCAAAGTAGATGATAGGTAGTTGATAGATAGTTGTAATGTAGAAATATAATCAACTCCTAATGTGCAAATGAACCTTAAAAGGAAATTTTCTCTTTTTGCACTTTTGAAGACTGTAATCCAATTTTCCTTATTACAAATTTAATCCAAATTAAGGTGCTTTAACAAATCTGATAAGTAATCCAATTAATGAATCTACGTGCACCAATAGTTGCTTACATTTTTGAAATCTTTTGTAGCTATTTTGTTGCTTATGGAGAGGATGTCTATATTTCTACTTCGAGTAGGATATTTTTGCTTTTTGTAGACTATCCTAAATAGCTCCTTCTTCACCATAAGATGGTCTTGAACTTTCTTTCATGAGCCTAGGATTTGGTGGCTTGTTCTCCTCTTGCAGTATCCTTTTGCTATAGATTTGAAGAATTCTTTGTCTAAAAAATGGTGCCTTCTTACTGTGAGAGTTAATATTCAAATCTCTTGGATTTTGCAGGCTTCTCCTATCTTCAAGTCTTCTTGTTGAATTCTAACTTCAAGCAGGATCTTCTTCTCAATATTTTGAATGTCTTAAGGTATTTTGATATTTGGCATTCCTTGCTAAATTCTTCTTCTTATTTTGGGCTTGTTGTTATATGGTGATAATTTTCCCAACTCCTTTACTATTAGAAGCTTCTCTACTAGCAGTGTTTACATGCAGCGATGCACAATGATAGGTCCAATTTGCAAATACACATGTAAATATTAACAATGGTAGCTTTTTCTATTCCTCTCTAGGTTCACCATGGCTCTGACACCACTTATGGTTTTAGTATCATTCCATCATGAGAAAGAGAGAGAGAGAATAAATAAACATATATTATTGAGAATGAAGTGATAAATTCAAGTAGAGGTATGATGCCCTTTTTATAGAAAGATGGATTCCTTGGAAAACACTCTACATATTTGTACAAGAGACATCTTGCACATATATACAACTTGCACATTGATACTTGTACATTTATTACATTGCATGAAGTAACTAGATAACTTCCCCCTAAAGTAATCTAATGTCCTAAGTATGTACCTAGGAAGGTACATTTACATGACCCAAATGATGTAATATAATATATTTCTAACAATAATTAGGATTCAAAACCAAACTAAAATTTATTAAATTACAAATATTTAAATAGGTACCAAATGTGCCCAAAATACATAACTATACACCCATATCTCGTACGAGGACAAATATGGAGGTAAGCAATCAAATATTAACTAATATTAAACAATAGCTAACTAATAGTTGTAGGATGCCAACTAAAACATACGTGAGGATACAACTCATGTGGATTATTATCCAAAAATAATATTAAACCTAGGAACTAGCTAAATAATAAACTAAGCCTAGGTACTAACCATAACATGAACATGATGCCCTCATCATACCTCCCCACTCAAGAAGCATTGGACTCCAATGCTTTTACAATAGGAGTGGAAGGGTGAGTAAAAAAATACTGCATGCATATCTGATAACCGATCAAAAGAATATTACAAAATTCTTGGGATGTTGGTGTAGAGAAACATCAAGAAATCACTCCCTCATCAAGTGAAAGACTGGGATGAGGATCAAGTGCCTGCTGTGGAAGCTGCAAAGTTTGTTGATCATCTAGAACTTGTGGAGGCAATGTTGAAAGAGGTCATTATAGTACATAAAGTGGAACAATAGGAGCAACAGGAGGAGGTACTAATGAAGGAGGAATGACCTCCTTGGTAGCGGAAGCATGAATGTCCTTAGGCCAAGAGACTAAGGCAATCCTTGGTGATGACATCAAGAATTGGGCTTGTGGAAGATTTTGAATAAGAAAGTTCTTATTCTAATGATGCATGGTGTATTTTTTGTTAAAATTATCATACTGATCCTGCTTATCGTATTGATAGGGCTAGCCTAGAATCATTCCATAATAGTCCATGGGAGTCACGTCATAAGTGACTCGATCCACATAGTGTGGTCCAAAGGCAAAAGACACAATACAACATTTTATAATTATAGAGGTCAAATCCTCATCCTTCCATCCAAGTGAATATGGGGAAGGATGGGGTTTGATAGACAATTTGAGTCGATCAACTATGGATTTAGCAATGAGATTGGTTTGTGATCCATTGTCAAAAATGCAAGACACAACAAAGTTGTGTAGTAGATGTGCTCTTGTGATAAATAGATTGTCACGGTGACTTTTGTGGTGCATGAGGATCACATGGTTGAGTTGACCCTAAAGTTCTTCATACACCCTAGCCTCACTTCCAACCTCAAGGGGCCCATCTTGTGGTACCTCCTTTACAAGCAAATTATTCTTCTTTCTAAAGCACTCAGACTCAGTATGCCCTCATCTCTTACAATGATTACAAAAAAATTTCCATTAAAATAAGAGGAAGAAGGATAAGGAGAATAAAATGTGTTGACCTTTGTTGATTGCTATTGTTGTTA
The DNA here is from genome assembly GCA_028583015.1 of Wollemia nobilis. Taxonomy (NCBI): domain Eukaryota; kingdom Viridiplantae; phylum Streptophyta; class Pinopsida; order Araucariales; family Araucariaceae; genus Wollemia; species Wollemia nobilis. The sequence goes on along the minus strand of JAQPPZ010016946.1, from coordinate 5,510,889 downwards.
TGGCAATTATTTGGGCATCTTGAATGCATCAAAAGAGTGAGATGCACTTGACTTAGTAGCAATTTTCTCCTCTTCAAGTTGTGCTTTATTATACACTTCATTCAAAGTGGTGCAAGGTGTATATTTCAACTCCCTAAAGAGTGGATCTTGCAATCGATAAGTAATTATTGTCCACACTGGTGATTATCTCTCGATTAAACCCTTAGGGTTTGGTCAACTTTTGGCCAAACTTCTCCATGGCTCAATTTTAGGGTTCTCATGCAAATTGCTTTTGGGGATAACTCTGCAAGTTTCCAGGTGTGCCATGTATGCTTCAGTGTCATAGCTATTTGAAATGGCTGGAGATAATAGGTCATCTCTCCAGATCTAGCTCCTCCTTGGCTAGAGTCGACTGCACCATGGAAGACATTGAGTGGCAATCTACAAATTACATGGCAAACGATCCTTCATGGCCAAATATGATCTTATACCATTAAGATATTTATCTATCAATCCTCCTTAACCACATTACTAAATCAATAGGGTATGTACCATTAGTGTTATTCTATTTTACCAAGATGCATCATTGGATCTATCACACACATAGTGAAGAGGATCAAATTTTAATTCTCTACTTAAGCTTGGTAACTTGGAGAAAATTATTCCTCATAGGAATTTCACGATCCTGAAGAAAATTGGATATGGCAAAGATCATCCCAAATGCTCAAGTCCAAGTAGGTTTGATCTTTTGCAAAAATCTCCAAAGGTTACGAACAAACAAGATGCACGAAATGGAGCCAACGTTGTTGTCTATGGAGTGGGAGGGACTGTAATACATGAAATCACCTCACATAGTCCACATATAGCAAGGAGGAGGCTTGTTTAGGTTTTTGTAGGAGCAAGTAGAAGGCCCTGCTTAGAACAGACCTAACATCTAGATGTATGATGAAGATAGTGTTTTTTCTCTAAGAAAAATAGTATATAAAGTTCTTCAACATATTTATTATGAAAAGAGTCTATTTTTCTATGAAAATATATCTTTATTTGTAATTATGGAGCACCTATATCATGAAGGAAGTAGAGTGTTCTTCATCTCTATCATTATTTTGAGTGAACACTACAACTACACTGTCATTAGTGCTAAACATGTATAGTTTAAATATTTTTAATAAATTAAGATTGATAAGAATTGGTGATTTTATAATAACCTCTTTGATCTCTTGGAATACCCTTTTTCCTTATTTAGTCTAAGCAAAAGTGACATCCTTCTTCAATATTTTTGTGATATATATAATCAATTGTGTGAAGTTTATGATAAATTTGGATAGAAACTAGACTTGATTCAAGAAGGACCTAATGCCTTTAATTGAGAATGGTAATGGTAGTTCTTGGATATATTTGATGTGATCAAGGTTAATAGAAAGTCTATATTTGAATACACATGGCCTAAAAGCTTCCCTTCCTATACAAAGCAATCAAATTTTTTAGTATTTTTGGATATACTAAATTCTTGGTACCTTTTGAATATTGTTTCTAGATGATCGATATGATTTGACCTCTCTTTCAAAAATATTGTTAGTTCATCTAGATATACCAATATTATTTTATTAATTAGACCTAAAAATATAATGTCCATGTATCTTTAAAATGTGACACCAATGTTTGATATTCCAAATGGCATCCTTTGATAGATAAATGTTCCTCATTTGGTTGTCAATGCAATCTTATGTTAGTCGTTATCTTTCACCTAGATCTAATTATATCCTAAAAATTCATATAAAAATGATATCATTTGTGATCCTATGACCTTTACAAAAATATAATCCATGGATGGGAATGGATAATGAGATTTTAGGGAGGTCATATTTTAAGTTTCTAAAATTAATGCATAGTTTGATATCTTCATCTTTGTTTTTAACAGGGATAAGATTAGCCACCCATGTAGAATTATTTTAGGAAAGATGATATGGGTTCAGAACCTATTGTCAAGGTCATCTTACCTTGGCATATAATACTGAATTGTTTATAATCTTGGGGTATAAAATATGCATTTCTTTAGGTTCAAACAGATACCAAATTCTTGGTAATGCTTGAATACTTTTTCTAGGTGTTCCAAATGGTCTTTCTTTCTCCTAGAGAACACTATGAGATCATCAAGGTGGACAAGGATGATCATATTAAGAAGATCATGAAAAAATATTCATAGCCATTTGAAATGTGATTCTGATATTTTATAGGGCAAAAGGCATTTATTGATAAGTAAACGTTCCCCACTTGGTGGTGAATTCCATCTTATATTGGTCTTTGTCTTTCACCAAAACTTGGTTATATTTGGAGAATCCATCTAGAACTAAAAACCTTTTGGACCCTACCATAGTTTGTAAAATTTGATCCATGGAGGGTAGTGGGTAATGATCTTTCAATGAATATTAGTTAAGATATCTAAAGTCAATGCATAATAAAATTTTCCCATTCTTTTTTCTTACCAGGACTAGATTGGATACCTAGTTGGTATGCTTTAGAGGGTATAGGATCTTTGCTTCTAAAATTTTGATAAGATCTTGTTTCATGAGTAACACTATCTTGGTATTCATAGGTCTTTGCTTCTACCTTATAGGCCTAATGTCCTGGTTGATCTCTATGGTGTGTTGGATGATGTTCTTGTCATATCCCTTTAGGTCATCATAGCTCTAGGCCATCACTCCTATATATTTTTGATATAGGTTAATCAAATTATTTATTTCGTCCCAAGTGGTGATTTTTGCTATCCTTAAGATCTTTTTGAATTCAATCTCTACCTCTTGGTAATCACTTTTGTCTATAGTGAAACCTTTCTTATCCTTGTAGTGATTGTTAAGGATGAAGAAATATTCCAAAGTTACAAACCCCTTAGGTGTCTTATTGTTGTTGAGCTACATATTTTGATCCTCATATGCCTCTTGTATTTTTTTATGTTTATCTTTTAGCAAATTTGGCTTCTTGTTGTATAAAATGAATGATGTGTTTATCATCTTAAAATACCTACCATGAAATATCATTGTTCAATACTATTAGTCTGATGATGACCTTGATATACTAGTTTTTGCTCCATAAATATTTAGCAAGGTCAAATTGCTCTCCTATAACTATCGTGTGATCTGTATCTACATTATGGTTTTGAGGAACAAATACTATGTTGGCAACATCAAAATACTCTAATAAATCCTAGATCTAGTTTTGGTAAGACCTAACTAGTCAATTTTTGGTTGAACATAGGGACCTTACCTATCTAATAATGATTTTGATGTCCCTAAATATTTGTAACTCCTTAACACTTTTCTTGGAGGCTAATGATAGGCCATGTGCTAAGGCTTCATATTCTATCATAACATTTGAGGATTTGAGTTATAGCCAGAAATCCTAGAGGATATTCTTTCCTTGAGGTGAAATAAGGTACATGTCTAATCCTAAAATAGACCTCTTCCTTGACCCATTAAAGTACAAATTCCAAAGTCTAGTTGGTTCTTCTTCGATGACAATGATTTCTAGTAGGATTGGCTTTTCATCTTGGAAAAGGTAGGTGCTTATTCATGTTGGTCTTATTACATCATTTTGGCCTTGGTCCCATGATTCCATAGCTCTTTTATGTACTGTCTCCTTTGGATCTTTAGTTGATTCTCCCTCATTTTTATCATGACTCCTAACTACCATCTTCTTCCCATTTTCTCATAGGCCATGTTTTAGGGCGGTCTTAATTAGTTGTATGTTCCTTCTAAAGGTAAAGTCATCCATCCTAATATTTTGAGGATAAAATCTGTCCTTTTGTGAGAGTTCCTACTTTTTTTGGTTCTTTGGTAGTCCCTTATATTTTTAGATATCCTTTCATTTGTTCCATTTACTTTGGTATAGTGAATACATCCCATAGTGACATAGGTATGGTGTATCTTTTCAAAATTTCCAAGACACTAAAGCATCCAGATGGATGGGTATTTAGTCTCTTAATTTTTGGTACTAATTTTTTTGTTCTAGGACCTCCATCATTCTCCTCTTGCTCCTTGTTAGAACATTGGACTAAAATTAAGTGTGGTTGTTCGATGAAGTGCTTGTTTATTTAGGGATAGCGTAGACTTCTCCTTCATCCCATGTCAATAATGTTTTCTTTGATGCTCCAATTTTTGTTACTAAGGGAAACTTTGATGATAATATTTTATTAGTTGGACCTGGTGTTTGTATAATATCACTTTGATACATAGGCAAAGGCATTGGAAACATCATCTATTGGAGTATTTGATAGTCTAGATAATAGTAATTGGGATAGTAGTATGTCCAACCATACAAATATCCTATATAATTATTTTGAGTGGGGACCATATCCCTTACTAGATTTAAGGGTCTTGGTTGCATAGGGATGGGAATAGGCATCATTTGACTTCCAAGATATTGGAAAGGATCATACTCTTTGTTGGGTATAAGAAGGTATCTCTGGTAACCATTTGGTGGAGGCCAATATCCTTGATTGTCTTGTTAAAAAAGGTGGTGAGGGTAGTTCTAATCGCTAAACCTTTGGAAGTTTTATTGGTTCTTGAGGGATGTAATATCATTGTTCATGTCCCTCATAGAATTATATATTATTTCTATTTTTGGTGATTGCATGGTTGGAAGGGCAACAATAATGGTAGATAAGAATGGCAATTAAGAGGACTGAATGAGAATAGAGGTTGGTTGAATTATTGGAGGAGGTTGATATGGTGTTTGGATATTTGGGAAGAGAGGCATCGGTGGTCTAAGGGCTAACCTTTCATTCTTAATAAGATCTCTCTTATCTTGAGTGGCTATCCCGTAGTCCACTAGTAATAAGTTGCCTCCCCTAGTTTTTACCATCATGGCTATCTTATAATTGATTTTTTTTAAGTAGTATATGAAAGCCATACCTAGCATAGGTTAGATTTATTCTAGAATTTTGAGCCAATACTTCTAAAATTTTGCATTTAAATCATCCATGGCTTTCATAAGGGCCCTTTTAATAGTTACCAATATTCCAATAGTGATAACCCATTAGCCTTCTCCCTAAATTGGTTGATGAGTTGATTTTTTAGTTGGTCCCAGTCATTTATGGAGCTAGAAGTGAGGGATATGTACCACTCTCTTGCTTTCCCTATAAATGAGGATGATAGTATCCTATGGGTAATATCTTCTTCCCAACACTGTAGAGAGTATACTAACTGACCATGTGTTAGATATGCTTTCTTGGTATTGTTGCATCCTCTTTGATAAAATACGATAGGGATTCAGTACAAAATTAAGGACCTTGTTCTAGGTGGCTGATGTTGGTGGTGTTCATAAGGGACCTCCATTATCCCACGTTAAGAGTCTCCTTTGGTTCAGGTTGATCAATATAGCCATGTTATGTTGATTATTCTTTCATTTGTTGCCAAGATTTAGAGGGAGGAACAATCAAGTATTTGCTTTTACCACTAATCTAGTGGTAGTCCTTGCACTCATAAAATTACAAGCCTATCTTTTGTTGCCTTGTTTGGGTCTTTCTCTATACTTTGTGTAGCGGAGTCTCCAAGTGGTAATTGTTTAGTCAAGAGGAGGTCCCCACCATGACCTCATCCAAAAAGGGCAAATTCCTCATGATTCTTTTCTTGAGCAATAAAGTCACCAAGTGAAGCTTTCAAGTGCTTTAGTAAGCTAATGATTGAGGCCTTCACTAGAAACTTGGTCTAAATTTTGATTAGGGATGGATTTTTATAGTTTGAGTCCCATTAGATATGCTAGTCTAAACTATTAGGGGTTTAAAATAACCCTTACATCCTAGGTGTCACAACCCCTCATAGTTGTGGTTGCTATCATCTCTCTGAGTGGGTGCATCTAGTGTCTTGTGCCTCGTGTGGGGTGCTAGTCCTAGGAATTTTAAGGAGCATGAGACATGGCTCTTTCAGATGACTTCTAGGTTTTTTACCAAGGCTAAATCCTTGACTTGATGTAATATTTTGGTGCTTTTTCTTTTTATGCTAGCCTACTCTATCAGGTTTTTCTCCAAGGAAATGGGAAGGAATAAAATAGTAAATGACTAAAAATTTAAATTCCAAGAAAGAAAACCTATCTAGGCTAGAGTAGGGAAAAAATACAAGCACCAAAATATCCCATTAAGACAACTTCATGTAGGATGCTAGTCCTAGGAAGTTCAGGTAGCATGGGAATGACTTCTAGGTTTTTTACCAAGGCCAGATTTTTGGTGCTTCATTTTATGCTAGCCTACTCTACCAAGTTTTTCTCCACGTAAAAGGGGAAGGAAAAAAATAGTAGATGACTAAAATTATAAATTCCAAAAAAGAAAACATATCTAGGATAGAGTAAGGAATAAATATGAGCACCAAAATATCCCATTAAAACAAGGAGTTAGCCTTGGTAAAAAATACCAGAGGTTGTCTAAAGGAGCCACATCCCATGCTCCCTAGAATTCTTAGGACTGGCACCCTACACAAGGCATAGGGCACTAAACACATCCACTTAGAGATATGAGAGCAACCACAACCATGTGGGGTCACATGCCTGAGGAACAAGGGTTATTTTAGGCCCCCAATAATAGGTAGACCATGCTAGCCTAGTCCAACTCTCTAAATAATCTAACCTAGCCATGTAATATAACTAAGCTAACCAAATTAAGCAAGAACAATAAAAGTGATAGTAGGAAATAAATGAGGTAATAAAACAAAAGGATGATGAAATATCTAAGTTGAGACAACTAGAAAAGACTTAAAAAGTGAAGATAGATTTCATTAAGTCCAAGGTCTCAATGCATAATATTATTGATGATAAAGATTTATTTATACAAAGCTTAGGCTAGGAATAGCCTAACTCGTTACCATGAAGATAGGTAACAAACTAACACTGATCTACTAACAATAGATGCGCTAACACTATATTGTTAGCGTAACTAACCTAGGGTAGGAATAATAACCAAATAGGGTAATAATATAGTTACCATAGGATGGTAACTCTAACATCCCCCTTATTACATTATTTGGGTAATTGAATAACTACTAGCTATGCTAACATCCCCCCTTATTCTATTATTTGGGTAATACATATAACTGTCCCAAAAATAGTGAAGAAGAATAAGAGAAATGAAAGAATGGTGGCTCATGCTTTGTCTTCGGCTCTGGCTCTGGCTCTAAGCATACCTCTGGTTTTGTACCTTTGGGTCTATCTCAAGATCTGCCTATAAATATGCCTCTAGATTATTGCCTTTGGATCTGCCTGTAGATCTACCTTTGGAACTTTGTCTCTGGGTCTGTCTTTAGGTCTGTCTCTGGGTCATTATCTCTGGGACTGCCACTCGGTCTGTCACTGGATTTTCCTCGGGGTCTACCATAGGTTTTACCTTTTCGGTAGAAGCCATACAACATTTCTTTCATCATGGTCCATTGTGTGAGATCTATCCATCCACAATCAATATGAACCTTGTTGGCCATTTTCACTTTGTACCAACAACTTGAAGAAGAGTGATTCGTACATCCACATGAATCACAAGGATGTAATCTCCAACACTTAGCTGCAACATGACATGTTTTGCCACAATGATTGCAACAATGCTTTTTAGGAGACGTAGAAGATTTAGGATTTACAAACATGGTCTTACTGGTACTTGCTTGTCCATAATAGCCAAGGCCTTCATTCTTTGCCCTGACATTTAGCATTATTGGACTTTTAATGCCTTGTTCCTGTTTACCTAATCTTTCACCATTGAATCCCATTTTCTTCATCATTTTGGAACCAAATCCTTTGGTGTGTTTTTCAAAACACCCAATTTCATCATCTTCATCAATACTTTTAACAATATGGAATTTGTCATTATTGATGAGATTATGGAGTTCATTTTTAGGAGGATCAGTTTTTAAGTCACTAGTGTCACAAGCAAAATATGCTACTGTGATGAGATCACCTGTGCTACAACTGATATCTGCCATCATAGGCATGAGGTCGCTTGTATCACAACAAGCATTGGCCATCATGGGCTCAAGGTCACATATGTCACAACAAGCATTCACCATCATGGGCTGAAGATCACTTGTGTCACTACAAGCATCAACCATTTTGACCTATGTTTCCTCACTAAAGTCCCTGTAGATTTTACGTTGTGCAATGTCAAGAGAAATCAATGATATGTAGACTGCCCTTATGACGCCTATAGGGATTTGAACACCATTCTTCTGAAGGTCTTCAGAATCTTTGAGAATGGATTTTACACCACTGCGTAGTGTAGAAAATTTTTCATCCTCATAAAAATTCATTCCTTCCATCTTTGATGGAAAGTAAGGACATTTAACTAATTTTTCAACATCAGTTTGTTTAGGGGCTTGCTTTTTTTTTTATCTGCCCTTTTTTTTTTAGGGTGTCGGTCTCTACCGAAAATGCACCTTTTAAAATTAATTTTGCAAAAATAATTTAACTAAGGTGTCGGTCACTTCCGAAAATGCACCCTTATAAGTCTTCTCCCCTTCGTTTTGTAAAATTATATCTCCCTTGTGGACAAAAAATAGGAGATGGTGGAGAGAAAAAAATTATCCCCCTTTAGTGCAAAAAGATACAACTATGAAGCCTCAAAAAAGCTTTTACAAAGCTTGCCTTCTTAGCAATTTGCAATTTTGAAAAAACTACCCCCTTATTACAAAAATATAAAGCCTTTTAATCTTGCCTCCGAGGCAATGTTTAAAGTGGAGAATTACAAAAAAAAAAAAAAAAAAAAAACTTTTAAATGGTTCAAATCATTAAAGAAATTATAATTAATTTAAATTTAATTAAATGTTAATTTAATTTTAAAAAATAAAAATTTAATTAATAATTTTTTTTAAAGCAAAATTTATACCTTTTGTTTTCTTTTGTGTGGAATAGAACCCACGACGTTGTGTAAAGAAGCGCCTTAGATCTCTCTGCCCATCCACCCCCGGCTAGGACCGCTGGTGCAAAGTATGGCACTTTAGGTCCCTTTTATCGAGTTCATATCCGCCTTACCGCCTCCCCTGCGACTTTCTACCTCCGGCGGCGCTGCCTTCTTCGGGTGGCGGCTGTCCTACAATCGGCGATGACTGCTTCTCTACTGCCGCACGACGGCTTCTCGGCGACAACTCTCCAATGGCGTCCTCTAGGCGGCGGCGGTGGCATTACTCCGTAAGTGAAAGGCGATCAACAGATCTACCCCGACATCCCAAATCTCTCAAAAACGAGTGTCCTAATGCTGGAAGGTCCTACTACGTGCTACAAGAAAAAAAAACTGATGCTCCTATGTGCATCTCCTGCGAACACGTAAACGTGACGTAAATTACTTGTACGTCCAAACGCATCCAAATTTACCTGTAACTGCAATCGTCGAATACGTCTCCTGGTTGCGTCAGGTTTCTCTAGAAGTTTCGAACGCCAATGACCAGATCGCGTCACATGTAGGATGCTAAATTGAAATCTCTAAGGGCGTTGGACTTCTGTTTCTACAAACGATCGAATCGTCGTCGATCTTGGTCCAGGTTTTAGGGTCCATTGTGTGACATCGCAAAAACTGCCTGTTGAGACTGCTACCTCCGATTCGCGAACCAACTGCTACACAGAATATCGGTCTACGCGTTCTTCGATGTGTTCAGGACGCAATATCGTCGGCACCGCGCAATATTAATCGGTAAATGAAAAAACATAGTCTACGTACTGGAGAGATCGGGAAAAAAAAAATTCCCAAGGCGTTTGGAGATCACCTGCCTTCGCAACACGTCCCTGATCCTTCTACAAACACGGCTACAACATGCCGCCCAAGGACTGAAACCACCTTGTCTATTAGAGGATAAACGTCATCTCCGTCTGTTGCAATATTTTTGTTGGTTGGACTGCAAATCGTGTGCACCTCATATCAGCAATATAACAAAGCCGTAATCGTGATCTTCTGCTTCTGGTAATCTCGTTGCTGCTCCGTGATCAGATGAAATCTCTCTGGAGCCTTCTTTCTCCATCCGTCTTCATATCTTCAAAAGTTGCTTCGTCTCTCGATCTTCTATATATATGATCTGATACCGGACTATCGCGGTGCAGTGAATACAGTGTGGCCTCTAACAGTGTCTCCTTCAACTTTCAGATCTCCACGACTGTGAATGCCTGCAAGTCGAATTCAGCCTGCTAGTGGCATCATCGGGGAACAACCATGGCAATTGACTGCGTAGGAGTGGCTGCGATCCAGGAGTGGCGGCGATGGATTTATAATCTTATGGGAAATGCAATATCCCACATGTAGCGAGAAACGATCACCAAGGATTTTTTAATCAAAAAACCGCATCTTAGTTTAAGACCACCATATCGTGGTCAATCCCTTTCTCGTCATTTTGTCAAACCACCGGTCTACCCCGTGTGAATCCTCCACGTGTGTGTCACTCACCACGTTCACGTCTCCGCCCGTAGGTCAGTTAGCCAATAAGGGTTCCGTCGTTGATGATAAAGATTCCTGAAGTTAGCCAATTAGGGTTCCGTCGAATCCTCCACGTGTGTGTGTCACTCACCACGTCACGTCTCCGCCCGTAGGTCAGTTAGCCAATTAGGGTTCCGTCGTTGATGATAAAGATTCCTGAAGTTAGCCAATTAGGGTTCCGTCGTTGATGATAAAGATTCCTGAATCCTCCACGTGTGTGACTCAACACGTCACGTCTCCGCCCGTAGATCTTGAATTTTACCATGAAGATAGTAACGAACTAGCACTAATCTACTAACAATAGATGCGCTAACACTATATTGTTACCCTAATTAACCTAGGGTAGGAATAATAACGAAATAGGATAATAATATAGTTACCATAACTCTAACACAACATATATTATTAATAACATTTATAAAAAGATCTTAGACAAGATTAAGCATGCCAAACTATATCTACAACATATTCAAGCATGTGATGGACTTCTATAAAAATTCAAATTAGTTATTAATAGTTTAAAGTCTAGCCTAGACTAAAATATAAACCATATGTAGATAGTTAGGCAGATCCATAAATCCATGAGCCATTATTTGCATCATTTGGGACTCTAGCTAAATATTATAAACATACCACTCAAGCAACAAATCCTTGCAACTTTTAAAACCTTGAACCTTCCATAATCTATTAAACGAAGCTATTGGAAATTTTAGGATCCACATCACTTGTATGATCCAAGAGAGACTTCCCAACCCTCTTTCATATTAAGTCACTATTGTATCTAAGGAAGAATATATCAAAATAATAAAATAGAAAAATAAAGAACTCTTTCAAATACGTAAGGCATCTCTAGTAGATGTAGTAGGAAACACCCCTAATATTATCCACCAACAATAAATCTATTAGAAGAGGTTAAGACAATCCTAAAATTAAAGGAGGAATTACCTCAAGAGGATTTTGACAATATAATAGAGGTAATGGCCTAGCTTGAGCATGTAAATATTCCTTCTGACATGGAATGGTATACTCTATAAAACTTTTCGTCCAAGTAGAGTCTATGGTCAAAGTTTTGAGAATTTTCTATGACTCTAGAAGCCAAGGAATAAGGTAGTTTGGGGTTCTTCTTCAACCAATATTCTCATCCATATAAGTTGCTATAAATATAGTACAAGCTACTACTTTTACTTATAGTGAATGACTTGATAGAAAAATCGAGGTATAGGCACCAAGGAGCACCAAATAAAATGGGAAGGAGTCAATAATTTTGAATATTATGAGATATCCAAATACATTTACCAAAAGGTACCAAGTCAAGCAACCAATAATTCATGAGACTATGGTCCATCAAACTCTTGATCTATTAGATTTCTAGTGGATTGGTGATATAGTAGCCCACACAACAAAAGTGATGAATAAAAACAACATATTTATCTTCTTGTTGGAAAATATAAATGTAAATATTTTCACTCAAAAAAAATGATAAATCCTTTATTATAAATAAAATCCTTGACCTTATTGTAATGGATCTTTTGGCTATTTCTGAAAGACTACATATATACCTCTAAAAGTACTCTCATACTCTTCAATCAATGGAAAACAATGCTTAGACTTTGTACAACATTGTGTTCCAAATCATGGAACCTCTCCTTGAATGCATGTATGAGAGGTGATTCCTTCTATTTACTTTTTATTCCTCTTTTTTATTGTATATATACTTGATATGATCTTAGATTGTTGTTCCTCAATTTTATTGAGGTAGAACAATTGATTACACACTAGCCTTGCTATAGTCTCTAGTCTTATTTACTTTCCCTATATTTTATTTTGATCTCTTATGACCTTACCTTATCATGTTTTTTTTCTTTCTACTTTTATTTCCTACACTAGATTAAATTAAGTTAGCATAGGTTAGTGCAGATCTAGCCCAAATATAGAGATTAAGGGAACTAAAAATGATACATGGTCATAAATGCAATCTCATATTAGTTATATTTATGGATCAATAGGGCTCAATTGTAAATATTGTTTGTCTGTTGAAGAAATCTAAGATACACTTCTAGAGTCCACATTATACTCTTGTTCTAAGTTTAGAGTAATAGAAATATTATACATTATATTTTCTCTTCAATTGTGACATTATCCTTTTGAATTGTGGATTGGATATTGATTGTGGCACTACCCTTTCATTTTTTGGTAGCTCTTTCCTTATATTATTTATTTTTTTATACACATTGGATCACATTTATGTTATTTATTTTTTCATATATTGATTGATTGCACACTTGCTATAATTGTGACTATATATTTTTTTAAGCAAAAAATCCTTTGCGGGGTCACCTTGGTCTGAGAGACCACGACCAGGGGGTTCTACATCGTCAAAGTCACCCGGGAGGTGTGCCTGGCCGTGCCCGCACCAACGTTATCAATTGGATTTTGGGTACCTAATTCAACTTTTTGGTAGGGTGAAGATTCGAACCTGGGACCTCCCTTGGAGGATTGCCCTCTCCTCTCCAACTCACCTACAACACTTGGGTGTGGCCATATTTTATTTTCATATAATTTTGATTATACCTCTCACACTGTTACCTTCTTACTTTTCTTGAATATATTTTTTCCATAGTTTAGATTAGATTAGCAAGGTTAGTAGGGAGCTAGCATAAATCTGGAGGTCGAGTAAGCACATTTATCCTTCTTCCAACTATTGAAATGGAATTGTAGGTGAATTAGATGTTAGACCTTTCTATAGTTTAATATATTCTTAGCAATTCTCATTTGGACCAAGGGATTGATTTCTATGTTAAAATTAAGCCTAGTATATTTTGTAAAAATATTTAATCTAAGTGAATCTATCTTTTAACTTATTTTGTTAATTTATACATACTTTTGTGTAAAGAAAACTCTGTTATGAAACTCAATGAAATTTCAAGATTTTTGCATATTGAGTTTTGAATAGTAGATCAAATATTATGAAGCAAACTTGTAGAAAAAAAGGCATAGCAATTCAATTCAATTTATAAAAGTTCGACCCAAGAAAAATTAGTGATTCACTCCACTTTTGCTTTAAATTTATGATTCTCTATTTTTGGAGTAATTTTTCTAATTTTATATGAAAATAGATATTCACCACTTCCATAGAGTTATTCACAAAAAAATGAAAAAGGAAAATTTTTCTAAGTTAAAAACTTGTGAATTGCTATATTTGAGTAGCAAACCACCAAGTGTCAAAACATAATGCTTCATTTCATTTTTCTAAGAATTTTTATAAGTCAACTATGAGAGAGTTTTTATTTTTCTAAAAGTATCAATTTGCCAATTTTTCAAAAAATTGATCTCTAACCCAAAAAATTTCCTGGATGATCTAAGCTTCTAATACAATATCAAAGACACAATATTCTAACAAAGAATTGATTGTTCAAGCTCAACCCTGATCAAAGGAAGAATACAAATAGAAAGAAGTTGGCAATTATTATTTAGATACATTAATGAGATAATTTCAATACCATCAAAAGGAAAACAATCAATGGTAACCTTAACTAATCAAGGTCATTATACTTCTTTCACTGCTTCACCACCCTACGGGTCAACCAAAGTGGGCTATCTTAGTAATCTTCCCATACATAGTCTTACTATACTTAGTGCCACTTAATTTTGGGCCTCCTCTTGTCCTCATATCCCTACCATGATCACAACCCCTCTATATGTGATGCCTCAAATATTTTAAGCATTATTGTTTACATTACAACCTACTAGTCAATTAGGGATGCCAACCAAATAAATTGTTATATTGGCTAGCACCCAAAATAGTCACACCTTGTAAATAGGACTTAATCTATAGTTATGGATGAACCAAGCACTAACAACATAAGTTCTTCCTCTCCAATCAATACTCAAGCAAGCATTATTCAACCCCATCCTTGACCTATCCAACAATTGGTTTCTTTAAATACATCAAAACCTTTATTTCATCCCACATCTTATGGTTAGTTGAATTTTTCAACTTAAATGTTAGAATTATTCAACAATAGTTAATCCAATCAGTACCTCATAAAAAACTATACAAAATTGATAAGCTTCATCATGTTAAATTGGGATACAAGAAATTTAGGATGTTGCTCTAAACCCATAGTTACCTCAACTAGTTAGCCTCTACAAAATATGTAGTAGATTATGGGTCCGCCAAACCAACATAGCTTGTAAAATCCTCCAAACTTATCTAACTCACAAGTTATACCAAACCCAACCCTCAAGTTTATCAAAACCTCCTATGTAAAATTTGAATCTATCATTCCAACTCTGGTATAATGTACTACTTTAAAAATCCTAAGTCTAGTAACAATAGAAAATGCTTCAATATCTAACCCTACCTTAGGAATATATAGATCCACCTCTAGGTCAGATGCAATACCCATGGCAAATGCAATATGAATAGGCTTCTTAATTATACTAAGCACTAGTGTCATTAAGGCCATAAAATTAACTACCTAACTAGACATACCAAGGATCTTTAAACTTGATGATATATATTCCCATATTGGATGTTTCTATGAAATCCTTTTCTACCTTTGATGTGAATGAAAGCAAAACTACCTTAAATCAAATGAACTATCCACACTAAAATTAAAACATCTAATCCATGAATAATATATCATGGTCCAATTGACGATGTGTTCGTTGAGAGATAAGGATACCATGTGATATAGAAGCCTTCTAGATCATTTGATAACCAATTGGAATTTCATAGTTGAATCATTCTTGAGAAGGTTTGGTAATAAGGAAAATGGTTACCCTATCCTTTTTCAATTAGACATCATGCAAAAGCATCCTCGGGAGAATACACTTGACTAAAATATAAGGTTTGTGTATTGATTTATTGCATACTCTTCTTGCTATGACTATGACCATATTTTATTTTTGTGTAATTTACTTAAAATATCTCACACCCTTACCTCCTTGTATTTGTTTGTCCTACATTTAATTTTTATCTTATTTTAGATTAGATTAGCATGGTTATTGGGGAGCTAGCATAAATTTAGAGGTTGAATAAAGAACATATATTTATTTTCTAACTATTGAAATGGAACCTGAGGTGTATTAGTAGTTTGTAACAACCCAAATGTTGGATCATATATCTCAAATAATTTGATGTTGTTGTAAGTATTTGTGTTTGCAGGTACATGTTTTACATCATAGCTGGTGGTTGCAGAGAGGAACACCCACCCTTGAAAGAGACAGAGGTTGGAAGTCTCAGGTAAGGTAGGATACGATGTTGTGCCTCGTGCATCTTGGCCCGTGGGCACATGGAAGCCCACCGTAGGGTTTTGCATATGCATTGCATTCTGCCTGTCATTGCATTTAGAGTGTATGTATAATTGTATTTTGCACATGACTACTATCGCAAGCTGCTTGTTATTGCTTTATCTATCGCATGTTGCTTGTTGTTGCTTTTTATGTCAATTTTCTTTGATATAAAAAGGAAAAATAAAAATATATATACAAAAAAAACATAAGTATATATATATATATATAAATAAAATATGTGTATATATATTTATAAATAAAAATTAAATAAAAATAACAAAATATTAAAATAATAATAAATAAAAAATTGCTACTTCCAATTTGTAAAGGAATTCATTCCTTTTTAAACATACCGAATTTTTATACGTTATAAGCATATTACACATAAATGGAAATGTGAACAACATTGAGTATGTTAAATAAATTATGAAATTGGAATCTTAAGAAGTGTGTACGTGGAAGCAAGCCTAAACTATATATTAAAAGCTAAACAAAATAAAATATATACATGAGCAATAACAATCTATAGAAATGAGGGATTGGATTTTTGAAAAGACTATATTAAAAATAATAATAATAATAATTAAATAAATTACCTTTTTGTCCACTCGGAAGAGGGGAGCTTTACCACTTGGCTATGTTTATAAGAAAATATCTAGCAATGTAAAAATTGATTGGTGTCATCCTGTTATCTCGCGAGTTCCTTTATAAAATATTGGAAAGATTGGTGAAATGGTGCGTTTTTCCAGAGTCTTTAGATAATTGTGTTCTAAAAGCTGCATATACTGTCAAAGTATTTGGGAGTCAGTCGTTCCTTTTCAACGCTGTGAAGAGTGTTTGGTTTTGATTTGGGTAACAAGCTGCATCGTATAACAGGTCAGAGCTTAACATGAAGGAAGAATTGAGTGATGTTTTTTTATTATCTATTTAAAGAAGCTTATGATATGTTGTCCCTGTGTATATTTTGTGTTTGTAAATATTCTGAGAAAAAGGTTGAATGTTGAATATGCCAAATGAACCTTTGAATGCTTATTTTTGAATTTATGGTTTTAAATTTATGATGAGGGAAAATTTGTGCTAAGTATATTTTTAAGAGGTTTTGAATGTTTGTTTTATGAAAAAATAGAAGATAAGCCATGTCTTTGGAAAACGATGTAATAGAATTGCTAAAATGTTAGTCATGGCTGGAAATTTAGACTGCATTCAATGGTCGTTATTTCTGCATGCTTACCTATTTCATGTAGACGCATTTTAGTGGGTCAAGCTGACCCTTTTAACAATCTTAAGCTCTCCAAACTTTCGTATCTGTCAGTACATGTGTGGGGGCCAGGGATTTATGTTGCCAATTGACATCGAATGGAGGTTGCGCTGGTGCATTCTCAAGCCACGACACCCATGAGTCATCTCCAAGGAAACATTAGTTATCATGTTATCATTGATTGTTCGCTGGTGTTATTCTTTATTGCACATCATGCCATATTTTTTTAACTCCGAAATGAAGTATATGGGTGTAAAGAGCCATTCAAATGTTATAAACTGTTGTAGGTATACCAAGTTTTGGATATGAAATCATGTTGTTTGGATAGCTTGTACCAGACTGAGTTATAATTGGGCATGTGGTTGACTGAAGCCTTGATAATTTTATATTTGATTCCTTTTATTTTAAAAAATGTGTGTTGTAACTCCCAAATACAACAAGTCTAAACTACAACTAAAATAATTAGAAAATGGCCTGACGTCAGATTGTGTTTTAAAATATAAAAATAAAAAACTTTTCGGAAGACATGGCAGGGTAGAGTTTAGTATTTTAATTGTGTAGGAGATTTAATGAATTTGGGACATAAATTATCAAAGGGAACGCCAAGTGCTTTTAATATTGCGCAGCCAGCAAGGGAAGGTCTGTAAATACGTTTCGGTTGAATGAATTATTGAAACCATAGGAAGCTAGCTCATTCATATTCACGACGGGAGGATAATGCCTAGAACCTGTATTGTGTGGTTTTCCAAGAAGTATGATAGACAGTAGAAGAAGTTAATTAGGCAGTGTAGGTAATTAATTTGAGCCATACAATAAGCCAAAATTAAACATAGAGAATGCACTAAATATATTCCCTTTTATAGAAATTTTTAATGAGTTGTATACTAAGTCTAAATTTGCCTCTTGAAAGACATCGTGTCTTTTATTTTTTTTAAACAGTTGAAGGACAACTTTTAAACTATTAGAATAAGATCTTAATAGAAAAAACTTTTAGTTGTGTGGCTTTTTCCAATAAAGTCAAATGTGATAAACTTGGGAAAAATTATTAGGGTTTATCGATATCTAATAATATATGAAAGTTTATGGCTATATTTAAATCAACTTTTTGGCGGTATGATATTTAATGTGTTTGTAGAAGATAGTCAACTTTCATTTGTAAGTATGGGTTATGCATTGTATTTTTGCTTATGAAGGTTTTTTAAAAATAGCTTAAAGATAGATGTTAGACTACTCTAATTTTCATTTATAGATTTCAAAATATTTATGTATTGTCAGAAAAGTATTAATATTTTATCATAAAGATTAATTAAAAGAAAAAGTGTAGAAGAAGGAACTAGAAACAAATAAAATAGGTTTTTTATTTTTAAGTTGGTAAATAAAATTCGGAAATATGCTTAAACCCTTGCCTTCTTAACTTAAACCCTTCTTTGGAATGTTAAAACTATATTAATGAAGAATGACTAAATCAATAAACGAGAGCTTGAGTGACATTATGTCGAGTAATGGCTAATGTAACATAATGTCGAGCAAGGGCTAAGAGGAAAGTATCGATTAGAGCTACTTATCCATCTTCATAACATAATGTCGAGCAAGGGCTAAGAGGAATGTACCGAGTAGGGCTACATAACAATCTTTGTTAGCTATGGTGGCAACTAACGTAAGTGGTGTTATTCGTTCTCCATATTATATGGCAGAGGTCCATGGTTGTTGAGAGTAAGGGTGGCAGTATGGAACGTTACCCTAGGATGAAAACCAACCAGTATGTGAGGATGCTCACTAATATGTTTTGGTTGTGGAAGTACTAACATGAGCCATGGTTAAGGATCTGACCATTAGGTTGGACAGTCCAACGATAGATGGTATGGACAGTATTACCATCAACCAAGGTAGAAAGTGAGATATCTGGTCCGCAAACCATGTGATGGTGGACCCTAGCCATACCTTAGTGGAAGGCTATGACCAGGCACTGGCATAATTACGCTAAATACAAAGCATTCTGGCCAGAGAGCCACCACAAGTAGTAAATTAATTTGTGAATCCACATGCTTTGGGTGGGGAAGCACAGTGTTCACCCTTTCAGGTGTTATAGGCCCTGAAAGGACAACCCCATGCCAAGATCAAGTATATTTCGAGTGGATAGTAGATCCTAATTAACAAACTCTTGTGAGAAGTTGGTCGGTCACGAACCTTTAAGACACCAACTACAGTGGTGAATATTCTTGAAGTGTGAGATATTTATGCCATGTATTAATATCAGTATGGGTGAAACCATGAATAAATGCAATATTTTTTATATGCTCTCACCAAAAATTTTATTTTGTGTTTTGGACAATCGGTATTAGAGCCGAGTTGTAACAGTTGGTATCAGAGCTTAGGTTGTGAAACCTTGGCTAGTAACATGAATAAGTTGTTTTGACATAACTTTTTTGATGCCAAGCATGGCAGGTACCTCATGAAGGATCAATGTGAATATACAAGCGGAGATTGCAGAGGTCCCAAGAAAGGGACCAAGACGACTTGTGAAGGATTTTGAAAGGGTGCAAGCTGTTGAAATACCATGATAAGTGGTCAGGAAAGAAAAGGAGTCGATAGCTGTAAGAGCTACACAAAATTATGAGAACATGGCTCGAATGATTCATTTGATGTAAGAGCAACTGAACAAACAACATGAGCAAATAGAAATCCATAAAGCTCAAATGAGTGAGCATATGGATCAGTAGCGGGCACAGATGGCCTAGTAATAAGAACTAATCACCCAATAGCAAAAATTCATTGAAAATTTGACTAAGAGAAAGGAACCTGAAAATGTAAGTGAGTTTCCAGAGGGTTCCTCAAGGAGGAAGGTGGGTGAAGAGTTGAAAAATAAAATAAATAAGTTGGATATCTCTAAATTTTATGGAAGTGGTGATGGTGAAACTATCGTTAATTGGCTGAGTGAAGCCGAGGGGTATTTTGAAATTCAGCCTCTTTGCTTTGAATCTAAAACTACTTGGGCAGTAGCACATTTAGAGGGTCCTGCAAGAGACTGATGGACCACATACAAGAAAATTACTCATATTGAAGTGGCAGATATACCTTGGGAAGAATTTGAAAGGGAATTCAAGAATTGATTTCTTATTAAACAATTTTATATTGAGAAATATGGGGAGATCACCAATTTACGACAAGACAATATGATGATAATTGAATATTACCAGAGGTTTGTGCAACTTCTTAAGTATGCCCCAAAGTTTTATGGGCAGGAAAAGTTCAAAGCTCATAAGTTTGTTATGGGGCTACACCCGAAATACAGTCAATCGATAGGAATAAAAGTACCTCAAACTTTGTCAGTTGCTTATGATGATGCTCGATATGAAGAGCCAAGCCAAAAAGAGGTTAAGGCTTATTATCAGTAAGTTGAAAAATAAAATTCAAGTAAAAGAAGGTACCCCAAGCAGTATAGAGGTAAATAATAGTACAAGAAATTCAGATATGGAGGGCATACCAAAAATGATAATAGAAATAAGGGAAAAAATCAGGGGTACAGAGGACAGCCATATCGAAATAATTTTCAAGAGAACAAAAACAACAACAGGGAGTAGAGTAAAAATGGTAATCAAAATAAGGAAAGTGATAAACAAAATAAAGATGGACCAAATGCATGCTTTGCTTGTGGGGCACTAGACCATTTTTTTAGATAATGCTCAAATAGATCAGATCGTAGGAATCCCACTAAGGAAGCACCACACATATTTTTACTGCCATAGGTAACCCTAACCTTTCGAGACAAGCTACCCCATTTTTTATTAAAGGAAAATTAGGCAAAAGAGATGTACATATTTTAATTGATAGTGGTGCTACAGATAGTTTCATTTCAAATAGTATTTTGAGGGATATACCTGTTAAACCTAGGATTATGGAAAAAGTATGGCAAGTCGAGTATGGCTCAGGATAAACTTACTTAGTCAACCAGTGCCTATTTGACCCACAAATAGAAATACCTTAGGGGAAAATCAACTAGCACCTGTATGTGGTTCCTTTGCATTTATTTGACATAGTCTTAGGAGTAGATTGGCTAAAAGCTCATAAGGATTTGTTGAATTTTGAGAAAATATGGTTGGACTTTACGGATGACGCTAATCGACGAATTCGTATCCACTACAATCGAACATCTCTTGAGCCCCATTTGATGATCGTCATGCAGGTCAAAAGATCCCTAAGGAAAGTATGTAAACTGTACGTGGTTAAATTGAACAAGAAGAAGGAAAATGACTCGAGTTCTACATTATTCCAACAATACCCAGTGTTAAATGAATTTAGGGATGTCTTTCCAAAATATCTGTCAGGACTACCTCCAAAAAGGGAGTTTTATTTTTCAATTGAGCTCATGCCAGGAGCAACTTCGGTAGTTAGAACTCATTATGGTATGACACCACTTGAGTTGTAAGAACTTAAAACCCAACTACAAGATCTGTTGGAAAAAAGGTACATTAAGTCCAGTGTGTCACCATGGGAAACACCGGTCCTATTTTTTAAGAAGGATGGATCCCTGAGATTATGCATTGATTATAGGATGCTCAAAAAGATGACAGTTAAGAATAAGTATCCTTTCCCCAGAATTGATGATATGTTTGATTAGTTGAGGGGGGCTACAATATTTTCTAAGATTGATCTTAGGTCAATCTATCATAAGTTAAGAATCAAAGACGAGAATACCTATAATACTACTTTTAGAACTCGATATGAACATTATGAGTTCATGGTATTTCCATTTGGGTTAGCCAATGCTCCAGCTGCATTTATGAACTTAATGAACAATGTATTCTGGGAAAAGTAAGACCAATTTGTGTTAATATTCTTGGATGATATTTTAATTTACTCTTGAAATAGAGAACACGATGAACACATGAGGATAGTGTTATAATTTCTTAGGAAAAATCAACTATATGTAAATTATCCAAATGCGAGTTCTATACATCATAAGTTCAATATTTGAGGCACATTGTTTTAGTCGAAGGAATAGCCATAGATCCTAAAAATATTGAGGCCATAATAGATTGGCCAGCCCCAACTACTGTATCTGAAGTAAGGATTTTTATGGGGATGGTTGAATACTATCGGCGATTTGTTAAAAGATTTTCAAAGATTCCATTTTCCATTACCAACCTATAAAGAAAAGGAAAAGAATTTAGGTGGACATCATAGTGTGAATAAGCCTTTAGAATTCTTAAGGAAAATTTGACAACTGCACCTATACTAAAAATACATGATCCGAACAAATCATTTACGGTATGTACCGATGCCTCATTGGAGGGACTAGGTGGTGTATTGATGCAAGATGAGGCCCTAGTAGCATATGAGTCCAAGAAACTCAAGAAACAAAAGATAAACTATGCTACACATGATTTAGAACTAGAAATAGTAGTTCATGCTCTTAAAATTTGGAGGCATTATCTGTTAGGAAAGCCCTTTGAACTTAAAACCGATCATTAGAGTTTGAGATATATTTTTACCCAACCTCTGCTAAATACCCGACAACGTAGGTGGATGGAGTTTTTGGCTAAATATGAATTTGGTATTGAATATATCAAAGGGAAAGAAAATAAACTGGAAAATGCTCTCAGTAGGAGAAGGCATATAGTAGCTCTTACAAAATGTCAGTATGGGTTGAAGGAGCAGATCATGGAGCTACAGAAGAATGATGATTTTTACAAACAATGTCGTAACAAGGTTGAGCAGGAACCAAATCGGCATGGAGATTATAATATCAAGTAAAATATAGTATATTTTTGAAATAGAATAATAGTACCTAATGATGGACTTAAAAGAGCTATCCTATAGGAAGCTCATTATGCACCATATTCTGCTCATCCGGGGGTAAATAAGATGAGGGAAATGTTGAAAAAAGACTACTTCTGGCCAGGGATGAAAAAATATGTAGTTCAATTTGTTACAAGATGCTTGGAGTATCAGAAAGTCAAAGCAGAGCATCAACATCCTGGTGGAAATTTACATCTGTTCGATGTACCAAAATAGAAGTGGCAAGTGATATCCATGGATTTTATTGGTTGCCTTCCAAAGACATGATTTCAGCATGATCCAATATTTGTGGTAGTGGATAAATTAACCAAAGTAGCGTATTTTATGCTAGGCATCGTTTGTGATGATGCAACATCTATAGCATAAAAGTTTACTCAAGAAATTGTAAGACTGCATTGGTTTCCCGAAATAATCATCTCGAATAGAGATTCAAGATTCACTTCTGAGTTTTGGTAAGATTAACACCGATCTTGGGGAACAAAGCTCAATATTAGTACTGCTTACCATCCTGAGACATATGGACAGACCGAGTGGGTCAATCAAGTGCTAGAAGATATGTTACGCATGTATTGCATGGACCACCAAAATAAGTGGGAAGACTATCTCTTCTTTATGGAATTTACCTATAATAACAACTATCACACCATGTTGGGCATGGCCCCTTTTGAGGCCCTATATGGGTAAAGGTGCAGGACACCATTAATGTGGGGTAATCTAGAAGATCAAGAAGTGACTGGTCCTGATGTTGTTAAATGAATGGAGATTCAACTTAAAGAGATTCACCAGTGACTCCGTGAAGCTGTTGATCGTCAGAAGATTTATGCCAACCTTAAAGGGCGCCTTGAGAATTTGATGTTGGTGACAAAGTCTTCCTTAGAGTCAAACCAACCAAAAGTTCCATTAAATCCACCAAATTGAGCCCTAGATTTGTTGGTCCTTTTGACATTGTTGCCAAAATTAGTCTTGTTGCCTATAAGCTCGCACTGCCACCAAACCTGTCAAAAATCCACAATGTTTTCAATGTGTCCCTTCTTCGTAAATATATAGATGACCCATCTCATGTCCTGTATGTGTCTCAATTGTAGATGTCGGATCCGCAACTCATTGAGGTTCGACCAGTTAATATTTTGGGATACACAGTTGATAAAGAGGATTGGGGAGCAGTGTAGGGTCCAGTGGGATCATTACTTTGATAAAAATGCCACTTGGGAGGATGTTACTTCTATGAAAAAATAATTTTCTTTTTTGTTTGAGGAATGATGAACAAAGACAATTAAACATTGTTTTGTATATATTTGTGATGATAAAAGTGTGACTTGTTAGTTTGTAAATTCTATGGTGATGTTATGTATAGTTTGTTTAACTTGAAGTTATTGTATATCATCTATACATGAGTAATCTAGAAATTTGTTCTATCTTATCTAATTAGCACAGGGACTATGTTGATTTATAGAGGGAAGAATGTAACAACCCCAATGCTGGATCATCTTTCTTGAATAATTTGATGTTTTTGTAAGTATTTGTGTTTGCAGGTACAAGTTTTATGCCATAGCTGGTGATTGCAGAGAGAAACACCCACCCCTGACAGAGACAGAGGTTGGAAGTGTCAGGTAAGGTGGGATATGATGTTGTGCCTCGTGCACCTTGACCCGTGGGTACATGGAAGCCCACCATAGGGTTTTGCATATGCATTGCATTCTGCCTATCATTACATTTAGAGTATATGTATAATTATATTTTACACATGACTACTATCGCAAGCTGCTTGTTATTGCTTTATCTATCACATGTTGCTTGTTGCTGCTTTAAATGTCAATTTTCTTTGAAATAAAAAGGAAAAAATAAAAATATATATAAAAAAAACATAAGTATATATATAAATAAAATATGTGTATATATATATAAATAAAAATTAAATAGAAATAATAAAAAAGAATTGCTACTTCCAATTTGTAAAGGAATTCATTCCTTTTTAAATATACCAAATTTTTATACATTATAAGCATATTACACATAAATGGAAATGTGCAAAACATTGAGTATGTTAAATAAATTATGAAATTAGAATCTTAAGAAGTGTGTACGTGGAAGCAAGCCTAAACTATATATTAAAAGCTAAACAAAATAAAATATATACATGAGCAATAACAATCTATAGAAATGAGGGATTGGATTTTCGAAAAAGACTATATTAAAAAATAATAATAATAATTAAATAAATTACCTTTTTGTCCACTCGGAAGAGGGGAGCTTTACCTCTTGGCTATCTTTATAAGAAAATATCTAGCAATGTAAAAATTGATTGGTGTCATCCTGTTATCTTGGGAGTTCCTTTATAAAATATTGGAAAGATTGGTGAAAAATTGGTGTGTTTTTCCAGAGTCATCAGATAATTGTGTTCTAAAAGCTGCATATACTGTCAAAGCATTTGGGAATCAGTCGTTCCTTTTCAACGCCGTGAAGTCGTTCCTTTTCAACGCCGTGAAGAGTGTTGGTTTTTATTTGGGTAACAAATTGCGTCATATAACAGGTCAGATCTTAACATGAAGGAAGACTAGAGTGATGTTTTTTTTATTATATATTTAAAAAAAGCTTATGATATGGTGTCCCTGTGTTTATTTTGTGTTTGTAAATATTCTGAGAAAAAGGTTGAATGTTGAATATGCCAAAGGAACCTTTGAATGCTGATTTTCGAATTTATGGTTTTAAATTTATGATGAGGGAAAAGTTGTGCGCTAAGTATATTTTTAAGAGGTTTTGAATGCTTGTTTTTTGAACAAATAGAAGATAAGCCATGTCTTTGGAAAATGATGTAATAGAATTGCTATAATGTTAGTCATGGCTGGAAATTTAGACTACATTCAATGGTCGTTATTTATGCATGCTTACCTATTTCCTGTAGACGCATTTTAGTGGGCCAAGCTGACCCTTTTAACAACCTTAAGCTCTCCAAACTTCCTTCTCTATCAATACGTGTGTGGGGGCCAGGGATATATGTTGCCAATTGACACCAAATAGAGGTTGCGTTGGAGCATTCTCAAGCCACGACACCCATGAGCCATCTCCAAGGAAATAGTAGTGTTATCCTGTTATCATTGATTGTTGGCTGGTGTTATTCTTTATTGCACATCATGCCATATTTTTTTGTTAACTCCGGAATGAAGGATATGGGTGTAAAGAGCCATTCGAATGTTATAAACTATTGTAGGTATACCAATTTTTGGATATGAAATCATGTTGTTTGGATAGCTTGTACCAAACTGAGTTATAATTGGGCATGTCGTTGATTGAAGCCTTGATTATTTTATATTTAATTCCTTTTATTTTAAAAAAATGTGTGTTGTATCTCCCGAATGCAACAAGTCTAAATTGCAGCTAAAATAATTATAAAATGGCTTGACGTCAGATTGTGTTTTAAAATATAAAAATAAAGAACCTTTCGGAAGATATGGCAGGGTAGAGTTTAGTATTTTAATTGTGTAGGAGATTTAATGAATTTGGGACATAAATTATCAAATGGAACGCCAAGCGCTTTTAAGATTGCGTAGCCAGCAAGGGGAGGTCTGGAAATGCGTTCCGGTTGAATGAATTATTGAAACCATGGGAAGCTAGCTCATTCATATTCACAGCTAGAGGATAATGCCTAGAACTTGTATTGTATGGTTTTCCAAGAAGTATGATAGACTGTAGAAGAAGTTAATTGGGCAGCGTAGGTAAATCATTTGAGCCATGCAATAAGCCAAAATTAAACATAGAGAATGCCATAAATATATTCCCTTTGATAGAAATTTTTAATGAGTTGTATGCTAAGTCTAAATTTACCTCTTGAAAGACATCGTGCCTTTTATTTTTTTTAAACAGTTAAAGCACAACTTTTAAACTATTAGAATAAGAGCTTAATAGAAAAAACTTTTAGTTGTGTGGCTTTTTCTAGTAAAGTCAAAAATGATAAACTTGGGAAATATTATTAGGGCTTATCGATATCTAATGATATATGAAATTTTACGGCTATATTTAAATCAGCTTTATGGCAGTATGATATTTACTGTGTTTGTAGGAGACAGTCAACTTTCATTTGCAAGTATGGGTTATGCATTGTATTTTTGCTTATGAAGATTTTTAAAAAAGAGCTTAAAGATAGATGTTAGACTACTCTAATTTTCATTTATAGATTTCAAAATATTTATGTATTGTCAAAAAAAGTATTATTATTTTATCATGAAGTTTAATTAAAAGAAAAATTTTAGAAGAAGGAACTAGAAATGAATAAAATAGGATTTTTTTTTTTTTTTTTTTGATGAGGAACCTTTTATATACAACATATCCGTAACATGTGAGGGGAGAGATTTGAACCTGGGCCTCTCGATAACTGGAGAGTTTTAACTACCAACTTGCTCTCCAAAAAATAGGATTTTTATTTTCAAGTTGGTAAATAAAATTTAAAAATATGCTTAAACCCTTATTCTAAACTTAAACCCTTATGTGGAATGTTAAAACTATATTAATGAAGAATGACTAAATCAATAAATGAGAGCTTGAGTGACATTATGCCGAGTAAGGGGTAATGTAACATAATGTCGAGCAAGGGCTAAGAGGAAAGTGTCGAGTAGAGCTACTTATCCATCTTCATAACATAATGTCGAGCAAGGGCTAAGAGGAATGTGCTGAGTAGGGCTACATACCCATATTCGTTAGCTGTAGTGGCAACTAGCGTAAGTGGTGTTATCCATTCTCCAGATTATATGGCAGAAGTCCATAGTTGTTGAGAGTAAGGGTGGCGGTATGGGATGTCATCCTAGGATGACAACCAACTAGTACATGAGGATGCTCACTAATCCGTTTCGGTTGTGGAATTTCTAACATGAGCCATGGTTAAGGAGTTGACCATGAGGTTGGATAATCCAGCGGTAGATGGTATGGGTAGCATTACCGTCAACCGAGGTATGGAGTGAGAGATCTGGTCCGCAAGCCATGTAATGATGGATCCTGGCCATACCTTAGTGGAAGGCTATGACCAGGCACTGGCATAATTATGCTAATTCCAAAGCATTCTGGCCAGAGAGCCGCCACAAGTAGTAAAAGGGATTGTGAATCCACATGCTTTGGGTGGGGAAGCACAACATTCACCCTTTTAGGTGTTATGGGCCCTGAAAGGACAACCCCATGTCAGGATCAAGTATAGCTCGAGTGGAAAGTAGATCCTAATTGATAAACTCTTGCGGGAAGTTGGTCGGTCCTAAGAACTTAAGACACCAGCTGCAGTGGTTAATATTCTTGAAGTGTGAGAGATTTATGTCATGTACTAATATCAAGATGGGTAAAACCGTGAATATATGCAATATTTTTTATACGCTCTCACCAAAAATTTTATTTTGTGTTTTGGACAACCGGTAGTAGAGTCGGGTTGTGACATAGTTTGACCTTTCCATATTTTAATAGGTTTTTAGTATCCCATTGGGACCAAGGTATTTTCCATATTGAAATCAAGCCTTGTTCCTTTTACAAAAATTTTGAATCTAAGGGAACCTATCTTTCAAATTGTTTTATTAAGTTGTAATTACTTTGTGGAAAGGTGACTCTATAATGAAACTCAATAAATTTTCAAGAGATTTACATTTTGAGTTTTGAATAATAGATCAAATATTTTGTGAAGCAAACTTATAGAAAAATAAAGTATAACAATTCAATTCAATTTACAAAAATTTCAACCAAGATAAAAATTAGTAATTCACTCCACTTTTGGCTTAAAATCATGTTTCACCACTTTTGGAGCATATTTTTCCAAATTTTTATCAAAATAGCAATTCAGTACTTCCATAGAAAAATTCACAAAAATTTTGAAAAATAATTTTTTTTGAAGTTTGAAAATTTACAAATTGCTACATTTTGAGTAACAAATCACCTAGTGTTAAACGATAGTGAATCATTTAATTTTTTTGAGAAATTTTTAAGTTAATTATGAGAGAATTATTTTTTTCTAAAAGTAGTGATTTGCCATTTTTTTTAATTTATTTCTAGCCCAAAAAATTTGTGGATGCAAGGATGAACAAGATGTCACCTAGGCTAATGAATACAAGATCAATTTTTAAAAAGAAATAAAATTGCTTAAAAAATTTACAAATTGCTACATTTTGAGTAGTAAATCACTTAGTGTTTAAAAAAGTGATTCATTTCATTTTTCTAAAAAACTTTGTAAGTCAATTATGAGAGAATCATTATTTTTTTAAAAGTAGTGATTTGCCAATTTTTTAAAATTGATTTCTAACCCAAAAACTTTTATGGATGTAAGGATGAACAAGATGGCTAATGAATACAAGTTCAAAGTTATAATAGTTCAACAAAGAATTTTGACTACTAAAGCTCATCCCTTATCAAAGGAAGAAAACAAAAGGAAAGAAGTTGATAATTATGTTTAGAAACGTGAATCTAATGAAATGATTCCCATATCATCAAAAAGAAAACAATCAATGGAAACCCCAATGAATCAAGGTTAGAATAATTCTTTTACTACTTCACCATATTATTGGCCAACTAAAGTGGGCTATCTTAGTAATCTTCCTATATATAGTATTATCACACCTAGTGTTGCTCAAGTTTTGTATTCCTCCAATCCTACTATCCCTACTATAATTATAAATCCTATAAATGTGATGCCTTAAATGTTGCAAGCCTATTATTTAGATTACAACCTATTAACCAATTAGGGGTCACAAATAGATAAACCGTTAAGTTAGGCACCACCCAAAAAATAGTTATACCTTGCAAATAGGACCTAATCCATATCTAGGGATGAACCAAGTGCTAAAAACATAAAATTTTACCTCTCAAAGCAATCCTTAAGCAAGAAGTAGTCAACCTCATCCCTAACCTAGCTAGCAACCAATTTCTCTAAATACATCAAACCCTTTAGTTCATCATACATCTTAGGGTCAATTAAAATTTTCCAACCCAAATTTTAGAGCTATTCAAGGATAGATAATCCCATATATACCTAATAAGAACACTGTGTAAATTTAGAAACATTACCTTATCAAATAGATGTATAAGGAATTTAGGGTATTGCTCTAAACTAATAGTTTACTCGATTAGTATGTCTCTACAAAATCTATAATAGTTTATGGGTACACTAAACTAACATATCTTGTAAAATCCTCCAAACTTATCAAACCCCCAAATCGTGCCAAATCTTAACCTTCAAGTTTATCAAAACCCACCTATGAAAATTTTGAATCTACCATTCCAACCCTGATATAATATACTCCCTCAAGATCCCTAAGGAATCTCACAAAAACAATAAATAGTCACATATCTACCCTTAATTTAGACATATGTATATCCACCTCAAGGTCAAATGCAATACCCATAGCAAATATCTTAGGAATAGGATCCTCAATTATATTAAGCATTGGTGTTAGTAAGGTTACAAAACCAACTACTTGACTAGATATACCAAGGACCTTTAAACTTGATGATCTATATTTCCATCTTAGACGCTACTATGAAATCCTTATCTATATTTGTTAGTAATGGAAGCAAAACTTCTTTATATCACCTTATTAAATTATCCATACTAAAATCAAATTATCAAATCCAAGAATAATACAACAAGTCCAATGGGTGATCTATTCATTAAAAGATAAGATTGTCATATTGTATAGAAGCCCTCTAGATAATTTAATCACTAATTATGCTTCCATAGTTGGATCATTCATGGGAAGGTTTGATAAAAATGGAAAACTTTATCCTTTTCCAATTGAACACCATGCAAATACATTCTTAGGAGAACATCCATAACTATAATACAAGTTTCATAAGCAATCCTTACCCTATTATATCAAAATACTTCAAATAGAATTAGCCTTGGTGGTTTACAATGCTAATCATGCCATCTTATCTAGGGTATTCAATAAATTAGACCATGAAAAATATGTTCTCATTATAGTTAGTAAATTACCACTTATCCCAACCATGGCTTATGCAACATATATAAATAAAAATAAAACTCTATAGATCTAAGGACCTCCTCCAACCATGAAATAAATTCCAAATGCTCAAATGACTCAACGATCACAAAATACACCTGCTTATCTATAGGTAAATACTCCATATATAGGAAACTTTCTTGGGTAAAATATCCCCACATTTCACACTTTCGAATCCCAGTTATTGTTGGAAAACTTAATATTTTCTAGAAACAAATCATGAATGTTATATAAATAATTAAAAGAAGGATGAAAAAAGAAGGGTTTGATAGGCACCTATAGGTATCATAAATAATCACTATATCTATATGTAAAATTACACAAAACTCTAATAATCAAAATAGAAGTAGGAGGAGGATATTTATAGCAATACCAAAATCCTAGATTATATAATGAATTTTAACCTAATCTAACATAACAAGAGGAATTTAAGTAAATTACAAGCTTTAAAAAGGGTTTAACCATAACAAGGTTCATTGTGGCCCATAGGAATTACATAATAAAATATTATAATTAATTAGTATATTATACAATGAAATACCCCTAGGACTATCCAATACATCATACAATGTCATCCTTGTCCATAAATCGGATTACAATTTAAACACACCCATAATCTAAACTAAGGGGCCAAAGATAGGAGACATTAGTAACAATAATATAACTCCCCCATAATGGATTCTCTAGTGGACCTCTACATTTTGAGGTAGAATTATCTAGATCTCCCATCAACTTAAATCTACTATTGCAAAAATATTTATTGCATAAGAGTCTCCTTAGGTTGTACCATAGTCACCATTAGCACCATTAGGCACTCCCACACATCCAAAAAATACTTCTACTAGGACTTTTAATGAAGAAAAGGGGTCAACTTCATCACCTTATTTAAATATAAGCTACTTCACTCTACCATTTCCACATAAGGTATACATTGAAGACAAAAAATTTATATTCATGACATACATCACCATATTTAAGTATTTCATCTTGCCCTTGGACCACCTGCTTTTAGTCACCAAAATAGGCTTTGTATGAATCTACTTAAAACAAGAGTTGTAACACACTTTCAAGAGTACCTAGACTAAACATAGAAGAAGAAATAAATAATTAAGTATCAAACCTTCATGAATAAGATAAATCAATTACCCAAAGGAGGAAGAGGGATTGACTAAAGTATATCCTAAATACTTTTTTTACAAGCCTTCAAAAGAATCAAAATCTACTACAACCATCACAAATCTATTTATATCTTACAAAAAAATAGACTAAATATTTTAAGATGACTAAACACTATACATGTGTTCATTAAGACAAGTAAATACGGCTTTATGGTCCATCTTACACAATGTGATCCCTAACACTATAATGGGTCTATGAATTGATGCCACTAGTGCATATAGCTCGAGAACTGTGTTTTCAAAAATATGGGCTTAAAAAACTTATGTATGCAAAGTTTATGGCCTCCAAAATTTTTTCCCTAATGGACCTAAAAATTAAAAAAAAAAAAGTAGTGTCAAACCTTAGAAAAATTTATACAATCATCTGCGACCACTTGGTGTCCTTTAATTCATTTGTGATGTCCATTTAATTTTTTCCAAATTGACTCCCATAAACTTTAGTAAATGTAGTAATTTCCCTCTTTCCATTGTTCAATATGATTTAAATATGCATAAAAACACTTACATGCCATTTGATATGGCCACATTGATTAAAAAGTTAGCTTATGTTCTACCTTGTAAGCAAAAGACACCAAATACCCTTTGTTAGACTTGAACCCGAGTCTCCTCCATGCTAAGGTCCATCTACCAACCAACAAGCCATAGCATTGATTGAGAGTAAAGGGGCAAGTCTATACTCTTGAACTACCTACATTCCTTTTTTGATACTATAAAATGTGGAGGCACATGGGTCAAACACATGACCTTATATTCCAAAGACAACTCTATTGACCAATCCTAGATCCTATCATAAAAAAATAGTGTCATGATCTAAAATTGATCCTTCCTTCCACACAAAGCACAAATAGCCATATAAATAGTGGCTTCAAAACCAAATCAAAATTTTCAATATTGTGGTCTCTATATAGATAAAGGTTTTCCTCCTCCAAAATAGA
Source organism: Wollemia nobilis (assembly GCA_028583015.1). Taxonomy (NCBI): domain Eukaryota; kingdom Viridiplantae; phylum Streptophyta; class Pinopsida; order Araucariales; family Araucariaceae; genus Wollemia; species Wollemia nobilis. The sequence goes on along the minus strand of JAQPPZ010016946.1, from coordinate 5,478,031 downwards.
TGACTATGTATAACTCAAACCCAAAATATAGAGCCTCAAGCACCTCAACACACACTTTGATATTTGCAATCACACCATCTATAGATGGAAAATGGAACATCCCTTCCTCATGTAAAATGGCAACATGCACCCTTGTTGTGAGCGGTGTCAAGACAAAGCTAGAAATGTGCATATTATTTATTTCAAAAATACACATAGGATGTTGTTGAATTATGGAGAATCTATTACTTGTTGGAACTCTCTTTTTGCTAAAAATTTTATCGTATAAGGCTGAAGTCCAATCTCTTGAATTGTCTTTAGAAGGAATATTGAGTTTTTATTTCCATGGATTTCAAGAATAGAAAAATCATCCTATGATTTAGAAGAAGAATTAGAGGCTCCAAAAAATAATTTTGTATGTTGATGTGATGTAGCTCTATACCCACTTTGATACCATGTTGGTATTCGCAATATGTTCTAGAAATAAACAAAAACAAACTATGCACTCAATTCTTATACAAAGTAAAAAAAGAAGAATAAAAAAGAGAAGGATTTTATGGACACTCATTCACTATATTCATAGATAAAATTCCACCACTCTGATAATAAAAAGAGGAGTGGGATGGGTATTTATAGCATACTAAAACCCTAAATTACACAATGAAGTTTAATCTAAGCATATATAAAAAGAAGGATTTAGGTTAATTATAAGTTATAAAGATGGTTTATCCATAACAAGGTTAACCATGATCCATAACATTTACATAATAAAACATTATAATTAATTAATACATCATACAATGAAATTACCATAGGCCTATCCAATACATTATATTGTTTCGGCCTTGTCCATAAAGCATATTACAATTTTAACAATTACCAGCCTTACCTCTCCTAACATAGAATACTAATGAAAATACTATCTCTTCATCTCAAAATTATAGAATACAAGTCCAAATGAATGAAATGATAGATATTATAAAAGTGCTAGTGAACCATACTAACATGAAAAAGAAGCAAAATAGTGGTTGGACATCAAATAGTAGATCACAACAAAAAAAACTCTATACCTCACCAAATGCCAACTTCCTTGTCAAACTATAAGCCAAACAAGCAATCAAGTAAAAAATATTATGGTCACGCTTAATTCAAAGGTTAACAACTTGTGATGTTTTTCTTATAATGACATGCATAATCTAGCAAAATGCATCATGGCCATATTGCATATCCAAATAGAGGTTTACAACTAGAGATGCCAAGCACAATAGGCTACACCATTAGGATAAATATATTGAGTAACAAATCACCCACCTATGGTAAATCAATTGGCACAACCACCCATTCTAATTAAAAAAATAGGTGTGGTTAACTAATCAACCTTAGCCTTGCCTAATCCTAATAAGGTAGTATTTAACAATTTTGACATCTTCAAAGATGATGATAACTTTCCCTCTAAATATCAAATAGTTTGTGTCAATCAATAACAAGTTAAAATTAATATTAAGAGGAGAGTTGTTGCCAACAAATCTATAGATCCTTAAGAAATGCCAAAAAAACAATTTGGAACTAGCATAAACACCATAGTGTTAATAAGGGATGGGAGCCCTTACATATAAAAGATAAAGGTCAATGATATTTAATCAACCTACTACATAAAATAAGGATAAACAAAATGTACTAAACATACCTTCAATGTTCAATGCTTTCTAAGAAGTAGAGTTTGAATTTCAAAGAGGTGTGATAGATATCTACAAACAAAATTAAATGGAAAAATTACAAAAGGAATCCAAAAACCATATGAGATATCCACCATTGACTAGTGAGGTACATATAATCACAACATGACAATATAAGAAATGTATTGCACATAGTGAAAGAAGTACTACAAAATTAGATTCAACATTGTTAAATGATTAAAAAGACATCCAATAAGGTTAGTAAATAGAAGAATTATCCTTTCTAGGACAAATGGATATCTTCTAAAAAGCTATTAAATAATAAAAAATAATTTCATCCAAGTCAAATGCAAGAGTACAATAACAAGCACAACCCAATATGACAAAACAACAAAACTTGATAACAAAATATCCATTAGATATCTAGGTAAATGTGATAGACATACTAAATACTCCCAACCTTAAAACATTGAAGCTACTACTATTCTATATCACTATGAAAATAGAAGTTTATCTACCAAGGATTTTTATTGTAGATTCAAATGTTGTTGTGGCTATATGCACAAGGCCATGTGTGTAGAGATGGTATTTCCCTATACTTAAGAATTTTAAGAACCTAATTTAGATGGATAAAACCAAAGTGAATGATATTAATGCATTGAAAATTTTGATAATAATAGTGGAAAAATATCTAGATTTAATGGTAATCAAAGAAGTTATTGTGGTAGACCTCCTTTATTATTTTAGAATGTTGCTATGATGAGAGAGGATAAAGAAGTTGGTAGTGGATGGATACCTAATCATGGATTATACACATGTGAACATACCTAGGGATGACAAGATTATCATAATCAAGAATAAGCCAACATGTAACTACATTTTACATAAGCTTAATTATGATGGCATTGTGAATTGGAATGAATTGACCAAATTTGTAGATGAACCAAATGAAGGGTTCATTTTTGAATTGGATATGATCATTTGTGTTCTTTGGGAGGATTAAGGTTTAGGAGAAATTGATCTTGAGAATTATCTAATATGTGAAGAGACTTCTATTGGGGACCAAATCTGATTTTTACACTCTGAGTGTTGTGACCACCTACACGTAGTTCATCGGGTGCATTTGATGCTCACACCTCGCATGGAGCACCAACTCGAGAAGTATAGGGAGCATGGGATATGACTCCTCTAGATTAACTACAATATTTCACCAAGGTTGGCTCCTTGTTTGGTAGTAATATTCGGTGCCTTCCTTCTAAGCTTATCTCCTAAGCTGACCTAGTCTATTGGGTTCTTTCCAAGGAAAAGTGATAGAGAGAAAGCAATAAAAACTAACCTAACTATCCTAAAATAGGGGTGGTGATGCACCAAAGACTATGAGCTCTATTTTGCATATCAGTGGGATTAGTGAACACATGCATCAAAAAAAATTGAAATAAATATGGTCATAATTCAATATGACTACAAACCAAAAGATCCCCTATGGAAACTAGGACAGATACTAGTCACAACCCTTTACAAAAATATATATGCACACAAATACCACGATATAATTTAAAGTAGTCATAGTTTCTTGTATTCATATTATAAGAGAAATTATAATCATATAGAACTCATAGAGGCTTGGAAATCCGTACATGTAGTGACTCAAGGATCAAGTCCAAACTGATATACAAAACAAAAAATAAGAGAAAAAATGCCTAAGGCCATATTCTAGGCACACAAATAATTTCTTCCTTTTTTTCCTTCTATCTATTAGTTATTTATATAAATACATCAACATTTCAAAATTCAAAAATTTCCTCCATGTGCTATGGGTGGGAGTCTTGTGTTTTTCTCAATAGTTGGGTTAGAGGTACAGTACTAAGGGATACGGGACTAGTTTGAATCTTTTCACCATAAATACCACCAACCAAAAATATGGCTTATAACCAAACTTGGAATTAACTAAATCCATCCTTAGGAACTAAGTTTAGGTAGTAACATGAGATGGCCCCTGGACTAGCTCCTAGTTCTTGTTACTAGACTCCAATGCTACTTCTTGGTTGATTCCTCCTTTTTGAATTCTAGTTTCTCTGGTGATGTTCTTCTCATACTATTATTCTCACTAACCTTTGGATTTTTTGCAAAGGTATGTCACAAAATATATTGTAGTAAAGTATTTACTATATTAATGGTACCTCCCAAGGGATCTCCAACTTGTTGGAGATAGAACTCTAGATATTGGTAGCCTTACCATTAGGTACAAAATCAAGCTTAGAATTTACATATTGCCTCGATGACTTTCTTCTAGTCCTCTTCTAGTGGGATTTTGGCCTAGGAGTAGTGCCAATAGTACTTCTCTAATTCATACAAACCCTCCATGAGGGGAGAGACATAATCATGCTAAGTCTTCTAGATGAGTGCTTCGAGTGCAATAATGGGTTTCATTGCCACATTTTATTGTTCTTCAATAGATAAATCCTAGGGTATTTCAACAATCCTCAACTGATCTAATCAATGTTTGAATTTTTTTTTGGGTAATTATTCAAATGTGTCTCTTTCATTCTTCTATCCTCTAGGATAGGCTCTCAATTTGCTTACTACATCAATGTGATACTTGCTAGGAAGCCATAACTCTGGTAACCTTGTGAGTTATTACATATTTGTTTGTGATTCTTGTTAAAATACATCATTGGAGATCATCTTGATCTAGGACCACCTAGAATGCTTACACTTTGTAAAACCTAGGATCAACATCCTCTTCAAATCCTTAGATCTCTTTTTTGGCCTTGCTACTCAAAAAGGAGATACACCAAACACATTTGATCATTGGAAGGAGTCCCTCTACTTCCCAGATGATTCCTTTCTAGAGGATTTGGAAAATCTTCATGAAATTCTTTAGCCTCAACAGGACTTTTCCCAAACTTTGTCATCCTTCTCTTTTGTTCTTCCATTTTGGCTTCCTATTTCTTAAACTTTGTAGCAAGGTAGGCTTGTTATGCTTTTATCATTTTAACCTCACTCCGAGAGCTTTTCATCAATTGCTTAGCCTTCTCTAACTCCCTCTTATTAGTGGTTATATTCTGTGTGACCTCTACATATTTATTACTTACTAACTTGGATACTTGCTCAAAGAATTTAGATCTTTATTCTAGGGGTGATTCTTTGAGGCTAATCTCCATGGTTGGTGTTCAGTAGTCTTATGTTTGCATATCTCCTAGTGGCTTGGACACCATAGTCTTGGAGTTGACTAAACCTAACCCCTAAATTTAGGGAATATAATAAATTATCTTATATGAGGTGATAGGCTATGTGGCCTTCTAGTCTACCTCTTGTTTTGCTTGCTACTGATTGTGCTCTGAGGCTTGCTAAAAATAGGAAAAGAATTCTAGGATGGATGAGATTAGCCTAGGATCAAATGTTTGTATATATAACTTTCAAGGGGTAATGGTAGGGGTCTTATAAATGGAAATGGATCTGATTTTTTTATTAGAGAGAGCATAGTAGAAGGTGTTGTGATGCTAGGTGATGGGATGGAGGCTATGAATTATTGGAGTGGTGGGAGGTTTTGGGATCAAAATGGAGGGGTAGGAGTGGATGAAATGGGTAAAATTGTACAAGGGATGTTATGGGTGTTTGCTTTAGAAATGGAGAAGATGGGGAGTGGTTAGAAGGGTAGTTGGGTGGGAGAGAGAATGCCTTACAATTTCTAAAATATTCCTTTGGGATATTTGGGAATGTAGAAGATGGAGAGTGGTTAGAATGGTATATGAGTGGGAGAGGGGACTCCTAATTTCTAATCTATTCCTTTGGGATCTTTATCCCTTTTTAGAAACTCTCGAGGACTTTCTTAAGGTCTTATTTTTTATGATGATAAATCTTAGACCTAGACTTTGCTCCAATTCTTCTTTGTAGGCTTGTCATTGTCTAGGGATAAATTCCACTTATTGGATTTCTTGTCCTTTTCTTTTGATGCTTTTTTTATGGTGGCATAGAGTGGGCCAGAATAAGTTAATACAAAGGCCTCTATAATAGTTTGCTTGATTTTTTGGATAGCCTACTTTGCTTCTTTGTTCTATTTTAATTGTTATCATTTCTTTAATATTCTAGTTATAGGTCTAACAATGGGGGCAAAGTTAGGTATGAATCTCTGGATAAAGTTGATTTTCCCCAAGAAGGATTGTATGGCCTTTTCATGTTGTGGTAATGATAAGGTAAGAATAGATTTTACTCCATAAGGATTAATGGCTATTCCATCTTTGAAAAAATATGCCCTAGGAAATTTCCTTGTGGAGCATAAAAAATATATTTCATTGGATTTAGGTATAATTCCAACTTCTTGGCAGCATTTGAACACTTTTTCTAGATGTTCTAAATGGTATTTCCTCCACTTAGAAAATACTATGAGGTTATCCAAATAATCAATGATAACTTTGTTGAGATCACTTAAAGTGATATTCATGGTCCTCTAGAATTTCACCTCAATGTTAGATAGACTTAAGGGCATGCATTGATAGGTGAACATGTCCCACTTGGTAGTGAATATCATTTTATCTCCGTCCTTTACCTAAACTTGATTGTATGCAAATAATCCATCTAGGATTGAGAACCTCTTTGATATGGCTACCACATGTAAAAATTGGTCCATAGAAGGTAACGGGTAGTGGTCTTTTAGTGATGCCTAATTGAGGTATTTGAAGTTCATGAATAAATAGATTTCTTCATTCATTTTTTATCAAGACTAGATTGGACATCCACAGGCTAATCCAAAGGCCATAATTAATTGAAATCTATGTATGCATGAACCCAAATAAATTCTAGTAAACTCTATCATATGCTTTGTTCATATCTAATTTTAGAAGCATACCTCACTTTTCATAGAACAAAGAGAATATACAGCCTCTTGTGCAATGATTGCATCATCAAGAATTGATTTTTCATGAACAAAACCACCTTCTTCATCTAAGATAACACAATCTAGAATTCTCTTGAATCTATTTGCCATATTTTTTTTAAATTATCTTATAAATCATATTACAAAGGTTTATTAGACAAAAAATGATCAAGCTTTTTTCTAATGCACCAAAGGTGGATTTGATCTTATATCATTATAGCCTTTTTTTTTTATCCTCCTTGACCATAGCCAATATATAAATATTCAATAAATCCCAAAAAAATCAAAGAAAATTACAAAAAATCCATTGAGGTCATCTGCCTTGTTAAGGTGCAAAGAGAATTATCTCTTATAGATCCTCTAAAAATATTTTCTTTGTCAAGATTTCATTGTCTATGTGTGATACTTCTAAAATCTTACCTTGATCCCCCCTTATCCTGCCCAACATATGACAAAATATTTTTTAAATAATTATTTGATTCCTTCTTAGTATCTTCTTCTTCCTCGATATTTATTTCATCTAGATTTGAAATATTTTTAGTTGATGAAAAGAAAAAATCATTTTGGTTGTAGCATAGAAGATTTAGCATGTTTGTCTACTTCAATAATCCATCTCTCTCTAGATTTTTGAGACCAATATAACTCTTCCTTTTTTAGTATGTTATGATAATCAAAGAGTAATTTCTTTTTCACATAACTATCTTGGTCCATTATATTCATTTCTACTCTCTTGTAAATTGTTGAGCTTGGATTTAATTTTCCCTTTTGCTTTAGATATGTTCCCAAAGGATTTGGAAATATAGATTGAAATCAAAATGGATTTGGATGACCATTTTAGTAAATCACATATCAAAAGAATGGGTTCATGATCTAATCCTACTTATAAAAATAAGATATTTTATACTCTATTTATAACCATATGTTAGATAACAAAAAAAATCCAATCTTTCTATTATATAATTTTGCATAATGCATTTATTATCCCATGTATATTGAAAGCTTTAAGGAATAACATCCCAAAGTCTATTTAAATTAGTAAATGAACCAAAATCCTTCATTGGTTTAAATAATGTAGAAGTGTCATCCTTATTTTTCAAAGGAGATAAAACTATATTTAACCTTCCTCAAGAATCCAAGATCGTAATTATGAATCGTCATTGAATTTAACATAAATAAACTAAGGTCCTTCCAACATATTTCATGAGGAGTAACTATAGTTGGAGCATATACATTTGTAGACATCTAAATTTGATCACTTCTTCATCAATTCCAACAATTAATCCTCATACATAATCCCTATAATCAACCAAACCCAATAATCCTTTCTTAGACCCAAATTTGAGCATTTATCGCTCCAAAAATTAAGGTCATCTTTTTTACATCATTTACCCTATCAAATTTTCTCAAATTTTCACAAAGCCACCATCATTAGAGCAAGCTCAAAAAGAGATTTTCAACAATTATAGATATGCTTATAATTTGATAGCAATCAATGCCTAGAAATGTAAGAAATGGTGTCTGGATACAAGTGTTATGATACCATGCCTTGATCAGTCAAGGTATGATTTTGCAAAGCATGATTTTTCACCCTAGGCATGATTTTACCCTATCAAGTACAAAAATTTTAAATTTAAATCCCTCCCACATGACCAACCTACAATGGTCAAAGCAATGAAATTGTAATATCATTATTGAATGTACGATTTTGTGCAGAATTTCAAATTCTCAAATTTCTCTGTCCCTCTTCAGTCTTTTTTCATTAATGTCATGATAGACCTATAGTCCTCTAGAATAGTTGAATTTTTCCTCATAGACCACTCCACCAACCCCAAGAATTCAAACTCCAAGAAGTACCATTTCTTCAATGAACTAAATAAACAATATTTCCTTTATTTAAAATAATCAAAGTCTCATTCCTTCAATTATCTAAATAAACTATATTTCATTCATTTAAAATAATCAAAGTTTCATTCCTTCAATTATCCAAATAAACTATATATTTCATTTACTAAAGTCCCATACCTTCAATAAATCAAATATTTCCATAAACCATATATTTCATTTACTAAAGTCCCATACCTTCAATAAATCAAATATTTCCATAAACCATATATTTCATTTACTAAAGTCTCATACCTTCAATAAATCAAATATTTCCATAAACCATATATTTCATTTACTAAAATATCATACCTTCAAAAAATTAAATATTTCAATAATCCATATATTTCATTTACTAAAGTCTCATACCTTCAATGAATCAAATATTTCAATAAACCATATATTTTGTTTATTCCATTTACATATTTTAATTGAGATATAGGCCAACTCGTTTTTCATTTGATTATGACCTAAATTTCATTAACTAAGTGAAATTATCTCTTCAAGATGTAAACAAATGAAAGTACTCGACCAAGACTTTTACAAAATAAAACTCATGACCTTACCCAAAGCGGTAGAGAGAAGATTGGCACAGGTAAGGATTTCGATTCCAGAACCTGGTGATCCTATTGGGAAATACAGATAGCCAAGGGCCGACCAAGCAGGAAGGACCAACAGGGACATCATTGCATATGAGGTAAACATAGTAGTTTTCTAAATGGCAGCCTCCTAAGGATGATTTAACCTAAAATACAAGCTAATTGGGTGGGGTTCAAACTTCGAGTGTTGCAAAATAAATAAGGAATACTCCATGCTGAGAAATGCTTTAAGGGAATCGATGCCTCACGGAGGCTGGGTAAAACAACAACATGCCAATCTAATGGAAGATGAAACCTAGCCCACAATAGCACTTCCAAAACGACCAACAACCAATAGGAAGTCTTTAGACGAGGATAGCTATGCACGCAGGGTTTGATGAGACATTGTCAACAACCATAGTGCTCTAGATAGCGTCTAACATGTCTGACGTCAACCAATGCAGCGCTCAACCACTACGCAGTCACCTCGAACATTGAGCAAATAAGGCATCCACTTAGACAAACTGCTAAAACACCTAGTTACAGTGGCAGAAGGTTACCTTCAGAGGAGATGAACTCCTTTGTCAACGTAGTTGAGAAGCACAAGGAATCAACCAAAGAAAAGGACTCAATCTTAGTTCTTAGGTGGAGAAAGGCACAACCAAACCAGGCGAGCAAGACAAACATCCAAAAAAAAGGTAAATAATGTAATCGGTCAGCTATTCCAACACAAGCCATTAATAGATTCAAGCATGAAAGGGAGTAAGTTTCAATATCCAACCTGATGGTTTTTAAAGATCGACTGTGTCTTCCTTTTCTTTGAGCGTTGATTCGCGAAGTGTTCTCCTTCCAAGACTTTGTGTTTTACCCTTTCTCTTATGCTTTTGGCATTCATCCTCTTCCTTTCCCATAAGGGACGAAGTCCACTTGCTTCCATCTACCGCCATCCTTTCTCATTACTCCCCACTCATCCACCTTAAATCCACCCTATCTTCTCGGTCGACAAGCAAGATAAGATGTTTTTAAAAATCATTCTTCTCATACTTCAAAAATTTTCCATAATGAAGCTGATAGTAAGAAGCTTCCCTTCCAACAGTACCCTCATTTTCTTGTTAAATATTTCCTTGTATTATTTAAACCGAAGCTTCCCACACTTAAAATAATATTCATTTATTATTATATAAAAAGTATGGATTTCCTCCTTTTATAAAAACAATAGTTTAACTTAATTTTTAAAGAAGTTCTTATAATTTACATATATAAAATCCTTTTTACATATATGAAATAAATATTGATTTTCCTTTTAAAATAAAGTTCTATTATCATTTAAAAATATATAATCTCTTTATCTATTCAAGTAAATTTCTTTTTTTCTTTTTTTTGGTTAGTGTGAGAAACCCCTACGATCAACGCATAGGGTTGAGCAGTCTCCTCCCAACCATGACCCCTCGTAAAGTCGAGAGTTATGCTTATCAATAGGGAATTTAACACACACCCACCACACACCCACCCCCTCACACACTCGCCCACACCGCGGTTTGAACCTTGGACCTCCCAAAGAAGAGCCAAAGCTATAACCATTGTGTTGTCCCCCCTGTATTCAAGTAAAATTCTATTATTATCAAAAATAGATTCTCATTCATCTATTTAAATAAAAATTCTATTATTATTTAAAATAGATTTTCATTTATCTATTTAAATAAAATTCTATTATTATTTATAATAGATCATACTATCTATTTAAATAAAGTTCTTTTATTATTTAAAATAGATTCTACTATCTATTTAAATAAAGTTCTTTTATTATTTAAAATAGATTATTTTCATTAGCATAATAAGTTCCTTTATCACAACTTAGCAAAATACTATAATAACAATAATTTAGGGGATTCAAAGGCAACCAAATTCATGCACACATTCCAAAACCAAGATGTTGTTAAGTGATGAAGTAAAAGACAACCAATCAAATGCATGCGAGACAAAGAGGGAGTCTTTCCATCAATCCAGTCACCCATCTCAACCAAAGAATTTACGATAGCTACTAGGCTATCAACTGAGGCTCTAGGTGGCTGGCTATTGAAGATTATCCCTTAAAACAATAATGCATCTATATGAAGGTAGTCATCCATGTTACCCTCGAGTTGCCCTAATCATCACTTCCCCAACCTCAAGTACCCCGTTTCTGGTGGACGATTTTATTTCTTCCACTTACGAGCGTACTTGATCCTGCACATTGACAATCTGTTAGCAAACCATGTTCTTCAAAGATACATTAATCATTTGCAACAAAACTAAGTATCAAACTACTATTGATCATCACATAGTTTTTCCATGCCACAATTCCTACCAAGGAAGGTCATGACACCATGAGTCGTCTTGATCCCCTACTACCCTCAAAGAACCATAAATACGAGGACCAAAGAGGACAATTGGAACCAATGCATTGGTTTGATTTATAATTGCAATAATTTATTTATGTTCAAGTGGACTAGACTTGTAGGAAGAAATCCCTAAATGGACATGAATGTAATACTTTATTCTTTTAGATTATGGAGGTTTTACCATGCTTGAATATATGTAATGATTTAATGAAGGGAATGAGAAATGTATTTTAATTTATTGTTTATATAATATGTAGGTATTGTGAATATTTGGCATTTCTTTGCTTATGTTTTATCTTATTCTTAATATTTTATTGTAAAGCCTATTAAATGTTGAGTAGATATTGTTCTTAGTTAGATTAAATAAATTAAGTTAGCCTTGTCTTTCTAAAGAACATAGAATGGACCTAAGAGATTAAGATCTCTTAGGGTGAACATAGAATGAACCTAAGATATTAAGACCTCTTAGGGTGATTTAAACTATGCAAACAACTTGATAATCTACAAATGGGTTAAGTTAGCTCGTCGAGAAGACGAGATGGATGACTTAACTCGCAGTACGCATAGCATACCTGCACAAACGAACTTGTGCATGGTATGGAGATGGGTGTATACCTTCGACTATACTAAAGGTGATAAGTTAGCTCATCAAGAAAGATAATATGGATAGCTTATTTATGGTACACATAATATACCTACACAGATGGACTTGTGTAGGGTACTCAGTGCAACATGATTCTTTGTAGATTGAACTTAAAAACATAGAATAACTTAAGCAACACAGTAGATAGGGGTTTATGAATCCCTCTCAACTTTTAAAAAAAAATTAGTTTTTTTAAGCTAGTTTTTGGGTCGTTACAGCCAACATGCTTATAAATTGTTATAAGAGTTGTAACATGCTACTATGATTTGTGCTAGATGTACTAGAATGTATAATAGCACACACTTATATTATTGCACCAATTCCTTATAATATAAAGCATTGGATTAGTTAGGGATATTGAACATGTATGCAATTGATTTTGATAGCAAAATAGTTGGGTAATTGACTTTATCTATGTTTAGAATGAAACTAAGTCATAAATATAATGATGATATGTCAAAGTGAATATTTTTTTACCAATTGCATGGAAAGTTGTTGAATGAGGTTTAGTTCAATCGCTTGGAGCATAACAATCAAGATGGTACAAGAAGCAAAATTTAAGAGTAATTGTTATATGCAAATATAGATGTAGAGATTAATGGTGTCATTTTTCCTTGAATTTATTTATTAACTAAATTTGGATCTTTTAGAAGTGAGTTGTCCTCAAGATGGAAATATTGATTTTAGGTTTAAAACCCATTAGGATGACTCAAACCTCATGATTATTTGTTGTGTTTCGCACTTTGCTTGTCATCAACACTTCAAGGATATATGTGTTTGCAAGGATTGTATAGCATGTGTACTACGTAATGTTTCATTTGGGTATTAGAGTGTATATGTTTGCAAACAATGTATGTTATATATTTGACTTTGTGATGACCAGTGGATGCTCATGATTTGAATGTTTAAGATGATAAGTCCATTGGTCTATCTGAGACATAGCATACACTTGAAATAAATAATCTTTTGGTGTGCATCAACATGAACTCTAAAGATTGTACAATGTACAATGAAATTATTGTGATGCCCAAGGTCATATTCATGTTGAATGGGATGTGTTGAAGATAAACTCCACAATTACAACAACTAAAAATGCTATTTGGTTGAATTGTTTAGTTATACCTTTGTGGAATATGGACTTTTGCATTGTATTTAATCAAATAATGAATAGATTTGGATACACTTGTTGAAGGATGCAGCACTTCCAAGGTTTTGTAAGGTCAAGAAATTTTAATTGGTTCACTCCATTTGTATCTCTCACCTTTAAAAATAGATTTTGATCATTACAACAAAACACTAAAAAATGGAAAACTTAAGAACTAATATAATTGTTATTTTAGTAAAAATATATTTGAATTGGACGAAGATACGTATATTGGAAGCATTATATAATGTAGTTTATACTCCTATCTTAATGATTCACAATATTGTTAGTGTTGCTTCTAATGTTATATGATATTGCATTGGTAGTTGAACCATAAACATTCATCAAAAACCTTGTAATATGATGGATATTACAGTGTCGCCTAATTAATATTAGGAATCCTTCAAAGTCCCAACTTGATGTGCACAAGTGAAATAACAAACGGAATGAGGAAAAACCCATCATTTTTCATGTTAGGAGGCTAGAACAAACAATCTTCAATGGGTTATTCATGAAAAGGAACCCATTGTAAGATTTTAAAACAACATAACAAATTCAAATGCAAAACCTGAGAATGGACAAGGGTAAAACCTCCAATGATAGGTAGTGGAGCTAGATGATGGAACGCATAGAAACTAGTAAGATCAAGCATAATCGTCTTTTGCTTATTATGTAAGAATTCCTTATCAAAAATATATTTTTTTTGTTTTTTTAGCTTTAATGTTTTAGGTCCTGGGATGTGAGTATAACTTTAGATGCTATGATGATGATTCAATATTTTCATCTTAAAATAAAGGTCAACAAAGTGTTGTATGACGATTTTATACATTAATTATATCTAAAGTCTTATGTAGAATATTGTTTTGAAATTATAATATGACATTGCTATTTTCTCCAAAATAGAATACTATCTTTGTTTTTAACCTACTCTAAACTAAGAAAAATAGCATTAATCTTAAAGAACAGCCACGGAGATATTACATAAAACTTTTATTAATCTTAAAGAACAGCCACGGAGATATTACATAAAACTTTTACAATAATGAGCTACGTCAGTCATCCTTAAACTAATATAGTAACATAAATTGAAAAGATTCTCATTTACCACCTTTTAATCAAGGTTTAAATAGTAACACATTCAAATAAAAGAAACTCTTAATGATACCATATATTTTATACTAGTTTCATTTTAATACTTTGAGACCCACTTACAAAACCCTTTATTTAAAAGGTTTGGTTTATTGTATCTTCTCCTGTAGTCAATGTCTAATTTGTATATAAAACCCTACGAGGCAATAGAGGAACTTTAATACTATTTACTTGTATATTTGAGACCCACCTACAAAACCCTTTATTTAAAAGGTTTGGTTTATTGTAACTTCTCCTGTAGTTGATGTCTAATTTAGATATAAAACCCTACGAGGCAATAGAGGAACTTCAAACTATACCCTGCATACATATTGTATTAGATTTTATAACTTGTTAAAACATTTTTAAGAACTCGTGTTAAACTAAACCGTATAATGTTTCATACACAAATTGTCATCATCGTCTTTAAAATATCTATCTTCATCACCTGCTTATAGTTGGTACACTCCTAAAACCACTTCAGAGGTAGTACTTGTATATACATGACCTTCTATAGTTGATGCACTCCAAAAGAAACCACTTCAAATTCTCAAGACTAGTAAATTAGGACGATTAAAAACACAATTTCATTTTTGTAGACCAGGATCAACAATACCCTTGTTGTAGCAATTTTACTTGTACCAAGGAAAAATTAAAGTCATCAAAGGAACAACGGAGTTTTTTTTTTTTTAAAAAGACCAAATTAATAATTATAAAAATTTTAAAACTTCCATCAACTTGAAATTGAAGAAACAACAAAGTGTCATACTATATAACCGCCTAATTAATAATTATAAAACATCCTGACTTTAATTATATTTAATTTTTTATAAATCCACATCTGGAGGCAGATCTTTGGTCTATTCAACATGCCTTTGTAAGTAAGAGCACCAAGAACCGCCGTTACCAAGTAGATGTTGTAGTCTATAATAAATAGGGCTTACCATCCATTAAAAAATGGAATGGCTTAACATACAGGCTCTTTCTATTAGCAAGAAGCAAACTCCAGCAGTTATATCAAACAACAATTCCCTAGATAGTTGCCAGCAATAGTGAAGGCTATTTGGATAAATTAATCAAGGTCAACAATACCATAGTTGAATAAATGTCTTTTTAGGCCACAATATAAGGTAATCTAGACATCCATCCAGGACCCAAATGTTACTACTGTCAAAATCAAAAGTTTACATGCCTCTTGAGGACTTGTGGCCAAATAATCAATTGCACGTGGTTAAAGATAAGTAAAATTTGGAGCAATCTAGGCATTGTTTTAAAAATTGTGGCAGTAAGTTTGTATTACAATCACAGCCATAGCTTTAGTGTGCACTTGCAAATCATTATGGCCAATTTGCAGTTCCTTGCTATATTTTATATCAACGTTTGGAAATCAAGAATATGGACAAAACAGAGTACAAAAAGATGCAGCAGTAGGCAAAGGCAGTCTCTTTAAAATATGTACACACATCCAGACAACTTTGGGTGGTCATGAGAACTGAACCAACCTTGAGCAGAGGTGAATAGAAGCTGACTGTAAGAACATTAATAGAAAAAACTAAACACCTCCAAACAATTTGCCTAGATTTGAAATTGGCAAAAGAGCACCAAGTAAATTAAAAGTTAGAAATGGGACTTCCCATAGACCTCATGTAGTTTAGTTTCACTTCCAACAGCATTTCATAGATATTTGAAAAGCAAAAATTACAGCTTGTGAAAAAATTAGCCCGTCAATCTCTGGCAAATCTGCAAATAACTTCTCTTTTG
This sequence comes from Wollemia nobilis, assembly GCA_028583015.1. NCBI lineage: Eukaryota > Viridiplantae > Streptophyta > Pinopsida > Araucariales > Araucariaceae > Wollemia > Wollemia nobilis. Next base: position 5,461,984 of record JAQPPZ010016946.1, on the reverse strand, counting down.
ATATGTCCTCACAATAAGCACAAAAAGCTAAGCTCTTGAGCAAATGTTGAAAGTGATATTACCCTTATATCAGATTAACAGGTAACATCTTGCGAGCAATCTTAACAGAAAATGCTCAGTAGCCACCCAGATGTCAAGCATATTGGATAACCATTAATTTGCCTTCTAGCTCAATATGCTTTGAAATTAAAATTTTCCAATTTACTTCCCAGTGCAGCTGAGCGTGCAAAATGCTGCTGTTTTGTCTTGGAAATTTATAGAAATGAAGTTCATAAAAATGAAACCAACTATCTGGATCGCCTGCTCGAGTGAGGATGCATCAAACCAACATCCTCCGATCCATCACACTGAAAAACAGAATGTCCTGGAATCATAGATGGTGTCCTAAATGCACCATTCCCTAGTCCAGGTGCTCCATGGGAAGTGCTGGTATGAGAACTACTAGAAGCAGCAAAAGTCCACCTCAGAGATTCGGGTTCTGAGACAGCCCAAGGATAACCAGAAAATTCATCTCTTCTCCAGGGAATACCTTGATCTCCCTGCCAATTTGTACCAGGCATGATTGCTATTCCTGCATCTTGAACCCCACCAGAAGACGCTACCCCCCAGTGCAACTGTGCATGAGAATCATTTGCCTGTCCTGTTCTTCCGACTCCACTAGGCACTCGATTTCTCCATCTTCTGCTTGAAGTACCTAAAGCACTTCGAAGAGAACTCGGAGGAGGTACAGGACCTGCCCCTCTCTGAACATGGGCATGAGCATTTGGTTCTGCCCAGATTGAAGAAGCATTTGTGACAGTAGACCTCTGTTGTACCCTGAAAGAGAGGCAAAGAAACTTTGTAGTTAGAAAGGTGCTTTTTAAATCACATACAGTTGACTAATAACTGATATTGTACAGCTTTTGTCCCCTGATATCAGGAAAAAAAAAACAATCATGAACCAAAGATGAGAGCAAAACATCTAATGGCATCAACTGAACTGGCTAAATTCTTCAACTTTCAAGGAGGAGACCTAGGCTCGAATCTTGCCAAGTGATAAATGTATAATGTTCAACTTGTTGTAATACCACTATGCAGTTATGATGCAATACGGGTAGTACTTGTTTCAATTCCATATAATCCCAAAAAATAAAAATAAAAGATGAGAGCAAAACAAGTGACACTAATGAAATATACATTTAACCTAAGAATCTTTCTGCAACACACTTTCTTACAAACAATGTGTCAAAGAAGTGAGACCACACCCTAGGAAATGTTATATAAGACATAGACTGTCATTTTAACATTTGGATGATATATTTTCAATTTGAGGGAACCCAAAAAAACAAAACCCATCAAACAACAAAATGAAGCAAGCTATGTCTATATGCATTCTCAAGGACAGGTGAAACCTTGGTTTTGTATTCTTATTGGAAAGGAGAGGTTGTTTATTCCAAAGAGTAGTGGGAAAATTTATTTAAACCACACTAGGGGGCTAGCTAGTTCTCTCCAAAAACACAATTAAATTCTCAAGAAAGAAAATATATTTCTTCTGCAAGTCAATGTGTCTAAAGTAGCATATGAAAGCAAATCCTAATTAATAGGATGATAACTTCTTATAAAATACAACAAACTTGTCCTATTAGAAAATATACTATTTTCCAAAAAACAATAACAAGAAATTTAGTCATTTAAATTAGTACAGGACTAATCTATTTCATTTATCTGGAAAACCGGAAAAAAACTTCTATCATGTTAAGATAAAGCCTATGATGAAATGACATTAGCTCAATTGGTTAAATTCCTCAACTTTCAAGGAGGAGATCAAAGTTCAAATCTTATCAGGCGATATATGCGTAATTGTCAAGTTATGTAATACTACTGTGGTCATGATGTAAAACGAGTGAGGGTCATTTCAATACCATATAATCCATTAAAGAAAAGAGAAAAAAAAAAAAGGTAAGGCCTACGACTATGCATATTTGGCCACACAAGCAAAGAAAGAAAGGACACTTAATTTGCATAGAATAACTTTTCAATTTTACAAACAATATCCATACCCTATATCATTTGGCACTCGATACGCAGGAGCTCTTTCATGTACTGGCATTGATCCTGTCAAGCCAACATCATCCAGGTGTATTGAACTTTGATGCCTGGCGGCTTCTGCTGCTGCACCAAGAGACTCGCCATGCATGTACCTCAAACTTTCCTGCCTACCAGCTTCTCTACCAACAGAATCATTCTGCAAGTATTGCAAAGCTCCAACCATATAATCATAACCAGGCTGATACCTTGATGAACGAGATTCATGAGCAGGACCAAAGGGACAGGTGGATGGTGCATTTCCATATAGAACAGTCACAATAGTACCAGGGTCTGAATACAATAAGAAAATGTCATTAAATCAACTACCTGTAGGAGTCTAAATAACTATATTACAAAACCAGCTTCAAGCCAAAAGTTAAAATTCTGCATACAAAACCATAATCCATCCATAAGTTCAGATTCTGCATGGATAGATATACACTATCACATTGCTGACATGGTAAGAAGAAAAGAGCCAGCTTGATCTAGCAGCATACATGAAAAGAATGTGTGACTAAATATGAGCACCCTTCACTTGAAACATGTTTAGTCTTATTGTCATTAAACTATCCTCATGATACATCTCTACTTCTAAAATTTTCTGTCTCAAGAATCTCATCCCATGGAGCAGTAAAGTGTAACCATATAATTTGCCACAAAAAAATTGTCTTACAGTTGTCACATTCACCTCCCTATTTCCCTTTTTTTCCATTCTTCTTTCTTCTTCTTTTTTTCCCTTATATGTTTTGGGTGTGTGGCAATGGGACTTGTACAAGACCCCAAAAATAATACAAAGAAAAATTAAAAACAGCAAATGGAAAACTAGTCACACATCTCAGACTCAGAAATACCAATCATTAGACCTAAATATGACCACAATCAAAGATGAAGCCATAATAACAACCAGATGGTGTTGGGCTCCATGGCAGAGGAGCTGAAGACATCAAAGCCCTTGGGGTCGTCTGTGCAGATGCCAAGGGCATATCAGGCTTTTCTGGGAGATGAATGACCGAAGCTCAGTGTTGTCAGAGTTTTTGAAAGGGATTTTATTCTTCATTTTCCAAGACGAGCACATTTGTGGTTGTAGGCACCAGGCGTCCCTGGTTCTGTGTGGCCATGCGGTATCCTGAGATGTTAGGGGTACGTCCTCTGCCAAGAACCCTTGATCGATTCTCATTAGTGTCGTAGCCAAAGCCGCTGTTAGGGTTTTGATACCTGTTTCTGTATGCTTGCAGGGTTGCCAGGGCAGTGGTGGCACTGCTAGGTTTGATGGAGCAACAGCAGGGGGATGCAGCCATGTGCTCCTGTGACGGATCTCTGGGAAGGAGGAAGGTTCTTGGTGGAAAAGACAGGCGCTTTAGGTTTTGTGTGAGGACCTGGTGTAACTCTCCTTTGTTCAAGAAAGGTGGTAGATGAGGGCTTGGCGCAACCGTAGATGTTGTGCTTGGGGCGGGAAGCCATGGCCCTTAACAGGATCTTTCTGCTTCATTGCCCACCTCCATGAGGTTGCTGACGCTTTGAATGCTGGAAGCATGGTGGACCCAGTTGTAGCTTTGGTCATGGTTGTGGCCATGGTCGTGTTAGTGCAGAAAGGTAGTTTCAAGATTGAATGCAAACTGTTTGTAGAAATGCCTAAAGGAAGCATGGTTGAGTGGACTGTTATTATAGCTTTGGCACATTGAGTATAAGAAGGATCTGGAGAGGTTGATGGGGAGTCAAAGGATCGGCATGCCCATGTTGTTTGAGAGAGGGGAATGCATTGGTGGTGCTGACACGGAGATTCAGCTCCATGAAGATTTGTGTTAGGGTTTGCAATGGCTGTGGAGATTTGAAATTTGTTCCATGCCTCACTTGTCATGGAAGCTGTAAGTATTACACTGATGAGGATGAGCTCATAAGGTGCCCTGACTACAATGAAAATGACTTGATAAGGTGCCTTCTGTGCTATTGAAGTTGTCTTAAAACTTAAGGGGGGTGATGCTTGATTATTAGCCCTTGACTGGGTGTTTCCAAGCAGTTGCCATACAGTGGAGAAATGGACTTGCCCTGAATTTCTGAGGGTTCTGTGCCTCCCATCTGTTACGCAACCCACATTAATCTTCCCCTACTCGCCCATGGGGAGTGCTTGAGCATGGCATTCATGTCCTGCTTCTCACGGGTTGTTTGTGCAGATGGTGTGCTTTGGGGTTTTGATCAGATTCCATTTGTTGTGGCGCGTCAAATATTTGGTGAAAGCTTTGGTAGAAGAACTTTATTCATCGCAAGCAATGATTATGCCGAGAGTGTGGTTATGCCATGTCACTTCCAGTCTGCAGCTGTGCAGAAAAGAGAGGTGCTTGATCTGGGCATCCTGCAGCTGGTTTCTTCATATGGTGGGATTGTCATGTTATGTGTTCATATGTATATTTGTTGGCCATTTGTTGATTGCTACATTTGGGTGGTTTTGCCACTGTTTTTATTTGTTTCAGCTTTCCAAGTTTCCAATGTATCTGTAGATTCATCTCTGACGTATCTGAGTTTCTTTTTTGGGAGGAAAGCACCTATAGGAACTCCATTTGCCCAACAAAAATAAAAATAAAAAAGCAAGCAGATGTTGTCAAATATCCTAATTTCCACAATGAAGCATGATTTCAGAATATTTGGAACTTTTCAATATTATGGAAGGAAAAGACACAGAGTTACATATAATCATTGGATACTGCAAATTCTTTACTACCTTAAGCCTGCATTTTTAAAACATGATATGCTAATGAAACTTCTAAAATAACTTCAAATATCAAAATTAGAAAAATGTGTCATAGTTAAACTAAAAGACTAAAAATGACATGAGTGATGCATACAGTTAAATGTGTGACACAATTACCAAAATAATAAAAGCTAGACTCTTAAATGCAGAAAATTGTGCTCTTCAGAGTTTTCTTCATAATTCATGTTTGAATTTCTTTCTTCATTATACTATAATATTATAAATACCATAGTGGCACTTAAATTTCCATGAGCTGAAACAGACTCATTGTTTCCAGTGTTATTACAACAGCATATAAAAATAAATGAACATAAAATAGTAAAGGAAAACATAACATTGGAGAGTACTTACACCCACTTGCTTGAATTTCGATTTCTCTGTTAAAACAAATAAAAGACAAATAAGACCAAAGCAATATTTTTAAGTCCATACAAAAAGTTAAAAAATGTACAGGTTCTATTTTATTAAATATGCTCTCCAGCATTTGTCACACATTCTTAAAAAGTTTGTTAGGCAACTAAATCTTGTACAATACACTCATCAAAATAAAGGAAACCTGGCAGAAAGAACTTACCCTATTGGAAGAGACAATTGTGAATATGAACCTTGATAAGGGCACCAACCAATGGGATCAACATGCTGATCAATATGCTGACAAGAAATATGAATATAAAGCAAATGTCAGTAAAAGCACAGTCAAATCAAAACTAAAAGTAGAAACATTAATCGAACAAAGGAACAAATATTTTGCATAGGTATTTAAATTAAATTCATAAAACATTTAACAAACAAACCGTTTTGACATATTAATTTATAGTTTCAGACCCTAGGATCTTGACCTAGGAACAGAAGCAGAAGAAAACAAGCCTTCCCAAGATGTCTACACACTCTAATGGAGGTCAAATATCATACCCATCTCCCATGAAGGATAATTTTAAAAACATTTCAAAAGATGATAAAACATTTTTTTTTCCATAACAGTTCATTTTAGCAGCCCCATGGGGTTTGGAGCAAATAGTGGAGACTGAAGAGTTCCACAATACGCCAAGATTCAAATCTCATGGGTGAACCTTAACATTTTTCCCATGGGGTTTGGGGTAAGCCTTAGGAAGCAAGGAGTTTCACACCATGGACAAAAGTTCCAATGTTATGGGTGAACCTTAACATTTTAACCAAGGAGTACGGAACATGTCCAACCAAATTCTAAGAGAAGAACAAACTCAGAAGGATATCCAAAACAAAACTCAGACTACTTTGGATTTTCTAAAGAAGGTCTCTAAAAAATGATAGTGCTATCATGGAACTGTAGGGGATTGGGTAGTCCTCTAAAAAAAAAACTACCTATCATATCTTGTGAAACTACATAAACCACTTGTAGTTTGTTTACAAGAATAAAAAATGGCAGATAATATAGTGGCACTAGAATGGAATAAGATATGGAGACAGTCAGAGCACGATGCAGTAAGTTCATCAGGTGCATCAGGTGGGCTTATAACAGCATGGGATTCACAGCAATTAACCTGCATAGAAAAATATAAACAAAGTAATTGGATTGCTTTAAAAAGTCTCTGGACAACCCTGCAACTTTGGTTTGGCTTTTTGCTGAAATAGAGGGTTTGTTGAGTGCAGTAATAAGGTTTGATGAGTGATCTTGGCAAAAGTTTGGCTTTTTGTGATCTTGGCAAACGTTTGGCTATCTGTGATCTTGGCAAACGTTAGTTTTCTGTGATCTTGGCAAACGTTAGTTTTCTGTGATCTTGGCAAACGTTTGGTTTTCTGTGATCTTGGCAAAGGTTTGGTTTTCTGTGATCTTGGCAAAAGTTTGGCTTTTTGTGATCCTGGCAAAAATTTGCCTTTCTGTGATCTTGGCAAAGGTTTGGCTTTCTATGACCTTGGCAAAAGTTTGGTTGTCTGTGGTTGCAAGACATAGAAGGCATCTTTGTTGTACAAGGGACCGGGACCCTTTCAAAACCCATTCTTTATAAGCCAATGAGGCCTTGGTTCAATGGTTGGGCATATGGATGATGTAGCCCACACCAAGGTTCAAATCTCAGCAGCACCAAATAGGCTATATAGCTTGATGTGACTAAGTTGATGTAAAAGGGAAAGGGCAACCCTTTCAAAACCCTACTTTTCCTTTTGAAGGCAGCAAGGAGTTTCACACTATAAAACTAAGGCTCTAATCCCGTTGGTAAGCATTAACATTCTCATTGAATGGCATGAGCTCAAGTGGTTAAAAAAGTGGAAGAGACCAAAGTTCAAATCTTGCCAAGGACGATATACATAATTGCCAAATACCATATTATGTGGTTTGTTGAAATATTGTGGTAATGTGGTCATGATGTAAAGTGGGTAGGGCTCATGTCAATCCCATATAACCCATTAAAAAAATATTCTGTTTAGCAGGATCCTGATGATGCAAACCCAGTTACAAGTATTATCAGTAAACGTGTTGAGCTAAAACGTTAAACCTGCTTCATATTAGGACATTGTCCAAATAATTATAAAAGTATCTAAGGCACTAGATGACAAAGTATCACAAGTTTAATGTTGCCTAATAAAAAATTAAGCATTTAAAAATATTCATTGGTGCACTGCGCATAAGAACCTTTTTGCTCCACCAAATTAAGGGTTGTGGAGACGGTCATAATACAAGTGAGTCTTACTGCATTAAGCAGTTTCATAATCATTATTGTGGAGACAAAGTTATGCAATCTGTCATGACGTATTGCAATTACATATCATGAAGACATAATAGACAGCAATTTCAAATTCAAGTACAGGGGTAGGAAATATAGAAGGCAAGTGTCATTGAGGCCGACAAGATAATGATTTATGCTCTGGTCAGAAAAAAGTAATCTGCAATGTGTGTTGTCAAGACCTTGCATAATTAAATGTTGTGGACACGTTCCCACCAGTAATTAGAATTCAAACTTCAAAAAAACACAATTCTCATCACAACAGATTCTCATTCTAGTGACACAGATTTTGGTAATTGTAATTATAAAAGAAAATGCCAAACGTTTCAGGAAAAATCACTAGCATGAAAGACATGGATATGAAATATGAAAAAGCCCGTTCTTGCTCCAACATGAATATTCCATTTGAGGGAAGGTTTGCGTCTAATGGCTATATGATTTCAAAGTTGTTGAAGCCATATGTACAAAGAGAGATTAAACTTATATACCAACTGATACCATGGTATGCAACAAACAGTGAATGTTGTCTATGTAATAGCTTTTGTTTTTTCTTGGTACCAGTGGTGATGAGAATGCAAGCAATCCCACCTTTCCTTTGGTCATTTATTTTCTCTTGGGACGTGATGGTCCCCATTGCTTCTTAACTCCAATTAAGGGAACTGATACAATACTTCTATCCACCTAATTCATAATATTTATAAATAGATGTATTTATTAAAAAAAGTTCAGTAAATAATAAACACTTCCAATGAGAGGCTATTAGAATTTTATTTTTGGTTAAGGAAGACTAAATTTGTAAGACAGAAACACATAACCACCAATTCAATACCAAATCAGGTCTAGATGGAAGACCTTCACAAAACCTCATCTAGAAGAGGCTGGGCATCCCTCAATATTTAACACCAATGAGGCATCATTATTACGTATTAGCTTTTGCTATGTTATTGCAGCTTGGGCTCAACAGCTATAAAGAGCTGGTTCGAGTCCCAAATATAAATAAAAACATTATTTATACATGTTGATTTGATGATTTGAAAAGCATGATGCTGCTCAGATTTGAAAATGCAAACGAAACAAATTGGTAAGGAACTAGTAATCTAGTTTGGATTGCATCCCTTCATTCTTTACATCTTAAATAGTTCAGTCATTCTTGGGCTCACAGTTGTAAATCTGATTTATAGGACTAGAAGACTTTCTATAAAAAAATTCCTAATACAAACAGAGACACTTGCCATTCAACAATGACAATTAGAACACCATCTGAACAACCTGACAAAGAAAATGCCAAAAAATACTGTCAGAGCAGACTTCAGTATCACTTAAACATAGAAATAAAAAAACTATGGAATTGGCATTTACCACTATTCAAGTTGTATCAAAATTTCAAATATGCTAACAGCCCATAAAGTAAAATAGAACAACCTGCTCTACAATACAGATGAACCTAAATAATTCTAGCAGCCTGAAGATGAACCCAAAAAGGAAAAGCCACAAAGACTCCAATACTGAATATGATTCATTCTTTCAATTGAAGAGCTCAGTTACTTTTAAATAATCTAGTATACGAATTCAATTAGGAAAAAGAAAATGGAAAAAAGCACATCAAATGGTAGTACCTGCTGTACTCGTTGTGACTCGATGAACTCTGCAAGACGATCTATGTCAAAAAGGTTTTCATCATAAGCCATGTCTTCAAAAGGAATATCATCATGCAAACTACACCCATTTGCATAAAGCCACTGCCCATCTTCAATGTCTCTGCAATTCGGGCATTGCATTATCCCCTTTGCATTGTATGCAGACCCAATGCAATCTGCAGAAAAATACCATTTAAGGAACTGCTTTGTAAACCAACCATTAGAAATTTTGTATAATCCTAGTTCTATAAAAGAGGTTTCCTACAAATATCATTGGGATTGTCTAAAGTTGTCTACATAAGTTCCATTTTATTAAAATGCTAAAACAAAGGAAGCATAGTTAAATTATCAGATATTGCATATCTAAAATAACATTAGAAACAATAACTACAAAACCAAAGACTAAGCAGCTTTTAATTTTTACAAACATTAGAGTACGAGAACTCTTTCATACAGCAAATATTTCTTCAGCTCAACAGCTTTACAGAAAAGGCCCAAACAGAAATGAGATCTAGATAAAATTGAGAAGAAATCCTGGCTTAAACCAAATTTTCAAAAATAAATAATTTTTTTTATGTCTGGCAAAAATAGCTTGCAGTCCACGAGAGTTGAAATAAGAGCAAGAATCAATAGAATTGTCTGTGCTAATGTGGCAAACCCTGATTAACTACACACTGAGAGGGAAGAGTCTATCTGATTAAAATAACAGGGTTTGAAGAATTAGGTAAATATCACAGAAAAAAGGTGTGTGTGAGTGTGTGAGTGTGTGAGATTAAAATCATAGTGCATTCTTTACTTTCAAACTTGGTGGAGGAGTTACAACAATTATTGATGCAGAGTTTTATGTGGTAAGAAAAGGTTTCAAGCAATTGATCCTACAATTTATAGGATTGATCCAATGAGAATCAACAACGATTCCAGGCTTGTCATCAACTCACTAAATGGGAGAAAGAAGTACAAAAACCACTTGCTTAGCTTGAACACATACAACATTTATCAAACAATTTTCCAACTATTTTCTTTAAAGCATATATCCCAAAACAAAAATAAAGAATAGACTTCATAACTACCAAAGGGTCATGCCCACCAAAGTGGAGAGATAATTATATCCCATGTTTTAATCTAAAGGCTCCTTATATTTCACCCTTGTCATTTAACATATCATCAAAGATTTCTCAAGACTGTTTCAATATAGAATGTTTATGGAAAGCAGGTGGAACAAAATTGTGTGTCCAATTGAGAGCTTACAAATAAAGGCTACTCTTCAACCAGTGTACACATCCGCAACTTCTACAAAAAGCAGTTTGCATCAAAAATTAAAATACAGAAGTTCTGCCAAACCAGATGAGCAAACACCATTTGCAAACAACAATTAGCCAAAGAACATGACATTAGATGAGCAGGCACCCCCACAAACTAGCAAAGCAAGAGGCTTGCAATAGTGGAAGATTTTGGTAGAGAATGCAAGTGGGAACAACAAGACAAATAAAATTCTGACTCTGAACAAATAGTGCACTGTGATTCCAACTTCAACACTTTATCAAAATGGTTTGGATCCAAAAAGCATAATGCAAACACCGAAAGTTACAAAAATGGGAATATAAATTGCAACCGAACAGACTCCAAAACACATTATAGGATTTATTATAATACCCGAAATAAACCATTCCTGGAAGGTGTTTGACAATTACAGAGCAAGAATCAGATAATCCCTACCAAGTCATTGCAAATTACTTAAAAAGACTAAACCCGTTTTCCACTGCTCTTTGGAAATCATTTAATAACACCATTCAACTCAACTGCGGTTTCTTCCAAAAGAATCTATTGGCGAAACTGAAGATAGAGAAATCAACAAAAGTTTATAATAATAACATTTCAAGAAGCATATCAACAAGTTAATATCTTTCTCAACTTTTAATTTAGAAAGTGAAGACCCATGTTTTAATCTTGTAGAACATATATGTATAATTGTCAAACTATTATAATGCATGTTATCTAATAGGTACATTTCAATTTCATATAACCAAATTAAAAGAAAAACAAGACCCATGTTTCAATCTTATCTAACCATATATGTATAATTAATCAATGTTATCCAATAGGTACATTTCAATTCCATATAACCAAATTAAAAGAAAAACATTTCAAAGAGGCGAAATTGCATACCGAGGTGAAAAAAGTGTCCACACTTGAGCTTAGCTACAGAACGCTCTTCTGCATCCACGAAAACTGCCTCCAGACACACCGAACAGCATTCATCGCCTCCAACAACCCCCGTCCCCTTCTCGCTTTGCTTACCTCCTCCTCCTCTCCTCCCCTTCATATTCCCCGCTTCCATCACTCGATCACAAACCCTAATCTCCCCAATGAACACAAAATTAAAATTCGCTAAAACCAAATCCTCGCTTCTTGCTCCCCCCTTTCCAGCGTTCCTTATTATCCCTCGCAGCACTACAAACAACCTCAACACCCTTTCACGGAGATACAAAAATCCGCAAATAGAAAAACTCCAGCTCCTTTTGCAACAATTATAAAAGGGCGTTTCCTTTTTATAGAAATTTAATAAAAGGTAAAACCCTCCAAACCGGAAGTGTTCATAGCGGCATTGTCTCCCAAGGCCGCGTTGGCCCTGATTACAATTCTTCCTCGGAAAATAGTGCACCGCCTCCTCCTCAAATCCACAATTTCGCCCTTTCCCCCCGCTGAGCCTATGGTTTAGATCCAGGTGACGAAAGCCCAAAATTTACACAAACTTCTCCAATTACCTAACACATCACCTCGATAATTTTGTCTCAAAATTCGAGAGGACAACGAGGGCACGAATACCTCCAATGCCTGGAAATTGTCGTGCACCGGAAATTTTCAAGCCTTAGATTCTCCGTTCAACAGGAGAAAAACGAAGGCCTTAAAATAAATAAAAAAATAAAAAAAATGAAATTGTATTTAATGCAATGAGAATTGCAAGGGGGAGCAACGCTGCTTCGCTGGCCGTCAGATGTGACAGCTAACACCATTGATCGGACGTCATTGTACGGCAAACCCTTTCCCGGCAAATTAAATTTGTCCTTTTTGATTTTTTATGTGGCTATCTAGCTTTGGTTAAATATTGGTGGACACTGACCCTCTCGGAAATAGAATTTGGCTCCGTCAAAAGTCAAAGCTTGCCCAACTATTTAAACACGTGGAAGCAAATTAAACACATTACGTAATAAATGTAAGTTTGTACAGTTTACATAGTACGCTTGATTCCCTACGCTTTTGAGCGTTAAATATTTATAATAAGGCTCATGTAACATTGTGGCCCTGCTTAGCTTTTATTAAACAATTTATTAAAAAATAATATAAAAGATGATGTATATGTATAAGAAGTATTTATTCAATGAAAAAAATAATAATATAAAAATATATTAATATAATAAATATATTTACAGTAAAACAATAGAGGATTATAAAAATATAATATTATTTATAAATATATATATTTTATTTTTAAATACATATAATCCATATCATTTAACACAACCTTTATAAAAGGATTATAAGAATATAATATTATTTATAAAAATAAAAATAAAATTGCATATCTAAAACAACACAACCTCTATAAAAGGATTTATAACTAGCTTAGATATAAAGGATATATATCTAAAAATGTTGAGAGTTATCAATCTTGAGACGCCTATCTTGGAGATCACATCCCCAAGAAATGAGAGAGGCCCCTCAACGTTTTTAGATATATATCCTTTATATCTAAGCTAGTTTAAATGTTTGCAACGGTTGGTTAGTCGGTTGTTTTAGTTTAAATATTTTAAATGTTTTTTTTTCTTTCTTTTGAGGAGAATGTTTACAAATTACATCAACAACCACCCTCAAGGGGTTTGAAAAGAAGACCACTTAAAAAACAACCATCATCTTTAGTCACTAGGGCAACTGTCTGTCGACAATATTTTAAATGTTTTTGTTAATGTCAGTTGTTTTAATAAATAAAAAAAATTGTTTATGGTGTGACGTGTATGACCTCTTTGCCTCCCACCCCCTGTCTGCCATTGTAGAAATGCCTCTCGATGTAAATAGAATATTATAGGAATATGATATTATCTTTAAAAATAAAAAATTTAACACATAACAAAGGAATTATAAGAATATAATATATATTTTTTATTTTTATTTTTTTAAATAAAAATAAATTGCACATGTTTTAAGAAGAACATTGTTAGGAGGAAAAACTCAAAGGATTATGTTTTATTGATAAATGGTTACAATATATAGGCATAAGCCTATATGATGAACATGACACTTGTCAATGAAACTGACAAGTGTCAAACTGGCATAGTGCACATTACATTAACTCTAACATTCCCCCTTAATGTGCACTATCCTAACTAAAGAAAAAAACATGTCAACATTAGGTAACATTCCCCCTTAATGTTGACTTCTCTAAAAGTAACCTATCATCCTCTCTTATTGCTGATTTGGTCTAGGCTCTTGCTCTTTGTGCTTGGCTCTCCAACTGTGAATAATGCTAGATTCACTGTGTATACATCTTGGTCTGTTGCCTCAGGGTCAGCCACTTCCACGGGTCTGTTGCCACTGGATCAACCGTCTAAGTACCTCGGGGTCATCATGGGTGCCTCAGTGGTCAGCCACTTCGGGTCTCGTTGTCTCTGTAGGTCATCCTCAGAGGATGTTGCCTCTCGTAGGTCACTCGACTAGATTCACCATGAGTATGAAATCCCTCCTCATGGTGAACTCAATCTAGAAGGTGTCGGTCTCTGTCGAAAATGCACCTAATGAAAGGAAAAACGAGCCATATAAGAGTGTCGGTCTCTACCGAAAATGCACTCAATACAATAAAATGAGCCATAGATCAAAATAGGAGGAGAGAAGAAGAAAAGAAGAGAATCTTCTTAAGTGTCTTCGTCTGTAGTCTTCAGAAGTAGATCCGAAAAAAACCTCGGATAGAGTCTAGGGTGTCTATGTCTGTAGTCCCTAGTATAAGTGTCCTTATGGTGACCATGTCATCCCACCGAAATGCATGGGTAACCAACCGCTGCATTCGCCAAGTGTATAGAAAAGATCACTAAGTACAAGGATCACAAATAAAATTACCTTGGGAGTGTCGGGTACAACCGAGAGTGCACTCCAAGGTAGAGAAACTTTGAGGCTAAAAAAAACTCAATTGAAATAGCCTCAAAATCACAAATGGACACCACCAATGTGCCCGTCGTGGAAAAACGTTTCCAACGACTATAAATACCCCTATATTCCACCATCAAAGGGGCCTGCATCATATGAAAAAACTATCATGCCTATCTAAGGCAGCAAAATAAACCTCAGGAATATCATATTCCTGGCATCGCACTATGGCGGAAAAAAGACAGACTCAATTTTCCCACGCAAGGGAATTACATGGTCCAGGTAGGCCTTCCACTTCCATTTCCTGGCCAAAAAATAACAGATTGTCGACCAATACAAATGGGTATTACATTCCAAGTCTCCTCTTAAAAAAAAACTTCCCACTTAATAAAGTGACTCCCATTGGACACCTAAAAACATTCACGACATTTCTTATAAAAATAAAAACCACTATTATTTTAAAAAATTTCATGGCTTCATCCTATGGGCCCCACGACAATTTCTTGGAAGTTCAACAAGAGTGTCCTTCAATAGAACACATTAACTAGGTATGGTGCTTTTGCAGACGCTATGCAGAATGTGAACTTTATTAACTGGGACTTACATTGCGTCGTGGCGGTTTCAATATAACACGTGGCCGGGAACTGGGTTATTCAGGGCACTAATGACAGACTTGACAGGGAATGGACCGCACAGCACAGCGGTAACGTCAGTTGACGGAGACTTCGAAGAAGCGGCGGGACGAAGGTGACGCCGAAGTTAGGTACACTTCCTCCCCGGTGGCAAACAATACGTGGAAAAATCTCCACCCCTTCGCACTCGGAGTTTACTTGGAGTTGACGACCAAATTGGCCGCTTCCACTTCAAATCCCGCCCATTTAACTGCAACTGACGGACATTATGCAAAATCACCTTCTGCTGCGCCAAGCTGCAACCTCTCCGTGTCTCCACTAAACTCGATTTTCATCACTAGATTCTTCACCTCAGTCGTAGACTGCAACACCGTGTACCATATTTGGATCTAAGAATCTCAATAACTGTAGCAACAGGCAAACAATTGAAACAATCTGTAAAAGTCTTCCACAGACGAATATTGAACCGTCGCTTACATTTTTATAAAAACCATATATTCTGTTGATGGAAGCACATTCATGGTTTCCCCTCAAAAGGAAAAAGTTTTCTGGGTACTTGATCTTGTAGGCAAGAAGAAGACATATCGTCTCTAAACTCTGCTTGCCACGATCCACATAATCACCCAGAAACAAATAATTTGCAGAAGGTGGAAGGCCGCCATACTCAAACAGCCTTAATAGATCAGAATATTGTCCATGGATATCACCGCAGATCTTGAGGGGGGGGCCTCGAGCTCCAACAAATTGGGTTGATTCATAAAAATATCTTTGGAGGTGAGGCATAGCCGCCGGATGTCGCCCTCGGAAATCTGCGTCTGCTTCACCGTTTTTCCATCCTTCACCTCCAGCAACCGTCGGATTATGTCGTCGACCAAATTCTCATCCATCGCTAATAACAAATAGTACCCTGGCCCAAATGCCCGTTTAAATAGTTAGAATTATGGCTAAGATTATGCTTCTTCGAACAGCGCAAGTACCTTCGCTAGCGGCGGGAGATCGAATATCAGGTGGTGAGGCCAAAAATATTGCTATCCCCACACCAGCAATGACGCAGCATGCGGGAGACACCGACCCGTAGCAAATTTAACACATCGAGTCAATGGAGTGAAAGACGGGGTGGGGATTCCAGTTTGTAGGCCCAGAGGACGCGGGTTCAAACCACGCGGAGGCACATGGACCACCGGAGGAATGGGTTTCCAAAGAAAGCACGAACAAAATTTTATTAGGAATTGACAAAGAAAATGAACATCGTAGGTTCAAATCCCAGAAAGCAAACGACTGCACAAGAATAGAGAACCCGCGGTGCTGCGTTGCACACCCAGAGTGATTGTGTCACTGCGCTTCACTCTCATCTGTGGTAGGATTCTTCTGTCCCTGGTACTCACAACAATTTTACAACTTTCAACTGTTTCATCCGACCGCCTAAAATACCAAAATCCAGCCAACACCTTGCTCAAATCTGACAACCGCACAAAAAAAAATTTCAAACTTAAAATTTTTTACCATCTGGTTTCTGATCCATCAAATGATGGAGAGCATACTCCCTCGGTAAAAAAATTTAAAAAAATGGGGGGAGGGAGGATTTCCATGAGGGAAATCCCCCCTCAAGGGGTTTCATAGGGTAGGGAAAGCCCGCTCTGATACCAAATGTTAGGAGGGAAAACTAATGGGATTATGTTTTATTGATAAATGGTTACAATATATAGGCATAAGCCTATATGATGAACATGACACTTGTCAATGAAACTGACAAGTGTCAAACTGACATAGTGCACATTACATTAACTCTAACAAACACAACCTCTATAAAAAACAATTATAAGAATATAATATTATCTATAAAAATAAAAAATTTAACACACAACTCCTACCATTGCACACACCATGGTTTGAACCTTGAACCTTGAATCTCCCAAAGAGAAGTCAAAACCCTAACCACTCTGTGTTGTCTCCAAGACATAAATATGTTATATTTCACTTGTCTAGACTATAGAATTCTAAATAGGATAGGGTATGGATAGGGTTGTACACCATATTGAATTTTATTAGAATATAAAACTCCAAAGTTTAATATATCATGTTTTTTTAAGTTTTTTTTTCCTTTTTTTTAATTGATTATTGTTATAATTGCAATTTTTAGTAGTATATTTATGATGAAATTTTGTTCTATTTTAATGTCTAGTTTTATTTTCAACTTATCAAAACGATGAAACAAAAATTAATGGTTAAAATATCATCATAACTAACTCTTATATCATTATTGATATTACAACTCAAGGCGAAATACTTATATGTATTTAACACCCTTTAATTCGAAAGGCATGTATCTTATCATTATTGATATTGCAATTCAAGGCGAAATACTTATATGTATTTACCACCCTTTAATTACAAAAAGCATGTATCTTGTGACGATTCCAATATAACCATGTTGGTTATCTTTATTTTTATTAGCTTGGGCTAGTTTAGATAAGAGGCCCTTGAGCATTAAGGTTAAAGTTAATGATTGATTTAATCTATAAATAGGAAGAATTAAGTGGTAGTTTGGATTATTTATGTCAGGTACCTAAGGATAGGAATATGGGAATATGATACTATATTAAGTGTGGGTAGGTGGTACGGGCCACACATAACCCAAGGTTAATTATATTTTCATATTTAATTATAATAATCCCTAATTTTGAAGTAGAGAGCTTTGATAGATGGAGTCAAGTCATTAATGAAATTATGATGTTGGATATAAGAAAAATAAAAAGAAGGCAAAGAATATAAAGTGGAAACCACCAAATGTGGAGCTGGTCAAATTGAATTTTGATGGAGCATCTAAAGGAAATCTAGGACCAATAGGAAGAGGAGGAATAATTATAAATAATAGAGGAGAGATTTTATCTCATTACTCTTTGAATAATGGATTTAAGACAAATAATGAAGATGAAGCTTGGGCAACTTTGGAAGGTTTAAAATTATGCAAACAAATGAAATGAAACAAAGTATGGATGGAAGATGATCCTCTCATAGTAATAAATGCAATTATGAGAAAATCAAAGGCTTCATGGAACATACAAGAGATAATTGTGGAAATTCAAGACCTTGTTATAGAGTTTGAAGAAATCAGGTTTACACATACGTTAAAGGAAGGAAATAAATGTGTAGATAGGCTAGCCAATAAAGGGGTTTTAATTATTTTAGAAATATTACTCTACTAAGATGCAATGCATAGATAGCAGAGGTGAAGTTTTGGTATTATGAAGGTTATTATAGGAAAATAATATTTGTATTCATACAAAAAATTGAAAAAGATCCTAAAAATTAAAAATTAAGAATTCAAACATTTTATGTAAAATGATGTAGGTTTCTAGCTATAGCAACTCAATTGAGATGAAAATTGAATATATTTGTAAACTCTCAAACTCTAAAAAGAGAATTGTGAATTGTTAAGGGTGGGGGATCTGAGTACAACCCCTTGTTTTCCAACAAAGAAAAATATAATTTATTATAATAATAAGTGGGATAAGGGTAGGGAGATACGACCCTGTGAAGTCAGCCATCCGAAACAAGGTCAATGACGAATTTTTAACTTGCAAAAAATGAAATTGCAAATATCTATCAACTAGGATTCAAATTATGGGAGGAGCAATGGAGGGTTAAGGCTTTAGTGAAGCAAAATATTATGTCTAGGTATAGAATTTATCAGCAAGGTTCTTTTTCCCTTATTTATCTTATAAAATTTACATGCAAATTATTATAAATTTTTTATCAAATTATATTTGCTATAGGATATTCTAGTAAATTTCAATAAATTTTGAGTTTTAGTTTCCTTCCCATGGACCAATATATAGCTAAATTCTTATAATCATATCTAGTAGTAGAGGTTAGTGAACGCATTACAGAGGATTGATCCTCGTTGCTCAAAGATAAGGTTGTTTTTGATAAATTTAATGGGTATTGGTTAAGGGCTTCAACCTTGAGAAAATTGATTGATAGGAGTTGGAAGTCTTCATAATTTATTCTATACTTTCTTCCTAAAGGTTTCTTTCTAGCCATTTTTTACTCTAAGAAGAAAGAGATAGAATCCTAAAAGGGGGTCCTTGGTTTATGGGAAGCGCAGGTTTCTTCCTTACCCGTTGGTATGAAGGATTTTCACCTAAAAATGTAAATCTATCCCTAGTACTAGTCTAGGTTACGATGTATGGGTTGCCCATTGAATTTTAGAAAATGGATACCTTCAAGGCAATAGGCAACACTCTAAGAGAATTCCTTGAGATTTTAGAAACTACAAAAGATGGATTCTTGGTTATTTATGCTCGAATATTGGTCATGATTGATATAAGTAAAGCTTTACAAAAATCAAACATTTTTAAGGGAATAATATGTGGATACAAATCATAGATTATGAAAACATATCTTTAAAATGTAGAAGATATCATGAGGTGGGGCATATTGAGAGATCATGCCCTAAGAAGAGTCCAGTAGAATCATATGTAGAAAACCGCAAGAGAAACTTACAAATGGATATGGATGAGGATGGTTTTCAACTTCCAAAAAATGGATCTAGACAAGTGAAAGAAAATAAATAGTGGAGACCATTAAGGAAGGATATTAGAAGAAATACCAACATTTTTTAGGCTTTAGCCTATGAAAAAAAAGTAGATCAAAGCTTAGAGGACATGATACTATAGGTTCAACATATTAACAAGGAATCGTCTATTCAATATGATCCTATTTATGGATAAACATTCTCGATGAATTTGAGGAATGTGTCTCATCAGATTTTGAAGACTCTCTTGAAGTATCATTGCACCATTCAAGAGAAAAAAAAAATTGGTAAATAAAATGGAGTGTTAGATGTTAATACTTCTACCATTAATAAGGAAATACTAGAAAATGAGCAGGACAAGTCAAAAGCTTTTATAGTATAGCTAGGAAAGGATAATTTTTATGAAAAAGAAAGTTGTGAAAGAATATTTAGGAATAGAATAATGAGATATACTCCTAATATAGGTAAGGAAAAATGAGGAAAACCCTTAAATTATCAAGCGAGATCCAAGGAAGCAAGAGCAAACATAGAGAAAAGAACACAAACTAAGTTGGTTAAACTTAACTTTACCAAACAATAAAATGATACTGGTAATTCGTAGGTGGGACCAATAGCCCCTAATGAGACATGATTATCATATCATGGAATATAAGGGGTGCTAATGCCTCCTCAAAGTAGATGTGTATCACGGACCTTTGTTTAAGTAATAAGCCTGATATTCTTTTTATCCATGAAACTAAAATGATAAAAGAAGAAGTTTTTAAAACTATGAAAGTAATGTGGGTGAGATGTGAATATGATGCTATGGATTTTGAAGGAGCGGTAGGAGGAAATCTAAATTATTAAAATCCTATTAGAACCTCCCGTATAACCATTCATAAAACTAGGCATTGGATAACCTCTTTAGTCACATGAGAAGTAAAAACTATACATGGACCAACAACATGAGAGGCCAAAACTTAATAGCAAAAACATTAGATAGATGCATACTCTCATATCATCGACTAGATGAAGGGACTTGTGTTAAAATTAATACCTTGACAATGATTGGTTTAGATCACTAGCCAATAAGAGTTACATGGTGGTAAGTGAATTAAAAAAATTATATTTTAAATATGAACAAATATGGGAAGACCATCCTCAATTTGTTGATATGATAGCACACACATGGAATTTTTTAGAAAACAGTGGGCTATTTACACTTCCAAAACAAATTAAATCACTAACATCTAGATTAGAAGAATGGAACAAGAACACTTTTGGAAATATTTTTGGGAAGAAAGAAAAACCAAAAGATAAACTTTTAAAATTCTAAAAATGTGATCATAATAATCTAAGCTCGAAGGAAAGGAAGTTGCTTAGTGAATATCATAATATTTTGAGTAAGGAAGAGAAATTTTGAAGATTAAAATCGAGACAGACTTGGTCTAAAATTAGTAGAATTTAGTTAGTAGAAGGGATTTGGATTAAAGACCAAAGTGAAATTAGAAAGGAGACAAGGTATTTTTATCAAAATATTCTTATATCAAAGGAGTATGAAGTTCTTAATGATAATCTTCTATAAGAAGTAGCTTCAATTATAATAGATGAAGACAATAGGAATTTGTTAGAGCTTATTACTCTATAAGAAGTTCATTTAGCTTTTTTATCCTTTAATAAGGATAAATCCCCATGTCCATATGGGCCCTTTGCAACATTCTATCAACATAATTAGGATATAGTTAAGGACTCTTTATTGGTGACAGTGGAACAGTGTAGGTAAAATAATACATACCTTATAAAATAAATGCAACATATCTTATCCTAATTCCAAAAAAGAAGGATGCATAATTGTTTGATTCTTTTAGACCTATTAGCCTATGTAATATGGCATATACGATTATCTCCAAAGTGATGGCAAATTGGTTAAGACCACTATTAGACAAAAATATTTCAAAAAGTGCAAGAAGGATTTGTGAAAGGGAGACAAATTATGGATGGAATCATAGTATCTCATGAAGTTATGCATTCAACAACTTCAATAAAAGAGAAAGCAATGATCTTAAAACTTGATATGAGTAAAGCCTATGATAGGGTTAAATGGATATTTTATTTTGTAGTATTAGAAAAGTTTGGATTTGGTAAGAAATGGGTTAGATGGATTAAATTTTGTGTCTCTATAGTTTCATATTTAGTGTTGGTCAATGGGTTAGTAATAGAATCATTTAAAGCCAAAAGAGGTCTTAGACAGAGTGATTGTAAGGAATCTCCTTAGTTAATGAATAAATCAATTGAAATATCAAGAAATCGGAATAATAATGCTTCATTAATCAAGCCACTCAAAGAAGGCAGAGTCTTGTAGCCACTTAGAGAGGGTGAAGTCTCGTAGCCATTTAGAGAGGGAGAAGTCTCTTGCATATACACAATATAAATGGATTATTCAATGATGAGTTAAATAAATCATTCTACCTATAAATAGATGAAAGAATTAATGAATGGGCATGACTAATCAATGAACCAACATGACTATTAGGATCATTACATGGTTCCCCCCTCAAAAAGCTTTGTCCTAAAAGCTAGAAAATACTGGAAAATACTCGTTGTCTCCATGTAGTAGCTGTGTCTGGAAGGAGGAGATTGAATTATTTGAAGACAAATAACTCTTCCATTCTCAGTCCACTTGATGGAGAATTTTTAAAGATGAATAGTAATATCGTCGAGCTGAGATAGCCATTGTTCTCCAAATGTCCGTCAGTCGCTAAATTTGGTATAGAAATTTGGGTTCAATAATAATTTAAATGCCTTAAGGGTCACAACAACGCTTAACTCCAATGATCAAATTTTTTATTTTCCAACTTCCCAATGGGTACTAAATGGGGTTTTTGAAATTCCTCAACGGTCAAAAATTCTCAAACTCCAATAATTTTACTCCAATGGTCCAAAAATTTGGTGTTCAAATGGTAAATTTTAAAAAATAATGTGTTGAGCTTCCAACGGTCAGCAAAAGTAGTTGGTTTTCAACGATCAATTTATCTCACCAATTACAATTCCAATGATCGTATTGCAAGGGTCAAATACAATTTGTTTTATGTCCGATCACATGTACGAATAGTCAACATAGTAAACGAGGGTTGAGGACACAACCAAGGTCCAATATCAAGAATTTCAATGAACGGTCCACCACGTGTATGACTCAACAACACAATAAACGAAGGTCAAGGGAGGTTGATACACGTGCGCAGGATAGTGGACTAAGCAACTCGTCAATAGCGTAATTACAGATTATTAAATATAAACTAGTCCCTTGTTATCCATAAAAAATGTGGGATTATTGCCCACACTAACAATTATATTAAATGTTAAACTAGATCGTAAAAATTGCCCTTCGCAAAAATAGGTATTTGCCACACATACACACGATTTGCTGTTTAGGGTTACAAAAAGTGACATGCACAGGAGATCAGGTTTAAGACAAAAGCAATCATTTGAATCACCACCCAAAATTAAGGATAAATTTGATTGCCTGAGTCTATTATGTCCATCGTAAGGAGTATTTTGTTGAGATCCTATGGTAGTCCACATTCCAGAAGTGCCAATTGTCAAGCCACTAGTGGATAGAGTTTATGATCTCTCTCTAGTGGATAGTTGGTGTCTTTGCACATAGATTGACATCGTTTCTTGCTATTATGTAATCGGGAGTCAAGAAGGATGATGAAATATAACGTTGTCGAAACTTTTCTATGAATTTGATGATGTCGATTTAGCATAGAGAATTACACAAACTCTATCATGCATTCATGAATGAAATAGAGAGAAGAATTTTAGGGTTTTCTATGCATTTCTTAATTGGCTTGAAGAACCTTACAAATTGTTTTAATTTTTTTTTAAATTATCCTTCGTTTGTAGTAAAGATTATACCACCTGTTTAATTGAATTGAATTTTTCCACTTCATGCATATACATAACTACGTTGGTTGAATCTGTAAGAAGATTAATAATAAGATTTAAATGATGAAATACTACATTCATCATCACATATAATTTTTTTGATAGGAATGCGCTTAATTAATAAAGAACATCAAGGAATATTGAGATGTTGGTGTGAATTAGTATCACCTAAAACCTAAGGCATCGGTGAAAGAAGCTACTCCTTAATCGACACATGCTCTGTGACATAAGGATTTGATGTTAGGGTTTGTGACTCCTTAATTGTATACCTCTAAAACTAAAATATTAAAAATTCTATCTTCTATTCTTGATCATGTAATAAGTGATTGACTGCAATGATCTTAGTTTTAAATAGTGTTGTGCTACAGAAAATCTTTTGTTTTCAGAAGACTTTTGCTATTGGGATGTGAAGTAACATAAATTGCATCGTCGAAAATGTACTTCAGGGACTGAAACTCAATCAAAAGATAGATGATACACCGAAACACGAAAATAATGTTAAAAAATACTGTTAGACTACCTTAATTCGTGCCTTTGACAGAGTTAAAAAACAAGAGGATTGCCTTGATATCTGAAATGTAAATTGAATAATTGTTTGAGAGTATACGAAGGATTTTGACACAATCTTTACTCTTCAGATAGAGTTTGAAATAAAAATATTTATCGAAAGGATTGGTAATAGTTGTTTCAGCTTCGATCGATGGTGACTCCTTGTGAAAAAATATTGTAGGTTTGATGCTGGATGACTATAACATCCAGAAGAAATAGACTCTTCACCTCGAGCTTCATCTTAGGGGCGATAAGTAGATTTTTTGTATTATTTTAATGATTCTTGTAACGAAACATGTCCTACCATAGAGGATGTTTAGGGTTTAAAATGAAACAAATTGTTTTGAACCACTTGAACACTTAAGACGTGACATGTTGGTGAGAACTAACTCAATACTACTGGCAAAATTTGTAATATCTAATTTTTTTTTTGTAATCACAATAGTCTCAAGAAATTGTAGCAACAAAGCAAAATTATAAATACAAAATGGTGTTGGTTTCCTTCTCCAAGATCGTCACTCTGATACCACTTGTAAGGAATCTCCTTAATGAATAAATCAATTGAAATATCAAGAAATTGGAATAATAATGCTTCAATAATCAAGCCACTCAAAGAGGGCAGAGTCTCATAGCTACTTAGAGAGGGTAAAGTCTCATAGCCACTTAGAGAGGGCAAAGTCTTTTTGCATATATGCAACATATATTGATTATTCGATGATGATAAATTAAATAAATCATTCTACCTATAAATAGATGAAAGAATCAATGAATGGACATGACTAATCAATGAACCGACATGACTATTAGGATAGTTACAAAGATCATCTATCACCATATTTGTTCATTATTATGGTAGAGATTTTGGGTAGGAACTTGAAGAAGGCTAACAAATATGGGCTTATAAGTGGACTTAAGACTAGTAATAACATTGACAACATCACCCATCAACAATTTGTAGATGATACAACCCTTTTTGGGAAGGTAAGGATATATGAGGTCAGAGCTTTGAATAACTTATTAAAGACATATGAAAGAGCATCAAGGTAAAAATTAATAGGATAAAATCCAAAGTTTACTTCCTAAACACCCTAGCTAAAATCAAAGTAGGGATATACAGGTTACTTTAAATGGAGGAGGTAAATTTACCAACAACTTATCTAAGGATGCCTTTATTTGAGGGGAGAATGAGGATAGAATTATGGAATCTAGTTATAAGTAAAGTTCAGAATAAACTACTAGCATGGAAA
The DNA here is from genome assembly GCA_028583015.1 of Wollemia nobilis. Lineage (NCBI taxonomy): Eukaryota > Viridiplantae > Streptophyta > Pinopsida > Araucariales > Araucariaceae > Wollemia > Wollemia nobilis. Next base: position 5,436,807 of record JAQPPZ010016946.1, on the reverse strand, counting down.
GGTAGATGGTTATTGTTAACAAGAAGCGAGCAACTAATTAAATCAATCTTGCAAGCCATTCCAACATATTAGAAAACGTTTAATGTATGTTATGTAATCATTTTTATGGTTGAGATTACATTATAAAAGAAAATTTCTTTTGGTGAAATGGAACAAGGTGTGTGATGGTAAAACTAGGGGAGGTCTCGGTTTAAGAGTTCTTACAGATGCAAACTTAGCTCTTAGGGAAAAAGTAATTTGAAGATGGTACAAAGACAATCAAAGATAATGGGCAAGAATTCTTATAAGTATATTGAGCCCAATGAGCCAAGCTTAATGTTTATTGCATTCTCTCTATAAAATGGTTTTACACTATGGAATAGTTTAAAAAAATCAATTGGTCTAGTGATTAAAGATTTAAGATGGGTGATTGGAATTATTTTTATGGATACTTGGTGTGATAAAAAACCACTCAATCTAGATCCAATTTTGAAACTATGGATGATTACTTCAATACAAATATGGTGATAGTATTTCAAACATTTTTTACAAGGATCAAGAAGGAAGATACAAATGGAAAGAATATTTTTTTACAAGTATACAAGACATTGATGCTAGGAGGTAGTTGAGTAAAAAGATAACAACAATGATTATTTCAAGGGGAGCCAAGGATAAGTTGATTTGGGAGTTGAATAGCTCATGAGAATACACAATAAGAAGTGGATATAATGTAAAGCACCAACAAAATAGGAATATTGCAAGAATATGGAGAGATATTTGGGATAGCCCAAGCATTCCTAAAGTTAAAATGTTTGTTTGGCTAGTAGGTCATAGAAGAATTTTATCTTGGGATAACCTTACGAAAAAAGGTTTTCATGATACCTCACAATGTATTCTTTGTAAAAAGGAGAAGGAGAGTATAGACCATCTCTTGGATATTGCTCAATAGTTTAGAAACAATGGCAATGAATTCTTAATATGTTTGGTAAATGACCAGAAGACTACTAAGGCAAGAATCAATAGAGGAAACAAAATAAAGAATAGAATGAGCTATGGAACTAAAAAAAACTGAATGAACCAAAGAGAAGCAAAAAAAAAAAAACAAGAATAAACTAGGTACCTTCAGAACTGGAGCCATCCAAAGAAATGATAGAAAGAAGAGCTTCCCTAATTTGAGAAGCCCACCATCATGGTGATGAATGGTAGAATTGAAGAATGGTTAAATCAATGGAAAATCATTTTTAAAAATGAATCTTTACAAATAATTTGGGATATATCAAAAGATACAATACTTTGGATTGTATGACTAGAAAGAAATAGAAGAATATTTAAAGGAAAGGGAAACAGTTTAGAGGTAATGAAAAGAAATATTTGTTTAGCCATAGAGGAGTCTAAAACAACCCTATCAACTCACCCAATCTCTAATTTGGAAGAAGAGAGACTTTATAGATGGATTCAAGTCATCAAATGGAATTATGATGTTGGATATAGGAAAAACAAAAAGAAGGCAAATAATATAAAGTGGAAACCACCGAACGTGGAGTTGGTCAAGTTGAATTTTTATGGAGCATCTAAAAGAAATCCAAGACCAATAGGAGAAGGAATGATTAGAAATATTAGAGAAGAGATTTCATCTCATTACACTTTGAAGAGTGGATATAAGAAAAAGAGTGAAGCTAAAGCTTGGGCAAATTTGTAAGGGTTAAAAATATGTAAATAAATAAAATGGAATAGAGTATGGATGGAAGGTGACTCTCTCATAGTAATAAATGCGATTTTGAAGAAAGCAAAGGCTCCATGGAACATAAAAGAGATAATTATGGAAATTCAAGACCTTGCTATAGAGTTTGAAGAAATAAGGTTTACACATACATTGAGGGAAGGAAACAAATGTGCAAATAGGATAGCCAATATAGGGGTTTTAATTGAGGATCTTGAATTAAATTATTTTTTCCATGGTTATAAGAAGTAGCAATTTTAGCTAAAAATAACAAGAAAATATTGATTGCTTGAATCAAATAATTATTAAGATTTAATTTAATGTTTTCCATTGGTAATATCTACTTTTTTATAGCATTAATGTGCTTTTATATAAACTATTTGTTATAATTTTGTGGTTTCACATGTACTTTAGGAAGGAAACTAGTAATCTAGATCTAGTAAAGTGGACTATGATAGTGTGATGTTTTGGAAATATTACTCTACTAAGATGCAATGCATAAATAGTAGAGGTGAAGTTTTGGTATTGTGAAGGTTGTTGTAGAAAAATGTCAAGAAGGATGTTGAATTTTGGAATATTTATATTCATATTGAAAATTGAAAAAGATCCAAAAAATGAAAATCAAGAGTTTAGACATTTTATGTAAAGTGATTTCGCTTTCTAGCTATAGCAACTCAATTGAGATGAAAATTAAATCTATTTGTAAACTCTCAATATCTAAATAAGATAGTTGTGATTTGTTAAAGGTGGTAAACCTGAGTACAACCCCTTGTTCTCCAACAAAAAATAATAATAAGTGATATAAGGGTTTATAAATATGGGTATATAAAGAAATGATATTGTCATTGTAATCAAGCAATTCAAAATTATTCTCTTATACAAGTATTGGATCATGGAGCGGATTTGGAATGATTCCTTCCCTAAAGAGTATTTTTGGTATTACACTACCTCAACGATTTGTATTTATTTATATGGATTGTTATTGTATATGATTAATTGTGGATGGATGTTTTTTTATTTTAGTATATGGTGAATGATTTCTGTTAATAAAATAGAGGTTCATAACAAGCGGTATCATAGCAACAATTTTGGTAAATTTGGGATTGTGTTTTTATGGATTGTAGGATTAGGGCAGATTTTTTTAAAAATATCTCATCTCTAGAGAGTTATATATATTTTTCTAGTGGTCAAATTCATAATATTTTTTTTGTAATGACCCAAATTTAGCTATAATAAAACACACATAAAAGAAAATATTTTTTTTTTCTAAGGAGAGGGATTCATAAACCCCTAACCAATCTAAGATTAACCTATTGTTTAAATCCCCTAAGTTTTCTCAAAAAACTACATCTCATGAAATACCCTCACACAAGTCCATCTATGTAGGCGTATTATGTGTTACTACAAATAAGTCTATCCATCTCATCATTCTTGATGAACTAAATTTATCACCTTCAATCAATCAAAGGTATACACGCATCACCATACCATACACAAGCTAGTCTGTGCAAGTATACTACTAGTATTGCGAGTTAAGCTATCCATATCATCTTTCGACAGGCTATCTTAACTCATATGTAGACTTTCCACCAACTTAGTTACCATTCTCCCTAAGGGGTATTAATCCCTTAGGTCTTCCTATGTTCACCCTAAGGGATCTCAATCCCTTAGGTCATCCTCTAAGTTCACCCTAGAACTTATTTCTTAGGTTTTATTAATTAACAGGAAAATAAAAATAATTCTAGATACTAAATCTAACAAAAAGCAATCAAAGATACTAGGAAAGAAGCAACATTTTAAAGAAGGTAAACATTAATTGAAAGAGAATATAATACAAAATATAAATAACTCAAATAGTAAATTGAAAGATATAATCCTCATCATTCCACAATTATTACATACATCATAGTATGGTAAAACCTCCATACTTTTAAAGAATAAGTAATACATCATGATAAATTAGGGATATCTCCCTACAAATCTAGTCTATTTGAGCATAAGTAAATCATTATAAAAATAATCAAACTAATGCATTGGTTCCAACTGCCTCCTTGGTCTTTCTCAGCTTCCCTCAATAATTTGAGGATAGTAGGGGATTAGGGCACTCATGGTTCCATGATAGACATGATTCTAAATGCATTTACTTATTTCATTGTCAAATTGCAACTATACAAATTAAAGCAAAGTATCTATCCATCTACTGCATAGTTGATATCATAAAAATCACCATTTTTATTTCCACCTCTCATTAACCATAGAGAGTCTTCAACACATGCAACTAGACCATAGGTTTTACTTTAATCAAATCAAGCAACCCTTATTTGACAATTAAAGTCCCATACCCTTAATCATCAAACAACTAGGTTCATCTACTTCCATAAATTAAGCCTCACTACTTAATTCATGAAATAGACCCTCTTCTATTACTTCATAAATTAAAGTCCCATACCTTTAATCTACGAAATAACCATTTTCCTTTATTTTATAAATTAAAGTCCCATACCCTTAATTTACAAAACAAACTATTACCATTTATTTAATAAATCAAAGACACTTGCTTTAATCCATAAATACCATTTCTTTCTTATTAACTAAAGCTCACAACTTTAATCAATAAACAACTATAATTTATTTATTTTCATTAATCTAAAGTTCACAACTCTAATAAATAAAAAATATAGTCTTTCTTTTTATTAATCTAAAGTTCACAACTTTAATTAATATAACAACATGGAGTGGATTAAGTTGAATTTTAATGGAGCATCTAAAGGAAACCCATGACCAACAGAAGGAGGAGGAATAATTAGAAATAATAGAGGAGAGATTTTGTTTCATTATGCTTTCAATTGTGGACTTAAGACAAATAATGAAGTTGAAGCTTAGGCAACTTTATAAGGGTTAAAAATATGTAAACAAATGAAATGGAATAGAGTTTGGATGGAAGGTTATTCTCTCATAGTAATAAATACAATTTTGAGGAAAGCAAAGGCTCCATGGAACATACAAGAGATAATTATGGAAATTTAATATCTTGCTAAAGAGTTTGAAGAAATCAGGTTTACACGTATATTAAGGGAAGGAAACAAATGTGCAAATAAGCTAGCCAATAGAGGGGTTTTGGTTGAGTATCCTGAAGTTAAAATCTCATTTCCATGGTTAGAGGAAGTAGAAAGTTTAGTTGAAGTTGACAAAAAATGTTGATTGCCTAAATCAATTAATGATTAAGATTTACTTTAATGTTTTCCATTGGTAATATCTATTTTATTTTGTAACAATAATGTGTGTTCATTTAGACTATTTATTATAAATTTTATGGTTGCACTTGTGTTTCAGGAAGGAAACTAGCAATCCAAATTTGGTAAAGCAGACTATGTTAGTGCGATGTTTTGGAAATATTACTCTACTAAGATGCAAGGCATAAATAGTAGAGGTAAATTTTTGGCACTGTGAAGGTTGCTATAGGAAAATTTTAAAAAAGATGCTAAATTTTGGAGTAATTGTATTTATATAGAGAATTGAAAATATCTAGAAAATGAAAATCAAGAATTCATATATTTTATGTAAAATGATGTAGGTTTCTAACTATAGCATCTCAATTGAGATGAGAAGTGTATCTATTTGTAAACTTTCAAGCTCTAAAGAAGAGAGATGTAATTTTTTAAGGGTGGGGGACTCGAGTACAACCCCTTTTTATCAAGCAAAAAAATATATAACAACTATAGTCTTTCTTTTCATTAATCTAAAGTTCACAACTTTAATTAATATAACAACTATAGTCTTTCTTTTCATTAATATAAAGTTCACAACTTTAATTAATAACAACTATAGTTTCTTTTTTAAAATCTAAAGTTCACAACTTTAATTAATATAACAACTATAGTATTTCTTTTCATTAATCTAAAGTTCACAACTTTAATTAATATAACAACTATAGTCTTTCTTTTCATTAATCTAAAGTTCACAACTTTAATTAATATAACAACTATAGTCTTTCTTTTCATTAATCTAAAGTTCACAAATTTAATTAATATAACAACTATAGTTTCTCTTTTTTTCCTAAATTAAATCCCATACTTTAATTTATGAAATAGCCATTTTCTATTTAAATAAACACAGATCATAAGCTACGACAAGGCCTCAATGAACCAACGACTTCCCAAGCCATGGCACAACACTCTAAACAACTCGCAATCACCCAACGGTTGTCAAGTTTCCACCCTATTGAGAAGGACGACAACACAACACATCGAACCAGGCTAAAATGATTCAATGAGGGATAACTAGGTGGTGGTCAACCATAGTGGGAAAGTCATAAACCCTTCCTTTAGATTATAGGCTCCACAATGAATATCAAAGGCGATAAAGTCTCCACCAATACACATCAAGGAGAAAAATTACACGATATTCCTCGTGGAAAATACCACTCAACAGGGTGTTGGTTAGCTCTAGGCCATTCTGGCCAGCAGACGCTATTGTGCAATGGAAGACCCATCTATTTTCCAACATATAAATGGTGAGGGTTAAGCAACATCCAAAGAGGTGTTCTCCTCACTCGATGTCTCCTAAGCAATGGATCAAATATTCCTATGAGGAAAGGGAGTACATCTCACCTACGCTTAAGCATTTCTTAGTTGATAGGAAAACACAAGTGGGTAGCAGTATCAGCCGTAGTTCTGAAAATCAAGAGAACTCCCACTCAAACTAACTAGCAATAGTCTGTGATATGGGTAAACTACTATCAACAAGATATACTATCATAACAAGGAGATACAACCAATAATAATAGTTTTTAGAGGAATTATAGAGCATAATCACTCTTACTTGGCAATTTAATTAAATATTAACGTGATAGAACAAACACCAACCTCAAATCCTATTGGCACAACTATAAAACGTGCTAGCTTTGTCCTCTACAAGCTTTGGCCTTCTTCTCCAAGCATTCACAACCTTCTTTCTTCCTTGTCAAGAGTGATTAACCCTTCTTCTTTGTCTAACCTCTCTTCTTATTCCCCACTCCCAAGCTTACCTACCACCATCAATACCTTATCCTTCTCCACGTATCTCCCCATTCCCCAATGCTCCACCGCCCTCCATGCTTCTTCCCAACTACTCAACGCGATGGTCTATATTGGATCTCATACCATATCAAATCTTTTTGGCAGGCTTTGTCATAAATGGAGCTCTTTTTTTTCAACAACTGTAGATTTCCTCATCAATCGAGTATGCTACTTGCTGTGCTTTTGCATTGATGGTGGAACTATTGAGTTCCCAAGGAGTTTGATCAATACTCACAATAGCCATCCATCGTTCAAAGAATGAAAGACCTTTTATTATTACTTTGTTTTAAATTAAAGCAACCATTGCTTATAATGAAATTCTTTCATTGTTTAAAACAATTTAATATATCATTTATGAATGAAGCTCTATTGAGAATAATCTTAACATATCATTTATAAAAGAGGTTTAATTATCAATTTAAAATAAAACTTCTTTTACTTATAAAATGAAACTCTATTATCACTTTTAAAATAAAACTTCTCTATTTATAAAATGAAACTCTTTTATCATTTTAAAATAAAACTTCTCTATTTATAAAATGAAACTCTTTTATCATTTTAAAATAAAACTTCTCTATTTATAAAATGAAACTCTTTTATCATTTTAAAATAAAACTTCTCTATTTATAAAAGTAGAGAGTAAGAGATTTTTAAACAAAACAAGGAGCTTTCAAAGACAACCTACTCATGCATGCTTTTATTCCTCAAACCACCAATGCAGATAGTGATGAAGTAAAAGATAATCAAACATATGCAACAGACAAAGAGGGAGTCTTTCCATCAACCTAGTCACCTGTCTTAGCCCGACAGTTTACGATGACTACTAGGCCATCAACTAAGGCTCAAGGTGGTTAACTATTGATGATTATTCCTAACCGAATGCATGCCTATATGAAGGTATCCATCAATGTTACCTCCGAGTTGCCTTAATAATAATTTTTCCAACCTCAAGAACCCCTACTTCTGGTGGACAATTTTGCTTCATCTACCTATGAGTGTACTCGATCTTGCACATCTTGGTAATATGTCAGCAGTACCATGCTCTTTCAAATCAACTACACATCACATAGTTGGTTTAATTGCTCAAGTTAGGTATTAAAGTATCATAGATTAATACATTGTTTTTTTTATGCCAACAAGTTCACCAAGGAGGGTCATGACACTTGTAGTATCATGTAGATCATTTTGAGTACTACAAAAACAACTGGTCATATGTTAAATTATGATCAATATTAAAGGAGTTATGGCTATTTGAATTTGGGCTATTGATGTTATCTTTTTAGTTGCATACAAATTCATCAAAAAAGAATAAAATCTCAATCTAATGGTCTGATTCAGACAATTATTGTACCATTTTATTCAAAATTTGAAGAGCTTTAAAATGAGTGGTCATATATCCAGGTGTTGTAGATGAGTTGGAGAGGAGAGGGTAATCCTCCAAGGGAGGTCCCAGGTTCAAATATCCACCCTACCAAAAAGTTGAATTGGGTACCCAAAATCCAATTGATAATGTTGGTGCGGGCAGGGCCGAGCGCGACTCCCGGGTGACTTTGATGGTGTAGAACCCCCTAGTCATGGTCTCTCAGACCAAGGAGGCCCTGCAAGGGTTTTTTTGCTTAAAAAAATGAGTGGTCATATGAAGGAATCTAAGAAATATTGAGGGATATATGGCCCTATGAAGCCAACCGTTCAAAACAAAGGCAATGATGTTTTTCAAATCATGTTTTTTAGAAAATAAAATTTGAAGATATATGTCAGTTGGGGTAAACAAATCATTTGTAGTTTATTAGAAATTTTATTGAGAAATCATAGTTTATTAAACCTTGGTTGCTTTGGGAAATGTTTTGGGGGTTGAGGTCATGGAGTTGCTAATATGCCATAGAGAGGATGATAGTGGTGCTTGGGAATGGTTGGAATTTTTTAAATCGTTAAATTCTACTAATTCTAGATGGAAAAGTAAGTTTTTTGTAGTTCTTTAGAAGGGGAAGCTTTAAAGTGGTTTATAAACTTTGAGAGTGTCCTTCATTTTACATATACACAAGAATAATTTGAAGTTTTATTTTTAAGCAAATGGGGATTGAAGTAAAATTATGAAAATATAGCTAGGCTCTAGGATAAAAAAAATGAACTAAAACGAGACTTGGAAAGTTTTAATAAATAGGCAGAATGAAAATATAAGGGTGATAGTGTGTAAGGTAAGGGAACCAAAGCTTTAGTGATATACAAGCCAAATACTATTCACAAATATTTGTTTGAATAAAAAATCTATTTTGTAGGTTCACAATTACATTAAGAAAAAAAATATTATTATTTCTATAAACCCTAGTAGCAGATATAATTTTATAAATATTGCTTTGGCTAAAAGGTTATAGGTTCAAGTAACAAAAATTAAAGACAAAGCTTGAGGGTGAGAATGTTTAGATTTTGAAGATTTGAAGATCACCATGGATAAATATGATTTACATTTATTGAGATGGATGATGTGGATATTATTTTAGGTTATCCTTGGTTGGATTCCTTGGGTATTGTTAATATTAATGTGTAAAAGAAGTTTATGAAGTTATGGTACAGGAAAAAGAAGATAACATTGTTGAATATTTCTCAGCATAATAAGCAAGGATCTAAGGAGAACCAAGAAGCAATTATGGTAGAAGAACAAATTAAGGAACCAATAGAAGAATCAAAAGTGGAATCTATAGAAGCAGTAGTAGTAGAGTCTAGGGAAGAAGCAACAACAACAAAATCTGTGGAAGAAGCAACAACAATAGAGTTCATGAAAAAACAACAAAGTTCAAGGAATCTTGTTAAAAGTGCACAAGGATATACCAAAAGAAGGGAACAAGAGAGAAGAACATGAGGACGAATTTAAAAGAGAAGAACCAAAAGTAACAAAACATTAGATTAAGGTTGTAGCATATTGTCACCCACACCAGTAGGAGCAATAACAATATTGGAGGCATGGCTTAGGGCATTGATATTATTATTGAATGACATAGAATCATAAAGGCATCAAGTATGGCAATGTTTCGTAGAAAAACATAGCGATTATGGATTTTAGAGTAGTGTAGCAGCATCAAGGAACAATAGGACCAATCATTCAACATATTAGAGTAGAGCAGCAAACACATGAAGATAATAAAGTAATTATGGATATTCAAGTGGCACAAGGGTGGCTTGGCATCATCATAGACCACCACCAATAAATATTTAACTTGGATGGTTGGTACCAATTGCTAATATTGCTTAGAAAATCATTATCTAGTTTCTTCTTATGTTTTGAGAATGAAACATTTGTAAGAGGGGTGGAATGTTAGGTACCTAGGGATAGGAATATGGGGATATAATATTATATTGTGTATGGGTAGTTGGCATGGGCCACACATAACCTAGGGTTGATTATATTTTAATATTTTATTATAATAATAAGTGGGATAAGGGTTTAGAAAGATGGATATATAAATAAGGGATGATATCATTGTAATCAAGCACTTCATATGTATTCTCTTGTAATCGTCTTGGCTTGTGGAGTAGATTTGGAGTGATTCCTTTCCTAAGAAATATTTTTGATGTTGATCTACGTCAAGGGTATTATCTATATTTCTGTCTATTTCTATGGATTGTTACTATTCATTATTAATTGTGGATGGATGTTTTGTTATTTCAATATATGGTGAATGATTTTTGTTAATGAAAATATAGGTTCATAACAATATTTCAACATCCCATTTAAGTTTAAGGAGAGACATAGAGAAAGACCCTTATCAATCACTCCCCTTAATTAATACTCTGTTACGCTAAGACACTCACAACTATAGAAAGGTTAACTTTGGCATAATCTTGGTTAATATATTTGCAAACTACACTTTCAAAGGCTGATAAATTGGCTCGAACATACCATGAACATGAAGTTAAAAAATATAATGCATCTACATTTTTTGATGTAAAACATGATTGTGAATAAGCTTATGGAGCTCTAATTATGACAAAATAAAGTAACAAAAAACTATTGAGGAAGGTCCAACTACTCAAAAATCATGAGCATCCATCGAAGATGTTTGAAAACCTCTCATACAACATAAAAATAAGCCTTCATTGAAATGCTAATAAAAACAAAAATAAACTAGTCTAGAACAAAGATAGAACATAAAATTAATAGTAGATTATCTTTGGTCGAGATTACCTATCAAAATTACATTATAATAATATTATAAATAAGAGCCTCAATAGAATAATGAATGCCCATATGGTAGGTACCTCTGATATACTATATAGTCCACTTAGTCATTATGTAATGACTTTGATAAGTTGCTTGTACATAAATACAATAATAGTTATCAACAAAGACAATATTTATTATGAGTTAAAGAAAAACCCCAATAAGAGATCGATATGAAGTGGCATCAACCAAAGGAGTAAAAAAATTCATTAAAAACTTAAAACTTGAAGCAAATTGATTATGAGCGATCTTTTACTCCATTATGAATTTCTACAAAAGATTCAAAGTATGCTTAGGCTATGAAATATTGATCCCAAAGGGTGTCTGATCAATTCGAATCCTCAAAAATAGTGAAGAACCAAATCTATCATCTCAAAAGTGTCTTGAAGTTGTAGCTTCATATTTTGGATCAAACCTAATGTCAATCTTCCTATGATGAGAACGTAACAATCATACAACATAATAACAAGAATTTGTCCATTATAATACTTAATGTAAAATTGTGCTCTATCTTGCATCATTGAAGGTTACAACTAAGAAGAAATAAATATTCTCATACCAAGCATGAGGTGCTTATTTAAGCCCATATGAGGACTTTTAAATTTGACAAACTAGATGAGTAGTTCCATATAAGACATTCAAGTGGCTTTTTCCTGTAAATCTCCTTCAAAACCTTTTGTCTAGTGAATTATCCATTCATAGGAGGCAATAATAGAAAGAATCATCTGCATAGAATAAATATATGCCATGGGGGAAATTTCCTCTAAGTAATAAACTCCCTACTTATGATAGAAACACTTAGCAAAAATACATACCTTGTGCTTCTCAATCTGACCATCTTCATAGAAATTGGTCTTAGAGGTAAAAAGGTAAAGTAGTTTTTAATGTACATTAGACCATAGGCCACAATAAACTAGGTTATTTCTCTCAAGTAGAGGAATTGACTTCCAAGTTCAATTCTTCATTAAATACTTATAATATGCCAATATAGCATCTTCACACTCATGAATATGCTCAGCCTAGGAATACATAAGAAATATCCAAATTCATCAACCTTTAAAAGAAAATCTTAAGGGGGCTTTTAATGAATTTCTTATGCAAGAATGAGTTATGTATCCTAAAGGGGAGTTTGAACCACTTAGGCTTTAAGAAACCCATATAAGGCTAGGTCACATCTTAGAGGAAGGAGTCCATGACATCCTTGCAATCAACCACATCATCCAATATTGTCATAGTGTATAGGGGGGTCCAGGTAATGTCCAAAGTAGAAATAGGACATATTAGTTAAGATTCTAAAATCTATAGAGAATAATATTCTCGAAGTTAGTCACCTAGAGGGGAAGGAGAATCAAGAAGAAAGGAGGAAGAAATTATAGAAGGATCATAAGTGGACTAGATGAAACTAAAGGAAGAACCTCATCAAAGACCACATCATGTTAAATAAAAATATTTTTAGTGAAAAATCATTAATATGGTATGTCTTAGAACTATCACTATATCCCACATGAATGTAATGATGACACAACCTACAATTTTTTCTACATATCTTTGGGGATATAAACCCATTCAATATACCCAAATATGCAAAATATTGAAACACCATGGTTAAATCTCATCAACCTATCAAAAGGTGTCTTATTGGGGACTGCACAAGTCAGTGTCCTATTGATGACATGCATAAGTAATTATTTATTCCAAAATTTGATCTCCATCTATTTGACATGCAATATACATCAAGTTGTCTCTAGAATAACCCTATTCTTTCACTTAACAATCATATTATTTTGGGGAATGTAGTGAACAATCCTATACAAATGACTATCATTAAGCACCAAAAAGTTTCCAAACACATGACTAACAAACTTACTACCACCATTGTTCTGAAGCACTTGAGTTTCTTCTCATACTAATTCTCTACTAGAGATTTAAAAGTATTAAACTTTCCAAAAGCTTCATCCTTTGTCTTAATAGTATAGATCCACAAAAACCTAAAAAAATCATCAATAAAACTGAGAAAATACTTATTCTTATAGAGAGGAATATCATCTTAAGACCATAAATATCATTGTAAATGAGATAAAGGTTGAGAGGCATGGCTAGCTTTCCCTTTAGGGGAGTATTCCTAGTGTTTCTTTTCCAAAATACATCCCTCACAAATGCCATTAGATGGGGTTATGGATGGAAGACCATCCTCCATATAGAGACAACTCATGTACCTCAAGGAACCATAGTTGGTATGACCAAGTCGATGATGCCATATATTATTGATGTCATAGACCTTATAAACCATAACAAGTAACCATTTTCACTTATAAGAAGAGAAAGTGGCATGTCAATCTTATATAATTAACTAGATTTATTATAATATCTTGAAGCCACTATCTTTAAGTTATGATCAATGTTCTTGTTTAGCCATCTATTAGGAAAAATTCCATCATTTTGTTAGTGTCAGTAACATAATAAATGAAAATAATGTTACTATCAACACTTGGAACATGAAGAACTTTACCAAAAAAGAGGAGCATATAGTCACATTAATAGATATAAATACCCACAAAGATAAATCATCACCAATGACCACACACTCTATGATGTTGTCTATTGTGTTAATTTAATCAATAACATTGCTTTTTCATATGTCATGTTTTTCAATTGGTTATATGGGATTGAAATGGTCCCCACTCGTATTACATCATCACCACATAGTGGTATTACAACAAAGTTTGGATATTATCCATGTATCGCTTGACAAGATTTGAACCTTGGTCTCCCTATTAAATGTTAGGCTAAAGTATTTTATTATTACATTATTTACTTAGTAGGCTAGTGCACATCTAATTGGAATTCCAGAAGCCAACATGTAAATAATTAGTTAGCATAGCCTAAGTTAGCTTGGTTAATTAGATGATATTTGTTATTCATATTTGGCTTGTTTGTTATTGGCTAATATCGGCCAATTCTTTTTATATATTCATTGTAGTTGATATATTGTTCAATTTTCCAATATGCTATTAAAGTTATGGTTCATGGCTCTCATAGTGTGTATTGCCTCTACCAACAACTAATAGTAAGATCATATTGGCAAGCCTGCAACTAGGCATTGAAGGTATAACATTTGGATTGATGGTCTACTGGATCAAATTTGCAATAATTCTTTCTAATAGAGAATTTAAATTTAAAAATTTCTATCTGGACATGTTCTTTATTTTATTGGCAATGTTCTCTACAATAGAGAATTTATTTTAAGAAAAATATAGGGGATAGTGCCCCTGTTCGCCAACATTCTCTATAATAGAGAATTTAATTTTTAAAAAAATCACAAAGGATGATGCTCCTATTCATTGTAGCAACCGTGCACTAGGCCAAGCTATAGCAACTGTGCAACAGGCTAGGCCATAGCTACCGTGCACCAGGATAGACCATGACCATGTAGACTACAACCACTAGAGCGCCGATTGACCCGATCTAGGTCATATCGGCCTCCAAGAGTGGCCTTATCCCAGGGCCCATAGTTGTTAAATTTATTCTCAATCTGCATCATGGATTGCCTCACCACATAGCATGTAGATGATTGTAGCACAACAAAATATGTCACAGGTCAATTGTACGTAAAAATCATAAACCTAGATGCAATACAATATCACAACGTCGATGACACAAAACCTAAATAAAATAAACTTTCTTCTAAGGTTTTAATCCTTCAATCAGAAGCATAGAAGCTAAAACAATCACAACATAGTCAGACTCCCCTGTCAGTGTTGGACACATGAAAACCAATAATTTATTTGGACGTGAGTGGGGAAATATTTTTGTTTGTTGTGTTGTGGTTTTTTATCCCACATGCACTATGGGATGACTCTCAAAGCCATTTGAAAGGAATAAGGCTCACATAAGCCATCAAACACCTTACGATGGTCAAGGAGCCTCTTGCATGAGGCCACCCAAAGGTTTTAGTTAGTGGCACCAATGCGAGGCGTCCACATGGGTGACCTAAGTGCTATTATTGCTTGGAGGACCTATGCCAACTGATGCAATCATGAATTTTGCTCATTTGACTAGGATTTTGATCACTGACTCTACCATATCCTGTTGACTGCCTTACTGGAGGAGCCAAAGTCCCCCCTACGTCAAATTCCCCCTAAAAATATATGTATTTTTCTTTAAATTTAATGCATTTTGAATTTAATGTATTAAAAAAAGGGGGGGCAACATACATTATTTTTTGGATTTTGCTACAATCTCCAAATAAAAAAACAAAAAGGGGTGTTGAGTGGTATTTTCACCCAGTTGTGAAAGTACACTCTCCTTTAGGATTTGGGTTCCAAATCCCCTCTTGCAAAGAAGTTAAACAAACAACTTCTCCAAGGTCTCCGATGTATTAGCATTTGCATATGTGTATTAATAATCCCAAATAAAGATATTCAATTTAAATGCTTGGAACACCTTAGTGATTGCAAATAACTGTAAACAAGGGGCAATGTTGGTTTATTTCACCATGAAACTTTAGTGATTGTTCATTGTTTTTTTGGATTTTGAAATTTTTTAAATGTTTATTTTAATGCCTGAAAATAAGTTAAAATTTTTGGAAAAAAATAAAATGCAAAAAAATTCAAAATGAAATGCAGAAAACTGAAAATAAAATGCATTCAGTATGATGCTATCCTATTTCGACAAAACCGAAGATATGATGTTTTCATGCATGCAACCTAACCTATTGGACCTGCAAAACAAGCACAATCCGAATAAGCTAAGTGCTGGATCCTAGGGTTTTAAATGAAGTTTTTCAGATTTAAACATTCGCATGAAGCAACCAAGAAAACTTGCATAAACTCCATTTACAAGCCTAAAATCTGAAAAGGGGAAAAATAGACATTTAATCTTGCATGCAAAAAATGACTCCTTTCTTATCCATAAGATGCAACTTTCTGAAATTTTTTGTATTAAAAATTTGTCATTTTACAATAACAAAATTTTTTGGTTTTCCCAAACCAGTCCATGGAAGAAAAACGACTCAAACAGGTCTAGAATGGCCTCATCGCCTTCAAGTCTGCAACTCTGCTCACAACAATTTCTAACCCATGTCCATGAAGAAGAAAAACCAGTCTACAAAAGAAAAACAACCCAACTAGGTCCATAATGGCTATCTTGCCTTCAAACTTGCAACGCTACTTGCAGCAGTTTTCCACCTCCCTTATGGCCTCTTCGAATGGCGTATTTAAACTTTTGAAAAAAAATGTTTCTCCTTCCATGACTGTTCGTTTCATTTTCCAATGGCTGTTCGTTTCACCTTCCCTGCATGCATGTGTTTCGATTTCCAAAATACTTTTTGCTTCTATTTTGTGGCCCTTTGTTTCATTTTCTCCACATGGGCTTGTGTCTGTTTCCCTCCATGCATAATGACCATCTTAAATTATTTCAAATCATTAAATATTCCTTATGTAATGCTTGTCTTATTCACTAGATTTTGTCCTTATGTCCACGTCACTATGCAGGTCTGTTACCTTGGTGAAAATGGAACATGTCACGATATCGTGACACTTTATGCTTCTCTGCTTGCCTACCCCTTTTGAATCGTGAAAATGCAACATGTTGCAATATCATGACACCTTTTCCCTTTTGGTCGTGACGATGCAACATGTCGCGATATCATGACACTTTTCCTCCTTTGGTCGCGACGATGCAACATGTCGTGATATCACGACACTTTTTCTATTTTGGCCGTGATGATGCAACATGTCGCGGTATCGTGACACTTTTTATTTCTTCTTTTCTGGTCGCAAAAATGCAACATATCGCGATATCGTGACACTTTTTCTTTCTTCTGTTTTGGTCACGAAAATGCAACATGTCGTGATATCACGACACTTTTTCTTTCTCTGTTTTGATCATGAAAATGCAACATATTGTGATATCGTGACACTTTTTCTCTTTTGGCCGCGATGGTGCAACATGTCGTGATATCGTGACACTTTTTCTCTTTTGGCCGCGATGGTGCAACATGTCACGATATCGCGACACTTTTTCTCTTTTGGCCACGATGGTGCAACATGTCACGATATCGCAAAACTTTTTCTCTTTTGGCCGTGATGGTGCAACATGTCATGATATCGCAATACTTTTTCTCTTTTGGCCGTGATGGTGCAACATGTCGCGATATCGCGACACTTTTTCTCTTTGGCCGCGATGGCGCAACATATTGCGATATCGCGACACTTTCTCGTCTGGCCTCTCCTTTTGCTTTGGACCGCAAAAATGCAACATGTCATGATATCGAGATAATTTTTCTCCTTGTGGTGTTTTGCTTTTTATTTGATCTTAAGCATATGGGCCACTTTGGTCTTCTTGGAAAACATGCAAAAAAGGTGGGTCTCCAATTTTGGGGTACGTTGTGGAGCAGCCACAACAAGGGGCTACACTTTTTTTTTGCAAAACCAACAAAGGGAGGAAATGATTTTTTGGTTGCTATGCAAACACACATGGAGGAACAATTTTGATTTTTTTTTGCAAATAATACATCAAAATTTATTGCACAAAATCAACAATTGAAACAAAATTGACATTGTAAAACAAGGTGCATTTTCGATGGAATTCGAAACCTTGAAAAATATAAATTTGTGGGCATCATAAATCTATGAATGCATTTAATTTTCTATTTAATGCATTAATATATTGTGGTAGCAAAAGACAACAAATTTAAACCTTATTTTTGTGTAATTCTTTGGAAGGCAACATTCGGTAATTACGATACCTCTGAACTACACTTATAGGTAATGCTACCATGATTGGGCTACTACGTTTAGTGCCTAACATAGTTGCAACAATGATGTCCAGGGTCGATCCTTATAAACCATCGAGGAGAAATAAGGAAAGACAATTTTATTTTCACTCCATAATTACCCTATTCACTACTATTGCTTAATGTAAATCCTAAAATTAAGTTCTTCCAAGTATTTAAGGGACTTAAAACCCTACGTATGCAAAATTATTTTTTAAGTAGGTGCCAAAGATAGAGGGAATCTCTTTTAGTATTACTTATGTGCCACTGATCAATCTATTACATGTACCTTAAAGTCTCTCTCGTGTATGATTGCGTATACTAAGGGGACCAAATTATTCCACGTATCGACAAATATTATTGGAAAAGCGAGTATATCGGAAAAATTAGGTCTATGAGACTAGTGGCATAAAGAAAGGGGATCATTTGGTGATATAGGAACCCTCACAATATCCATTGCAAAGGCCTATCTATTAGATTCTCAGCTCTTGAGAGGTTTGAATTTTGCTCCATGGAAGACAAAGATGAGGACAATATTGTAGGTTGAAAAGTTGTGGGACATCATGACTGGCAGATTCATGCATACAAAAATAGTAGATGATAAAAAATAAACATATGATGATCATAGTTCTTGCCACTACTAATGATATTCAACCGCATATCTATGAAAAAGAAAATACAAAAAATGCATGGGATACATTGACCACCATTTATAAAGGAAAGAATCAAGCAACCATTCTTAACCTTCAATCCCAACTTCACACTCTCAACATAAATAATGTGTTAGCGTATATTACATCATTTCGGTTATGTAAATATACCACCTTTGGTACATAACTAGATTAGGAGTTTACTTTAGAGTAAAGTTAGTTGGTTACTCTTCTTGTAGTTAATAAAATCTACTCCTATGATTTTAGCACCTCCTCAATAACAATGCCAAAATTCATGCACTCACACATTACTTATTTAAATACAATAACTTCCTACAAATAGGATAGTGTTGCATGAGTAATAATCTATATGTCAATCTAGGATACATAGACTTATGAAGTACTATGCACTATATATGTGTCATAAGGTTTTACGATCTATCACTAATTGACTAACCCTGGCTAACCCTTTACTTGCAGTGGGCCCTTTCTCCAAGGTGTAGGCATGGATATCCCATAGCTAAGGACTTAGAATAATATGTTCAAATTAGAATGTAATCATGAATGCAACTATACAAATTGGATAATTCATAGAACCTTTGTAATATTTCCTTGTCATCACATTTTGGTGAATTTGACATAAACACCACTATAGATCCCAAGATTTTCCTTGATCAAGCTAAACCTTAATCAAAACTAAACTTTATCACACCTTAATCAAGATCATTAATTTTTTTTTATTTAGTTAAGATACATTAAATCAAAATAACAAGAACATAACCAAGAGTTAATCCTAATCCTTTGAGTAACTATCATATGCATTAGTAGGCTACATTAGATATATAGCAAGCCTAGGATATCACCCACCCACATAGAGACTTGTGTATACTTACACCTAGTAAGGAGTATATTGTAGTGGGCTACTAGGACTTATAAGTAGGCATACTATTACCCTTCACATACCATCTTGGCCATGTATCTAGGAGGTCACTTCTATGTATCATTATAATTCCACATATCAAATTTCTCTCATGTATTGATGGGTATATAGAAAGGGGTCAAGTATATTGGGACCTATAGAATATATGGAGTTCCTTGAGATATATAGGTCATATTGGGTATATCGAGGGAAGGATATATAAGGATGCTAAAACATATTCTCTTTCTTGTTTACTCAAAACTCTAAACAATTAAAAACTTAAATAAGCTCCACTTTACTCCTAAAACCTATGGCTAAGAAATGGTACTTGACCTATAGTTTTGCTCACCAGTTAGCCACTAATCATGATCCTCCTATAGAGGATCATAATGAGCAACCTACCTTTGAGAACCTCACCTTTGATCAAGAATATGAAGGGTCTGCACCTCAAGATTCTCTAAACCCTACCCAAGAGGAAGATCAGAGATTGGTATTCCAATTTGTAACCCATATGGCCTATTTCTTACAAAAGCATAGGGAAACAAGAGAGGCCTTCCTTAGGAAATGTTGTGAAATCGTAGTTACCTCTACAAAATACAATTTTCTATTGGATCACCCCTAACAACCAATTCCAAATATTTGCCAATCAATCAATCCAACCCATGTTTTTGGCACAATAAATGCAAACCTTAATGTATCAAAATATCACTTTATTGATTCAAATTCCATTATTATCACTGCATCAATGGATGCCAAGAAATAAAATCTCCCACCTTCATTGGAGCATAATTCATCTCTACCTACCCTTGAGGAATTATTGTAGGGTAATGTTAGTTACCCTATATCTTAATAGGTAAGCACAAGTTACGTTCCCAATCATAGTGTACCATCAAGTGCCCCAATCTTCAATCCTCATCTCAATTTATCCCATGTTGCTCATTCTAATCCCACAAGCACATAGATAGGGTTTGAACAAAACTCTAACCCTATAATCTCTCATCATAAAAATTCCAACCCTCTTGTATCAACTATCCTAGAGACAATCATACAATCCCAATTTTGACATTATATTCTTAGGTATATCAAACTCCTCCTTACATCAGTCATCAACAGATCCCCTTATCTCTTAATATATATCTACTGTCTTGCCAAATACCACTTCTAAAATTTAAGCCTTAACCACTCAATTGAAACATTGAAGCAATAAATGGTCGTTATCCAAGGGTCATCGCCTAATCACAAATACTCATATGATGACTTGTACAATCAACCCATAGATCATAGATAGTCATCCTTTTCCTCCCAAATTTGAAACCTTTAATTTTCAAAATATACAAGAAAAAGAGAACACTTGTTAACCACCTTATGTTGTTTAAGGTTACTTGTAGTAACATTCCTTGTTATGAAACATTGCTACAAAAACTCTTCTCTAGGAGTCTTAGTGGGCTTGCTTTAGAATGGTAGTACTAGATACCAAGAAACTTTCTAAAGAGCTTTAGGGACCTTGCTAAGATGTTAAGAAATTCTCTATCTACATTGAGGAAAAGATCATCATTAGTGATCTATACCAACTCAAATAGTCCAATGACAAGAATTTCACCACTTGCTAGCAATATGACAAGCCCTAGTGGTGAGACTACAAAACATCCCCCCACCTAGAGACATGTTGGGCATCTTCATAGGAAACATCAATGAGCAATTGGCCTTCTACCTAAAGACAACTAAAATGACTTCCTTCATAGATACAATTTATGTGACCAAGAGTATAAATCCCACCCGAGTATAAATCCCACCCTTGTCAAAAGATAGAAACTAAAGCCTAAGTCCAATAAAAAGGAAGATAAATCTTCCTCTAACTAAAAGAGGCTATATAAAAATAAACATGCAGCAATGGAGTCACAAACTCATGCCATACTAGTAATGTTAATGTTGTTACAACCCTTCAAAAACTTGTCTTAGGGAAGCCTCAATATCAAAAACTTAAAATAAGACTCTCATGATTAAAGGAACCTCTTTCAACCATCCTAGAGTAGCTCTTAAAAGCCAAAATGATAGAGCTCCCTCCCATCATGCTTGTTGAAACCATAAGGAAAATATGCCATGGTTTCATGCTAATGAGAAATGTGCCTTCCACCGCATCAATGACCATACAATCGATATATGTATGGGCCTTAGGAATGAGGTCCAAGACCTAATTGACAATGGCTAAATTATTCTTAATGGATTTGACTCTCAACCTTCTTCCAATCAAGTCATGGAAATATTCCAAAAGCCATTGCTTAATCACAATCACAACCAAAATATAGCAAATAATATTCACTATATCAACATGCCACATCCAAACCAAGGGATGGTGAGAACACTCCATTTTTCTAATCGTGTCTCTCATTTTTTTATTGTAACTAGACAACAATACAAAAATTAGTCATCATATCAACCTTCAATACCTCCTCTAGTCCATTCAAAAAGAATTCCACCTAAAGGACCTCCTCTAATCATCTAACCAAGGACCAAGCATAAGGATGCTTTTATTTGCTCTACCAACTTGAGAATACCTTGGCCATAGTCTCTCTCCTTAAACTTCTTAGGTCTTCTTTGACCCATAAAGACATCTTAATTAATATTTTGAGCAAAAATATATTTCCTCAAGACTTCAACCTCAATGATATTACATCTATAATAGGTTTGTTAGGGTTAACAACATTATCATCATTCCATGAGGATAATATTACTCATCCCTCTTTGGTTGGATATTTGATATTATAAATTATAGGCATGAGTTTGTAAGCTATTATAAATTATGACAAGTTACTCAAACAAATTTTAGCTGATAATGGTTCTAGTCTTGATGTTTATAGCCTAAAGTTCATCAATTATTTTGGCTAACCAAACAAAATTTGAAGAAATTTGATCTTGTTATCAAGGCTTTCAATAATGGGAACATGAGGCTAGTGGTACCATAGTATTACCCCTCCAAGTTGGACCTTGCATTCAACACTTTCCCAGGGAGACCATGGATCCATGAAATAGGGGTCGTTGTTTCATGTCTATCAATCCCTTAAAAAAATACAAGAGCAAGACTTATCACATTCTAATTGACCTTAACCTTTTGCCTACTTTCACATAATCAAGATCGATAATCCTAATTGTCAAGGTAATTGAGATTGGAAATCCTAAAGCTTGTTTATACCCTTCTCTCCATTCATCTCCCAAATACTCTTCTTCCTCTTCTCAATCTTCTATCCATGATGCATTAAGGTCTCTCACTTTAAATAATTTAGCTAACAATGAAGTTAAGGGTCAAAGTGTTAATCCAATCATAATTAATGATAACAAACCAAATAATAGTTAATTTTCCTAGACCTAGCCAAGCTTCCTCCATCTCTTTGAATTTTAGGCCAACCCTCTAGCAATAATGGTAAAATGGTATGAATAGAAAGTTATTCCTTCATTTGTGTTGGTATTGCCAATAATGAAAAAATCCATGGAAGTAACCCTTATCTGATAGAATGGCAATACACCTCATGCTTCATTTTAAATTCATATCCCACCCATAAGAATATGCTTTCCAATATGGGATATCAAGGCAAAGGACTAGGCCTGTATGAATAGGGTATTAAAGAACCCCTATAGACCAAAGCCCTATTAGGACACTATGGGATAGATTATATCCCTAGCCATAATGATCCTTTACCTTTTTCATCTTCCAGTATCAAAGGGAAATTAGATCATCTTGATCAAAGTGATAGGGCATACTAGGATGACTTTGTTTCTTTGAATAAACTAGATTGGGATGAGAATGATGACAATGGATCCTTGCTCCTCATAGCTCCTAATTGTTCTAAATTTACTCGATCTATAAAAAAATTCTAACCTTAGCCTATCTGAGCTCATTGCTAACGAAGATAACTATGAGAAGGAGATGAGCAATCCTCACTTGGATGGTCTCTCAAGCTATCTAGAACTAAATCACTTTTATTTGAAGGGATCCTTTCAAAAAATTGTAAATATGGTCATTTCATAATAAATTGATAACAATGAACTAGCCTTGGATCCTACAAATTTAGAAAGTCTATGAGTATTTCTAGATCCCCTTCAATTGGAAGATGGATCTTGTATTCTAATTGAGGAAACTATGGTCATAAATATTGAGACTGTAGATGGTCCTATGATCCTTAAGCTAGGCAAGGTATTTACCCCAACCGACAGTGAGGAATACACCAAGATATTGACAAAGTTCAAAGACATATTTGCTTGGTCCTACGTTGATATACCTAATCTAGATCATTCTCTGGTTGTCCACCATTTAGCCTTACCCTTGGTGCAAAACCTATAAAATAAAAATTATAAAAAATACACTTAAAATTCACACTTCTAGTCAAATAGGAGTTCCAAAAACTCCTTTATGTTAACTTCATCAAAGCCATTGACTATCCCAACTTGATATCTAACATTATTTCTATTGCTAAGAAAAAAAACAACATTAGAGTGCGTATCGACTTTTGGGATATCAATAAAGCATATCTCAAACATGACTTTCCTCTGCTCAATATTGACATTATTTTTGATTTAAATGTAGGATGTGGAATATAGCCTTTAATAGATGGATTTTATGCATACAAACATATTTCCCTAAGACCAATCCAAAATAGCTTTCACCACCCAATGGGAAACTTTTTACTATCAAGTAATATCATTTGAACTGAAAAACATAAGGGAAACCTACTAGAGCCATGACATACATCTTTCATGACATGATGCATGCCATTGTGGAAGACTATGTTGATAATATTCTTGGCTAGTCTTTAAATAGGGAAGATCATGTTCAAGATATAAAACACATATTTTATTAGCTAAGGGATTACAACATACACCTAAAGCCTCAAAAGTGCATCAAAGTTGATCCCAAGAAAATATTAGACATTGTTAATATATCACTTCCTGACATGGGATTTATTGTTTTGGGATTTATTGTGTCCTGACATGGCATCAAAGTTGATCCCAAGAAAATATTAGACATTGTTAATATATCACTTCCTAAAAATCTAACCTAGCTTAGGAGTCTCCACTGAAAAATCCAAGCCATTTGGAGATATATCTCCTAGCTAGCTAACAAGAGTCAACCTTTAACTAAGGTTTCAAGGAATGATGCAATCTTTGAATGGGAAGTTGAATATCAAGTTATATTTGATACTTTCAAAGATTACATTTTGTCCCCTCCCATACTTATCCCACCTAATCCTCTTAAGCCCTTGTTGTTATACATAGAAGCCATAAACTATGCCTTAGGATATATGTTCGCACAAGCATATAAAAGGGTTATCTTCTATATTATTTATACTTTGGTTAACTATGAGGTCTAATATACTCCATTAGAAAAGCTTTGTCTAGTCGTAATGTTACCTCTCAAATTCTTTGACATTCTATGCTCAACCATAATATCTTTGTCATCATAAGGGTTGATACCTTACTATAACTCATGTCTAAACTTGAGCTCTCAAGAAAAAATTCTAAGTGGATCATTGTGCTTAGTGAATTTGATGTTGAATTCATCAATTAGAAGTCTATGAAGGTTCAAGTCATTGTTGACCATCTAGCAGCTACACCTTTAGAAGCTAGTTGACCCTTAGTGGTAGACTTTCTTAATAAGTCAATATTCAACCTCAAAAAATATCAACCTAACTCTTGGACCTTGTACTTTGATGGTGCTAGATGTGTTAAAGGAGCAGGGGAATGAGTCATCTTGGTTAGTCCTCAAAAATCACTATTCCCTTTATCCTTCAAGCTAAAGTTTCTTGTACCAATAACACTACTATATATGAAGCTCTTATCTTAAGTCTACATGCAACATTAGTTCTCTAGGTCATAATGTTTTCTATCTTCGAGGAATCCTAGCTAGTATTCAACCATGTCAATGGTGTTTATCAAACTAAGGATGATAAAATTAATCCATATAAAGATATTATCAATAATATAATAGTTTCTTTTGATAAACATTAACTCTATCCTCAGGTCTAGTCATTATAATATCAATGCAATGACCTTGACTACATCCCATATCCCCTTAGACTAGATGACAAACAAGCTACAATTATCATTCAAAAAATTAGGGAATCTTAAAAACCCAAATCCAATTAGCTTTCTCTAGAAGTTATTTTTATAAAAGCAGGTTCATCCTCTTGTCCTTGGTAAAAGGATACCTTTGCATATCTTAAGGATGGCATTGTACCTAATGGTTTGAATCGTAATGAGTGTAAAAACCTCAAACAATGATCCTATAGGCATGTCATCATTGCTAATATTTTATGTTTCCATACCCTTGATGGTATTTTGCTTAGATTCTTAGACTCTACCAAAGCCTAAATAATCATCAAAGAGGCACATGATGGATTATATGATGGTAACTTAGAGATATTTCAACTGCCAATATATGCCCATGAATCAATTATTACTGACCCTCCACAGAAAAACACTCTTGCAATTATGTTAAGAGTTGTAGTATATGTCAAAGCATGAGAGCATTATCTATCCTCCATCCCAAGACCTTCAATTTTTGACCTCACCACATCCTTTCTCCATTTTGGGATGGGAATTTATCAAGAAGATAAACAATAAGTCATTTTATGCACATAAATTTATCATAACTACTAGATAATTTATCAAGTGGTTCGAAGTTTTACCTTTAGCCTTAACCATTGGATCCCAAGTCTCAAAGTTCATCCTTAACCATCCTCATCCACTATGGCATCCCTTATGTCCTAATATTAGACAATGGGACACCTTTTAAGAAAAAATATGTTCAAACATTTAATACCAAGTACAAGATTCAATATAAATGGTCCACTTCTTACCATCCCCAAGGCAAAAACCAAGTTGAAGTCTCTAAAAAAAACCTTTTCAAAATCCTCAAGAAGCTTGTTAGCAAAATTAGTAGATATTGGCATCTCTAGTTGTGTCCCACCTTATGGCCATGTCGCATTTGTAACATAAAAAAAGAACATTGCATTAAACACAAAATATTTTATTATTTTGAGAAAATCCCTTTTTGATACAATTTGACCCTTTTAGGGTGCATTTTACAATAAGATGTGCCAAAAGGGAAATCCCTTTTACAAATCAAGTATGGTGTATTTGCTTCTTCTATGCCACAATAAATGCTGGGGTGGTGGGTTTGTCGTGACCACCATGTTGGATTTAAACTTGTTGAATCTGGAACCTGCATACATGTAAATATAGAAGGGGGTTTAGTAGCACCTGTCGCAATGAATATGATAAATGACTAATGTAAATTGCATAAAAGAAAATGAATATGATTATTGCTTACATAGGTCACAATTCAGGCAACATAACATTAGCATTCCCTTCCTCCTTTTCTTGGTCATGTGATGGTACCTTTATAGGACTTTTAGGGTTTTGGAGGAAAGGGTAGGTGGCAAAGTCAGGGCTGTCAAGTGGTAGGGACTGGGCAACCACCTATCCTAGGCAGTTGCAGTGAGTCACTAGAAGTATCTCACTTAAATGGGGAGATGTGGCAAGTAGGTAGGTGTAAGTGGAGTGAGGTGTAGAGTGAGGTGTGAGATGTGGCAAGTGGGTAGGTAGAAGTGGAGTGAGGTGTGAGATGTGGCAAGTGGGTAGGTGGAAGTGGAGTGAAGTGTGAGGGATATCCCATGTGAAGGGACAAGGGTGAAATGGGTGTGTGAGATGTGGAAAGGGGTGATGGTGATGTAGCCAGGACACATTTCAAATGGGGAGATAGGGTATCTTATGCAATTTTTTTAGATTTAATAAATTTGGAAAATATAAATGAATGTGTAGGAAAATACACCTAGGTTTAGACTTAGGCATATTATTTTAGTATGCAGAATTAGAATGTGCAATGTGAATGAATGATGTGTAGGAATTATATGCCTAATTTTAGACTTAGGCATATATTATTATGTAGAATTATGATGTGCAATGTGGGTGAAATGTACAATAATTGATATGCCTAAGTTTAGACCTAGGCATATAATTTAATATGCATAATTATGTGATGAAATGTAAATACCTAGATTTTGGTGTCTACAAAATTAGTGTCAGAACATCCACTTGTGCGATACCTTATGCTTTGGTCTATGCAACTAAAGCAATCTTCCCCTTTGATTTTGAGGTTACTTTCCTTGTGCTTTTTGTTGTAATATGCCTCTGTTAGAGATGAATATAATCTTGCTCATATCAACCACATAGAATTATTGGATGAAAAGCAAATCCATTCCTTAGAACACCTAAGGGTCTACTAGAAAAGGCTTACACGTGCCTACAACAAAAAGATATAATCTTGATTCTTTACAGTTGGTGATGTTATTTTAAAAGAAAATTTAAAATATCAATATCAAACTAATATTAAAGGTAAATTTGAACTTGATTGGCTAGGTCCATACATCATAACCATAAAGGATGGTTTAGGTGCTTATCACCTCACCACACTTTATGGAGAACTTAAAGAACCAATGAACTTAATGCACCTTAATATATCTAAGTTTGTATTGATTACCTATTTAATTTTAGTTGCCTGATGTTGTCTACTTGCATCTACCTGACTTCATATCTATCTTCATAAACGTACTAGTCTCTGCTTGGACTAAATGTTGCATATCAAGTCAAGAATCCATGATGACATGCAAATGATGATCTTACTTAGGACTATTTTATTTTCATTATATGAATGATGTAAGTGAATCATCACTTTTTTCACCTTATAGACTAACCACTCCTATCACAATTCACACAACCCAACTATATTTATTCTATCACAGTCTCTTATCTTCATCCCTTAATATTTCACATTTTTTCCTAATATTTCACACCTTAACCCTACCATGTGATGAGTATTATGCATTTTATGGGTACTGATGATAAAAATCTATATTTTCATCATCTATATTTACAAACCTTTATCCTTTTTATCAACTCATCTCCATCTCATTACACGATGATTATTGTGAGGTGTTTATGGAAAGATCAATTTTATCATCTCTTATGTATTGCCATACATAGGGAAAGTATATCTTATATCAATATTTCTCCCCTCAATTGGGAGCAAAAACCATTGTCACATAAATCACGTTCTCTATGACATTTTTTAGAGGAAAATGATCACCATCTAAACATCTCACAAGTTCTCTTTAACATTTGTTGACAAGGCAAGTCTTCAAGTAGAATTCCTAGACATTTGTCTATAAGCAAGGCTCTTTCCATTTGGCACATCTATAATGTCCTCATAAACATTTGTTTTAAGGCAAATATATTTTGTAGCTTTCAAATAAATCATACAATGCTCCTTTAACATTTTTTTGGGGGGAACAAGAATAAAATAATTTATCTTGTATCATAGAAAATGCCTCACAACATTATCTAAAGTACCCTTGGACAAAGCTTCTATCTATATCATAGAAATTCATCATGACATTATTTAAAGTCCTCATGGGAGGAGTTTTTATCTATATCATATATTGTATAACAACAATGTCTTATCGAGATAATATTTATCTATATATAGTTTGTATTATAGCAATACCTCTTAGAATTATCTAAAGTACCCCTAGAAAAATATTTATTTGTATCATACCTAAAGTCTTCCTAGAAAAATATTTATCTATATCATAGCTAAAAGCCTAAGAAAATATTTATCTATACATAGTTTGTATTATAGCAATGCCTTACAATATTATCTAAAGTCCCCTTAGGCACATCATTTTAAAATCTTAATCACACATCTATCTCCATTATATCATCCAAAATATAAAATTCCAAATCTACTCATCCAAACCCACAAGCAACACATCATAAGAAACTAAAACCTCTAATACCTTTATAATCATTATCTCACAAAACTATATCATTATCGTCATCAAGCATAACTTAAAAACACATTATCAATCATCACATCAAATATAAACTCAATCAACTCATCATTAGTAAAATAAATCAACTAAATATAACATATAGTGCTCATCCATCACATAAAATTGATACAAGATCATAATAAAAGTTTATATATACAACTCAAATACATATGTTCATCATATATAAATTATGTCTACGAAAATAAATAGTAGCTAAAAAACTATCCCTTGTAGGGGTCACTAAATTTGGAACCCGATGTCAAGTGCTTCTGCTCTTTCCCTAGGTGGTGGTGGCATCCTCACTAACCATTATTACTATTGAGTCATGGATCATGAATGTGTCCATGTCATCCTTTTCTACAACTTGATCGATAAAGACAACCAATAGTCTGTTGGCATTATTGCGTGGTAAGTGGTCCTATAATAGGTGGAATGCTCCACCTCTATCATCACCTCTAGTTGCATCCATTCTAACTTTATTGAATTTTGCTACTATGCAACATCCACCTAGTCTAGGAGGGTCTAAACTAGCTAACAATCACCATGTCCTCCTGTATTTGCAACCTTCACCACAACTACATCCCTATCCACAATCAGATTCAAGATAGTCTAGTGCATCATGGAGGTCTAGTGAACAACCCTATCCCACTCCATCATACAATATGTTGCCTTCATTTTTACCACATCCTTCTTTGATTATGTCACTATGAGTTCAACCTTAACTCTAGCCACTTTTTGGGCTAGTGAATCCCTCTGTCTTTGTGGTAGACTAAATGACTTGTAAGGACCTACCTCATCCATCATAATCATCATGACCATTTCTCTTACTATTACTGTCACCCTTTACCTCCTCTAGTGGTACTCATGGTACAATCTCAACAACAGTGGTCATACTCATTGTGCTTATTGGCTACATTTACATACCTATTGTTAGACCAACTACCATGATCCTCAAGAGGCACATGGTTTGATATTGTTAAGACCCTATCCTAACATAACTATTGTAACAACCCAACTAAACTAACTCTCTCTCTCTCTCTCTCTCTCATATATATATATATATATATATATATATATATATTTCATAGGTAAGGTTCACAAAGATGTTCCAATATTCTTTTCAATATTAATAAGGCATAACCATATTTTGAGATCTTGTTATTGCAAATGACACTCAAGTGGACAAGAGTGGCCAACATCTCATAATTTTGGGGTTCACCTTTCTATAAATCCCTAGTTAAAAAGGATGCTTTCAATGGTCCCCCCATATTTCTTACACCCTCTCAGAGTGTAAGATAATTTGACCACAACGTAGGGTTATCCCTTTTAAGTCCATTTTACATAAAATGAGATATCATTTTCCTAACCCTACATAAGTTCATCTATGTAGGATTACTCAGGTGTAATGCCTCAGTGCTTAGTTACCACACTTCTATGGTAGGTTAACTAAGACTATTACCACACCTTCGTGATAGGTAATAAGCATGGTCACTTGATCCTCACTACTCAAGGTGCCATCACGATATTGTCTTGAAAATGGATTACTAGCCTCCATGCTAGGAATTATAGTCCAAACCTCCCTACTTAATACTACCCAAAAGCCTCCCTACCTTAGGTGCATCCAAGCCTCACTGTTCAAGGTGTAACATTCATAATAGTTTGGGTATTGTCTCACCGCAACTTCTCCCAAAACTTAGGTTTCATCCTGACTCAAATATTTTAGGTTTAAATTCCCCCCCTAAGGAACCTTTTCATCCCTTATGAAAACATAGGAGCAATTATGTTTTTACATATCTCAAAAGAGAAACAAAGTAGTAAAGTAAAACATTTATATCCATTTTCCAACTAAATTGAGAAACAAATATGCTACTTATCATATTACTAGTTTTCATTAATTTATTTTTACAAATAAAAGACATATCTTCTAGAATATTAACTCATAATTAAGATTCCAAAAATATACCCTTTAGATAACATTCCAAATACAAATTTAAACAACATTTGTTGTGAATAAAATAATATTTACAATAAATGATTGCTTATTCACCACTGTGAACTAATACATTTATCAAAAAATATTATAATATAATTTATTTCTTATAAATGTACGATTTCATCTTTATGTCTGTCTCATTTCCTTTTCTATCCTTCTCCAACCATAACTTGAAGGTGTATTTAGGGATCAGGTCAACTCATAAAAATGATAATGCAATCTATCATGCATTATGTACAAGTCCATCCAACTATGCAAGATGCATTATAATGAATACAAGAGTATTATATAATCAAAGCCATGCAATCCTATTGAGAGAATCTCATATTTGGTTTTTTGGTAAGTTAACAAAATTGTATTAATGAGGGCATTTGAAAGACGCCCTAACGCATTAATACAATAGCAAGATTAAAGGATGCATCATCCACAAAAACCTTATGGTATCCAAATAAATCCTAAGACATTTAGACAAACTAGAAACAAACCAAAAGGATAAGGATGAAACAGGAAACAAAACATCCTAACAATACCAAGCCCAGAAACAATAGACAAACTGCAAATAATTACGCATTAGCATAATCCTTGGTGTCATCCTTTTTGAAATCCTTAGGAGTTTCCTTGAACACTTCCTTGGCAATTTCCACCACATCATCTTCCTTAACACCAGCTCTAGCTCCAACAATGTTCTTTGCTGGAAGATCCTCAAAGAAGTTGTCATAGAAAACTAGTAGATTCAAAGCATTCATGTGCTCTTTCATTTGGGTAATGGCTGCCATGCTTGTGGTCATAGAATTTTCCTTCTGGGATATGGTAGCTTTGGTGGTATTTATAATGTATTATTGAAGTATCTTAACCGCAGGATCCTCGAACTCAACCTCAATAGAACCATGCATTTTTTCTTGATTCTAAAAAAACTTATTTTTTAAGCATTGGGAGCTTCTTGTCGGGGTGGGTCGATCCTCCACTTTATCCTTATTTATTACTAATTGCTTGATATCTATGTAGCTTCTATCCACTTTCATCTTCTTGGAACCACGAACACTTGAGGAAGGGGTGAAGGACGTATCCTCCTCTGTCATCTGCTTGGAATTTGCTTGTTGTTCCTACAAAACCACGTTTCTTTTGGGAAATTTCTCCAAAAAATGAACATAGGATACCTTAAACAACCCTTGAACATAGAGATAATCCCATACTTCTCTCTATAACAAGTTTCATATATACACAAGCCTTGGAAACTTATATAATTTTTCCATAATTTTTTTATAACCAATTTTTCAATTCATAATATCTAATAAGGAAAACTAGAACATTTTTCTTCTTCTTTTAAAGAAAAACATCCATAATAATAATTTAATAATGAAGATAGTTCTTTTCTATAATCCCAAAGAAATAAAACATGCTTATCATTGGCTTTAATAATTTTCATGTAACCTTTAATAACACAATAGAGCAATAAGAGATACTAAATACTGTTACCATAAATAATTTGGACTGCAATATTTTCATGTTCAACAACCTATCCATGGTTGACCATTAAGCTAGGGTTAATCCTTATTACCATAATCTAGTATTTTCAAGAATACCAATATTAAGGCTTAGACATGAAAGCTTTTTATTTGGTGGTGACTAAAACAAAATCAGATTGTCTGTGTGAGTAAAAATGTGTTAATTTACTGGACTAATATGCAAGGAAGTCAACAAACATTTCTTGGCTATTATTCTTCTTAGGGAAATATTTTAAAGGAACTATTATTGCAGTAACAGTTACATTCACATCAAGATATTTTTTGGTGTTTGATTTAAATAAAGCAATTTCTGTATTGACCAATTATTTACATAGGTCAGTAACAACTGCAATATTTTTTTACGTTTGTTTTAAACAAAGCAATTCCTACATTGTTCAAATATTTTCATAGTTTAACACAAGTTGGTAATAATTCCTATTCTAGAATGATACAATGAAAAGAAGATGTTGGATCAAAATAGTTCAACATATAACAATATTCAAAACAACAACAGTAAACCTATATTATTTTACCTGTTCAAGTCCCAACACTTTCATTTGAAAACAATCAACATAATCATAGTTAAACCATTTCTATTTGGAAAGTCTATCCACTACTCTTGCTAAATTTTAATTAAGAAGCAACTTGGGCATTACAAACTACTTAGAAGACATATATCTACAAGTTTATAAGCAAGTTACACATTCAAGCAATATAAGGTAGCATTCAGATGGTTTAACCAATGACATGCCTATCTTAAACCTTTACTTTAAATATGACTTTCTACCTTTTCATGCAAGGATTCTGGTAGTGAGCATACCTAGTGAGAAGACGTGATTCTAAATCAATTCACTTCGTTGTTATTCAAAGATCAAAATTCGTCTTTCCTTCTCAGGATGGAATCCTCTTCCTCTTCTCGTTTTTATGCCCCTTTCTCTTTATGTGTACTTGTTTTTTTTGCTCTCTTAAATTTTCTTTTTCTCCTTACAACTAATGAAACGGTTTCTAACTATGTCTTGTGGGATTACCAAGTCATGCATTTTTATATTTTAAAAATACCTGTCTTATCCCTTCTTTCCTATTTTCATCTTATCCTCATAAACTATTTTCTTTTAAAATAGAAACAATCCTCCTTTTTACAAGGTTTTAAAGGTGTTAATCATGTTTTCACCTTTATTCACAACATAATATTATTTTATTTTCAATATCTCTTCAATGAGAACCTAAGAAAACATAATAATTGGGTAAATCACTTAATTAATTTAACCAATGTTTAATGTTAAGATTAAATTCTAACATTAATATATTAATAGTACTTAATAACTATTAATATCTTTTTGAAATGATAAGATTTAACATACATATTCAAGCATCAAGCATATGCAAAACTAAGATAACCATTCACCAACCACATGTGTACCAAAAGCAATGTTCATCATCAAACAATTTTATTATACCACATTTTATACTTAAGTAGCGGGATTTATGATGATTGTCACATCATCACTTGACTACTAAGGATGACTCCATTGCCCAAGAAACCTTCTAGTCGGTGGTGTAAGTTTAACCAAAACACTGTTATAAAATACAATTACATAAGGGTACTTAGTTATCTTAGAGTTGTCAATGAATATATCATTTGCCATCATTTTCCTTTTTGGTCTCTCAATTTTAGTGGTTGTCCCATACCAATCCACTTGCGAGAGGACCTAGTCTTGCAACCATAGATTCCATTAATAGTACCAAATACTATTGACATTATTTAAAGTCCTCATGGGGGGAGTTTTTATCTATATTATAGCTTGTATCACAAAAATGTCTTATTTAGATAATATTTATCTATATATAGTTTGTATTATAGCAATACCTCTTAGCATTATCTAAAGTCCCCCTAGAAAAATCTTTATTTGTATCATACCTAAAGTCTTCCTAGGAAAATATTTATCCATATCATAGCTAAAAGCCTAAGAAAATATTTATCTATACATAGTTTGTATTATAGCAATGTCTCACAACATTATCTAAATTCCCCTCAGGCACATCATTTTAAAATCTCAATCATACATCTATCTACATTATATCATCCAAAATCTAAAATTGCTTTTCCAAATCTACTCATCCAAACCCATTAGCAACACATCATAAGAAACTAAAATCTTTAATACATTTATAATCATTATCCCACAAAACTATCACATCATTATCATCATCAAGCATAACTTAAAAATACATTATCAATCATCACATCAAATATAAACTCAATCAACTCATCATCATTAAACAAAACTAACTATAACAAATAGTACTCATCCATCACATAAAATTGACACAAAATCATAATAAAAGTATATATATATATATATATATATATATATATATATATATATATATATATAACAACTTAAATACATATATCCATCATATATAAATTATATCTATGCAAATAAATAGTAGCTACAAAACTATCCCTCACAGGGGTAACTAACTTTGGGATCCGATATCAAGTGCTCCTACTCCTTTCCTAGGCGGTGATGGCATCCTCACTAATCACTATGACTATTGAGTCATGGATCATGAACGTATCCATGCCATCCTTGTCTACAAGTTGATCGACGAATACAACTAATAGTTTGTTGGCATTGTTGCATGCTAAGTGGTCCTATAATAGGTGGAATGCTCCACCTCTATCATCACCTTTAGTTGCACCCATGCTAAATTTGTTGAATGTTGCTACTATGCAACATCCACCTAGTCTAGGAGGGTCTGAACTAGATAAAAATCACCATCTCCTATCGTTGCAACATTCACCACAACTACATCCCTATCCACAATCAGATTCAAGATAGTCTAGTGCATCATGGAGGCCTGGTGAACAACCCTATCCCACTTCATCATCCAATATGATGCCTTCATTTGTACCACATCCTTCTTTGATTGTGTCACTATGAGTGTAACCTTAAGACTAGCCACTGGTTGGGCTAGTGAATCCCTCTTTGTATTTGTGGTAGACTAAGTGACTTGTTAGGACCTACCTCATCCATCGTAATCATCATGGCCATTTCTCTTGCTATTACTGTCACCCTTTACCTCCTCTGGTGGTACTCATGGTACAATCTCAACAACAGTGGTCATACTCATTGTGTTCCTTGGCTACATTTGCATGCCTATTGTTAGGCCAACTACCATGATCCTCAATGGGCACATGGTTTGATATTGTTAAGTTCCTGTCCTAACAAAACTATTGTAACAACCCAACTAAACTAACTCAAAAAAGATATATATATACTTTTAATTTCATAGTTAAGGTTCATAAATATATCCCAATATCCTTTTTAATATTAATAAGACAACCACATTTTAAGATCTTGTTATTGCAAACAACACTCAAGTGGATAAGAGTGGCCAACATCTCATAATTTTGAGGTTCACCTTTCTATACCTCCCTAATTAGAAAGGATGCTTCCAGTGCCCCCCATATTTATTACGACCTATTGGAGTGTAATATAATTTGACCACAACATAGGGATTATCCCTTTTAAGTCCATTTTACATAAAAGGGGACATCCTATCTCTAAGCCTACATAAGTTCGTCTATGTAGGACTACTTAGGTGTAATACCTTAGTGCTTAGTTACCACACCTATGTGGTAGGTTAACTAAGGCTATTACCACACCTCCGTGATAGGTAATAAGTATGGTCACTCGATCCTTACTATTCAAAGTGACATCACTATATTTTCTTGCAAATGGATTCCTAGCCTCCATGCTAGGAATTATAGTCCAGACCTCCCCACTTAATGCTACCCAAAAGCCTCTTTGCGTTAGGTGCACCCAAGCCTCATTGGTCAAGGAGTAACATTCATAATAATATGGGTAATACCTCACCACACCTTCTTCCAAAACTTAGGTTTTATCCTGACTCAAATGTTTTAGGTTTAAATTTCCCCCCTAAGGAACCTTTTCATCCCTTATGAAAACATAAGAGCAATTATGTTTTTACATCTCTCAAAAGAGAAACAAAGTAGTCAAGTAAAGCATTTATAACCATTTTCAAACTAAATTGAGAAACAAATACTCTACTTATCATATTACCAATTTTCCTTAATTTATCTTTACAAATAAAAGACATATCTTCTAGAATATTAACTCATAATTAAGATTCCAAAAAATATACCCTTCAGTTATTTCAATATTCCAAAAAAAGATTTAAACAACATTTACAATAAATGATTGCTTATTAACCACTGTGAATTAATACATTTATCAAAGAATATTATAATATAATTTCTTTCTTATAAATATACGATTTCATCTTTGTGTCTGTCTCATTTCCTTTTTTATCCTTCTTCTCCAACCATAACTTGAAGGTGTATTCAGGGATCAAGACAACTCATAAAAATGATAATGCAATCTATCATGCATTATGTACAAGTCCATAAAACTATACAAGATGCATTATAATGAATAAAAGAGCATTATATAATCAAAGCCATGCAATTCTATTGAGAGAATCCCATACTTCTCTCTATAACAAGTTTCCTATCTACACAAAGCCTTGGAAACTTATATAATTTTTCCATAATTTCTTTGTAACCAATTTTCAATTCATAATATCTAATAAGAAAAACTAGAACATTTTTCTTCTTCCTTTAAAAGAAAAACATCCATAATAATAATTCAATAATGAAGAAGTTATTTTCTATAACCCCAAAGAAATAAAACATGCTTATCATTGGCTTTAATAATTTTCATATAACCTTTAATAAAGCAATAGAGCAATAAGAGATACTAAATGACTGTTACCATAAATAATTTGGACTATAATATTTTTCATGTTCGACAACCTATCCATGGTTGACCATTAAGCTAGGGTTGACCCTTATTACCATAATCTGGTGTTTTTAATAATACCAAAATTAAGGCTTAAACATGAAAGTTTTTATTTGGTGGTGACTAAAACAAAACCAGATTCTCTCTATGAGTAAAAATACATTAATTTACTATATTAATATGCAAAGAAGTCAACAAATATTTCTTGGCTATTATTATTCTTAGGGAAAGCTTTTAAAGGAACTATTATTGCAGTAGCAATTACATTCATATCAAGATATTTTTTGGCATTTGATTTAAACAAAGCAATTCCTGTATTGACCAATTATTTACACAGGTCGGTAATAATTGCAGGTATTTTTTTACGTTTGTTTTAAACAAAGCAATTTCTACGTTGTTCAAATATTTGCATAGTTTAGCACAGGTCGATAACAATTCCTATTCCAAAGTGATACAGTGAAAAGAAGATGTTGGGTCAACACAATTCAACATAGAACAATATTCAAAACAATAATAGTAAACCTATACCCCATAAGGGGGCAGAGGTCCAAGGTTCAAATCTCGGGCCTTGTCGGACTGAACGCTTGTCCCCTTCCTAATGCTTTTAGTAGCATAAAAGGTTTAAAATGATTGTGACATGGTGGTTATAGGGGCAGAATACACGAATATCTATGTGGCGACTTCTGGGGTGAACAACACAAAATACTGTGGCGACCATAAAAGCTATACAGCCAGCCCGGATTCATGGCGGCTACCGATTCCACCATATAAATTAAAAAAAAAAAAACAATAGTAAACCTATATTATTTTACCTGTTCATGCCCCAACACTTTCATTTGAAAAGAATCAACATAATCATAGTTAAACCATTTCTATTTGGAAAGTCTATCCACTTCTCATGCTAAACATTAATTAAGAAGCAACTTGGGCATTACAAATTACTTAGAAGGCACATATCTGCAAGTTTATAAGAAAGTTACACATTGAAGCAAATATAAGGTAGCATTCATATGGTTTAACCAATGACATGCCTATCTTAACCCTTTACTTTAAATATGATTTTCTACCTTTTTATGCAAGGATTATGCCGGTGAGCATACCTGGTGAGAAGACGTGATTCTAAATCAATTCACTTCATTGTTATTCGAAGATCAAAACTCGTCTTTCCTTCTCAGGATGGAATCCTCTTCCTCTTCTCGTTTTTATGCCCCTTTCTCTCTATGTGTACTTGTTTTTTTGCTCTCTTAAATTTTATTTTTCTCGTTACAACAAGTCATGTATTTTTATATTTTAAAAATACCTATGTCATATCCTTTCTTTCCTATTTTCATTTTATCCTCATAAACTATTTTATTTTAAAATAGAAAGAATCCCCCTTTTTACAGTTTTAAAGGTGTTAAATATATTTTCATTTTTATTCACAACATAATATTGTTTTATTTTCAGTATCTCTTAAATAAGAACCTAAGAAAACATAATAATTGGGTAAATCACTTAATTAAATTAACCAATGTTTAATGTTAAGATTAACTTTTAACATTAATATATTAATAGTACTTAATAACTATTAATATCTTTTTGAAAGGAAAAAATTTACCATACATATTCAAGCATCAAGCATATGCAAAACTAAGATAACCATTCACCAACCACATGTATACCAAAAGCAATGTTCATCATAAAACAATTATATTATACCACAATTTTTCCTTAAGTAGAAAGATTTATGATGATTGTCATGTCATCACTTGACTACTAAGGATGACTCCATTGCCCAAGCAATCTCCCAGCCGGTGGTGTAATTTTAACCAAACACGCAATTATAAAATACAATTACATAAGGGGTACTTAGTTATCCTCGAGTTGTCAATGAATATATCATTTTCCATCATTTGCATTTTTGGTCTCTCAATTCTAGTGGTTGTCCCATACCAATCCACCTGCGAGAGTACCTAGAATTGCAACCATAGATTCCATCAATAGTACCAAATACTAGCATATATAAATAAAGTATAAAATGAAATTAACCATAGAAAAATAATATTAAGCATTAGATGTCCACTCATCAACACATAATCAAATCTCAATAATAAGTCCTTCCAAGGAGGTTCATGACTACTATCATTATGTAATGTTGCACCTTAGGCATCTAGTGTGTATGGGGCCAATATGATGTAACCACTATTTCTATTATAAGAAAAAATTAGTAATGATGTAAGTAGAAGGGTGATATGACAATTACTTTATTGTAAGTAGGAGTTATTGTAATGATGTAACAATTACTTATTTGTAAATATGAGTCTATATAAAGACAAGAGTGGGAAAGGAATGTATCATCTTATATTGCATAATGTAACGAAGCTTTACTTCCAAGAAGGTTGCCCCACAAAGAGGCTTGTGATGATATAAGGTTGTTATATTTCCTTTCAATGATTTTTATAAGCTCTCATATTATTTCATTTTTGCATTTTCACTAATTTTTGCATTGTTAATATGGATTATGCTTATTTTTGATCTAAATATTCCTAACCAATAATATCAAAGCTCTTTCAAAGGTAATGTTGTATAGGAATAACAACAGTTCTTGTCTTTTCATCAAATTTTCTATTCTAGAAATTTTATGTTCTACTCTTT
Organism: Wollemia nobilis; assembly: GCA_028583015.1. Lineage (NCBI taxonomy): Eukaryota > Viridiplantae > Streptophyta > Pinopsida > Araucariales > Araucariaceae > Wollemia > Wollemia nobilis. Next base: position 5,396,646 of record JAQPPZ010016946.1, on the reverse strand, counting down.
TTCCATTAAAAATATCATGCGAAAAACTATAAGTTTTTGTATTAGTTGATTAGGTTAGAAGCCCTATGCTAGGAGTTTTAAAATGTCATAATCATTTTTACTAAGCTAGGTTGGCCATAAAGCATCTAGTGAAGTGAGGGGTTCTTAGATTTCAATAACCAAGACTTAGACAACAGTTGTATGCAGTTGTGAGCTTCCATGTACCCTCGGATATAGAGGGAGATCTCCCTAGGAATAAAAGCCTCTATCCATAGGAAGATATAGGTTATTTAAGTTTTTTGATACATCAGTAAGCAATTATCCCCGAGAAGTTACTCTCATAATACAATTATAAAGGGATAGTGTAGCTACGGATATGATGGAATCCTTCATAGTTAGAGCTATGAGATATTGGGCCAATCACTAATCATGATAGAAGTTTGTATATCAAAGAGTCCACAAAACTAGACACACCTTGGCCTAGAATTTCCCTATTGAAATTGTGTTCAATCCTTCTCTCACCAAAACCAAAATCATATTTGAGCATACTATAGAGGAGACTATTCACATCAATTGTTGACAAGTCCTAAACACCAAGTGTGGTAGAATAAAGAATATAAAGTTGACAATATAGGACAATTGATAGTATAGGAAATATATTAGAGTAGTCACTTCTCAGTTGTAGTTGTGGGTTGAGAGAGCAACCATTGTCAATTGCCAAATGGATAGTGTAAAAAATACCTATTCTAAAAATTAGAGCAGTTGGTTGGTAGTACCCAAAAACTGTGAAATAAACCAAAATTTATCATTTTGTGGAATAGTCCATTTTGATCCTCTTTTCAAGCTAATCACTTTGGTATATAACACCCATGCATTTTGTGGTATTGTCCATTTTGATCCTCTTTTTAAGCTGATAATTTTGGTATAAAACACCCATATAGGTTTTTAGTGACCCCAAAGTGCTTAAAAATGGCTAAAGGTACTAGAGCTACCCAAGAGATAGAGACATTGGTTGAAAAAGTGAGATACATGGAAGAGCAACAAGAGATATTTCAATTGCTAATATCGAAACTAGATAAATTGGATTGATTAGATGACACAGAGGGTTGTATAGCAAGATTAAATATCAAATACTACACATTAAACATGTCAACATGGAGTCATAAATGTAGTTATAAGGGAAGAGCCAAAAATACATTACCCAATAATACAAATCATAGAATGCCCAAGCTAGATTTTTCTAAATTTGATGGTAAGGACCCAACTAGTTGGTTGTCTAGGGCTAAACAATATTTTGCTCTTCATACCATTCCTCATAAGCAAAGGCTCATAATGACATCCTTCAACCTTGAGCATGAAGCAATTTCATAGTACCAATGGTTGGAGAATATGCATTTGAATCTTACCTGGCTTGAATTTGAAAGAAAATTACACATCCAATTTAAATGAAAGTGAGGTATCAGGATTTCATGGGTACCCTCACCAAGTCAAAATAAACAATCATCCATGAATATTAAACTCAATTTGAAAAGCTAACAAATTGAACAAGGGGATTGAGTGCAAAGTTTTTCTAAATTTATCTCATTAGGTCAAAGGAAGGCATCCTTGTAGAAGTAAAAATATTCAAACCAACGAGCATGATGGTAGTAGTAAGGTTAACCAAGTTGGATGAAGACAAATTCATGACATAAAGGTATACCTTCAAACCTCCACAAACTCGAACACCGCTTCCATCTTGGACTTCTTCAAACTCGATAAATAAATCACATTATCATACCCCACCCTGGAAGGATCTTTTGGCTAATAAATTATTTATTTTATGAATGATTAATGGATGCCTAGTTTAAATGCTTAAATGATCGTTGCATTAACTATAATAATTTATCTTAAGAAATACGATATTGCTAGTATGTTGTCAATGTGCAACGTCAGGTAGAAATACCCCACTAAATATGGGGTACTTGAAAAGGGAAGTGATGGCTAAGACGGCTTAGGATAACATGGATGACTACCCTAATATAGGTATGCATTACCATTTTTAGGGATAATCATCAGCTAGCCAGCCACCTTGAGCTATAGTTCATAGCCTAGGAGCTATCATAAATTCTTTGACTGAGACGGGTGACTGGGTTAATGGAAAGAATCTTGCTTGTTTGATGCACTTGATTGTTTGTATTGTTTGGCTATTTATCATTTTTATAATGAAAGGTTTTTATTTAAAAAAATGTTTTGATTTAAATAATAAAAGGTTTTTATTTAAATAAATGTTTTGATTTAAATAATAAAAGGTTTTTATTTAAAGAAATGCTTTGATTTAAATAATAAAAGGTTTTTATTTAAAGTAATGTTTTGATTTAAATAATAAAAGGTTTTTATTTAAAGAAATGTTTGATAAAAAGTTTTTATGTTTTCAATTAAGAGGTTAATTTATTTATTTAAGAAATGTTTTATTTAGAAAAATAATAACTTTTTATTCAAAAGATATCTATGGTAGTAAATGAGTTGGCAAATATCCAATATATATATATATATAATTTGTGGAAAATATCCTAGAAGGCATGCCACTTTCGGGGAAGACCCAAAGGAGGCAGGGGTATTTATTTCGCCAAAAACTCCCAGGACTCAGACTTGGCCTACCACCTTTGACATACTCAAGGAGCAAACAAAAATACAAATAAAATAAAATAAATAAATAAATAAATAACAATAAAAATAAAAAAATAAAATAAAAAACATGCTTCTTGAGTGTGTCAAAAGAAAAGCACAACCAAACACACACACAAAAAGATAAAAAAAACACAACACGAACCACATAGAAAAACACAAGAACAACATAACAAAACACAAACATGACAAAAAAAACATAACACTACAAAGACATAATAAAACAAACATGAAAAATAAACACAACCAAAACCTAAAAATATAAAAAAATAAACATAAAAAACAACTAACAATAGACAATAAACAAAAACAAAAAATATAGAAAACACTCACACATAAAAATACGAATTAACTCAAACAAACAGAAACACAAGAACAAGAACGACAAAAATAGAAGAACAATAACAAAAAATATAAAAAAACACAACACAACAAAACCACAAGAACAACAAAAAACAACACAAAGAACACAAAAACAAAACAAAACAAAAGAACACACACACCTTAAAAAACTAAACAAAAAAATAAAAAAGAAAAAAATTGAACATAACAATGACCTATCTAGACTAGAAGACTTTTAAGGCAAGAATCAATAGAGGAAACAAAAGATAGAATAGATTGAGCAAGGGAACTAAAATAAACTGATAGAACCAAAGAGAAGCAAAAATAAATCAAGAAGAAACTAGGTACCTTCAGAACTGGAACCATCCAATGAAAAGAGCTTCCCTAATTTGAGAAGCCCACCATCAAGGAGGGTGGCCACAACAAGCAAGATCACCTTTGTCCAAAGCCCAATTAGCTAAAGCATCAACACTATTCTTTTGATCTCTGACCACATGATTGTAATCAACTTTCAAAAATTCCATATGGATTAATTGAATCTTCTCAATAATTATTTTTATTCTCCAATCAACCTTATGATTCTTAGAAGGAGTTTTCAAAATATTAATCATGAGTTGAGAGTCAGAATCAACTAACACCTTTTCCCATCCAACCTTAGTAGCCTCTTGAAGGCCTCTAAAGATACCATACCCCTCAGCAAGGTTGTTGGAAAGAATACCAAATTCTAAGCAAAAGTAAAAACTAGGGAGCCATCTGAAAGTCTACCAATTCCTCCCACACTGGCTTTTCCAAGGTTCCCTCTAGAGGCTCCATTAGTATTGAATTTTCCAAAATCCTTAGGAGGAGGTTGCCAATTTATTGTCCTATCCATATTACAAATACTCATATTCCATTTAAGTTGGTTGCCTTTAGAAGATTTAATCTTCAATCTTTGCATCACTTGATCCCATATTTGGTGGGAGTTTTGGGGGTGATTAAGGAGTTGATGGACTAATTCAACTAAGTTGGCTATGGTATTTTGCCAAATATAGTGAATATCCTTCCTATATTAATTAAAAATTTATTTGTTCCTTTCATTCCAGATATTCTAAAGAAGAATGGTAGAACCCATCCAAACTAACTACGTAATAAAATGATTAACACCCTCTTGTTTAGGCCAATCCCTCCAAAGCTGCTCAAAAGTAAAAAAATTGGACCACTGTAAGCCAAGTAAAGTAGCCATTCCTCTCTAGAGCTTAGAGGATAAATTACACTCAATAAAAATATGGCCAAGAGTTTCTACATTCTCTTCACACATTTCACATCTAAAAAGGCCATGAAACCACGCTTCATAAGTTGCTCACCAGTAAGCACCCTATGATGCAATAAAAGCCAAGTAAAGAGACTCACCTTAGGCCAGAGCTTTTGAGCCCACAACTGAGAGAAGATATTAGAAGATTGGTTGGGATTATTATGGCATAAGGTCAAATAACCTTGAGAAACTGAATACTCACCCTTAGTAGTGTTGTTCCATCCAAAACAATATTTTTCATGGGACCAAGAGAGAGATATCATATGAAGGATGCCTTGGATATCTTGTGTTTGCCTTTCTAGAATTTGAATAGGCCAATCCTCAATAGGGATCCAATATCTATCAACCTTTGAATTACTAGTATGGTATAGACAGTAATTAGCCACCTTCATCCAGTTAGCTCAGTGAAGCTCCTCCATCCAAGGCCTCCAATAGGGAAACTGAGTTATCAAAGGCTTGTGACCATCCCAAGAATCTATCAAAAAATTTACCTGTTGACCATTATGAATGATCCAAAATAAAAAATTCTTTATCAAATCCTCACTAGTATTAAGAACTACTAAAATGGGAGAACCTTTGGTGGTAAGTTGATAGCGAACAAGGTCTTTAGGACTTTTGTTCTCAACATATTTAGCACGAAGATTATTGGTCCAAAGAGCATTGGGGTTATGCAACATCCTCCAATATAATTTAGTAGCTAAAGCTTTGTTGTTATTAATAGAAGATCGAAATCCTAACCCCCCTTCATTATTAGGAAGACATAAAGTGTCCCATTTCACCAAGGCCCATTTTCTTTTCTCCTTAGTACCACTCCAAAGGAATTGATAACTGATTTGATCTAGTTCTCAAAGAACAACCTTTGGGATATTCAACATGGAAGATACATAAATAGTAATAACTTGAAGGACTGATTTTACCAAGGTGATTCTACCCCCAGAAGAAATCCACCTGTTGGTCCACTTTCTACTTTTCTTCTTGAATTTGTTCAACAACCAATTCCAATCTTTATTTTTTTGCCTTTGAATATTGATGGGAATACCTAAATAAGTGATCAAAAGGGAGGTATTCTTATATATTAATTTATCCAAGACCATGGATTCCTATTTAGTAGAGCAGTGAAAGAAAATAACTTTAGATTTGTCTTCATTGATCAACTACCCAGTAGCATTAGAAAAACAACTAATGATTTGCTTAATATTAGAAGCTTCCTTAACTGTAGCTTTACCTAAAAGAGTAGAGTCATCCACAAATTGAATATGAGAGATAGGTCTAGCTCCATGATCAATGGTAACTCCCTCAAGGGTTTTGTTTTCCCTCTTTTTGGTTATAGTCCTACCCAAGCATTCAGTAAGAATGATGAAAAATAAGGGGATAGTGGGTCACCTTGCCTAATACCTATAGAAGCAGGGAACAACTGAGAAGGCCTACCATTGATAAGAACTAAGTAGGAAATTGAAGAGATACATCCCATAATCCAATCCATCCAATCCTTAGAGAAATCAAATTGCCTCAAAAATTTGATAAGTGCCAATCCACTGTGTCATAAGCTTTGGATAAGTCTAACCGAATGAACATGGAAAGAGATTTTTGCATATCCATGGAATGGATGGCTTCCTAAGAAAGAACTATCTCATCTACTATTTGATGCCCTTTCACATAACCCCCTTGCTCAGGGGAAATAATATTATGCAAAAGAGGCTTCAACCTTTCAACCATGATTTTAGTAATGATTTTGAGAAGAACATTACATAAAGCAATAGGTCTAAAAGCTGAGATATGATCAACCTCTTGAGCTTTTGGAAAAAGAGTAATATAAGTTTTATTGATAACCTTCAAAATTTCTTTGGCTTTCTTGGCTTCTTCCACTACCTCTAATAAGTCAACATGAAGGATATCCCATAACTCTTGGTGGAACTCAATGGGAAAACCATCAGAACCTGGGGTTTTCCCTTTTTGTATTTTATAAACTACCTGTTGAATCTCATTGATAGTAACAGAAGCAGTCAGAATAGAGTTCTCCTCAAAAGTGATAAGAGAAGGGATTGCTTGAAGAACATTTTGTTGAGAAGTCGACTAAAGAGGAGTAGCAGCAAAAATATTGGAAAAGTAATCAACAACAGTAGAGTTCATGCCAGCCCAAGTATAGACAACATCTCCAGAATCTGATTTCGGAGAAGAAATAAAGTTGTGAGATCTTCGAGCTAGAAGAGATTTATAGAAGAAATTTGTGTTTCGATCTCCTTCTTTTAGCCATTGAATTCTAGATTTTTGCTTCCATAAGAGTTCTTCTATTTTTTCCTATTCTTTTAATCTCATTTATATTATTATAAAGGAAGGTTCTTACTATATTTTATGGGAGGGGGATGGTTGAGAATTTATGAAACTTAAATGAAGGGAATGTTCATCCCTTACTTCCCTTTATAAAAATATAGTAAATTATATTAAAAGAAGGTCGATTATCATCGATTTCCATGGGTGAATAAGGACGCTTTCAATATTGTGGGTCGCATTAAATTCAAAAAGACCTTGGAAAATAAGGGAGGAAGAAAATTGGGGTTGATAAGAAGACCAAGTGCATAGAGCTAGGGGTTGGAAAAGTGGTAGATGAGGAAAGAGACAAAGAGAGAAGAAGCGATTGAAGCTATTTGAGACAGACAAAGGAGCAATTCGATTCAGGTTGGAGATTTATCAGTTGGTTTTGATATATACTTAAGAATAAAAATGAATATTTATGCTTTCTTAAAATGTTTTTTCTTATATTGTGGTCCTTCTGAGTTTTTGTGGAGACATAATGTATTCATTATTGGTTGTTGGTTTGGTGGTGACATGTTTGGCCTATTCGAGTTGTAAAATGAACTCTCCTCCCCCTAAAGTTTCCTCTTTTCTTTATCTAGGTTTTTTGGGTCGTTTGCGAGATATTGTAAGCACCTTTCTTTTCTATTAGGTCCTCTAGAAATCTGTGCTCAATTTTGGTATGCTTGTTGCTTGTGTGAGCACCTATGGATGTCGTTAGGACATCTTGTTTGGACGTCCTCCTTGGACAAACTCTGTGTTATCTCCAAACCTATCAGTTTGATCTTAGTTGACCCTCGCATGTCTACCACCTTCTCTACCTGCATGAAGCACCTCTGGTGGTAACTGTTAACCCATATCGACCTCTAAATTGGACTCTAGTTTTGAAGACATATTTAATCATCTTCAATGAAATAATTGCTTGTTAAACCTCGAATTGGATTTGTAGACACCAAAATCCAGCCACTTGTAAGTCATCTATACCTTCCTGCCAGCCACGTGTCAGTCATCCATCCTTCCCGCCATTATTTGGCCCAAATCCACACTTTTCCACCATTATTTGGCCCAATTTCACCTTTCCCGCCATTTTTCATCCCCAAATTTATTTAAATTAATATTTATATATATATTTTAATATTTTAATATATTTTAATATATATATATAAATAAAGTTTAAGTGATTTAATCTGAGCCGTCCATCCTTCATTTAATCTCATCCGTCCATCCATCTTAATCCGTTTCACAACCTAGATTTATTCTCTACCCTTGGATCCACTTTAATCTTAGCCACACGTTCAAAGTGTCGTTAAAACCCTAAAGTGTGCCCTAAGAGTAGATTATAAATTGAGTCACCTTGATGGCTCAAACCCTATCTATCTATTCTTTCCTAACTCTTTTACTATCTCTCTTTTGTTATCTATCTCTTCTTCATCTAAACCTACCCATCCATCACGTAAACCCTTTTCGCCGCATCCATCGCCGCATCCCCCATCTCTTCCAACCCCTTCTTCGCGTGCCGGGCGTGCGTGGCCGGTGCGGCCGCGGTCGAGGCCGGGGCCTTGGCGTGTGCACTCTTCCGTGCCCTGGTCTCGCCGCGTTAACAGGAAATAGGTATAAATTCGTCTAAAGCAAGTAATCAGTTTCTTTATGTATTAATCTGTTGTTGAATTCTGCATTCTATTTTATTTCATTTTTCATAAATCTAGGGTTTTAGACTGTTTCTGAGGGCTCACACAGTGGAGCCCTCTTATTAGTTTCTAACTCTTTGATAATTTTAATGTGTGCAGGATTCTAGTGGTAGATCTGATTTGTTGATAGCAGCTGCTTAAGCTGGAGTGGTCCGAGCCAAAGGATACAACGAAGCCCACTCATTCTGTTGAGGTTAAGGATACATTCTTCGGAGATGCCACCACATTGTGCCAGCTAGGGTTTCGGAGAACCCTAGCACAAATTGTAACTTTGTATCACGAAAAAGGGTTACAGGCCCTGTTGTACTTAAAAGGAGTTTCTAAACTCCATTGATTAATAAAAATCATTCATTTTGTACAACTGTTCTGCATTCCTTTATTGTGATTTCTTTATTTTTGTTTGGCGTTGTATCTTTAATCTACAAATGGCGATCACGGTGGGACCCCCTAGGGTTTCATGTTTTTAATACTTGCTTTACTGATCTATTCCTATTTTCTGTTTTATTTTGCAGGTTCCAAAAATCGTGAAATTCACTGTTCCAGCGAACTAGGGTTTCTGAGGAGTTTGCAGAAAATGCAGCAGACGCAGAGCGGCGTCTGGAAGTCCGATCCGAAATGCAGAGGTGCGTTTCAGCCTGTGCAGACTCCCTTGGGCGTTTGAAGGCAGTTTTACGTAGAAAAGCGTAGGCTTCCGAGTAAGTGCGTTTTTTTTTCTTTGTTAAACTGTACTTTTTACGTTTTTGGTTTTTCTGTTGTATTCTGTTTCTTTTTCAGATCATTGCTTTAAAATGAACAAAAACTAAGTAATCTGGAAAAGAACAGTTATTTTTTTTATTTTTAGTTACATTTTTATTTTTTTGCATTGCATTATTGGTTGTTGCTTGCATAAAAAAAAAATTGCATACCTAGCTGCATATTAGAATAGCTACGAATTATCTGTTTTAGTTATCTAAGTAGGACTATTGATTGGATGTCAATAGTACTCCTGCCATTGGGTGATTCCAAGCAGAGAAGTGGACGAACCTTCCGGTTGCTCCTTTGATATCTGATATCATTGGTAGGCAGGGGGTTTTAAACGGTGTACTCCACTTCTTCAGAGGAAATGGCATGTTTTCGTAGCCTCTTGCTTAGATCATTAGAACTTTTGATTTATAGCTTTGTATGTATACATTAGACAACTAAAACACTTAAAATAAAATTCACTGCATTTCATATTGCATTTAAAACAGGAATATCTGGATTTCATCACTAGGTATTGCTTGAAGTTTAGTGACGGTGGAATTCATCTCCATCCATTAAACTTCTGCCTCAGACACCATAGGTCACCCCCGAGCAAACTTGCTGGATTTCATCACCAAGTAAGAATCTCGTTGTCCTTTCCTAGCCATAGTTTTTACCTTTTTTGTGAATAATTCAAGATTAGATCACATGCAAAACTCATAAACCGGACACTTAAAATTTACTACGATTAAGATCAGAAAATAAGTAATTAACCGCAGGTAAGACACATTGATTGAAACCTAGGTTGTGACTGTTTTCTGATAATTTCTTTAGTGTAAATTTATCATTCAAGTTTTGCATTCTTCTTTTCTGAATTTGTTTAGATTTATTGCTTTATGGTCTTAACAAGGAATCAATCTAAAATGTTAAATCTAAATAATCAAATGAATAATTCACAGAACATCCCCACCACCAACATGGCCACTTATCCTAGTGAATTTCAGGCAGGTTCGCCTGCAGGTCTTTCACGTCCTTCTACCGTCTATCGCATGGCCATGCCCATGGAGGAAGACAATTCCTATCATATTACCCACATTGATATGGCCCAAGTGCAAACTCACTTAAGAGATGGCACTGGTTATGTCCTTGAGCCAATCCAAGATTCCCCTATGCAAGATTCTATTTTTCAGCAGGATATTGCATCAACCATACCCGCTGGTTTCACTCAGGTCTACACTAACCCTTTTTTTGAGGCTAATGTTGTATCCGCTCAGCCGGCTTCATCTCCAACATCTTCCCGGATGCTCAATTGTCCTCCTTTGGAGACAAATGTAGTGTCTTCCCGACCACTTTCTCCTCCATTTACCCCGGTGTACACCAATTCTCTCTATGAGGCCGGTGGAACCTCCTCTAGCCATGACCAATTTCAACCCTCTTCTTCCCAAACCATTTATGGTTTCACCCTACCTGGGGCACAGTCTACTGTTTCTTCCTAGGTACCGCCTACTTCAGCCACCTTCATTGCCCCTGCTATGCAGTCTCCTGTGACTACCATGGCAGCCTGCCCTCCACCTTCATCCAATCATCCCACCTCCCTTGGGTTAGAGATTAATAAGGTTAGGGAGTACCTCGACAAGTTGCTTCAGCAACAACAACAACAAAATGCCCAACCACCTGTCGTAGTAAATCCTACACCCCAACCAATTTCTACCCAGCCAGCTTTTCTTAGCTCAGGCCCCACCTGGGTACCCCAATCTTCGGTGGTGTCCATTCCTACCCCACCTTTCTCCCAACCCAGTCCAGTTCATCATCCACCCCAATCACCTTCTTTTCGGTATCATCCATACCAACAACCTCGTCCATTCCACACCGCCTAATCCAGGCAATTTCATCCCATCTCATCATTTTTCCACTCCTCCATTGCATCATCATAATCATCAAACGAATCAAAATTTTCATGAAGATTCTCGACTCCATGCTATGCAACAACAGATTGACAACCTTATGCTCAACATGCCCGGCTCATCTAGTAGAAACCTACGCTAAGGTCGTTGATCAATCAACCAATTCATCCTTCGGTACCTTCACCGCCATATCCGACTGATTTCACATTACCGAAGTTTGACAAATTTTGAGGAACTGAGGATCCTCATGAACATGTGAGCTCATTCATGCATGCTAGCTTTAGAATCCAAAATAATGATGCTCTTATGCTCAGAACTTTTCCTCAGACATTAGGAGGAGATGTTGTACAATGGTACAATCATTTAGCTCACCATAGCATTTATGCTTACGAGCAATTGATTAATCTATTTTTAGAACGATTCTCCCTAAATGTACAAAGGAAAGTCTCATTGTCCGACTTATACAAGCTCAAGCAACATGACGATGAGACTGTTTATGACTTTGGAAACCGTTGGAGGGCTATCATTAATAAATTGCCATTCTCCCTACCAATGGAGGAGTTAACCAAAATGTTCACCCGGAGTTGTCTAAAACCTATCTCTTGGTTACTCCAATTACAACAATACAGGACTTTTGAAGAGGCTTTGGCCCAAGCAAGTATCATAGAAGACATTAAAGTCCAAGAGGGTGTTTTAAAACCCCGTAGAAAAGAATGGCAACAAAAGGGCCAACAACGAAATAATAATTATGGCCAAAACAAACAAGCACAGGCTAGTACAGCCTCAAATGTTAACCAAGTTAATCAAGTGGTGGCGAGCCAGCCCGTAATGGCTCAACAACAACAAGTAATGCAAAGTCAACCGCAACCAATTGCTTATCATGCGGTACCCGCCCCTCCTCAACCAGCTCTCACAATACTGGGCCAACCATGGAAACTCGACCTTGGCAAAAAAATCGTCCCAAGCGACAGTTCACACCTTTAGATGAACCATATGCGGTCATATTCAACAAGTTATATAGCACAAATCAGTTAACTTTACCTGAGTTTAAACCTTTAGAACCATCTAGAAGGGGGAAGTATTACAAGGAGTACCTATTTTGTCCTTATCATAGGCAAAATGGGCACGATATCAATAATTGTACAACTTTCAAACATGTGATCCAAGATCTTATTGAGATTGGAGCCATTAAATTGGATAGCCCCTTAGCCCAACAAAATCAAAATCTTGGTATATTTCAAACACCCCTTCCACATCGGGAGGAAGCTCCAACAACTTCAGGGGGAGTAACTCAGGTAACTCCTCCTAATCAAGTCAACCATGTACAACAATACCAAGGTTTTGTGGGTACTATTAACGTAGTAACCCGGGGTCAAAGGGCGAACCAACCAAATCAGGTTGAACCACAACCACCTGTACAAACCCCCAATCCACCTCAGGTAACAGTGACCCAACGACGTGCTAGTACTTCTCAACAACCGCTAAATCATTCTACTCAACGCCAACGACCCATCATGTCATTGAGTAGCCGATTAACTACCAGTTTAAAAATGGCTTCTGCCAAGTTATCGATCTATGACCTCATTCAACAATCTCCCCCGCATAGAGAGGCATTAATGGAAATATTAAAGTCAATCGAGCTTCAAACTCAAGATACTAATGCCTTCAACAACTTTGTGGGGAGTATTCAAACATGCATGGAGCCCTCCATCACTTTCTATGATTTTGAAATCAAACCTTTGTCAACCGAAAGTATAGATCCTCCACTGCATATCATGGCCAAGATCGATCACAAGCCATTCAAGAGAGTCTTAATTGACACCGGTTCCTCAATCAATATCATTACAACATCGGCGTTGAGTCATCTAGAGCTGTCGCCATCCCTTATCACCAAGTCGACTTTTACTCTTAAAGCATTCAATGATGCTTTATCTTCCATGGTTGGCACGGTTATCTTGCCCATTGAGGTAGGGGCCCGAACTTTGCATACCTTGTTTCACATCTTGGAAGGGTCCATGGCATACAATGTATTGCTTGGACGGCCTTGGCTTAGGGAGATGAGATGTGTCCCTTCTATACTGCATCAATGTCTAAAGTATGTATATGAGGGACAAGTTCATTGTGTACCTGCCGACATTGAACCCTTCAAACATTGCAACTATGTCTCAAATCCTTATGAGATTGTGTTGCCATCCACTCATCTTTTCTTGACCCCATCTACTTCTTCTATACCATCTTCTTCTAAAGCTCCCATTCCCGAGGAGCTACCCATCATATCGCAACCATCTTCCTCTTCCGCTATTCCATCTCATTCACCACTTTCTTCATCTCCTAATCTTCCTTCTTCTTCATCAGTGACCACATGCACATGTGGCCATGACCAATCATCTCTTTCCACGTCATTACCCCCTTCTTCTACACCTTCTTCAACATCACCTATTATTCCTCCATCTTCCCAACCATCACCAGCTGATGTTTCACAAGTCAGTGAAGCATCAACCCAACCAAATCCTTCCAATTCTTCTATCCCACATTCTTCTATTCCATCATCTAGTCCATCTCCCTCCCAAGTCAAGGTCCATCTAACTGATGCCGGTATTGGTGAGTATGCCATCCAAGATGTCCACATCACACCGTTCAATGTGCAAAAAGTTAAAGATTTTGGTCGTCCACATGACCAACATTTATCCATTGGATCGGTTTATAACATGGGTTCTATGCCAAATTCCATTAATTTTGTATATGGGGGAATAGAGTCATCTTCTAGTCCTACCACCATACTAGAACCCAAGCATCCAGTCCCTGCCAATATCGAAAGGATGGAGGGTTTTCCCTCTCGCTATTTCCACAGACATAATTGGCAGCAATTTGGCCTAGGTCGATACGAGCAAGGGGTAACTGAACGCATCGATATGCCATACCAGAGACCCACTGAGCGTTTTGGTCTGGGCTACCAACCACTTCCATCCCTTTCTTCTTTTGAACAAGCTTTTCAAAGCATTAATCTTAATTCAGAAGAAGAAATCCTCCACCCCGACGAATCCGAAGATGAAGCCTATGAAGAATTTGACATCATGTCAAATGGTGATGAATCTGAAGAAGAGTCGGCGCCCATTGTTCCCCTCACTGAACAAGACGAGTTTTATCTCCAATTGTTCCCTCTCCAAGAGGCCATCTTTCGCTTGCTTCTTCCACAAGAACGAGGTGAACCACCCCCTCCGCCACATCCATAAGCCATAATCCAAACCCGTATTATATGTATATACTAAAATAGTGGTTTTCACCACTACCAAAAAAAAAAAAAAAAAAAAAAAAAAAAAAAATAAAAAAAAAAATATTTTTGTTTATGTATGTGTGTAATAGTGGTTTTCACCACTAAAAAAAAAAAAACTCAAACTAAAAAAAAAAAAAAAACTGAAAAACTATGTTGTTTTGCATTTCATGTCTTCCGAGGTCTTCACCGGTATTCCCTTCCATTCCGCCCATCCTTTCTTCCATAAGTCGACAATGAATTTTGAAGACTTATTCACCCCGCTCCATAATCCATATGATCCGGATAAGCCAATCCCGATCAACCCAAGCCTGATTGACATGGATCGGATTTCATCCTCTCCATCTATTTCGTAGTTCATCCTTTTCGAGGAATTGTTAAGGGCTTCCGCCAACTACATTCCTCCTTCACCTCCACATTCACCTTCATCTTCTAAGCTGGAGTTGTGTTTCATACACCTCAAGGGATTCCCATCCCTTTATCATTCAAACTAGACTTCCAATGCACCAATAATACAGCCGAGTATGAAGCCTTAATTTTAGGTCTTCAATCAGCCATAGCTATGAGCATTAAGCGTATTCAGATATTTGGGGATTCTCAACTCGTGGTTAAACAAATTACAGGAGAATACCAAGCCAAAGAACCTACCATTAAGCTTTATCATGATGTAGCAATGAAGTTGCTCTCTAAGTTTGATTGGTATGAGATCACTAGTTTGCCTCGTTCGACTAATAGATTTGCGGATGCCATGGCCTCTCTTGGATCATTGATTCCAAAGGACTCCCTTGGAGAGGTACAACCCCTAATCATTTCCACAATCTCTAAGTCTGCAATTGTCCGTGCCGAGTCTAAGGATGAAAAAGATGTTTGCTTTATCCATTCGGATCCATATGAGCCTTGGTCTAGTGAGATAGTAGCCTTCCTCAAGTTTGGAACACTCCCATCCGATTTGTCTCGAACTGCCCGTCGTTGTTTTAAGCAAAAGGCAGCTCGTTTTGTTCTTTTGGGGGATGTGTTGTATAAACGTGGATATGATGGAGTACTCCTCCGTTGTCTAGAAGCAGGTGAAACACATAGAGCTATTGCTGAAGCCCATGATGGTACTTGTGGTGGTCATTTTAGTGGAATGGCCATTGCGAAGCGTATTTTACGTATGGGGTATTATTGGCCCACTATGGAACAAGATTGTTGCAAATATGTTAAACAATGTAAAAAGTGTCAAGAACACGCTAATTTAACCCATATACCATCACAAGCTTTACAGCCCATCCAAAGCCTTTGGCCCTTCTCACAATGGGGTCTCGATTTAATTGGCAAGATTTCACCCGCCTCTTCAGGACAACATACTTTCATCATTACAGCCACTGAATACTTCACAAAGTGGGTTGAAGCTATTCCTCTAACCAGTACGACAGGTCCTAGAATTGTGGAGTTTATACTTCACCATATCATTTGTCGTTTTGGTATTCCCTCTAAAATCATTTCTGATAACGGCAAGTCTTTTAAGAATAAGGATGTTCGAGCTCTTTGCGAAAAGTATAATATCCAACATAGTTTCTCAACTCCTTACTACCCACAAGCCAATGGACAAGCTGAAGCTTCCAATAAGACCATAATTGCTATTCTTAAGAAACTTGTTAAAGAAAATCATAAAGATTGGCATACACAAATCCCCTTGGCATTATGGGCTTACAGAACAAGCATCGAACTCCCATTGGGGCAACGCCATTTTCTTTGGTCTATGGAGCTGAAGCAATCATGCCTCTTGAGCTCGAGATCCCTTCCTTGCGAATTTCTTTGCAGGAATTTATTGATGATGATATCGCTAGACAAGCACGTCTTGATCAACTCACACTCATAGATGAAAAACGAATCAATGCTTTAGAGCATTTGCGAGTTTATCAAGACCGATTGAAACGTGCTTACAATGCCAAAGTTCATCTAAGAGAATTTCAAGTAGGGGATCTTGTCCTTAAAGAGAATCAACAAAACACCAATGCATTGCCGCATCTTCGAGATAAATTCGCGGCTAATTGGTTAGGTCCATATATGGTCACCGAAAGAGTGGGTAATGGAACTTATAGACTTGCCAGTTTAGAGGGAGAGGAAGAACCCGAACCACTTAATGTTATACACTTGAGGGCATTCTACGCATAGTTTGAATTTTATATGTACATATATACATGGCTTGTACAACAAAAAAAAAAAAAAAAAAAACAAATAAAATAAAAAGAATTTGCATTTCATTGTTAGTTGCATACATCTCATTCAAAAACATTGCATTTCATGTGCATACATCTCATTGAAAACCATAACATTTCATTTTCAGCCATAGTTGCATATCATGTTAGAGACCATTCTATCTTTTGGATATAAAATTTGGTCAAGCAAAAGTCATGTTGCCTTAATCAGGGGCACCTTCATAAAATCCATCAAACCGAATTGTCATTCGTACACCCATTTTCCATTTGCACATATTTACATTGCCAAAATGTTTTCAGTCACTCAGCCATTCCTAGTGTTTTAAGCAAACTTCGAAATGCATGTCAAAGTTCTCTAGGGCCATATCACAAATTACACTAAATAAAATCTTGAGTATTGGGAAATGATTTCAAAAGCGGTCTTGAACCTATCACATTTTCACATCTTAAAAACATCTTGTGTCAAAGAGAGATAACACCATCCTTGGGTTGTGCCTTGAAGTGAAAAGGGTAATCCTCGTTTGTCCTATCATGCAAACATAGTCCATAAAACAGTGGTTCTTACCACTATCACAAGCAATCACAAAATATAAATATAAACAGAGTAGTAAGGATAGGGTAAAATTCTCATCATACTTCGGTTGAGAATCCGATTCCCCAAAGCTCTAAGGAAATGAACATTTTTCACACACCACCGATCCCAAATAAGTTGTAAGGATCGTACTACTTGTCCAAATGGACGGATAGGTAGTCATCCCCAAGGCTTACAAAGGTCAAAAACAACATGGACTATGGAGTTAACCTTCACCGGGGCTATAGACGCTTGACTCGCGATGGAGTATACTCATTGCGTGGCGACATGTCTCTCCTCAAAAAGAGACCTCCGAATGCTCATACTGGACAAACTAGCTTCGGGGTCTTCTCCATAACAGGGTTACCTAATTTATGCAAGATGAGGTTAATGAACACACTTGCACACACACAGGTTTTTGATTGCCTAGAGTCACTACCATGCTTCTGATTTGGTTAATGAACTCGCATGCACACACATTTGGTCCTAGTTGAATTAGGCAGTGTTAGTAAGTTTGTTTGATACCACTAGCATGTTTGAGTCTTTGTAAAACAGTCTTCCATATCAACCTCCATATCACCCTCCATATCTTCTTCCATATTCATGTCATTCCATACGTCATCCATTCACAAGCCACCAAGTTCGGTGCCCCTGATTAAACAATTATGATAACAGTTGGCTAAATCTAACTATCTAAAAGTATGAGTGCTTCTTAGTGCATATTTCATTTACTTAGTCTCGCATTAATCATCTATAAGTTTGCATTCCATTCCATCACATATGCATCAAAAACATTAAAACATATAAAAACATGCATCACAAAAACATAGGCATTCACACAAAAGAGAGTAAAACACCAAATAAATAAAAGCCATGTATATATATATGTGTATAAAGGTCAAACTGTACAATGAATGCCAAAAGGCTACAATATACAATAGAGCACCAAGGCTCATAAAGAGTGCATCTAAGCACTAAGCTAACCATCAAAAGAGGACCCCTGAGACCTAGTAGGAGCCCTAGACCTAGTGGTGTGCCTAGACTCACTACGCCTAGAGACAGAGGAGGATGGAGGATCAGGCAACACAATGTGATGCCTAAACAATGTGTCCTCCAGAGCCTCAATGTAACGAGTCCTAGACCTAAGCCTAGCTATGTCTATCCCGTGTCGTCGCTCCCGCTCCGCTAGCTCTGCCTGGAGTCTCGTCACCCCGTCATCCCGGGGCACCCCGGTCGCTCCATCCAAGTCTACCTTCAACTGGGCCATCCTCTCCTCCTGAGCAACTAACAGGGCATCCCGCTCTATCACTTGCTGCTCCAGCCAAGCTATCCTCTCGTCTCGAGCAGCTAGCATAGAATCACGCTCCGCTATCTGTTGCTGCAGCTGTGCCAGCTCGTCCTCGTGCCCGCTAGGGGGTACCTCCCTAGCCTCTCCTGCGGCCTCTCCTAGGCCCTCTCCGCCATCCTCCCCGTCATCTCCGCTCCTCGAAGCCTACCGTGCCATCTTCCCCTTTCGCCTTCGACTGTCAGATCGAAGGCGGGGACCCTCCCTACGCTTGGGAACCTCCATGGTTCCCTCGCCCTCTCCAGCCCCAGCCTCAGGCTCTCCGGCTCACCACCCACCAATGGTGGCTCCCACCTCAGCTCTGCGGCCATCCATGCCGCATACTCACTCGTCACCCCGACGTCGTCCACGTCGGGGATCTCCATGTCCTCATCATCCTCTGCCGCCTCCCTCCATGGCTCGACACATGGCAAATCCCCCTCTGATCTGTGCCTCCGATAGCGCACTGGCTCACCGGGGACATCCTGCCTCAATCCGACCTAGCGGAGTACTCGAGACATCTGTATGTACTCCGCCTCACCGTGGCTCCACCCCACTACCCATCTAGCCTGTCGCACCCGTCTCAGGTGCTCTCCATCCCCGATCCACCTCGCCTCCCGCCAGGGCCTCCAAATGACTTGGGCATCTGTCAAGTCTACCCATAGTCTCCTATACCATTGCCCCGATCTCACGGGGTGGCTCGGCTGTCTCTCCTCCGCCACTGGCCATCTCCTACCATAAGCCTGGCTCACGTCCCAGTGAGCCCATGGCAACCCCTCCGGTCGGGCCACTCTAAAGTGCTCCCAGCCCCAACACTGGAGCACCACACTGCAACCCAGGCCCTTTCGGCCCCGTCTCCGAACCTCATACAACTCCCGGTACACCTGCGCCAATAAAGCGGGCGCCCAGGCATACACTACCCTATTAGTGAGCATCTCGCTCACTACACCCATCAGGTTCCATGGGAACCTGCACCCGGTGCTGTTCGGGGCCACAATGTTGGCCAACACGAACATCATCAGAGCCTCCACCGCTCCCAACTCCTTGGCCGTATACATGGCCAAGCATGGGATCCCCCGCTCTCCGTCCGGATCTCCCTCCAGTCATCCCCAAACACCTTGGCCATCTCCGTGGCCCTATCTCGTCCAACCTCCACCCGTGCCCCCTCCACGGGCACCTTGAGGATGCGGTATACATCCTCAAGCGTCACCGTCATCTCTCCAGTCGGAAGCCGAAACGTCCCCCGATCTGGATCCCACCTCTCGGCCAAAGCCGAGAGGTACCCCTCATCCGCCCGAACTACCTCCAACCGGGCTGCCTCCGCTAGCCCCATTGCCTCCAATATCTCCCAGTCTGCTCGGGACAATGACCTCCTCATCCCCGAAATGATAGGGGAGAATCGGTGTCGTGCCTCTAACACCCTAAGCCGCAAAACAACAAAACAAAAATTTGTTACAAATTTTTCTCAAAAAAAAAAAAAAAAAACACATAATAAGTACTTGCTTAAATGAACAAATACCTCAGCTGGCTGCACTGGCGCGTCCACTCCCATCTCCGCCATAGCTCCCGCGTGCTTCACTCTCCCACACAACCTTTCACTCCACTTCACTCCACTCCCTCAGACGCACTTCTCTCAAGCTCGAACGCACAAATGAGCGAAATTCTCGCTGAAACTGTTTAAATAGCTGATTTTGGCGCCCCGAAACGCAGTGGGGCATTTCATGGCGCATTCAGACGCAGTCTCGCGTCTCACGAGCGCCTAAACACCGGCGGGCGTCTCTGCCAACCACAAATGCAGACCGGCGTTTGGTGTCAATATTGAATAAAGGAACAAAACTTGCAAAATTGAAGCTTACCTCCTCCAAATTTCATCAAATTGCATTCATCCATTCTTCTTATCATAATAAAACATTTTGTGAAGGTTACAACCGTTTTGGACACAAATTTTGTCATTTCGCTCAAAAAGCGCATCATTCATCATTGTTTTACAAATTGGGTTAAAAATATTCAAAACCTTCACAAAATTAACCACATTCATCAATTCTTCTGATCTATCGTCAATTTCATTCATTCTTCTTTCATCATGCATATTTTTGCCAAATCAAATTAAAGTAAACCTCGTATCTAGTGGTATATTCTATCACCTTGGCGATTGCAACGATTTGCATCCATGCAATTCGGTAAGAGGATTAAACCACCATAAGGACACTTACCATTTATCATCATCAATTATTTCACTGTTTGAAAATTGGAAATCAATTTTGGGTATTCTACTTTTCAAGTGACCTCATACCAAGATTAATTTGCTCAACAGTTGTCATTGATGGCCTAGTTCATGGGGCCTTAAACATGGACAATCTTTCATATCATCATTATTTTAAGTCTTGCTAGAGATTGTGGCTACCTAGGTTGATTGGTTCCGACCCGAGGAATTATCCATACAGTCACTAGGAGCATCTCTGAGTTCTGGACTCTTTCATGCATCTTTCATCTCGCGCATATCAATGGCGCCAACAAGGCAATTTCATCAACAGTACGGATTCACACACAGGAGTTGGGGCATCCGTTATCAATTTCTAATTTTCCTATAGTGGAATTCATCTTACATGATCATGGAATTTAAAATTTGGCAAAAATCCCTTTATAACCGTTGGGGCAGAAAACGGTCCATCTTTCACATCACTCATATCGTCTTCAATCATATTCTTTTCTGGTTTGTACACCAACCCCTTTTCTATTGGGACATAAACAGATGGTTCATACACCAACCCCTTTTTTTCACCGTTGGGGCAAAAACGGTTCATTTTCTTCCGAATTTCTTCCAATTGGCTTGTGAGAACCATTCTCGCTCGCCAATTGAGGGGGTAAGCTGAAAATTTTTAAATATTCTTTTATTCTTTGGTCTTCAAAGTTGTGCTTTAGTCTTGAGAGAGAGTTGCGTCTGATCCAACTTTTCGGTGTCTTAAGTTTTTGTGCTGCATTGTGTCTTCACACAAAGCAGCTCAAAAAGGGGCATCTCGTAGACACCAAAATCCAGCCACTTGTAAGTCATCTATACCTTCCTGTCAACCACGTGTCAGTCATCCATCCTTCCCGCCATTATTTGGCCCAAATCCACACTTTCCCACCATTATTTGGCCCAATTTCACCTTTCCCGCCATTTTTCATCCCCAAATTTATTTAAATTAATATTTATATATATATATTTTAATATTTTAATATATATATATAAATAAAGTTTAAGTGATTTAATCTGAGCCGTCCATCCTTCATTTAATCTCATCCGTCCATCCATCTTAATCCGTTTCACAACCTAGATTTATTCTCTACCCTTGGATCCACTTTAATCTTAGCCACACGTTCAAAGTGTCGTTAAAACCCTAAAGTGTGCCCTAAGAGTAGATTATAAATTGAGTCACCTTGATGGCTCAAACCCTATCTTTTCGCTATGTCTTTTGCTATGTCTTTTACTATCTCGTCTAGTTTGCTATCTATTGCTATCTATCTCTGTCTTCGACTAAGCCTACCTATCTATACTAACCCTTTTGCCGCATCCATCGTCGCATCCGTTGTAATCGCCGCCATCTCTTCTGCAAGACTCTGTAGAATTCCTCATTCTTGTCGCAAGTGCCCGTGGGCGTTTACCCACAATCTCAGACGCAGACCGACGTCTGCAACCCCAATCCAGAAGCACGCGGGCATTCAACGAGATCGCACCAGGGCGCCTTCTACGCCGATTTGATACCACATCACTTCCAAGTGTCGCTCTGGTCTAGTCGCGTTAACAAGAAATAGGTATAAATTAGTCTAAAGCAAGTAACTTCTTTTCTTTATGTATTAATCTGTTGTTGAATTCCTCGATTCTATTTTTTCACTAGGGTTTTAGATTGTTTCTGAGGGCTCACACAGTGGAGCCCTCATATTAGTTTCTAACTCTTCGATAATTTTAATGTGTGCAGGATTTTAATGACAGATCTGATTTGTTGATAGCAGTTGCTTAAGCTGGAGTGGTCCGAGCAAGGGATACAACGAAGCCCACTCACTCTGTTGGGGTTAAGGATACATTCTTCGAAAATGCCACCACTTTATGCCAGCTAGGGTTTCGTAGAACCCTAGCACAAACTGTAATTTTTGTATCACGAAAAAGGGTTACGAGCCTCGTTGTACTCAAAAGGAGTTTCTAAACTCCATTGATTAATAAAAATCATTCATTTTGTACAACTGTTCTGCATTCCTTTATTGTGATTTCTTTATATTTTGTTTGGCGTTGTATCTTTAATCTACAGGATTTAGAGAGAACTTGTTTAGGTTTCATCAGACTGATGATTTTCAGTGCTATTCTCCAAGTTGCCTGGCTGCTTGTTGCACACCTGGTGAACTCGATGATCGTTTTTCTCTAAAGTAAATGTCCCACATGCATCCTATGGTGGGATCAGTGTAGCTTTTAGGGTGTTGGGCATCTATGGACTTCTAGCCAGGCACTAGGGTGCTTGGCTAGGCCCTTCTTGCATTGTAAAGCCTCATCTGTTGCTGAGTTATTGACCCATAGCCGTTTGTGAGTCCTAGCATGCCTTCGCCTACTGCATGGTTGTTTATGCATCCTGTATTTGTGATTTAAGTGCCCTATGGTCTGGGTTTGCTTGTGAAGCTTTATTTGATTTCAATCGAATTAAGTTAAATAAATCTCTTTTTGCTTAATTTTGGATTTGTTGAAATGGACATCTTTTGGAATAACTTAGCTCTTAGGTTTTGATCAAAATAAAAAAGGAAGTTATAAAATTTTAATAGATTAAATAATTAGATTATTCTTCAATCAAATAGACAAAATCTAAATTCTAAAGTAAATAAATCATGATAGAATAAATGAATAGATTATATTCAAATGAATAGGTATCTAGAAATTTAGTTAATGGAATCATGATAAAATAGATAAACCATGCTTTAATGAAAGAAAAACTATGATTTAAAGATAGATGTTTATTTAGATAGAATTGTATAAAGCAAGGTTTACATTCCTTGGGAAATGGAAATTTATAGGAGGAAGGATTCTACTTTCTTGTTGAATGAAATGTTTTTTTAAAAGAAAAAGATTTACATTCTCTTTACTATGTTAAAAGGGATATCTAGAAAGAAATATTTTATTGTAGAAAAATAAAGTATTTCTATCTTAATTATTGATAATAAAGGGGAGATGTTAAATGTTCTAGTTAGAAATTATTGATGTTTGTTTACTACTTTGGTAGATTAAGTATTTAACTAAATAAGGTTTATGGGAACTTAATCTAAGGAAACAAATGAGTTACTTGTTAATAAAATCTAAGGGGGAAATTTTTTACGTGACCATGAATACTTTGTTGATTATGGGAAGTTTGATGGAAATGAAAATACCCCTTTAGATGTTGAGTGAATGAATTGTTGTCATGGCCCTCCCAGATGGACCTTTGAACATAGAAAAGTAATGTATTAAAAAATGTGGCTAATACACGATTTTGTGCAATTAAGCAACCTCACAATAATGAGTAGATAATGAAGGATATGATACTGCTAATGAATTACCAATGTGTAGGATCAGGTGCACTCGTGAGTGGAGGAAATTGAGTCATCCACCGGAGATGAGAGTACTTGAGGAAGGGGAAATGATGATAAGGCAACTCAAAGGTAACACGGATAGATACCTTCATATAGGTATGCATTCGGTTAAGGGATAATCATCAATATCTAACCACCTTGAGCCCCAGACTGATGACCTAGTAGCTATCGTAAGTTCTAGAGGCTGAGACAAGTGATTAGATTGACGAAAAGACTCCCTCTTTGTTTGATGCACTTGCATGATTGTCTTTTACTTCAACATTATTAACCTTGATAACTGGTGAGCATGGAGTAGATGGTTTGCCTTCACAACTTCATATGTGCATTATTTAAGTAAATGGTTGATTTATTTAAAAAGGCAAAAAAAATATTGTTTAAATAAATGGTTTATTTATTTAAAAAGGCAAAAAAGATATTGTTAAATAAATGGTTGATTTATTTAAAAATGCAAAAATATATTGTTTAAATAAATGATTGTTTTATTTAAAAAGGTAAAAAAATATTGTTTAAATAAATGGTTGATTTATTTAAAAAGGTAAAAAGATATTGTTTAAATAAATGGTTGATTTATTAAAAAGAAGACAAAAGACATTGTTTAAATAAATGGTTAATTTATTTAAAAAGGTAAAAATATAATGTTTAATTAAATGGTTGATTTATTTAATAACATTAGCATCTAAAGAGGCAAAGAGATGATCATTTTATCGAACGATTACTCCATTCAAAAATGGAGAACCTATCTTGAAATAAAATAGGGAATATAACACAATTATTTAAACTCCAAGGTAAGGTCTTTGCCATGGTGTGTCAAGGAAGTCTCCGCCCACCCAATGATCGACCCCTAAGGCGTAAATGCGACAAGATGACATTTGGTAGAAGGAGCCGAGTTGTCCTTTGGAAACCTGATTGGGTCAGATGCGTGAAGTTCTCCCTGACGTGAAGGAAAAGCTCTTAATGGCGATCACCTTGGGAAGAGGGAGAGAGGTATGTCCACCCTATCGCCTATCGAAGGTGGTCAAGGAAGTAATGGCGGGTAGGCAAGGACGTAGACCGAGAAGGAAGAGAAGACACGTTTGGAGGGAAAAAGGAGCACAAAGAGACAAAAGGAAGCATGAGGTGGTGAGAATAGCACCATGAGCGAAGGAGCATAGAGAGCAAAAGGGAGCATGAGGTGGTGAGAATAGCACCATGAATGAAGGAGAAACGGATGATGAACGTCCACCCAAATAGTGCCGACGATCTAGCTATTGCGGGTAAGTCATATCTTAAAGTTGTTTGGCCTGTGTTTCTTCCTCTTGTTTAGAGATGCGATGGCGTTGTTATAATGGCCTCTATCATTGGTAGTATAACACGTGTTTCTATTTGTTTAGAGATGCGATGGCATCGTTATAATGGTCTTTGTCATTGGCAATATAGCTTGTATTTCTTCCTCTTGCTTAGAGATGCAATATCATCATTATAATGGCCTCTATCGTTGGTAGTATGGCGTGTGTTTTTTCCTCTTATTTAGAGATGCGATGGCATCATTATAATGGCCTTTTTCATTGGTAGTATGGCATGTATTTCTCTTTGTTTAGAGACACGATGGTGTCATTATAATGGCCTCTACCATTGGTAGTATGACCTATGTTTCTTCCTCTTGTTTAGAGATGCGATGACATCGTTATAATGGCCTCTTCCATTGGTAGTATGGTCTGTGTTTATTTTTGTTTAGAGATATGATGACATTGTTATAATGGTCTCTATCATTGGCAGTATGGCCTGTGTTTCTTCCTCTTATTTAGAGATGCGATGATGTCATTATAATGGCATCTGTTGTTGGTAGTATGGCATATGTTTCTCTTTGTTTAGAGATGTTATGACATCATTATAATTGCCTCTACCATTGGTAGTATGGCATGTGTTTCTATTTGTTTAGAGACATGATGGCATCGTTATAATGGCCTCTACCCTTGGCAGTATGGTCTGTATTTCTATTACTTAGAGACGTGATGGTGTCATGGATAGCCATTTCCATTGGTAGTTTGGTTTAAGTTATTCTCTGTGATTGATGATATTGTTGTCATCATTGTTTTGCCATTTTTATTGGTTGTTGGTTTAGGATTATGGGTGGTAGTCCTTCCTTTGCAATTGCAATCAGGTTTAGAAGTTCCCTTGGATGTCGTTGGCATCAAGGATGACCCGCCTAAGTCACGACAACTATTGGTGCGGTGGGTACGTGAGCACCATTCACCCTTGAGCTATTGGGGTAGAAGCCTTTTGGTCGACCCTTGGTCCACCTTGTGTCTTACCTCGCAATGTATGGCGCTAGTCTATCTGCTGGACGTTGTTCCCTTCCTTAGTTCATTGTTGTTGGAAGAAGCTTTAATTAATATTTATTATCTAAAATGGTAGATTTAATGAAATGAAATAGAATGATGGTTATTTTATAATTTAAGGGTATGGGACCTTATGTTATGAAATAAAATAGAATGATGGTTGTTTTATAATTTAAGGGTATGAGACCTTATGTTATGAAATAAAATAGAATTATGGTTGTTTTATAATTTAAGGGTATGGGACCTTATGTTATGAAATAAAATAGAATGATGGTTGTTTTGTAATTTAAGGGTATGGGACCTTATGTTATGAAATAAAATGGAAAAATGGTTATTTTGTAATTTAAGGGTATGGGACCTTATGTTATGAAATAAAATAGAATGATGGTTGTTTTGTAATTTAAGGGTATGGGACCTTATGTTATGAAATAAAATAGAATGATGGTTGTTTTGTAATTTAAGGGTATGGGACCTTATGTTATGAAATAAAATGGAATGATGATTGTTTTGTAATTTAAGGGTATGAGACCTTATGTTATGAAATAAAATGGAAAAATGGTTATTTTGTAATTTAAGGGTATGGGACCTTATGTTATGAAATAAAATAAAATGATGGTTATTTTGTAATTTAAGGGTATGGGACCTTATGTTATGAAATGAAATGGAATAATGGTTTGTTTTGTGATTTAAGGGTATGGGACCTTACGTTACGAAATGAAGAAAAAGGTTTATTGGGAATTATAGTAGTTGCTTTAAGTGATGGATTGTGTGAACCCAGTTTACTTAGCAATTAAGGGTATGGGACTTTAATTGTTGAGAAGGGTAGTTCATTTATTGCAAATAGAGCACATGAGCTAATGCATGGTTGACTGATTCTCTCAAGTTGAGTGAGAGGGAAAATGGAAAGGGTAGTTTCTATGATAAGTACTATGCATTAGTAAGTTGAATTGCTTGGGTTATTTGTATAGTTGCAATTTGGTAATGAAATAAGTAAGTGCATTTAGAAGCATGTCTATCCGGATCCATGAGTGTCCTAATCCCCTACTATCCTCACTTGATCGATGGAAGTGCGGGAAGGCCAAATTCATGAGATGGATTAATTGACAAGTTTGCTCTCTACCTTACATCTTGTTATTTATGCAATAGATTAGATTATGGGGAGATTTCCCTAATAAAATGGATGTAAAGTATTGTGGAAAGTATGGGGTGTACCATACTTATGTATCTAAATAAACATTGCAACTGCTATATTTAGTATCTCTTTATTTAGTTTCCTACATTTAATTCTTTTAATGTATGTTTAATTGTTGATTGTTCTTTGCGCTTGATTATTCTTGCTTGTTGATAGTTCATTTTTGTTAGATTTAGTATCTAGATTTTTATGCTCTTGTGATGTTAAAAAGAAAGGAACATTAGTAAGTTCTAGGTGAACTTAGAGGTTACCTAAGGGCTTGAGACCCCCTTAGGGATATTGGTAACTAGGTTTGGAAGATTGTACTAGAGTTAAGATAGCTTGTCAATGGACAAGATTGATAGCTTAGCTCATAGTACATGTAGCATACCCACACATAACGACTTGTGTGGATATGGAGATGTGTGTACACCTTCTAATGATTGGAGGTGGTAAGTCTAGCTCATAAAGACTGATGAGAGGGATGGACTTATGTGCATAACATAAGATAGGCTTACGTAGATGGGACTTGCATGAAGGGAATATTGTGTGGTATAGTTCTTGAGAAACTTAGGGGATGTCAAACATTAAGTTGGTCTAAGGTTGGTTGAGGATTTATGAATCCTTCTCCTTAGTCAAAAAAATATATATGTAAACTTTTATTTGTTTGTGTGTTTTCTTATTTCATAATTTTTGGGGTGTTACAATTGTAAAGATATATTTGGTGATTGTATAGTTGTAATTCGAGCATTTTAGATGCACTAGATTAAATGATCATCTAGTAGATACATGATTCCTAGTTTCATGAGCCATCCTGATCCCTTCGTACTATCAAAGAACAAATGAGCAAGCTAAAGGACTAGGAAAACAATTGGATCCAAGATAGATACTACTATATTATGATTGGAGCATTATTGGTACATCCTTTATTTTAAAGTTAACTATGTAATGTTATTCTTTGAGGGCATGGATTCTTTTACCACACTCAATCTATGTAATGATGTAATAATAGATGGAAATATATCTCCTAGTTGTAGTCTATGATGTACTTTATTGGTTAACCTATTTATCTTTTACTCTTGTATGTTTTTAGTTAGATTCATCTCTTTTATAGTTTTTGTACCCTTATTTCATGCTCGATTAAAATTGATAGCTTTAAATGCTTTATCTTTGATGATATTTTTTTCTATAGTTTTAAGGTCAATAGAATAGAACCTAGGGGATTATGGGATCCTCTAGGGTCAAATAGGATAAACTTAGTTTAAGTGACTAAATTGGTTGACTTGCACCACCTAGTAGTTTAAAAATGAGACAACTATCTATGAAAGGATTGGGCTACTTCATCATAATGATAAGATGAGTGGTATATTTGTTGTACACATCATATACCTGCACAAATAGGCTTGTGTAGAGTATAGATATGAATGTACCTTTCGACTTATTGAAGAAGATAAGCTAACCCTAACTGAGATGTGGTTAATAGCTATCGTAATACACATAGTATATTTGAACAGGCTGGTGTGTGCATGGTATGGTGATAGGCGTATCCTAAATAGATGCTATATAGAGGGTTGGTGTAGAGGAGATGGTAGATAATTGAACTTAGGGTTAAACTTAAATATCTTTGTAGTATTTTGTGTTCGTGTTTAGCATTACTTGTGCTAGTGTTTAGTGTTGTTTGTGTTGTTTAAAAAAAATGGCAACCTCTTAGTTAGATGTTGGGTTGTTACACACATCCAATCAAATTACTTACTCGAGAAGAAATGGATGCACAAAGGGCATAGGGACTATATTACAATTGTGATGATAAATATTCTCTAGGCAACAAGTGCATACACCAAAAATTGTATTTACTTGATGTGGGTAAATCGTCAACTAGGGACTCACAAGATGAAGAGGAGGAACATAACTATGAAGAGCAACCTAAAGAGTTGGAAATGACAAAGGACTAACCACTTGGAATATCAATACATGCATTAGATGATATATCCATCCCCAACCCATGAAAGTGATATGGCATTTTAAAGGACAAAAACTTATTATTCTCATTGATTCAAGTAGTACCCATAATTTTATTGTTTTGCACATAGCCAAAAATGTATACTATTGCATATACTCATGCAACTATTTTGAAGTCATGGTGGCTAATGGGGGAACCCTAAAATGCAAGGAAAAATGTATAAATGTTAAGATACAGATGAAAAAATACAACCTCAGAGTAGACATGTCTACCCTTCCATTGGATGTGGCATTGTGTTGAAACCTGAGTGGTTTTTTATACCAGGCTTGATAATATGAGACTTTTTTGAGTTATGGATGCAATCCACTAAGTAGGAAAAACAATACACTCTCTATGGGATGCTTGTAGGTTTAACACAACTTATTAATTCCCACCAAATAATTTTTTTTTGAAGAAATTATCTCAAGGAGTGGTGGCACAGTTGTTTGCAATACAAGTCTTGACTACTAGTAAAATAGTTCAACCAACTAAATTATAGGAAATTACAAATAAGAATGCATTTGTGTTTGCAAAAAGCCATAGTTTACGATCACAACACACCCATGATCATGCTATCCAGGTCATTCCAAGAAGTATACCTGCCAATATTCATCCTTATAGGTACCAATATGAAAAAGACAAAGATTGAAAAAATAGTGTAGGAGTTATTAACAATAGGTGTTGAAGAATATTATATTATTTGGTACATGATAATGTACCCCCATGGTACCTATTGGTGTGAAAACCAAAACCATACGAGTGAGAGGTATGCCAAAAGGTTCCCAACCAACATTGAATGGCCGCCCAACCCAAAAAAGGCAAAGGCGGTTGATCTCCAGAGAATTTCAGCTCCTTAGGTTCCAACTAACTATGTTGCAAAGGGGGAAAAGAGGAAAAGGAAACAAGAAATAAAGTAAAGGAGGTTGTAGAAAAAACTAACAAGGACAGGGTATGGCTACATCAAGACACACTCCTTCAAGATCCCTGATGCAAATAACAATGAACCACCTAACAAATCAACCCGTCTC
Source organism: Wollemia nobilis (assembly GCA_028583015.1). Taxonomy (NCBI): domain Eukaryota; kingdom Viridiplantae; phylum Streptophyta; class Pinopsida; order Araucariales; family Araucariaceae; genus Wollemia; species Wollemia nobilis. Next base: position 5,366,294 of record JAQPPZ010016946.1, on the reverse strand, counting down.
ATATATCACTTCTCCTTTGATGCAGCGTGCAGGGGCTAATTTCGAAACCAATGGAAAGGTGCATGAAATCTAGGCACCAAAATTAGAACGCTGTCGCCCAATTGGTTTTAACAGAAATAAATCTTGATGCTCAATGACGAATACAAATTCTAGAACCGCCCAACTAGACTCACGAAATCTAAATAGTAGAATTAAGTGAACTAACTCAAATGACCATCACAGAAATAAACATTCACACAAAGGCAAAAGTAGAATGAAAGATAGATTGAGAGACCAAATAGTGATTTACTATTATTTACAAGTAATGAAGAATTACATATGAATTTTAAAGGCCATAGAGCCACCCTTTGGAATTATGAGCATTTCACATTTTATAGAAGATTTTACAATGAATTCAAAATATAGCAATTAATGGTATCAGGCGGGAGAATCATATTGGAACGATCGAAAGATCTATTGATGTTCTGCTCCTCAAAATAATGACTGTCTTGAGGAAGTCAGGTATTTCTTCATGGATTTGGGTCCTTGATCACTCATGCCAGACCTGTTTGAGCAATAAATTCCATCTACTTTACCCTTTCGAGTAGCTAAAAGTCCAATTGATCTTCTACGAGCTTCACGTACTTTCAACTATTCTTTGTCAGCTCGTGTTAGGGCAGATGTGATTATTAATGGCCCTGCTTGATCCTTCCTTCATTTTGATGTTAGCTTTGGTCACGAATGTGCTATCTCCTCAGTATTCTATTTATCATATTTTGGGGATGGAGGATTCAACTCAGACTTTTGATGTTGCTTTCCCAAAGTTTCATCCCACTTCGAGGATGAAAACTTAGAACTTGTGATTACTATATTGTAGTCTGATTCTTTCGTTCGGGGATTTGGGATGTCATTATTACGTTCAATGATAAGGGTGGAGATTATAAGTCTTCCTTTGAGCATACCCCTGCCTATTTTTTTGTTTGATCCCAGTATTTAATATTTGTTCTTCTACTCGTCCTCCTAGTTTCAAAAGTCTATCTCTTCCATCAATTCTTCAAAATTGGCTGGCTCTAAGACATCATCATCCTCAAAAAATAAAAGTGGATGAAGATACAAAAAATTTCATCCACACTCTTAGTGACTTACAAGGGTTTTTCAACCTGTGAAAAAGGGAACCCATAAAGATAAGGATATATAACAGCTGGGATAGAGAGAGAAAAGGAGGTGTTAGGATTAAATAATAAAACATGAGCAATAAATAAATGCGAAAATAAAACACAAAAGAATAAAGCAATACACGAGACACAGATTTACGTGGTTCACCCAATGTGGGCTACATCCACGGAGAAAATAACCAGGCCTTATTATTCCATCCAACAAATCTCGAAGGGATACAACCTACAACAAATCCATCGTACTTCCTCTTCGATCTCACAATTACAGTCTCTCTTCCTTCTTCACTTCCTTCACACCCTTCACACTACAATCTCCAATGTCGTACAACATCCTCTTATAAAATGAGGGTTACAATTTTAGGGTAAATCATTAAGACCCCAAAATAAAAAGGAATTACTATTTTTGGCAAATTATCTTTTCTATCGCAATTTGCCATTTTTAGTAATTACTATTTTCGAAAATTATTTTTCATCAAAACAATTTCCGTTTTTAGTAATTACTATTTTTGGAAAATTATTTTTCATCAAAAAATTCCGTTTTTAGTAATTACTATTTTCGAAAAATTATTTTTCATCAAAAATTTTTCAAAATAGTAATTCACAAAAAACTCGGATTAACATGCAATTTGACACACAATTACATAACGTCCATATCCTTTCGTAGAGTGGGTCCAAACACGGCTAAAATAGGACCTCCAAATTAGAATCAGGCTCCACAACCAACAATCTCCCACTTGGAGACTGATCACAGTAACTCCACCGCTACTGCACCTGCTGGACTATGCTTCAACTTTGGACCTAGAAATTTTCTCACCTTTTACTGTCATGTTTGAAGACCAACTGAAACTGAGCAAGAACTCAGTTTCTCCCTAGTTACTACCTTTGTGAACATATCTATAGGATTCTGGCTAGTGTGTATCTTCTCTAGTTTTAACTATCCATCTTCCAACACTGAGCGTATGAAATGGTACTTGGTCTGTATATGTTTAGTCCTAGAATGAAAGGCTGAATTCTTGGCAAGATGAATGACACTCTAACTATCACTGTATAATATGCTATTCTCCTACTTCTTTCCCAACTCCTCCATAAACCTTTGTAACCAAATCATCTCCTTACTAGCCTCTGTAACAACAACATACTCTGCTTCCATTGTTGAAAGTGCAACAACCTTCTGTAATTTTGAAATCCAACTTACTGTAGTTCCACCTATAGTAAAAACATACCCTGTGGTACTCCTCCTACTGTCTATATCACCTACCATATCTGAATCAACATATCCTTGTAAAGCAGTGTTAGAACCTCCAAAGCATAATACCTGAGTGATAGTACCTCTCAAATACCTAAGAATCCACTTCACTGCCTCCCAATGTTGTTTTCCTGGATTGTTCATAAACCTGCTCACAACTCCCACTGCATGTGCAATATCTGGTCTTGTGCACACCATCGCATACATCAAACTGCCAACTCTTGATGAATAAGGAACCTTGGACATATAGTCAATCTCCTCCTATGTCTTGGGACACATCTCTTTGGTCAGTTTGAAATGATTGGCCAAAGGTGTACTAACAGGTTTTGCATCCTGCATATTAAATCTTTCCAACACCTTCTCAATGTACTCACCCTGAGACAATGTTAATTTATGATTTTTCCTATCTCTTGTTATTCTCATACCAAGGATTTGCTTTGCAACACCCAAATCCTTCATTGCAAATGACTCTACCAATTTTCTTTTGAGCACAATTATATCCTGCATGTTAGACCCTGCAACAAGCATGTCATCTACATACAATAATAGGATAATATAGTTACCATTATCCAATCTCTTAAAATAAACATAGTGGTCAGAATAACATCTACTATAACCTTGTTCTAACATAAACCTATCAAATTTCATATACCACTACCTTGGAGCTTGCTTCAGGCCATACAAGCTCTTTTTCAACTTGCATACTAATTCCTCCTTCCCTTTGACCTCATACCCTTGTGGTTGTTGCATATAAATCTCTTCCTCCAAATCCCCATGGAGAAAAGTTGTTTTTACATCTAACTGTTCAAGATGCAAATCCTCTACAACCACTAGGCTTAAAATAGTTCTAATTGAAGTCATTTTAACAATAGGAGAAAAATTTTCATCATAATCAATACCTTTCTTCTATGCAAACCCCTTTACAACCAGTCTAGCCTTATACCTCTTTTTACCTCCATCTTCTTCTTTCACCCTGTAAACCCATTTATTCTGCAATGCTCTTTTTCCTGCAGGCAACCGAACCAGATCCCAAGTCTGATTGTGTACCAAGGAGTCCATCTCCTCTTTCATGCCTTGCTCCCACTTCTTCCTGGTTTCTACCTGCATCGCTTCTTCATATGTTTCTGGTTCACCAGAGTCAGACAATAATACATAATATAATGAAGGAGAGTAACGATCAGGAGGTCTACTTATCCTGGTAGATTTTCTAACAACACTTGCAGGAGTTTGAGGTGCTTGTTGCTATTGTTGTTGATTTTCTAGCACCTTTGGAGTTTCAATTTCATCAAGCATTGTGTATTCTGTGTTTACCTTTTCCTATTTCTTTTGCTGCAAGTGGTCTTTATACATGACTTTCTCATTGAATACCACATCTCTACTCCTAATGATTTTGTGATTTTCATAATCCCAAAAATGATAACCAAAATCATTAACTCCATATCCAATGAAAGTGCACTTCTTGGATTTTACCTCAAGTTTAGTTCTATTTTCTTTATCAATATGCACGAATGCTTCACAACCGAAAGTCTTCATAAATGAGTAGTTAATAGGCTTACCTGTCCATACCTCTTCTGGAATCCCACCATCCAGGGAACTTGAAGGCCCTCTATTTATTAAATAAACTATAGTATCCACAACATCTACCCAAAACTATAAGGGCAATCCTGCATGTAATCTCATACACCTAGCACGTTCCATGATAGTCCTGTTCATCCTTTCTGACACACCATTTTCTTATGGAGTTCTTAGAACCATCTTCACTCTATGAATCCCATGGTATGAATAATAATTATTAAACTCTTTGTTGCAGTACTCACCTCCATTATCTGATCTGAGACACTTCAACTTATTTCCTATCTCATTCTCAACCAAAGCTTTCCATTTCTTAAAAGTATCAAAGACATCCGATTTCTTTCGAATACAATAAACCCAAGTTTTTCTAGTTGCATCATCAATAAACGTAACATAATAATAAGAGCCACCAAGATATGATACCTGAGCTGGTCCCCATACGTCTGTATGCACAAGCTCTAGCTTTTCACTCTTCTTTTCTTTTCCAACTCTGAGAAATCTGACTCTTTTCTATTTTCCATAAATGTAGTGCTCACAAAAGTCCAAATCAACCTGCTTCAAACCTGGCAACAAATTCCTTGAGTGGAGAATCTGCATCCCCTTCTCACTCATGTGCCCAAGCCTATGATGCCACAAAACTGTATCCGCTCTTGTAGAAGCTAAAGCAATAGAAAGATCAGTATTACTAGTACATACATACAATGTACCTTCCTTCTTTCCTTTTGCTAATAATAATGATCCTTTAGCAACCTTCCACGAATTTGTTGAGAATGTAATTGTACATCCTTCATTGTCCAACTGCCCTATGGAAATTAGATTTCTTCTCAAATCAGGAATATGCCTTACCTCTTTCAGCAACCATTGGTTTCCATTCGGTAATTTTATCTGTATCTTACCCTTTCCAATGATTTTACATGGTCTATCATCACCCAAATAGACCTATCCAAAATCACCTTGAACATAATCTAGAAAATATTTTCTATGAGGTGTGGCATGATATGAAGCCCCTGAGTCTAGCACCCAACAATCATTAATATTATCTAGTGAAAGGATTAAAGCATCTTGCAATACATCACCTACTATGTTTGCTTCCTGATTACCTTGTTTTTCTTCTCCCTATTTTTCTTTTCGAGTCCAACAGTCTCTTTTCAGGTGTCCTTTCTTTCCGTAATGCCAACATTCCAACTGCTTCCCTTTGGATTTGGATCTACCTTTCTTTGATTTTCCATGTTTTCCTGGACTCTTTCCTCTCTCCTTTTGTCTACCCCTATTTTCCATAGTCAACGCATTACCCGATGTCTCACCTGTGCTTTTCCATCACATTTCCTCGCTAAGGATAACACCAATAACATCATCAAATTTTAAAGTATTTGAACCGAAAATAGAATTACTCACAACCATGACCAAGCCATTCCAACTTTCTGGCAATGAGCATAAGATCAAAAGAGCCCTAACCTCATCATCAAAATTTACTCCAACAAAATTTAACTGATTAGTAACCGTGTTAAACTCATTTAAGTGATCAGTAACAGACCCACCTTCTGACATCTGCATATTAAATAAATGCTTCATAAGAAATACCTTGTTCGAAGCTGAGGGTTTTTCATACAGTTTAGCCAACGCATTCATTAAACCCTCCATTGTCTTTTCCTTTGAAATATTGAAGGCCACCGATGATGCCAGGCACAACCGTATTGTTCCTAGTGCCTTTCTATCCAGAACTTCCCATTCTTCATCTGATGTCTTCGCTGGCTTCTTTGCTATTCCGCCTAATGGTAGGTAAAGATCCTTCTGATAAAGATAGTCCTCCATTTGCATCTTCCATAGCTGGTAATTTTGGCCATTAAACTTCTCAACCCTAAACCTGCCTTCTTCTGCCATTGCTCCCACTCGAACCGAAAACCCTCCTTTCAAGTGCATTTTTCAAACCCTAGGCTCTAATACCAGTTGTTAGGATTAAATAATAAAACACGAGCAATAAATAAATGCAAAAATAAAACACAGAAGAATAAAGCAATACACGAGACACATATTTACGTGGTTCACCCAATGTGGGCTACATCCACGGAGAAAATAACCAGGCCTTATTATTCCATCCAACAAATCTCGAAGGGATACAACCTACAACAAATCCATCGTACTTCCTCTTCGATCTCACAATTACAGTCTCTCTTCCTTCTTCACTTCCTTCACACCCTTCACACTACAATCTCCAATGTCGTACAACATCCTCTTATAAAACGAGGGTTACAATTTTAGGGTAAATCATTAAGACCCCAAAATAAAAAAGAATTACTATTTTTGGCAAATTATCTTTTCTGTCGCAATTTGCCATTTTTAGTAATTACTATTTTCGAAAAATTATTTTTCGTCAAAACAATTTCCGTTTTTAGTAATTACTATTTTTGGCAAATTATTTTTCGTCAAAAAATTTCTTTTTAGTAATTACTATTTTCGGAAAATTATTTTTCGTCAAATTTTTTGAAAATAGTAATTCACAAAAAAACTCGGATTAACATGCAATTTGACACACAATTACATAACGTCCATATCCTTTCGTAGAGTGGGTCCAAACGCGGCTAAAACAGGACCTCCAAATTAGAATCAGGCTCCACAACCAACAAAAGGAACCACGAGGAGGAAATAAAAGCACATAGGAAGTGAGGCAAGAAGAGAAGAACAAGGATAAGAAAGCCAGAGGAATGGGAAGGAGACAACAAACACAAATAGGACTGCATCAGACAAGAGCAGTAGAAAGAGAAGTAGTGGAAACAACAAGCAAAAACATAGAAAGAGGAAGAGGAGACCAAAAAATAGTTGAGATAAATAATCATTTGTCTTCAACCCGAAGGGATGCAGGTAATAAAGGGAAGGGGAAGGTAGAAGAAAGAGGAGGATGAAGAAAAGGGGAGACATGAAGGGAAAAGCAACCCGAATTTTGTTGAATAAAATTGATAGGAGTAAGTCCTTCTCGATGAGACACTTTCTTGGGTTGAATACCTTTAACCATAGCCCACTGAGGATTTGAGATATTCCAAGAGTAGATAGATTGCCATTGATAATCTCTTATTTTATCCTAGGCTTTTTTATTTATGTAATTCAACAACAATCCTCTTTTACTAACTGTTATCAACTAGGAGGCCATTCTGTTTCGATTGTGCTTTGTAGTCTACACTTTTTGGTCTCATCTACATCTGCCCATGGGGTGCTATTTATAGCATGCTCACTTCACCTTGTACCTACATCTGAGAGTCCCAAGGCTTCTTGTTGCAGCTCCCAAGGGTGAGATAAGAGGTCGATAGTTACTGGATGCATCCATTGGGCTATGGAGTCACAACAACAACACATGAAAGAAATGAGAACTAAGAGGACAACATAGAGATGGAGGAGGAATGTTATATTTCCAAGATGATTTTTTGGAAAAAATTTTGCTGAAGCAAAATCCCTACAAGTCCTAAAGAGCATGACGACACCTCACAAGCGGCTATGTGTAGGGCACAAATTTATTTAATTGTCATAAAAATACAGTGTTCTAGGCACACATAAGCCTAGGTTTTCTAATCTATTCATCCTCTGAATCTACAATGGCTAGACCAAATTACACCAAATTTGAGCCTTTGCTTGTATGGGCACTGTTTACATGGGCTCAAAATTGTGATAGCTTCACAATTATTCTTACTTTGCCTGAGCTCTTTTGTACCTAGGCCCTCAAAACTTAATATGGCAATATCTTTTGCCACCTCATTTTACCTTTTGGATAGTGACTTGTTAGGGGATAGGTTTTCAATACTGGCCTACTTCACTACTCCTGCTGATGGTTTCTCTTTCGATGGTGACCCTATTTTTTTATCTATCATGAGCCCTGAAGAGGAGATACTTGTGTAGGACTGTTATGGCTGCTACTTTCTTTCTAACATCTGTTCAGCTCTAATGGATTCCTCATAAAGTTAAAAAAACATTTTCTTCCCAGATTGACATAGGAGGAGCACTATATCAGGGCTAAAGACCCAATGTAGAATAGGTACGCTTGGATTGAGGATGGAAGGAGTAGGCTTGGAATATTCTTCCAACTACTACTGAATCAAACATTGAATTCTACCACACTCTCAAGAGGGTTCCTCTTGATAGATGTAAATTGAGTTAGTAGCTAGAAGATGTCCTCAAGTTTACCAAACACATCCAAGAGACCTTTAGCCAAATCTGCTCATGCAAAGATGCTCCTAGGCTGTAAGGTTTTATACCAGAGCCATGCTCTATCCTAAAGAGAAGTAACCAATAGCTTGATCATCATATCTTCATGTATGATATTATGAAGGGTGGCTAGAGAAGCCACATATTCTAGGTGCGCCTTCACACATCCACTAATGCCATCATAACTTGGTAAAAATTCCAGCGTAGCTTCAAGGATATCATCCAAATAGGGAAGACAAAGGAGACCTTGATCATTCCAGCCAAGATAACTTGGCTAGGAAATTAAAGCACTGATCCCTTAAAACCTCTATATTACACCACCAAGTGGGAGTCACCAGATGAGTATGCTTTCTCTGCTAGCAAGGTCAGGACTGCTCATCAGACCCTGGGTCCTTCAAAAAAGGAAAAATATTCAGTACAAGAAGGCAACTGATCTCATGATGTGGAGATACTGCATAATAAAATTCATCAAGTGATTTGCTAAGATATGATCAAACCAGAGTATCACCAAACTATGATTCCTCAAACACAAACTCATTGAGTCCCTAGCAAAGTCACCAAAAATTGTTGGTGTAAAAACTAACATCGAATGAGTGAGAGACACACCCAAAGGTTCTCGACCAATATTGAAAGATCGTTTGGCCTAGGAAAGGTAGAGGCGATCAATATTCAGAGAAAGCTGACTCCTTAGGTTCCAACTAACTATGTCGCAAAGGGGGAAAAGGAGAAAAGAGAATGAGAAAGAAAGCAAAGGAGGCTGTAGCTAAAACTGACAAGGACGGGGTATGGCCATATCAAGATACAATCCTTCAATGTCACTAATGTAAACAACAGTGAACCACCTAACATATCAGCCCACCCCGTCTATCACTTCTCCTTCGATGTAGAATACAGGGGCAAATTCCAAATCCAACGAGAAGGTGCATGAAATATAGGTAGTAGAATTAGAGCGCTCCCACCCGATTGGTTTTAACAAAAACAAACCCTGATGCCCAATGGTGAATGTAAATTCCAAAACCCCTCAACTAGACTCACAAAATCTAGATAGTAGAATTAAGCAAACCAACTCAGACGACCATCGCAGAAATAAACATTCACACAAAGGCAAAAGTAGAATGAAAGACAGATTGAGAGATCAAACAATGATTTACTATTATTTACAAGCGATGAAGAATTACATATGAATTGTAAAGGCCACAGAGCCACCCTTTGGAATGACGAGCATTCTACCTTTTATAGAATATTTTACAATGAATTCAAAATATAGCAATTAATGGTATCATGTGGGAGAATCATATTGGAACGATTGAAATATCTACTAATGTTCTGCTCCTCAAAAGAATGATGACTGTCCGAAGAAATTCAGGTATTTTTGCATGGATCTGGGCCCTTGATCACTCCTACCGGAAATGTTTGAGAAATAAATTCCATCTACTTTTCCTTTTCGAGTAACTAGAAGTCCAGTTGATCTTCTACAAACTTTACGTACTTTCATTGCTCTTTGTCAGCTCGTGCTAGGATAGATGTGATTATTAATGGCCCCACCTGATCCTTCCTTCCTTTTGATGTTATCTTTGGTCACGAATGCACTATCTCCTTAGTCTTTCACTCATCATATTTTGGAGATAGAGGATTTAGCTCAAAATTTTGATGCCGCTTTTCCAAAATTACGTTTTGCTTCAAGGATGGGAACTTGGGACTTGCGATTACTATACTATAGTCTGATTCTTCTATTCAAGGATTTGGGATCCCATTCTTCCATCCAATGATTACGGTGGGGATTTTAAATATTCCTTTGAGAATACCCCTGCCCAATCTTTCGTCCGATCTTAGTCTTGGAGATTTGTTCTGTTGCCCATCCACCTAGTTTTGGAAGTTTACCTCTTCCATCAATGCTTCAAAATTGGCCGACTCTAAGACGTCATCATCCTAAAAAAAAAAGTGGGTGAAGAGACATAAAATTTTACCTATGGTACCTTCATGGTACAAATGTAAATATGAAATAGATTAAGGTTTGAGTCTTTAGTTTAGATGAGTGATTTATATTTTTCCTTTCATATAAGTGTAAATGTGTAGAATATGCACAAGTGTCACGTAAGAGTGCAATATGCAAGATATGCACAAGTGTTATGTAAGTGTGTATTGAGAGAATATCCACAAGTGTCATGCATGTAAGTGTGCAAATATGTAACAACCCAAAAATCTAACTAAGGGGTTGCTATTTTTTTAATTAATTAACAATATTAAACACTAACACATACTTAACAACCATAATTTTTATCTAATTAGATCAAACAAGGAAACAACTAGTAAGAGATACATTAAAAGCAAGATCAAAAGGAAGATACCCATAACACAATATATATCCTAGGGAAAACCCTTACGGAAAAAAAAACCTCAAATGTTTTATTTATTGCATAAGTTTGGTCTTCACTAATACAAGGGATCCCATAATCCTTTCTCCCAAACATATGCCAATACAATGCATAAGAACTCATAGTTCTCATGTCTTTACCATGAATTGCTCTTTTAATCCACATAACAGATTCTACAATCACTTCTCTAGGAGTTGCTCCTTCCTCCTAGTCTATTAGAGGAGTAGGACATCCCTAAAGGTCTAATGTATTCATAACATCAGTACCAATTTTTACATAAGAATCATTCCATTTGTTTCAACTAAGAGCCCATACTCTTAACCAAGCAACCACATATCAAACCCTATTTCCTTAACTAACTAGGAGACCATACTCCTAATAAATTAAGTACTTATTAGATCATCTTTCCTTAACTAACTAGGAGCCCATACTCCTAGTCAATTAAGTACTTATTAGATCATATTTCCTTAACTAACTAGGAGCCCATACTCCTAGTCAATTAAGTACTTATTAGATCATATTTCATTTCAATACAAATTATACTATCTCATTTAGCATTGAACATGATGGAAAAAAGACTGATTGTCTATGAAATATATATGTTCAAAAAGGGGGTTACAAGAGGTTCTCCTTTTCTTTAATGTATTTTTGCTTTAGAAGGCTACAAAGGGGGATTTCATGGGATGAAAGTCCCTTTTATTCAATGAAAATGTCAACTACACCCTGAATAAGTATTTCAAAGATCCTCAAAATTGGTGGGCTTACTGCTAGTGTGACACTATTGATCAAACCTGTCCTTAAGACCTGTATGACTTGCAAAAAGAGGATAGTGCATTTGAGGGCCTATCATGGATAAAGCCTCGTATTGATGAAGATAAAAGACACTAAATAAAGCAATCAAAAGCATAATGACTGTTGCAAAAAATGACTGTACATGCTAGAAAATAGTAAAGGTTATATGTCAGGATGGTTTTATGGCATGTTGTTGCCTATGATTTGACTCTGGCTAGAGTCGCACCCTAGGGTATGATTGAATATGGTCATAGGGTACCCTACGAATCTACCTGTAGCTATCATTTTATGTGTTGGTGGAGGATGATGTTGTTTTGTGACAGTTTAAACTCCTGGTCGACATCGGATCCACTTATGTAGCTATCAAAATAGTACACAAAGGAGGACAAAGAGAATGTTTGTCATGGTGATTGATGGATGATTGATGGGTGATGGTCTGATGTGATTTTGATAGAGTTCTATTATGTAAAATGAGGGTGGATGGATTTTAGAAGAAAAATACTACTATTTATAGACCTTTGGAGAGGCTAGGGGGGTGAGGTGTCCATGGAGCATGGGTTAAATTCCAACTATGGTGAGGTTAAGGGTGAGGTGGAAGGTGACTCACCCTTTCACATGCCTTGAGAAAGGATCTTTTAAATATCAATTTGGATGATAAGTGCACACATGTGTGAGGCACAAAATATCCAAATTGATCATAGGTGCACACATGTGTGAGATAAAGGTTAATGTTAACCTTGATTAAGTTGACCCTAGATTGAACCAAGGTCAAGGGGGTGAGGTGGAGGGTGACTCACCCTTCCCATACCTTAAATATTAAGCATATTTAAATATCTATTAATATCATGGGTGCACACATGTGTGAGCAAAAGGTTAATGTTAACCTTAATTAAGCTTAATTAAACATGTACTTAGCCTCTTAAGTGTACTTTAGTGATAAAGTAACTTTTGTCCAAGGTAAATATTTACCCAGGTTAAGCCTTTGATGGTGGTCACATGAGGACCATGGTTAGGCATAGGAAAGGGCTTAAGTGGCCCAAGGAGATTATGCATACTCTTTTTAATAAATGTAAGATGTTTTAAGGTTAATTAATGTAATTTTGTGGCTTTTGCAATTTAATCAACCATGGAGATAGGGCAAGTGACCATGTGTGATTTTTAGGTGTCTACAAGCATAACCTATATTCTTTCATTTTAATACAAACTACACTATCTCATTTAGCATAATATACTTTCATTAAAACATAGACGATATTCCCTCAACTGAACATAATCTACTTTTATTAAAACATAGACTACATTCCCTTAACTGAACATAATCTACTTTCATTAAAACATAGACTATATTACCTCAATTGAATATAATATACTTTCATTAAAACATAGATTATATTTCCTCCATTGAATATAATCTACTTTCATTAAAACATAGACTATATTACCATAATCTACTTCCATTAAAACATAGACTATATTACCTCAATTGAACATAATCTACTTTTATTAAAACATAGACTATATTCCTTCAATTGAACATAATCTACTTTCATTAAAATATAGACTATACTACCATAATCTACTTCCATTAAAACATAGACTATATTACCTCAATTGTATATAATCTACTTTCATTAAAACATAGACTATATTCCCTTAATTGAACATAATATACTTCTATTAAAACATATACTATTTTCCCTCAATTGAACATAATCTACTTTCATTAAAACATAGACTATATTACCATAATCTATAAACCTTCTTTCGTTTAAATCAAAATATAAACCATGGCTTAAATAATACTACTTTTATTTAAATATAAAATATAAAGCATGGCTTAAAATTTACTTTCATTTCAATGCAATCTATTTCCTTTCATTCCATTTTATATGAGCTAATTCACTTCATATAAGCTATGTTTATTTTATTTAAACATAAACATAGCTAAGCTATGTTTTCTTTAAGCTGTTTTCATTAAGCTCATATAAACATAAATATTACCTATGTTTAATTCATTTTTTAAAGCGAAAACCCCTTGCGGGGCCGCCTTGGTTTGAGAGACCACGACCATGGGATTCTACACCATCAAAGTCACTTGAGAGTCGCGCCCGACCCTGCCCGCACCAAAATTATCAGTTAGATTTTGGGTACTCAATTCAACTTTTTGGTAGGGTGGAGATTTGAACCTGGGACCTGTTAGTCTAAAAAAACTACCTCTAGAAGATAGTAGATTTTTGCATAGAAAGACCAACATTTCATTATTAAGACATGAGGCAAAGAATTGGCTAAGGCATGAATAAGGTCACGATTTTGCGACATGTCATTTTTTCATCAAGATGTGGCTTGACAATGTCAAAAAGTAGGAGAGCATCACGATTTCGCAATATGACGGATTTTCACTCATGAAATCGATCGAAAGAGCAAAGAGAGAAGGAGTGTTGCAATTTCGTGACACTACAAGTTTTTGCCAGCATGTTGTTCACAAAATATGAAGTGCAAGAAGGTGTCGCGATTTCACGACTTGGCCGATTTTCACCCACAATGCAGCCCGAAGGAGCCAAAAAGGGGAAGGTGTCACAATTTCATGACATAACAAGTTTTCGCTCATGAAACAAGTCTGAAAGGGCCAGAAAGGAAAAAGTGTCGCGATTTCGCGACATGGCTAGTTTTTGCCGACATAAATATATTTAGTAATAAATAAGATGCCATCAAAGGCTCATGTCAGTAACTACTAGAAGTAGACAATAGAGTAAATCAATTCCTAGATTCTTGCTATTAGAGTTTGTATGTTGGAAGCCATGCAAGAGATATGAAAGCACAAGTATATTTTGATTGCTTGTAATTGATTGTATATCAAAATGTACTAATTATAGAGGTTCCCCATAGGGTATATATAAGAGTAAACGTAGTCTGAAAAGAGGTCGGCTCTTGGATGTTTACAAGACTAGATGTATGTACTTTGAATACAAGCAATAAGATTACTCTTCTATTGGCTTCTGGTTCACATTGTGCAAGTGTATGTATTAACATTTCTCACTTCTATTTCACATTATTGAAATATAGATTGTGTTGGTTCTAAGATTTGGACTTATGCAAAACATAAATCATATTGTTGGAGTTGAAATTTGATATATACATGTGTTAGATATACCTCTAAATCACATTGAGAAATCTATGATTTCTACGAGAATATATATTGAATGCTTTGAAAAGTAAAGTATATGTGTTCATCTTAGTTGTTGTTTAATATGTACCACATGCAAGTTCTAGCCTCGACTATATTTCCCTCTCTTTCAGTAATATTATTTTCCCTTTTCCTATAAAAAACCATTAAGGAACCAACCTCCTCTGGAGATTAGACGAAAGATCTCACGATCATTTTTGTCTATTCAATGTTGACAAAATCAAGGTGCAAATAACAACCAAAGGTAGATTTTGTTCCAATAGTTTTTGGCATGCTCGATGGGACCCTAAAATCCCATAATATTTTATAAGGTTTGGTGTTTGCCTTTGATCTTTTAAATCTAAATCAAATCACCTGGCGACTCCGTCCGAAGGTATAGACCCAAGAAATACCTTATCTATTTATCTGGTTAAAGACTCATGATTATTTACTTATATGATAACTAGATCTAAAGCAAGAAACTCAGAATAACCCATTGAGTTCTTTGAGTTGCATCTAAGTAGCCTAAAGGTGCATCCAATTTTATCTGCTAGATCAAATCCACCTGCTACCAATATTACCACCCTTGTATCTTCTGTTTTGCCTATTTCTAGTATTAATCCATCTTTAGAAACTACCAGTAGTTCTATAGTATAGTAAGTACAGTTGCTAAGCACTAGCTTATCTTACATGGAACCACACGGGTCCACTAAATTTGGTGGCTCAGAACCCGATCCCTGCAACAGCATTGAAGGCATTGCCTTCATATGATAGAATAGGTAAAACAACATATGAACATTATTTAGATGTTGTAGCCTTGGCTGCAACTTATAACATCACTCAAGAAGATGTGATGATCAGATTGCTAGTCATTTCCTTAAAAGGAAAGATGTTATATTGGTATAGAGCGCTTCCTCCTCAATCAATAGCAACCTAGGCAGATCTCACGAGAAAACTTGTAGATGAGTTCAATCAACATGCAGATCCATTATCCCTACTCAGTCAGTTCACCATAATTAAGAAACATCCTCAAGAGGAAATTGTTGATTTTAATATTTGATTCAATCGCACTTGGGAAAGAGTACCCACTGGATTAAAACCAATTGAGGAGCAAGAAGTATATTATTATTTAAGAGATTTTGATACATATATCAGTATGATAATACGACAATCATGAATATTCACTTTCCCTACCATTTATCAAGAAGCTTCTATAGCAGAAAGAGATCTCATTGCCACAGGGAGATATCCACCTAAAGCAATAATGCCTATTTTTCTTGATATTCCCCAAATTCCCAATGCTATCTCTTCCAGCCCTTCTCAGCTTTCGAACGTAAGCCTCCCAAGATGGAATGGACCACCTTCCATCCCTATAATACAGTTACCTCAGAATCCTCTAGCATTACCTCCTGTTCCAATTGTGCCCGCACTACCTGCACCACCTTCTCAACCAGTCCCAGATAATCAACTCACTATTATATTGGATACAATGAAGAATCTGGCAAATGATATGATGTCAATGAATAAAAGGGAAGCTGAGAGGAATTTTCAACCAAGAAGGTTCCCTCAGATAATAAGAGATGCAACGCAATCAAGTAACAGGGGACATGAATGATCAAATGTCGTTTATGCAAATGAAGTAGAAGACATCGCAGAGCCTTCTGTAAATTCTGATTACTGGTGCACTACGTGTAATGATCCGCATGGAGAGAATTCATGTATGATTCATCAACATTATGTATAGAGTATAGCTATTGAAAAGGCTAGAAAAAAGCATGAAAGGTCATGTAAATATGATTAGAGAAACAAACCACAATTTCATGATGCCTATGGTAGAACAAGTTACAGTCCTAACTAGATCTAGTAAAAAACCTCTATAGGTTGACCCTAAAGAGCTTCAACCTTTAAGTTTTCCCCTAGCTCCCAAAGTAGCTCCTAAAGCAGTTTCCAAAGAAAATTTACCTTATGAGAAAATATCTCAAGTTCCAGCTCAAAGCCCAAGGCAAGAAATCCATAAAGAATTCACTCCATGAAAGGAAACTGAAACTCAAGATCAAGCTAAAGAAAGGTTGAGATTTCCTTCATTGACTAAGAGACAAAGGACTGAAGCTACTCAAGGATACAGAAATAGATATGATACTTTCACCAAGGAAAGAGAAAAAATTGTTGAATCATCTACTTTCAATATAGTTGAAGAAATGAAAAAGACTCCCTCAAAGGCGAGTATGTATGATGCTCTTCAGTTCCCTGGTCAAATTGATCTCTTACAAGAATCTCTAAAGACAATGAAAGATAAAGGTAAAACTATATCCTCTTCAAATATAGTCCAGGAAAATCTAACATCAGCCACTGGAAAAAATAGACCTCCACCCTTTTATTTATCTCTTCAGATGGAAGGATGGGTTGTTCACAATTGCATGATAGATTCAGGTGCTGCTACTATAGTGATACCCAAAGCAGTATGTGACATTATGGGGATGGAGTACACTAGGAGTAATCTAGGCATCCTATAGTTGGATGGTACTCCTGTAAAAACTGTAGGAGTGATTAAATATATTCCCATATAGCTCCACAGGATGCCTCAAGTGGTGGTTATACAAGAAGTAATAGTGGTAGATTTGACACCATATTTTGGTATGTGCTTATCAATAGAATTCATAGCAAAAATAGGAGGATACCTATCCTTAGATTACTCTCATTTAGAAATACCTTTCAAAGGTAGAAGGATTAAAATATTTAATGAGAAACCATCTACTTTCCATGTGGAAAAGATAGGAGAAGTTGAAACCATGAATACAATGACTGAAGAAATTGGAAAAGTGGACCTGATGGAGGAGACCTTAGAAGATCTTCAAGCAGAAGATCAGTTTTCTATGCGGGATTTCAATGCCATGATAGAAACATGAATAGGAAGTTATTCCATTGAAAAACCAAAAAAGTAATTGACACCTACTCTCAAAGAAAATAACTCTATTAATCAATTGTGGAAGATTTTCTTTGATGGAGCTAGGTGCAAGAATGGAGTAGGTGTTGGGATAGTTTTGATTTCTCCCACAGGAAATGAAAGAGTGTTCTCTTACAGATTGACATGGAGTTGCACCAATAATGTAGCAGAATATGAGGCACTTTGTTTAGGACTGAGGAAAGCTAAAAAACTAGGAGTGAAACAACTACTCATTTATGGAGACTCGAAACTTATTGTCAATCAAGTTACAAAAAAATGCATCAGTAAACAACACTACTTAAAGGCTTATAGAAATAAAGTATGGGATCTTTTGGAAGCCTTTGAGGCTCTAAATATGAAGTCTATTCCTAGAGAATAGAATACCCACGCAGATTTATTGGCATCAGTGGGAGCTAATTTCTATCCTGTCAGTAATGTTATTCAAAAATAAAAAATGGTTAGACTCATATATAGGCCCTCAGTGTCAAACAAGAATATATTTTGGCAATTTTTTGAAAACGATGAGCAAATATTGGATTTTTTAATCCATGAAATGAATTGTTCAAGTAACAAATATTTACAAGACAAGGAAGAAGAATATATGATTCAATTGAAAAATAATCATATCCCTAAGGGACTTATCACCCTTGAAAGTTTATTTGATAACAATGATAGGGATATAGGCCATAAAATAAAAGTTGATAAGTACCGGTATAAAGAGGTGGAGTTAGAACCAGAGAAAATTATTAAAGTCGGGGTTGGTTGTACAGAAGAAGAATTGAACCAAATCAGAGAATTATGCAAGAAATTTCTTGATATCATAGCTTGGGTGTATAGTGATCTAAAAGTATATAGAAAAGAGATTATCCAACATACCATTGAATTAGAAGAAGGAGCTAAGCCTTTTAGGCAAAAGAAAATAATGGTAAATCCAAAGATAGAATCTTTGATGAAGCAGGAGTTGCTAAAACTTCTTCAAGCTAAAATAGTGTATCCTATTAAACATTCTACCTGGGTGGCAAACTTGGTACCAGTCAGGAAGAAAAATGGAGACATTAGATTGTGTGTAGACTTCAAGAATCTGAACAGAGCATCACTCAAAGACCATTATCCCCTTCCTCAAATTGATCAAATTTTACACATAGTTGTAGGAGCAGAAAGGTTTTCTTTACTAGATGGCTTTTTAGGGTATAATCAAGTATGGGTCAGAGATGAAGATCAATTCAAGACTGCTTTTACCACAAAATGGGGAACATTTGCTTACTAGAGAATGCCTTTCGGCTTATCTAATGTTGGAGCAACTTTCCAAAGGGCAATGGATGTAGCTTTTGGTGAACTTGCTAATAATATTATAGTCATCTATTTAGATGATATGACTATTTTTTCCCATCATAAGCAAGATCATATAACACACCTTGAACAAGTATTTGAAAAATGTAGAGAATTCGGAATATCTTTGAATCCAAATAAATCTATATTCACTGTAGAAGAAGGTATCCTACTTGGTCATGTCATCTCTAAAGTTGGATTAGCTATTGACCCTAATAGAGTGAAAGCACTTTTGGAACTATCCTTACCAGTTAATAAGAAAGGTTTGCAATCTTTCTTTGGATAAATAAATTTTGTGCAAAAATTTGTTGCAGATTTTGCACAGATTGTTAAACCAATGACTGAATTATTGAAAAAGGATGCACCTTTCAAATGGACTGATCCAAGGAAGAATGCTTTCAGAAAGATCTTAGAGGAAATAGCCCAAGCACCTATACTGGTTAATCCTGACTACTCACGTGATTTTATTTTATATGTTGTTGGTGAATCGGAAAGTTACGTTGCAGTCCTTACATAGAAGGGTGTAGACAATGAAGAAAGACCCATAGATTTTCTGAGTTCCACTATGCATGAACATGAAGAGAAATATAATTTTATTGAAAAACAATTTTATGTTGTCATGAAATCCTTGAAAAAAATTAAGCACTTTCTATCACAAAGCAAAATCATTGTTTATGTGATCCATCTTGATGTCAAAAATTTTATAATACAAGGAGAACTTGGTGAAAAAAGAGTTGGTTGGGTGACTAAGATACAGGAATATGATGTAGAAATACATCCAACAAATATAGTAAGAGGTAGAGCCCTATGTCAAGAATTGGCCAAACAAGCTACAGATGAGCAGGTGGAACCCCAAGGTGTAATGGCTAATATAGAATCAGATCCAAATCCAAGAAACACTGATTGGATTGATGATCTTGTGGAGTACTTTCAAACTGGAATGTGTCCTAAAAGTTTGAATGCTTCACAAAGAAGAAGATTTAGAGCACAAGCTTTGAAGTACACCGTTCAATCAGAAGGGTTGTATAGAAAAAATATAGATGGTGTACTTTTGAAATGTATAAGAGAAGATGAGAAACAAAAGGTGTTAAAATAATTCCATGGAGGTCTCTTAGGAGGACATTATTCAGGAAGATCCATTGCTTTGAAAATACTTCGAGCAGGTTGTTACTGGCCTTCCATTTTTTCAGACACTTACAATGTTACCAGAAGTTGCGAGCAATGTCAGAGATATGTAGGGAGGAATAGAAATGCTCCTATGCCCTTGAAACCTGTCCAAGTCGAAGAACCTTTATAGAAATGGGGGTTAGAATTTATTGGAATAATAGAGCCCAATTCATCAGATGGCCATAAGTATATACTTACTACCACAAATTATTTTACTAAGTGCAATGAAGCTATCCCTACTAAAAAAAGTTGATCAAGAGGTGGTGATTGAATTTGTGGAAAGATTGATAACAAGGTTCGGTGTACCAGATTCACTAATTACAGATAATGGACCAACCTTTATCGAAGCAAAAATGATTGAGTTTACTAGAAGATATGGCATATATTTGAAGACTTCTTCCAATTATTACCCATAGGGTAATGGTCTAGCCAAGTCTACAAATAAAAATCTTCTCAGAATATTGAAAAGAACACTAGAAGATAATAAGAGGAACTGGCATTCTTTGATCAATCAAGCATTATGGGCTGACATAATCTCAATAAAAAAGTTCCTCAATATATCACCTTATTCTTTAGTCTATGGTAAAGAGGCTATTTTTCCTATACATATGGAAATACCAGCACTAAAGTTGCTAAATCAGATAAATGAAGAGGGAGGTCAACCTATGGATGCCCAATTAATGCAACTCCTACAGTTGGAAGACAGAGGAAAGAGGCTTATAATCATCACCAGAAACATATGGCAAACACAAAAGGATGGTTTAATAAAAGGAAAACCTACAAAAAATTTAAAGTGGGAGATCTAGTTTTGAAATGGAATGTGAAGAAGGCAAAGCCAGACAATCATGACAAATTCAACACCTTTTGGGAATGTCCTTTCGAGATAATTGCTGAAAGGTAATTTAATTTTTTCCAATTACAAGATCAGCAGGGTATGGTTCTACCCATCACAGTGAATGCTTTTCACTTAAAGATCTATTTTAAATAGAAAATCGAGAAAAAAATATGTATATAATGTATATTATAGTAAGTGTGTAAAGGAGGAAAAACTACTCTGCTAGGGTTTGATGAAGAAAAACTGCTCTGTGGGGATGGCAGCAACTTTCGGAGGAGGTCTAAAAAATTGGAGGAATGTCGTGATGGCATCGGGTCCGACACAGAGAGTGCATGCTCGTGATGTTTTTTCATCTAAAAATGACTGGAAGGAACAGGATTTTCCAATGCATGTCGGGAACCGCTTGTTAAAGAACAATGGATGTTTGGAACGATGTGAAGCCAGGCTAGTTCTAGTGGTTCAACCAGACTCGATGGTGGAAGATGTGGAGTATCTAACCAAACATGCCCTTATTGGTAAATTTTTGGGCATCCAAATTTCTCTCCCCTTTGTGGAGGCTTGGGTCAGGAAGACTTGGAATCCTGAAGGTGATGTGGAGGTGATGCTTGAGTGCGAACAACTATTTTATGGTGGTTTTCTCTTGTATTGCAGATCGTAACAAAGCATTTGAAGGGGGTCCTTATTTCTATAACCAAGTGGGACTCTTTCTTAAACCCTGGCATGTGGGTTTCAACCCATCATAGGAGCGGTCATCATGGGTTCCAGTATGGGTGCGGCTTCCATGGCTCCCATTGGAATTCTGGAGAACTGATATCTTGCATAAGATTGCCCTTCTACTTGGGAAGCCGGTTGGACCATCACAATAGACAATGGATAAAAAGGTAATCTCTGTTGCTCGTATTTGTGTTGAAATTGACTTAAATAATCCTATTCTAGATTCTATTGAAATACAATTTGGATCAACTACATGGGTTCAAAAACTTGACTATGAAGCTCTTCCATTTCGTTGCCAGATTTACCATGAATATGGCCACCTGCAAAGAAAATGCCCTAAGTTTGTCCCACTTGTGGCTTCAAATCTTGGGCCCTCTCGGTCTGGACAAAGTTTGGATAAAGGAAAAGCCTCGATAAAGGAAGGGGAACGGGATAAGGAAGGTTTTGTTCCGATAAAATCCCAAAATAGAGGACGAAGGGCAAACAAAGACCTTAAGGATAGCCAACCAGATGCTCTACTCAACCATTTTGAAATATTAGATGATCTTGATCAGTGCATGGAGATACCTGAAATGTCGCTACCTGATGCAAATATAACAAGGCCAAATCAGATGTCTCTTCTTGAGGGGGAACTTAAGGAATCAGATCTAGGGGGTTTAAATGAAGAACAAAGGGCTTTGGATCTGAGTATAGGGGACATGGTTGGGTCTAGCCCTATAAGGGAAACTATTTTGGAAAGTGGTACAGATTTAGTTATGCCCTCTCCTACTCAGGCACTGATGCAATCATCCTTGGACTGCAAAACTCCTACGGTGTTGGGATTGCAGCAGAAAATAATTAAAAAAGTTTTTCGGATAAGAATATGAAGGTGGGTCGAAAGAAGGACCAGGATAAAATTAAGTTAATGGGGGAGACTTTGGTGGAGTCAGGCTTGGTGAGAACATTGGACTCCCATTTTTATAACCCCCAAAAATGATTATCCTCTCATGGAATGTAAGGGGGTTGAACAACATCCCCAGACAAAAAGTTGTTCATGATTTGGTTCGTGTGCATTCTCCGAATGTGGTGTTTATTCAGGAGACTAAATTGGCTATTGATAGTATGTTCAATATTGCTCCCAAGTTGTGGAGAAGGGGGCAATGCCAGTGTATTGGTGCATGTGGATATGCTGGTGGCATCGCTTGTTTATGGGATCCGGTTAAGATATCCCCTCTTACTTGGATTTCTAGCAGATGGTCTATTTCGATGGTCGGGCATGATAATGAATCTGGTGAAACCATCCTACTTACAAATGTGTATGCTCCTATTGATTACAATGGTAAAGTGAATTTGTGGGAGCACATTTGCTTTGTGAGAAGTTTGGTTCCCCTGTACCCATGGATTTTGGCTAGAGACTTCAACTCTATCACTTGTCTAGAGGAGAAACATGGTGGGGTGGACCGTCTCGAGCCTTTTTCTTCTATCTTCAGTGCTCATATCCAGGCCCTAAACTTGGTTGACATCAAGCCAGATAATGGGATATTTACTTGGCACAATAGAAGGTGTGGGGAAGCTTCCATCTCAGAGAGACTAGATAGGTTTTTGATATCCAGTTATTGGATGGGTAATAACAGAAGTGCTAGTTCTGTGATTCTGGAGGGTAGGGGATCTGATCATTGGCCTATCAAACTCTCTGCTTTGGAGTTAGGGCTAAAAAAGAATCCCTCCTTTAAGTTTCAACTTATGTGGCTTCATGATCCTAAGCTTCATGATTTCATGCGAGGTCGGTGGACCACTGGCAAACCTCCTCATGGCACCGCTATGTATTCCTTTATGAAGCGACTACAATTTGTAAAACATAAATTGAAGAGATGGAATAGACTAAATTTTGGGAACCTTTCCTTGGCTAAGCTGGCAGCTCTTAGGAGGATGGAAGAAGCTTCAAGGAAGATTAGAGATCAGGGATTCATGAAGGAGCTTCTTGTTGAGGAATCTGAGGTTGCGAAAGACCTTGTTGAATGGGAACTGAGGGAAGAAATTTTTTTGGAAACAAAAAGCTCGAGTAGATTGGCTTCAGGAAGGGGATAGGAACACAACCTTCTTTTATAACTCAGTTAAGGCTCATCGTAATGGTAACCTGATTACCTCTCTTGTGAATTCTCAGGGTGCCCTGCTCTCTTCTTTCAGGGATATTTTAGAAGAGACTAAGAGGTATTTTTCCTCTCTCTTCAAGGAGGACTCCCTATCAGATGATGAGAATGAAAAGCTTATTCTAAACTGTATTCCAATGATTGTTTCTAGAGAGATGAATGAGCACTTGATGGGTCCAATTTCCCTTGAGGAGTTGGAAAATGTTGTATTCAAGATGAAAAAAGGAAAAGCCCCAGGCCCAGATGGATTCTCGATTGAGTTTTATCAGGAGTTTTGGGATTTAATCAAATTTGATCTTTTGGAGGTGGTCCATGAGTCCCAAAAGAACAAATAGATGCTAAGGGCCCTAAATGCTACCTTTGTGGTGCTTATACCCAAAAAAGAGGGAGCAAATTCCTTGGATATGTTCAGGCCTATTGCTCTCTGCAATGTTGTGTATAAGATCATCACAAAAATTATTGCTGAGAGGCTGAAGATATGGTTGAGAAAAATCATCTCTGAGGAGCAAGGAGGGTTTGTTGTTGGCCGAAAAATCTTGGATGGGGTTGTTATTGCTACAGAAGCTATTCACTCGATGGAAACTTCTAAGGAGAAAACTATGTTCATTAAGTTGGACATGGCCAAAGCCTATGATCGGGTCGGATGGTCCTTTCTTCGAAAGTTCTTGCTACTTTTGGATTTGAGGAGGAATGGATTAGATGGGTGATGAGCTATGTTTCTTCTTCCTCATTCTCTGTTCTTGTTAATAATGAGCCATCAAAGCTGTTTGAGGCCTCAAGGGGATTGAGGCAAGGAGATCCTTTATCTCCTTATTTGTTTATCATTATGGCGGAAGGGTTGGGAAGATTTCTCAAGTCTCAAGTCATGCAGGGTCTCATTCAGGGGTGGAAGTGGGATAGTAGTTTGCCACCTCTTTCCCACCTTCAATTTGTTGATGATACTACTTTGTTGGGAGTTGCCACTATCATGGAAGCTGGCAATATTAGATAGTCTCTTGACATATATCTTGGTGCTTCTGGATAGTTGATTAATGAGGACAAGTCTTCTATTTTCTTCTTCAATACCCCTCCTCTTATTCAAGCCAGGATTGCTCGCATTCTAAGATTCCAGGTTGGGACTCCCCTCTTCATTTATCTTGGTATTCCAATTTCATCTCATCCTCTACCTAGATCTTCTTGGCAGTCTATGCTTGATAAGTTTAGAAGGAAGGTGAATCATTGGACTTTCATATGGCTATCCACTATAGGTAGAGTGTTGCTTTTAAAATCTGTTGTTCAAGCTTTACCCATTTATAGATGTTTTGTACAAATAGCTCCCTCTCACTTCATCAAGGACATGGATGCTTTGTCAAGATAGTTTTTATGGTCTAGAAAACTTGATCAATCTAAATGGAGTTTGGTTAGGTGGGATTCTATATGTAGGCCGATGCAAGAGGGAGGCCTTGGGTTGCGATAGATAACTCTTTTTGGGTAGGCTTTGGCTACAAAAATTTATTGGAGATGGTGTACCTCTCAAGATCATATTTGGGCTAAAATATTATCTTGTAAATACTTGAGAGGTATTTCTGAGGCTGAGATCCCTAGAGTCAGCTTGGTTGGGAAAGGTTCAGTTATCTGGGACACTCTAAAAAGAGGAGCTAATTTAATCAAGCAGGGTTTGTTCTGGATTTGCAATCAGGGATCAAATGCTCTTTTTTGGGAGGATTCTTGGGATGGCCACCCTCCTATCTTGAATCAATATCCTAGGTTACATTCCCTAAGCATTTTTTTCTTGGAAGTAGGTTGGTCTCGTGTGGAGGACTTTAAAAAAATCTAGTCTTTTGGAAATATGGAGATGTACAGGTGGAAAGATCCACAAGAATGGCCCTAGGGGGGACTGGCCAAGGATAGAGAGGTGCTTGCTCTTATTATTATGGGGAGGCCTTGTTCTTCATTGAGGGGTAAAGATATTCTGGCTTGGAACCCTGATCCTAAGGGAACCTACTCGGTAGCCTATGGTTATCAGGTTCTTGATAAGCAAAAGTATGGGAGTCTTCCTGTCACTTGGTGGAAAAAGGTGTGGAACAAATTTGCTTGGCCAAAATGTAACTTCTTTCTCTGGTTGGTAGCTCATAATAAATGCCTCACTTGGGATAATGTGAGGAAGAGGGGATTTCAGGGTCCCTCTTTTTGTGTCCTTTGCAGTAAGAATGAGGATGACTCTTCTCATTTATTTTTCCAATGCTCCTTTGCCAGAGACATTTGGCACCATTGGTGGAGCGCCTGGAACCATCCATGTTTTCATGTGCTGTCCCTGGTGGAGTTTTGGAGTAGTCTAGGCAGACCTCCGGCCAAGGCCCCCTTCCTTCGGGTGGCTTGGAATTTGGGCCCTTCTTGCATCATCTGGAAAATTTGGCTCGAACGGAACCGACGCATATTTCAGGGCAGTTATTTGGCTGTTCAACAGATCTGGCAAAGGATCCTGTATATGGTTCAGGAAACCATCCATAGCAAATGTGATGTGGACCCTCTTTTGGATTCTAGGGAGGAGAAGGTACAACAAGCCCTTGGTCTCTTTGGGGATGGTGTGAACTCTTCTAGCCCTAGTAGGGTTCCTCAGCTCAGCAAGAAGGTTAGGAGAGATGGTAGGTGGAGGCCACCCCCTAGAGGAGTTTTAAAAATTAATATTGATGGATCATCCAGGGGTAATCCTGGACATGCTGGCATTGGCGGTGTTGGGAGAGATTCTACTGGTGGTGTCAGTTTTTTCTTTTCCATTTATAAAGGTGTTCACTCCAACAATTTTATGGAAGCTCTTGCAATTCTTGAGGCCTTGCGAAGGGGGTTTTCTCTTGGCTAGCATAGGATTATCTGCGAGTCTGACTCTCAAATTGTGGTTAATATTTTAAACAGTAAAAGGGTGGAGGAAGTTAATTGGCAGTTGGCCTCTGTAGCCGTTCAGATTCTCAGAATGAGTGAAGAGTTTGAATTTATATCCTTTGTGCACATTCCAAGGGAATGGAATGTGGTTGCTGATTACCTGGCCAAAAGGGCTTCTGAGCTACTGGATCCTTGGAGTATCGATAATTGGGAGAGTCTCCCATCTGGGGACTCTCAACGCCTATGGGAGTTGATCCACAAGGATGTACAGACTTAATGTGGTTTGTTCTTGTTGTCTTTTCTGGGTGTCATTCTAGTCTAGTGGTTTTAGCTTGTTTGGCTATTTATTTGAGTCCTGGTTGGAAGCTCAGTTGTACTCTGTAATCCAGAATTTTTATCAATAAATTTTTACCCCTTTATTTAAAAAAATAGTGTGTAAAATTTTTTGAAGTTACCAAAAATCACCAGCAAGAAAAAAGATGAAATTATAAGGTGCCATATTGTCATATATAGTGGTTCGAATTCAAAATTACCACATGGTTTTCTAACTATTGGTGGGAGAAAACTATTTTTGAAGAACTTTGATATGTGTTCCTTTTATTAAATACAACGAATGATAGGTTCTCGATAGGGATTTCAAAATTGCCATATGGTCTTTCAATAATTGCATAAAGGAACCACCTTTGTAAATGGGAAAGCCTTAATAAGTGTAAACAATGAATAATCATTGATCAAGTTCCTAAAACATTCGAAAAGGTGTCAGAAATAACACACAAGGGGATCCGAGCAAATCCAGCCCACCAACCGCAATTAATGCACACCATGCATATGTTTCCAATTGACGTAAAGCCCTAATTTTGCTTCTGAGTAAAATCCATTGCATCACTTTCTATTTTTATTTTTCAAATTCAAGTTCAGTTCAAAAAGGAAGGTTTAGTGTGTAAAAAAAAAAATCTCATGGCTCCAAGAAAGAACGCTCAAAAAACAACAATGACGGGTCCATCTACTTCACCTTCAACAAAAAGATGAGGAGAAGAAGTGAGCGAAAGATTTGTTAATCGAGATGCCAGAATTGGAGATACAGTAATGACATGGAAGGACCCAGGAAGAATTCGAAAGGATATTGAAGATAGAATGGCGACTGGGGTCTCTGCGTCTTCTCCTGCTACTTTTGCCTTTCATTCGTTGTTATACTGGTATGTGTATATTCCTGTGCACTCTTGCCCCGAACTAGTTAAAGAAATTGCAAGTTTTTACGATGAAAAGAAAAGGGTGGTTACAAATAAGAGTGGGAGAGTGCTTTTTGCTCTAAACCTACATGCTTTCATTTTTGCTTTTGCTGTTAGGTATGTACCCGCATTTGAGTCCAAAGCTTTTGACCCGGTAGAATAGGAAAAATATTTCGTTCCCTAAAATTTTTTTTTTTTTTTTCTTTATACATGGTTGAGAAATCCACCTAATGGAGGAAGGATGCCTGAAACTCCTATTTCCATAGCCGAATTTAAAAACCTAGAGTTATTTTCCATATTGGCTATGGTGGCAGGATTAAAGACTGATGAAAAATTTCATGGGTGGCAAATTGCTTTGGTCAATTGCCTATCTAACCCAAAAAGTTATGACTTAGTAGTTATGGATAAGAGTATTCAACCTATATTTTTTGATTGGCCAGGGTATTTGTTTAAAGAAATACATGAAGGGCTATCTGCTATCAAGAGGGGTTCTCAGTACTCTTTCCATTTCTCTTCCTATTTTGTGTCGTTATTCTTTTTATTTATGACTAAGGAGCTATCATTCATTTTTGTGAATGATAAATATGATAAAGGAAGGACTTTACCAGTGTATGATTGGACCAATGTATTGTACAGAACCGAGTCATATTATGATTTCAATAGGTAATTTCTAGGTCCTTCTTTAAAAATAATGTATGGGGAAGTCATAAGGTTAACCTCTAGAGCTGAAAAGATTTTACAGAATAAACATGATGAGGAGGGTGATTGGTTTATACTCACCTAGGGGGTTGTTGTTAGATTGTATGGTTTTAAAGGAAAACCCTTATTACTCCCACATTATGTAACTGATAGATTGTTTGCATTAGAATATGTGAGGCAAACTGAATATATTAATTTAAAATATGGTACGAGTATAGGTAAAACTGGTACCTGTACCATGCCTTTCCATATTGAAGGTATTGTGGTTTCTAAACGACATCAAAATGAGCAAATTGATCAGGCTCTAAGAGATTTAGGGTTAGTAGAAATACCTCAGAGATGGAAATATGATCCTCTAAACCTATTTGTAGAGAGACATACTATTCTAAATAGAATTCCATTGAAGGTATACCATGATTCTGTTAGGCCAGATATCAAATCTTGTAGAAATAATGATGAAGATGCTCCATTGGAATGGCATGTGGAAAAAATGCAACTATTGTATCCTTGGCATGAATTTTATGAACATGTGTTGCATTTTAACCCAAGAAATAATAAGGGGCATGTGTTAATTGAAAGCACCATTGCTAGAATGCAGAAAAAGGGTGCAGATTGGATGATAGGAAATATTCATGAATGTTGGACTATGATAGTGCAACCAAACATTATTGAATCGAGGTATCCCATAAAAAATGATCTTGAATTCTCGGTAAGATATGACCATTATCAAAAATCCTAGTTAGGAATTTTTCCTGTGAAAATACCTCGCAGCTTGGTGGTAGCAAAGGGACAAGTCCTGAAGCTACTAAAAAATAAAATGTTGAACAGGGAAAGGTAAGAAGGTTGCAGCTGAATGACCATTGGCTCAAGCACAAACCAGGTTGAGAAGTTCAAAGAAAAGGGCCACTGCATAAGTCTTCACAAAAGAGCGAGAAACATACGGGAAAGCCGCTCAAATGATGTTAAAAATGGGATATGAAGGCAAAGGTCTAGGAAAATAAGGACAAGGGATCACTGAACCCTTGTAGGTTGAAATAAGAGGAAAAAACCTAGCCTTGGGAGCTGATTCATCCAGAAGTAAAGCTCTAGTTTCTAAAACTGTTAAGTTTGTTCCCCCATCAAGTTCAGCTACAAAATATGATGAAGAACCTCTTTGTATTAAGAGGAAGAGGCTAAAGTCTATAACAGAAGTTAAAGAAAATAATAATAAAATTATTGAAGGAAACCCAATTTTTGAGCAAATCACTCAAAATAATGATGCTGATAAAATAGAGATACCTCTAGAGAATGAGCAAATCATTTAGGATAATGAGGGTAATGTTCTAAATACAGAGGTTACTGAACAGGAAAATGTCCAGATTGGGACTATGGATGATCCAAATGACTTTGCTTAGGAGGATCAAAATGTAAATATTTCTAAAGAAATTATTGTAAAACAAGAAAATGTGGAACGTAAGAGAAGACAGCCTGCGGTAATTCCTCCAAATATTGAAATTATAAATCTTGAAGAAAAAACTGATGGTGAAGACAAAATTGATAACAATAGAAATGTTGAGGTCCCTACACAAAGTGAAAATTCAGATTAGATGATGAGTGAAAGGGACCAAGACCATGGAGAAGGAGATAAACATCAACAAGTGCTTCAAACAGATAAAGGTATGATTTCCATTTTCCTTCAATATTTTCTCTCTACTTATTTCTGCAGTGATTTTACTTCCATTTCTTGTTCAAAGAAAGATATAATGTTCCCCTTGGATTCATGTTTTCTTTCCTAGAACCAGTATTATTTTCTCAACTTCAATTTGAAGTTGATGTTTAGTTGATCCCCAATCCATTTCTCTCTAGTGCAAGTATTTCAACTATTAAGTCAAGATCTTCTCCCAATGATGAAAATCATCCCACTCTTTCAAAATTGAGAAGTTTGATAAAAGCAAACAATAATGCTTTAGATTGGTGGGCATCTCATTCTGCTGAAGATTCTAAAGCCCCAGCTCATATTCAAGAAATAATTTCCTTGGATCCCACCACAATGTAAAGGAAAAATGTAAAGTTAACACCAGTTTCCCATAAATCAAAAAGGGATATGACCATTGAAGATTATCAAGCAGAAGAAACAACTGAAGATATTACTCAGCTACATATGTCAAATGAGTGGGGAAAATCTCAGGCCCATTTTGGGACTATTTACTTACATGGAAAATTTTTTAGAGAAAAGTTCATCAAAGAGCAAGAATCCAGGAGGGATTTAGAGTCCATCCTACAAGAGAAAAAACTAACTGAAAAGGCTCTAAAGCTCAAATCTAAGAAGTGAGAGGATAGATTTTGTGAAGTTGCTAATGAAGCAACTATATTTAAAGAAAATTTGAAAGAGGCTGATGAACAGATTCACTCTATCGCTCTATAGGTTCAGTAACTCCAACAGTAGTTGGTTGAGAAGCAGCACACTCCATCTGTTTTTCCAAAGAAAAGTCCAAGGCAGTAAGAAGAGAAATGCTCGAAGACATATTGGCATTGAGCCTTAAAGCAAGGCCCATGTTATTGTACCTGGTCAAATTCAAATAAGTGATTGAAGTAGTCAATGAAGAATTAAGAGCTTCAGTAAACTTTCTCCAAGGAAGATCAGATGCGGCCACAAAAATTCAAGTTTTATCAGAAAAGATGTCCGAGAGTGTTGCTGCTAAAATTCATAGTGAAGCGTGGTCTCAAGCTAAAATTGCAGCAAAAAAGTTTCTTTAGGAGACTTAAACTGGTGACTCAAGGTGATAAGCTACTTCAAGAATTGGAAGCTGAAGCAAAAGGACTAGTGAAGCATTTAAATCTAGCTAATAAATGTGGACTTCCCTATTTATGGGATGATAATTCAAAAGTGTTGAGTGAAGATGCGCTAACACTATCCCTTAAAGCTTTCACACAAGATGAGTCAAAGATAGATAATTGGGAAGAGCCTATAGAGGAAATGTTGATATTCACCATGGTACAAAATCTTACATAGATTAAGTCATGCTTACAAGAATTGAATATGAGAAACAAGATAGTGTCTCATGATAAAGTGGAAGAGTTGTAGTATATATCAGCTGTTTATGGATTCTTCAGATCTTGAAGATGGAGACTGGAAGCAAGTTTGCCTTACTTACAATGAGGTAGTTGATACAATTGACAAACTGAAGAAATCCAAACATGATAATCAAAAGCAGCAAGCAGAAGGAGGGATTACCAGCCAACCATAAAATTTGTTTCCAATTATCTTAATTTGTTAATGTATTATGGGTAAAAATACATAAGCTACAAAAGATATCCTATAAAGGTAATGCTTTATTTTGCATTTCTTCCTGAATATTCTTTTTCACAAAAATATTTTCTCCTGTATTATTTTATATTTTAACTCCGTTTCCCAATGGATGAAGGTCCTGGATTCTCATATTTGTACCAGCAAAATTTCCCTGGAAGGCGCCAAGAATGTTAGTCTAAAAAGACTACCTCCAGAATATAGCAAATTTTTGCATAGAAAGACCAGCATTTTGTTATAAAGACATGAGGTAAAGAATTGACTAAGGCATGAAGAAGGCCATGATTTCACGACATGTCAGTTCTTCGTCAAGATATGGCTCAAAAATGTCAGAAAGTAGGAGAGCATCACGATTTCATGATATGATGGGTTTTCGCTCATGAAACTAGCCAAAAGAGCAAAGAGAGGAGTGTCGCGATTTCACGACACTACAAGTTTTTGCCAACATGTTGTTCACAAAATATGAAGTGCAAGAAGGTGTCACGATTTCACGACTTGGCTAGTTTTCACCCACAATGCAGCCCGAAGGAGCCAAAAATGGAAAGGTATCACGATTTTGTGACATAACAAGTTTTTGCTCATGAAATAAGTCTGAAAGGGCCAGAAAGGAAAAAGTGTCATGATTTCGTGACATTGCTAGCTTTTTCCAACATAAATATATTTAGTAATAAATAAGATGCCATCAAAGGCTCATGTCAGTAACTAGAAGTAGACAATAGAGTAAATCAATTCCTAGATTTTTGCTATTAGAGTTTGTTTGTTGGAAGCCATGCAAGAGATATGAAAGCACAAGTATATTCTGATTGATTGTATATCAAAATGTACTAATTATAGAGGTTTCCCATAGGGTATATATAAGAATAAACGTAGTTTGAAAAGAGGTCGACTCTTGTACGTTTACAAGACTGGATGTATGTACTTTGAATACAAGCAATAAGATTACTCTTCTATTGGCTTTTGGTTCAGATTGTGCAAGTGTATGTATTAACATTTCTCACTTATATTTCACATTATTGAAATATAGATTGTGTTGGTTCTAAGATCTGGACTTATGCAAAACATAAATCATATTTTTGGAGTTGAAATCTGATATATACATTTGTTAGATATACCTCTAAATCACATTGAGAAATCCATGATTTCTGTGAGAAGATAAATTGAATGCTTTGAAAAGTAAAGTATATGTGTTCATCTTAGTTTTTGTTTAATCTGTACCACATGAAAAATCTAGCCTCGACTATATTTCCCTCTCTTTCAGTAATATTCCTTTCCCTTTTTCTATAAAAAAACCATTAAGGAACCAACCTCCTCTGGATATTAGACGAAATACCTCACGATCATTTTCATCTATTCAATGTTGACAAAATCAAGATGCAAATAACAACCGAAGGTAGATTTTGTTCCAATAGGACCTCCCTTGGAGGATTACCCTCTCCTCTCCAACTCACCTACAACACCTGGGTTTAATTAATTTAAACATAAATTGTAATTCATTTATTTTAAATTTAAACTAAGCTAAGCTATATTTCATTAATTTGTTTTCATTAAGCTCATATAAACATAAAAATTACCAATGTTTAATTCATTTCAACATAAACTATAATGTAATTTATTAAAATAACCATTACCTATGTTTAATTCATTTAAACATAAAATTGTAATGTAATTTATTAAAATAACCAATACCTATGTTTAATTCATTTAAAAATAAGTTGTAATGTAATTTATTTTAACAAAATATTTTCATTAAGCATAAATATGATAAACATGACCACCATGATCCGAGACAACACGTAGCAAGTCACAACGGCTCTTCAGGAGCCTCCTCTTGACTACCGCAAGGTAGCCAAGTACAAGGGAAGAATTTCCCCTTATAAAACCATTGTGCGTCAACCCAAAGACGAAGTGGGATTAAGATTCCCACATAAATCAAAACTAAATCTGATTTCCTACTTGACAATGCATATGAGCATAATTAACCTAGAAAAACCATGTGTTACAAAAAGGATTAAATTATTAAAGACTTAGGTTTTAGTTTGATTTAGGCATGATTTAGATGATGAGGCACTATTTTCTTAACCAAAATACTTGATGAAAAGATAGATTGACTAGGGCAATCATGCACAGGTTGAGAAATGAAATCATCGTCATACTTTAAACTAAAGATAATAAAAAGAGAGTTAAAATAAGCTATAATTTTTAGAATTTTTGATTGAACACGACAAGCTATCGATCATCTTCGATCAAAATGAGCTGACGTAAACGACGTCCCCAAACATCCATACAAGGGGTCAAAGATTTGCCAAAACAAGTTGAATACAATAATAACAACAGAGTTTTTAAGTCCTCAACAATTGGAATTTCAAGGACAAAATCTTATAACGATACTAGCACAAATATTCCACCAAAACATAACTAGATAAGGCATAAAGCCTCATAATATCACATAGGAAGGGCAACATACACATCCTTTAAACATATCTAAAAAGTGTGTAGACAAGAACTGAAAAGAGCGTCTTTAACAAGCAAACCTGCATGATTATGAGGAATTAAAAAAATGGAAACCCCCAACCTTATCTAGTTGCTTTCATGCCATACAAAGGTCTTCCTACTTCTTGGTCTTGACTCCTTTCAAATTCTCCCCTCGTTCTCCTCTTTTCTAAAACCAAAACCTCCCCTTTTCTACAATCAAGGCCCAATTACTTATACCTCAAAGTCCTCCTCTCATAATTATCAACTACTTGTATTGAAGACCTTCATCTCTCACTTGCTGCCACCCTCTTCTCCCTCTTAAATGCTCATGATGGCATAGGGAGGATAGATATTTTTAAAATATCTAAAATATTATATTACAATTCAAAATCAAAAATAAATATCTCATCCCATTCAAAATGTCATTTCTTTTATTATTATTATTCAAATGAACAATTAAAAATTCAAATATAACATTTTTTTTTATAATAATCCTTTATTATAAATATTTCTTTATTTTGATAGAATATTATTTTATAATTATTCCTTTATTTAAATAAAAAATAATAGTCTCCAGCCCCTTGGGGGTTGCCCCCTAAGGGGCATGGCAAATGGTTTGGTGCTTTAACGATCAACAAATATAAAGGGTGAAGGAGTGTGGAAGGCTGGCGGCTGAAGGGGTGTGGAAGGCTAGAGGTTGAAGGAGCATGAAAGGCTAAAGGTTGAAGAAGCGTGGAAGGCCAAAGGATGAAGGAGAGTGGAAATTTGGAGGCTAAAGGAGCGTGGAAGGCTAAATGATGAGTTGATCTTTGGAGTGTCAAGGCTAAAGGAGAGTGGAAGGTTGGGTTGGTTGAAGGAGCATGGAAGGTCGGGTTGGTTGAAGGAGTGTGGAAGGCTGGGTTGGTTGGAGTATGAAAGACTGGGATGGCTGAAGAAGCTACAACGAAAGGCTATGATGTTGGGTGGAAAGCGGGGATGGCTAAAGGAATGTGGAAGGATGATAAGGCTAAAGGAATGTGGAAGGCTGATAAGGCTAAAGTAGTGTGGAAGGCTAGTCCGGCTAAAGGAGCTGCAATGAAAGATTGGGATGTTGAGTGGAAGGCTGGGAACGCTGAAGGAGCATGAAAGGCTACTTACAATGAGA
Organism: Wollemia nobilis; assembly: GCA_028583015.1. Lineage (NCBI taxonomy): Eukaryota > Viridiplantae > Streptophyta > Pinopsida > Araucariales > Araucariaceae > Wollemia > Wollemia nobilis. The sequence continues at coordinate 5,330,994 of JAQPPZ010016946.1, read as the reverse complement.
AAAATGAAATTGTAAAGTGCGAAGGATTAGGGTTTTTTCATGAAAACATCTCATCTTTTAGGAGCCATATCTTTATAAAGAGTTATCCGATTCAACTGATTCTTGGACCAACTTGTGCATAATTTGAATAGCTTTAAAATGAGTGGTCATATACAGAATTCTAGCAATATTGAGGGAGATACAATATTGTGAAGTCAACCATTTGGAACAAGGGTAGTGACAATTTTTCAAGTTGCGAAAAATGAAATTGCAAAGTGCGAAGGATTAGGGTTTTTTCTTGAAAAGTATCTCATATTTTAGGAGCCATATCTTTGTGAAGAGTTATCCGGTTAAGATGATTCTTCGATCGACTTGTGCATAATTTGAATAGCTTTAAAATGAGTGGTCATATGCAAAATTCTAGTAATATTGAGGGAGATATGACCTTGTGAAATCAACCATTCAGAACAAGAACAATGATGATTTTTCAAGTCACGAAAAATGAAATTGCAAAGTGTGAAGGATTAGGATTTTTTCCTAAAAAATATCTCATCTTTTATTAGCCATATCTTCACAAAGAGTTATCCAATTCAGCTAATTTTTGGATCAACTTGTGCAAAATTTGAGTAGATTTAAAATGAGTGGTCATATGCAAAATTCTAGCAAGATTGAGGGAGATACAACCTTTTGAAATCAACCATTTGGAACAAGGGCAATGCCGATTTTTCAAGTCGCGAAAAACAAAATTGTAAATATTTGCCAACTAGGATTTGAATGATGGGAAGAGCAATGAAGAGTTATGACTTTTTTTTTTAGAAAAAAACCCCTTGTGGGGCTGCCTTGGTCTAAGAGACCACGAGCAGGGGGTTCTACACTGTCAAAGTCACCCGGGGGTCGCACCCAGCCCTGCCTGTACCAAAATTATCAACTGGATTTTGGGTACCCAATTCAGCTTTTTGGTAGGGTGGAGATTCGAACCTAGGACCTCCCTTGGAGGATTGCCCTCTCCTCTCCAACTCACCTACAACACCCGGGTAAGAGCTATGACTTCAACAAGGAAGGAAAATAGCAATTCAATTTTGGTAAAGTGGACTATGATAGTGCAATGTTTTGGAAGTATTACTCTACTAAGATGCAATTCATAGATAGTAGAGGTGAAGTTTTGGCATTGTGAAGGTTGTTGTAGGAAAATATCAAGAAAGATGTGAAATTCTAGAGTAATTGTATTCATACAAAATTTTTAAAATATCTAGAAAATAAAAATCAAGAATGTAGACATTTTATGTAAAATGATGTAGGTTTATAGCTATAACATCTCAATTTCAATTGAGACAAGAAGTGTATCTATTTGTAAACTCTCAAGCTCAAAAGAAGAGAGATGTAATTTGTTAAGGGTGGGGGACCCAAGTACAACCCCTTATTATTCAACAAAAAAAAATAGTCTCATAATGTAAATATTCTTTAATTTGTAATAAGTCTTTATTTAAATAAATATAATATTCTTTTATTTCAAATAATATTTTATTATAAATATTTTATACTAATCCCAAGAAAACCCTTATAAAACATTCCCCCATTCTTGGAATCAATTCTATCTCTTCTACCTGCAGATGCATCTGGCATTGTTTACTAACAATAAGTTAGCAATACCGTTATCTTTAAAGATGCATCGGTTTAAACATCATATAGTCATTCATTTGCAACAAAACTAAGTGTTAAAGCATCATTGATCAACATATAGTTTTTCATGCTAAAATTTATGCTAGGGAGGGTCATGATAAAATATGTAATGTGAGTATGTGCACAATTATCTTGTATTAGGAGTTCATGTAGGAGAGTAAAAGTCATGTAGAAGTGTGCAAGTGTTATAGTGTTAAAGTATGCATGTAAGAAGAGAGTGAAGAGTCTAGTCTACAAGTGGTAATATGAGAATCCAAAGGCCAAGACTAGAAAAAGGTTGCATCTCCTAGATATGTGAGGAGTGCAATAGACAAGTATTGAAGAGTCACATTACTATGACTATATTATGGAGATAAATCTCTATACAATATAAGGGAAAAAAGTCTATAGTGATCACCACATGTATATATATTTTGAGCAATTTATTATTGTAAGTATTCTTCATGCATGTACATGAATGGTTTTGGCCATTTACATTTATATTTGATATTATAAGTGAGTGTTATTTTTTATTATATTGGCCTATATATATATATATATTTGATTGCTCACATATATATAATTATACTCTTGATTATTAATATTTTGACCTATAATATTGTGGCTTATTTATATTGGGACCTATGATATTTTAAGATAGTTAGACTTAAAAGCCAATAGTGGTATTAGAGTTACCACTTAACTCTATCCATTTTTGATAGAGTTATATTTTAAAGCCACCATTATATTAGAGTCTATCCACTTTGAAAGTAGTGAAGACTTGGACTCTATTTTAAAGGTCTGATTGAGTAGATATTGAGGGGACAAATAATAGTCACCCTGATTTGAATGCTAGGGTATTTCCACTTGGTTCAAGGAAAACCAATGAAGACTAGGACTCAACTTGAATTGATTGAGAAAGCCAACTCAGAAGATAGTTAGACATGAGGGGATATTCATAGTCACGTTGATATTGATTTTGGATTCTCTAGAAAAAGAAGAATTATATTATTCTTAGGTGTGACCTAAGACATCATTGAATTGAGGAGGATAAAAGCTTCTAGATAACTGAGGAGCATTAAGACTCCCAGATAATAGAGAAGCATCAAATCTTCCTAATATTGAGAAGCATCATAGCTTCCATAGGATTGAGAAGAAATATAAGCTTCCATTGGATTGAGAAGCAATATAAGCTTCCAAAGGTTAGGAGTTTTTAAGATAACTCAAATAGAATCTAGAGTGTAGTAGAAAGAAAAAAATTATAAATTTCTACTAATATTGAAATATTATTTTGTAGCTAAGAGCACAAAGCAAGAATAACATTCAAGTTGCAGTAAAGATCAAAGTAAGGTAAAAGAAGAAAGGTCTTTGGTAGTGCCCAAATATAGAAGAATACATTAAGCTTGTTTGAAGTCCAAGTTTAGACCAAAATCACTCGAGCCCGATAAAGCTCAAGCACAAAGAGTAGAATTTCTTGAGCTTGGAAGAGTCCAAGCACAAAGAGTAGAAGTACATGATCTTGGAAGAGTCAAAGCATAGAGAGCAGAAGTGCATGAGCTTGGAAGAGTCAAAGCATATAGAGTAGAAGCACACGAGATTAGAAGAATCTAAGCATAGAGAGTATAAGCACATAATATTGGAAGAGACCAAGCATAGAGGAGTAGCAATCAAGCCTGGTAAAACTTAGAATAGAAGTGCATGAGCTTGAAAGATTCTAAGCATAGAAAATAAAAGCAACTGAGTTTAGATCTTGATTCAGGTAGCACCCCAACATAGAATAGAAGAGGCCAAATATGGTCAATATACAATAGTAAAGTATAGCACTTAAGAAGCGTGTACATAGAGCACTTGGGCAATAGTAGAGTATAGCACTTAATAAGCTCGAGAAGTGCTCACATAGAGAACTTAGGTAGCAATAGATTTTAGCACTTAAGAAGTGATCACGTAAAGCACTCACAAGAAATAGTAGAGTATAGCACTTAAGAAGCTTGAGAAGGGCTCACATAGAGCACTTAGGTAGCAACAGAGTATAGCACTTTAGAAGTGCTCATATAAAGCACTCACAGGAAATAGTAGAGTATAACACTTAAAGAAGCACTCATGTAAAGCACTCACAGGTAGAAATGGAGTATAGTTCTCGATAGAAACAGAGTATAGTGCTCGAGGAGCACTCAGGAAACAATGGAGTATAGTTCTTGAGAAGCACTCATAAGTAGTAGAGTATAGTGCTCAAGAAGTACTCATAGATAGCAAAAGAATATAACACATGAGAAGCACTCACATAGTGGAAAATAGTGCATGAGAAGCGCTCACATAGATCAAGCAATGAAGTACAATGCTCACTTAGGGAGAAGTTAGTGGCTAGAGGCAGTCACGCAAGAGCCTTGGTAACGAAAGCATAGTAAAATATCCCTGGTAATGCATCTAAAGTAGTTAGATAAACAAGTACTCAGGTAGACATTATTCAACGATGCATTTGTAGACCTAGAATTACTCTCTGTAAGTTCAAAATAAAGAGAAATAGGAAGCAATATTGCTAAGCGTGAAATATTTTGGGAGAGAAAAACTTCTCGAGGAGATACAAATGTATAAGGAATAAGAGCATGAAATATAAGAGATAATCAAAGCACATAGCCATAGAATGTAGCCAACAAAAATGATAACTCAAGCATTAAGATATTAGAGAAGAGAGGCTAGTGAAAGGTCTTGCGAAGTGAAACATTCAATACAACTTGGAAAAATAATGCTAGTTCTAACACCTATGTGAAATGCTCATATAACATTTCATTTTAATATTCTTATGTCTATTTAAATATTTACAGATATTGCTCAACATGTGTTTAAGGATATTGAAGAAGGCGTCAAGAGAAATAATAAATTTCATAGTGTCTATAGAGACGTTAATCAAGCTAGAAAGGAGGAGAATAAGGTAAGAGACATTACATTACCTTAATGCAAAATTAAAGACCTAATATCCTAGGTACTTTAATTGTAGTTATAAGCCTTTTATTATTTTGTTATTAATTAGAGTTATAAGGTTGATTAGTTGGAGTTATAAGGTTTTTATGATTTGATTATTAGGAGTTATAAGTTTTTATGATTTGATTATTAGGAGTTATAAGGTTTTCTACTATAGTTTGAAATTAATATTTCAAATTTTTAATTTTTGAGTTTTTAATATTTATTAAAGTATGGAGTGATAAGGTTTTCTACTTCAAATAGGATTTAAAATTTATTTTATTTGGATTTGATTTTCTAAAGTTTGCGATTTGAAGTTATTTGAAGAATTAAAATTTTGAAGATTTTTTTTTGAAATTTGAGAAAATTAAAATTTTTGCAAATTTAATTTACTAGGGAGTCAAAAGAAATATTACATCAAAGGTTTAGAAAATTTAAAATTTGAAATTTTCTTATTTGAGTGATTATTGAGAAGTTCTTTGAAATTACAATTTATTAACTTTGGAGATATAAGAATTTCAACTTCAAAAGAATTGAATCATTGAATTACAAACTTTATTTATTATGGAAGAAAATATGAAGTTCATAATCAGAAAGAAAAGACTGAAAGTTATAAAGTTTAGCATTGGTAAATTGATTGAAAAATCTAAGGGTAAGCTAGATATGACAATGCAATTCATCTATAGAGAAGCTATGAATGAAATATTTGAAACATTTGAATATTATTTACATTCAAAACTTGTTGAAGTAATTGATAATTCTAAAGATGATATTATGATACCTATTGATATAGGTAGTATAATGTATATGGCATTGCTTTCACTTGAACTTCATAAATATGAAAATCAAAAGAAAAAAGAGTTGATTGAAACTCTAAAAAGAAAAATAGTTGTTGATCATGATCCAAATGAATCATATGAATCATCTCTAAAAACAATGTTTCATTCTTCATGCAATATTGATATTCCAAGCACTTCAAATTCAAGAAATTATTATGATGCTTTAAGTGAATGTTTAAAGATTATAGGAATAAAAGAAACACATGATCAAGAGGTCAAATATGAAGAAGTCATGCACAACATAATTGTAGAAGCACATGAACCAGAGATCAAGAACAATGAAGAAGTTCAAGCAGTTCATGGACAAAGTAGTAAAGAAGAAAAAGTTGAAGAACCAAAAAATAAAGATGAAGGAGAATTCAAAATAAAACTCAAGAAATAATATGAATATGGATCTCAAGAAAGAGATCATGCTCAATGCAAGGTCATATGAAGATTGAAAATGAAGACAAATATTGAAGACTAAAGTCTTTAATAACCAAATAATGTAATACAAGGGGGTGTTGAAGAATATTACATTATTTGGTACATGCTAATGTACCCCCATGGTACCTTCATGGTACAAATATAAATTTGTAGTAGATTAGGGTTTTAATATTTATTTTAGATGGTACACTCTAGCCTCTTCCTATTTTGGAGATCGTTTGGACAAATATTTCTATGGATTTTACTAGAGGGCTCTCCAAGTTTGGAGGCAAAACAATCATTATTGTGGTGGTAGATTTCCACTCTAACTATTCTCATTTTTGTCCTATAGCCCACCCTTAAAAGGCTTCAATAGTTGCCCACATATTCCTTTATTCCATTTTCCACCTTCATGGCATGCCAAAATCCATCATTTTTGATAATGACCCCACCCTTACTAGTTATTTTTGGTAGGAATTGTTCAAGCTACAAGGTACACAAATCAAGATGAGCTTGGCATACCACCTTCAAACAAATGGGAAAAAGAAAATTGTTAACAAGTGCTTAGAGATGTATCTTCATTGCTTTGCATCTAAGCAACCAAATCGTTGGGTAAAATGACTTTTGTTGAAGGTATGGAAAAGTTGTGTTGGATGTTATATTTTTTACAGAGAGCATGGACATCTATATTCTTGAATGGGGTACCATTATCAGAGATGATGCGTGAAGGAATACCAAAATGACATATGAGATGTTGTTGAATGAATTCAACAATTTTAGGTCATGTTGTTTCGATAAGTGGAACAACCTCTACCCATTTAGTGAAGTATTATGTAGCACTAATGATAAAATTATGTTTACTAGATGATGCAGGGGTGATTTTACCTATGAGGTCGAGACCCCACTATGAAAATGGCCACATAGACTGAATGGGTTGTAATGCTTGTGATGGTAAATGTGTTAAATTTACATGTTGTTGGTATTTGACGTATTTCTTGACATAGGCACAATAATATCATTCCATTGTGGGCCAATAAAAACCCATGCATAGAATTCATTTAGTGATGGCCATACCACTAAAATGACCTCCACAAGTATCATCGTGTGCAACAACAATGACATGATTTATTTCTTGTAAGTCGAGGTATCAAAGAAGGATTCCATCATAACTATGTTTGTAGAGTATGTCGCCCAACAAGGTATATTGTATATCCTTTTGTTTGAATATTTTTTGAGTGGATTGAGATAAATCAGGTGGTAGCATGCTTAGTTTGAGATAGCCTTTGATTTTGGATATCCAAATACTAGGAGATTTTATTTGAACAAAATTGATAGGATGGTCAGTATTCGATGGATGGGTGGAAATGGAAGATTTGTATAGTTTTTGGATGAAAAGATGTGTAATATTTGCATGTGAATTTTAAGGTATAAGGGACCCCAAGGAAGCCATGGTATCCACAAATCGGTTGTTTGTTCATGGTAGAGCTTCAATTTCATACCAGGTGAATTATGAGAGTAAGTCATGAGCCACTTGTAAATATTGCTTGTATGACATCATAGCAATTAAATTTACCTATGATCTGGTTAACTACGAGTAAGGAGTCCCCAAAGATGTGAATTCGAGTAATGCGCATAGCAAGAGCTATTTTGAGACCCAAGATGAGGGCCTCATACTCGACATTGTTATTTGTATAGGGGAACTCGAGTTTGAAAGAGAATGGGAGGGAAAGTCCCTGGGGTGTGAAGAAGACACATACAACACCCCTCCCTTGTTGGAATTTGACCCCATCAAAGAATATTTTTAAATCCACTTTATCATATAAGTTGACATGTTATTCCTATTTAGTGATATGAAATATTGAATCATCAGGAAGTTTGATAAGAAGGGGTTTGTCATCTAGAAGGGGAGCTTCTACCAACTGATCAATGATTACTTATCCCTTGATGGACCTTTGATGTATGAATTCAAAATCAAACTCGAAGAGTAGCATTAACCATTTAATAGTGTGTCATTTTGGTATGATTGACCCATCATGTAGCGTAGGGGATTATCCCTAGCAATGACATAGGTAGTGTGATTGATTAAGTAATATCGTAGCTTCTTTGTGGTGAAGATGAGTGTTAAGCAAACTTTTTTAATATACTCGTATCATGTTTCATAGCTAAGAAGTGTGTGATTGAGGTAATATACGCTTGTTCTTAGCATCCTTGATTATTTTGGGTCAATAGAGTACCCAAAGCAAAATTTGTGGTTGATATGTACAAATGGAATGGTTGATTTGGTTGTGGTGGGGTTAGAATAGGTGGTGATGTAAGATATTGCTTGATATCATCAAATGTATCTTGACATGCTTGATCCCAATTGAAGGGCACCCCCTTTTGTAACAAGTGGTTGAAGGATTAACACTTATCTGACAATTATGTGATGAAGCAATGAATCGATTAGATTTTGCCTTGTAGGCTATGCAATTGTTTTAGATTGGTTGGAGGTGGCATTTCAATGATGGCTCTGATTTTATTTGGGTCTACTTCGATGCCTCATTGAGAGACAATGAATCCTAATAGTTTTCCTGATAATACACCAAATATGCACTTCTTGGGATTCAATCAGATGTTGTGTTCAAGGAGGTGATCAAAGACTTTGCCTAGGACGTCAAGGTGGAGATCTTGTTCTAGTGATTTTGCTACAAGATCATCTACATAATCATCTAGAAGTTTTTGCATGTAGTCATGAAATATGTAAGTCATGGCACATTGGTATGTAGCACCTACATTTTTAAACCAAATGGTATGACTTTGTAGAAAAAGTCCCCCAGGGGGTGTGAATGAGGTTTTGTGTTGATCATCGAGGTTGAGCCTAATTTGATTATAACTTGAAAACCCATCCATGAGGGATAACATTTTGTGACCTGCACATGAATCGACAAGTATGTCAATGTTTGGAAGAGGAAAGTCATATTTAGGGCAAGCGAGATTAAGGTCTCAAAAGTCCATGCAGATGCAAATGCCTCCTTTCGGTTTACCAACAAGCACGATGTTGGATACCCATTAAGGGTAGTCAATTGGTTGAATAAAGTCAACATCCAAGAGTTTTTGCAATTCATCTTTGACCATCAAAGTGATGGTGGGATGCATTTTGTGAAGTTTATGTTTAACCAATTTAGTATCCTTGTATAACATAATGTTGTGGACAACCATGTTTGGATCAAGGCCTGGACATGTTAGTGTATGATCAAGAAAAAGACTTTTTATATTTAATAAGGAATGCAGTGAATTATTGTCATTCATCAGATGATAAAATTTCCCCTAGTTGCATAATATGTGGATTCTAAGGGTCCTCGCTAATGTAGATATTGATGGTATCTTCCATCAACATGTGGGATCCATCTGCTAGTTAGGTGGGTATTGGAAAAAGGTGTAAATCATCTGTTGCATTCAGAATGGGAGTGTCATCATCAGTGGCGATATCCACATGGTTGAAACTAGAAAATGGATGGGAAGATGGAATATATGTATTTGCATGGCAAAGAATTTGTGGGGTGGGGATGAAATGGTGTGGGGATGGATCGGGTGGAAGGTGATCAAAATTGATACAATCAAGATCGATTGCAAGAATTCGATTAGGATGTGCATCGTAATGAAGAGGGGAAAAGAGGTCAACCGAGATCATGTTGATCGTAGGTGATGAGGAGGGTGCGCATTGCACTAGATGAGGAGGTTCGATGGGTTGGATTAGGGGTTGTGGTGGTGGGAGAAGTTGAAGGAGGATGGGAGGAAAAAATGGTTGAGGAGGTGGTGGGAGGTGGTGGGCATGGAGGGAGGAGGAATGGGAACAAGGTGAAGAAGATGATCATTTTCATCAGTTGAGGTAATGAGAGGAAATATGGGGGTGGACATGTCCTCTAAGCTATCTCAATGTATAGAAAGTGTGTCAAGTTGTAGATCTAGCTCATCATCCAAGATGTCAAAATATTCTGAGTGGACTATGGCGATGTGGAAGAAATAAGAAGGTATGTCAATGGATGATTGCAAATATGGGCTTCTTGGTGGAGAAGGTCAAGGAGAATCCAGTAGAGTTCTCCTCATTAGAGTCTGTGAGTGTGATGCTAAAGTATCCAAATTGATGCATCAAACCATCTTGATCTGTGCTTCAATATCCTATACCTGATCTATCATTGGGTTGTAGGAATGTAGGATTGATGATGTTACACCACCCTTGTTCATGGTGACCTAACCCATATCCTTTCTAGTTGTATCATTGAAAGTAATGTAAGGCAAAATTTAGATTAGATAGATAGTGGATATTGACACAGAATGGAAGCTCAGGTTCAAGGGGTTTGAGTGATTGTAAGGAGGTATCGATACCTCCATAGATAAAGTTTATTTGGTTTATGGGAAACCCCATGGGAATGACGGTACCAATTGTTAGAGGGGTATATGGAGGACGACCAAAGTCATGGGTGGATTGGATGTTTGGTGGGATGAGGTAAGCATTATGGATGACATACTCTCCAGGTCCTGGACTTGTCATAAGTACTAAGAGATGAGGTGTCTCAGGATATGTTTGAGCCATCAAGGATCCTAAATTTGGTGAAGGTGATGTAGAAGAAGATGCTTGGTATTCAGGTGAATGATTGACGGGTGAGATGGAGATGATAGGTGGAAGGGTACTAGGACTAGGAGGTGGATGAGAGGTGGAGGAATTGGAAAGTGGAGATTGGTGAGGTGGAGTGTGAGTGGTGAAGGAAGGTGGAGGGAAAATGGTGGTAGATGATGAAGGACGAGGAGGAGAGGTGTATGAAGAAGAGGTATTAGAAATAGTTTTATGAGGTGGCCCATGAGGGGTGAAGGAAGGGGGTTGGAGAAATGGTTGTGGATGGTTGGGAAGGTGGAGGAAGAGAGGAGGTATTGGAAGGATTTTGATGAGGTGGTCGGGAAAAGGAGCGTGAGGGAGGATGAGGAGGTGTAATTGGAGGAGGAGTGGAGGATGTGGATGCTTCAGTGGTTGTTGTTTGAGTGGTGGTTGAAGATCTGATGGGTGTGGTAGCAAGGTGAGTGGAAGAAAGGGTGGTAGCAGGTGGTAGGGAAATTAAATTACAAAATTTGAATGGGTCATCATCGATCGGGATGCGATGTACCGCTCCTGCATGGATGTATTTGAGACAATGATGAATGGTGGAGGGAACACATTGCATGTCCTGGATCCATGGTCTACCAAGGAGAAGGTTGTATTGCATTTCACCTTCAATGATGTGGTAGAGGGTGGAGATGGTTTTGGTGCCTACCTTGATTGGTAGGACTATGGTACCCAATGTTTGACAAAGTGTGCCATTGAAAGAGCGTAAATCCATGGTGGGAGTAATGCGATGCTCGGGTGGAATGTTGAGATGATCAAGGGTGAGGGATGTGATGATGTTTATGGAAGATCCTATGTCAATCAACACCCTTTTGTACTTGGTACCATCAAATTTAGCCATTATGTGCATGGGAGGATCCGATCCAGGGCCTACGAGAGTTGTGATCTCATGATTGTAGAACACAATGGATGGTTGTATGCTTGTACACATATTACCAATAAAATTGGAGAAATCATTGCTATCATTAGTTTGAAAATAGATTAACCTCAATATGTCATTTAATGCCTCACGATGAGGTTGTGACTATTGTAAGAGGTCGTAGATAGATAGCTTGGCAGGAGTAGTTTGAAGTTGATGTGTAAGACTACTGCGAATGGTGATGATTGGCCTCAGTGGTGGAGGTAGACCTTGGGCCTGTGGAGGTGTGGAAGATGGTGGAGGAGGTACTGGTACCTATTGTGGATTAGATCAAGTGGGATATCTATTATTTTATGTGATGATGTTGATCATCCCCACAAAGCCTTGTTGATCAAGTACACGATTGACGTGATTGACTTGAGGAGTTTTGTGGTTGTGCATTGGATGTTGAAGCTTGTGTTTGGGTGGTATTATGCTGTGGAAGAGGGTTTCGAAAGACATCCAAGTTTTGGTTGGAGGGAGCTAAGGGATTATCAACCTTGATGGTACCCTTATCGATGAGATCTTGGATGAGATGCCAAAACTTGTAGCAATTACTAATGTCATGCCCCTTGCGATGATGATAGTCACATTGAGCATATTCATTGTATCCTTTGGGTTTGGGTAGGGTGGGATCTTTAGGTTGAATTGGTGGTAAAGCTAGATGGCTTGTAGTCATTAAGTGTTGAAAGATGCTACCCATAGATTCTGTTAACGGGGTCCATGTGCGAGGTGGACAATCACCTTGATATTGAGGGGCTCACTAATTGGTCTGCATTGGTGGGGAAAAAGCATTCCTTAGGTGTGGATGAGCTTGTGGTTGTTGTAGTGGGGTATTCTGAATGGGTGGTGTGGCTATGGTGTTGAGCACTAAGTTGGTATTTTGAGGTGGTTTGGGTGGGTTTTGACTAGAATTGCCCTTTTGGAATTGGTTTGGATTATAGTCAGTTTTTTTGTGGGGTTTGATTTTCCCCTTTTGAATTTTAACTTCCTCAATTAGCTTGGCATGATTGGATGCCTCCTCAAATGTGTTGTGGGGTTGCATTTGTAGATTTCTAGATATGGGCTTGATACAACTCCTAACAAATACCTTAACCAATTATATTTGAGGAAGAGGGAAAGGGATATCATTAATAGTAACTCTCCATCATGTGACATAATTAGTGATGAATTCATCCTCAAACTATCATAAATTATAGAGGTTGAGAAGTCCTATCCTATTCTTGATATTGAGGGTAAATTGTTCGAGGAAGATGTTAGCCAATTGTTCAAATGTGTACAAGCTATGGTGAGGCAAGTTGTCATACCAATTGAGAGTTGATCCCCCAAGTGATTGTGGAAAAGGCTCTTGAGCATGAGGGCATCATGATCATTGATGCGATAACATGCAAATCGATAATTGCTTAAATGCTCTTGAGGATCCTCCTTACCTTTGAATTTATCAAATTTGGGGTCAAATTTGGAGGGGTAGGGTGGCATGTGGATAGATGGATGGATGGATTCAAAGCATAACTCACTGTAAGTGGGTTTGGTAGACCCATAGGTATTAGAACATGTTTGCAATTGCTTGATCTCTACTTGCATGGCTTGAATAGCATCGGGTAAGACTAGCATGATGAGGTTAGAACCAATTAGGGTGGTAACCAATGATTGATCTTGATAAGTGTGGTTAGGCATGTGGTAGTTGGTTTATGCTGCTTGATTGGGAATAATGGTGTGCTAATGCATCTATGGATTTATATTTTGATGTGGGGTTTGATTTACCATGGGGATAGAACCCTGTTGATAAATTTGTGGAGGTCCCTCATAATATTGAGTTTGTGTGGGGATCTAATTATGCATTGTGATATGGTGTTTGTGTACACCAGTCAGGATCATACATTTATTAATTATCTATTAGAGGGAATGATGATGGATGAGGGCCTGGTTGGATGTACCCTTGTTGGGGTGGACCTTGAGCTATCATTGATTGTTGGAAGGGTATGTGGATATACCCTGATTGATTGTGCCCTTGATTGGGTATTTTTTGTTGTTTTTGTGTGTGATTTTGGATGGGGTAAATCCTTGAGTGGGGACTTGTTGTTAGAAGGGTATTTGAGCAGACCCTATTTGATTAAGCCCCTGATTGGGCATTTGTGGTTGTTGTTGTTGTGTATGATGAGAGTTTGATTGAACAAATCCTTGATTGGGGACTTGTTGTTGGAAGGGTATTTGAGCATACTCTACTTTATTAAGCCCCTGAGGTTGGAAAGGGTTTTGAGAAGAACCTTGTGGATTTAGCCCATAAATGGGCACTTGATTTTGCAATGATTTTGGAGAAAAACCTTGTTGATGTAGCCCCTGAATGGGCACTTGATTTTGTAATGGATTTGGATGAAACCCTTGTTGATTTAGTTCCTGAATGGGCACTTGATTTGGCCATGGGTTTTGAGAAAACCCTTATTAATTTAGCCCCTGAATGAACACTTAATTTTACAATGGATTTTGAAAAAACCCTTGTGGAATTTACCCCTAAATGAGCACTTGAGCGTTGAAAGGGATTTATGTATTCCCTTGTTAAGTTAGCCCATGATTGGGTATTTGAGTGTGGAAAGAGAATGGTGTATTTCCTTGTTTATTTAGCCCTTGGTTGGGCACTTAAATTTTGAAAGGGATTGGTTTATTCCCCTTTTTATTTAGCCCTTGAATGAAAATTTGAGTGTTGAAAGGGTCTATGTATTTTTTTGTTTATTTAGCCCTTGGTTGGGCACTTGAATGTTGAAAGAGATTACTGTATTCCCTTATTGATTTAGCCCTTGAATGAGAATTTGAGCATTGAAAGGGATTTATGTAAACCCTTGTTGATTTAGCCCTTGATTGGGCATTTGATTTTGCAATGATAGTTGAGATAATCCTTGTGCAACTGATGAATGGATGGGTTGTCCAAGAGATCTCATGGAAGGCAAAGTGGATGTCCAAGAAGGCATAGAAGTGAAGAATTAGTTTATGGTTTGTTGAGAAGAAGGGAAGGTGTCTAAATGTGTAGGGAGAATGTGAATGCCATGGTTGTGGAAGGTGGGAGGCTAGTGGAAGTCCATGAGGGAAAAGCTTCCTACAATCCAATCAATGGTGGATTAGAGAATACAAAAGTGGAAGAGTTTTATGTGGCAACAAATGGGTTGTAATCAGAAGGGACAAATGAGGAAGTTGATGGAATATGGAAGCCAAAGCTCGGCATGTCAAGTTGGGAGACAACTGGTGGTTCGGTTTGAAGGATGTGTTGATGGTAAAGGAGGGGATTTTGAGTGACACTTATCAAGGATAACGAAGTTGGTGGCTCAGTTGGATGCTCTTGCTGGGATGACTCTCCTTGGTGTTCAAACATAGGATTCAATTGGGCGTGTTTCAAAATTGTGCACTCTTTAGCGTGTGCTTTTCTTCATGTGTAGACCATAGCAAGTGGAAAATGGAATGTAAGAAAAGTTTTTTAGTGCAAAAATAATAGAAAATAGTAGTCTAAATTGTGATATGTCTTGTTTTAGGACAAAAAAGTATTTTTTTGGAAAATTCACCTTTGAGGTGTTCTTTCAAGTCAAAATGTACCTCGACCTATATTTTCAAGAAAAATAGGTGTTTGGTGTCTAGAAAGTGGTTAGAATGATTGTGAAGGTCTCTGAGACTAGATTTGTGCAGTTTGTAATAATTTTGATGGTGTTTTGAGAGGTTTTGAAACCATTTTGTGAAATTTTGTAACTATTTTGTGAGGTTTTGTAACCATATTTTGAAAGTTGTAAACAACAAACAAAGTGTGTTGTTGATCTTGAAATTGAGATGATATTACCTTGATTTGTAAGTTTTTGTGTGTTTTGATGTAAAAATACCACTACAAACTCAAGGTGTGTGGATGATTTCTAGAAAAAGGTATGTTAATGCACACCCTTCCCGCTATACTCGAAAGTACGCAAGGAGTGAGGAGACAAAAACAGGTGAATGTTTGCTAGGATGATGAATGGATTATGGGTAACCTTTTGGAAAAGTACCCCTCAAAGGGGGTCGTGATGTCTAATGTCCTACTACCAGCCCATCTGGACTTTTGCTTCACCCTCATGTGATATTGGACAAGAACAACAACTGCATCTACTAATTATTAAGCCCTGTAGTGAAGGGCATATAAACCTTCCTACTTCAAAACACACCCACCCAAAAGTAGGGGGATTTTAGTTGAAGTTCAAAAAACCACTCGAAAGGGCTACTAAGGTGTTTAGGGAGGATGAGTCAACACTTTTGCTAATGAGAGTCAATATCATCGGTCTCTATTGGTGGTTGGTGATTAAATCCAACACAAACCAATGTTAAACCTTGGTGGTTGGTGATGAAATCCAACACAAACCAAAGGTGCACCTTGTGTGTGTGTGTTTGTTTTGGTAGTTTTTGTTTATTTTTAAGAATTTGAAATGCAAAATGAAACTATTTCTAAAGCAAAAAATATGAAGACAACATGTTCAAATGTGTTATTTGAAAGAAATTGCCTTTTGGAAATAAACTACACTAATTTTGGAAATGACCTAGTGATTTAGGTGTCTTTTGAGAAAGAAGACAAGCAAAAGAAAGACGTATTCAAGAAGAAATGATACATTTTGAGACTTGACCTAGTGATCTAGGAGCTTTTTGTAAATAAAACATGCAAAGAAAGGATGTTTTGGAAAGAAATTTTGTGATTTTTGTGAAACAATCTAACGTGCTAAGGACTTTTTGGAAAACAAAGTGCGAATGATGATGTGATGTGTAAAAGTAAGCAAAAATAGATGAATTTGAGTATTTTGAATGGTCTACCTATGTATTCTAGCTTGTAGATGGTTGCTATGGTCTATTAGAGTCTACCACAAGTGTTAGAATGCAAAATTCTCCTTAGGGTGCGTTTGCAAGCCAAAACAGACATCGAGGTGCGTTTTCCAAAAAGTGGCGTGTTGGCCAAGGTTTGACTTGTAATAGGTATAGAATATAGGAACAAGGTGATTTTTTTCTTTGTACCTATAAATTTTCTAGAAAGTGTCAAATTTTCTCTAAGTTGAAGAAAAACCTATTTTAGATGCAAAATCTAAAAAATTGACAAAAAATAAAACATGAGTGTGTGGATATGGATCCTGAAGTGTGTCTTAGGGTGTTGGGAGAGTCCATACCCAGTTTTGTGAGACCTATAATGATAAAAAGACCACAAAAGTTGTTAGACTTCTAACATAAGCAATATAACATCATGATCGCCAAATGAAAATAGAAGAAAAACATGTTGCTTGTATTGATATATGTAAAAGGTGTTACAAAATGTTTCTTGAATCTCTTTTACAATATGCCCCAAGGGCCATAAAATAGGGACTCATGAAGAGGTATCCTAGCCATAGATATTTTTTGTAGCACACCAAGGGTTTTTATTTGATTCCTCAAGGGTGGAATGGGCTTATGATGCATGCCACTGTGAGCTACACCTATTTTGTGACCTATGTAACCCTATAAAAGATTGTTAGACTATTTTGGAGGTCTATCTCAATTAGGCCTCCTATAAGAAAGACATGTCGACACAAAATCTAATAGAAAATGTATAACAAAGATTTAAAATGGGTTGAAAATAAAAATAGAGCATTGTGTTACTTGTTAGGCCAATCTCCTGATCAGAAAGTGGGAAAGCATAGCTTGAGGTGCGTTCTATGAGTGATAAGACCTTGAGGTCCGTTCTAAGTCATGCTTTGGATTTTGTCAAAAAATCCTATCTAGAGCTTCCTAGAGCTACTTTGTGTTCATTTGGAGGCCTATGTTATCTATTCTGCTCCTTAAACCACCTTGAACCTGCAAAAGTGGTGTAGAAAAGGGGCACACATGCAAAAGTTATTTGGAATGGGTCAGTCTATATTTTGGTAGCATAACCTTACAATTTTTAGCCTCCTTGAATTCGTAGATGGGATCTCCTATTTATATATTTCAATGTAAGCCAAGGGGGATGATGAGGTGGAAGAGGGAGAAAGGGCCTTTTTAATAATCATGTGGGGTGAAAGACTTTTTTGCATTTTGTCTTAATTGAATATTGTGGATACCAAATTTTACATCCCTTTCCTTCAAACTAAAGGACTCGCACCTGGAAGGGGGATGGGAAATAAGGGGTCTACACCTTAAACGAGAGGTACTTGTTTTGTACCCTCTTTGGTGGTTGTCGATGAATTGCGCAAGCGAAAGAAGCATTGTAGAGGACGTCCTATATTATAAAGATCCCTATGCCTGGAGTGGGTTCACCAAGAAAATTTTCAATGACGGTTTTCGTGTCTATGCAAATGTGAAAATTTTAATGGATTCTTTGACTAGCATGCACATATGTTTTGGGTAAAATGCACCTAAGCCTAGGCTATATGCACTTTAGTTTTCTTGCAATCAACACACAAAATAAGATGCTTTTAAACTAAATGAAATAAAACTTCACTTCTATATATGTTTGTTTATATCTTCAAATTGTTCTAGATATGTAAAACATATACAGATAAAAAGAAAGCATAGTAACTTAACTTTAGAATTGATCAAATTGAGAACTTACCTGAATTGAAAGCTTGTACAGAGTGAATCCACATCTAAATCAAATTCGTGCGATCGAATCCACACAACTCGAATCTGTGCCTCTAGTCGAGCGGATTTGCAAAAAATCCTGCAATTAGTCATTTAGGGACACTAAAGATTGCAGTTAGTGTTGGGGGATTTTCTTGGGCCATTGCGTGATGAACCTTAGTAGCGTGGCAGTCAAACCCCCTCGGTATTTTAACCAACCGTAGATAAAAGTATGAATTGTAATCTTATTCAAGATCTAATCTAAATTAAAAGATATGACTGAAAACATGCTAAATAAGAGTGCTATAAGATGTTAAATGACTAATGCATAACATGCCAATATACAGAGATATATCAGGAGAAAGGAAACTTCCCCCAAGCAAAGGATAGTGTAGATCCACACTTGTAGATGAATCTACATCATGAATCCATGTTTTTGATCGTGCGAGTTCGTGAAATTATCGCTGAAAAGTTGCTCAAGATATATCTGTGCTTATAATCATGCAGATTTGTCGAATCCAAGCTTTTGATCGTGCAAATTCATAAAATTATTGCTAAGAACATAAATGCAAGATGCAAATTAAGGGTATATGCAAAATTAGTTACGAGAACTTAATGTGCTCGCAGTGGAGGTACATTGGTTGGTTGTTAATGGTCAAAGTAGCAAGGTGTGCAAAGTAGATCCAAGCTCCAAGTTTGATCCTTCACCTACAAGAAAGTAACTTAAACAATGCAAAAATGACCATTAACCCTAATTGAGGGGTGAAATGTTGCTTTTAAAACCTTTAGGGCGTTCATAAGTTGTACAATTAGGGGGTTAGTTGTCATTTTTGTTAAGTAAATTTGGTATTTTTCCATTCTAAGCAAATCTATGTGATCAACTTTTTTGGTTGTGTAGATTGAAAGAGTTGCGAGATTGGGCCAATTTTGGGCCGAATATTAACAAAAATCCAACAAATTTCAGTAAAATAATTGTTTGCCTATTTTGGATGAATCCGCGCGAGCTATTTTTTGATCACGCGGATTCACTAAAACAAGAAAAAGACAAAATGTAGTTAATAAACAACTTTGATGGTGTGGGAGAGAAAATAAGGTGGGTTGAGGGGTGAACTTACATAAGTTAGGAGGAAAGAAAGATATAGACACTTCAGACGAAATTAAAGCTGACAAAAAAGGAATAGATGGTTTTGATGGAATGTTAGCATGAAAATTCTATTTAGAAAAGTTTATTTTATTATTATTTATTTATTTATTTTACACGTAAATCAAGGTACAAAAATTAAAGATTTAATTTTTTGGGTATGGTGCCCCCTCGAGTTTCATGAAGAGTGTGAAATTCTTCATGGAAATCAAAATTGCGATTAAAGAAATTAATTGGTGAAAATGAATGGGGGTGGGAGGGTTAAAATAGGGTTTCTAGGGAAAAACCCTAATTCATTTTTACAACACAGTTTCCTGAATTGAGCTCTAGAGAAAAATGGAGCTTCCGACTCATAGAGTAGATGAGGTGTGCATGGGGGACGACCGAGCTAGACCGAGAGTGCGGGTAAGAATTTATTAGCCCTTTTGCTAGTTTTTAATAATTTTATTTTTGATTTTTTTATGAATTTTTAGTAGATTTTTTGGATTTTTCTTTGGATTTTTCACACACGCTCGACGGGAGCAAATCCTCGCTTCTTGCAGTTAATTTACACCACGAATTCGTGTAGCAAGGGTTTTTGTGAATCTGCATGTGACCAATCATGGATTCATGAATCTGCTTGTATCTTGGCGTGGATCTACGAGAATCATGCAGATTTTTGAAAAACTATTTTTTTTAACACAATTTATTTTTGTAATTAATATTTTGATGATTTAATAAATATGATGAACTAATTATATTTAGTGTTTGATGTTTTTGCTTGTAGTATGACATTATTGTGAGTCGAGAATGGAGGAGTAAGAACTTTTTTGACCAGATGGGATCTCTTACTGGTGTAGAGAGAGGAACACTAGAGCGGGTGGGACTGCTACATGTAGCAAAGATATCTCAGATTGTGGTAGATATTGCTTTGTTGATCGTATTGGTAGAGCGGTGGTACCCAAAATTGTCCACATTCCAGTTATCGATAGGTGATATGAAAATCACCTTAGAGGATGTCTACATGATTTTACGCATTCCAATCAGGGGTCAACATGTATATTCAACACCTGTTCAGGAGTGATCCTTAGAGTAGTTGATCGAGCGAGCCTTAGAGCAGCTGACCAACAACCCCTGATTTCTAGTGTAGAAGAGCAAGATTAGTGTGGAGTGGATGTGAGTTGCTCCAAGAGTTTCTATGTTGATTGTGGTGTTGAGTGGAGTAGTTACTGGACTACTCGTTTTCCACATGAGCAAGAACCATTTACCATGGGGTTTGGCAGGGGTTTTTGTAGAGATGAGAGACATAGAGATGTGGTTTGCATGGGGTCCGTTCGTCTTATGTTGTTTGTATAAAATATTTTATAATGTCATGTACAAGTACCATAGTTACATTGTCCTTACCACCTTACTCCAAGTGTGGAGTTGGGAGCATATAGCGGTGAGGAGGCCACTAGGGTTACCGCATGAGGGTACATATGTGGAGCATTCTATTGCTTTTTGATGGGGACCTTTAGGGGGAGGGAGACGAGTGAAGGATGGGATAGCTATGATGAGGCAGGCGATATATGTTCTAAGGCCTTGACATATCATATGGAGGTCATGGCAGATATACCCATATTGGGATGAGGACCATACAAAGCTAGCTTGATTGCGTCAAGTCTGATAGTTAGAGTTGAAGAAGGACGAGGCAAAGCTCCATCATTATGACCTAGTGTTGCACTAATTCGAAGAGAGGAAAGACATACCAAAGCTAGGAGATAGATGGTTTTGGTAATTGACATGAGACCCAGTAGGCGTGGGAGATGATCCTGATATAAATAAGTTTAGAGGGTTGGAGGAAGAGGACCCTCTATTCGTGATCCTTGAAGTGGATGACATTGGTGCTAATGATGAGTATTATCAGTGGTATAGGTATTTGGGGCCTGAGAGGATTATGCTTCACCCACATAAACCACCTCAAGGGGTTGTAGATCATCAGCTACAACTAGCAGTGCAATAGGTGATGCAGTAGAGAGAGGCATAGAGGCTACAGTAAGAATATAGATATAGACTGGGATAGTGGGGTAGGTGCAGACCTAGATCAAAGGGAGGGCTCCCAAGATAGGGGATATTCCTCAATGGGATGCACCACAGTAGAAGAGGACATTTTTTTAGGTGAAGATCTCTCAACAGGAGAAGATATTTTGATAGGAGGATACACCACAATAGTCATAGGGTAATGTGGAGATGAGGAAGGTAGGCAGAGGATATGGTGATCAATTGGCTAAGCTAGAGAAGGATGTGGAGTCTTAGAAAGCTATGATAGTAGCTCTTAGGACTCAAGTGGACACTCTGGAAAGACACCTCAAAATAGTTGAGGCTCAGTTGACACAGGCATGGGCTCAACTGCAGTAGCAGGGAATGTATGAGGGCCTATCAATGTGAGGCCTTCTACCAAGGTTTTTACTTTCAAGTAGTTCCAGAGGGTCAGAGAGTGCCTTTGCCAATAGACATGGCTCCGAGCCAGAGTCAGAGTGGGGTGCGATCTAGCAGATGGTTACTTGATCCGTGAACATGTCCCTACCAAGGCCACCACCAAGAGATATAGGAGATGACCAGGGATTTAGGGCTTCTTGAGGATGAGGTGTTAGATTGTAGTATTTTGTGACATTTTCATTTTGATGACTGAGTATGAAGAGTTTTTTATTGTGGTATACTTCTCTCCTTTTTTTGTATACATATGCACTTTCCTTTAGAGT
This sequence comes from Wollemia nobilis, assembly GCA_028583015.1. Lineage (NCBI taxonomy): Eukaryota > Viridiplantae > Streptophyta > Pinopsida > Araucariales > Araucariaceae > Wollemia > Wollemia nobilis. The sequence continues at coordinate 5,309,195 of JAQPPZ010016946.1, read as the reverse complement.
AATGCCATTATTTTCTTTTGCCTATTCATGTGTTATGTAGATGCAATATATTATTATTTTGATGTTTGATAAATTATTTTAAATAATGAGTAATGATGCTTATGGTCATGTTTTTTCAAATGTATTTTTATTGTTTTAATCATGCTAGTCAATGGAAAGTTTTGTAGATATGTGATGTAATTGATAGGATAGAATTTATGAGAAGAGAATATGTGTTGAGGGACATACCCTTATGATGGTGATCTATCAACAATAGTCCTCAAGGATGTGTGCTTGTATGTGGTCGTAAATGGAGGCTTCTCCTTGCGTGTGGTCACAAAGCGAATCCTATAAGAGACGGGATACTATGCTGAAATCGTAGGTGCATGATCCCAACATATTTGATCATTTAATGACATTGTTGATGATGAACAGTGGATACCCTTAATATTAAGGTTGATTTTTTATTTAAGGGTAGTAAAAGATAATGGGAGTGACTGGGCATGATAAAATGTAATAGAGGACTTGTGCTAGGCATAATATTCCTAGTGTGAAGTGAACATGAGAAAAACTAATTAGGGTTATCTCATGCCATCATTGCAAAGTCCTTATGCAAACTATATGACCAAGCAAATATATGTGGATGAGATATGCATATATGTGTATGCCAAGAAACCATGCAATATGATCAGATAAATGAGAAAATGATTATATGAAAATAGTGAATATGAGATGTAAGACTATCTATTGATTTAGCCTCAATTGCCTATAGCAATGGTCATACATATCCATGGTGATATAATGATATTAGCTAATCAAAGTTCATGGAGAATCTTGGTTATCTTCAAGATGAAATCAAGTTTATCATGGACCAGTGTGTGATATGTGAGTTCTTTTTCTATCTTGAACTTGATTATGATGCAAATCTATTGAGAACCAATGTGTGTGCTAGTGAAGTTTATTTATCAATTTTAAGAAAGGTAATGATGCAAGCCATTCAAGAACCATTGTGTATGTGAAAGATGAATTTTTTTATCTTGATTTTGTACGTGGTTGAACTTAACTACTTTGCAATACAAGCCTTCAAAAGCTAGCTTATCCATGAGCAGACATTGGTCTGTAAAAAATAAGGTCACTAATATAACATGCATATTGCCATGCGTAAGGATACCCCATTACCAGGTGGATTTCATTCAACCCATTGCTATAATGGAGATCACCCCATGGTTTTCAAATGTTGAGAATTCCAAGGATTTAAGTTCATTACCCCCTTATTTTCTTTTGATTTTTCTTTGAGGTATTTTATTGGGGATACTTGCTCATATTCATGGAGGAGCAAGGGATTTAGTGGTGAGAACCACTTTATTTTTTATTATTTATTTTTATGAGGTATACTTGCTCATTTTAGAGTGAAGCAAAAGATTTTATTGCTTTGGCTAGGGGGGAGCTTGTCCTTTTATCAATTCTCAACTTTTTAGACCATGTGCATGATAGAAAAGCAAGGGAAACCTTTCGATAGAGGGGTAAGTACTACTGTATAGTATCATATTTCCTTTGCGTAAAATCATATTTAAAATATATAAATATGTTTTGGTTAAAAAAATGGCAAAAATCTATTCCCACAACTCAAAATTTTCTTAGTGAAAGAGTGCTTTTGGTTTAAGAGAGATTTTTAATCAATATCAAGAAGCAAGATTTCATAAAAATGTGAAATAGGTGATTGGTTTGAGATAAATCCTAAATCATTCAAAGGGACCAAGATAGACTATGAACATGATAGTGTTTGTCTAAAGTTTTTAATGACATAATAATTGGATGTGACCATATTACATATGCAATTGGACTAGATAAACCTAGGGAATGCAAAATGCAACTACATGATGTATGATGTTGAAATGCAAAAATAATTGAAATGGAAAAATGCAAAATGGATATGTACAATGATGAAACATGATTTTATTATGCATAATATTTTTTAGGTGCATTATATTCATTGGCTCTTTAAGATCTTTTCCATCTAATGTGGCCAAACGGTATGCAACTGATCCAAATTTAGCAATATAATGAAATGTCTTAACCAATTTGGTTTAAACTTTCTTTTTAGATTTGTTCGAGCATTAGTGTTTTTTTATTTTCCTTGAAGACAAGGTCACCAATCTCAAAAGACTAATTATGAACTTTCTTTGAATAGGCTCTTTTAAGTTTTTCTTGATAGGCATGAAGATGATCTAATGCATTTATGTGTTTCCCATCTAGTAACTCTATTTGACTTAATCATCTAGCCCGATAATCATATCTTACTTCTACATATTGAAGCATAATTCCTAAAGAAGACACTTCAAGTTCAAAGTAAAAAATGACTTTAGCACCATAAACCAAGACAAATGGGGAAGCACTTGTAAGAGTTCGAACACTAGTCCTATAAGCCCACAAGGCAGGATACAATTGGAAATGCCAATCTTGACCAGATTTATTGACTAGCCTCTTTAGGATTTTGATTAATATTTTATTAGATGCTTTTGCTTGGCCATTACCTTATGGGTAATAAGGAGTGGACCATCTATGTTGGATTTTATATTTTGTACAAAGATTTTTCATATCTTTATTTTTAAAGCAAGTCCCATTATCTGAAACAATTGTAGAGGGGATCCCAAATCTACATATGATTTGATTAAAAATAAATTTAGAGACTTGGGCCCCTATACAAGATGCTAGTGGCATGGCTTCGACCCATTTTGTAAAATATTCAATTGTTGTTATAATGAATTTGTGTTCATCAGATGAAATGGGGTTGACTTTCCCAATAATATCAAGGCCCCATTTAGAAAAGGGCCAAGGGGAAGAAATGGCTTGAATATTTTGGGTAGGAGCATGAACAAGGTTCACATGCCTTTGACATTTGTCACAATGACACACATAATCATTTGTGTCATTCTCTATGGAAGGCCAATGATATCCCATTCGTAAGAGCTTTTTGGCTATAGCATTACCACTAAAGTGACCTCCACAAGATCTCTTGTGCACTTCACTAAGTGCATTTTGAGATTCTTTCGTGTTGAGGCATCATAAGAGAATTTCTTCAAAAGACCTCTTATATAGGGTATTGTCGATAATGACAAAGCGATAAGCTCTTTTACATAATAGTCTATGTTGATTTCTATCTAAACCATCTGGAAAAGAGCCATTTTGGAGAAAATTTTGGATGTTTGCATACCAGGGTTCTGATGATATATCTCCAATTAAAAAGACATCCAAAGGTGTTAATATAGACTATAGCGATGTAAGCTCTTGAAGTTGTTGAATGATAATAGTGGCATGATCATAATCCAACTCCAAGGGGATGAGGGAAGCTCCTGTTGCCATAGCATCTGTGGAGTGATTGCTAGTGCAAGGAATGGCTTCAATGGTGACCTTTTCAAATAAAGATAAAAGTTTTTGAACAAATTCTTTATAAGGGCAGAGTTTATCATCTCGAGTCTGGTATAAATTATTAATATAATTTACCACATCTTCAAAAATAGATAAGACTTTAATTCTTAGGGCTAAAGCTACACGTAAAACAAGAATTAATGCTTCATACTCTATCGTGTTGTTTGTGCAAGCAAATTGGAGATTAAATGATAATGAAATTAATTATTTTTGAGGAGGCACCAATATAATGCTTGCACCTGCACCAATAATGCAACGAGCTCCATCGAAGAAAAGAGACCAAGAGACTCAATGATCATTCTCAATGGTAAGACATTCATCTAGAAATTATATTGTTAGAGGATGGGTGGACTCAAGAGGAGCTATGGCAATTTTATCGGCTATCAATTGTTCTTTGATGGATTTTTGGCCAATAAAGGTTAAATCAAATTTTCTTAAGGTCAGAACCCATTTGGCTTCTCGTCCTAACAAGTAAGGTCTACTCATCAAATAATGCAGTGGGTCAAATTTTGCTATGATAAAAGTTTTATGACTAAGCATGTAATGGCACAATTTTTGTGTGGAAAACATGATAGTGAGACAAAGTTATCTAAAGGGGTGTATCAAAATTCATAGCTTATTAAGGTTCTATTGATGTAATAAATTTTTCACTCTTTTTTTTCATTGTCATGTTGAGCGAGCATTGCCACCAATGCACATTCTGAAGCAAAAATGTACAAAATAAATTGTTGGTCAGGTTTAGGAGAGACAAGGATAGGTGGTGATAATAAGTACTATTTAAGAGCTTCGAAAGCTTCTTGAAGTTCATCATCTCAATTAAAGGGTGTACCTTTCTTAATAATTTTAAGGATAGGTTGACATTTATCTACTAATTTATCAATGAAGTGACAAATAGATTGAAGTTTACCTTGCATACTACGAAGCTTAGTTAGATTTTTAGGAGGTGGCATATTTATGATGGATTCTATCTTGTTTGGATCTATTTCTATCCCTCATATGGATACAATAAAATCTAGCAAATGTTGGCAATCGAATCAGCCTAGATATAGATTTTCTAAGTCTAAAACACCCTAGACCAGTTGCCAAGCATTGAATGGCCGAAGGAAAGAAATTTCATCTGTACCAATCTACAGGAGGGCTGGTTCCAAAAATAAAATAAAAGTGGTTTGAGATAAGAGTTAGAGAAGATGCGTAAAGAGAGGGAAATAACTAAAAGGAATGGGGAAAGAGGCTGAAATCTTGAAATATGGGGGTGATGGATAGAAAGTACGATACACAAATTTCACTCAAACTAACAACAATAAAAAAAAAATTTTAATAGAAACCGACACTAAATATTCTCACTTGCGTAACCTCCAAGGGTACTCCAACATTAATCCTTCACTAACAACTAAATCCAGAAACAGAATTCAAGACGTATAAAAAAATGACTAACTTAACACAAATAACATGATAGAAGGCATACACAAAGACAAAAGATTCAAGACCAGAACCAAAAGTCCATGTTTAGGAAGAAGATTTCAAGATATACAACTACTTTTCTAGCAGAGATTATCCATTGTTAGTTATAGATAAAAGTCTAGCTTTTATAGAGAATTCTGCCTATCAAAATATTAATGCCCAACCACTTTGTGATGGTGATAGGTAGATTTTATCCAAAACTAACTTAACAACACAAATTTTATTTTACATATAAGTTAACATTGAATGTAGAAGGTTCCCATGATCTACCATGATCGTGGTTGAGCACAAGGGGGGGGGGGTTTGGGGGCGCACCTAGAGTTTTGCTCCACAACTAGAGCGAGCATTTTGCTCTAGAGGTGGAGGGAAGGCTCCCTTGTGGAGTGGCCCCATGAGCTCCCTTTGTGGAGGCCCCACAAAAGCATCCCTTTTTGGAGTGAAAGCACCCATGAAAGCATCCCTTTGTGGAGCGAAAGCACCCATGAAAGCATCCGTTTGTGGAGTTAAAGCACCCAAGAAAGCATCCCTTTGCCTTATACTTCAAGACCATTGCACTTAAAAATTGGCTCGAAAGTGATTTTTGGTGGTACAGCTTCCTAGGGACGTAAATTCTGATCTATTGACCCGATCACCTATTGTAATATATCGCTGGAAAGCTTAAGAAAATATCTACAACAATGACATATCTAAATATCATTCCATCCAATTTCTCATCCTCTTTTAGGGCCTAAGAAAATGCCAACACTTCTGCATGTGTTTCACTGATTTAAAGCTCCAAAGGGATTTCACTGGCGAACTCCAATAAGATGATTTCGTTTGCAAAGTGTGCTTCACACTTAGGAAAAATTTTGTCAAAAATTTTAATGTGGCAAAAATACCAATATTTTTTGCAGCTCATGGGGCATTGAGCTCACCTTAATGCAAATTTACCCCAGGGACTTTATCCATTGGGCAACAGAGTCACAACAAAACACAGACACAATAAAATATAAACAAAAATAGTACCTTCCACTTTGAGTCAGCTAGATCCGATGATGCCAGATCACACCACCTTGCTTTCCCCATATTATTTATCAGCCAGTCTATTTATATTATTTACACAAAATTTTGTGTCATGATTGACATATCGCCATCACAAAATTGGTGTTGGGAAGCTACCTAGTAAATCTACAATGTCTAGACTAAATTTGATTATATTTTAGTTGATATTTGAAGTTTGAATAGCCTCCCAAAGTTTTCCAAGTTGCAAATAGGGTGCAACGTGGCAGGCTATCATGCATGCCAGTACTCATACAATTAATGATTAGCATGGCGAAGAGATTTACCACATGGGAGCCTTCTTCGAGTACTGGCTGCAATGATGGCTGAAGCCAATACCCCCACTTTAGAGAGTCCACTAGATGCAGGCTCTTGAGTATGGGTTCCTCTAACTCCTTAATGCAACAACAATATTTTTCTAGTGATAGGCCTTCTATCGAGATCTCCTCAGGATCAACCTCCTGATGAGGTATGCTTATTAGGTTTTGGTTAAATACTTGCGTGCTATGCCATGGGACACAAAAAGGGTGTAAAAATATGCCTTCTTTGCTCCCAGAATCTGCCACTTAAGCCTGTTCTCCTTCTTGGCCTATCTCCTTATGCAAATTGTAGGCAACCATATTATTTATTGCTTGGGTAGTGCTTGCATATTCCCATAATTGGCCTTGGATGAGATCTGCCTCTTGAGCTCCACATAGCTACATTTCAAGTCTCTACACATTTTGAGGGATCTACCATCGTGAATACTACTCATGATAGACGGGAGTAGCAACTATCAAAGAAAGTGATGGAAAGGCAGTTTCTCCCACTATATTTTTCCTGATAGAAGTAGAAGCCACTCTGCTTGTACTGCTTCCTGAAAGACTTGAGGGATATTGTAGTAGGAGGAGGCTTATGTCTAGGTGGAAAGCCCAAATATAGTAGAGGTGGGACTGGGTGGGTGTCGGTTGGATTTTCTCTAGAATTCTCCTCCAACTCCTTCAAAATTGGACATTGAAGTCTGTGATGCACTCTAGAGGTGCTCTCGTGACGGTGGAGAGGTGCATCAAGAGTTGAAAGGGATCCTAAAAGTCATCAAATGTGTTTATGAGTGCTCTCGCTAAGTCCTCCCATGAGCATATGCTCTTATGTCTAAGCATTATGTACCACTATAGCGCCATTCCTTCCAAAGACAAGACCAAAAGTTTGATCACAATGTCTTCGTGGGTTAGGCCATGGAGGATTTCTAAAGCAACAACATCTTCAAGGTGCTCTTGGGCCATTCCCTTAGTGCCATTGTACTTTGTTAGGGTCTTTAGGGTATTTTTGGTAATATCATTCTAACTTTATATATTTAGAGGGCCATGATCATCCCATCTGGGATAGCATACCTATGACATTATAGTAGTGGTCTTCAAATATCACGGTCCTTACTGTTGAGTCAGAGTCACTAGGTGAACATTATTTTCTCTGCTTGTGAGGTCAAGGCTACTCACCAAACCTTGATTCCTCCAGGGTGTTTTATTTTAGCATAACAGGCATCTACGATCAAGAAATCTAAATCTTCAGCTCAATAGAGTTGATAGATATTTTTCTATAGATAAATTCAAGCCAAAAATTCACCAAACTCGAGATCCCTTAAAACATGAAGATTGTTCATCCCACCGGGCATGCCGGAAACTATTGGCAATTGAATCAACCTAGATATATATTTTCTAAGTCTACAATGCCCTAGATCCACTGCCAAGCATTGAATGGCTAAAGGAAAAGAATGCCCTCCGTGTGATTCTCTAGTAGGGTCGGTTTCGAAAATAAAATAAAAGTGGTTTGAGATAAGAGTTAGAGAAGATGCATAAAGAGAGGGAAATAACTTAAAGGAATGGGGAAAGATACTGAAAGAAATATGAGGGTGATGGACAGGAAGCACAATACACAAATTTCACTCAAACCAACAACAATAAAAAAAATAAACTTTTAATAGAATCTGACACTAAATCCTCTCACTTGCGTAACCTCCAGGGGTACTCCAGTATTAATCCTTCACTAGCAGCTAAATCTAGAAATAGAATTCAAGCTGTATAACAAAGTAACTAACTTAATAGAAATAACATGATAGAAGGCATACACAAAGATAAAATACTCAATACCAAAACCAGAAGTCCATGTTTAGGAAGAAAATTTCAAGATATACAACTGCTTTTCTAGCAAATATTGTCCATCGTTAGTTATAGAGAAAAGTCTAGCTTTTATAGAGGATTCTGCCTCTCAAAACATTAATTCCCAACCACTTCTGTGATGGTGACAGGTATATTTGATCTGAAACCAACTTAACAACACAAATTTGATTTTGGAAATAACTTAGCATTGAATGCAAAAGGTTCCCATGATCTACCATGATTGAAAGGTTCAAAGTGCAGCTTCGGGGTCATTTAGGCAGTCAATGGCAGTTCTGTGCAACTTTTGCTGTGCTTTGGGGGGCCACCTGGAGTTTTTCTCCACAACTAGAGTGAAAGAATTTTTTCTCCAAAGGTAGAGCAAAATCATTTTTGCTCCAAAGGTGGAGCGAAAGCACCCGTGAAAGCATCCATTTGTGGAGTGAAAGCACCCAGGAAAGCATCCATTTGTGGAGAGAAAGCACCCACAAAAGTACTCGTGAAAGCATCCCTTTGTGGATCAAAAGCACCTGCAAAACACCCACGAAAGCATCCCTTTGCCTTATATTTCAAAACCATTGCACTTGAGAACTAGCCCGAAAATGATTTTTGGTGGTGCAGCTTCCTGGGGCCATAAATTTTGATCCATTGACCCGATCACCTATTGTAATATATCACTAGAAAGCTTAAGAAAATATCTACAACAATGAAATATCTAAAGATAATTCCATCCAATTTACCATCCTTGTTTAGGGCCTATTAAAATGCCAACACTTCTGCATGTGTTTCGCTGATTTAAAGATCCAAAGGAATTTCGCTGGCGAACTCCAAGAAGATGATTTCACTGGCGAAGTGCGCTTCACACTTAGGCAAAAAAAATTCAAAAATTTTAATGTGGAAAAAATGCCAAAAAAAACTTACCCAATTTTATTCCAACAAAATATTTCTCAGGATTTAAGCAGACTTTATATTCGTAAATACTATAAAATATCTACCTGATATCATGAATATGATCCTCCTCTTTGATAGAGCGACCAATGACATCTAGAAAAACCATCCATTAAGGACAACATCCCAATCCCAACTATAAAATCCATAATTTGGTCCATGTTTGGGAGAGGAAAATCATCTTTAGGGCATGCAACATTAATGTCCCTTAAATCTGTCTAGACTTTGATATTTTTAGCTTTCTTTTTGGCTACTAGGATAATGTTGGATATCCAATTAGAATAGTTAATGACTTGGATGAAACCAACATCTAAGAGTTTTTTTTTCTCTTATTTGACCAATAAGGTAACTTTGGGGTGCATTTTCCTAAGTTTTTATTTTACGAGCTTCACATCTAGATGAACCACTAGGTAGTGCATAGCTACAAATGGGTCAAGACTAGGCATATCTACGTAAGTGCAAGCAAAGACATCAGGGTATTCCGCAAGAAACTTTGAGAATTTAACTTTTTGGTCTTCACTCAAAGTAACTCCTATTTTGACCATACATGGCTTAGCCTCAGTGCCTATATTAATCTTTAAGACTTCTTCAATCATAATTTGAGATTCCCTTTCAAAATTGAGAGCGGGAGAAACGTCCATTTGTTGAAGTTCCTCTAAAGATAACTTTGTAAATTCTTCCTATGGGTTGGATTCTTGAATATAGGCCACACATGGGATAGATCCATCAAAAAAGAAACCTCTTTGCATAATCTCATCATGTGTAATATCCTAAGAGACATCTTCTTCCATACATTCCTCTAGGTTCACATTACTGAAAGCATATTACAATGGATAGTTGAGGGATAGGGAGGTCCTTCATATTCTTTGGTCCATTCTAAGGTTTGGTGCTCTTCAAGGTATTCAACATAAGTGACCCAATGGTCATCATCCTCAAAGGATAAAGATTGATTTTTTGTAGAGATGTATCCAAGGCCACAAAATCCAAGCCACTCATCGATGTCTAATGGTTCACATATGCCATTTTGTAACCATCCCAAACATTTGCCTTTATAACCCATGCTACTCATGATTTGCTTAAGAACCAGAAAATCATTTGATAAGTAGCATTGGATAAAATTGCTTTCTTCAGAATTTAGGTTTGTCTTACCAACAATCTTCTTATTTGTAGTATAACCAACAATAAAGAAGGTTTGACTACCTAACTGGTATAAATAACCTCTTTTATGGGTTAGTCCTTGAGTTCTAGGAGATGGTGGTAATTCAAATAAGAGAAGAGAATTTTGTATGTCAAACTTTACGTCATGAGAAGGTGGTGGTGGATCATATGAATCATTGGAAGGTTGAACTATAAGGTTATATGATGTAGATGGATTTTTGGCATGAGAAGATGAAGGTGTTAGAAGAATGTGAATGGTTGGATGTAGATGAGGATGTGGAAGAAGGATATTTTGATGATGATAAACTAGGACAAAAAGGGACATCAATAGGTTTAGCCATAGCACACATATCAAAAGGTCTAGGGTCACCATGGATAGTGACAAGTTGATTTTTGAATTTAAACTTTACACACTGATGTAAGGTGGATGGAACTACCCTCATTGCATTAATCCATGGATGCCCTAGAAGAATGTTGTATGATGCAGTACAAGGTACAACATAAATACGCGTATCCAAAATTCTAGGGCCCACTTGTAGGGGAATGGATATCATGCCAAAAGCTTCTTGAAGCTTATCATTGAAGGCTTTGATGATTAAAACAGTTTTCTTCAAATCTTCATTTTTAAATCCAAACCTTTTAAAGAAATCATAAGTATAGATATTTAGTGATGACCCATTATCAATCAACACCCTTTTAACACAAACATCTCCAATTAAAGTTGTTATATAGAGAGGATTATCACCATGTAAGATTTGCGGAGGAATATATTCATCATGAAAATTTATGTAATCCACTCCATAAGAGGCTACAGCATTAACTACAGAAGTAGGGTTTATATCTTGAGGCACCATAATCTAAATTAAGGTATTCATCAATTCTTCCCTATGAGTAGGGGAGGATTGAAGAAAGGTCCATAAGTGAAATTCTAGCCATTGTGTTGGCTAGTTGTTCAATGATGTCATAAGACACTTTTTGTTGTGGTCTGGTTGCATTATTATTCTTATAAGGTACCTTCAATATTAGAGGTGATTGAGCTAAATCACTTGGATGAGCTGTAGATGGTTGGGGTTGAGATGTTTGAGTTTGATCCTATTGTCTAGTTATAGCTCCTATCATGCCCACAATATTATCTGGATGGAAAAGGGGTTGTATGATAATAATTGAAGAAGATAGGTTAATTCGAATAAGGTGAGGTTTATGATTCGTTGCTTGCTCTAGAGGGAGCAATTGACACGAAGATGGGTGAGTTGTTAACACTCTTGGAAAAGGTTCCTCGGGAACCAATGAGTTTATAATAGGCGTTATGGGTTCTGGTTCATTTTTTGAGCTATCATCTAAAAGTGAGGTAATGTCTAATTCTAATTCTGACTCACTTTCAATATGAATTAAAGAAAAGTGTTGAAATACCTCATCTTGTTCATTCTCATTTACAACATAAGGCTGTGAAGACACAGACGCATTTGATGTATATGGGAATGTTGGGATATCACCAATCATGCCCACATATCGTGTTGGGTGTGGCACTTTTCGATAATCTACTTGATTTATTGCTTTTATGCCTCCGTTTTGCAATGGATTTTGAAAAATATCTAAATTTTAATTTGCGCTTGTTGCATAGGAGACTGTGAAGTTTTAGGTGGATTAGGATTTGAAGAAGATCCTTCTACTTCCAATTTTCCATTATCAATTAAATTCTACACTAAGTGTTTCAGCCTCTTACATGAATTTATTAAAATGGCCACTCTATGGAAGTCACAATGTTGTTTAGGCCTACACCAACTTTGAGTTGTATCTGGTTGTCAAATTTCTAGTAACGTTATCAAGCCTCATTCCAATAATTATGGCAAAACCATAGTCAATGGTTGATTTAGTTTTGTAAAATTACGTGGTGGGACTTTCTATGGTGATTTCAATATGAATTTCTTCATAGTCTCAACAACATTAACATTTTTAAGGGATCTATTATTTGTAACTCCATCTCCCACCACATGTTTATTTTTAAATTGATTCTTTGAAGACTTGTCTTCTTCCTTTCTTTTGAATTACCCTCTCCTCACAAGGGCTTCCTCTACTCTCCTTGCTAGATCTATGGCTTGGTCAAATGAGGTGGGGGTGGTGGTTGCCAACTCATATGAAATTTATTCTTGTAATTTTCCAATAAATATGTCTAACATATCCCTAGGTGGTAAGGCAAAGTGTAACTTTCATACCATATTTCTCCATCTTGCTAAAAATTCAGCAAAACTTTCATCTTTGCCTTGTTTGAGGTTATATAGATCCTTAAAATTTACATGCCTTTCAATGGATGCATCAAACTGATGCACAAATAATTTTTTTGTCTCTTCAAATTTCCTAAAGGAATACATTGGTAATTGATAAAACCATTCTAGAGCCATACCTCCAAGACTTTTAGGAAATATTTTCAATAATAACATATCATCATAGGCAATATCATGACATGATATTTTGAACATCCTAGGATGTTCAATAGGATATTCAGTTCCTTTGTAAATGGGTAGGATTGACATTGGAAAATGTTTGGGATACAGTCTTGCAGCCACTGGAGGGTCCAAAGGTTGATTGTACATGTCTCTGTAATTTTATGTAGAACATTATGGATCCATATGATCCAATCGTGATGCTAATTGTTTTATCATGACTTCTAGATGGTGTGGTTGTGCATTATGAGCATTTGGTACTACTATATTCCTATGAGGAGGATAGTAAGTAGCTTGTGCGGCCTGATATGGAGTCAGAACTAAAGCTGTAACATTATTGTGCATAGGATTAACAAAGGAAGAGTTGGCTTGATGTTGATTCATATATGGAATAGATATGCTATTGTGAAGAGGATTTGAAATGGGTATGGTATCTTGTTGATAAGAACTTGTTACACTATGAGAAGAATGTGGGATATATGACGAATAAGGATTAGAAATTTGTGGAGGAATGAAATGGAACGGTTGTGATGAAAAAATATTTTGTGATGTAGAAGCTTGCGAGTATGGATTATAGAATTGACAAGGAGGTATGTTGTGATAGAGATGGGAAAATATTTTTCACTAGATGAATAAACCTATGGGTTTTTTCCTAAATTAAAAGTTGTAGGAGTGGCATAAACATGTTGTTGTGTTACTTTATGGGCCTTGAATTGTGAGAGAACATTTAGAGGTTGGATAAATTGAGTGGTACCAAGAGTAGGATTACCAAAGGGGATATGATGAGACAGAGTGAGGTTAGTCGAAGTCACTCCTACGTGGATCTCGGGAGGAAGTTGAGAAGAAGAGGGTTGAAGTCCAAAAGCTTGCTCTAAGGAGGCTTCAACTAAAAGTTGACCCCTAAGATAGTCTTCTGCCTTGAAGGCTTTAAGAATAGCAGGGTGATTATAACTTACAAAACCCCAAAATTGATCCATAGTTTTAAATTGAACCTCCCCTTTAGGTCCTATTTTTGGCTCAAGGTGAGGTTTTGGATTTGTTACAACTTGTTCCATTTGTTCATCTTGTTCTTCTCTATCTTCTTCTTCTACTTCATTGCTCTCGTCATTAGGATTTTTAGTGTCCAGTTATTCCTTTGGAGGATTTGCAATTTCTTTACCATTTATTAGAGTCATGGTCATTAATATATATGTATATTAGATGTTTGCTAAAGTTTTCTTAGAATAAGCCTAAGCGTAACACTCAGTATTATTTAAACAATTCGTGGATGTTGTTGATTGGCTTCAATTCTTTTGGGATTATATAATGTTCTTCCTCAAAGGTAAAGTTGGTTTTCAATAGAATAACTAGGTGGACAATAGAGAATTGCCCATCAATAGAAATGGAATGTTGACATTTTAGATCATAGCAAAATTCCCTAAAAATAAAAACTCTAGATTCTTTGTTGTATCTTTTGTTTTGTTCTAAAGTCACCTCTTTATCTTCTATATAGGCCAAGAACTTGTGAAGGGTTATGGCATCCTCAAAATAACTCTCAAAAGGATATATTATTGAATGGATACCTATTCTTTTATCCACTAACCAACGTTCACAACTCCTTTGGATTTCAAAGTAAGGTGAGCGATGATTGACACCTAAAAATTTAGCTATGTTGATTCTCCTAATTTTGGCTAACTCTTTTGACCTTTTCTTAATGATATCAAGATGTCTCCAAAGAATGTCCCACTCTTCCCTAGATGGAATGTGTCTTTGTTCAACAATTTGAGTAATCTCTTGTTCAAACAACAATATTTTAAGGTCTATAAATGTTGATTCCCTAATGTTATTATCCACCATTTAATTATATTTTTTTGTGTTTTTTTTAGAAAAATGAAATAAAAAGTGAAAAATACTAAAAAAAATTTTCTTCTAACTATAATCCTTTCTTCAAAATGTGTGAAAAGTTGGAGGTCTAGTTGTCTTGTTTCAAATTAGGCTTTCACCTGGATGCCCACATGCAGACACTTGGTGATGAAATCCAAGTTGTGATGAAGCCTAGGTCCTACCAATCCTCACCCAGTTCACCATGGTCAGCGATACACTCTTCGAAGAGAAATGCGTGCTCTATTCCATGGTTATGATGGTTGTTGGATCGGCTAAATTTTAATCTTGATTAAGATTTTTAGTTTTTTGGGCACAGGAAAAAGGATAATCCCTTTCCGAAGGTTGGTAGGTGTGGCTAACTCCCTTCACTCTGTATTCCTATTAAGTCCAGACCAAATTTACCGCACGGGACCTTTAAGGTGGATTTCCCACCACTAAAGTGGCATCTTGGTTACATGACTCAACTATGGAATAATACCTCAAATGTGATTCTTTTTTAGGAATGATGTAAAAAATAGAAAAATTTGAATCGCACCAAATAAAAAAATTATCTTTTTATATGCTTTAATCTAAGACAAACAAATTTTAATGGTCTTTTTAGTTTTTTTTTAAAACAAAAGAAAATAGAAAAAGCAAGTGGTGGTGTTTTCATGTCGGGTTCACCAAAGAATGTAGACTCAAAATTTTTGCACCCCTTTTCTTTAGACTAAAGGATCCATGCCTGGAAGGAGGATGGGAAATAGGGGGTCTACACCTTAGATGAGAGGTACTTGTGTCGTACCCTCTTTGGTGGTTGTCGATGAATTACGGTGGGTTCACCAAGAAAATTTTTAATGACGGTTTTTGCATCTATACAAATGTGAAAGTTTTAATGGATTCTTTGACTAACATACACCTATGTTTTGGGTAAAATGCAGCTAAGCCTATGCTATATGCACTTTAGTTTCCTTGCAATCAACACACATAATGAATAAGATGCTTTTAAACTAAATGCAATAAAACTTCACTTCTATATATATAATATCTTCAAACTGATCCAGATATGTAAAATAGATACAAATAAGTAGAAAAATAGTAACTTAACTTTAGAATTGATCATACTGAGCACTTACCTAAACTGGAAGCTTGCACAAAGTGAATCCGCGTCTGAATCAAATCTGCATGACTTGAATCTGCACCTCTGGTCGAGCAAATTTACAAAACATCTTGCAATCAATCAAATAGGGACACTAAATATTGTAGTTAGTGTTGGTGGATTTTCTTGGGCCATTGCATGATGAACCTCAGTAGCATGGTATTCAAATCCCATCAATATTTAACCAACCGTAGATAAAAGTATGAATTGCAAGCTTATTCAAGATTTGATCTAAATTAAAAGAGATGACTGAAAACATGTAGAATAAGAATGCTATAAGATATTAAATGACTAATGCATAACATGCCAATATGTAGAGATAGATCAAGAGACAAGAAATTTCCCCCAATCCAAGGACAGTGTAGATTTGCACATGTAGATGAATCCGTGTCACAAATCCATGATTCTAATCACACAGATTCATGAAATTATCACTAAACAGTTTCTTAGGACAAATCCACACTTATGATCACACGGATTTGTCAAATCCATGCTTCTAATCACATGGATTTATGAAATTATTTCTAAGAACATAAATGCAAGATGTAAATTAAAGGTATATGCAAAAATAATTATGAGAACTTAATGTGCTCACAATGGGGGTACATTGGTTGGTTGCTAATGGTCGAAGCAACAAGGTGTGCAAAGTAGATCCAAGCTCCAAGTTTGATCCTTCACCTACAAGAAAGTAACTTAAACAATGCAAAAATGACCATTAACCTTGATTGAGGGGTGGAATGTTGTTTTTAAAACTTTCAAGGCATTCATAAGTTGCACAATTAAGGGGTTAGTTATAATTTTTTTAAGTAAATTTGGCATTTTTTAATTCTAAGAAAATATACGATCAACTTTTTTGGTTGCGCAGATTTGTGAAATTTGTGGGATTGGGCCAATTTTGGGCCGAATCGTAACAAAAATTCAACTTTCAACAAATTAACTATTTGCCTATTTTGGACGAATCTATGCGAGCTATTTTTTGATCAAGCAAATTCACTAAAACAAAAAAAAAACAAAATGTAGTCAGTAAAAAACTTTTATGGTGTGGAAGAGAAAAAATGTGGGCTGAGGGGTGAACATACATGATTTAGTAGGGAGGGAAATTTTGAAATGTTTCAAAATTGCTAGTCTACAAGCATGGGTGTTCCATGCCTATGTCATATGCTGAGAAAGGTGAAAGACCCCTTTTTCAACACTTTTCATTTATTTCCATGTAGGAGAAGTGGGTGGATTTTGAAAGAGTGTAAATATGAATGCATAAAAAGTGTGTGGGAGGAATGGGAGGGGTTTCTACATTAAAATGGGAGAAAAATTTTCTTATTCCTTGTCTCCTAATATTTTTTAATTGATTTTAGGATTTTGGAATGTTGTTCCCCTTTTTGGAATTGATTTTACCCTTTTTGAAATTTATTTTGCTCCTTTTTTATTTTAATTGATTCAAAGGGGTTTTGAATTGATTTTGTACCTTTTGAATTTATTTTTTATTGCTCTTAAGGTTTTGGAATATTCTTACCCATTTTGGAATTGATTTTGCATTAATATATTCTTTTGATGTTAATTGATTTTGCAAAAGATTACTTGAGACATTTTTAGGTGTCTACAATAGGATGCCATATACTTGTCATGGGCAAGAGAGGAATTCTAGCCCTTGTGAGTGCACAATATATGAATTGAAACTAATCAAGTAGACATGAATAAACATAATATTTTTCTTTCAAAAGGTGAAGGGAGCAAAAGAAAAGAAAAGAGATCTCAGTTAGCTAGAAGGCTTAACAATATTAAAATTGATAAGATGATCTGATACCTAGTAGGCATGTGAGGTCATGCGTGTCATGGACCTAATGCATCTTATTAATTTCATCTCATTTTTTGGGCAACTAGCAGAGAAGAGAGATAATGGATTCACAAGTATGAATCAAATAGATTATGTGAAAAGAATAAATATAATAAAGAATGACATGATGGAGGTAGGGACCGCATGGAATAAGGTCTCACATAGGAGGAACTTCCTTTGTACTAGGCGGATATGTAAGATTTCATATACATATTTGGAATAGGAGAGAAATTCTATCCCAAGTGAGGTGCTAAGAGAGGGAACAAGACTAAATAGGTCTTTCTGTTTAAAAATGGGAAATGAGCATAGAAGAAACAAAAGATGAAGGATATTTGTTACATTCTAGGTCAACTAGATATATGTATACGATGATGTGATCTTTAGCAGACCTATACAATTAGATGTGTTATAAGTCTAACACATTGTATCCATGTAATCTCGATATTCCTATGGCAAAAAAATAGAAAAGACTACCTATATAGATACTGATAGGGGGTAGGAGACAATGGAGGGATGAAGAGGTAAAGTTTTTGGGTTGTTGTAGGGGCCAATGAGAGATACTGATATGATAGTTTGATGCATAGCAATTGTTTGACTGTGCATGTGCAAGGGTGTAGACATGTCCTGCCCCCATCATCTTGATGTACTGAAGGCTATCTAAGTGGGAAAAATGATCCCATATAGTTAAAAGGATGTGGCCTATCAAATGTAGAATATAACATTTGTTAGGTATCTAGCCTATCTTGTCCTCATCATCTTGGAAGTCTAAAAATTGAGGAAGACTACGTAGGTAGAAGGGAAGGGGTACTAGTTCACCCATGTATATTTATAATCCATTGTGAAGTGTATGCTTTATTAATCTATTATATTAGTGATGGTTAAGCACTAGGTTTAATATAGAGTGTAACAAATAATGGTTTATAAAGAGAAAACGAGGAACTGAAGGAGGGGGAAGTGACTAGGCTAAGTGAGGGTAGATCTGTAAGGGAAGTTAAAACCAATTGAAGGACTTCATAGGGGTAAAGCAAAAACAACCTATTTCTAGATGAGGATGAATATATAATAGAATTGGTTGATAATAGTACTTACTTTATCCTCAAATAAGCTCCTCAATGGTGAGGATGAAGGTAAGGAATGTTTGGAAGAAAGCAATCTTGGGAGGTGGCATAGATGTGAGTGGAAGAGAGTGAATTGAATCTAGAGATGTGACTTATGCATTGAACATAGGACAATCCCCTTGTTGAATTTTACCTATTCAATAGAATTCATGTATTAGATCATGAAGAGGAGTCAATGATGTTAGCTTTTGATGAGTATATGATATAGGAAATGCAACCGCAAGATGTAAGATAAGCAATCTAAGATGACTATATGATAATGGCACTATAATATGCAATAAAATAAAGAGATAAAATCCTGCAATAACTCAAAAATATGACATCAATGAAAGCTCACAAAAATAATACAATGTAGACTTTATCTCTCCAACCACAAAATCCATGGAGACAACTTATTATTTTTGAGTGGAAATAGCATATGGATACAATCATCCTACTGGGTGTAAATTTTCTGCCTTCACCTTTTAACATTCTAAAAACCTAGACAAAAAATTATTTATATCCATTTTCATTCTTGGCCAAAAGAAGGTTTTCCATAAATTCTCATATATTTTTGTCCCACCTAGGTGTGCGAAGTAAGGAGTACAATGTGCTTATTTTAGAATACTATCCCTCAATCCACCTTCATTTGGAATAATTAACCTATCTTTGAAATACAACAAATCGTCCCTAATTACAAAGTCCTTGTCCTTATTAGGTTCTTGCTTAACCTATGCTCGACACCTACTGTAGTAGTCATCTCTTTGTTGATGCCTTTTGAATTGATCAACTAAATCATAATGACATTGAGACATAGTGGTTATGTGCTCTCTTCTACTCAAGGAATCTGCTATTTTGTCTTTCTTGCCCTTGATATATTCAATACCAAAATCATATTTTTCCAAGAATTCTATCCATCACTAGTGCCTTGCATTCAGTAAAGGCTATGTAAAGATGTATTTCAGAATTTGGTGGTCAATTTTTAGCTTGAAGGGCTTCCATAATAAATAATATCTTCAAATTTTAAGTGCATGCACAACCGTTGCCAATTCTAAGTCATGCATAGCATAATTTACCTCATGCTTTTTTACGTTTTCGTGATTCATATATGATATTTTCCTCATCTTGAGTAAGGATTCCTTCCAGCCCTTCAATAGAAGTATCAATACAAACTGTGAATTTTCTTGAAGGATCAAGTATATTGAGAATCGAAGCGGTCATCAATCTCTCCTTCAAAATATTGAAAGCTTCCTCACATTGGTTTATCCATTTGAAAACCTTCCCTTTTCTTTGGAGGTTTGTAATAGGATGGGCAATTTTTGAAAAATTCCTTACAAAATGCCTATAGTAACCTGCCATTCCCATAAAACTACGTACTTCAATTACATTAGTAGGTGCAGGCCAATTGATGATAGCTTCAATTTTCTTAGGATCTACATCAATTCCATCAACAGAGATCACATGCCCTAAATATTGCACCTGAGGAGTATAAAACTCACATTTTGATAACTTTCCATATAATTGATTTCTCTTGAGTACCTCAAGTACAATCTTCATATGTTGATCATGTTCCTCCTTGGTTCAAGAGTAAATTAATATATCATCAAGAAATATAAGTACAAAATGATCAAGTTGCTCCTGAAAGACACTATTCATGAGATTCATGAAGACAACTAGGGAATTTTTCAATCCAAAATGTAGGACTATAAATTCATAATATCCATACCTTGATCTGAATGCAGTCTTATGGCTGTCTTCCTCGCAAATTCTCAATTGATGATATCCTGGTCTGAGGTCAACTTTAGAGAAAATGGTGGCTCCTTTTAATTGATCAAAGAGATAATCAATTCTAGGCAAGGAGTATCTATTTTTATAGTAACCTTATTGAGCATTTGGTAGTCAATACATAACCTTAAGGAGCCATCCTTTTTCTTTACAAATAGAACAAGAGCACCCCATGGTGACACACTAGGCTTAATTAATATCTTCTCTAACAAGTCTAGGAGTTATGTTTTTAGCTCTTGCAACTCAATAGGAGTTATTCTATAAGGTGATTTGGTGATTGGTGTAGCTCTAGGCAAAATTTTTATATAGAAATCAAATTCCCATTGGGGCAGAAGACCTAACAAATCTTTAGGGAATACATCCTTAAATTCATTGAGTAGGGTATTTCTGAAAATAGATCTGAATTTGCTTTAGTATCTTCTCTTATATTTAATTTGACTACATATATCATTCCATCCCTTTTAATTGCCTTCCTAACTTTCAAGGCATACATCAAATGTGGTCTAAAAGAGTTGTGGTCACAATGGACCCTAAATCACTAATTGGACTCATCAGTGAATTCTAACCACCTTTATTCAAAGTTAAGAATGGATTTATGAGCTCTTAGCTAATCCATACCAAGAATTATGTCAAAGGTGTGCAAGGGATCTACATATAGGTGTCAATTGGTCTTTCCTTGAGGTAAGGTAATACGGGGATCAAATAGGCATTGATTAATTGAATAGGTTTACCCTGATCCATATTTTACTTTCCATTCATTTACCAAAAATCCAAGCCTTTTTGGTATATTATTGATTTTACAAGTACAAATAAAACTATCTGTTGCTCAACTATCAATTAAAATATGCACATTCTTTCCAAATATTTTACCATTTAAAAGAAAAGGTGTAGTCTATCCATCGAGTGTAGAATTACCTGTTGTAGCAAAGATGCGATGGGTTGGTTCTTTAGGTGACTTTTTACAATCTAATATTTGGGGGTATTTATTCGCAAAATGGGGACCATCACAAACATAACATCCTATTAGTGGAGCTTTATTATCCTTTTTACCATCCTTATTCCTATTCTAAGATACTAATAGTTTGGTTATTTCTTGGAATGAGGGTCATTTTTGCTTGAGTAACCCTTCTTATCCCTTCTATATTTGTTGCTATGGAACTTATTCATGTTTCTATTTTTAGGTTTAGCTTTGTCGCCTTCTTTGATTCTTTTGTTGTGTTCTTTTTCCCATTTTATTAAACCTGTAATTTTTTTTTTTCTGAGGTCATATTTATCCCTCTCAAACATATTCTAATAGTTAAAGTATGCCTTCATGGTTTTCTGGTTAGTTTTCTCTTGACATGCCAAGTCATAGGCTTTTTAAAGGTCTTTAGGATTGAGCATGTTAATTACAGTTCTGATTTTTGGATGAATTCCTAGAATAAACTTTTGCACATTTATTTATTCATTGTTTTCATATTTTGGAACATACATCAAGAGTTTCACAAATTTATAGTAATACTCTTTGATAGATAAAATTTCCTATTGTAGATTGGTGAATTCAACAATTTTTTCTACGTAAAACTGCTTAGTTAAAAATCTCTTCTTAAACTCTTCTACAAAATCTTCCCATTTGAGATCCACAACTTGGATTTTCTTTCCATCCTTAAATGTGGTCCACCACTCTAAGGTTGTACCTACCAGGTGAAGGGTAGCCCATGTAGTTTTGGACTCAAATGATAAGATTTTCATTGAAAAATATGTTTCAATTTCACTCAACCAATTTTCTGCAACATCACCTTCTTCTTTACTGTCAAATTTTGTGATCTTTACACTTTCATGTCTTTTGCCAACTCAGTCCCTACCCAAGTTAAAGTTTCTATTATCTTATGTTGTTGATTCATCATTTCTCATTGCTAATTCATTTATTCTTTTTGTTACTGCATTTATTCTTGAAGTAACTGAACTATCTTAGTCAGGCTCGCAACTTCCCCAGTAGGTTCATTTATTTCTTTTAGTTGTCTTTCCCTTTGGGGTCTCACAACAATATATTACTATCTAGATTCCTTTCATAGTCCATTTTGTGGTCTAATAGTAGAATATTCCTACCTAACTAGTGTAGGGTTCTTAGAAGATCCTCCTCATAACATAGGCGTCATTTTAAATGATTCCAAAAGAGCTATGTTAATTTAATGTTTTAGGTTTTCCAAGGTCACAAGAAATATAGAGTTCAATAACCTTGGATCTTGTAACCTAGATATCTCACAACTTAGAGCTCTAATACCAACTATGATAACCCGATTCTGAATCATCGATTGTACAACTCAATCTAACTCAAAGGTTCACTAAGATGAAATTTTTTTATGTTCCATTGACTAGACATAACCTAAGGTGAATTTGTTTTAGTTGATTTAGTTTTAATGATCACCCATTTTTTGATTAGTAAGAGGCATAGTTAACCACTTTTAGGTTTAGGTCTCTACAGATGACCCCCAAGTGGATGATATTAACCAAATCCCATAGATGGTGTCATTTTATGGATCTATCTTCTCATCCTCTTATTCTAGTATGAGAGCACAAATCCACAACTAGGGTTATCCTCTAGGACCCATAACACCTAGAGGGTGGATGCATAATTACCCTTTCCTTATCATGTGGTACCTTAGCTTTATTATGCTCACTTATTCCTTAATGTAAGGGTCCTTAGCATATATTCCTAGTGCCTAGTTGATTTTCCACTTCCTCTGGATTCAACTAGGACCATACCATTTCTTTGGCTTTGGACCTGGTTTTACTTACCAACTTATGATTAATGATGATTTGTCCCATACCAACTATCATGGATTAGTCTCGCTCCTTTTATCATGCTATATTACTCCTAATCATAATTTGATCAAGGAACCACCACCGTACTACTCGCACAATGACCTAGAGGAAACATCCCATACCACCCCTCGTCACCTACTCGTCTTGACCAATTCTATTAGAAAGCAATTGTTCTCGAGTTATAGAGGTTACCTACATGTAACCGCCAGTATTGGGTGTTTCAATTCCTCAATTGATCCTCCTCCTCAATGATTTCAATGATAGATAAGTCTGATTAGGGTTATTAAGATATCTCGTATCATGTAACTATAATTGAATTCTAATAATGTTCTATTTTACATTCCTAGGATATATTTCCAATTTAATTTACTCTTATGTCCATTTAGTCTAAGAGAGAAGGATCCAATGATTACAAGCTCTAATATTTTGAGTAGTTCCAAAATCAAATATTTTCCTCTAAGGAGATTCTATTCATATATTTATTTTTCAATGAACTCTTGGTAAAAAAAGAACTATAATTTAAAAACTATAAAACATTTAATTTTCAATGAACTCATTCCAATAAATACTTATTTTAATGAACTCTTTCTAAATAAAGAACTATAATTTAAAAACTATAAATTTTTTAATTAAATTCAAATACATCCAACATTTTCTAAAAGTAAAAGTACTTTTATAAACTAGAACTCTTTCCAATAAAACAACTATTTTCATTCAAAACCTTCTTTCTTTCTTTTTTTTAATATTTACCATGCTTCGGTTTATAAGGCGACATTCTCCTAATAAACTTTCATATACAATATATTTTCATATGAATGTAGGAAAGTAACTATATTTCATTGCTTTCATTCTAAGTCAAATGTTTAAACACAAAGTTTTCTAATAAGAAATCTCTTAATAAATATTATTTAAGATGTTCTTTAAATCTTCTACCAAGTCCCAGTTTCAAGTGTTAGTCTCACAATGACACTGAGAAGGGGGGTGAATCAATGTGGCTCTTTAAATCTTAAAACTTCAACTCTTAAAGCCAAAACAATGAAAACTTAAAACCACATAAAGCAAATATAACAAGAGAGCATCACACAACACAAGATGTACCGAGGTTCACCAGTTTTGGCTACTCCTCAAAAATTGACTGCTTGGACTCCCATCCAAATACAGCCTTTGCAAAGTAACAACTTTACAATCAATTTACCGGCACCCACTAGAAGGAGCACCAACCCCTGATTTATCTACACTAACAAAAAGGAGCACCAACCTCTGATTTACTAGCAACAACTGGAAGGAGCACCAACCCTTGATTTATCTGCACCAATAGAAAGGAGCACCAGCCCCTGATTTACCAGCACCACCTGGAAGGAGCACCAACCCTTGATTTATCTGCACCAAAAGAAAGGAGCACCAACCCCTGATTTACCAACACCAACTGGAAGGAGCACCAACCCTTAATTTATCTGCACCAACAGAAAGGAGCACCAACCCATGATTTACCAGCACCAACTGGAAGGAGCACCAACCCCTGATTTATCTACACCAACAAAAAGGAGCACCAACCCCTGATTTACCAGCACTAACTAGAAGGAGCACCAACCCATGATTTATCTAAACCAACAGAAAGGAGCACCAACCCCCTAATTTATCTGCACCAACAGAAAGGAGCACCAACCCCCTGATTTATCAACACCAACTGGAAGGAGCACCAACCCCTGATTTATTTGCACCAACAAAAAGGAGCACCAACCCCTGATTTACCAGCACCAACTGGAAGGAGCACCAACCCCTGATGCCAAGCACCAACTTGGACTTCGATTATGAAACTATTAGATTGACATAAAAATGCCTTCACTTTTACAAGACCCTGACTGGTCTATTGCTTACTCAACATCACCCACAAATCACATAACACACACCCTTCTTGGTCGCCTGTCGCGCACCTCTCGCTCTCCTCTCGTGCTCTTCACAAGATAAAATCCCCAACTAAAATTCTCCAAGCAACGCTCCTTTTATAATCATATTGTCTCTTTGTAACTTCAATTGTAACTCCTTTCATTTCTCATATGCCACTTGTCAATTATAACACCTTCTATATGTAACTCCTTTGTATATATAGAGTAGGCATTTTGTCAAACACGTTACATGCAACGAATTGACACCATATACTCCTACTATGACTGTTCGTCTTCTCGGTCATGACTGTTCATCTTCTCGGTCATGACTATTCTTTTTCTCTTTACATGTCTATTCATTTTCTCCCTACATGACTATTCGTTTTCTATTTTAATGATTGTTCATTTTCTCCTTCCACGACTATTCGTTCTGACTTCAGTTCACTGTTCTTATATTAGCTGCATGATTTTTCTCTGTAATTGCACCTGTAACTTTCGTACTGACTTCAGTTAACTATTCTTATTTTAGCTACATGATTTTCTTCTGCAACAGCCCCTGTAACTATCGTATAACTTCAGTTAACTGTCACATATCTTATTTTGGCTGGGTTCTCTTCTTAGCTCGCGCTAAAGCGACCTGTCGTGAAATCGTGACACTTTTGCCTCTTTGTCCTCTTCTCGGGTTTTGCCCGTGAAAACACAACATGTCATGATATCATGACACTTTTGCCTCCTTGCTACTCTTCTTGGCTTGTACCCGTGAAGACACAACATGTCACGATATCATGACACTTTCACCTCCTTACTACTCTTCTTGGATTGTACCAATGAAAACACAACATGTTGCGATATCGTGACACTTTAGCCTCCTTGCTACTCTTCTTGGCTTGTACAAGCGAAAACACAACATGTCGCAATATCGTGACACTTTCGCCTCCTTGCTCTTCCTCTTTACTTTTGTCGTGATATCGCAACACTTTTGCCTTATTACTTTCTCTCTCCTCATTTAGTCGTGAAAATATGACATGTTGCGATATCGTGACACTTTTTCTCCTTTGCTCTTTCTCTTCCCTTCGGGTCGTGAAAACGCGACATGTCACGATATCATGACACTTTTCCTCCTTTGCTCTTTCTCTTGCCTTCGGGTCACGAAAACCCGACATGTCGCGATATTGCGACACTTTTTCTCCTTTGCTCTTTCTCTTGCCTTCGTGTCGCGAAACCCGACATGTCGCAATATCGTGACACTTTTTCTTTCGGACTCTCTCTCCTACAATATGTCATGAAATCGTGACACTTTTTCTTTCGTACAATCTCTCTTGCAATATGTTGCAAAATTGTGACACTTTTTCTTCCAGACTCTCTCTCCTGCAATATGTCACGAAATCGTGAAACTTTTTCTTCCGTACAATCTCTCTTGCAATATGTCGTGAAATCATGACACTTTTTCTTTTAGACTCTCTCTCCTGCAATATGTCGCAAAATCGTGACACTTTTTCTTTCGTACAATCTCTCTTGCAATATGTCGCGAAATCGTGACACTTTTTCTTTTGGACTCTCTCTCCTGCAATATGTCGCGAAATCGTGACACTTTTTCTACTTGCATTTCTCTCTTCCAACATGTCGTGAAATCATGATAGTTTTGCTTGCTTGCGCTTTCTCTCCGAACATGTCATGAAATCGTGACAGTTTTACTTTCTTGCGCTTTCTCTCTGAACATGTTGCGAAATCGTGACAGTTTTGCTTGCTTGCGCTTTCTCTCCGAACATGTCATGAAATCGTGATAGTTTTGCTTACTTGTGCTTTCTCTCCGAACATGTCACGTAATCGTGACAGTTTTGTTTGCTTGTGCTTTCTCTCCGAACATGTCACGAAATCACGACAATTTTTTTTGCTTGCGCTTTCTCTCCGAACATGTCACGAAATCGCGACAGTTTTGCTTGCTTGCACTTTCTCTCTAAACATGTCATGAAATTACGATAGTTTTTCTTTCTTCTCAACATGTCACGATATCACGACAATTTTTATTTCTTCTCAACATGTCTTGATATCGCGATAGTTTTTCTTTCTTGCTCAACATGTCGCGATATCACGAGAGTTTTCTTCCTTGTGATTTTATTTGATTTTTAGCATTTGGGCCACTTTGATCTTTTGGAGAATCACTGTACATACTCTAAAGAACCTCTTAACTCCTATCCACTGCATCAACCGATCTGTCTGACTATGTTGACAACAATGACAATACTATTCCTGAACCTTGCTCAACAATCTCCCCCTTTGGAATTATTGGCAACACTCGTGCAATTTCCTATAATTCTTCTCCCCATTTGAGAATAATACCAAAGGGCTGCTGCAGACTCCCCCTAAGTCCATGCACAACATTCTTAGGCACAAATTAATACAGTTAGCAAAAATTACAAACATGAGCAAAAAGATAATCAAATATATAAATGCTCCCCTTGAGAATGTGATCCCGATAGCTAGTCAATTCTTGGGAAACGTGAAACATGACCACTCCACAATCTGTTGTTGGAATAAAAATCCAACTTAACCTCACTTTCTGCAACTTTCTCCTGCGTACAACATGTTGTTGTTGCAATATATTCTACCTCTGCTATGGATAAGTAGATTGACTCTTGTTTCTTACTGTTCCACGCGACCAACCTGTCTCCAAGATAGAATGCACCTCCACTGGTACTCTTTTTGTCATAAATTCTTCTTGGATAAGAACTCTAATATTTGCTCATCATATTAGAATTTTGGTTGTACCTTAATTTTACTTATTTAGTATAGTATGATCAAAACTCAACTTTTAGCTATGCAAAAGTTACTCCCAAATAAAAAATGATCAACTCTCCAGGTAGCCTGCGCGTAATTTCTTCAGCATTTTGACTGCCATCTCCTCCGTGACTGACAACTTTGCCTTGCATCAGTTGTGCAGTTCAATGTCTCTGGTTTCTAATGACTATCATGAATGTTTTCATCGCCTGTGCAGGTATTGACAGTGGACCATTACATCTAGCATTGGAACCTCAATCTGCACACAGTCATCAACACTCGGTATTCTACTTCTTGCTAGGGCATATGTCAGGGCTACTCAATGTCTTTGCCTTGCATGTGCCAATTTGCACTCTTGACCAACTGGGTGCTAGTGCTACTGTTTGCTTTGACTCTGGTATCTCTTTGACAACTGCTACTTCTTTAGAGAAAATTAATGCTCTCTTATACCAAACAATGTGTTGTATTTTTGGTTAAGAAACGCATGCCTTCCCACTCACAACACGGATTCTATTTTATCTATAGATTGGGAATGTTACAGGCTTCAAAACCAGCACCTGCCAGCTTATGCTTCCATGACACGTCGACCTATGCTACATGTTCTATCTCAGATAATGCCTATCAGCTGCTGCATCGAAAACCTAGCTTTTCACCATGTTGTTCTATTGAAGCACATCAGTTTGATACTATCTCCACAAACATCTACATGAACTGAAACACATTTTGACAACTATACAACAACTCCCCGACTACTTTCCTTTTATCCTCAGATAACCACATAAATACATAGGAGCATTAAAATAAAACTTTAACATTGCTCCCCCTGAGGATGTGCTGCCTGGAGCTACTTAGTGCAATAGAGGAGTAATCTCCTTCAGTCCAAGGAGACATGATTTCCTCTCTTCTTTCTTTCTTCAATATTTCTTGAACTTAGGCTAAAGGTTTTCAACTACATCCCTATTTTGAACCTTTTCGTGAACTTGAAAATTTCTCTTGGGTGGTTGTCTCTTGTACATCCTTGATGGATGATTATTCTCCTTTCTTTGATACACATGATTTCTTCCCTGTCTGTGTTGCACTCTTTGTGTTTGATGAAATCTACTGTATTGCCTTAGATTAGATACAAAAGTTCTGGGCAAGACCTTGCTATGTTCCCATGACCATTACATTTAAAAAATTACACATGGTGTTCAATCAGAATAACAGATGTATTTATACCAGCATAACTCTTTGATCTATTATTCAATCCACAATAAATTGCCTTGTGACCATAATGGTTGCATCTAAAACAATAGCCATTAAAAGCATTATTATGAATAAAGTGAGAGTGATAGAACCTCTTTTGTTGTGGTTGCTTTGCTATAGATCTCCTTTGAGATTTTATTCCTTTTGAGGATTCAGCTTCAAGCTTTTCTTGCTTTGATCCTTCAGTAGTGGATTTCTTCTTCTCTATAGATTTAGAAGATGAAGGTTGTCCAGCTTCATATCCAAGACCAAGCTTACACATGGGGCTTCTTTGTTGCCTTATCATTTTATCTAACAACTCTGTGCTCTTCTCAAATTTGAGATTTGTTTTGTCCTCTTCTAGTTGTTTCCTCAATAAAACAATCTCCTCTTCTTGTTTGCAGCAAACAATCTTTTTCTCATCGATCTGTGACTTCATCATCCAGGTGTGACTTCAAGGCTTCTTTTATTTTATTGGCTTTATGAATTTGTAAGAAGAGATCTTCGATCTTATCCCCATATTCTTCCAACTTATTGGATAGTCTTCTGTTCTTTTTTCTTTCTATATTCAACTCTTCAAGTGCGGTGATCAACTCACCTTCTAGATATACTTCAGCCTCAAGGTTTTCATCACATACTTCAAAATTCACTTCTTCAACCTTTTCTAGTTCAATTTTCTCTTCCACAGGAACTGAAACTGATTGAGATGCCTTATTGGAGGAGGATCTATTCTTCTTACCCATTGCGTACTAATCCAAGATCAACCCTAGCTGATTTAGCCTAAAAAGAGAAACTGGCTCTGATACCAATTGTTAGTCTCACAATGACATTGAGAGGGGGGGATGAATCAATATGGCTCTTTAAATCTTAAAACTTCAACTCTTAAAGCCAAAATAATGAAAACTTAAAACCATATAAAGCAAATATAACAAGAGAGCATCACACAACACAATATGTATCGAGGTTCACCAGTTTTGGCTACTCCTCAAAAATTGATTGCTTGGACTCCCATCCAAATCCAGCCTTTGCAAAGTAACAACTTTACAATCAATTTACCAGCACCCACTGGAAGGAGCACCAAACCCTGATTTATTTGCACCAATAGAAAGGAGCACCAACCCTTAATTTACCAGCACCAACTAGAAGGAGCACCAACCCCTGATTTATCTGCACCAATAGAAAGGAGCACCAACCCTTGATTTACTAGCACCAACTGGAAGGAGCACCAACCCATGATTTATCTACACCAATAGAAAGGAGCACCAACCCCTAATTTACCAGCACCAACTAGAAGGAGCACCAACCCCTGATTTATCTACACCAATAGAAAGGAGCACCAACCCATGATTTACCAGCAACAACTGGAAGGAGCACCAACCCCTGATTTATCTGCACCAATAGAAAGGAGCACCAACCCCTAATTTACCAGCACCAACTAGAAGGAGCACCAACCCCTGATTTATCTACACCAATAGAAAGGAGCACCAACCCCTGATTTACCAGCACCAACTGGAAGGAGCCCCAACCCATGATGCCAAGCACCAACTTGGACTTCAATTCTAAAACTATTAGATTGACATAAAAATACCTTCACTTTTACAAGACCTTGACTTGTCTATTGCTTACTCAACATTGCCCACAAATCACATAACACACACCCTTCTCGGTCGCTTGTCGCGCACCTCTCGTGCTCTTCGCAAGATAAAATCCCCAACTGAAATTCTCCAAGCAATGCTCCTTTTATAACCATATTGTCTCTTTGTAACTCTAGTTGTAACTCATTTCATTTCTCATACGCCACTTGTCAATTGTAACGCCTTCTATATGTAACTCCTTTTGTATATATAGAGTAGGCATTTCGTCAAATACGTTACATGCAACGAATTGACACCATATATTCCTACTATGACTGTTCGTCTTCTCGGTCATGACTGTTTGTCTTCTCGGTCATGACTGTTCGTCTTCTCAATCATGATTGTTCTTTTTCTCTTTGCATGTCTATTCATTTTCTCCCTGCATGACTGTTCATTTTCTATTTTAACGACTGTTCATTTTCTCCTTCCATGACTGTTTGATCTGACTTCAGTTCACTATTATTATATTAGCTGCATGATTTTTCTCTGTAATTGCACCTGTAACTATCGTACTGACTTCAGTTAACTCTTCTTATTTTAGCTGCATGATTTTCTTCTACAACGGCCCCTGTAACTGTCGTATAACTTCAGTTAACTATCACATATCTTATTTTGGCTAGGTTCTCTTCTTAGCTCGCGCCAAAGTGACCTGTCATGAAATCATGACACTTCTGCCTCTTTGTCCTCTTCTCGGGTTTTGCTTGCAAAAACATAACATGTCGCGATATCGTGACACTTTCGCCTCCTTGCTACTCTTCTTGGCTTGTACCCGTGAAAACACAACATGTCACGATATCGCGACACTTTTTCCTCCTTGCTACTCTTCTTGGCTTGTACCAACAAAAACACAACATGTCGCGATATCGCGACACTTTCGCCTCCTTGCTACTCTTCTTGGCTTGTACCAACAAAAACACATGTTGCAATATCGTGACACTTTCGCCTCCTTGCTCTTCCTCTTTAATTTTGTTGCGATATCGTGACACTTCTGCCTTCTTACTTTCTCTCTCCTCCTTTAGTCGCAAAAATGTGACATGTCGTGATATCGCGACACTTTTTCTCCTTTGCTCTTTCTCTTACCTTCAGATCATGAAAATGCAACATGTCACGATATCACAATACTTTTTCTTCTTTTCTCTTTCTCTTGCCTTCGGGTCGTGAAAACTCGACATGTCACGATATCGTGACACTTTTTCTCCTTTGCTCTTTCTCTTGCCTTCGGGTCTGAAAAACCCGACATGTTGCGATATCGTGACACTTTTTCTTTCGGACTCTCTCTCTTGCAATATGTCACAAAATCGCGACAATTTTTCTTTCGTACAATATCTCCTGCAATATGTCGCAAAATCATGACACTTTTTCTTTCGAACTCTCTCTCTCCTGCAATATGTCGCAAAATCGTGACACTTTTTCTTTCATACAATCTCTCTTGCAATATGTCGTGAAATTGCGACACTTTTTCTTTCAGACTCTCTCTCCTACAATATGTCGCGAAATTGTGACACTTTTTCTTTTGGACTCTCTCTCCTGCAATATGTCGCAAAATCATGACACTTTTTCTTCCGTACAATCTCTCTTGCAATATGTCGTGAAATCGTGACACTTTTTCTTTCGGATTCTCTCTCCTGCAATATGTTGCGAAATCGTGACACTTTTTCTACTTGCATTTCTCTCTTCCAACATGTCGCGAAATCGTGATAGTTTTGCTTGCTTGCGCTTTCTCTCCGAACATGTCATGAAATCATGACAGTTTTTCTTGCTTGTGCTTTCTCTCCGAACATGTCACAAAATCACGACAGTTTTGCTTGCTTGCGCTTTCTCTCCAAACATGTCACAAAATCACGACAGTTTTGCTTGCTTGCACTTTCTCTCCGAACATGTCACAAAATCACGATAGTTTTTCTTTCTTCTCAACATGTTGCGATATCGCGACAATTTTTATTTCTTCTCAACATGTCGCGATATCACGACAATTTTTATTTCTTGCTCAACATGTCGTGATATCGCGACAGTTTTTCTTTCTTGCTCAACATGTCGCGATATCGTGACAGTTTTCTTCCTTATGATTTTATTTTGATTTTTAGCATTTGGGCCACTTCGATCTTTTGGAGAATCATTGTACATACTCTGAAGAACCTCTTAACTCCTGTCCACTGCATCAACCGATCTGTCTGACTGTGTTGACAACAATGACAATACTATTCCTGCACCTTGCTTAACATCAAGCGCCACATAAGCTTGTTAACCAAGCATTTTTAATATTCATAAAATAAATTTGATTCACACAAAAGATATATGCTTTTCCAAATCTTTAATAAAAATGAAGATATTTAAAGATTTTTGAGCCAGTTTCAAGGCAATACTTGAGGTTGCATCCTTAGGAAGAAAGTCAAGTTTGAAAATGGGATTACAGTGGCTTGAATTTGATATACTAAACCCTATGATGCATACCAAAATACCAATTTATAACAACCCTCAAAAGGAAGAATTTTTTCAATTTCCATATGGATTAGGTTCCTAGATCTACCTATAGAATATTGGGATGATCAAATTATTAAGGGTCTGACAACACAAATTGGATAGTTTATAACCATGGATCCACCCACCTGCAACAAAACAAGAATTTTGTGTGCAAGAGTCTATGTTAACATGGAGCTAGAATAAGACAAAGTGGAAAAAGTGAGTATCAAATCGATGCTTGGGGAATGGGAACAAAAAGTTGAATATGATTTTTTTTTAGTATACTATAAGCAATGCAAAGTGTTTGGACATGTGGAGGGGAAATATCATCCGTAAAGATAAACCAAATTTACTAAAAAGTGGCAACAAAAGGAGAATCAAATAAACCAGAGGACTACAAGCATGGAAAAGGAAACTTCTAGCCCACAAGAAAGGGCACAAGAAAAGGAACAATATCAAGAAATTTACCAGGAGGTAAATGAAGAGGCAAAAAGTAAAATTAGTAATGGATGTTCTATACAACACAAGGAAGAACAACATAATCCTAATAAGACAATGGAGTATGCAAGTAAATACAAAGAGCTAAACCAACAAGCAGATGAAGAACATAATGAGAAACAAAACTTGAGAGGTTTTGGAAATAACATTAATCAACAAGAGAATAGTCTCAATCAAGGAAAAAAAATGATTATGAAGAAGGTAACCATAAGAAGAAAATAAATATGATTGAAAATCATATAAATCTAGATACCAATACACAACAACAAAATGTGATTGCGATCAACACAGAGAATGCAAATAGTAATTTGGAAGTCGAAGAAGAAATATTAGTAGATGATGCTAAAATGGTAGAGGATACCCCATCCACTCAAATGGACTCAGAATAGGAGAAGGATCATATTGAAGGAGTTTGGGGGTTTAAAATCAAAGAAATAGAGGGATGGCAAGGATTAGATCAAGTTTTAAATTCAGAGAATGAAACTAAACAATTTGAGGAACATAAGGATCTAAGCATAATAGAAAACTCAAAGCAGATTAAGGAGGGTATGCAAACAAGATTCAGTAAAAGACTAGAGTTGGGTAAAACAACTCAATTAGTAGTAGAAGAATCTTCGATAGGATGTAACCAAATGGGAGAGAATGATCCTCTTGGAAGACATACAAAAAATGCAAAGAATATAGATAATTATGGGAAAAGAAAGCAAGGAAGACCCCCCAAACAAGAAGAACAAAAAGTACCAAAGAATAAGGGATAAGAATTAGATCCAAATGAAGAATGGATGGTTAAGGGTAAAAGCCCATCAAACAAAACCAAAAAATAAAAATCCTTTCTTGGAATGTGTGAGGGCTAAATTCCCTTGGGAAAAGAAGAATTGTTAGAAATCTACTCATGGAATTAAAACCTGATATTGTTTATCTTCAAGAATCTAAAATTGACACAAAAAAACTTGACATTATTTAGAAAGAGGTATGGCCAAATTTTGAATGGATCATAAGCCCAACACAAGGTACTACTGGAGGTATTTGCATCTTTTGGGACAAAATGAATTTTGAGGGCACTTTAATTGATCAAGAAGAGAGATTCTACACAGTCAAATTAAAGAAAAAAAACATAACTTCTATTGGTTAATGATAGGGGTTTATGCTCAAAATGATGATCGTGAGAGATTCCAACTAAAAGCTATTTTTAGAGGTCTTTTCATTAATTTGCATTGGATGGTTTTGGGTGACTTCAATACAGTCTTAAGAATAGAGGATAAAAGTGGAGGGAGGATTAACATCACTCAAGGTATGCAAGATTTCAATGATTTTATTTAGAATAATAAGTTGATTGACCTGGATATGTGTAAAGGTAAGTTTATGTGGATAAAAAAAAGGATGAGGGATAATCACATTCAAAGGCACTTGGATAGAGTTCTTATTTTTGATAATTGGCTAAGTATAAACAATATTCATAGACTTACATGTATGCCTAGAATAGGATCAGATCACAATCCCCTTTTGCTAGATATGGAAAAGGAGGAGAAGTAGGGAGGAGCACCCTTTAGGTATGAGCTCATGTGGAATATGCACCCAGACATTACAAATAAAATTAAATCTTGGTGGTAGGAGGAGGTTCAAGGATCAGCTATGTACAGAGTTACCCAAAAATTAAAGAACATCAAGTATCAAATCAAAATTTGGAATAAAGAGGTTTTTGGTAACATCAATTTAAGAAAACAACTTAAAAAGGATATCCAAGATATAGAGGAAAAAATGGAGAGGGAAGGTAGAAAACCAGAGTGGCATGAAAGGGAAAAACAACTCCTCATGGAGTATCATAATACCATTGCCCAAGAGGAAATTCATTGGAAACAAAAATCCAAAGTATTGTGGCTCAAGGAAGGTGATAGAAACACTAAATTCTTCCATGTTTCAACTATGAAACATAGGAACAATAATAAAATCCTCTACCTTATGGGGGAAGATGGAAGAAAGTATGAGGATTTAAATGATATTAAAAATTTGGCCATTACTTTCTTTCATAACCTTCTTAGCAAAGAAAAATAGAGTACAACATGGAAATAGAAAGCATCATTAACAATGTTCATAAGAAATTAAAAGAGTTGTGTTCTCTATGGGAGCATCCATGGCTTTGGGACCAAATGGTTTCCCACCAGCTTTTTTCAACATCATTGGGAGAAAAAGAATAGGGAGAAAGGAATCCAACTATTTTTGGAGAAGATGTAGTCAATGCAATCCAAGAAGCCCAAGAATCTAGTAAGTTGTTGAAAGAATGGAATAATACCTTCCTTGCTATGATTCCTAAGAAATATGGAGCAGATAAATTGTAGGACTTTAGACCAATTAGCCTATGTAATACAATTTATAAAATTTTTACTAAAGTGTTGGCCAATCGGTTGAAAAAAATCATCCCCTCAATCATTAATGAAGATCAAGGAGGTTATGTGGCAAGCAAGAAGATTACTGAAAGCATCATTGCCATTTATGAAACAACACACTCTCTTCAAAGGAGGAAAGGTTCAAGCATGTTCCTTAAGCTGGACATGAACAAAGCCTATGATAGGGTTTCTTGGTCTTTCTTAGATAAAATAATGGAGCAAATGGGTTTCAATGAAAAATGGAGGGCATGGGTTGGTATGTGTATTTCTAACCCTCGCTTTTCAATCCTGATCAATGGAAAATCTGCTAGGTTCTTTCCTTCTACCAGAGGAATCAAGTAGGGAGATCCATTGTCTCCATATCTCTTTATCATTATGGTAGATGCCCTGGGAAGAACTTTGGAAATAAAGAGAAAGGATGGTAATATCAAAGGTCTAAAACATTCATCCATTGGTGAAGCTTTGTCCCATCAATAGTTTATGGATGATACTTTCTTGCTTGGGGAAGCTATAGAGGAAGAAGCTTTGGAGTTTAAAAAAATTCTTGATTCTTATGAAAAAGCTACAGGCCAAAAAATAAATTATGAAAAAAGTAGGATTATGTTTTTAAACATGGAGGAAAGTATAAGAGATCAAATAATTAAAGTGTTGGGTTGTAAGGAGGAAAAGTTCCCTATCACCTATCTTGGTTTACCTTTGTTTATAGGTAAAATGAAAGATGAACTTTGGAATCCGATTATTGATAAATTTAATAGGAAACTTCAAGGTTGGAAGGGATCTTTGTTATCCTCTACGGGGAAAGTACAACTCATAAAACACATGCTTCAAAGCCTCCCTATTTATTTCATGTCTTTCCTAAGGATGTCAAGGAAAGTGGAAGAGACTTTAGAAAGACTACAAAAAAAATTCTTATGGGATGGCACTGAATGCAAAAAATGTATACATCTGGTAGCTTGGGATACCTGCTACCAACCTTTATAGAATGGGGGTCTTGGATTGAGGAAGTTGAGAGATCTAAATAGAGCCCTTCTAGCTAAACATGGTTGGAGGCTTTGCACTGGAGCATTAGGGAAATGGGCTAGCATTATCCAAAACAAATACTTGGAGGGTAGAAACCACTTTATTAGTTGTTCTAATCCTCCACGTGGGTCTATTTTTTGGTAAAATATTATCAATAGCAGGAAAGTTCTATGGCAAGGTCTAAAATGGAGAGTAGGCAGGGGAGACAAAATTGACTTTTGGAAAGACCCTTGGATTCAAGAGGAGCCTTTAGCGAACTACAAAAAGTTCAAAGATATTAAAGAACATTTAACTAGAACCTATGGTAAGAAAATTAATGGTTACATTCATAGGGTGGGTGATTTTCAGGAGTGGAAAATCCTGCAAGAAGATATGCAAGGCTCGGGGTAAAGATCTGCAAAACCTTTTAAGGAGTTATTATTTAGGTAGAGGTTCAAAGGAGGATCAAATAATTTGGGGAAGAAACCAACAAGGCCAGTACTTGGTGAAGGATGGATATAGAGTCTTGGGTAAAGTAACCTCAAAGAAACCCGAGCTTAAAAGAATTTTGAAGCTAAACATCATCCCTAAGGTTGCTATGTTTTTCTGGACTACCATTCTCAATAATATCCTCACAAAAGATAATATGTTCAAAAGAGATATTGTGGTTCCAACTGTTTGTGTCTTATGTAACAAAGAGGATGAGTGCGTGGACCACCTGTTTGGAACTTATGATTTTTTTGTGATATCCTAAATATGTTATTGAGAGAAGTTAATGTTGCTTGGGTCATTCTAGATTCTCTAATCAACATTTGGGAACAATGACACTTAGAAAGTAGTATTTTTTGACAAAAATGCATTCCACATATTTGCTAGGGGATTTGGTTGGAAAGAAACAAACGAGTGTTCAAAAATAAAACAAGAGGAAAATTTGGGTCTTATGTTAGGATAAAAACAACCCTATTGGAGGATTGTATTAAAAATATTATCGGCCAGGAAAATCTTGCAATGATCCTCTCTAGAGAAAAATATATTTTAAATATAAAAAAACTCAAAAAGATGAGACTAGATACTAGATGAGAACATCCTCACAAAGACTGGGTAAAAATTAACTTCAATGGGACTGCAAAAGGTAACCTGGATCATGCTAGTGGGGGGGGGTCATTAGGAATGAGAGAGGTTAGACATTGGCTGCATATGTTGAGGATCTAGGAATTACCACAAATCATCAAGCCGAAGTAAGGGCGATGCTTACAAGTCTCCGAATTGCAGTGAATTTGGGTTTTAGGAGAATTGTTCTTGAGGGGGATTCCAAGAATATTATTACTTCTCTTTAAAAATGGGAGTTAAATAGTTATAGCATTTTCCAAATAATTACAGGTGCGAGGACTATTATGGGAAACCTAGAAGAAAGTCAAGTTAAACATATTTATAAAGGGAAATAAAGTTGTCGATAAAATGGTGAATATGGTCGTTAGATCTTAGAATTTCAAGGTTTGGACATAGGCCCCCATGGAATTGGAAGAGATTGTAAGAATTGATAATGAAGCTAGTAGATAAAGAGGGCTGAGTAAAGCATAATACTTATTGGGATCATGCGACGAAGGATTTGAGCACACTAAATTACATTGTTGTCAACAGTTTCTTTATCAGTTATGTAAAGCATTGAGCACTATATAAGCACTGTATAAGCCATGTCAGATAAAAGAATAGCAAAGGAAAATTATTTTAGCTTCATCAGTAGGTATAACCCAAGTTTGTTTGTTTTACTAAGATAGGAGTATCTTGCATTTGTCTGATCCTCTTTTGTTTTTTCCTGCTCATCTAGGTCAGACCCTTTAACCCCCTTTTTAGTGAATACCAAAATAAAATATTCCCATTTAAGCCTCTTATGGTCTTTGTCAAAGACATTTTAAAAAAAACACACATATATATATCTCGTAGAAATTAAAATAGAACACTTTTAAATATTTCAAATAGAACTAAACAAATGATTATTTTATTAATGTTTTTAAGAACTGAGTCCACATTTCATTCTTCACACGGTTAAACAAAGGTGGAAGCCATTTATAAAAAAACCCGAGCATTCGAATATAAAGCACGCCAAAATCAGCATAGGAAACTAAATAAAGGTATTTTATTGTCGAGAGTGGAAATAAGAAGGAAAACCATCCTTTCGGGAGTGATTGAGGATATCAAAATGGAGAACGAAACCCATTTAATTTGGGCACCGACACAATCCTCCTCAAATATTTCAAGTAGCTAATAATACAGTCACCAGAGTTCTATTACAAGGTGGTATATTATAGAATTTAAAGACTACAAAACTTCTAGCCTTTAAAGTAGATGTCACGTTATCAAACCGAGCGAAAAGCAAAGGCAACATCCGACCATAAACAAGGAAAGAATAATTTAATTTCGAAAGTTCTGAAAGGTGAGGATGGCACCGGTTTTTAATAGTGATAATATCATATCCTACAAACAACTCGAAACAGTAAGAATAGTGGCCGACTCAAGCAAGGTTAAACAATAAAAATACCAGTTGATTTCGATAGATTTTACACAATGGAATTATTACTAATTTAATCAATTTTCAACAATATATTCAACCAAAAACAAATGATTCACAGTAACGAGGTAACTAGTTGAC
The DNA here is from genome assembly GCA_028583015.1 of Wollemia nobilis. Classification (NCBI taxonomy): domain Eukaryota; kingdom Viridiplantae; phylum Streptophyta; class Pinopsida; order Araucariales; family Araucariaceae; genus Wollemia; species Wollemia nobilis. The sequence goes on along the minus strand of JAQPPZ010016946.1, from coordinate 5,269,580 downwards.
GAATAGGCAATAAAAATTAAACAAACATTCCTTCTTCTAATTAAACCTGTACTGTAATATTTCAGATTCATAGTTCCTTCCTATTAAAATCAACAAAACAGATCTTCCAAGACAAGATTAAGAAGGAATTGACAAGACCTGAATGCACGACTGATTTGAATCTTCTTCCTCGTCAGCGATTTCTTTCTACGAACATATTTCTTCATCTAACATCCTCTTATAAAATTTGGAGAGTAGATTTTTAGTTATCCAAAACATGACACATCCTCACGTTTTTGGATCGCCACATGGCATTAATAATGAAGTTTTTGCTTGCTTCGATAGACAGAACGTTTGAAGATTAAATATGCATAAAGTTCTAAATATTTTTTTCTACAACGTGTGTATATATATATATATTATTTATTTACTTATATTATTATTATATTATATAATTTATTATTTTTATTATATATATATATATATATATATATATATATATATTATCTTTATTATATATTTTTAAAATTATTTAACCAAGACAAAGAATACAATTGAATTGAACAAGAAAACAAGTATATTCCTCTCGCATATTTCTTATATAGGTAATCTAAAGACAACAAGTGGTTGTCACCTGCCAAATAAGAATAGCTCCCATGCTCTTATGACACTTTCCTTGTCAATGGAGGTTTTTGAAATGCAAGCAGCCATCAATTCACACATATGCAAAGCATATAATCACATTGCAACTACAAAAAACTACACGAATACGTTCATAAGGGCTTCCATGTACCTTTGGGCCATTAGCATATGTTTCGTTGGTAGGGCTTCTTTCATCCCTACCAATGCAAATACACCACCGTAGGTGAAAGTTTTCACCCACCATCATTTCTCATTTCATATTCTAAGGACCTATACCTACAACATAAAAACCCTTAATAGTACCATGTCCAATATATACTAATGTATGAAAAATTAAAGCATTAATCAACAAAGGTTATTCTAGGAGGGTCATGACATCAACGAAGGTGACATGTGGATATTTTCAGTTGTAAATATGTCAAGTTAAAAATAATAATAATAAATAAAAATAAAAAGAGACAAAAATATAAAGAGCAGGAAAAGACACCATCAATCAATGTAGGATGGCAAGGTAACAATCATCTAACGATTTGGTATAAGGGAAGTGCCAGTCATATGATGGTTTGACATGAGTAACAACTACCTCCTACACTTATAAATAGAGGCATTCAAGGAGGAATTGAACACTTCAAATCACTCATGTATGCAAGTGAAAGTTGAGACTAAGGAGGACATAGAGTAAGAGCTAGACGTAGGAAGTAGTGCAGGAGGGAGCCCTTAGAGAATTATTGACATTGTTGATATAGAAGAGAAAAAGTGCTAATGAGAATTGAGTGAACTTGCAAATATGGTCTAGTCTGCTCTAAAGTAAAGACAAAGGAAGAATATGAACGACTATTAGAGAGTTGAGTTACAGATCGACCAAGGGTTTCCAATCTAATGAGGTAACTATATATATGGAAAGACAAGAAGGAGTCTGTGTGTAGAGACAAGGGTAGATGATGTTGACATAAGGATGGTGGAAAGGCCTTATAAGTTATGGAGAAGATGACCAAATTGTAGACCCACCATTGTAGTATAGACTAATGCCAAAAGATGACTATACAAGTATAGATAAGGGCTATTGTACAAATCCATATTATTTCCATACAAGTCTAGGAGTTTGTGTTGACAATGGTGCCATGCAAGCCATCAATGTGATGATAGATGGTGCATGCAAATCCACAAATAATATAAGAAGGGGATCATACAAGCAAAGTTGGAAGATAAAAAAGCAAAATTGCTGAGAAAGATGCATAGGTCAAACAATTTGGAGATAAATTGACAGGTGGAGCGGTAGCAAAGAGAAGCCCCACCTAACTCGATGATGAAGGATGCATGAAGCACAATCATACAAAATGTGTAAGAGCAAGTGATAGAGAGCATAGCTCAAAAATAAAACAAGGTGGTGCAAGACAATAGTGACAAAGACCAAATTCTAGTGTTTTGAAAGAAAGAGAGAGACGCTAGGCTTGAAGAAGAAAAGAATAAAGAGAGAGAAAGTACCCTTACAAGACATCTCTTGGGTACAATCAGTAGGAGAGTACTGTCAGACATAGTGGGAAAAGGATCCAAGGAATCATTCATTGTGGATGATGTAATAGATTGTAGGAGATAATCTAATATTGTATATCTCAAATTTTGATAGAGTTTTTTGAGTATTTGTTGCAAATGCTTCAAACATATAATCTACAACATGCTAGAAAAGTAAAAGTGGGTGATCAAGAGTCGACTATCGTATTTTTAGTAGGCAACTTTAGGAGGATGTTTGGGTTGCTAAATCATGGATATTTAGTAATGAAATATTTAGTAAATTTAAATCAATGCAATAAAATGACCCATGAAGTCATTACTCTCACTCCTAAAGAGGTACATAAGTTGATGACACATGGGAGCTGAGTAAAGTAATAACAATTGAGGAATAAGGAGATACAATGTACAATAAATGTAGGAATGGCCAGACTCTCAGGAGAATAGTGAGTGTTAGATATGCCCATATGGCTCATACCTTATGTGCAAGGGGTAGCAACTGGTGTATCTTATGATTGGGCATCCTATCTATCATACCGTTTTAATAATTTCTCAATGCAGCAAACGTAAAACTTTTCAATGGTATTCCATGCCATTGCCTTGTAGATGAATGTTGTTACACAAATTCTAGAATTGGACCCTCCTAAAGGTGATCACTCTAGGAGAGTTTATAGGTGATCACTCTCCTATAAAACTTGTTCTAAGTTATATGGAATTTTTGCAAATCAGTTATTTTTGGAGAGATAAAATCTACTTCAAACTTAGAATAATTTAAATATTACACCTTTGTTTCAACCTTTGATTCTAGAATCGTATCTACTTTCTCTTCTCATATCTATTATATATAATTCTATATGATCACTCTCCCTCCTATCACTCTATCAAAGGCCTATATACAAAGAGATATGTATCTTGGCCTTTCACCTACCTATGACTCCTCATATTCCTATTCTATGACTCATGTACATGTGGACTACATGCAAATTTACATCACCAAGTACTTTGCACATTCTAACACTCATGCATTTATTACATTGCATAGAGTAAATATTCAAATCCTAAACTAAGACAAACTTTCTAATCTAAATATGAACCCAAGATGGTACATTAACATGTACCAAATAATGTAATATATTCCAACACCCCCTATATTATATTATTTGGTTATTAAAGACTTTAGTCTTCAATATGGTCTTCGTCCTGGTTCTGGAACTTGAGCTCTTCTTTTCTACTTTATTCATTGTGCTCTTTGTCTTTGTCCTTATTAAGTAAATAATCAGTATCTATAATGACCTTAAAACAAGTTACAAGAAAAAAATTAAGTCTATGGAGAGGGATTCATAAACCCCTAACCAATATATGGTTTGTCTATTTTTTAGGTTAACTAAGATTCCCAACTTTACTATTGAGTTACATCTCACCAAATATCCTACACAAGTCTGTCTGTGTAGGCATACTATATGTTGTTGCAAATAAGTCTATATATCTCATCATTCTTGAGGAGCTAAACTTATCACCTACAGTACAGTCGAAGGAATATGCCCATCACCATACCATACTCAAGTCCATATGTGCAGGTATGCTACACATATTGCGAGTTAAGCTATCCATCTCGTCTCCACAATGATCTATCTTAACTCAAATGTAATCAATTAGTTTACTTAGTTTGCATTCTCCCTAAGGGGTCTTAATCCCTTAGGTTCTTTCTAGGTTCACCCTAAGGTTTCATTTCCTTAGGTTACTTTCTATGTTCACCCTAAGGTTTCATTTCCTTAGGTTACTTTCTAGGTTTAGAGATAATACAAGAACAACCTTATCGACTTAAACAATTAAGAACAAAATCTATGAAGCATATGAGAGGCAATTGGAAAGGAAACATCATTTTAGAAAAAGGTAAGCATAAAATAGGAGAGAAAGCTAGATAACAAAGCATAGACATCTCATGATAATAAATTAAAGATACATTTCTCATCCATCCAATTTTTTTTTACATATATCCAAGTATGGTAAAACCTCCATACTTATAAGAATAAAGTAATACATCATCATCTAGGGATATCTCCCTAAAATTCTAGTCTATTTGAGCATAAGTAAACAAACCGATGCATAGGTTCTAGTTGCCATATTCGATCTTCCTTGCCTTCCATTGTTCGTTTGAGGGTAGTAACGGATCAAGACAATTCATGGTTCTATGAAATTCTCTTCTCAATAACATTCTAATTCAATCAAATTTGACACATTATATGTCATAGACTACAAGATTTCTCATACAAATATGCTTTATTAAGGTGTACAATCAAGTCCACTGAAGCAAAAATGAGCATACCTACATATGGCTGACCAGTTTACCAATCCAAAATAATTTCATCAATCAATCAATGGTAAAGTTTAAGGATAAACACCCCATCCACAATCAAGGCATTTTACATCTACTCCTCTCAAAAAAAACAACTCGTCATCACCCGCTATCCTATGTCATCTCACCATCGATCACCAAACAAGTGTTATCAGTTTTTCACTGCATCATGTCTTCACACGAAGCAGTACAAAAAGGGGTAAATGTAGACACCTAAAAATGTCTCAAGTAATCTCTTGCAAAATTAATTAACATCAAAAGAAAAAATTAATGCAAAATCAATTCCAAAAGGGGTAAGAATATTCCAAAACCCTAAGAGCAATACAAAATCAATTCAAGAGGTACAAAATCAATTCAAAACCTCTTGAATCAATACAAAATCAATTAAAAAGAAAAAAAGGAGAAAAATCAATTCCAAAAAAAGAAAAATCAATTCCAAAAATGGGAAGAACATTTCAAAACCCTAAAATTAAGGTAAATTCAAATAAAAAAACATTAGGAGACAAGAAAAAAAGAAAATTCTCATTCCCTTTCAATGTAGACACCCCTCCCGTGGGCTTCTCAAATTAGGAAAGCTCTTCTTTCTATCATTTCTTTGGATGGCTCCAATTCTAAAGGTACCTAGTTTCTTTTTTTTTTGCTTATCTTTGGTTCATTCAGTTTGTTTAGTTCCTTAGCTCATTCTATTCTTTATTTTGTTTCCTCTGTTGATTCTTGCCTTAATAGTCTTCTGGTCTAGATAGGTCATTGTTTTGTTCATTATTATTATTTTTTTATTTTTCCTTATTTGTTTTTTTTTGTTTAGTTTTTTAAGGTGGGTGGGTTCTTTTGTTTTGTTTTGTTTTTATGTTCTTTGTGTTTTTTTTCGTTGTTCTTGTGTTTTTGTTGTTTTGGTTTTTTTTATGTTTTTTGTTATTGTTCTTGTGTTTTTTTCGTTCTTGTTCTTAGGTTTCTCTTTATTTGTGTTATTTCGTGTTTTTATGTGTGAGTGTCTTCTATGTTTTTTGTTTTTGTTTATTGTTTGTTGTTGGTTGTTTTTTATTTTTATTTTTATTTTATTTATTTTATTTTTTAGGTTTTGGTTGTGTTTATTTTTCATGTTTTTTTTTGGGTTATGTCTTTGTAGTGTTCTGTTGTTTTTGTCTTGTTTGTGTTTTTTTATGTGGTTCTTGTGTTTTTCTATGTGGTTTGTGTTGTGGTTTCTTTTTTCTTATTGTGCGTTTTTGGTTGTGCTTTTGTTTTTGACACACTCAAGGAGCATGGTTTTTATTTTATTTTATTATTTTTTTTGTTATTTACTTATTTTTAAATTGGTTTTGTGTGTTTGGTTGCTCCTTGAGTATGTCAAAGGTGGTAGGCCAGGTCCGAGTCCTAGGCATTTTTGGCGGAATGGATACCCCCTGCCTCCTTGGGTCTTACTTGAAAGTGGCATCCCTTTTGGGATGTTTTCCAAAAAAAAAAAAAAAAAAATGTAGACACCCCTCCCATTCCTCCCACACACTTTCTTATGCATCCACCTTTACACATTTTCAAAATCCACCCACTTCTCTTACATGACAATAAATGAAAAGTGTTGAAAAAGAGGTCTTTCCATTTTCCCAACATATGACATAGGCATGGAGAACCCATACCTAATTAAGACAAAAGGCAAAAAATTCTTTCACCCCACATGCTTATTAAAGAGGCCCTTTCTCCCTCTTCCACCTCATCACCCCCCTTTGGCTTGCATTGAAATCTATAAATAGGAGAGCCCATCTATGAATTCAAGGAGGCTAAAAATTGTAAGGTTATGATGCCAAAATATAGACCGACCCATTCCAAACCCCCTTTTGCACGTGTGCCCCTTTTTCTACATCCCTTTTGTAGTTTCAAGGTGGTTTAAGGAGCAGAAAAGACAACAAAGGCCTCGAAATCAGCATTGAGTAGCTCTAGGAATCTCTAGATAGGATTTTCCAACAAAATCCAGAAGCAGAACTTAGAACGGACCTTGAGGTGCGATCACTCAGAAAAGACACCTTGAGGCGCATTTTCCATTTTTTATCGAGAAATTGGCCTAACAGGTAACACAGTTCTCTGTTTTTAGTTTCAACCCATTTTAAATCTTTGTTATGCATTTTATATCAGATTTTGTGTCAACATGTATTTCTTATAGGAGGCTTGATTGATATAGGCCTCCAAAATGGTCTAACAATATTTTTTAGGGTTACACAGGTCACAAAATAGGTGTAGCTCATGGCGGCATGCATCATAAGCCCACTATCATTGAGGAATAAAAAAACCCCTTAGTGTGCTACAAAAAAGATCGATGGCTAGGATACCTCTTCATGAGTACCTATTTTATGGCCCTTGGAGCACGTTGTAAAAGCGATCCAAGAAACATTTTGTAACACCCTTTTACATATATCAATACACACACCATGTTTTTCTTCTATTTTCATCTACATATCTATCCAACATGGAAGAGGAAGTTTCTCTTGTGTGAACCCACATGTTATTGGGTTGTCATTCTCTTGACCTATATTTTTAGACATCCCACATTACCTTTATCCCAAGTTGTGTGTCATATTGCACATTTGTGTGGTGTTAAACCCTTATTCAACAATACTTGACCTGTATACCTCAATATGCATATATGTCAACTAATAAGGGTTTTCCTCACATTAAGTTATGACAAGATCATCCATCATCATCATCCTCTATTTCCTAATCTTTCAAAAGTAGTTCATCCCCCTCTTTGAATAATCATTCATTCATTCATGACACCAAATTTTATCATTCATGATCTTACTCTTTTGCTTAATCAATAGATATACAATGTCCCTTACCATCCTCTTTCACCTTATGGATTGGCTTCCACAATTTTATGGCTAAAGGTACCCGTTGCACCCATACTAGACAGACATACAAACTCTCACATACCCACCTAATATGAGGGAATAGGACCTCTTCAATGTAACACCCTACTTCCCTATCTAGTTACTCTATTCCCCAGTTAGACACTAAATCTTCTTCCTTAACCATGTCTCTTATGACATTTAATTGACCCTCTATTATCTTGCCCATATAGGCCTTAACTAGTCGTTGTTCATCGAGGCCTTAACTAGCTATTGTTTATTCTAGACCTTAATTAGTTATTGTTCACTTTGCTTACTGGTCTTTACTAGCCCCTATTCATAGTTATTATATTATATATATGTGCCTTAACTAGCCACTTCTCATATTTGTTCATACAGGCCTTGACCAGTCATTGTTCATTCTACTCATATAGGCCTTCACAAACCATTGTACATAGTTTTTGTAAATATTGTACATATCTTATAATTGTTCATATAGGCCTTAACTAGTCGTCGACCATCCTACTCATTTGGGCCTTCATTGGTAATTGACCATCCTAGGCCTTAATTATCCACTATATATATTTATTATACTATATTATACATAGTGCTCATATAGGCCTTAACTGGCCAATATCTACAATTTGTATATATTGTAGGTTGTATCATCCCTGACCATTATCCTCAAAACTACCCCTTATCCCACCTCACACTTCTCTCTTTCATGCTACCTATACCACATCTACCCTCCTAAATACTTTAACTTAAAACAATTATGAATAACTTTTACCTGACCAAAATAACTTCCTCTAAACATATCAAATCAATTATTCAATATAATCAAGACCTACACTCCTATATATCTATTCAATTCATCTCACCCTCATACAAAACAATACCTATTGATTTTTATTTACTCATAAACAAAACACAAGACATACAAGAACACCAAATATTTTCATCAACCATAAGATGGTATGTAATCCCAAAATAATTATCTATATATCATCAATAATATGCATCCAAATCATCACTTGGTGTATCACAATAAAATCTTGGTACACTTGATCATCTCTCATACTTGTGTACCACATCATCCAAAATTGGTACATCTAGCCCAACCTCATCTAAGTGCAAGCCTCAAAAGTAGTTCTATAGCTCTTAGAGATAGTCTATCATATCTCTCCTCTTGTAGATGTAAACAAACATAATGGTGGGATGTCTACGAATTGCAACATTATGCAAGTCCTACTCCTACTCTTGCTCCTGCTCTGTGATCGCGAGTGAGGTGGTGATGGTTCTCTCTGCCCCTTGAGGATTTTTTGATGATAGAGCATCTAATAATAGGTATCTTGCTCTGTATCTGCTCATACCTCATCTAGGGCTTGCTCCCTATCTTCTCTCAAGAATTAGATGATCTAGTCCTAGCTACCTCAAGCCCTAGTTGTTATTCCATTTTCCCTCGCATGTTGCCTCTCCCTCTCCAACCTAGAGATCTACCTCATAGTAAATCAACCTCAGCCTATGTCATGTTCCTCTCTAGTGAAATATACCCCACCAATAAATTTATATGATCTATGTTTGTCCTCAGCTTGGCTAACCATTGGACTCGATCTTCTTATAGCCAATATCTCTATGTTATGACAACTATGAGTTGTGCCTACAAGTCTGCCATGTCACTCTTAAGAAAATCGATCAAATACCATCATCCACTCGTACCCTCTCATCTAGACCTCCATTTGCTACATGCTTTGTCAAAGGACCTCTATCTATCCAACCCTTTCTAGGAGTTCCTTCACATCAACTAGATTCATCTCCTCGACCACACTACTTGACCCTACCCCTAGAGCCTCAACTTTATTCCTCTCCTCCATCAAAGTAGCAATTGTCTTTGTATCTCCACTTGGTGTAACAACCACTGCTAGCTCAACTCTCTCTGGTGCTACCTTTGTCCTCCCTACCTCTACCTTTGTCTTGATATCCCTCCCCTAGCACAACTTCATGTACCTCTGCCATACTCTCTCTAACATTGGTCTCATGAAGCTTCATTGTATGATTGGAATCACTAGTGAGATCTACACTAGTTGAATCTTTTAATACCGCCTTTAGTAGCCTCGTGTGATTGCTACATCCTCAACTCGTGGATCAACCACAAGAGGATCATCCCTATCCTCCACTAAAAACCTCATGGGATCTGGTCGTCCTCCCACTCATGCTCTCTCCTTGCCTACCATTCGACATCATATATCTAGGTGCTCTACTCAAAAGATCACATCAAATTATTATGTGAACTGATCATGTCTATAGAGCTCATGCTCCACCTAGTCACCAACTAGCCATCTAATCATGCATACCCTACCCAAATCAAATCCATCCTACAACCCAATATGAATTTGCCATGGTAACTAGACAATATGTCAAGGTTGTAGCTCATCCACCCCCCAACAAGTTAGTGCTAGAGACTCTCCAAATACTCTACACTCTCTCAAAATGGTGACCCCACCTATAAACTCTCAATATCTTAGCATTTGTAACTCATTCTAGTAGCCCTAAGGGTCACATCACTACAAGGTTCCCCCAGCATAAAACCCAAAGAAGTGTGCAACACCTATAGCTACTAAACTTCCTATGTATGGACTTTTGCAAGGTTTGGTATAAGCATGCCAAGATCACAAGACTTCATGCAAAAAAACCCATTGGTCTCTCATCTCTACGATGAATCCTACATATCCCCATGGTAGGATTCGTTGGCTTGTGTGGCTCAAGATCAACCCTAATGTAACACCACATAGCAAGCACATCATAACATCTAGCCCATGTCACTTAAAGAGCTTATCCACATGCACTCTGCTCCCTAGATCTCTAGGGCTTGGGATCTATCAATTATCTAGTAGACCTAGCACCCTTGAACCGGTATTTTCAATATCTACCATACATCCTTCAGTGTGACAAACATCTCCCTTGTTAGAAGCCTAAAGGTCAATTATTTTGGATGCCACTTATCTATAATTACTATCAACATAGAATGCAATCAAACTCAACCCTCAATATATTTTCTATGTAGATCATCCCTATAGCATCCAACATAGCTCTATGTTCTAGTGTCAAAAACCCCACCAGCTCATCTAAAATACATGATCACCATTATCGCAACTCCAATATGTCCAAATACAAAAATATACATCAAAAATCCACAAAAGTAACCCAATATATTTGTAATTTCCCTTATCACCCTCCTTTTTTCCCTCTTTTCTTATCCTTTTCCTTATCCCTAGTGCAATATTGTACCTTGTATTTGCCCTTGCACGATATTGTGGAATAGTGCTTGTCATTAGTCAATCGTAATTCCACGCCTAGCAGTCATAACCCTCTAGCCAATATGTAATTTCAAGATTGATGCCCACCTAACCCCCTCATATGGTGCTCCTACCTCGCCCATTGTCATTGTCAATTGGTGAGTTTGACGCATCATTTTTCTTCTTAGACCAAAGCTCCATTAGAATAATTAATGCCTCATTAAAGTGTGAATTTTTTTAGAGTCTAGAATCGCATTATTTTCGCACTACAACTTTATTTTAGCTCAATGATAGTCAAAAATTCATTCCTCTTCAAAATCAAGGGTATTTATAGCTATTTTGATGCATTTATTACATTATAAATGCATAACAAAAGGGTTAAATATAGACACCTAAAATTAGATCATCTAATTCATAAAGTTATTCATTAAGCATGTAAACAACTTAATTTATCCTTTTTGGCCTTAATTTTTTAGTATTTTATTCTAGAAAAATAACTAGTCGCAAATTGAATGCGTGATTTGATGGTTGAAATATTCCCCCACAATTTTTTAGGTGCAATCCTCCTCCCACCCAGTCAACCTGCAATGATCAAAACCATGGAATCCCGACATAAAAATCTAATGTACAATTCCATGACTCGAGTCCAGGGACAAAATCTTGGATCCTCTATCCCTCTCGAGCATTAAGTAATTAATGGTGCCACTTAGCCTCGAATCTCCACCATCTACTTCCATCCTCAAGTGTTATTTTTGGATTTGCTTTCGTCTACCTCAAAGATTGGATTTTAAAAATCTTACCACCTTTTACATCCTTCATGAATACACCCAAATCTCCTTGCCAAGGCCACAAGGTCTATAAATTGAGACCATGGGATGGCTTCTTCATCAAACATATTCAAGCTATAGAAAATTTGGCTCTCTAGTCTCTCACTTGATCTCTATGATCTAAGTTTCATTATACTCATAGTGTTATCATTGGGATTCTTAGGGTACTCTTTGGAAGGCTAGAGGAGATAATTCTCTTTTCCCTTAGTGGTTGTCTCTTTCTCTCTACCTCCTTAGCATTTTATTTTTATCATTCTTGCATGCTAACATTTTATTTTAATCATAGCCACCATATTTATTGTTACTTGATTCTCCTCATGTGATTATAAGCATATTTTATACATTTAATTTGGTATTCTAGTGCATTTTTTTTCATCCTTGCATCATTGACAAGTTTTTAGCTTTTGAGATCTCAACCTATTGGACATCCTTTGGATGTTTTATTAGCCTAATCTCAGCTCTCATGCTTGTATCCCCTTTGTGTAGACTCATAGGGCAAAAATATACCTTGACCTCTTCAAGGCGCAATTCCATTAGCTCAGGATTTGGGGGCAAGTGTTCACTCCCCTGCCTCATTAGTATTGGACATCATTATTCCCATCACCTTTTATTACTACCTACTAAATCTCATCTTAATTGTATCTAGCCATTTGACCCTCATCTCTCTCATTTTATCCCTTAGCGAAAATGCACCATAATCTTCACAAGACACGATTTCACTTGTAATACTTAACCATTTCCATGCACAACTTCCTTTCAAAAACATGCATTTTTACAGTCTTAAATTGACTCCTTTATTCTTGGCTCAAACTAGAAATCCCTAACATGAATTGTTCATTTTATCTCCTACACACAGGGCAGAACCACACTAATCACTTAAGGCACAATTTTGCTTAATCTAATCATTTCATGTATCTGCAAAATCCAATACTTGCACTTTGTTTTCTGCATTCAAGCTTTATAGAAACACATCATACCCTTCACAAGGTATGATTTTGCTTTGCTGTCCATGGTTTTACAATTATTTTTTGCATTAATTTCAAGTCATCTAAAGGACCTTAGGGGTCTAACTACTCAACCATAAAGACTTATAGATTTCTTGGCTATAGAAAACCCCCAAAAAATCATCTTGTCAAGTTTTTTTTTTTGTTTTTTAGGTATTGTAGAATCATATTCTAGTCCTAAAAGGTGCAATATAATGAAATTATGGATTAGCAAACACAAGGCATGTTTATGCTTCAAAGGCCAATAAAGGTATTTTTTTTTGCAAATTGTTGTTTTCTTTCTATTTGTTTGTTGTTTACTATTTTCCTATTTTTGTTCTATATGTAGGACACCTTAAAGGAAATAAATCAAAGAATCCTTAGACTAAGTCTTTAATTTTCGCTTAGTTTTAAGACATTTAAAAAATATATGTAAAAGTTTTAAAATGATTGTGGCATGGTGGTTATAGGGTGGACTGCACGAAGATCTGCGTGGCGGATTTCGAGGGAAAAAATCCAAAATATTATGGTGGCTTTCAGTTCGAACAACACAAAATATTGTGGTGGCCATAAAAGTTGGACAGCCTACCCAGATTCGTGGCGGCTATCAATTCCACCATGTAAATTTAAAAATAAAAGGAGAAAGTCAAAGAACTTCTAGTTTAGCTTCCTTTAATTTGTTTATTTCCTTTGCTTATTTAGACATCCAAATTTGAATTTCTTGTAGTTTGCATTAGGATAGACTTTTTTTGTGCATTCTCTTGGACCCTTGAAGAGAAGGAAAAATTTTAGTTTCTTGTAACTCCTACTTTAGCAAGAATCAAAATAGGATAGAAATTTGTTTTTGTGTATTTTTTTTATGCCTTTAGTTTATAAATTCCTTTATTATTAACATAGTCTTTAATTTCAAAATTGAACTTAAGTTTTTTCAAAAGAACTCAACAAACTTAGACTTTTAACACTCTCAAACAAAACCCAACATTGTGAGTAGGCTCCCCACAAGGTTAGCTCACGGATGCCTAATTTCATGCACCTACATAATTGTACCAAGAAATTTTATCCCATATTATTTTCATAACTTAATTGCACCATTATCTAAAACTTTTACAACTTAAAAGGGTCCAAGCCATAAGGTTTTCAGTTTCCCAGACTTAATTTCTCTATTTCCATAAAACTTCAAGACTAAATCACCTTATTTCAAATTCATCTTTAGTAGGTGCTTATCATGCCACACTTTTTTTTGATATTAGGCAACCTCTGTTACCCATCATGCCATCACCCATGTCTCATCTCTTCGAACTAGTGAGGCAAACCTCTCTTTGAGGCTTTCCTAGTCACCCAAACGATTATGTACTGCCACCCTTAAACATGGTACCATGAACACTACTAGCAGTATCACTTCTTGCCCATACATTAACTAGAACAATGTATGGTTTTTCATCAGTTTGAATGTTGTCTTGTATTCCCATAGAATGGTTGGAAATCATTCCTCCCAATCAACACCTTTTACTCCACATGTGTTATACATAATAGAAACCAAAACCTTATTTGTTGTCTCAACTTGTCCATTTGCTCGTGGATAGTATGGGCTTGATAATGAGGGTAAAATCTTAAATTTTGTGATAAGACTTTGAATAATCTCATTAACAAAGTGTCCCTTGATCACTTGTTAACTACAATGGTGTGTCAAACCTCATGATGATCATTTCATATAGGAATCTCGTTGTCCTCCTTGCAAAATTATCAGGAAATGCTCTTGCCTCTACCCACTTTATTAAATATTTTATGGCTACCATTTTATATCTACACTTCCATCTTCTACTTGTTTTTAATGGATTGACAAAATCAAAACCCCATATTTCAAACATTTCCTAAGGTTGTGATGGATGCAATAGCATAAAATCTCTTTTTAGTGGCTTCCTTGCTCTTTGGCATGTATCACATATCTTCACAAACTATTGTGCATCTTGGTAGAGGGTAAGCCACCACAATACTACTAAAAGCACGTTTCTTGTTGTCTCATATAGCCCCATATGTAATTCAACCAAGCCGTATGAGATTTCTTTAATACCTTTATTTCTTCATCCATCACACACCTCCGTAATATTCCATTTGATCTAATTTTGTACAACAAAATCGTTATCAGTTAAATGATATTGATTTGATAATGATGTGTTGGTCAGAGATCTTCCTTAGGTAAAGGTTTGCTTATTCATGTGCCTTAGACCTAACCAAAATTGAAAGACCAAGAGGAAGAAATACCTCTTGTGTTGATCTTCAGAGATGGGCTAGTTCCCTTGCTATTCTAACTAGGGGTTTTAAAGATTAAGGAACTGAAAGGAATGGGAAAATATTGAAAGGGATGGAAAATATGGCCATAGGCTGGATAGAACATGGGTGATGGGCTAACAACACGATAACTTAACTAAAGGTTGAATCAAATAGCCATTTAACACAAATGCTAAAAAAAATTAAAATTGAATAGCTAACATGCATAATCTCCAAGGCTACTCCAGATTTCATGTTTTACTATAAGCTAAATCCAGATAGTAGAATTCAAGCCTACAGATAAAGCAGAGAATTTAAATAGAATATAAGCAGTAGAAGACACACACAACCAGGAGTCTAGAATTTGATCCAGACATTATTTGTATTTATAGCAGAATCTAAGTTACAACAAGATTCTAGCAAACACCCATTATATTTACAATAAAAGAGTAGGCTTATATAGCAAATTCGGTCACTTGAAAATTTAATGCACACCAACAAACTATGGTGACGATAGCCAAGATAAGAGTTACAAGAGAGTACAATCATGAAATATTTATTCAGGCATGGTCGGGACTGATGACTCCCCAAGAATGCAGTTGATTTCCTTCAATACCCTTACGGGATTGGCTTATTGGTGCTGCCTCCTCACTCATGGGGACCGCTTCCATGGAAGATAAACTTGAAATCCTAGAATGTTTAGTTTGAAAGCTTCTCAAAATGATTGCACTCGGATGGATAAGGATGCACCTTAAATTTGTTGATATGGAGCGCAGATGCCTTGCACAATAGGAGAGGTGCGCAACCATTTGGAGTTGGGAGAGATCGACACAAAGGTTAAAAATTCAACAGGTTGGGCACACTCCAAGCTGTGCGCCAAACCTGGGTGCACTCCAAGTTGTGCATCAAACTTAGGCACACTTTAACCTATGCACCAGACCTAGGCATACTTCAACATGTGCACCAAACCTGGGTGCACTCCAAGATGTGTGCCAGACTTGTGTGCACTTCAACCTGTGCGCGAGACCTGAATGCACTCCAAGTTGTGCGCTAGACCTGGGTGCACTTCAACCTGTGTGCTAGACCTAGGCACACTCCAAGATGTGCACCAAACATGGGTGCACTTCAACCTATACGCTATAACTAGGTGCACTCTAAGCTATGTGCCAGACCTGGGCGCACTTAGTCATTTCTCATATGTTGAAGTGGAGTGTTGTGCTCTATAGGTTCTTGGGCCTGAAATGCATCATTGTACTTGGCATAAAACACCATCGTCATCCAAGAGATGATTTTTTTACATGATTAGTAGACAGAAACAACTGCACACTACTTCAGGCGTTGTAGAAGGGTTTTGACAGTAAATTCACCATATAGAAAAATGCATTCGAAATATAAGAACAAATTTTATGAGGAGCAAAAATTACTGAAAGGCTAAATGTACATCATGTTGCAAAAATGGCAACATCTCTAGCGACTCACAGGGAAATTGAGCTCACCTCAATGTCAAAATCCTAGGTCTTATCTGTTGGGCTTAGAGTCATTGTCACTATTGCTCTTCGAATGCTCACTGGTAGTAGCAGACTCTTCACCTGATTCTTCTCTTCTTGTTTCCTCCTCTTCCTCTTTTTTCTCATTGAGTTGCTCTTGGTCACGCCCTAGGACTTCGTCTAGGGGATCATCTTCCTCATTTTGAGTTTCTTTACTTGTGTCTTATTCAAGGCTTTCGCCTTGGCCTTCCACTTGAGTGTTAACCTCTTCCTTAACATGGACTTATTTATGCGCATTATATGCTTCTTGCACTTTTATTTCTTCTTACGCTTTTGCTTCTTCCTATGCCTAATCCTTTTCATCCTGAGGAGCTTGGTCCTTGTCCTGTTGGGGCCCAAGGCTTTCATATTGGCCTTATTGCTAAGCGAGAACCTCCTCGGCATGAATCTCACCCTGCGCTTGGTCTTCTCCCTATGCCTCAATTTCCCCTTGTGCTTGGATCTCTCCTTGCACATGGGTATCTTCCTGCTAATGAGGAGGCTCAGGTGGTGTGAGCTCCTTCTAGATACGATCATAGATCACCTGTACTAGGGCCCAATCATCGTCATGCATGGTGTTGTGCTTCTGGATCTCTCGTATTAGGTACCTAAACCTTTCCAAATGGCAAACTTCAACAAAATTAAACCTCTTGCTGAGGTCCACTAGACAGGCTTCCATTAGCATGAATGTAGTTGTATATTGCATCACCTAAAGTTTAGTAATTGGGCTCCTCCCAACTGTCGATTTCCAAAGTATCACTTTTGAAGGAGTCTCACAATGGCTGCAATTCTTCTTCACTTAGGATACGGTCCACCTCATCAGTTAAGCCCAAGAAACCATTCTACGCCAGAATCTCAAAGTACATAAGAGCAATATTTCTCTCCTTTTCAAACATGTCCATGAGGTCTCGAGCCTTTTGGGCCATCTTGGCATTCTTGAAGAAATATTTGTGTTGTATCTATGAACGCCCATGATCGAGCCAGGTTAGACATCCAGGCAAGTCAGATGCCCAATTTATCTAGGGTTTGTGCCTTCATGGCTAGTTCCAACCATTTGTCAACCTCCGCCTCAACATCTTCTATGATGGAAGCGTTGTGGGAAACTATCCATTTGGATTCCCAGATGAATGCCAGGACTAAAACTTCCCGATGCACCCTATTCTTGAACTTGGACAAGAAGCAACTGCATGCCTCCCTGACATGGTCTTTTGACAGGATCATTGTGGATTCTGGTTTACTATCCAATTTAACATGTAGCTCATGGATCTAAGCATCCAACAATTTTAGTTGGTCCTTTGCCTCTCCTTGAACCTTGAGGCACTCCTCAAAATTCTCCTTGGTGTCCTCCAGTTCCTGCTCTAGATCGATCACTCGCTGCTGCAACTACTTCACTTTGGACTCCTCATCTTCAAGCTACCCCCTCATGAATGCCAAGGTTTATTTAAACTATGTATTTTTGGCCTCAACATCATAGCAAAAATCCCTAAAATATTCCACGTGGAGGTAGAGGGATGTCACCTCAACATGAATATTCTCAGCTTTCTCTGTGAGGTTAGTAATTTTTAGATCTTCCACCATTTGTCGATAGGAGTAGTCCATCGGAGTCATCTCATTCAATGGTTTATGTATCTTGGGTGCCTTCTCCATCCGATGGAGCTACATATTTTGAGGGTCAAACACTACCCTTTTCTCTGGTCGGGCCAGTGCTTGCACACTTTTTATTTTTTGGCCTTTGAGCCAGGTTGAGGAGTTCTGCTGTGCCTTACGAATGCTCTCGGCCATTGGGCCTTCTTCGTAGAAATCCAGCTTCGTAGACTCCTACACTCCAAAGAATGGGGTAAAGGGAAACAAAGCCCATTGAGGGCTTGATCCGACAGGTGTTTCTAGGATAGCCAGATTTATGACTGCGAAGACTATGGGAGGCATTGGGGTTTGCACAACTAAAGCCAAAATGCTGGGTTTTGAGGGAGGAGTTTGCATGGAAGATACTGTTGGGATGACTGAGAAGGTGGGGATAGGAGAAGGCTAACAAAGAATCACTATGGCCATAGAAGCTATAACTAAAAACTTTGAACTTTGAGGAGTAAGGACGAAAGTCATCGGGAAGGTGAATGCATTGGAGACTTTTGCAAAAGTCTCAAATGACTTAAAAATTGCGGGCAGGGAAGGATGAGACTTCGCCTGGAGTAGGGGGTTCAAAAAAATTTTGCAGGGGCACCAAATGGAATGTGGGAAGATACTAGAATTTTGATGCCAAGCAATGGGGTTTCTAATGGGGCATATGGGAGAAAGAGAGAAAAAAAAGAGGCACCTGCGAGATCGAACGTCTCCAGAGCCAACATGGCGAACTACTGCGTTATTGGGTTGGCTTCTCTCTCTCCACCCGATGCCTCATCCTCTAGGTCAATGACTTGTCCTTCGGGCTACGTCAGTAGTCCCTGTTGCACCTACCATACCTCCAATGCTGGTTGGGTATGCTGCACCTACTGGGGAGGAACAAAAACCCCTTAAGCGATCCCTTCCATGACCGATGTCATCATTGGAGAGCCTACACCTGTGATCTTGATTTTAATGGTACGAGTCTTCTTCACGGTGCTCTAGTGTGCAGGTGCATCGGGTGCACTCCTCTTCTTTAAAGTAGCCTTTTCTTCTTGAAGTGATTGCTTGCCCTTGCCCTCGACATATGGCGGTTGACTAGCCTGTTGCTCTTGTACTACCGACACGTCTTCCACTCTACTGGGACTCTTCATACTCCTGGGCATAAGGTCACCGAAGAAGATGGGCTAGTAGGAGTTGTAATTTTAATCAAATATGTCAGAAAATTGATGATGTATCTACAACGTTGGATCAGATACCCCTTTTATGTGGTGGCACCTCATTATCCACCAATTCGTAATCTTCTCCTCTGACCAATGGGGCACTTTCTCTTTCATGAACTTGAACATTCGGTCATCGGGGTCCTATGCTGGATACCGCCTAGGGTTGTACTCAGCCTCCATGATGTAAAAATTATGCCATGGGGGGAAGGAGAACATTATTTTAATGTGACATTCGATATCTAGCCTATAAGGGTTATTACGCTGCTTCTTGATGTCTGAGCAAGAACAACGGTGGAATTTCTCCCTTGCAATTTTTTCCTTAAAGAAACCATATGGGTCATACTTCCATCGTTGGGGTAGGTCAGTCCGACCAAACTCGTACATATTAACTTACAGATGAACATTTTACTTATTTTAATTACTTTGATGGGGCCAGGCTCGATAGGTCGGGTGCATGTGTGCTATCTTTTCCCCCCTTGTCCTACGTATCATTTACAAAGTCGCACTAGTGAGCAACTTCGAGGGTAAATAGGTACTCAATAGTGTAGTACGATGGCAGGAAGGATTTTCTAAAAAAACCAAAAATGTGTACCACAAGCTCTTGTGTTAGTTGAAAAACATCTTTGAACTGCTACTCTATCACATAATCCCTCATAGCTCTCGACACCCGCTCATAGATACCATAAATGATCTCCAACACCAGGCCCAGAAAGACTCGATTAAAATTATAGTAGGAATCGCACCTTGACAAGCTTGAAGTCCACTGGTACATCGGGAGTGCCTCGTCGTTCTCGTGAGTGTAACCTTTATCAATAAAGGCAAAACAATGATGCGAATGTAGTTTGTGGAATAAGTACCACACCAGGAACGAGCAACTCTGAAACATAATTTTTCCATTCTACATCGTGCATATCTGGAGGTGCAGCTGCCAAGACACCCAATATGTCCAATAAAAAAATGGGCTTTATCCCCCGTGACGGAGCATCGTAGGCATAGAATTCCTCATGGGATATGCATTCAGTAATGACTTCTTGTCAAGCATTTAACCAGGCATCAGAGGATTGACCAGTAATCCATGTCGACATGGAGAAGAGCTCAAAGTTCTTGAATCTCCTCAAGGACATAGGGAGTTGCGGTAGGATCCTAGGTGCGAGTGTCTTTGTGTAATAGGACTCCATGAATTACCTCATTGGTGGCGTGTTGGTGTATCTCTCCCCCTACTCCTTGGTGTTAATTTTCCTAATGATAACCTGACCAGAAGGTCCTCACCCACAGACGAAGGTTTCGTAGATTTTGTCTGCAAAGACTCCCAATGCTAACTAACAAAGTGGAGCGTAATCTTCCTTAGGGGACATGAAGCACTACTTCTATTGTATTTATTTCCTTGTTTTTTGCTTTGGAAAGTGTGTCAAATGTATCCAAAGAAAAGTACCTTGCATACAAAAAACTAGAAATTGGGCTACGTTTGCATACCGAAGTGTAAGGCTTCCTCGAGACGTGTCCGTCTTGGGTGCACCTTTGGTTGTACGCCCAGCCTTGGTGCACTCTGGACGTGCACCCACCTTGGACGCACTCTGTATGTGCACCCACATTGGGTGCACCCTTGGTTGTGCACCTAGCCCTGGCACACTCTAGACGTGCATCCGCTTTGGGTGCACCCTCGACTATGCGCTCGACCCTGGCGCACTCTGGATGTACGCCTACCTTGGACACACCCTTGGCTGTGCACCTAGCCCTGGTGCACTAGGGAGCAAAATTGGTACTTGCCTCTGTACATGACTCAACAGAAAAACAAAACTACATCCCTCGGCATTCTCTTGCCAGTTAGGATTCTGGCCCTGAAAACTGTGCTATCGCTAGCGCGGAGGAGGCGAAGGGATACTCCAAAAAGCAAACTGAAATGCATAGGGAAAACACAAAAATATGTATAGCTGTACAAGAAACTCCCGTACTACCCCTCACTGGTAGTACGCCTTCAGGTGAATGCCATTAACTGATAGTGGCAGAGTAAACCCATTCAGATCCTGCAGTGTGAAAGAGTTTACCGGATGGACTTGAGAAACCTGAAACGGGCCCTCCCAAAATGCATCAAATTTGTCGTGGTTTCCAGGTTTGGATTTCTTCTCATTCCATTTAAGTACTAAGTCCCCAACCTGGAAAGTGCGATCAAAGGTCCTTTTGTCGAACCAGTTCTTCGTGGTAATGACATGCTTCATGAAAGCCTCATAGGCTTTCTCCCTTTCCTCTTCCAACTGCAATAGTTGGGCAATTCTAACGCTAACCGGGTCAAACCCTTCCTCCTCGCCATCCAGTGACCGGAGAGTCTGTAGTGCTAGCAACTCAATATGCATTGGAAGCACTGCTTCCTTCCCATACACCAGGGAATATGGGGACGTCTTAATGGATTTCTTGATGGAAATTCGGTCCGCCCATAGCGCAAAATCTAGAAGTAGATGCCAGGTCCGCTTGTTGTCTTCCAACATCTTTTTCAGGATCCGGAGCAAGTTCTTATTAGTAGACTCCGCCAAACCATTGCCCTGCGGGTAATAGTTTGACGAAGTTTTCAGGTAGATACCATACTTGCTGGCGAATGCACACATCTTGGCCCCAATGAAATGGGAACCATTATCTGTCACTATGGCATCCGGTATTCCAAAATGGGTTATCAGCCCTTCCAGAAAAGCGATGACGACGTCCTGGTTAGCCCGCTTGGTGGGCACTACTTCTGACCACCGGGTGAAGTAGTCTGTAGCCATCAAGATATATTTGTGCCCTACGGAAGAATTAGGCTCAATTATTCCGATGAAGTCCAAACCCCATTGCTGAAATGGAGCTTCAACCTGAATCGGGTGCAGAGGCAGGGAAGCATTCCTGATGCGGCCAACATATCTTTGACATTTATCACACTTTTGGCTCACACTGAAGGAATCAGCAAAAACGGTGGGCCAAAAATAGCCCGCCCTTATTATTTTTAAAGCCATCGGCCTTCCGGCAAGATGGCCCCTGGACATTCCAGAATGGAACTCATCCAGGATTTTCTGTTTTTCGGTCCCCCTGACACACCTCAGGAGGACACCGTCGATGTTTTGATGGAACAACCCCTCGGGCAATAATACATACCTGCAGGCCTGAAGCCTGAAACGCCTCCTTTGCGAAGAGTCGAGGCCGGTAGGGCACTGTCCAGTGCTGAAGTACTCTACCAAGTCTTCAATCCAATCCCTGTCATCTGCTGACTGATTCTGCCAGATTGCTCTGTGGCGATGAATCTTCCCATTGGCAAGTTGTTACCTCAGCTGCGGCGCTCTTGGCAAGCTCCAGGCATAGAGCCCGACCACGGACCAACTTGGTGGGCCGGACCTCTATATCATATTCTTGGATCTTGGTGATCCAACCTGCCCTCTTGTTACCAAGCTCACCCTGACTGATGAAGTTTCGGACGTCCGGGTGTACCACGTACACTATCGTCTTGCTCTACGAGATGAAATGATGAAACTTCTTCAATGCCCTCATTACCGCATGCACTTGACTTTCAATAAAATTGTGCTTCTCTTCATGCGGAGAATGACTTGACTGAGGAATGCTATGGGCCGCTCGTCCCCGTCATCATTTTTTTGGGTCAGCACAGCCGCATAGCTTTCTGGCTCCCCGACCGCATATAGAATGAAGTCTTTGGAATAATCGGGGTTTACCAGGATGGGAGCCTGGGCGATCCGGTGCTTGATCTCCTTGAATGCCTGCCTTCTCTCTTCTGTCCATAGGAACTCCGCATCCTTTTTGAGGAGCTCAGTCATAGGCTTCACTACCTGGGCGAAGTCAGAAATAAACTTCCTGACAAAATTTATCTATCCGAAGAAGGATTGGAGGCCCTTCTTGTTCGCCGACAGAGGTAGCTTGAGCAGGGCCTCGACCCTAGCGGGATCAATAGCAAGACCCTTCTCCCGATATGAGATGACCAAGGAGTTTGCCTTCTTTGACCACAAAAATTGATTTTTTTGGGTTTATCGATATTCCAAACTCCCGACACTTCTCAAAAACCTGCCGCAAATGTAAACCGTGCTCCTCCCTCCTGTGGGAGAAAACCGTCATATCGTCTAGATATATTACAATGACACGGTTGAGCAATTCGCCAAAGGCCAAGTCCATTGCTCTCTAGAAGGTTGCTCCGGCATTGGAGAGGCCGAACGACATGCGTTGATACGCGAAGGTGCCCCACTTGGTGGTGAAGGCGGTCTTATATTGGTCCTCATCCTTGACCCAAATTTGGTTATACCCCAAGAAGCCATCTAGAAGGGAAAATCTCTGGGCGCCTGCCACTACATGCAAAATCTGATCAATTTGGGGCAGCGGGTAGTGATCCTTCAGGGATGCCTGGTTAAGATTTCGGAAGTCGACGCAGAGGCGGATGTCCCCGTTCTTTTTCCGAACCGGGACTAGGTTCGCTACCCAGGATGAATGCTTGATAGGGTAGATTATCTTTGCCTCCAACATTTTCAGAAGCTCGGCCTTCATTAGTATTTCAATATTTGGATTCACAGGCCTTTGCTTCTGTCGGGTGGGCTTAACTCCCTCCTGGAGTTCAATCGTATGCTGAATGACGTTTCTGTCATACCCCTTTAGGTCGTGGTAGCTCCAGGCGACGATGTCTGGATACTCTCTACAAAGGGTCCTGATCTGCTCGATTTCTTGTGGTGTGCAATCAGTCCCTACCTTGATCATTTTCCCAGACTCCAACTCTAGCTCCTGGTATTCCCTTGCATCCACTTTGATCTTGTGGGGAAGAGCCTTGTCATCCTGGTCAAACAGACTTTCAAGGGTGATCAAACCCTTGGGGAGGTGGTTGTTCTTCAGCTGGATAAGGCCCTCATATTCTTCATCATTGAGAGCTCTATCTTCAATGCTTCCAGCTTCATCAATCAAAAAATTGACGATCTGCTCGTCATTGTCAAAGACCTGCCAATGGATATTTTTATCTGGCATGGAGGGCCGGTAGATAACCCTCACTATTTTCGGCCTTTGCATCAGATTCTCGGCTAGGGAGCATCTTGCTCCGATGGACGCCAAAACGTCAGCATGTTTATTCTGCTCTCGCGAAATAAATTGAATGTTAAGGGCCGAGAAGGACTCGAGCAGATCCCATACCTTATTACGGTATGCTTTGAGGTAGTGTTGTTTGGCAACACATTTATTGGAGACCTGGTTACAGATCAATTCGAAGTCCCCGAATATCTATAACTGTTTTATTCCTAACTTTTTCGCCTTTCGTAACCCCAAACACAGGGCTTCATACTCAACGACATTATTAGTACAGCTCCAAGCGAGTCTGTACGAGTACGTTTTCTGAATTCCAGACGGAGAGATGAGGACAACTCCAGCTCCAACGCCATTCTTGCATCGGGCGCCATCAAAGAAGAGCTTCCATAATTGGTCATCCATGGGGTCAGCATCACTCGACATTTTAGCCTTTTCGGGCTTAGTTATCGAGTAACACCCAATGTCTGATTCTATCATAGCATTGAAATCACGCATAGAGAACTCATCCTCTATGCGCAGCTCATCCAGAGCTTCCTCCATCAACTCCACCTCTTCTTCCACTTCTTCCACTCCGTCAATGATGTTGACCGAGTCCATGGGTTTCTCCACATCCTGGATCCTTTCGATGAGAAAGGTAGAGGGTTTCTCATTAAAAAAATTTACCCTCTTCCCCCTGAAGGGGACCTCCAGATGTGAATAGTCAAGAGACAGATAGCCTCCAAGCTTGGCAGTGAATTCCCTTGATAAGCACATGCTGAAATAGGGCTCCAAGTCAACTACCACAACTTCTTGGATTACTGTGATCTGCGGCACCTTGTGCAACACGATCGGGATGTCTTTGATGACCCCAACTGTCCTAACCGGGGTTCCATCCAGTTGAAGCACTCCAGGACTGCTCCTAGTGTACTCCATGCCCATGAATTTGCATACAACTTTGGGCATTACCGTGGTGGCGGCGCCAGAATCAACCATGCAGTTGTGTACTACCCATCCTTCCATCCTGAGGGATAGGTAAAACGGCGGCGGCCTGTTCTTACCGGTAGCAGAGGTGGTCAGCGGTTGTACCAAGACGGTCTGGGTCGGCCTCCCCTTGCCCTTAACGGACTTGAGGGACTCTTGCAATAGGTCAACTTGACCAGGAAATTGGAGCGCGTCAAAGAGGCTTACCTTAGCCAAAATTTTCCTTAACTCTTCGACGACATTGTATGCTCCAGCACCAGACTCGCCTCCCTCTTTTGCGGTTTCGTACCGGGTTCGGTACTGTTGCGTTGCTTCCACTCTTTGATGCTTGGTGATTGAGGGGTACCACAACTTTTCCCTCGCCTGATCTCTTGCTTCCGCTAGGGGCTGAGAGGTCGAAGCTTGCGGCTGAGGGGTCCTCGCTCTTGCCCTTGGGGGCAGATAGTCTCTTAACCGAGCATTGTCCGCAGGCTCCGGTACTTGTGCTTGCTCTTTTCCTGGTGGGGCAGCTACCTTCTCGCTTGGCGGTCTGGGATTGACAGGCACCTTGAGTGGTTCCATTTGCACCGGGTCAACCTCAATCGGCTTCTTGCCTGTCCTCATCAAAATGGAGACCTGCTCGATAGGGGGAATCATGAAATTATGATCAGCCTCCCTTATCATATTTACCTATCCGTCGGGCGCACTCTCTGCAAGTGTTTGTACATAGTTTATGTGAACCATGCAAGTTTCCTCGCCATGCGGGTCATTGCAGGTGGAGCACCAGTAGGTCCTGACGGATGAGCTAGCTCCATCGCACTCCGAAATTGCTGAATTTCTATCTTGAGGCCTTCCGGTGGAGGTAGCTTGCTCCCTTGTGATCGGGGGCGGAGGTCTCCTTGGCGGGTAGCCCTGATCCCTGAACTGGCTTTTCTTCATGACAACCATATCATTTGCTATGGTTTTCATAAACCCATACACATCCCACAACTCTTTGGCCTGATCTGCATTTAGAGATGTCGTAGATGCGGGCGCGGGTAATGGTAATGGTGCTAATGGTGCTGGCAATGCTGGGTACTGAGGAGGAGCCGGAAGCTGGGGAACCGCGGGGTTTGGATATTGAGGAGTCGGTACCTGATTTTGTGGGTTAGGAGCCCACGGCTGATTTTGGTACATTTGAGGTGCAGAGGAAGCGGATGCACTTGGATACATGTTCTGTGGAAAATCCGGGTAAATTGGTGTAGTCGCTTTTGGAGGCAACTTCCCGATGGCTACCAGGTCGGCTTCCGCCTTCTGCGCTTGTTGGTACAATTCCGAAAACGTGTTAACATTAGCATACCGGATATTCATGCTAATATCAGAGTGGAATGCCCTTAGGAAGTAGAACGCCGCCTGCTCAGATGTGGGCCGAAGGCCGAGAGTGACTCTCTCCCAGGTTCGAGCGAACCTAACATTGAAGTCAGCTATTTCCTCCTGAGGGTGCCTCTGGATAGAGGTAAACTGGTGTAGCAGAGAGAAGGGGTCTGCTTGCTCATTGAAGCCCCTTATGAGTTGCCCTGCCAGGTGGTCCCATGAGGTGATGGTGCCGGCCGGGAGCGACCGGTACCAGTAGAGGAGCTTACCTCTTAGTGAAAGCACTAGCAACTTCACCATGACATCTTCATTGGTAATTTGGTGGATAGTTGCCAGTCCTGCGACGTCTTGAATGTGCTCATGCACCATCTTTCCCGTGTCGTCATAAGTGGGTAAAGCTTTCAGGGCGGCAGGCGGTACAGTGTGCTGAGCCTGTAGGGCAAGAGGTCCAGTGTGGTTCCAGGCCGGAAACAGCCTGGGCGGATTTGGCTGCGCCATATGGGGTGGCGGATTTGCTTGGAGCGGTGGCTGCAATGGCTGAGCCGGAACAATGGGAACACTCGGAGCACCCGAATCAACGTCAGGTGGAACTGGAGTATTCTGATGATCCGGAGAATTAGGCGAAACTGGGGGTAAGCTAGTTGCTGTGCTGTCGGGAGTTGGATTCCGTGTAGCAACAGTAGCTTCCTGCGAAGATGTCCCGTCCAGTGGGATATTTGGCCTGACCACTCTAGGACGCTCTCCCAGAACGTCAATGTCAAGTTCGTAGAACTCAACTTCTTCTGTATTTCTAATCTGCCACCTCGTACGCATGAAGGCGTGATCTTTTAAGCTGGTCTGCGAGGTTCAGAGGTATCTGAGTTCGAATGAGTCGCCAGATGTTCAGATTTGTTAGTAATAAGACGAACATCAACTTCTTAGTACTGCTCATGCAGTGGAACGTTTGCGTCCCATCGGGCGTGCCAAAAACTATTGGTCAGAGATCTGCCTTAGGTAAGGGTTTGGTTATTAAGTGCGCCTTAGACCCGACCAACATTGAAAGGCCGAGAGGAAGAAATGCCTCCCGTGCCAATCTCCAGAGATGAGTTGGTTCCCTTGCTATTCTAACTAGGGGTTTTAAAGATTAAGGAACTGAAAGGAATGGGAAATGACTGAAAGGGATGGGAAATATGGCCACAGGCCGGATAGAATAGGGGTGATGGGCTAACAACACGATAACTTAACTGCAGGTCGAATCAAATAGCCATTTAACATAAATGCTAACAGAAATTAAAACTGAACAGCTAACATGCATAATCCCCAGTGCTACTCCAGAATTCACGTTTTACCAGAAGCTAAATCCAGATACTAGAATTCAAGCCTACAGATAAAGCAGAGAACTTAAATAGAAGATAAGCAATGGAAGACATACACACAACCAGAAGTCCAGAGTTAGAGCCAGACACTATTTATATTTATAGCAGAATCCGAGTTACAACAAGCTTCTAGCAAACACCCATCCATTTTACAATAAGAAGGCAGGCTTATATAGAGAATTTTGCCGCTTGAACATTAAATGCACACCTAAAAAATATGGCGGTGGCAGCCAAGATAAGAGTTACAAGAGAGTACAGTCATGAAATAGTTATTCAGGCATGGCCGGGACTGATGACTCCCCAAGAATGCAGTTGAGTTCCTTCAATGCCCGACAGGCTTGGCTTGTTGGCGCTGCCTCCTCACTCGCGGGGACCGCTTCCGTGGAAGATAAACTTGAAATCCCAGAACGTCCAGTCTGGAAGCTTCTCAGAATGGTTGCGCTCGGATGGATAAGGATGCACCTTAACTTTGTTGATGTGGAGCACAAATGCCTTACGCAACAGGAGAGGCGCACAACCTTTTGGCATTGGGAGAGATTGACACAAGGGTTGAAAATTCAACAGGCTGGGCGCACTCCAAGCTGTGCGCCAGACTTGGGTGCACTTCAAGCTGTGTGCCAGACCTAGGCACACTCCAAGCTATGCGCCAGACCTGGGCGCACTCCAAGTTGTGCACCAGACCTGGGCGCACTCCAAGATATGTGCAAAACTTGGGCGCACTTCAACCTGTGCACCAGACCTAGGTGCATTCCAAGCTGTACGTCAGACCTGGGCGCACTTCAACCTGTGCGCCAGACCTAGGCGCACTCCAAGCTGTGCGCTAGACCTGGGCACACTTAGTCATTTCTCATATGTCGAAGCGAAGTGCTGTGTCTATAGGTCTATGGGTATGAAATGCATCAGGGTACTTGGCATAAAACACCATCACCATCCAAGAGATGATTTTCCTACATGGTCAGTAGACAGAAACAACTGCACACTGCTTCAGGCATTGTAGAAGGGTTTTGACAGTAAATTCAAGAGATAGAAAAATGCATTCGATATATGAGAACAAAGTTTCTAAGGAGCAAAAATTACTGGAAGGCTAAATGTACATCATGTTGTAGAATGGCAACATGATGCACCTTTTCCCTCCTACCAACATCTCTTTTGACTGCTCTCCTTTTGACAAATATGCCCCAATATATTTTTATCATGAGTATACAATATTTAATACAAACAACTTAGCATCAAATAATTCATCCAATACTCTTTTCATAGGTTCTCCCAAGAAAATCCTTAACAACTAATCCACAATCACATGTTTCATTTTAGTCTCAACACCACCCAAAATACAAACTCTTGTAGCACAGCGAACAACTGGCTAACTCGTCCATGTATAGTTTGGCTTGTTAGTCAAATACAATAAACGTTGATGATCGACATAAAAAGCAAAGGGGTTAGCAAGCAAATAGTATCATCCCCAGAGCTTCTCTCTCCATTGTATTGTATTTTTCTCAGCTCGTGACAACAAGTGACTTGAGAAATGAATGGGTTGATCTAGTTTGAATTGTCCTTGAGTCAATCCACATCCAATTGCAAAATTAGATGCATCAACATGGACATGAAACTCTTCTTAGTCCAAATATACCTAAATGGTTGTGCACACTAACTTTACCTTCAATTCTACAAAGGATTTTTAATGCTCCTCTATCCATCTGAAAGGAACAATCTTGCATGCCAACATCATAGTAGTCAGACTCGACCCGAGTCCCATGTACTCGATCGAGTCCGAGTCCGAGTGGACTTAGCAGCGTTGAGTCCACTCAGACTCATTTCTTTTAAACTCAGCCAAGTTTGGACCGAGTCCAAGTTCGACCAAGACTCGTGACTCCTAAATATCATAGTATGGGAACTCTCGGTGGATACCTTCTACAGAGCGAACTCAACATCCTAGTACAATTTCTCTGGAACCTATGCATCCAACTCATATTGACTCTAATCATACTCTATAGTAATTGAATCCACTTTCACATGTAGGTTGAACACCTATTGGACGAAGGAATCTCTCTATAATCAAAGTAGCATGAGGCAATATGTTAGGGATCATATCCTCACCTATAGTTCGACCAAAATCCCCAAAATCAGCCGGTTCGGGTCTTAAAATCGCTGAGCCACAATACCTAAAATTAAAAATTAAAATTAAAGTGAGTGCGATCGTGCAAAAATATAAACTAATTAAAAAAATTAAATTAAATTAAATCCAAGCGGGCGTCCAAGGGTTTCAACTTTCCGCCGACTTTGTCGATTGTAAAATCTTTGTAAAATTATGCAACCATGTCTTTGTTATTTTCCCTAAATAAATCTTGTGGAGTCGTGCTAAATGTAAAGTATTTTATTATAGTTAATAGCATTACCTAATAACTATAACTAATAATAGTTATAAACAAATTTATTTAATATAGTGAAAAAATGTGAAGTGCCTAGTTTAAAAACATATCAAATATTCATCGTATAAGGGAATTTAAGGTTTATGTCGCTTAATGATTGTGGGAAGCAACACTTTCAAATGAAGTAATGTCAGGTTTACTTATAAGTTAAATATAATAAATACTGGAATAAATTTGATCCAATACATATGATGTGTATTGTTAATTTTTAATTAAAAACAAACATTGGTTTTTCAAATCATGACAGGTTTATTTGATAAGTTTTATAATAAACACAGGCTTTAGTATGACTATGAACCTGTCAATTAGAAAGAATAGGTTCTTATTTATTTTTTAATTAAAAACATAGGTTTTTCGAATCAAATAATGACAAGTTTATTTTATAAGTTATACAATAAATACGGGCTTTAATATGACTATAAACCTGTCAATTAGAAAGAATAGATTCAACACAGATTATGGGATATGTATTTTTATTATTAATTTTTAATTAGATTGTTCGTTTTAGAATTGGTTACGTCGGAGATATATAATGTTTAATTACCTCATTTTATTATAAGTGATCTTCTGAAAAATATATAACTGCAACTCACCACCTTACCTTCAAAACTTCTTATTTTTTATTTATATATTATTAGATAATAGATAGTTATTAATGTTAAAATATTATCAATAATACAAATTTTATTTCAATCAATATTAATGTATATATATATTGTATATCATTTACATTTATAATATATAAAACAGTTTGATGAATACAAAAAAGAATATGTCCTTTCTTCTTGTTAATTTTTTATTTGTATAATGTTGAATGTTGAGTGTGTTAGAATATACTAATAAATAATATGCATGAAAAAACTTATTTTTCAATGAATTTTTTTTTTCATTTTTTCTTTTTACAAGTTTTTGTCAAATCTTACCGAGTCCCGAGTTCCAGCCTCCAGTCAACCTTGCTGAGTCTGAGTCGAGTCTGAGTTTTGCTAATATGATCAACATATCCAATTAGTGGGACACTTGTGCAAAATTCTTAATAAATCTTTTGTAATAGCCATGTCCTAAAAAGGACATCAACGAACTTCATCATATGACTCTTTCATAGCCATCACGACTCATATTTTATCCAAATCGGTCTTCAATCCTTCTTTGGATACTACATGCCCCAACAATTTCACATATGAAACCAACTTGTTGCATTTGTTTTGATTTAATACCAATCGAGCATCTCTACACAACTTCATATATTCTTCTAATTACTTCAAGCGATCTTCCTTTTTACCATAAAGTGACCAATCATCCAAAACAACAAATTTTCCAGTGGATAGCGCATGCCCGTTTTGGGCCAGAGAGTAGCGAAGCCCAACTCCGAAGAGGAAGACGTAAGTGGTGTGATGTCTATTTCACCCCTGAATGAGAGCGCGGGGTATTTTCGCCCTGTCTGAAGAACACAGCTTTTTTGGGGCTAAACTGGATGAAAGTGCCTTCATACTGTTCTGACACTTAGTGTAAATCTGCTTTAGTGCAAGTGTGGGGCCCAATTCTGTTTCGCCCCTATGGGTGAGCGCAAAGCAATTTCGGGCCAAGGAGGAGAGAAAAGGCCTTTGACTTTTCAAAGCGCAGCAATTTTTTTTAGAGAAAATGCTAAGTATGGCTCCAAGGTGTTTCGCTCAAATTTTCGAGTGCAAGGCGGTTTCGAAGTAAGTAGCAGCACAATGCACTTTGAATTTTCAACACTCGCACTGCTCCGGAGGCTCTAAGGCATTTCGCTCCCATCTTCCAATGCAAGGAAAACTCGAAGTAAGTAGCAGCGCAATGCCCTTTGACTTTTCCACTCTGGCACCCCTTTCAATGCAGCAGGACGTTTCACTCTATTTTCCTAGCGTAAATCAATTTGGTCCAAGTCAGAGCACAATGGCCTTTGAATTTTCAACTCTAGCGCTGCTCCCAAGGCTCCAAGGTGTTTCACTCTTTTTTCTAGCACAAGATCATTTCGAGCGAAGTGAGGGACGCAACGCCATTTGACTTTTCCACATCAACGCACCTCCTAAAGCTCTGAGGCATCTTCGCTTCCTTTTTCTAAGCACAAGGTATTTTTGGGCCAAGCTAGAGTGCAAGCGCCTTTGAATTTTCAATGCCAAAGGCTTCAAGGCATTTTCGCTACAGTTTTCCAGTGCAAGGCAGTTTTAGACCTGCCAAGAGCGCAATGACCTTAGAATATTCAATGCTAGCATTGCACCCAGGATAGCTAAGTCATTTCGTTGCAGTTTTTGGAGTGCAAGCCCATTTTGGACCAGGAAACAGTAAAACGTAGGTTGGCCTACCTTCGCAAAGCACCTGTTTTAGTCTAGCCCTCCCTGTGTCAACCAAAAATTATAATAAATGCTTCTTATGAGCGAAACAAAGCGCATCCTTATCCATTCAAATGCAGTCAGTCTGAGAAGCTTCCAGACTTGATGTTTCCAGATTTCAAAATCTGATCTTTCATTGAGGCGGTTCCAACAAGCGAGGAGACAATGCCACCAGCTAAGCCTATCAGCACATTGAAGAGGTGCAGCTGCATTTTAGTGAGTCATCGGTTCCAGGCCATGCCTCATTACTATTTGATGAGTGCTTTTTTCTCAAATATTATCTTTTCTACCACCATGATGTTTTGTGGGTGTGCATTTATGTTTCAAGCAACAAAATTCTCTATAAAATCCGATAATTCTAATGTAATATGATGAACGTTTTGCTAGAGACTTTCTGTACATGAATTTTGCTATCAATACAGAGAATATTTGGCTCTAATTCTAGACTTATCTTTATGTGTAGGTCTTATATCTTATATTTCTATTAAATTCTTTGCTTTTTCTGTGGGTTATAATTCTATGTCTAGATTTGGCTCCCAATAGAGGGTGAACGCTGGAATAATTCTAGAGATTGCACATGTTAGATGCCTGGTTTTAATTTCTATTAGTTTTTTGTGTTGAGTGCTATTGATTCAAAGTGCAATTAAGTTATCGTGTTGCTTGTCCATCACCCTTGTTTTACTTCGCTTGAAGTCATATTTCTCATTTCTTTTAGTTATTTATAATTCCTTTCATGTTCGTTAATATCAATCCCCAAGTTAGAATAGCAAGAGAACCAACTCATCTCTGGATATTGGCACAAGAGGCATTTCTTCCTTTTGGTATTTCAATGTTGGTCGGGTCTAGGGCACTTGGATGAGACATTCCATACCTAAGGCATATTCTTGACCAACAGTTTTTGGCATGCCCAGTGGGACGCAAACGTTCCACGCCAAAAGCAGTATTAAGAGTTGATGTTCATCTTGTTACTATCAAATCTGAACATCTGATGACTCAGTTGAACTCATAAGCCTTCGAATCTTGAAGCCAGTTTAAAATCCCACACCTTCATGTACACAAGACGAAAGGCTAAAAATTCAAAGGAAGTTTTTGAGTTCTTCGAGCTCAACATTGACGCTCTAGGAGAGCATCGTAGAATAGTCCCCTCGACTATCCCATCAGTTCAAGCACCCTCGCAAGTATTTGTTATAGTTTCACAAACTCCAAGTCCTAATAGAACTATGACTAGCTTACCCCCTCAACCAAACGTTCCAAACATTCTGGTCCAACCAAATCCATCAAATCCTTTGGTCTAGATGGCGCAACCTCCATCTAGGAAATTTTCCACATGGAATCATTAAGGACCTCTAGCCTTGCAGGCTCAGAACCAAGTGTCACCCACAGTATTGAAGGCTCTACCCACATACGACAGTACAGGAAAGACGACTTATGAGCACGTACAAGACATTATTGCACTAGAAACCATTCACCACATCATCAAAGAAGATATCATGGTGAGGCTGCTAGTGCTCTCACTGAGAGGTAAAATCTTCTACTAGTATTGATCGCTATCATCCGATACCATCACTACATGGGACCTATTGATAGAATAATTGATAAAGGATTTCAACAAAAATATGGACTCTTTCTTCTTGTTGCACTAGCTCACCACCATCTATAGGTATCCTGAAGAAGAGATAGCAGATTTTAACATCAGGTTCACTCAAACCTGGTAGAGTCACTATCGACCTTCGGTCCACCTTGGAGAAAGCGATGTTCTATTACTTGAGAGCTTTCCATGCTGACATTAGCATGAGCATCTAGTATGTGAATGTAAACACTTTACCTACCTTGTATGACTAGGTGCAAAATGCTGAGGTTGATCTATTAGCTATTGAAAAGTTACCTCCGAAGGTGACTACCAATTTATCCAAACTTTCCTCAAAATATGTATCCTAGTGCATATTCACAGTCACTACCTATACCCTCGATGTACCCCAATCAATCTTGGAATCCCAATCCTCATAATCAAGTGATACCTACTCCACAGTTCCAAGAATCCGCTATTCCTCAGCTCCCAGCTCTTGTCCCATATCTAGTATTACCTGCACCATTGGTGCCATTACCATTACCCGCACCTCAGGCACTCATAAATATGGAACATGTTATAGAATTGTAGGATTTACGAGCATCAATGAAGACGATGACGAATGAGATGACCATCCTTAGGAGGAGGCAAAATGATTAAAGCTTCCAGCCAAGGAGATTCCATCCTC
Organism: Wollemia nobilis; assembly: GCA_028583015.1. Classification (NCBI taxonomy): domain Eukaryota; kingdom Viridiplantae; phylum Streptophyta; class Pinopsida; order Araucariales; family Araucariaceae; genus Wollemia; species Wollemia nobilis. Next base: position 5,234,831 of record JAQPPZ010016946.1, on the reverse strand, counting down.
CCCCAATCACTTTTGAGCAAGATGCTTCCACCAGTAGGGCTCTTGAGAGAAATGTGGCGGTATTAAAAAATGAAGAGGCTGGTTCATCCGGTAGAGCTTATTGGTGCTCCACCTACAAGATACTTGCATGGTTCATATGAACTATGTACAGACCCTTGTAGATAGCGCTCCTGGTGGGAAGGTAAATATGATAAGCGAAACAAATCACAATTTTATGATTCCCCTTGTTGAGCAAGTCTTCATCTTGATGAGAACTGGTAAGAAGCCGATCAAAGTTAATCTGGTTCAAATGGAACTATTGAAGGTGCTTGCTAGTTCCAATCCATCAAACGAGAAGGCATTACTACCAGAAAAGGAGCCTCTCCAGGTGTAAGAGCTGACAGATTCTGCTTGATTAAAAGACTTCCTATCTCCAAGAGCAAAATGGATAATTCCTCAACCACAAGCTTCAACCTCTCAACCCCAAACGGATGTGAGGGATCATGTGAGAGAAAAGCTCAAATATCCCTCGTTGACCAAGCACCAGAGAGTAGAAGTGATGCAGCAGTACCGAACCAGGTATGAGACTACTAAGGAGGGAGGCAAGTTTAGTACAGGAGCGTACAACATCGTTGAAGAGCTAAAGAAGACTCCAACTGAGGTAAGCCTCTTCAACGCGCTCCAATTGCCCGATCAAGTTGACCTACTGCAGGAATTACTAAAGTCTACCAAAGGCAAAGGAAAACTAACCCAGACTGTCTTGATGCAAACACTGACTACCTCAACCACTGGGAAGAACAGACCACTATCATTCTATTTGTCCCTCAGGATGGAAGGGTGGATCATGCATAACTGCATGATCGATTCAGGGGCTACTACTACTGTCATGCCCAAGGTTGTTTGTGAAATTATGGGTATGGAGTACACTAGGAGTAGTCTTGGAGTGCTTCAACTAGATGGAACTCCAGTCAAAATAGTGGAAGTCATCAAGGATATCCCGATCGTGTTGCACAAGATATCGCATATCACCATAATTCAAGAAGTTGTGGTAGTATATTTAGAGTCCTATTTTAGCATGTGCCTATCAATGGAGTTCACTGCCAAGCTTGGAGACTATTTGTCTCTAGACTATTCACACGTAGAAATCCCCTTCAAAGAAAGGAGGATTAAAATATTTAATAAAAAGCCCTCTACCTTTCACATTGAAAGGATCCATGATGCAAAAAAAAAATTGGACTCGGTCAATATGATCGAGGAAGTGGAGGAAAAGAGAAAGTGGAGCTGATGGAAGAAGCTCTGGACAAACTCTGCATAGAAGATGAATTTTATATGCATGAATTTAATGCCATGATTGAATATGATATTAATTGCTATTAAATTACCAAGCTTGAAAAGGCCAAGGTGTCAAGCGATCAAGACCCCATGGCTGATCAACTGTGGAAGTTCTTCTTCGACGACGCCCGATACAAGAATGGTGTTGAAGTAGGAGTTGTCCTTATATATTCTTTGGGAAATCATAAAACATACTTGTACAGACTCATATGGAGTTGTACAAATAACGCTTCCAGGTATGAAGCGTTGTGTTTGGGGTTACTAAAGGTAGAAAATTTTAGAATAAAACATGTGCAGATCTTTGAAGACTCAGAGTTGATGTGTAACCAGGTAACCAATAAGGGTGTTGCAAAGCAACAATATCTAAAAGCATACCATAATAAGGTATGGGATCTACTTGAGTCCTCAGCTTTGAATATTCAGTCTATTTTGTGAGAGCAGAATAAGCATGCTGACATCTTAGCATCTATTACAGCCAGATGCTCCATTGTCGAGAACATAATGCAAAAGTTGAACGTAGTGAGGGTCATCTACCGGCCTTCGATACTGAATAAAAACATTCTTTGGTAGGTCTTTGACAACAACGAGCAAATCATCAATTTTTTGATCAATGAAGCTAGCAATATTGAAGACATGGCCCTCAATGAGGAAGAGTATGAGAGGTTGATTCAGCTGAAGAACAACCACGTCCCAAAGGGCTTAATCACCCTTGAAATTTTATTTGATCAGGATGACAGGTCCCTCACCTACAATATCAAGGTGGACGCAAGAGAGTACAAGGAGTTAGAGTTAGAAATTGAGCAAATAAGGACCATATGCAAAGAATACCTGGATATTATCACCTGAAGCTATCAGGACCTGAAGGGATACGATAAGGGTATCTTCCAGCACATGATTGAGTTGTAGGAAGGGGTCAAAACTTTCAAGCAGAAGCAAAGGTCGGTTAACCCAAAGATAGAAGTGTTGATGATACCGAGATTTTGAAGATGTTGGAAGCAAAGATCATTTACCCTATCAAGAACTCTTCCTAGGTGGCAAACCTGGTCCCAATTCAAAAAAAGAATGGAGACATCTGCTTGTGCATCGACTTTCGAAACCTCAACCAAGCATATTTGAAGGACCACTACCCGCTACCCCAAATCGATCAAATCCTTCACGTAGTAGCAGGATCGTAGAGATCCTCTTTTTTGGATGGATTCTCAGGGTACAACCAAATCTAGATAAAGGACGAAGACCAGTTCAAGACTGCCTTCACCACCAAGTGGGGTACTTTCACCTACCAGTGCATGCCATTCGGCCTCTCAAATGCTGAAGCAACCTTCCAAAGAGTGATGGACTTAGCCTTTGGTGAGTTACTTAACCGTATCATTGTGATTTATCTAGATGACATGACCGATTTCTCTCGTAAGAGGGAGGAACATGGTCTACATTTGCGATAAGTGTTTGAGAGGTGTCGGGAGTTTGAAATCTCCATAAATTTGAAAAAATATATTTTTGCGGTAAAATAAGGCAAGCTCCTAGGTCATGTGATATCCGAGAAAGGACTAGTTGTTGACCCTGCCAGGGTGGAAGCCCTCCTCAAGATACCTCTGCCAGCAAACAAGAAGGATCTCCAATCCTTCTTTGGGCAGATCAATTTTGTTAGGAAGTTCATCTCTGACTTCACCCAGGTAGTAAAGATAATGACCGAACTCCTCAAGAAGTATGTTGAGTTTTAGTGGATCGAGGACAAGAAGCAGGCATTCAGAGAGATAAAACACAGAATCACTTAGGACCCTGTTCTAGTGAACCCCGACTACTCCAAGAATTTTATCCTTTATGTCATCAGAGAACTGGATAGCTATGTAGTTGTCCTTACCCAGAATAATGAGGACAGGGATGAGCGATCGATAACATACCTGAGCCAAGTCATCCACCTGTATGAATAAAAATACAACTTCATTGAGAGGCAAGTGCCTGCGGTGATGCGGTCACTAAAGAAGTTTCACCATTTTGTCTCCTAAAGTAAGACGATAGTGTATGTGGTGCACCCCGATGTTAGAAACTTCATCATCCAAGGTGAGCTTGGCAATAAAAGGGCAGGATGGGTTTCCAAGATCCAAGAGTTTGACATAGAGGTTTGATCCACTAAACTAGTTCGTGGTCGAGTCTTATGCCAAGAACTAGCCAAGAATACCACATTCAAGGTGACGGCTTGCTAGTGGGATGATCCAGCGTAGGAGAACAATCTTGCAAATCGATCTATGCTCGATAGAGATTGGACATAAGACCTAGTGGAATACTTCAGTACTAGATGGTGCCCTTCTGATCTCAATGCTTCATAGAGGAGAAGGTTCAGGCTGCAAGCCTACAAATATGTGTTGTTATCAAGTGGTTTGTTTCATCGAAATATTGGCAAAATCCTCCTAAGATGTATCAGGAGGATAGAAAAATAGAAAATCTTGGACGAGTTCCATTCTGGAATGTTTGGGGGTCATTTCACTAGAAGGCCTATGGCATTAAAAATAATAAAAGCAGGCTATTACTGGCCTACTATTTTTGCTAATACCTTCAAGGTTAGCTAGAAGTGTAATAAATTCCAAAGGTACATCGGCCACACCAGGAATGCTTCTTTGTCTTTGCACCCAATCGAAGTTGAAGCTCCATTTTAGTAGTGGGGCTTAGACTTCAATGAGGTGATAGATGCCAATTCCTCTGCAGGGCACAAGTATATCCTAATGGCTACTGATTACTTTACCTAGTGGGCTGAAGCAGTACCCACCAAGCAGGTTAACCAAGATGTAGTCATCGCCTTTCTAGAAGGACTGATAACCCGTTTTGAGATTTTGGATGCAATAGTAACTGACAATGGCACCCATTTCACCGATGCCAAAATCTATGTATTCGCAAGTATGGTATCTACCTAAATACTTTGTCTAATTATTACCCGTAGGGCAATGGTTTGGTGGAGTCAACAAACAAAAACTTACTCAAGATCCTAAAGAGAACATTGGAAGACAATAAGAGGAGTTGAAATTTGCTTTTCGACTTTGCTTTATGGGCTGACTGCATTTCTATTAAGAAATCCATCAAGACATCCCTATATTCCCTGGTATACAAGAAATAAGTAGTGCTCCCCACACATATTGAGTTGCCCACGTTGCAATATCTCTGATCATTGGATGGTGAGGATGAAGAGTTTGATCCTATAAGTTTCATGATAGCCCAACTACTGTAGTTGGAAGAAGAAAAAGAAAAGGCCTACGAGGATTTTATGAAGCACGTTGAGGCCACAAGAAATTGGTTCGATAAGAATACCTTCGATCGGACCTTCCATATCGACGACTTGGTGCTGAAATAGAAAGAGAAAAAATCCAATCCCAAAAATAATGATAAATATGATGCATTCTGGGAAGGTTTGTTTCGAATTTTTGAAGTCCATCAAGTAAACTCCTTCACTCTTCAAGATTGGGTTTAATATTTCGTTATTAGTTAATGACTTTAATCTGAAGGTGTACTACCAGTAGATGGTAGTTGAAGGTTTCTCGACTATGTATTTATATTTTTTGTTGTTTACCTGCACATATATTTTCTTGAAGTAAAGTCTCTTTGCCCTATTTCATGCTTTTAGTGGTGTAGTTTTGGGCCAGACTCCTCGTTATGGCGAGGGTGGAGCTGGCAAATAAATGGTGCAGAGAAGTTTGAGTAAAGTATTTTTTTTAGTTTAAGTGTGTGTGTTTTTTTAGCGCTCTAAGGAAAAAAGAGAATAGCATTTTTAGGCGCCCAATGTTTAGCCAGGGCATTTTCACTCTGCCTTTGAGTAGAGGAGCGCACTTCACCATTTTAGAGCATCTCCTGGCAAGAATAGTTCAACGCTATGGAAGGCACCTGGCAAGGGAGAGTTTCGCTTTTCTTTAGGGATGAAACCTCGTTTCGACGCTCTAAGGAGAAAAATCCATGTCTAAACTGAAGGCTAAATCAAAAAGTTGAAAATTCAAATGTTGTTTTGCCCCCAACTAGACAGCACAAAGCCATTTCGAGGCTGCACCAGACAAAAGTGCTTTTTAAAAACAGTGCCATTTTGGTTTTAAAGGAAGCAAAATGTCAAAGTCAAATGTTGTTTCACCCCAAATTCCCAGTGTAAGGCCTTTTTGGGAATAGAGGAGGCAAAAGCTCCTTTGACATTTAAATGGGGCACAACTCAATTTAGGAGGAGAAAAGACTGGGTAGGACCCAAAGCTGTTATGCCCCAGTCTAGTAGGGCAACTCCATTTCAGGATTTCAAGGAGTGAAAGGCACTTGTGCTCTCCCTTATGGCCAAAATTCAAGTCACAAGCCCTAGGTTGTATGATCCATGTGTCAAATAAGAGAAGGAAAAGTGCTTTGAAAGTTGTCTTTGGTCTGTAGGCATTAAGGTCAAAGTCAAACTCCATTTCGAGACCTAGTTGGATGAAAGGTCCTTGCACCCTCCCTTATGAGCGAAATTCAAAACCATTGTTTTCTCCCATTTCGGGCCTTAAATGAGTGAATGGGTCTTTCGCTCCAGTTTTTAAGAGAAAACCACCATTCGAACCCCTAGGGAATTATGAAAACATGTTTTAAGCGAAAGAGTTTTGCTTTATCCAATGCCACGGGCACGCAATCCAAGATAAAACTTGCTCGATGCGCTCCCTGAAGGTCATTAAAGCATAAAATAAATTTAAAGAAGGTGGTGTGTCATGTATTTCAAGGAAGATTGTGGCCCAGGATGTTGGACAATGTTGGGAAGTGTGCTCCACCACCAGTTAGCGTACAAAAGATCTTCCACCTCACCCATAATCCCTCCAAGCATTTACTTCACCCCAAAGCAATTAATGGGGTGGGTAAATTACAGTGTTATAAAAAGGCTATCAATGCATCTCAAATGAAATCTAAGAGGTTATTGAGAGTTTTATCACAACACTATTTACCTTACCTAGTCAGAGTGAGAGTGTTACTGATAAAACACAGTCCGTTGCATAGTAGCAAGACGCTATCCATTTTATTAAGCGCTTGGACGAATACATAGTCAATATGGGAAAGAAGAGCACTAAGCAAAAAAAGGAGGTGGTCCTGAAGAAGGAAGAGGGTAAAACAAACAGAAGAAGAAAAAGAAAGAGAAGCCATCACTGCCCCAACTTGAGGACATATTGAGCAAAATTCGTGATTGTGTGCTCACTAGAACAAGCATAGAAAATTTGTGTGGGATAGTTGAACTTATGATGACCAAGATGTCTGTTGGGAGTAGCCGAACAACTACCTACCACTCCTACCTATATTGGTACCTGTGCACGCCTATGCATCATTACCCTGAGCTGATATGCACAATCGCTAAATACTACAACCCACAGACTAAGACAGTCCTAGATTCCAGAGGGGACAAGTTCTCCATATCTACCCAGGAGGTTCGAGAGGCTTTCGCTTGTGGACAAGGACCCCTGCCAATTACATTGTTAGAAAAAATAATAGCACTGAGTAAAACAAAATATACGCCAACACCGTGAAGATGCAACAATTCATGGAGACTCAGTTGTTAAAGAAGTTGGCACTCGAAATACTACTAAACATCCCAAACCCTTGAAGAAGTTTAAAAATATCGACATCTATTCCATGTTGGCATGGGTTATGGGTCTCTATACGGATTTCCTAGTGTATAAGTGGTAGGTTGCACTTACCGAGTGTATTTCACATGGTGAGTTCTATTCTCCTAATACCATGGCACTAGGGAAAAAACCTGTGTTTTTTGAATGGGCAAACTGGGTGTCATGGTAGTTGCACATTTAGTTGAGTGAGGTGCAGAGCAAAAGGGACATATTGCTCCAAATTTGCTCGTTCATGGTGTGGTATTTCTTCTACCACATGGTCGACCGTTTTGCATTCATCGCCAAGAGTCATTTAGATAAAAAAGGCAAAGTGCTCCCTGTCTATTAGTGTATTCAAAGCTTGTCAAGGCGCGAGTCCTACTATAACTTCAATAGAGTGTTCCTCGGCCCAGCTCTAGAGATAATTCATAGCACCTATGAGCGAGTGCTGAGGAAGATGAGGGATTACATAGTGTAGGAGTAGATAGGTGATGCTTTCCAAATGACATAGGGCCTTATTGTTAGAATATTTAGGTTTCTTGGAAAACCCTTCTTGTTGTCATACTACACCACTGAGTACCTGTTCACCCTCGAAGCTACTCGATAGAGTGAATTCGCTAATGACACGTATGACCACGGGCGAAGGAAACCACACACCTGCCCTTGGTCTTCCACTTTGGTGACATTAAAGTATTGGTCAACGGGCATAATGCCTTTCTAGTGATAACACTGTATGAGTTTGGTCTGATTGACCTCCCCTAGTGATGGAAGTACAACCCACTAAATATTTTCAAGGATAAAATTAGGGCAAAAAGCTTCCATAGATGTCCATGCCCAGACATCGAAGTGCAGCGCAACAACCCCTCATGGCACGACCTGGAATGGCACATGGAGAGGATGATGTCTCTTCCCTCGTGGCATGAATTTTATACAATAGAGGTCAAGTACGACCCTGCACAAAACCTGATGCATGACCCTGATGATGAAGTGTTCAAGGTGATAATTAACAAAGTGCTCGAATGGTCAAATGAAAAAATTGCAAATTGGTGGATCATGAGGGTCCACGATGGAAAGGAGGCACCTGATTTGTCGCTTGTATTGGACCAAAATTTCTCCAAGACGTATGATGCGCATTGTGTAATTTATCGACCCATCTTGTTCAATAACATCATGCCTAGGAGTACTCAAATCCCTAGTAGAGTGGAAGACGTTACGAAAGTATAGGAGTAGAACACTGATAAAAGTCCACTTGTTAAGGAGAAGGGCAAGCACACACTCTTTAAAGAAGATATTACTCCAAAGAATATAAGCAATGCTATGGAACTTTTACTCCCTCAAGCTGTGAAGAAGCCCTAGTCTGGTCCAGTATGACCTTTCGATACAAACCCTCCTGTAGCATCGAAAGCCATGGACACAACCATTCCTAAAATTCTTGTTCAAGTGCAACAAACATAGTAGGCACAACAAGGGGTGAAGTTCATCGATCTAGAGGCAGAAACATCAAACAAAGAAGGGATAGCAATCCCTAACACGTAATAGTTCATCGCTTTAGCCCTGGCAGCACTTGAGCTTTTAGGTGCATTCTCTCTCTTCCTCTCTCACTTCTATACCTTTGGTGGACACCCCTTCCAATGCCAAAACCATCCTCTCTGTCCAGCTCATGTTTGGTGTGCCCATATCTACCGTACCTTTCCCCACATCTTAGTCATCAGTCCCCTCAACATTTTTATCTATCTCTCAAGATTTTAGCTCCTTTGCATATATTTCCAATGCTTTTGTGTTCTCTATAGCGTCCCCCCTGCCCCTCCTCAAGTTTTTGCTAATACAGTCACTACATTTATCGCTACCATTAATCCAAACCTATTTTTGTCCTCTCTCACCCCCTCAGTTGTAGTAGCGATACCCATTTATGTTTTGCCCCAAACCCTAGTACTTTAGTTGCAACTGTCCAAACCTCGACATCTATCAAAGTTGCTATAGTCACTGCCTCGGCTATCCGTGACTTATCTCTCGAGCCAAACCCTCAGCGAGCTTTGTTCCCTTTCTCGCAACTCTTTGGAGTGCAGGAGCCAATGGAAATGGAGTTGGAAATTTTGGAGGAGGGCCCAATTACGGAGAGTATACATTGGGCGTAGCAAAATTACTCGACCTGGATTAAAGGCTAAAAAATAAATAATGCGTAGGCTCTAGCCCAAGTGGAAAAGAGGGCTATGTTCAACCCATAGAATATGCAACTCCACAAGATGGAGAAAGTGCCCAAGGTCCAAAATCCATTAGAGGAGATGACGACAACAGACTATTCTTACCATCATACGGTGGAAGATATGAGGATGATCGATCCCACGAAAAAGGTAGGAAACATCCAGGTTGAGGTGGGATCCCTCTATTTCCACATGGAGCACTTCAAAGCTCATTGCTATGATGTTGAGGCCAAAAACGTAGAGCTTGAAGAAACCCTGGTGCTCACAAGGGCGCAACTTGAGGAAGCACAGTCCAAAGCTGAGCAGTTGCAGCAACGCGTGTCCATTCTAGAGTAGAAGGTGGAGAATTATAGGAAATAATATGAGCAATACCTTAAAGCGCATGCAGAAGCACAAAACCAGTTGCAAGTTTTGAATGCTTAGTTTCAAGAACTGCATGCCTAGTGGATAGTAAGGGTAGGACAAGCAAAGGTCTTGTCAAAATATCATGTTAAGGAGGTTTGCTAATGCTTCCTGACCAACTTTTGAATAAGGGCACACATAGTAGTAGCAGTCCTAACATTCATCTGGGAGGCCAAGTAGTCAGTCACCTACGACGCTTCCATCATAGAGGATGATAAAAGGGACATTGAACAACAGCTAGAGCTGGCTGTGAAGGTACAGATCCTAGAGAAAATGGACCTCGAGCTTACTCCAATGTGCTCGCTTGCTCAGTCATGGGCAACTGCGAAGATAACATTGAGGGTTTTCTTTGCAAGAATAAAAATAGTCTAAGAGGCAAGAAGGTGGGTGGATGCATTTGAGTGAGAAATACGAGTTTATTTGATGTATTTTGAAACTCTCATGTGGATCAGTTTCCCTAGCTTCATGGAAGAAGAAGACCATATCTTGTCAAAAGAAGAGTTGAAGTTAGTTTGGGACACCTTTGAAAATGATACTTCAGATATTGGTAGTTGGGACGAACCTATTTTAGAGCATTAGGTGATGCAGTTAATAGCCAGGTTCACATGGATGGAGGTATGTTTGGTAGACCTTAGCCAGAGATCTAATTATGTTGACATATATCAGCTTGAGATCTTTGGATACATGGTTAGGAGATCCAAGATCGTGGCACAATTAAAGAAGATGCCTGGGCCCTAGTCCAAGCAACCTATGAGCGTATTCAGGAGAGTCTACCATGATTGAAAACTATCTAGCATCAGGAGTATCAAGCGCAAGAGGAAGGTCAAGAGCAAGAGGGAGACCAGCAGGAAGAAGGAGACCAGCAGGAAGGACAGGACCATAAGCGCCAAGAAGAAGAATACCATGAGTTTCAGGAAGAAGAGGAAGAAGCAGAGAGGGAGAAGTTGGAGGAAGAGTCTACTGCCATCAGTGAGAATTCAAAAAAAGACAACGATGATGAATCTGAACCCAACAGATAGGCTTAGGATCTTCACATTGAGGTGAGCTCAATCACCTCATGAGCCACTAAATATGTTGACATTCCTGCAACATTGACTTCCTCTGTACACTTTTACTATTCAATAACTTTTGCTTCCCTGAAACTTTGTTCTTATTGTTTGGAATGTATTTTCTCTTTCCTACATTTTTTTGTCAAAGTCTTTTTGGCTGTGCCCAAAGGAGAGTATAATTTTTCCTAGTTACTCACTATGCAAGGTCCTTATCTTGTCAAGGGCGAAGGTAGTTTCACACCATGTCTCCAGGCGCAAGTTAGTTTCGTGGCAATAGTAGAGCGCAAGACCATTTCAAGGTGGAAAGCAATGAAGCCTAGCTACGGATAGGAATACGTAAGTGGCACAATATCTATTTCACCCTTGAATGAAAGTGTAGGGTCTTTTCACCTTGTATGGAGAGCGCAAAGCCTTTTCGAGGCTAAACTTAGCGAAAGTGCCTTCATATTGTTCTGAAACCTAGTGTAAATCTGCATCAGTGCAAGTGTGGGGCCCAGTTCTATTTTACCCCTATGGGTGAGTGCAAAGCAATTTTGGGCCAAGGAGGATATAAAAGGCCTTTGAATTTTCAAAGCACAACAATAGTCTTAATAAAAAATGTTAAGTATGGCCCCAAGGTGTTTCGCTCAATTTTTTTAGCGTAAGGCAGTTTCGAAGTAAGTAGCAGTGCAATGCCCTTTGAATTTTCAATGCCATCACTGATCCCAAGGCTCCAAGGCATTTCACTCCCATCTTCTAGTGCAAGGTAAATTTAGAGTAAGAAGCAGCGCAATGCCCTTTGAATTTTCTACTTTGGTGCCCCTTCCAATGAAGCAAGGCGTTTCGCTCTATTTTTCTAGCACAAATCAAATTTGGGCCAAGTCAGAGCACAATGGCCTTTGAATTTTCAATTCTAGCACTACTCCTAAGGCTCCAAGGTGTTTCACTCCTTTTTCCAATGTAAGGCCATTTCGAGCCAAGTGAGGGCCGCAATGTCATTTGACTTTTCCACATCAACAGAATCTGAGGCATCTTTGCTTCATTTTTCTAAGTGCACAGAATTTTTGGGCCAAGCTAGAGCGCAAGCACCTTTTACTTTTCAACGCCAAAGGCTTCAAGGTATTTTCGCTGCTTTCTAGCACAAGGTAGTTTCGAACCTGCCAAGAGCGCAATGACCTTTGAATTTTCAATGCTAGCGCTGTGCCCATGATAGCTAAGTCATTTCACTGTAGTTTTTGGAGCACTTTCTTTGTCTTTATTTTGTTTGGTTCTTGCAAATTCTTTGATATCAATAAATTTATATTTTGAGTTCCACTTGAACTCATTTTCTTTGGGCAATTTGCTTCTTTATGGTTTCCCGGTCTACACCATTTGCACATGTGAGTTATTATTTCTGGTATTTCCCCCTTACTCGTGGGTTTGGAAAATTTCTTGTGGAATGTCCCCATTCTTGACATCTTCTACATTATATAATGGGTCTTCCATCTAAATCATACTATAGTCGGCTCTGTCCACCTTGTTGTTGATTATTCTACTAGGGTGGTCTTCCCTTGTGACGTTTATTCCTATAGTTATCACTCATTGCTCCTTGACTATTTTTTGAAGTGTTGGTTTTTTCTTCTTGAATCGCCATTGTTTGGCGTCGTACACTTCTCAAATTGAATAGACAATCCCCAACTTCATGATCCATTACTTCACAGATATTACAATATGTATTCTTTGGATAATTTACATTACTATGTCCTGTTTTGCAATCAAAACATTATATATCCTTTTTCTCTTTCCTTTTGTCTCCCTTTACTACATTTATCATACGTTCAAAATAATTTTTCATCATCTGAATTGCTAACCGCATATCCTATTTATCACTATCATAGTCATAACTTCTTAAGTGACTTAGTCCAACCATATTTTTTTTTGCTTCACTTTCTAAGCTTAAAGCTCTTTCATATGCATCTTAATATTTTTTTGGTGGTATGAACTTCAACTTTTTCTTATATCGGGGTAGCAATCCATCTATAAACCATCGTATTTGCAATCCATCAACTAATTGCACCTCCATTTTATCAATTAATTCTTTTAGTCTTGTATTGTAAGACTTAATATCTTCATTGTTTTTCTGTTTGGTGGCATATATTTTTCCAATGACTTCAGTATCGTCTCTTAATAGTTTGAATTCGTTTTTAAATTTGTCCCAAAAATTTTGCCATATTTTAAAGGGAGTCTACTTAAGATGCCAATCTATTGCAATAACTAGTAACATAGATGAAAATAATCTCAACCATGTGTTCTCATCATCAACTCTATTAACTTACCATATCATCACACATATCCTGATATGACATTCAAAGTCTTTGCCATCACCATGGAACGATGGGCACTTCTATTTTCATATAGTTGCTACTATATTAGCATGTTCCATTGGTGGTTGTTCTTCAATCGCTTCTTGTTATTCTTCAGTTATTTCTTGTTATTCTTCTAGCACTTCCTCGCATCGTATGTTGTCACCAACAAACAATCTTCGACCAACATCTAGGTGTCCTTCACTTCACAATCTCCTCTGTGAATATATGTGCATTAGTTCTAGTTTATGTGCCCAAACATTCTCTTGTGGTTTCCTTTGTGACTAACTCTTGTCCTCTACACCTCTTGGAAAACTCTCCCACACTTGTGTCGATGTTACCACCTAATTGTCATTTTTGCATGCACTCTCCATGTTGGCATCTTTATTTACACGAACATCTTCCTCGGTCCTTGCTTCATTTTCTAGTTGTGATTCACTTCGTACCTCATCCTCTATAGTTAATAATAGTGTGTGCCACCTTTCATATAATGCTCTTGGATTCTCCTCTTCCTGAGGACTCCACACATTTTCTACCATTAGTTTCTCGAGTTTTGTATTTCAAGACTGTTGTACTTGATTGGCAATATTTTGATCCACACCTTGTTGCTTAGCAATTCTTGTGCTTCTCCTCACAAGAATCTAACTTCTTGCATGACCTTGTCTTTCACATCCTCGTGGCAAGGAATCTATCATTCACCTCCCTACTCTTCACATGTGTTGGTTCTTCAATTTGATGCAATATTTGATTCAACAATAACAATGGTGCCGAATGTAGCATGGTGGTGAGTTTATTGATAATGGAGGAAAAGAATTACATGTTTGAAGGTCAAACAAGTCTACAATCACTATAATTTTGCAAGACTTTTCTATGTGTACGACATTAAATCTTGTACAACAAGTTGAGAACTTTTGACAGTAATGTACTTGTTTGGCAAGCACCTCCATATACAGTAAAGACTTCACTTGCATGGCACCAAATTAGTCATGTGATGGCAAGTCTTTTAGACAAAATTCCACGTAAATTCAACAAAAGGAATTGTCTATATGATGACAAGTCATGACTTCGATTGCATAGCACCATATTAGTCATATAATGGAAAGTCTTCTAAATGATAATCCACGTAGTCTATAGTCATGACTTCAACACAAGGAATCGTCTATATGATAACTCTAATGGCAATATCCTTGTATGACATTTCCACTATTTATACAATGATTTCGTTGTTCCAAACTGCAACTTGCAAATCCTGACTACAAAATAAAACACCTTGACTATGTACGAGACTCATAATATGACATACTCAGAGCATCACATAGATATCCAAAGCACATGTGGAGAATAAATATATTACATTAGAGTTTGCTTGTACAATAATGTAATTATAGATCATAGTACTCGTATGCACAAAAATCACAAGATGCTATCACAATGGACTCTCATACTCTCCTTGTACCAAAGCATGATCATCTCATATGTTATCTTATGCTCTTGTATGAAACAATGAATGGGAAAGTGTCCTTTTATTGCTTAGTCTTGGTCGTTGCCAACAACGGCTTCCAAGACACCTAAGCAAGTAACTACCTTTCTAATTCCAATGCAACATTAGATAAGACACTTAGTCAAGACTATATTATTTTACAATATATTAAACTTATGATGGCATTTACATGACATTTGCCTTTCATTTACATTTCACTAATATTTGACTAACATTTAATTTTCATTTACATTGCAATTTGACCAAACTTAGAGCATATTACACTAAAAAACAACTATATACAGTTTTACTTATGCTTTTGTTGATTATATCCAAAACTAGCATCTACAATTGTTATTTCCATTATAAGCAGAATTAGTAAATGATGTAAAAGTTACTTTATTCTGAGGAGTTATCATAACAATGTAACAATTACTTATTTGTAAATACAAGTCTATATAGAGACAAGAGTGGAAAATGGATGTATCATCTCATATTTCATATTATAATAAAGCTTTGCTTCCAAGGAGGTTGCCCCCTTGAAAAGGCCTGCAATAGTAAGTTCGTTATATTTCCTTTATATGATTTTTAAAAGTACTTGTGTTATTTCCCTTTCGCATTTCAGTTATTGTGGATTATGCTTATTGTTGATCTGAATATTTCTAACAAATACCACCCCCAATAGTTGATGCTAACTCTAGGGTCATCGCTCCTAAGATTTGGGATCATGGGTAACCGATGTCTACCTTAAAGTATATGTTGAGATTTGGCTTAGGCCTTAACCCTTGCTTCTGTGTCGATCGCCAGTACCAAATTACCCTTGGAATCTCTTGTTGTAAGTTAAATTATCAAACCACCCTATCAAAACAGAAGAGCTCACGCTCTCCTTGTGGTTCAACTAACCACCTAACTAACCTAACCCGAGCTATTTGGTAGACATCCTTTATCCACCCTAGATGATTCCAATATGGATGCCAAGTAACTTTCTCCTAGTGCATGTCATCGATCAGTCATTGCAATATCTCCAAAATATCTATATGTGGTCTCCCTTGTCCTACCTCATAGTGTTGAGCCTAGTGATAACAGTTGGCACCTCCAAGTCCTCTACCTATTCTGGTAACAATATCATCCATAGTATTACTATGTGCTCCATAATCCAAACTTGCAATAGTATGTAATAGGTCAAACCTCTACCTTCTATGTACACCACCCAATGCAGTGAGTAATAAAAACTAACCAACATAATGGTCCCTATGTGAACATTGTGTAATGCTCCAACATGTTGGCAACCACCTTATCCCAACCCTAATACACCACTCTAATTGATATCTCCAATAAATACGCCAAACAACAATACACATTGCAACATCATTTGTCCATTTAGATGACCAATATAAGCATCATTGATGTCAATATTAGATCTTCCTATTGGAAATTAACATCTCTTATGAGTTGCTCTAGGCTCTGTTGTTGGTCCAAGCTCATATACACTAGTGCCCCACTGATTAACACCCTTAAAATCTATCATACATCCTCCAGCATGGTAGTCATCTCTTGGCAAAGTAACTAAATGTATTTATCTCCAAATATGATCACTCTACTAGGGTCGTTAAAAATACCCTATCAAACTCCACCTTTAGTATAAGGGTTGCATGGCATAGCCCTACTATTACCAACAAAGTGTCATTCACAAAATATTGAAGCCCCTAGTTCATTTCTAGAGCATGGGCCCTCCTCTCTCAACAATCCAATGTCTACAGTCTCTCCTACAAACAACCAAACCCATTGCTCATCAATATTGTTCAAATTTACAAAATTGGTGAAATTTTTCAACTAAACAAAAGCACCAACAACTAGCACAATAGTGCCATCTTTTTCTTTGACACACTTTTCAAGATAAAAATTTAAAAATATATAACTTTTCGAGTGTATTACCTAGACCTATCCATGATGATCTCATTCTATCAGCCCAATGTGTTGGTCTTGCTTGCTCCACCATCAAAATTTTCTCATGAAATTAGGCATCTAGTTCTCTCAATCATCTTCGTTGTAGTGAAAATGATATTGTTTTTATCCCCATCCCATCCTAGTCATTTTTTGTTGTTTGTCCTCAATATTTCATCACTACACCAATGTGAATTAGGTCACATTGATTTTCCTCGATCAAACTTGAATTTATCTTCGAAACTCAAGGGGGCACACCAAGATAGGACAACATATAATGTTATCAAAAAGACAAAATTTAACATCATTAAAAATTAAGAAATCAAAAGCATTAGTCATCTTACATCACAAATCCTAAGCAACAACAAATATGTATGTCTCAAATTTGAGGCAAAAGTGTTAGTTTTTAACACATTCCTCATCCAATAAATGTATCAATAAGGAACAAATGTAAACACTCAATTTTGAGCACAAAATGTAGAACCCAATCTTAAGTGCATTGTCAAGTCTTCAAAACTTATCAACATTTTCATCAGCTAACCAATCAAGCTTCCAAATCAAGTCAATTATCTCAAAATTCAATTTAAGAGAATTTATTGCTCCCAAAGCAAAAGCATTGTGACTTAAGCAATAGTGTTGGCAGTGCTTTTACAAAACCTCAAATTTTCATCATTTCCCAACCGATATATCCTACAACAGTCATCTTGATGCTAGCCTTGGCCTTGTTATCATTCCTAGTGTTATTGAATGCCATACACAAAAAAGGAAAGGTAGGCAACTAGTAGATACCAATTCACCCACCAAATATGGATCTAATCACATCATTTTGATCCATCACCTCAGCTACAACTTGGTTAACAGTCTAAAGCCATAAAACTTCCCCTTTCTAGCTTGCAATATTAATTGCATATTTAACCCTTGTGAAATTTATCTTAGACTAGTCCCACCAACTCCATGCAACTATCATCCAAAGGATCCTCCAATAAGGCATAACTTCCTAGAAAGCCATCCCTTAGGGGAGCCCAATCCATATCATATTTTTCAATAGTAGAGCTCTCCCAAATTCAACAATAAGATTTTGAGAATAGTGAAGTCCTGTCAAATTGAATATGGATCTCTTGCGATAGTGAAACTCCATCTCATAATCTCAAATAATAGCAAGCTCATATACTTCATCACAAGGGGATATCAACCAAGGCTCTTGAGGCTACAAGCTTGCTTATACCTGATTGGTTGTGTTCTCTCCTCTCCTAGCTTTATCATTATCTTTGTTTTGTGGCTTTGTAATAATTTGATCCTTGTATACTAACCTTGTGTGTTTATAAAAGTGTATTTATCTATCACTTTGTTTTCATTTCATCATTGGTTGCATCTTTTATCATCAACTAGATTATCCTACTATATCAATAATGTTGCACCTCCTGGTCAAGGATCCAGAACTCATTTTATTGTATTTGCAAGCAAAAGTGGTCGAAATAGTCTTAGTGGCATTATTGCATTGTTTCTTCTACAACAAAAATTGACTCTATAATCTTGGTTTGTTATAGAAAACAAAAGTGCCACCAATTTGCAAAAGTATTGCAATGTTATCACTTCCAAGTGGTACTTTTGCCACTAAGCTCATAGTCACCACTACATCTTTTTGCATATGTTATTTTTATTTTTTGAACAGAGGTCTAATGTTGGTCAAGGAAGTCATACACTTTTGACTCCTCTAGGAAAACCCCTTTACTACTAACTCCATCTATTTTCTATTTGTTTTGTAGGTCTTTCAAAATTAGGATTCCTACAAAAACGTGTCACCAAATTGTAGTAGCATCAACCATGCTTTCATGGAACGATGATGCTTCTACCAAGCAGGAGTCATCAACAAAAGTGCCTCAAAAAAAAAAATAGCGTCAATAGCGCTTCTACCATTGAGAAATAAATCAGCTTAGAGATTTCAATTGTTGTTTCTATCATTTCAGATTAAAGAAATTATCTATTTTATGTCTGCATATATTGCTCTATATTTTTTGTTTTTATCCATTAAAGGACAAAAGGAAAATTAAGGATAAAATCATTATCAAATAGCATTAAGGAACCAATGATAGTCTTACATCTCATCAAAACATAATCATATATAGTCATATTAGGACTTGTTTGATTGCAATATCTTCTTAAACCCTTGCTTTGAAAGAAAATATTTTGCATTCATAATTGAAATATAAAATGCATATAGCATAAAGGACCTTTATACTGCATTGATTGATGCATTTATAGTTAGAGTATGACCATATTAAGGCTAGGTTGTCAATAAATATTATTAGAGGAAAATATAGGTGTTCTCTAACTTTAATCGATTAAACCTTAGACCTCAACTCACAACTGCCTCTATCCTTGAAGTGAGATGAGACGTTGAGGATCCAATAAGTCAAAGGCCATTTGCAATCTCTCCTCATCATCACAAGTACCACGTGGAGTATGTTTTTATAGCAAAGGATGTTATTTGGGTTATCCAACATAGGGGATACCTTTCAAAGGGAAATGGACATAGAAATCATTAACTCTATTGATAAAATCATTCTCATATTTATCATATTTTCCAAAAATAGAAGTAAACAAACTAAACATATGGAACATGTTTTCAAAAGGTGTAAAAAATATAAAATATCCTTAAATCTAAGAAGTATGTGGAATCTGATTTGGTCGAGCAATTATTGGATGGATTTTGAAACATGTCTCAAGAGGATGGAAAACTATGGAGACGTGGTATCAAAATAAGGGTTCGTAATTGATCTAGACCACATTAAGGCCACATAGTAGCTATGTCTGCCATAACCATTCAAAGGGAATAGCTCCTTCCTTGGCCAGATACAATTTATGACCAAATTTATAACAAACTTTGTAGAATTTGTCAAGCCTATTACCAAGTAAAAACTTTACAAGATGTCAATTTTACCTAGACCATATATGGAAAATAAGCTTTCCAAGGGATTAAAGACATGATCACTAAGGCTCCTATGTTAATTTCCTAAACTTTATTGATTTCAGACTATATGTGTTTGGCATTGATGTAAGCATTCAATAATCTTAACCAAAAAGGATGATAGAGAGGAGGAACATCTTATTTCATTTATGAGTCAAACACTCCTTAATTATGGGGAAAGATGCGCCTTCATTGAGAAACAAATGTTTGTGATGATGAAGGCACTAAGGAAATTTAAATATTACCTATCCTAGATCAAGACAATTACTTTTGTGGTGCATCCCCATGTTTTCAATGTTGCATGGAGAGCTAAGAGAAAAGAGAGTTGGTTGGATTAACAAGATTCAAATAACTTGATGTAGAGATAAAGCCTACCATGATGAGTAGGAAAGCATTATGTGAGAACCTGGTTAGATCCCATGCTCATGAGAAATTAGCACTTGTAAAAGAAATTGATTTTGGATGAACATACCAATTGGATGAATGACATCAAAAAACAAATGGTAATAGGACAGTTACCAAAAAAATCTAACACTAAAATAAAAGGCACATTTTAGGCAAGATCATTCACTATACTTTACTCGATGGTATTTTTTTGCAAAAGGTATGACAATGTGCTTCTAAGGTGTGTTGAAGAATGTAGAGTGAAAGATCAACTACATGAATACCATAATGAAGATGCCCATTATTTAGCTAAGACAACACATAAGATCCTAAGGGAAAGATACTATTGGCCCACCACCTTCTCAAACTCTTTCCAATGGGTGAACGAATGTTAAATTTGTTGCATGTTCATAAAACAAGGAAAACACCTATGCCATTGTAGCGTGTACTCATAATAGATTTTGACGAGTGTCGATAATATTTTGTCAGACCAGGGCAGCGTCCTAAGGCTATATGTGTTTGTCTTAGAATTGCACCTTGAATATTAGGGTTCTAAACTAATCTACAAAAACTAGAAATCACAATGTCTTTGCAGCGTTCATAAATAAAACTATACTAAATGTTATAAGAGAAATCCTAGTTTTAATTATAATCTAAATGCAAAAATAAATCAAGCAACAAATTGTACTTAATTAATTGAAAAGAACTAAGCTAATCCAAACTAAAATGAAACACAATTTATTGTTGAAAGGAAACATAATTCAATGTTGGAATGAAACTGGCTGTATTTTTTAGATTTTCAGATTTATGACAGTCCTAAAATTTTGGCTTCAATGTGGATTTGAAACAAGTTGAAGGGCAAGAAAACATTCATAAACCATTGTGAAGTTAATGGATATCAGCATACCACATTTGGATGTTTGAAATGCATATTTTTATTTGCTACTTAATCAAGCAAAAACAGTCACAAAATGCTGAAAATAGTCAAAAACAGAGATATAATGCTCCTAACATAAAATCATGCAAACACTTAACAAATATATATTCTAATCAACTATTTGGCATTTAAATTAATAATATGACAGTTTTTATATGTCAAAAATAGTGTAAAAATGAGGTATTTTTAGGCCTCATCAACGAGGAAAGATACAACTTCATTGAGCACCAAGTACATGTAGTCATGAGGTCCTTAAAGAAGTTCAAGCACTTTATCTTCCAAAGCAGGACAACAGTGTTCGTGGCGCACCTAGATGTTAGAAGTTTTATCATCTAGGGAAAACTGGGTAACAAGAGAGCTGGCTGGATCACCAAGATACATGAGTTCAACATAGATGTTCGACCCACCAAGCTAATCCAAGGTCGAGCACTGTGCCAAGAGCTGGCAAGAAGTGTTGTCATGAAAGTAGCTGCATGTCAGTGGGAAGACCCGATACTAGAAGGCAACTTTGCCAATTTTTTGATAGAAGACAATGACTGGACCGATGAGATAATTTGGTATTTCAACACTAGGAGATGTCCAGATCCTCTTAATGCCTCATAGAGGAGGAGATTCAGGCTCTAGTCTCAGAAGTATGTGTTGCACCCCGAGGGGCTGTTTTTCAAAAATGTTGACGGTGTTCTCTTGCGATGTGTCATGGGAATAGAGAAACAAAAGGTCCTTTACGAATTCCATTCCATAATGTCAGGAGGACACCATTTAGGAAGGCCTACGGCCTTGAAAATTATTAGAGCGGGCTACTATTGGCCCACTATTTTTGCTGATGCCTTTGCAGTCTACCAGAAGTGCGAGAAATATCAAAGATTCGTTGGCAAAAATAAAAATGCACCAATGCCCCTCAAACTAATTCAAGTTGAAGCTTCCTTCCAGCAATGGGGGTTAGAATTTATTGGAGTGATATCACCAAATTCCTCGATGGGGCATAAGTATATTCTGACTGCCATGGATTATTTCACCCGGTGGGCTAAAGCAGTGCCTACAAAGCATGTCGACCAAGAGACAGTCTTCACCTTCCTAGAGAGCTTAATAACTTGCTTCGGGATCCTAGAAGCAATCGTGACAAATAATTTTTTGAGGTTCATGGGTGCCAAACTCATTCAATTTGCTTACAAATACATAATCTATCTTAAGGCGTCCTCCAATTACCACCCATAGGGAAACAACCTAGACGAATCTACAAATAAGAATATGATAAATATCATAAAGAGGACCCTAGAGAGGAACAAAAGATCTTAGCACTTGCATCTAGACCAAGCACTATGGGCAAACCACATCTCTATTAAGAAATCTATTAGAACATCGCCATATACACTGGTTTTGGGAAGGAGGTTATTTTGCCATGTCAAGATGCCCACACTTTGGCTGCTAGACGATGAAGAAGGTAACCTGGATCCCATTGATGCTAGGCTAGCTCAGTTGTTGCAGCTAGAAGAAGAACGATAAAAGACTTATGAAGCTTTTATGAAGCACACAGAGACCACCCAAAATTGGTTTGCAAAAGGGACTACAACCAAAGTCTTCAAGGTCGGGGATCTAGTGCTGAAATGGGATTCATGGAAGGTAAAACTAGGGAACCACGACAAGTTTGATGCCTTCTGGGAAGGCCCCTTTTAGGTTTCTCGAGTTAACCAGTTCAACTCATTTGTATTGCGAGACATGGAGGGCGAGATTCTCCCCATACCATTCAACAGCCTTCATCTGAAGGCCTATCACCACTAAAAGATGTCATGAGGTTCCCTTGTGTACATAATTTTATTTCTATAGTTTTATTTTGTTTTATAAATGTAAATATGCTTTCCAGAAGATATAGTTTCTCACTTTAAGCCTAGGCGTTCGGATTTCTAGCCAAGCAATTTTGTCCTAGAAAATATAGAGCCAAGTTTCTCATGTAGAAGATAGCCCTTGTTAGTAGTTCGGTAAAATGGGGTTCATAGGTCCCTAAGGTGAAGGCGAGCGTCACTCATGAAAAAGGGTGATCAAGAGGGCTACGCATGATGCAAGGTATGAAAGGTCAAAAAATGGAAAATTTCACTAAGTCCCTTCATGGTGAAGTTTGATGAGGTTCGCCCAAATAGGGCAACGATAACAGTGTTTATAACAAGTTCAGGCGAACTCCGAATGTGTTTAGAAATCTAGAGTCTCCAATTTGCTAGGGTTACATGACTGAAGGAAAACAACAACCAAAATGCCAAGGGTTTGAGCATAAGTTAAAAAATTAGGATGATGAAGTTTGCTCAAATTTTGAGCAATCCCGAGAATCCCCCTAACTCTTAAGCGAGACCTAGAATTGCCCTAGCCACGAGAGAAAGACGGCCAAACTTTAGACCCAAAAAATTTTACTAAGTCATGAAGTAATGCTGAAGGTCACTCAAATTTTGAGTGACCTCGAGAATCGCTCATGTTTCACGGTGATAACAAGGATCGCCCCACTTTCAAACGAACTACAGGAAACAAGCCAAGTTCAAATAGCCGCATATCGCTCGCACCTTTCAGCGAGAACATGAATCGCTCAACTCCTAAGTGAACTATAGAGGTGAAGACCGAGGTTCACCCTGATTTGAAGTGAGATACAACGAGGCCCAAAAGCACTTAAAATTTCTAAGTCTAAGGATGGCATCGAGTCGCTCTGCCTACGAGCGATTCTGGGAATCGCCCACGTTTTCCAGTGATAAAGGGTATTGCTCAAATTTTGAGCTAACCCTAGGGGAGGTAAATAGTAAGATCAAGTCAAGTTCCCAGATGACGATCGCTCGCCCAAGGAGTGCGCACCAAATATCACTCAATTCCCGAGCGAACCTAGGAATCACTTCAACCTTCGAGTGAACCTCAGTATCATACACCAAACTGGCTAAAAATGAACCTCGAGATGAGCAAAAATGTGGTGATGGGTTCGAATTTCAAGGTGCACATTATAAAGGAGGGCATCTTCACGCATTTCTAAGTAGATATTTGAAATAAAGACAAGCCTTGGGATTGACAATCGAGGAGTTGTGCCTCCAAAGAAGATCCTGTGCACGACCACCAAGGGATAACTATTGCGCCCACCATCTCCGTGCGCTCGACATTAAACTTAGGCACTTTCCATTAATGGCTAACATCATGCCCATTCCCATAAAAAGTGTAGTAGCTCAGTTCTCTCTAATAGATAAACCTAAACTCACTTCGAGCTGCACTAGAAGTAGAATTTAGAATATTGCACCCACACACAGCAACTCACTCGAATTCTTTAATAGATCACCATGGGCAAGAAAAGCACTGAGGGGAAGGGTAAAGCACCCAGAGAAACAACTTCAGGCACACCAAAAAGTGGGAAAAGGAAGGCCGAAGCTATAAAATAAAGAAAAGATAAAGGGAATGTGCAGGCGTTAGAAGCTATGAAAGGGCAGAAGGTCAAATCAGGGCCAGCGAGGGTAGTCGTCCAGCCGCCTGTGGATAATTGGTTAAAATACAGGGATGATGCCTACTCCCAAAGCATTGAGTAGCTGCGACAAGCAATTGATGACAGATGAGGGAAAGTTCCTACCTCAAATACCTACACTGCAACTTACCACTCACACTTGTACTGGTTCTTATGCCCGCCAATGCACAGTTGTCCAGAGCTAGTGACAACCATTGCCCAGTATTACAACCCAAAGACCAGACAAGTCTTGGACCATGGGAAAAATGTACTATTTTTTCTTTTCTATGACACTGTCTAGATGTCCTTCGCACCTAATTAGTTTCCAGACACAGACTATACCATCAGGTATATCAATCTCAATGAAAAAGCTGATAGGTATACGGATACCCCAAAGATACGCCTATTCATGGAGTCCCAGCTGCAGGACCCAATACTTCCCAAGAATTTGCCAATGTTGCCTATGCCCCTAAGGAACTTCAAAAGCATGGGCATTTATACTATGCTGGAAAAGGTCTTGGGTAGTGGCACAGACGTTGTAGTCTTCCCCTACCAAGTTTCTATTGCAGAATGTATTTTGCACGGGGAATTCTATGACCCCAGCGCCATGGGACCAAAAACTAAGCCAATGCTCTTTAACTGGGAATATTTTATAGCGCACGGTACACATTTGTGCCTGAAAGACCTAATAGAGGACAAAGCTCAATCCTTTAGGAAGTGTTCATTCCTGGCCTGGCTCTTTCTGTTCCACATGCACACCAAATTAAAGTCAATTCCTGTCCAGCGCACTGACGAGAGGGGCATGTGACTCCCAGTGTACCAGTGGATCCAGATGCTGCTAAAGAGGGAGTATTATTAAAAGTTTAATCAAGTATTCTTGGGCCCTGCCTTAGCACTCCTTCATGGCTCTTGCCTGCGTGTTCCCTACCAGATGAGAGACAAGGTGATACGGCATAATATTGGTGACACATTCCAATTGACGCAGGGGTTTGTCATCAGAATTTTTGGGTTCATAGGTAAACCCTTCCTTCTGCCCTATTATGCCACGGAGTACCTGTTCGCTTTGGAGGTGTCACAACAGACGAATTATATTGATCAAAATTATGGTGAGTGGAGGAAATGGGGACACATTTTTGAGTTCTTGATCATATGGGGAGAAATCGAGGTCAACTTCACTAGGCAAAATGAACACCTCGCAGCAACACTCATTAGCTTCGACTTAGTCGAGCTTCCCCAGTGCTGGAGATATGATCCCCTGGACATAGTGAAGGGGTTCACAGAGATGAAGAATTTCCATGCCTGTCCCCGCTTGGAGATCATGGGAGAGCGCAAAAATTTGTCGGGGGGAGACCTTGAATGGAACAGAGAGAAGATGCGATTTTTTTTGCCATGGCACGACTTCTATTACGTGGAGGAGGAATATGACCCGGATAATAACGCAACCCATTCTAAGGAATCCAAATCCTACAAAATAATGTTTCTCAAATTGCAGAATATGGGGTGGAAACCAGAGAAGATTGTTGAATGGTGGGTCATGAGGGCCCATAAGAAGAAGGAGACATCCGAGAAGGTCCTTGTTGGCGACCATCAATTCTCCATGCTTTACGATAAGCAACACGTCACGTGTTGACCTATCATATTCAGGGACCTTGTGCCTCGAGGCACCCAAGACCTAAAAAAGGTACATGCCCCACACAGGCAGCCACTTACACTGGGCGGAGTATCTAGTAGTGGGACAAATAAGAGTCAAGCGACCAAGCACAAGGCACAATAGCCCTTTGATAAGCAAGGATCATAAAAACGACCGACTGAAGCGGCGTAGACAACTCCAACACCTCTAAATAAGAAAATAAAAGTTACAATAAAATCACCCAAGGCTCCTTCAGAGAAGGCCATAAGGTTGATCCCTAGTGCACCAATACTAGCCACTGTCTAGAAAGATGAGGTCGTGCCCTAGAAGAAAAGGGAGACTACACAACCAAAGGAGAATAAAGCCATTCCAAGGAAAGAGGTTGTTCAGTAGGCAGAGGTTGCACCATAGAGGAAAGTTGCTTCCACAGTCCCCCTCGAGGAAGTTATCACAGTAGAAGAAGACACCCCACTAGAGGAGGATGCGTGGGTAACTCAAATATTCAACACACTAGCTCAAAATGACCACACAGGTATGCATTCTCTTTTTCTCCCTCAATATTCTGAACCATTGCCCGTGACACCATCCACCACCACTGCTGAGCCCATCCTCACTATCATTCCTTTAGGTAGCAAACTAGCGTCCACCATCCCCCTTGCAATATCTCATCCTATTCTTGAAGAAGCCCAGCCTTCCACCGCCACCCAGCAAGACCAATAGGCTTTTGGACTATTTTCCTCATACCCCAATGCCTTTGAAGCCCTCACCCACATTTAACTAGGTGCTACTCCCACAGGCCCGTCCCCTTCAGCCAAGACCCTAGTTGAAAATCCATCCTCGAGCTTTGATAATCCTCCCACTTTTGTCCAAACTATGTCATCCCCAAAGGTGACTGAATTCCCTAGCTCCACTTCCCCTCACCTATTTGCAGGAGAACAAATGCCTTAGCAAGATCTGTCTCTAATCAAGCCCATGTTTGGAGGCATGGAACTCATTGAGCAAGAACTGTAAATGGTGGAGGCCCACTCCAAACTGGTTCAGGTTGAGCATAGCTCTTTCAGGTGGATCTAGAGCCTCAAGAAGAGAAAAACTAAGGATCCTATTGGAGTGGAGAAGCATGCCAGGTTTGACCTGGAAAACATGGTGTTGCACAAGGAGAAAAGAGTCCCTAAGGTCAAGAAGCCTCTGAAGGACATGACGCCCGAAGACTATACCTACCACTATGTATCCAAGGATCTGAACACAATCAATGTAGAGAATGAAGTGGGGGCCATTCACTTGAGAGCAAACACGCTCTATGTGCATCATCACCAAATCAAGGAGCGCTTCTATGCTGTGGAGAACGAGAAGCTAAAACTGCAAGAAGACATGGCAAAAATGCAGGCCCAGTTGGACGACTCTAGGAATGAATCTAAATAGCTGAGGCAGCAGATGGCAATTCTAGAGAAACAAGTTGCTAATCAAAAAGAAGCTACAGATCACTGCACCAGGGAGGGCGAGGAGGCACAAGCCAGGATAGTTGAATTAGAGACCTGGCTTCAGGAAGCCCAACAATAGCTAGAGGATATGGCAACATAGGTAGAGGTTTTCTCTAGGGACCAAGTTAAGGAGATTCGTGCTGGCCTGTTGAAAAATTTTTGAACCTGCACCCTTAGGTCCCTTTCGGTCCTCATGTTTGTATGTGAAGTTAGAGAAGTTTCTGCCTAGGATAATCCTGTGGTAGAAGAGGCAGAACACCATTCAAAGTGTTGGATCACCTTGTCCATTTGGGTCGAGGCTCTTGAGTGCAAAGACCTCGAAGTACCCCCCATGACTCATATTGCCCGTGATTGGGCCACTACAATGGTAACCTTGCATTATTTCTTTGAAAAATTGGAAAAAATTCGAAGATCCAGGAGATTGTTGGATGCACTTGAGCAAGAAAGAAGCATCTGCCTAGAGACATTCCAGACCCTTACGTCGCTTGGATTCCCCAGCTTCATGAACGATAATGGAAGCTGCCTCCTAAGGGAAGAGTTGAAGCTGGCCTGGGACACCTTCAAGGAGGATACAACAGAGATTGATAACTAGGTAGACCCAATTCTGGAGGCACAAGTGATGCAAATCATATCCAAGTTTTTCCAGATCAGTACCTGCCTGACAAATTTGAGCCAAAGGGTTGGCCAGATAGATATGCTCCGAACAAAGACCTTCAGGCGCCTGGTAAATGAGATTCACTATCTTGAGCCCTTCTAGGAGGAAGCTTGGACTTAGGTTCAAATGACATACGATCGCATTCATGATCACCTTGCTTTCCCAAAAACTAACCTAGAGCAAGAAGAAGAGGAAGAAGGCAAGGAGCAGTCCAAAGCGAAAACAAAGGAAGGAGAAGAAATAGAGGAATCTACTGACGATAGTGATGAAGCTGAGCAACAAAAAAAAGGGTAGCAAGGAGAAGCAGAGATCGGGGGTGACTCTAGGCCCAAAGGATGAAGGCATGGGTCCTTGCATCGAGTCAAGCTCGATACCCTGCAAGCTGCCAAGAATGTTGCCACATTTGGCTAAGGGGTAAATTTTTTTGAAAAATAGAAAAAACTGCTATAGTTCTTCTCCTTTCCTCCTTTCCAAGTTGTCTGTCCAATAAATCCTCAGGATTGCATTTTTTAGGTCCCATCAGGTTCAAGGTCTCAGTTTTTAGTAAGTTCCAGCGAAGTTTGGTAAAGGCCCAAAAAATTCTAAGGTAGGGGCACTTTCGAGTTTTGATTGTTGTTGGTTTGGGTATTAGTTAGTGATTGTGATGCTTGTTCTTCCCCATTATTATTGCAATGTTATTTACATTTCTTTCTGCATTTTTCAATCTCTTTCTAGTTCCCTTATCTCAAACCCCCGAGTAGTGTAGTAAAGGATCCAACCTTCTCTAAAGATTGGCACAGAAGACATCTCTTCCTTTTGGCCTTTCAATCTGTTGGGCGGGTCTAGGGTGCAAAAGACCAAATCCTTTCCTAGTGGCAGATTCGTAACCAACAGTTCTCTATGTAATATGTTGTCAGTTTGAGGTGAAACCTGTTGATCTTGCTACCTATTCATCACCCCTTCTCAATCGGCTTACAACCTTTTCCCCATTCCTTTCTTGCTCTCTAAATCTGCAAGCTAAAAATAGTTAGTGAGGGAACCAACCCTCTCTAGATATTTATTAGGATCCTATCCTAACACCATTTTGTAATTCTAATTTACTTATGTAATGACCCACTTCCAACGTGGGAGATCCCATTATGATATTATTTTGTAATACTTTGTAATGTATGTGGCAAGGGGTATTCCTAGCCAAGTGGCACCATCTCATGTAACCATTTTTTATCAAGATTGTAACCGATGGTAGGTAGGAGATTCTAGCTAGAGTGGCATTTTGCATGTAAGCCAACTCTTGAGCCTTTAGGTAGGGTTGCATGAAGTTTTTATTTAAAATATATGAAGCCATGTACGAATTCATATTTTTGCAAGCTAATGAAATATTGAAGGAGGTTGCCCCCTTGAAAAGGCCTGCGATTCTGTGTTATTATGAGATTTTTCCATTTTTGCATTTAATTTCTGCATAGTTTTGTTGAGTTATTTGATGTATTTGTGTTATTTTCTAGTATTTTGTGAGTGTGCTTATTTTTAATAGTGAAATCCTAACAATTCCAGGGCCGAGTTCTGGTGCAACTGAGATGATTTTTGCTAGCCATTCCATCTGTTAGGTATAAATTTCTGTGTGTTTTTTCATTTCTGTTTTTCCTTTATTAAAAAATCCAAAAAAAAATATAGTCTTTTTTCAACCAAAAATCTAGAAAACACAAAAAAAATAGTCTCTGTTTTAGTAGTTGTGTAGGTTAGAAACCCTGTGTCGGGGGTTTTAAAATATCGCGAAGGAGATGTCATTATTGGCTAAGCTAGATAGGCCATAAAGCATCTAGTGAAGTGAGGGGTGATCAGGATCCAACACCCAGGCCTTAGAAAACACTTGTGCACGGACTTGAGCTCCCACGCATCTTTGGGTGTATCAGGAGACAATCTAGGTTTAAACAAAATTTTATCCATTAGGAATATTTTCGACCTTGTATTATCCATAGTCCACGGGACACAACATCTCGGATGATCACCCTCCCATACTGTCAAAGAGGCAGATAATGTGCTCAAGGGTATGTGTGGAATCCTCCTTGGATAGTGGCCTAAAATATTGGTCCAAGCACTATTGTTCGTCACTGCGGTATAACAGAGGGCCTATGAGTATTACATACTCCCTTGCTTAGCATACCCTAGTTCTACAAAACATAACTTCCACCTGCAAATCAACACCATCCCTATTTTGTTAACTTGCATTCACAACCCCAAAAGTGAGCATACGGAGAAGGCATTCCTTATCATAGAAAAAAAACTT
Organism: Wollemia nobilis; assembly: GCA_028583015.1. Lineage (NCBI taxonomy): Eukaryota > Viridiplantae > Streptophyta > Pinopsida > Araucariales > Araucariaceae > Wollemia > Wollemia nobilis. Next base: position 5,204,772 of record JAQPPZ010016946.1, on the reverse strand, counting down.
GCATGCACCAATAGTCAAGACAGATCTTGCAAGTGTCTGCAATAGCCTATGGTCAAAAATAAAATAGTCAGGACAGTGATAGAAACAGTCTGGTCAGTAACAGAGGTAGTCAGGTCGACAGTAACAACCCTATGTAACAGTCCAAAATTACAGACTTCTGGTGTCAAAAATAGTACTATCAATATCAGAGAATCCCTAGGGTCAGTGACAGGAACTGTGTTAGTAACCACAATACAGGTGATAGAGGAAGGAATAGGATCATGACAGGGTGGTCAGGGTGCAGTCTATAGGTTAGAGACAATTGATCCCAGGTTCCAAATTTTGAACTGTAACTCCAGATCAGAAATCGGCAACACCAGCCACACAACAAAAAAAAAAAGGCATTGAAATTTTATTAAAACAAGGATATCTCTTCACACGAGCTCAGATTGACTCCAAAATTTAGCAAATAATTATACACTCTATTCCAAACAAAATTGTCCTTGGCAGCCCCTGGTGAAATTTTGCATCGATTTTCTAAAAATAGTAATTTTTGATTTTTCTTGCTAAGGCCATAACTTTTCAACGATCAATCAAATTGATCCATTTTTTTTGGAATATAAAATACTTATTATTTTGCACCAAAGACTCTCAAGGACTCACTGGTGAAATTTTAAGTCCAAGGGGAAGAAATTACCTTCACATTGACTTGCAACCAATAGGAGATCACAAAAAGTCAAGAAATTCAGTATATCTCCTCATTGAGCACTCAAATCAAACAACCACCAAAGTGGACCCTATCCTAAAATCAAAATTGCAACACATTTCCCAAATTAAATTTTGGACCCTTACTAAAAATAGTAACTCCTAAAATCCCACATCTATTTTTAGTAACTGAGTAAAAGAGGGCCCACAATGGCGAGCGACACTCGTGGACAAAAGGAGTTAGAAATTGCCACATTATTGGCCGATATGCAAAAAGCCCTTGACTACTTGACCACTACAAACCACACCATAAGAGAAGAGATTCGAGAGCTCCAAATAGATCAGGATACCACTAGAATCCACTTAGAAAAACAACTTACAGAGGTGGAGACACAATTGCAACGTACTCTCACATATGAACACCAAGCTGAAAACTCTGAACGAGGTCGAAGAAGGGAAACAGAAGACCGAAGAAGGGGAATTGTTGATGATTTTTTCACATTGCTTGGAGGGGTAGTAAAGTCCAAAATTTTGTGATGATTTCTTGGTTTGTTTTCTTTCTTTTTGTTGTAAACAACACTCTAGCAATTTTGGCTATCATTTTTGCTCCCTTTTTGTAAATAAACTATACATAGAGAAGCTTTGCCCATAGCTTCGCAAGGAGAAAACAGGAAAATGAAATACATGCCCAAAATTTTCCAAGGCATGAAAAGAGCTTCGCAAGCGAAGCTTCTATGAGACTAGCTTCAGGCCTCATTTTTGCAAAGCAGTAGAGCAGCGAAAGAGAAAATTACAAAGTATGAAAACTGCTTCGCCAAAATCTCAGCGAAGCACCCGCTTCGACCCCTTTCCTTGGCAAACTATTTTTCCAACAAGATATTGCTTCACCTGGAAATGCTGTGAAGCACCCACTTCGGCCAATTGTTGTGCGAAGCCCCTTCACTAGGAGCCTAGCTGCCTTAGAGAAGTCGGAGAAATATTCTAAGGCAAAATTCTACTTTGGTCGAAAAACCCTCGAATGGCCATTTTAAAAAAGCTTCGTAGCAAAGCATTCTTTTAGTCCATCAGCGAAGCATCTATTTGCGAAGCAATTTTATTGACGAAGCGATGAGATATTGGGAGCCATGTTTTGAAGAACTAGATCTGCTTCGACACTAAGTCTTTGTGAAGCTATTTTTGAAGGTCCCTTAGCACGAAGCACCCATGCAGAAAGGTCAGTCTCGCTTCGGCTTACATCTATCACAAAGTAGGTCCCCGAACTAGAATTTGGCGAAACTCTCTAGGGCACACACACCAAGGTTGGGTATCTTTTCAAGGCAATCGAGTGTTTCATAAATGCATTTGTACTTGCCTGAAAGACCCAGGACTCATTTTTGGCAATGGAAAAAGAAATATCAGCCGCAGAAGGAGAACCCGACGGACTTAGCAGCCACTCGAGCACCACACCCAGAGATTCAAGATGATTCAGGTGGCCCATTAATGCAGATTTCCTCGGCTAATGCGGTCGTAACTCCTAAATATAGAAACAGATGTGAGAGCTCGGTCACGGGAGGAGCGAAGGCAGATTTCTCAAATTTTTTAGGGCATACTTTTGGATTTTGTGCATTTATGGCTCAGAGGGTCAGATCCTCTATAAAAAACCATGAATTATAATGAAAAATGGGGGGGGAAATTTTTCTAGAGAATTGTTGTATCTTTATTTCTGCAATAGATATTGAAGACTTTGAGCTCCATTTCTCTCATGAATGTTATCTTCTGTGTCGATTTTTGTTATTCTTTTTCTTCATTTGCATACTGTAATTCTGCGTTTTGGATTTAGGTGTGTAATGAGGGATTGAACCTTGGAATCATTCAGAGGGTTACGTAAGAAATTTAATATTGCGTTAGATTCTTTTTATGCTACCTATGGATAGTGGTTTCTGTCAAGTTTTGTGTTTCCTAATTGCTGTAATTATGAATTCTGGATTTAGGCATAGGAAGATACTTGAACCCTAGAACTCTTCCAGAGGATACATAGGGGAGATAGTGCAGTGTTTATTTTAGTTTTGTTCTTCATATTTATTGCTGATGTTTCAAGGTATTTGTTGCTAATCGTGTTGTTGGTTCTTTCCTACCAAAATCATTCTCACTTCTCACCCTATCCCCTTTTATTTCTTTCCTACACTCTTGTCTAAAAAATATCGAGTAGTTTAGTTCAAGAGCCGACCTTTCTCCGAAGATTGGCATGGAGGGCATATCTTCCCTCCGGCCTTTCAATGTTGGTCCAGGTCTAGGGTGTGTATACATACAAAATCCTTTCCTATGGCAGATTTGTGACCAATAGTTTTTGGCACGCCCGATGGGACCCGGTCAGTCTCACCTTGTGAGTGGTAGTGAGAGCAGATGCTCATATCATTACCAAAAAGACTAGCATCTGGTGACTCTATTCAACCTAGAAATATAAAAGTCATTGAGACCGATACTAAAAAATTTGTGCCTTCATGCAAACAAGATATAGAGTTAGGAATAGTGGGGAAGAAACTAAGTTTTTTGAACTTGATATTGATGCCTTCGAGGAACGCCCTAGGTTAGTAATACTCGAACTGCTGTTACGTGGAGCGTCTTCGCAAGAGGCTACCTTTGATGAAGAAGGCCTAACTTTGGATAGTACAACAACTAGTCTTCCTCCCAATCCTCCTAAATCCCTTGATCATCTGAGTATCTCAATTTCGGTCGGCCATCAAAAAGGAACTTTAGGAACTCCTATTTTTCTAAACCCAGGCACCAAGATGGCACAACAATAGCAGCAGCAGCAGCTTTCACCATAGCAACAACTACCCAGATTGTTCCTAGCATGGAACTCCTTTGAAACATTAAACTTAGAAGGACAAGGGCAGGTTCCATCGACTGCAATGAAGAAAATCCCTACCTTTGACGACACGGGGAAGACAACTTTGGAACACATTTAGGATATAGTTTCTCTTGCAGCGATTCATGACATTACGAAAGAAAGAGTCATGGTGAAGCTCCTGGTTATGTCTCTCTGAGTAAAACTACTCTATTGGTATAGATCGCTAGCGCCTGGCACTATAACGAGTTGGGACTAGTTAGCTGGACAATTGATGAGAGGTTTCAATGAGTCTGTCGACCCCTCCTCCCTCTTGCATCAGTTCACAACAATTTAGAGGCACCCACAAGAGGAAATTGCAGATTTCAATGTGATATTCGCTTGGAATTGGCAAAGAGTACCTGTTGGATTTCGACCAACCAACAAAGCTATAGCATACTACTACCTTAGGACCTTTAATCCAGATATCAATGTAATGGTAAGGTATTCAAATGTGAATACTTTCCCCAAACTATATGAGCTGGCCCAGAAAGTGAAAATGGATTTAATAGTCATAGGGAAGCTTCCCCAAAGGATGTTGATGCCTATATTCTTATAATTTATGTAGACATAGTACATGAGCTCAACTACTTCACAAACCTCCACAACCAATGTATATCCCATCTCATCGTGGAACCCCAACCCCGTTGTAACCCAGATCGTTACTCCACAAGTGCATTTCCCTGCATTTTTAGCATCACAACCTACTATCCCTTTGGCATTTCTTGTGTTACTGGCACCACCCCAATACTCTGCCTTACCTCCAATACCGATGATGGCTCCATTACCATCGGGTCCCAAAGCTGAAGATATGCAAGCGAAAATACTGTAGGAAGTTCAATCTTTAAACTCCACGATGCAAACTTTGTATAATGATATGCACAATAGGAATTCCTTTCAAGAAGGTCTTACCCCCCACCAGCACTCACCAAATATCAAATGCTTCAACCAGGGAAGTCTTCAGCAAGAAATATTGTGATCGATGAAGGAAAAAGCACTTCTGACACTGTGCACTGGTGCTCCACATGCAACGACCCACATGAGGAGAATGCCCGTAAGTTGCATTAGCATTATGTGCAAACACTATTGAGGAGCAACCCTAGTGGCCAAGTCAATATGATAAGGCAAGCAGATCAAAACCTGGTGGTGGACAAAGAAGAACAAATTTCAGTTCTTACTAAGGAAGGAAAAAGGCCAATGGAGGTGGATGTAGCTCAAATGGATCCCTTGAAGGTGTATACTCGCCGCCCAAAAGAGCAGCAACCTGTTAAGGCCCCAGACAAAGTTTCACTTCCCACGCCAGCAAAATAAAAGAACCAGCAAGCCTCCACAGCCCCGCCTCAGGCCGAAACCAAAGAATAGGCTAGGAAAAAGCTTAAGTTCCCTTCATTGACTAAGCGGCAGAGAGTCAAAGCCACGAAGCAATATCGCATAAATTACGAAGCAAAAAGGGAGCCCGAAGCACATGCCCTCATAAGGTATAACATCATGGATGAATTAAAAAGGACCCCCACCAATATTATTCTATATGACGCTTTGCAGTTGCCAGGACAAGTGGACCTATTGCAAAAGTCCTTGAAGTCCGCAAAAGCTACAAAGTCAGCATCGCCTACCATAGTGCAAACCCTGTCCACATCCATAACGGGAAATAACAGGCCTCCTCCATTCTACCTGTCCTTACAAATGGAAGGACACATCATCCATAATTGTATGATTTATTCAGGGGTATCAATGACAGTCATTCCTAAGGTGGTCTGCGAAGAAATAGGAATGGAATACATGCGAAGCAGCCACGGTGTGCTCCAACTGGATGGTACTCCTATGAAAACAGTCGGTGTAATCAAGGATATATCTATTTGGCTACACAAGGTACCCCAAATTGTGGTAATACAGGAGGTGGTAGTTGTAGATCTGGAGCCCTATTTTATCATGTACCTTTCAAGGGAATTCACAATAAAGCTAGGGGGATACCTGTCCATGGACTATTCGCATTTAGAGATCCCGTTAAAGGTAAGGAAAGTCAAAATTTATAATGAGAAACCTTCTACATTTCTCATACAGAAGATGACCGAAGAAGAATACAATGATCTCGTCCATGCGATAGCAGGAGTAGAACAAGTGGAATTCGTAGAGGAATCCCTTACACGACTAAATTTTGAAGATGAATTTTCATTGATAGATTTCAATTCCGTGATAGAGACATAAATAGGATGTTACACCATCACAGAGCCAGAGAAACACATAAAGCCAAAAGATAAGATACGTACCCAAGAATATTTATGGCAATTATTCTTTGATGGAGACCGATGCAAAAATGGATCCAGGGCAAGGATACTTTTAGTATCACCGTCTAGAGAGCAGAAGGAATATTGCTACAGATTTGTTTGGAGCTGCACCAACAATGCAGCAGAGTATGATGCTCTATGCCTAGGATTGAAGAAAGCAAAAAAGTTAGGCATAAAACATCTCAAGATTTTCGAAGATTCAGAATTGGTATGCAATCAGGTCACCAACAAGTGCATCTCCAAGAAGTATTATCTTAAAGCCTACCGCAACAGAGTATGGGACATGTTTGAACAGTTTGAATCACTCAATCTGTAGTCCATCCCATGAGAGAAAAATAGGTATGCTGATGTCTTGGCCTCCATCGTGGCTAGATATTCTCCAGTCGATGACATGGTGCACAAGTCGAAGGCCGTAAGGATGATTTATAGGCCCTCTATGCCAAATAGGGATATGCATTGGCAAGTTTTCAATAATGATGAACAAATTGTTAACTTCCTGGTCTAAGAAGCAGCCACTATCGAGGGAAGAAACTCAAAAGATGAGGAATATGAAGGACTGGTCCAGTTAAAAAATAACCATGTTCCAAGAGGATTGATCACTTTGGAGAGCCTGTTTGATCATAATGACAAAGCATTCTGACATAGAATCAAAGCTGATGATAGGCAATATCAAGATCTAGAGCTTGAATTCAAAAAGGTGATAAAATTTGGAATAGACTGTAACACAATTGAGTTAGAACAAATCCGATCTTTGTGTAGGAGGTATCCAGATATAGTGGCATGGTCTTACCAAGACCTAAGGGGTTATTACTAAAGACTTGTTCAACATACAATCAAGCTGCAAGAAGGGGTCAAACCTTTTAGACAGAGGCAAATATTGGTCAACCCGAAGATCGAAGCCTTGATGAAAGTCGAACTTCTAAAAATTCTTGAAGCCAAGATCATTTATCCCATAAAGAACTCTTCTTGGGTAGCAAACTTAATTCCCATCAGGAAAAAAAATGGGGACATTCGGCTATGTGTAGACTTTTGCAATCTAAATCAGGCTTTGCTGAAAGACCACTACCCTCTCTCACAGATTGGTAAAATATTGCACTCAGTAGCTGGAGCCCAGTGTTTCTCCCTACTTGATGGTTTTTCAGGATATAACCAGATTTGGGTTAGAGATGAAGACCAACACAAAACGACATTTACTACTAAGTGGGGGACGTTCGCTTACCAGTTTCAAATGCAGGAGCTACTTTTTAGAGGGCTATGGACCTAGCATTTGGAGAATTTCTGAATGAGGTTATCATCATCTATTTAGATGGCATGACTATATTTTACCATAAAATAGGTCATCCTTCGCACTTGCAGAAAATATTCGAAAAATTTCAAGAATTTGGCATTTCAATCAATCTGAAGAAGTCCATCTTTGTAGTAAATGAAGGGAAATTATTGGGACATCTTATATCAGAGAAAGGTCTCGTAATAGACCCCGACAGGGCTGAGGCTTTATTAAAACTCCCACTCTCGATGAATAAGAAAGGGTTGCAGTCCTTCTTCAGCTAAATAAAGTTCATGAGGAAGTTTATCTTGGACTTCGCTCAAATCATTAAATTGATGTCCGAGATTTTGAAAAGGGATGTTGAGTTCATCTGTACTGACAACAGAAGAACGACATTTGAAGAAATCAAGGCCTGAATCGCTCAGGCACCCGTTCTGGCTAACCCTGACTATAGTAAGGATTTCATCCTGTATGTTGTAGGGGAACCTGAGAGTTATGCCACAGTCTTGACACAAAAGGGGGAAGATGTCTAAGAGCACCCTATTGCATTTTTAAGTCAAGTGATACACCCCCACGAGAAGAAATACAACTTCATAGAATGACAAGTGCACGTCGTCATGAAATCCTTGAGAAAATTCAAACATTTTGTCTCCCAAAGTCGGGTTACAGTGTTTGTTATCCACCCATACGTGCAGAACTTCATTATCCAAGGAGAGTTGGGTAGCAAAAGTGCTGGTTGGGTCAACAAAATACATGAATTTGATATTGAAATTTGACCCACAAAGTGAGGAAATAAAACCAAATTTTTATTCCATTCATAGTAACCTTAGATAGCACATATATTTATAATGAGACGCAAAAACAAATCGCGTATATTTTTAGGGGATTGGTATGGAGGGATAAGGGATGATATGGAGGGATAAGGAAGAGGATAAATAGGAGGAATAAGGAGCAAAAGGAGAGGAGGCATAAGGAGGATATAGTGTATGTTGTAGGGGAACCTGAGAGTTATGCCACAGTCTTGACACAAAAGGGGGAAGATGGCTAAGAGTGCCCTATTGCATTTTTAAGTCAAGTGATACACCCCCACAAGAATAAATACAACTTCATAGAATGACAAGTGCACATCATCATGAAATCCCTGAGAAAATTCAAACATTTTGTCTCCCAAAGTCGGGTTACAGTGTTTGTTATCCACCCATACGTGTGGAACTTCATTATCCAAGGAGAGTTGTGTAGCAAAAGGGCTGGTTGGGTTAAAAAAATACATGAATTTGATATTGAAATTTGACCCACAAAGTGAGGAAATAAAACCAAAATTTTATTCCATTCATAGTAACCTTAGATAGCACATATATTTATAATGAGACGCAAAAACAAATTGCATAGATTTTGAGGGGATTGGGATGGAGGGATAAGGGATGATATGGAGGGATAAGGAAGAGGATAAATAGGAGGAATAAGGAGCGAAAGGAGAGGAGGAATAAGGAGGAGGAGAAATAGAAAAAATATAGGGAGAGAAGAAAAAAGCTTGTTGACATTCAAATGTGCATACACACCGGAGCCAGCTATTTCTAAGCTACTTTGAATGTGGACGCATTCACATTATAACACTCTCCCCCTTAAAGTTGAGAGGACTGACTAGACAGTCTCTCAGCTTTATAAATTGAGCTTTAGCCATCGCTTTGGTGAAGATATCTGCAACATTCCCCAAAGTGCGGAAAAATTTAAGCTCAACAATCTCTTGCTCCACCATGTCTTAGATGAAGTGGTACTTCATATCAAAATGCTTCTTTCTACTATGGTGGATTGGATTGTATGCCAACTGAATGGCACTGATGTTGTCATAGTAGATTCTGGTCGGACCACTTTGCTGCTCTCCAATATCTTCCAACACTTTTCTTAACCACAAGGCTTGAGTACTAGCATAGGTGACTGCTACATACTCAGCTTCTATAGAAGACAAAGCTACCACAGTTTGATTTTTGGAACTCCAAGTTATTAGTCCTGATCCTAGACTAAAAAAGTTCCTTGAAGTTGATTTCTTATCATCAATGTTGCTACCCCAATCACTATCACTGAAGCCTACAAGCTTGATAGTGTTACATTTATGGTACTGGATTCCAAAATCCAATGTACCCTTCACATATCTAAGAATTCTCTTAGCTACCTGCAAATGCAGCTCAGAAGGGCTAGTCATAAATCGAGAGATAAGAGAAATAGCATACTGAATATCAGGTCTAGTGTTGGCGAGAAACATCAAACTCCCAACCATGCTTTTGAAAGTGGTCACATCAACTTTTGGTGCTCCATCATCTTTGCTTAATTGGATCCCATGTCCAACTGGAGTTGCAACTAGTTTGCAATGCTCCATAGAAAACTTCTTGATCATGTCTCGAGCATACTTATGTTGATAGATGAAGATCCCTGTATCTGACTGATGAACCTCCATTCCAAGGAAGTAGTGCATTAAGCCGAGATCCTTCATCTCAAACTTCTTCATCATGGAGCGCTTGAACTCCATATTCACTTTTTCATTACTACCCATGAATATGAGATCATCTACATACAAGCAAAGTATGAGGATGTCATTACCTTACTTCAGGTAGTAAAGGGTGGGTTCATTTTTGCTTCTATTGAACCCAAAATTTTTGAAGTACCCATCAATGCGTGAGTACTAAGCTCATGGTGCCTGCTTGAGGCCATAGAGTGCCTTTTTTAGTCTATAAACAAGGTGCTCTTTACCTTGCTCTTGAAATCCTTGAGGTTGCTCAACATACACTTCCTATATCAAGTACCCATTGAGAAAGGCACTCTTCACATCCATGTGTTGAATTTTCCAACCTTTGTGAGCAGCTAAAGCAAGAACTGATCTGATTGTCTCCTGTCTGGCTATAGGAGCAAATGTCTCCTCATAATCAATACCATACTTCTGTGTAAATCCTTTTGCAACCAATCTTGCTTTGTGCCTTTCAATACTTCCATCAGCATTGAACTTGGTCTTGAAGACCCATTTGCATCCAACACATTTCTTGCCTTTAGGAAGCTTTACCAGTTCCCAAGTGTCATTGTTTTTTATAGAGGTTATCTCCTCTTTCATGGCATATTGCTAAATTTTCTGAGTACATGCCTTCTCATAACTAGAAGGTTCAAGCTGTGCACTAGTTAACAAGGCATAGTTCACTATATATCCCTGAGGTTCTTGGGAGTCATCATCACCATACAAATGTATATTTTTAAGTCTTTGCAAGACTGAACTCATTTCACTAGCTTGAATTCTAGTATATCTTATTTGAAAGTTTTTATCCAACATCTGATAAGATGGATGATGCTGGAGTGTTCTCTTACCTCTAGATGGAGAATCAATATCCATTGGTGAGGAACTGACTGACCTTTGTGGAGAAGGACTTGGTGAAGAAGTTGATGAACTTGAGGATGAATGTCTACTTGGGCTTGGAGGAGGAGTATCCTTGCCTTTCTTTGGAGCCATCTACTACATCTATGTAGAACCTACATCATGGGATTCAACATCACTGAATATTTTGGGATGGCCCCACTCTCCCCCTTCATCAAAAATCACATCCCTGGAAAGCACAATATTTTGAGTCCTAGGATTGTAGAGTCTATAAGCTTTTGTGGTCTCATAGTACCCTACAAAAATGCATGCTTGACTCTTAGGATCAAGCTTCTTTCTCTGCTCATCAGGAATGTGTGAATACGCCAGTGAACCAAACACTCTAAAATGCTTGACATTTGGTTTCTTACCATACCATGCTTGGTAAGGAGTTTTCCATTTCAAACTTGAAGTAGGGCTTCTATTCAAAATATACACATTGGTCCTGGCTGCATCTGCCCAATACATATTACTCAAATGCTTCGTCTGAAGCATATATCTTACCATTTCTACAATGGTGCGGTTCTTTCTCTCAGCCACACCATTCTGCTGTGGAGTGTAGGCAGTAGTGAACTACCTATTTACTCCATGTTTTTTACAAAAAATCAAAAATTTATTAGAGTATTCTCCTCCTCTATCTGATCAGAGACACTTAACAAAAAATCCACTCTCATTTTCAACTCTTGTTTTAAAATCTACAAAGCAATCAAATGCCTCATCCTTATGCTTCAAAAAATATATCCAGCACATTCTTGAAAAATCATCAATGAAAATAAGAAAGTAAGAGTTGTTACCAATGCTCTTGGTCTACATTGGACCACAGATCTCGGAATGCACTAGATGAGTGGATCACTGGCCTTCCATGCTTGCCCTTTAAGAAATTTGGACCTAGCATGCTTTCCCAAGGCACAAACTTCACAAACTTCCTTATTGTCCTAAACTTTAGGAAGTCCGGTCACCATTGCTTGAGAGGTTAACATCTTCAAACTAGTTGAATTCATATGACCGTATCTCAAGTGCCACAACACACTTGGATTTGAAATAACAACATTTGCTAATTGATCTCCCCCTGGCTGACAAAAATTTAGAGGAAATAACATGTTCTTTGTCATTGGCACTTGTGTAATGATTCTATTACTATTATTTTTATCAAAAATGGTGCATTTACCCTCATCAAAAAGCAACTTGTAGTTCTTTTCTAACATTTGACCAACACCTAAAATATTGTGTTGGAGATGGGGTGTGTAATAGATATCACTTACTTGCCTAACGTATTCTTTAGTTGGAACCTCCATGGCTCCAATACCTTCAATCGCCAATGACTTGTTGTCTCCCAACTTGATGCTGGATTTGTAGGAAGAATCCAAGGTAGCAAAGAGTTCTTCTTTTCCACTCATATGATTTGACCACCCAATGTCCAAAATCTAGGTGTCATTCATGTTCTGATCTAACTGGCCATATGATAGAAAGAGATTTGTGGTCCCTTCCTCTTCTCCAAAATTTCCATACTGACTACTCTGGCTGCTGCTGCTCCCTTGTGAAGGCTTTAACCAACAGTCACGAGCATAATGGCCAAGTTTGCCACAATTGTAGCAAACTTGCTTTGACTTGTCACTTCATTTTCCTCATCCTGGATGCTTTCCTCTATTCTGCTATCCACCCCTATTCTGACCTCCACCTATGTTTGAAGATCCTTCGTTGCTTGGGGTTCCACCTCATGGATTGTTCTTGCCTCTTCCTCTATGCTGACCTCTACCACGACCTCTACCTATTCCTTCTTGTGAATAAAAGGCTTTATCATCTCCTCCATGGCTGGTGGAAGGAGATTTTTGCAATATTTCTTCGTGTGAAAGAAGAGAACCAATTAGTGCTTCAAAAGAAAGAGTGGTCAAATATTTTGACTCTTCAATAATGATTGCTACATGATTCCATTTTGGAAGAAGTGTTCGCAATGCTTTCTTCACCATAACCTCAGGCTTAATATCTTCACCTAGAGTGACCATTTTATCTACTACGGATTTAACTCGCACGCAGTAGTTTCCTACTTTCTCATTTTCCTGCATTCTGAGATTTTCAAAATCTCTCTTCAATGTTTGAAGTCTAACTTGTTTTATTTGATCACTACCCTAAAATCTTTCCTTCAAAGCATCCCAAGCATCTTGTGCAGTTACATAGGATGCTATCCTAGGGAAGATACTCTTATCTAGGGCTTTTTGTATATAGTACAGGGTAGAGGAATTATTTTTTTGGGCTTCTTTTCTAGTTTTTTTATCTGCAGCACTCAAAGCTGCCCATTCGGTAGCTGTGGGTTCTGCATATCCTTCTACTATAATATCCCATAAACCTTTGCCAATAAACATTGTTTTCATATTTATTGACCAGTATTCATAATCACTACCATTGAATTTTGGAATTGGGAGACTTGTGTTTGAGGCCATTTATACTGCTTGAAATTAAACTTTGATTTGACTAAAAATAGGAAATACAAAGCAAAGTAATTACACGTTCAAATCAAATCTAGCATTTTTAATTCTCTCACTGATTTCTTGCTCCTCTTGTTGTGGATTGCCCAGTATTGGATGCCCAAAATTTTTGACAATGGAATCCATGTCATCGCTAATGACGATGATTTCAGGGGCTGGTTCTGGATTTGGCTCTAGCTCTGGCTTTGGCTCCACTGGCTCTAGTTTTGGATTAGGAGAGTGTGGTGTATAGCTCTCACTTGATTCTATTTTAGGCACTATAGGTGTATAACTGTCACTTGATTGTCCTTCAGGTGCTTCTTCAACAGTCTTTGACTCTTCTATTATTTGCTCGAAGATGTTGTCTTCTGAGTCAGCCTCGTACCTAGAATCTGGATTCATCTGGTGGGCTATAACAACATTCTGCAATTGACTGAACACAATGTGCTGTTTGTTTCTCCGAACTCGTTCATCAAATGATTGGGTTGTCTCTCTTTGTAGTAGAGAGCATAAAGCATGGTAACATCTGGTTGCTCGGATCATCTACTCATCAATGCAAAAAACAACTTCATTAGAGTCTCTGAGGTTAAAATTTTCATCCTTTTACAACCGCTGAGGTTATTACAAAAAAAAAAATTAGCCTTGAACGGGGTTCCAAGGGGCAGATTTGGAGTCCAAATTTTTTTTGAAGTGCTAAACGGGCACTCCAGAAGGCTTCTCGACACTTTTATGCTCCCTCTTTTACAAATATTGCTCTTTTAAAGTTTTCATAAAAAACAAGCTTTTCAAGCCCTTGGGTGATTTATAATTTGCCTCTAGGGCAATAGAGGTTCACAATAAACTTAATGAAGTAGTTAAATATTTTGAACTTAATAAACAATAATATACTTTATAATTATAAAAAAACTTTTTTTTAAATAGTTTATAAAGTATTTTTAACATTTATTAAATTAATATTTAAAACTTTAACTAAGTTTAATTAAAAAATTTAAATAAAATTTGAACCTCTTTCCTGTGGATCAAACACGCAACCTCTTGAAATGGCCTGAACACTTCTTGCCACCATGCCCTGTGGCACCTTTGAAAGCAAAGAAGGCACCTCGTGCCTTTTATCCCCTTATCATCTGGTGACAAAGAATTAAAAAAAACAATTATTTGGTTCGACGGGTTTCGAACCCGAGACCTACAGTCTGTCAGCAAACAACCTCTGCCAACCGTGCTATGCACCTTGACTGGAAGGAAACTCGGGTGAAGAATAAAAGAGTCCTTCAGCTGATTGAAATTTTTAAAACAATTATCCCACATCGAGCAGGATGGGGATATAAATAGGGTTTATAACCCTTAATTGACACTTATAGATTCGATTGCCTATGGGCAATCACTGTCTTTGTCCTCTCTTCTGCCTACCGAACCCGCAAGTGCCAACTCAGCTCTTCTACGCTCCTCGACCTATGTGTGCCACCTCGACTCCTCCTCTTCGACCTGTGTGCACCACCTCAGCTTCACGACTTTTGTGCCCAGCTCCTCGGCTTCGGCTTCCATGTCCAGCTTCTCGCTCCCTGGAAGCTTTGATACCAGAATGAGGAAATAAAACCAATTTTTTATTCCATTCATAGTAACCTTAGATAGCACATATATTTATAATGAGACACAAAAACAAATCATGTAGATTTTGAGGGGATTGGGATTGAGGGATAAGGGATGATATGGAGGGATAAGGAAGAGGATAAACATGAGGAATAAGGAGCGAAAGGATAGGAGGAATAAGGAGGAGGAGAAATAGAAGAAATACATGGAGAGAAGAAAAAAGCTTGCCGACATTCAAATGTGCATACACACCGGAGCCAGCTATTTCTAAGCTACTTTGGATGTGGATGTGTTCACATTGTAACACAAAGTTGGTTCACGGTCATGCGTTGTGCCAAGAGCTTGTGAAGAGTGTAGCGACCGAAGTAACAACTTGCCAGTGGGATGATTTGATAGCATGAGAAAGCTTCATAAACCAAGATATGGATGAAAGATACTAGGCCAGTGAAATATTTGAATACTTCAACATTGGGAGGTGTCCTTCACATTTGAATGCTTCACAGCGAAGACACTTCAGGTTGCGGAACCTTTGCTATGTTTTACATCTCGAAGGCCTATTCTATCGAAACATTGATGGTATCCTTCTAAGATGTATAATGGAGGACGATAAGAAAAGGGTCCTTGGTGAATTCCACTCAGGGTTATCAGGAGGCCACTTCGCAAGGAGAACAACTGCTTTAAAAATAATCAGGGCGGGCTACTACTGGCCCACACTCTTCACTGATACCTTTGCGGTTTTCCAAAAATATGAACAATGTCAGAAGTTCACTGGGTGAAGCAAAAACTCTCCCATGCCGCTCCATACGATACAAGTGGAAGCACCATTTCAACAGTGATGATTAGACTTCATGGGGGTCATCTCTCTGCACTCTTCTACAGGGCATAAATTCATCCTGACTGCAACTAATTATTTCACCAAATGGGCTAAAGTAGTGCCCACAAAGCACGCTAATCATGAAATGGTGATTAATTTCCTAGAAATCTTGATCACCCGGTTTGGCATCCCCAAAGAAATAGTCATGAATAACGGTCCCGGGTTCACAGGTGCTAAAATTAATGAGTTCACTTGCAAATATGGGATATATCGTAAGGTCACCTCCAACTACTATCCCCAGGGTAACGGATTAGCAAAATCGACAAATAAGACCCTGTTGAGGTTGCTGAGAAAGCTCATAGACAAGAACAAAAGGAATTGGCACCTTCTCTTAGACCAAGCCTTGTGAGCTAATCAAATATCTATCAAGAAGTCGATCAAAACCTCATCATATGCTTTAATGTATGGTAAAGAGGTTGTCCTGCCAACCCATATATAAATTCCTACGTTGAAGATGTTAAATGATGAAGAAGCAGAATCTGGTCCTATTGAATTTAGGCTAGCCCAATTATTGCAATTAGAGGAAGATCAGGATAAGGCATATCATAACTTCGCAAAGCATGCCTAGATCACTCGAAATTGGTTCAAGAAGAAGTTCTCTGTTCGAACATTTAAAGTGGGAGACTTGGTCTAGAAATGGGATTCATGGAAGGTTAAGCCAGGAAATCATGATAAACTAGATGTGTTTTGGGAAAGGCCATTCGAGATTGCCAAAGTAAATTCAGCTAACTCCTTTATCCTCAAGGATGCGACTGGTCAGACTCTGTCAATTCCCGTAAACGATCTTCACTTGAAGATCTTCTATCATTAAAAGTTTTCTTGAAAATTTTCACACTTGTATATGCTATTGTTTATACTTGTAAAAACTTTGTTTTAAGAGTCTCTAGAATTAAGCATGTAGTTAGATATATATTTTATTCTCACGCCATTGTAACAATGAGGTTTTGCCTCGTGACTAAGGTTCGGCTCTGCCAAATCAAAAGTAAAATCTCCTTTAGAATTTTTTTGCATGAAGTAGCCGACGTAGGTCGGTTCACTACAAAGCACTTTCAAATCAAGATGTGAAAAAGGCATGAAGAAGACTAGAGTACAATGTGTCATCAACAACGAGGGATGGCTCATAGCGCCCAGATCCTAAGGGAGAAAGCAGATGCAACCTGCTTTGCTTAGCAGCTGGCTTTGCTGAAGAGGCAAAAGAAATACTTCTCCAAAGTATAAAGGCATGGAAAATACTTTGCAAAAGGAAGCTGAGCGAAGCAACCTCAAAAGGAAAATTTTGTGAACCACTTCTTTGAGACAAAGGAACGCGCTTCACTCCTAAGGTATCCTAAGCCCCACTTCGGGGCTAATCTTGTGTGAAGCGCCTAGTAAGACAACAATGTAGCTTAGATCCCATGAAAAGGCAGCTTCATATCTGAAACATAGAAGACCTAGGGAAGTTTGAGGTTCATCACAAAGTACTTTACACCAAAATCAGCTTTGCCAAGCCATAGAGCACAAAACGAGAAGCATTACAAACGTGCCTTGAGTCGTGTGCCAATGACAATCTAGGAAAGCACCTAGGACGTGCGGGTTTAATGCAAAGGCAATGGAGTGCATCCCAAGAGAATATCGTTATGATTAAAAGTTGTGCCCAGGTATGAGATAGCAGGGGAATTAGATTTTCAAAGTCGGGCCAGGTCCTCGAAGTTCATAGACCCACGTGCACCCCATCGCAAAGCCAATAAAAAAGCAAAGCAATCTCTTTCACCTAATTTTTTAATTTAATTTTGGTAGTTGCCATTAATGATGGTGGCTATAACCTTCAGCTATAAATCCTGAGCTTCACCAGTGAGTAAGTTGTTTATCTGTTGTCGAGCAAGACTGTAAGAAACTTGGCCAGAGCTCTACGATATTCCCATTTTTTGCATTAAAATTTTTCTCCTTGAGAACGAAATGGGGAAGAAGAATTCTAAAGAAAAAAGGAAAGAGCCCGAGGTAGAGACTCCAGAAAAGACAAAAAGGGGCAAGGAAGAAAAGAAGCATAGGCCCAAGAAAGTTGATTTAAACCTGTGTCCTGAGAAGCAGCCCATAGAAGAGGGGGAGGATTCAGAAGATTAGCAACTGGTAGAAGCACCCATTGATGGGTGGGATAGGATAAAAGACATAGAACATTCAAAGATCATCGTGGAGCGATACACTATCGACTACATGAGAAGTCAATTTTTTGTAGAAAATAAGAGGGCTGCTACGTATTATTCACAAATATATTGGTATTTGACTCCACTGACTCATTACTTTCCTGAGTTTATATGCGCTATCTCTCAAAACTACTAGCCATCCACCAAATAGGTTTTGGACGCTGCGAGTAATAATTTATTTTCAATTTTCAAGGAGGATGTGCAAGCAGCTTTCGCTCCCTTGCAAGGGCCGCCGAAAAGTTATTACGTTTGCAATGTCATTTTAAATGAACAAATGGAAAAATTCAACACTTACAGCCACATGGTAAAATTCTTGAGTGAAAATCTCAAGGATGGGTTCCCTTCGGGTAAGCTCCTGCAGATGCCTCATCGATTAAAGGATTTTAAGAACACTGATATTTTTTCCATCATTACGTGGGTCGCGGGCCTGTCCATAGACACTGATGTGTATCCCTAGCAAGTGTCACTAGCTGAATGTATTTCACGAGGGGAGTTTTATGCTCCAAATCCGTCCAGGCCAAACACAAACTCGATTTTCTTTGATTGGGCAGAATGGGTGGCCCAAACTTTGCATACGCGACTAGCTTGTATAAAGAATGTTGCTACTGGCCAAAATTTGTGGCCTTCCTCTTTTTTGGTGTGGCTCTTTTTCCATCATACCCACAGGAATTTTCCTCATATTGCCATTACCCCAAGTGGCAAGGATGGAACCCCATTGTTGGTATATTAGTGGACTCCCCTCCTGGCGAATATGGGGTCATATTATGTGTTTAACCAACAATTTTTAGGACTGACTCTTCGGTTATTGTAGGGTTCTTGCCCTCGAGTGCCCATGGACCTCAGAGACAAAGTGGTTAATGATTGAAAGAGAGACGTTTTTCAGTTGTCCCAGGGCCTTGTCGTTCGCTTGTTTGGATTCATGGGGAAACCCTTCCTATTGCCTGTGTATCCTTTTGAATACTAGTTCACTTTGGAGGTCGCTCGTCAGAGTGACATGACAAATGTCATCTACGGCAATGGCCGAAATTGGGCTTCGACTTTCAATTTCCCTTTCAAAATGGGAGTCATAGAAGTCTTCACCCTAAAACATGTATATTTGGAGAATAAACTTGCTGACCTCGGGTTGCTGTAGCTTCCGTAGCGGTGGTGCTATGACCCCTTGGGGGTAATGAGGGACCATCTAAGATTCAAAAATTTTCATGTTTGCCCTCGATCGGAGATAGTAGAACAGAGGAATAATCCCACCGACAGAGATTTAGAGTGGCACTTAGAAAGGATGAAGACGTTGCCCCCATGGCACAAATTTTACACTATGGAAGTTGAGTATGATCCCATTAAGCATCCCTTCCCAAGCCCAGACTCTGCATTCCAGAGAAAAATGAAAGATGATTTGAAGGGAGAGATAAGGAATTGGCACGAACCATAATTGAAATAATGGTGGGTTATGAGAGTTCATCGTCGGAAGCAAAAATCATATGGAATCTTGGAGATAGATAAGGACTTTGCTATATACTATGAAGCGTATGCTGGATCTTGGCAACCCCTCTCCTTTGGTGATTTCATTCCTCCTAGTCCCCTAGGTCCAGGTGATAGCCCTAGAAGAATTGTTGATTATTATGAACAGGAAGAAGAAGATGAAGCTATAGTGACACATCAGGAGTTGCTTAAGAAGCCCATTAAAGGTTCTGAATTTGATGTCGGGAGGCCATCAAAACAGCAAGAAAATGAGGATATGACAAAAATAAAAAGACCCAAATAGGTCCAACTGCCCCCTTCTCATCCGAAGCGGCCTTGCACCAGACCCCCCGGTGCTTCTAATGAATAGTCTACAATAGGCTCCATGGAGATTGATGTTGAGAAGATAGTGTCTCAAAAGACGGGGGAAAGTGTTAAGGTAGACATCGTTAATGTGGAGAAATTCTTCCAATATGAAGAAAACATTGGTGAAAAGTTTGAAAATTTTGAGGATGTAGAAGCTGGGAGAAGTAGTGAACCCAACATGCAAGAATTTGCCACTTCTACTCTGCTAGTAGGGCACGTAGGTATGCATTCCTCTTCTTCAACTCTGGTTTCCCAAGTTGTGTCGACACAGTGGTCTCGACTGAAGGTCTCTTGGAGCCTTCTCAAAAAATTACTTGTCCAGTCGTACAGTCACCCCAACGTGTAGTTTATTTTCCTGTCATAGATGTGTCCCATGATTCTGCAAATCCCATAGGTGTTTCCATCCCATTTGAGTTGTCAGGCCGAGACGTGTCTGTAGTCGCCACTTCACTCACCCATGCCACCATTTTGTTGCTACTTGGTCAGACCAAAGGTGATACCTCATCTCCAAACCCTGAATCCCACCTTACACCCACACATACCATCACTTCGCTAACCAAAACCCCTATCACACCCACTATCGAGCCCACCGACATCACCAGTATAGTCCTTATACTTATTTACCCCTTCGATTGTTAACCCAGCCTCATTAGAAAATGAATTAGCTATGATCAAGGAGAGCCCTCTAGCAGAGAAATTGATTTGATCCCTCCAAAACATCAATAAAGTACTCAAGGAGGCGAGGAGGAGGAGAAGGCATTCCCTGGCAAAACCAAAAACATGCACAGTGATTGACTTGAATAATGGAAAATTGTATAAGGTCAAGAATATTCCCAAGGTCTAGAAACCCTTGGATGAAATGACCTCTGTAGATTATGAGTATCAAGAGAAGGTCAAGGACCTGGAACACATGGACATCGACAATGAATCAGATTCATGCATATAAGAATAGAGACTTTCCACACACACGTTAGGATTGCCAACCAGCATCACTATGAGGCAGAAAACGCCAATGTCAAGTTAGAGGAAGATTTGGCTAGAATCCGCTCTCAGTTGGAGGATGCTCTAAAGTAATGTGAGCAAATGAAGGAGGAGAGGGATGCCTTGAAACAACAGATAGAACAACTACAGAATGAAGCAGAAGATCATAGTAAGACCCAAGTTGAAGTTGAAGTAAAGGCCAAGGAGTTTGAATATAGGATCTTGCAGATGCAACAACAATTGTATGAAAAGGAGAGTTTAGAACTGTTCGATAGGAACAGAATCAAGGACATTCACTCGCATTTGCTTAGGAATTTCAGATCTCGGGCCTCCAGTGCCCTTTCAATATTGTCATACATTATTGAAGCCTAGAATGCTGCTACCTAGAAAGGTTCGATAGTGGACGAAATCATCTAGGAGATAAGAAGACTTAATTTGGCCTTTGAAGTACAAAGAATTAAGTATCAATACTTGCAGGTCACTGCCATGAGTCGGACAACAAGGGATTGGTCCACTATCCAAGATATAGTTCATGCCTTCTCCAAAGTGAGGAAAGCATAGAAGGCGAAGCAAATTTTGGATGTATTTGAACAGGAGCAGGGTACCTCTCTGGGATATTTTCAAAACCTTTCAGAATTAGGTTTCCTGGGTTTCATCGACGATGATGGGAACCTTTTGACGAAAGAAGAATTAAAACCAGCCTGGCTCAGATTTGAGAGCAATGTTTCTAAGATTGATGAATGGAAGGAGCCAGTTACAGAGGGCCAAGTCACAAATTTTATTTTAAGATATTGTAGGATCACGACGTGTTTGAAGGACTTGAGCACGAGGGTCAAATATGATGATATCGGGAAAATCAACAGGTTCCATATCCTGATTAATGCATTGCAAGATTGGGAACTTTTTTATAAGGGAGCATGGGCCCATATTCATTGAACAATGGAGAGAATCTATGATCGCCTTCCATCACCGCCATTGGAATAAGCACCCGATGAAGATGAAAGGGGAAAAAGGATAACTAATGAGGTGCCCTTAGAACATGAAGAATAGAAAGGAGAAGGGTCTGGAGGTAACTCCGGCCAAACGGATGAAGTCTAAAGGGCCCTCACATCGAGGCGAGCTCGTTGCCCCATGAGCCACCAGGAATGTTGACGATTTTGTCACATTGCTTAGAGGGGTAGTAAAATCCAAAGTTTTGTGATGATTTCTTGGTTTGTTTTCTTTCTTTTTGTTGTAAACAACACTCTAGCAATTTTGGCTATCATTTTTGCTCCATTTTTGTAAATAAACTATACATAGAGAAGCTTCGCCCATAGCTTCACAAGGAGAAAATAGGAAAATGAAATACATGCCCAAAATATTCTAAGGCATGAAAAGATCTTCGCAAGCGAAGCTTCTATGAGACTAGCTTTGGGCCCCGTTTTTGCGAAGCAATAGAGCAGCGAAGGAGAAAATTACAAAGTATAAAAACTGCTTCGTCGAAATCTCAGAAAAGCACCCGCTTCGACCCCTTTCCTTGGTGAACTATTTTTCCAACAAGATCTTCCTTCACCTGGAAATGTTACAAAGCACCCGCTTTAGCCAATTGTCGTGTGAAGCCCCTTCACTAGGAGCCTAACTACCTTAGAGAAGTCAGAGAAATATACTAAGGCAAAATTCTACTTCGATCGAAAAACCCCTGAACAGCCATTTTAAAAAAGCTTTGTAGCGAAGCATTCTTTTAGTCCATCAGTGAAGCATCTATTTGCAAAGCAATTTTCTTGTCGAAGCGATGAGAGATTGGGAGCCATGTTTTGAAGAAGTAGATCTGCTTCGGCACTAAGTCTTTGCAAAGCTATTTTTGAAGGTCCCTTCGTGTGAAGCACCCATGCAGAAAGGTTAGTCCCACTTCAGCTCACATCCATCGCAAAGTAGGTCCTCGAATAGGAATTTGGCGAAGCTCTCCAAGGCACACACACCAAGGTTGGGTATCTTTTCGAGGCAATCAAGTATTTCATAAATGCATTTTTACTTGCCTAAAAGACCCGAGACTCATTTTTGGAAATGGAAAAGGAAATATCAGTCGTAGGAGGAGAACCCGATTAGTCACTCGAGCACCGCACTCGAAGATTCAAGACGAGTCAAGCAACCCATTAATGTAGATTTCCTTGGCTAATGCGGTCGTAACTGCTAAATATAGAAACAGATGTGAGAGCTCGGTCATGGGAGGAGCGAAGGCAAATTTCTCAGGTTTTTGAGGGTGTACTTTTGGATTTTGTGCATTGGTGGCTCAGAGGATCGGGTCCTCTATAAAAACCCATGAATTGTAATAAAAAAAGGGGGGGAGCTTTCGCTAGAGAATTGCTGTATCTTGATTTCTATTATATATATTGAAGACTTTGAGCTCCATTTCTCTCCTGAATGTTATCTTCTGTGTCGATTTCCATTAATCTTTTTCTTCATTTTCATACTGTAATTCTGCATTCTGGATTTAGGTGTGTAATGAGGGATTGAACCTTGGAATAATTAAGAGGGTTACGTAAGAAACTTAATATTGCATTAGATTCTTTTTATGTTGCCTATGGATAGTGGTTTCTGTCAAGTTCTTTGGTTTCCTAATTGTTGTAATTCTGAATTCTAGATTTAGGCATAGGAAGATACTTGAACCCTGGAACTCTTCCAGAGGATACATAGGGGAGATAGTGCAGTGTTTATTTTAGTTTCGTTATTCATATTTATTGTTGTTGTTTCAAAGTATTTGTTGATAATCGTGCTGTTGGTTCTTTCCCACAAAAATTGTTCTCACTTCTTACCCTATCCCCTTTTATTTCTTTCTTGCACTCTTATCTTAAAAATACCAAGTAGTTTAGTTCAAGAGCTGGCCTTTCTCCGGATATTGGTATCGAGGGCATCTATTCCCTCTAGCCTTTCAATGTTGATCTAGGTCTAGGGCGCATATACGTACAAAATCATTTCTTGTGGTAGATTTGTGACCAACAGGAACCGAAGACACTCACTATGACTGTGATCCGACCTTCAAAATGCTTAAATTAGATTTTCCTAAGTTCAGTGGAAAGGATGTCGATGGGTGGTTATGTCGGGTTGATCAATTATTTAGACTCCATAATATCCCTATATATCATCGGGTTCAGATGGCTTCCTTAAACTTAGAATCTGAAGCCTTACATTGATTCCAATGGCTACGAGTCACTACCCCTAATCTATCTTGGGAGGACTTTAAGTCCCAGCTACTCACCTGATTTGGCCCTAATGACTATGAAGACTTTACAGGAGCATTGAAAAAGCTGAAAAAAACTACCACAATTCGTGATTACCAGACACAATTTGAGAAATTGGCCAATAAGACAAGGGGCTTGAATGAGAGATTTTTTATGAGTTGTTTCGTGAGTGGGTTGAAATATGATCTACAGGCTAAAGTCAAGATGTTTAAACCACAAACCATGATGGATGCTATCATTTTAGCCTAATTGGTCGAATCTAAACTCTCAACTCAATGGTGGACATCACGATTTTCTCAAGATCGATCTCCCTTTCCTCCTTGGTTCCAAAATAATACTGATAATAAACCTCCTGCTCCTAAGCGACTGACTACAGCTAAAATGGATACGCACCACGCCCAAGGGCTATGTTATAATTGTGATGAATTTTTTTTAAAGGGGCATAGATGTACAAATAAAATATTGTTCTTAATAGATGCAGAGGAACACGATAGCAGTGACTAGAGTGATGAGGAGAGTGACACAACTGAAGCACCAACTCAAGAGGAAGAGGAAATCCAAGACCCTAAAACAAAAATTTTCTTCCATGCTCTTGTCAGGGTTACCACTCCACAAACCATGAGAGTTATGGGTTTTTTCAAAGGCCAACATCTTACTATTCTTATTGATTCAGGCAGTACACACAACTTCATTGATCCCCGAGTTTCTAAGAAATCTAATTGCTATATACACACATGCAATTCCTTTGAAGTCATGGTGGCAAATGGAGGCACTTTACCTTGTAAAGGTAAATGTTGCAATGTTAAAATAAATATGGGGGATTATAAACTCAAGCAAGACATGTTTTCCCTTCAATTGGGAGGATCTGACATGGTGTTGGGATCCCAATGTTTGAGCACCTTGGGCACTATCAACTGGAACTTTGCAGAACTATGGATGTAGTTTTCACAGCATGGAAAAACACACATCCTCCATGGTGCAAAAATAGGCCCTTCCCAAATTGTCAGTTCCAATCATATGGAGAAATTGTTGAAAAATTCATCCCATGGGGTCATTGCACAAATATTTTCAATTCAACCAAGCACTTCCACAGTGGATCAAATTCCAGCAGATTTGCAACTTGTTCTTACCAAGCACAATGGTGTTTTTTCAAAACCAACTATCCTGCTACCTTGTCGCTCACATGACCATGCTATTCCACTACTACCAGGTAATGCACCACCCAACATCAGACCGTATCGGTATCCTCATGCTCTCAAGTCTAAAATTGAGAAGATGGTACAATAATTGCTCAAAGCTGGTGTCATTCGACTGAGCACCAGCCCTTACTCTTCTCTAGTCTTACTAGTTCGCAAGAAGGATGGCTCATGGCGATTGTGTATAGACTACCGTGAGCTCAACAAAATTACCGTCAAGGATAAATTCCCCATTTCGGTAGTGGATAAATTACATGGAGCTATGTACTTCTCCAAGTTAGACCTTCGTTCTGGCTACCATTTAATCTGGATCAAGGACGAGGATATCCCCAAAACTGCATTTTGTACACATGAAGGTCACTACGAGTTCCCGGTAATTCCATTTGGTCTAAAAATGCTCCTTCCACATTTTAGAGCTTGATGAACAACATATTTCGCCCTTTCCTATGAAATTTCATCTTGGTTTTCTTTGATGATATCTTGGTTTATAACCGCTCATGGGAAGAACACCTTATCCATGTGGATCAAACATTACAATTGTTGCCACAACATCAACTTTTTGCTAAGCGGTCCAAGTGTTCCTTTGGTCTAAACAAAGTGGAGTATCTAGGACACATTGTCTCCAAAGAGGGCATCAAGGCCGACCCCAAGAATATTTAGTCAGTTCAGGACTGGCCAAAACCTCGCACTCTCAAGGGACTTCAAGGATTCTTAGGGCTTACAAGTTACTATCGCAAATTTGTTTGTAATTATGGTAAAATAACAGCCCCCCTCACATCCATGTTAAAGGACTCTTTTACTTGGATGGGGCCCACTGACCAAGCCTTCCTCGAATTGAAGAATTTTATGACCACAACACCAGTTCTAGCCATGCCAAATTTTTCCAAGCCTTTTTTCATTGAAAGTGATGCTTTCGGTCGTGGCATCGGGGTAGTGTTGATGCAAGAAGGGATACCCTTGGCTTTCACTAGTAAGGCACTCTTTGATCGTAACTTGGGAAAGTCTACATATGCCAAGGAGATGTTGGCCATCTTACATGCTGTAACCCATTGGCGACCATATCTCATTGGGCATCATTTCTACATTAAAATAGACCATCAGAGTCTCAAATACTTCTTAGAACAATAGGTTGCTACCCCAAAACAACAAAAATGGGTTTCTAAACTCATGGGATATGATTACAATATCACCTATAAAAAAGGTAAAGAAAATCTTGTGGTTGATGCTCTCTCTCGCCAATTTGAGGCCCTCAATATGTTATGTACCATTTCCTCACCAGTTCCTCAATGGATAGATTCCTTACGACAAGAGGTACTTCAAGATGCAGATTTGAAAGCTTTGGTGGTCTCGCTCCATGATGATCCTACTTCATTCCTAGGATACAATTGGGATAGTCATGACCTACGTTATCGCCAACACCTTGTTCTTCCTCGTACATCCCCACTCTGTGAGCTCTTCATGAAGGAACTACATATTGCTCCCTCTGTAGGCCATTCAGGATTTCTTAAAACATATGAATGCCTCAAGTACACATTCTTCTGGAAGGTATGAAACAGGATATCTGTGATTTTTTTGCAGCTTATGATACCTGCCAATGGATGAAAGGTGAAACGGTATGTTCTTTGGGTACTATTAAACCCTTGCCCATTCCAGATCAGGTTTGGACTGACATTTCCATGGATTTTATAGAAGGGTTACCTAAATATGGTGATAAGTTTGTTATTCTCATGGTAGTGGATCGCCTTTTGAAGTATGCTTATTTTTGTTCCCTTGGCCACCCTTACACAGCCTCCATCGTTGCCCAAATATTTCTCGATTCTATTTTTTGCCTTCATGGTATGCCCACCTCCATTTTGTCTGATCGAGATCCCACCTTCACTAGTCATTTTTGGAAATAATTATTTAATTTGTAGGGAACTTAGCTCAAAATGAGTTCAGCCTATCATCCGTAAATGGATGGTCAAACCGAGATTGTCAACAAATGTTTGGAGACCTATCTTCGTTGCTTTGCATCAGATCATCCTACTCAATTGGCAAAGTGGTTTCCTTTGGCTGAATGGTGGTACAACACTTCCTATCATACGACAACCAAACTCACCCCTTTTGAGGTCATTTTTTGGTGCCCTCCACTCACGCCTTCTTCATACATCCCAGGCAGCTCCAAGGTCTAGCCAGTTGACACTACTCTCAAACAACATACCGATGTTCTTCTCCAGCTGAAGCAGAATTTGGACATGGCTCAGAATCGGATGCAACAATAGGCTGACCAGCATCATTCTGAGAATAGCTTTGATGTAGGTGATATGGTATTCCTTCGCTTGAAATCATACAAACAATCATCCCTACAACTCCGTCGATGCCAGAAACTTGCTGCAAAATAATATGGACCCTATCAAGTTCTTCAACAGATTGGTTCCACTCCTTACAAATTGGATCTTTCACCCACATCCAAGCTCCATCCTGTTTTCCATGTTTCCTCTCTCAAGAAAGTTATGGGCACACAGGTACATGTTTAGTCAGCATTACTAGAATTGGATGAAGAAGGGTCCATATTACTCGAACCTGAACAATAGTTGGATCGTCGAACCTGCACTCTTCGCAAACGTACCATCACAGAAGTTCTTGTTTAGTGGTGCAGGCTTCAACCAGAAGATGTGACATGGGAGTCTCTCCATCAGCTCTAGCACTAGTTCCCTCATTTTCAACTTTGAGGACAAAGCTTTTTGAAGGGGAAGGACATGTTCCTAAAGTCATTTTGTAATTCTCATTTACTTATGTAATGACCCACTTCCAATGTGGGGGATCCCATTATGATATTATTTTGTAATGTATGTGGCAAGTGGTATTCCCAGCCAAGTGGCACCATCTCATGTAACCGTTTTTTATCAATATTGTAACCGATGTTAGGTAGGAGATTCTAGCTCGAGTGGCATTTTGCATGTAATCCAACTCTTGAGCCTTTAGGTAGGGTTGCATGAAGTTTTTCTTTAAAAGATATGAAGCCATGTATGAATTCATATTTTTTCAAGCTAATGAAATATTGAAGGAGGTTGCCCCCTCGAAGAGGCCTACGATTATGTGTTATTGTGAGATTGTTCCATTTCTGCATTTAATTTCTGCATAGTGTTATTGAGTTATTTGATGTATTTGTGTTATTTTCTAGTATTTTGTGTGAGTGTGCTTATTTTTAATAGTGAGATCCTAACAAGATTGGCATAGGATGCATTTCTTCCTTTTGGCCTTTCAATGTTGGCCAGGTCTAGGGCGCATAGATGAAACATTCTATACCTGAGGTAGATTCTTGACCAACAATTTTTGGCATGCCCAGTGGGACTCGAACGTTCCACCTCCAAGAGTATTAAAAATTGATGTTAGTCTTTTTGCTGGTTAAATAAAAACATCTGACGACTCAGTTGAACACAAAAGCCTCAGAATATTGAAGTCGGTTAAAAGCCCTCCCCCATATGATCACAAGATCAAAGGCTAGAAATCCAGAAGATACAGTTGAGTTTTTTGAGCTTAACATCGACGCTCTGATAGAACATCCTAGAGTAGTTCCCTCGACTATCCCGTTAGTTGGGACATCCTTGCAAGTAGCTGATATATTTTCACAAACTCCATGTACTTCCAGCATCGTAGCTAGCTTGCCCCCTCAACCAAGCACTCCGATCCATATGGCACAAAATCCACCCAAGCAGTTTTCAGCCTAGAATCATTCAGGGCCACTAAATCTGCAAGCTCAAAACTAGATCCCAACCGCAACATTAAAGGCTCTGCCCGCATATGATGGTACTGGAAATATAGCTTATGAGCACCTTCAATATAAGGCTTATTTGGCCCCTATTCATAGCATCACAGATGAAGATGTTATGGTGAGATTTTTAGTACTCTCACTCAAAGGCAAACTCCTCTATCGGTATCGATCCTTGCCACATGTTACCATCACTACGTGGGACCAATTGGTCGAGCAGATGATAAAATGTTTTAACGAGCAAGCAGACCCCTTTTCACTATTGCATTAGTTCACCACTATTCAACGACACCCACAGGAGGAGATAGCTAATTTTAGTGTTAGGTTTTCCTGAACCTAGCAGAGAGTTACTGACAGCCTTCAGCCCACCCCCGGAGCAAGCAACATTTTATTACCCAAGAGCTTTCCATTCTGAAATCAACATGAGAATCTGACATGCTAATGTCAACACATTTTTGACCTTGTACGCTTAGGCACAGAAGGCCGAGGCCGACTTAGTTGCTATTGGTAAGTTACCTCCAAAAACAACTATACCATTTTTTTTAGAATTACCCCAGCATCTATATCCTAGTGCATCCTCTCAGTTGTTTACAACATCCCCAATGTACCATATTCCATCATGGAATCCTAGTTATTCTCAAAACTAGATGGTACCTGACCTATAGTTGCATGCACCTATTGTTCCCCAACTTCCAATTCTTATCCCATATCCGACATTGCCTGCACCATTGGCACCATTGCCATTGCCCGTGCCTCTAACACCTGCAAATCCAAACCAGGTCAAATAATTGCAGGATATGTGATCATCGATGAGGGTAATGGTGAATGAGATCACCATCCTAAAAAGGAGGCAGTCTGATTAGAGTTTCCAACCAAGGAGATTCGTCCCTCCTCCCTTGATTACTAGAGAACGAGCAACTTCCACTAGTAGAGCTCCCAAAAGAAATGTAGTCGTGTTAAATAATGAAGAAATCGGTGCTCTACCTGCAATGACCCGCATGATGAGGAGAACTGCATGGTCTATTTGAACTATGTGCAGACCCTGGCGAACAACATACCTGGTGGGAAACTGAACATGATCAAAGAGGTGGAACGCAACTTTATGAACCCCCCCTATCGAACAAGTTTTCGTTCTTACGAGGGAAAGTAAAAAACCCATTGAAGTTGATCCAATTTAAATGGAATTGTTAAAAGTAACTGCTAGTTCTAAGTTGCCGAGCGAGAAGACACTACCGCCAATAAAAGATCCCACCCAAGTGTCAAAGCTGGAGGGAAACGTCTTGTTATAGGATCTCTTGCCTTTGAAAGCTAGAGGGATATTTCCTCAACCACAGCTTCGACCTTCCAATACCAAGCTGAGACAAGAGACCAGGCAAAAGAAAGGCTTAGGTACCCCTCGTTGACCAAGCATTAGAGGGTAGAAGCAACACAGTAGTATCAAACCAGATATGAGATTATGAAGGATGGAGGCGAGTCTAGTGTGGGGGTGTATAGTATCATTGAAGAACTAAATAAAACTCCAGCTAAGGTAAGTCTCTTTGATGCACTTTAGCTACCTGGCCAAGTGGATCTATTACAAGAATCACTAAAATCTCCTAAAGGCAAGGAAAAGCTAACCCAGACTATCTTGACCCAAACATTGACTACCTCAGCCATGGGGAAAAATAGGTCGCCACCATTCTACCTATTCCTCAGGATGGAGGGATGGGTTGTGCATAATTGCATGATCGAATCTGGCACTGCAACTATTGTAATACCTAAAGCTATTTGTGATATTATGTGCATGGAGTACACGAGGAGTAGTCTTGGAGTGCTCCAACTGGACGGGACCCCGATGAAAATAGTAGGGGTGATCAAGGATATTAAGATTGTGTTGCATAAGATACCATAAATCACCATGATACAAGAAGTTGTGGTGGTGGATATAGAGCCATATTTTAGTATGTGCCTATCAAGGGAATTCACTACCAAACTAGGGGGTTATTTTTCCCTGGATTATTCACATCTGGAAATTCCATTCAAAGGGAAAAGGATTAAGGTTTTTAATTAAAAACCCTCTACCTTTCATATCAAAATAATCCAAGATGTGGAGAAGCAAGTGGACTCAGTCAATCTGATTGAGGAAGTTGAGGAAGTAGAAGAAGTAGACCTGATGGGGGAAGCCCTAGATGAGCTTCGCGTAGAAGATTAATTTTCCATGTGTTATTTCAATTCCATGATCGAAATAGGAATGGGGTGCTAATCAATCACCAGGCCTGAAAAGTCTGAAGTACCAAGTGATGAAGACCCTATTTCTGATCAACTATGGAAGCTCTTCTTTGACAATGCATGATGTAAGAGTGGCATCGGAGTAGGGGTTGTCCTTATCTCTCCTTCAGGAAAGAAGAACACCTATTACTACAAACTTACTTGGAGCTACATGAATAATGTAGTTGAATATGAAGCCTTGTGCCTAGGGCTGAGGAAGGCAGAGAAGCTAGAAATCAAACAATTACAGATCTACGAAGATTCAGAGTTAATCTGCAATCAAATCACCAACCGATGCATTTTGAAACAACATTACCTGAAAGCCTACCGTAACAAAGTGTGGAACCTATTTCAGTCCTTCAGAGCACTGAACATCCAGTCAATTTTGTGAGAGCGAAATAAGCATGCCGACCTCTTGGCATCCTTTGGCACCAATTTTCTATGACTGATAATATGACATAAAAACCTAAAACGGTGAGGTTAGTTTATAGGCCTTTAGTACCCGACAAAAATATCCACTGGTAGGTTTTTGATAACGATGAGCAGATCGTCACATTCCTGATCAATGAAGCCAACACCATCGAGAAGAGAACCCTTGATGTGAGAGAGCATGAGTGATTGATTCAGCTAAAAAATAATCACATCCCAAAGGGGTTGATCACACTCGAAAGTCTATTTGATCAAAATGATAGGTCGGTTACCCATAAGATCAAAGTATATGAGAGACAGTATAAAAACTTGAAGCTAGAGCCTGGGAATGTGATTAAGATTAGAGTCGATTGCACCCTTGAAGAGCTCGAGCAAATAATGGCTCTGTGCAAGGAATATTTGGATATCGTCGCTTGGTGTTACCAAGACCTAAAGGGATATGACAAAAGTGTCATTCAACACACAATAAAGCTGCATGAAGGAGTCAAACCGTTTTGGTAGAAATAGAGGCCTGTCAATCTGAATATCGAGGCACTAATGAAGGTAGAGCTCTTGAAGATGCTAAAGCAAAAATCATATACCCAATTAAGCATTCTTCCTGGGTGGCTAATTTGGTTCCTATGCAAAAGAAAAATGGAGACATTTGCTTGTGTGTTGACTTTCAGAACTTGAACCAAGCATCTCTAAAAGACCATTACCCGTTATCTCAAATTGATCAGATTCTTCATGTAGTGGTGGGGGCACAACAGTTTTCTCTCCTTGATGGTTTCTCTGGATATAACCAAATTTAGGTGAAATACAAATACCAATACAAAAAGACGTTCACCACTAAATGAGGCACGTTCACTTACAAGCATATGCCCTTTGGTCTCTCAAATGTTGGAGCCACCTTCCAAAGAGCCATGGACCCGGAATTCGATGAGCTATTAAACTGCATCATTGTGATTTACTTGGACGACATGACCATTTTCTCAAATAAGAAGGAAGAGCATGGCATGCATCTGCAAAAAGTTTTTGGAAAATGCTGAGAGTTCAGGATATCTATTAAACCGAATAAATCTATTTGTGTGGTAAAAGAGAGTAAACTTTTGGACCATGTGATTTCAGAAAAAGGGCTAGCTATTGATCCTGACAGAGCTAAAGCCTTTCTCAAGACTCCACTACCAATGAATAAGAAAGGTCTGCAATCCTTTTTCGGGCAGATCAATTTTGTTAGAAAGTTTGTATCTAACTTCACCCAAGTAGTCAAGCCAATTACTGAACTACTAAAAAAGGATGTCAAGTTCAAATGGACGGAGAAGAGGAAGCAAGCATTTGAGAAAATCAAGGCATGGATCGCCCAAGCTCTGATTTTGGTAAACCCGGATTACTCCAAGAATTTCATCCTTTATATAGTTGGAGAACTAGAGAACTATGCGGCAGTCCTCATGTAGAAAGGCGAAGATGGGAATGAGTGGCAAATAGTGTTTCTTAGCCAAGTAATCTAGCTGCACGAGGAGAGGTACAATTTCATTGAAAGCAAAGTCCATGCAGTTATGAGGTCACTAAAAAAGTCTTGACATTTTGTTTCCTAGAGAAGGACGATAGTGTATGTTGTGCATCCAGATGTTAGAAATTTTATCATTTAGAGAGAAATGGGAGACAAAAGAGCTGGTTGGGTCTCTAAGATATAAGAATTTGACATTGAAGTCAGACCCACCAAGCTAGTCCGCGGATGGGCATTGTGTCAAGAACTTTTTAAGAGCGCCACCTCCAAAGTGATAACATGCCAGTGGGAATACCCAGTGTTGCAAAGCAGCCTTGCTAATCGATCTATAGACGACAGGGACTAGGCAGATGACCTTGTAGAATACTTTAATACCATAAGGTGCCCTTCTTGCCTCAATGCTTCGTAGAGGAGAAGGTTCAGGCTTCAATCCTGCAAGCATGTATTGTTGTCGAATGGTTTGGTTCACAGGAACATTGATGGGATTCTCCTTAGGTGTGTTAGGGGGACAGAGAAGCAGAGGATCCTTGATGAATTCCATTTTGGAATGTCAAGAGGATATTTGGAAGGAAGGCCTATGGCCTTAAAAATCATCAAAGCGGGCTATTATTGGCCTACCATATTTGCTAATGCCCTCGAAGTCAACCAAATGTGCGATAAGTGCCAAATATGGAGCAAAAATGCTTCTTTGCCCTTGCACCCAATTTAGGTCAAAGCTCTGTTCCAACAGTGGGTTTAGATTTCATTAGGGTGATAGATCCCAACTCTTCTGAAGGTCATAAGTATATTCTAACAGCTATAGAATATTTTACTCGATGGGCGAAAGTTATGCTAACTAAGCAAGCTAACCAAGAGGTGGTTATTGCCTTCTTGGAGGGATTGATAACTCGCTTCGGAATATCAAATGTAATTTTCATAGATAATGATACTTCCTTCATCGATGCCAGAATATTTGAATTCGCAAGTATGGAATTTACTTAAAAACTTCATCTAACTATTACTCACAAGGGAACGGTTTGGCGGAGTCCACGAACAAGAACTTACTGTGGATCCTAAAGAGAACCTTGGAAGGTAACAAGCAGAGCTGGCACCTACTCTTGGATCAAGCCCTATGGGCCGATCGCATCTCAATTAAAATTTTTATCAAGACATCTCCATATTCCCTGGTGTACAGGAAGGAGGCAATTTTGCCTATGCACAATGAGTTGCCCGCATTACAAATGCTTTGGTTTCTTGGCGATGAAAATGGGGATTTTGATACCATGAGTGCCAGATTGGCTCAATTGTTGCAATTAGAAGAAGAAAAAAAAAACTTATTAATTTTTTATCAAGCATGTGAAGACCACGAAAAATTGGTTTGGCAAAATGACCTTTGACTGAACTTTCTAGGTTGGTGACTTGATGTTGAAATGGAATGAGAGAAAATCTAAACCAGGGAATCATGACAAGTTTGATGTGTTCTAGGAGGGTCCTGTTGCCACATTTTTGATAGGGGCATAAATTTTATCAGGTTGTTGCCACTCTCCTTCTTCCTTGTTCTTTCCTCATATGTTATGATGATCTTCCTTGGTGCTTCTGCAAGGTGTTCTATTTTCGGTCCCCAGCTTCCATCAGATCTGATGCCATCATCGGCATAAAAATTGTAAAATTTTACCAAGTGTTCCCCCTTTCCCAATATCGTTGTTTTTGTTGCGCGATTTCTGGCACAGGCAAGTTTTTGAGCGACTAAGGGTCGTGTTTCAAAGTGGCAGATTTGCCTAAGTCCTTTGAACCCGAAGTCGCTACCGCGCGCACTATCCGCCCGTCGCTATGGCACGTTTCGAGCGAAAAGGGGCATCAGAAAGGAGTAGGCGGGCTCGAGATCGCCGTCGCGAAGAGAAAAGCTGCCTAGCGCGCAAGAGTTTCCAGCGCTTTTGAGCTTGCGAGGTTGCTAAAGCTTTGAGCCCGAAATCGCTGTCGCTCTTCCCCAAACCCGAAATCGCTCGGCTTTCCTAGCGACATCCAGCAAAGAGGTTTCCCCGAGCTCGAAATCGCCGTCGCCAAGCAAAAAAGCCCAAAATCGCTCATTTTGTGAGCGCTTTCGAGCTCAAGCCAAGGGTTGCCTTGGGTTATCATTCCCAAGATCGCCTTCGCTCTTTAGCGATTCTGGGCGCATCTTACCTTTTCAACGATTTTCGGCTGCAGTCAAAGAGAGTGTTTGGGATGTTTTTTCCCCCTCTCCAGGTCAAATTTTGGAGTTCGCGCCGATTGGACTTTGAGGAAGAGTAGCTGGGCATTGAAAGATAATTGTACCCCATCTACCAAAGCTAGACGATAGTCCCTTTTTCAGCGACCAAGACTGTCAGAAGTTGTACAAGATCAAGTGAGAGCATACTGCAAGTACAGGGATGGCCGACCAAGATCAAATCTCTCCCCTTTTTGCAGCTTTTGCAGCTTTTGGCAGGTTTGGGGATCTGCGCTTCTCATTGTAATTGGGAGGGAAAAATGCTATAAATAGCAAGTGCGTCTCATTGTAAAAAGGGGGGAAAAGGGGATATCTTGCTAAGAAACTTCTCTAAGCTGTACATCTGCTCTTAATACAAAAGTATACTTGGCTCATTAGTTGCGTCTATCTTGTATGCTGCCTTTCTTTAATATTTCTGCTTCATGTTGCTTATTTTTCTGATTGTTGTCATTCTGCATATCTGGATCTCAGCATTGGCAATTAAGTGTATTTGGAATAAGATAGAAAGGATACATAGGGTAGGAAAGTGCTAATGTTTCTAGGTATACATTGTTTTGATTGTTGTTGGTAAAAGTGTCTGGTTAGTAACTGTGCTGCTTATCTCCTTCACCCGAAGTACATCACATTTACATCTCTTTCTGCACTTTTAAATCTCTTTCAGCACCCTAAACTAAACTAAAAACCATAGGAAGCCGGCCTTCTCCGGAGATTGGCACGGAAGGCATCCCTTCCTTCCGGCCTTTCAATCTGTTGGGCGAATCTAGGGCGCAAAGACCTAAATCCTTTCCTAGTGGCAGATTCATAACCAACAGTTTCTCTGGCATGCCCGGTGGGACCCGAAGGTTTCCCACCCCAAAATAGAATCGAAGCATCGGTGTTCGCTTCATTGCTGTCAAATCAGAACACCTGGCGACTCTGCATTACCTGAATATTCTCTGAGTCTGTAAGACTGGTCCAATACCAAAAGTGCCTTCATGCATACGAGAAGGTGGAGAGCTAGGAATCCGGGACAAGAGCCCGAGTTTTACGAAATCGACATCAACGCCGCTGGAGAGCACCCGAGGGTAGCCGATTACCAAGCTCAACAAGAAGTGGAACCTATAATTGAAGAGGTGGAAGAGATAGAGGAGGTTGAAGAGGCTGAAATTGAAGAACAACCTACAACCTCGGACGATACTGATACCGACTATACAACCGATCAGCTCGAAGAGGAGGAAGGAGACATGGCAGCTCAGAATCAACAAAATGCCGCTGATCTATTCCCGGTCGTTGACTCCACTGGGCCTCTTGCTCTAGCGGGACAAGATGTCGTCCCACCTGCTGCTTTAAAAGCTATTCCAACTTATGATGGGACTCGAAAGATGGCGTATGAGCACATTCAAGACATTATGGCCTTGGCTGCGCTTCACTCCATTACCAATGAAAGTGTCAAGACTCGTCTGTTGGCGCTCTCCTTGCGAGGAAAGTTGCTATATTGGTACAAATCCCTGCCTGAAGGTGTCATTACTGGATGGCCTGCACTCGCTGGTCGGCTATGTAAGGGATTCAATGAATCCGCAGACCCATCTTCATTGTTACATCAATTCCAAACTATCCAGTGGCACCCATAGGAGGAAATCTTAGATTTTAATGTGAGATTTGCGTGGTCCTTGAAAAGAGTTCCTCCTGAGCTTCGTCCTTCTGATGGACAAGCTGCTCACTACTACGTTAGGGCATTTGGCCCAGATATCAGCCTGGTCATTAAGTTGGCCCGAGTGAACACCTTCCCGGATTTGTATGAAGCAGCTCAAAGAGCGAAACTAGATATGATAAGTATAGGTAGGCTCCCGCACAAGGTGCAACCGCCCATCTACCCAGACTTTCCACAATCACAGTATCCACTAGCATCCGCCTCATCTTCTTCATATCCCGATCCAACCTGGAACCCCGCTCCGGCAATCACTCATTATCCACCTAAGGTGCATCTCCCGCCTCAATCTGTTCCTCCGCTTTCATCTCAGCCACCATTAGCTCCATTACCCCCACCAGCCCAACCAGTGCAAACCGTGGATGTACAGTCCAAGATCCTAAAGCAAATGGAGTCACTGACCACCGTCTATCAGACACTGTCTAATGACATGGCCGTGATGAAGAAGAAGCAAGCCCAACAGGAGTTCATTCCCAGGAGGCCATACCCTCCTCCGATGCTGACAAGAGAACAGGCCGCCCAAAACCAGAGACCTCCGGCAAGGAACGCAGCCACCAATGCAGGACTCAGTGCTATTTACCAAGTAACCTGGTGCTCTACCTGCAATGACCCTCATGGAGAGGATAGCTGTATGCTGCACCAACACTACCTCCAGACCCTCGTCGGTAGCATCCTGGAGGATGAAGATGATCAAGTAAATATGATCCGAGAAGAGCAAAACTTTGTTGTTTCCAAGGAGGATCCCATTTCACTTCTAACTAAAGAAGGCAAGAGACCGATTGAGGTCGAACCTGCCCAAATGAAGCCATTGAAGGTATATGCTCGGAGGGAAAGGACACAGCCTACTGTAGGTGCGACCGCAAATGCTCCCAACAAAACACCTCTGTTGCCATCGACCAAGGAGAAAGTACCTCTCACTAAAGCTCCAATAAACCAGCCGCCTGTCGAAACACAGGAGCAGGCCCGAGAAAAGCTTCGGTACCCATCATTGACAAAACGACAAAGGGTCGAGGCAACTCAACAATACCGTACTAAATATGAGTCAGCAAAGGAGGTTGAGGAATCATCCACTGCCAAATATAATATTGTTGATGAGCTCAAGAGAACTCCAGCAAATATTAGTATGTACGATGCCCTTCAGCTCCCGGGACAAGTGGACTTATTGCAAGAGTCCTTAAAGACCGTAAAAGGAGCAAATCCATCAAAATCCATGCTAGCTCAACTCCTAAAAACATTAATCACTGGAAAAAATAGACCACCCCCTTTCTATTTGTCTTTACGAATGGAAGGGCATGTGGTAAACAATTGCATGGTCGACTCCGACGCATCAACTACCCTCATGCCAAGAGCATTTTTTGAAGAAATGGGCATGGAATACACCCGGAGTAGTCAGGGTGTTCTACAACTAGATGACACTCCTGTAAAAACGGTGGGTGTCATAAAGGACATCCCCATTCAGTTACATAAGGCCCCATATATCACAGTGATTCAGGAAGTTGTGGTTGTTGATTTAGAACCCTACTTTGGCATGTGCCTCTCAAGGGAGTTCACCGCCAAGCTTGGGGGATACCTCTCGCTAGATTATTCTCACATGGAAGTCCCTTTCAAAGGAAGAAAAGTCAAAATATACAATGAAAAGCCTTCCACTTTTTTGGTCGGGAAGATACCCGGAGAAGAACAACAGGGAGAAATGATCCATCTAATGTCTGAGGAACTTGAGGAAATGGACCTGGTAGAGGAAACTATGGAACAGTTGAGAGCAGAAGACGAATTCTCCTTGTTGGATTTCAATGCCATGATTGAGACCGACATAGCCTGCTACTCTGTTACCCAGCCTGAGAAGCCAAAGGAGATGATGAAAGAAGACATAGGTCCTGCACCTGATGAGTTATGGAAGCTGTATTTTGATGGTTCTCGATGCAAGAATGGCACAGGAGCAGGCATCCTTCTAGTCTCTCCCTCTGGTATACAAAAGGACTACTACTATAGACTGGCCTGGAGTTGCACCAACAATGCAATAGAATATGAAGCCCTATGCTTGGGTTTGAAGAAAGCAGAAAGGCTCGGGATCAAACAGCTGCAGATCTTCGGAGACTCAGAGCTGGTGTGCAATCAGATCACCAACAAATGTGCCTCAAAAAAGCATTATCTCAAAGCTTACCGCAACCGTGTCTGGGATCTGATGGAGTCATTTGACTCCTTGAATGTCAAAGCTATCTCTAGAGAGAAAAACAAACACGCTAACATATTGGCTTATGTTGGAGCTAGGTACGTCCCGGCTGATGACACTATGCAAAAGCCAAAGTCGGTTCGTACTATTTATAGGCCTTTTGTGCCCGATAAAGACACCCATTGGTAGGTGTTTGATTGTGATGAAGATATCATCACTTTTATGATACACGAAGCAAGTTCAATCGAAGGTAGAGACCCTGATGACGAGCAATATGAGGGGTTGATACAACTAAAGAACAATCATGTCCCAAAGGGACTAATAACCCTTGAGAGCTTGTTTGACCAAAATGACAGAGCTATATCTCACAGAATCAAGGTCGATGCCAAGTAGTATCGAGAGTTGGAACTGAAACCAGGAAAGACAATCAAAGTAGGGATAGACTACACTGCATAAGAGCTAGAATAGATTTGAACCTTGTGTAAGAGATATCTAGATATTGTGGATTGGTGTTATCAAGATCTCAATGGGTATGATAGAGAAATAATCCAACACACCATAGAGTTGGAAGAAGGGGTTAAGCCTTTCAGGCAAAAGCAAGAGCAGTTAACCCCAAGATCGAAGCTATGATGAAGGCAGAATTGATGAAAATGCTGGAAGCCAAGATCATATACCCTATCAAGCATTCCTCTTGGGTCACCAATTTGGTCCCGGTTAGAAAGAAAAATGGGGACATCCACCTCTGCGTTGATTTTCATAATATAAAAAAGGCCTCTCTCAAGGATCACTACCCGCTCTTGCAGATCAACCAGATTCTCCATGTGGTCACGGGAGCCCAACGGTTTTTCCTCTTAAACGGATTTTTTGGCTACAACCAAGTATGGATGAAAAATGAAGATCAGCATAAGACAACATTCACCACTAAATGGGGGATATTTTCTTATCAACACATGCCTTTTGGCTTGTCTAATGTTAGGGCCACATTTCAGAGGGCCATGGACCTCGCCTTTCGAGAACTGCTGAACAAAATTATTGTCATTTATTTAGATGACATGACTGTGTTCTCCCACAAACGGGAGGAGCACACCTCTCACCTGGAGCAAGTGTTCGAGAGATGGCAAGAATTTGGCATATCCATCAACCCCAAGAAATCTATTTTCATAGTCAAAGAAGAGCAATTGTTAGGCCACATTATTTCTAAAAAGGGACTACCAATTGATCCCGATAGATCGAAAGCCCTTCTGAAGCTTCCTCTTCCAAACAACAAAAAAGGGCTCCAATCCTTTTTTGGCCAAATCAACTTTCTGAGAAATTTTGTTCATGATTTCACTCAAGTCATCAAACCTATGTTTGAACTATTAAAGAAGGATGTTGATTTTATTTGGACTGAATAAAGAAAGAAAGCATTCAAAGAAATAAAAACTAGAATCTCTCAAGCACCTGTCCTAGTAAACCCAAACTATTCAAAATATTTTATCCTATATGCAATTGGGGAACCTCTTCGAGGGGGCAACCTCCTTCAATACTTCATTAATTTTGCAAAAGATGGTTACATTGGTGCCCTTTCGGGTATTTAAGGAGTTTCCTTCCAAGGTTGGCTTACATGCAAAATGCCACCTGGATTACATGCATAATGCCACCCGAATTACATGCATAGTGCCACTTTGAATTACATGCACAATGCCACCCGAATTACATGCACAATGCCACTCGAATTACATGCATAATGCCACACGAATTACATGCACAATGCCACCTATCTACCATGTGTTACATAAAAAGGGTGCCATTTGTCATAGGCACTACCTAAGCTAAAACTTAGAACATTACAAAATATTAATCATGGGTACTACCCACGTTCACTAGGAATTATTACATCAAGGAAGTTATTACATTAAGGGTTAGGATGAGATCCTAACATGCCCTTCTCCTTGAAGAAGCTTTGTCCTCAAAGCTAAAAATGAGGAAACTATTGCTGGAGTTGATGGAGGGACTCCCATGTAGCATCCTCAGGTTGAAGTCCACGCCACTGAACCAGGACCTCTGTGATGGTACGGTTGCGAGTTCGACGATACAGCAGCTGCTTTGGTGCAAGTAAGATGGAGCCTTCTTCATCCAATTCGGGAAGTGTTGATGGAACCTGTACCTTGGAGCTGCCCGAAATGTAGGAGGGAGGCGTGAGTGGAGGGTGCCCGTACTCTGCCTCTTGGTGGCGGTATGATAGGAAGTGTTGTACCACCATTCGGCCAAAGAAAGCCATTTTGCCCAATGAGTAGGATGATCGGAGGCAAGCAGCGAAGGTAGGTTTCCAAGCAGTTATTAACAACCTCTGTTTGACCATCCGTTTGCGGATGGTAGGCTAAACTCATTGTGAGCTGAGTCCCCTGCAACTTAAACAACTCTTGCCAAAAATTGCTAGTAAGGCTGGGATCACGATCAGATACAATGGAGGTTGGCATGCCATGAAGGCGAAATATGGAGTCAAGGAAAATTTGGGCAATAGTGAATGTTGTGTAAGGATGGGTTAGGGCACAAAAGTGAGCATACTTTGAAAGGCGGTCCACTACCACAAAAATAACAGACTTGTCTCCAGATTTAGGTAGCCCTTCTATGAAATCCATAGAGATGTCAGTCCACACCTGATCCGGTATCGGCAAGGGTGGAAGAGTGCCCGAAGAGTGCACTGTTTCTCTTTTCATCCTTTGACCTGTGTCGCAGTCTGCCACAAAAGAGCGAATGTCCTGTTTCCTACCTTTCCAAAATAAGGTGCGCTTGAGTCGCTCATAAGGTGGTCTGATATTGGGAGGTGTACTATCGAGCAATAATGGAATGGCATGGTCGTGAGAGCGATGCAGTGGTAGTGTGATGGGTTCTGAAAAGATGGCCTCATGTTTGTGGAGAATCTGTTGCATGTCTTGTGGGATTTCACCCATTGGAGATGTGGATGGTTGGATGGAGAATAGTTGTGCAATGACCCCACGTGATGATTTCTTTAGCAATTTCTCCATGCCGTTTGAACTGATAATTTGAGGTGTTCTTGTCGGGGAGCCCTTGATGATGTGTGTTTGTCCGTTCTGGAAGAACTGCATCCAAAGTTTAGCAAAGTTCCAACTGATAGTGCCCAACGTACTCAACCATTGGCATCCCAAAACAATATCACATCCACCCAAATGGAGGGCAAACATGTCCTGCTTGAGTTCATAGTCCCCTATCTTGATTTTAACATTGCGACACTTTCCTTTACAAGATAAGGTTCCCCCATTGGCTACCATGACCTCAAAGGAATTACAATTGTGGATATAGCAATTTGCCCGTTGAGCAACTCTAGGGTCAATGAAGTTGTGCGTGCTTCCCGAATCCAAAAGGATGGAAAGACGTTGGCCCTTGAAACATCCTGTAACCTTCATGGTTTGAGGAGTAGTAATGCCTGCAAGGGCATGGATTGTAATTGATGTCTCAGGTTCCTATTTCCCTTATTATTATGGAGGAGGTATTTATGGAGGGTCCTCATCCTCATCACTCTCGTCAACGGTATCAGGTTCTCCAACATCTATCAAGAACAATTTTTTGTGTGCACACTTATGCCCCTTGAAAAACTTTTCATCACAATTGTAGCATAATCCTTGGGCACGACGTGCATCCATCTCTTCGGTGGTGAGGCGCTTGGGTGCAGCGGGTTTATTATCATCTGGGTGTTGGGCTCTAGGGGGAAATGAAGGTCTATTTTGAGGAAACTTTGATGGGTGTCTTTGGGCGAGAGAGTTTAGATTCGGCCAAACGGGCCAAACCGATAGCTTCCATCATAGTTCGTGGTTTCAACATTTTGACTTCTGCTTGGAGTTCCATCTTCAACCCATCGATATAACAACTCCGGAAGAACCCTTCACTCAATCCTCTTGTCCGATTGGCCAATTTTTCAAATTGAGCTTGGTACTCTCGAGCGACCCCGTTTGTTGTAGTTTGGATAAGGCTCCTGTGAAGTCCTCATACTCACAAGGGCCAAATCGAGTGAGTAGTTGGGATTCAAAATCCTCCCAAGAGAGATTTGGGTAGGCAATACGCAACCATTGAAACTAGTGTAGAGCCTCCAATTCCATGTTAAAGGAAGCCATCCGGACTCGATGAAATATGGGTACATTATGAAGTCGAAAGAATTGGTCAACCCGACATAGCCACCCATCAACATCCTTCCCACTAAATTTGGGAAAGTCCAACTTGGGCATTCTAAAGGGTGTATCATGGTCACGATTCCTTGTAGAACTCTCGGCTTGGTATTCTGATTTGGGTGGTTCTCTTCTCAGTTTGTTGTCCACTTCAGTCAATGCTTCTTCTAAGCGATTGCTAGTGGCCTCATGCTCTAGGCG
Source organism: Wollemia nobilis (assembly GCA_028583015.1). NCBI lineage: Eukaryota > Viridiplantae > Streptophyta > Pinopsida > Araucariales > Araucariaceae > Wollemia > Wollemia nobilis. The sequence continues at coordinate 5,161,599 of JAQPPZ010016946.1, read as the reverse complement.
AAGACCTTGGACTTCTTCCCTTATGGAGTGAAAAGCCGAGTTCAAGTTCTCAATGGCTTTTGTTAGGGACTCCAAGTGTTCTAGTTCTTTCTGGTGTCCACGGGTACCCCGGGCCATTTTTTTGACCTTTTGTGACCAGTTACTAAAAATAGAATTGAATTTTTTTGGACTTACTATTTTTAGTAAGTGCCCAAAAAAGTGCTTGGGTGCTATATATCAAAATGATCAGCAGGAGGAGGTGGTCACAATGAGCTATATCTCTCAACACTACTTTTTGGCACCCCAGACTTTTTTTTTTTTATCTCCTGTTTTGCTGAGTCTAACGGTGTTTACAGATTCTGATTCTGAGCTACTGAGCAAAAGTTGGGTACTGGAGCACTATCTAAAACTGGCCGTGTTTCACACTCAAGATTCTCTGTATTTTGCAGTGACTGATATGACAGTTCTGTTCTGACTCTGAAGACTGTGAATTCTGCCTCGACTTGTCTTGACCTCTCCGACTCGGTCGACTTGATTGTGGCTCGCTATGTAAATTTTACTGTTACTCTCCAGACTTTCAACTTAAGTGTCACCCTCATGGCTTATCCCGAATGCATGTCCCTTCTGTTATTTTTTTGGTAGAGGACTCCTTTCTCATATGCTCACTTTTGAAATGCGGAGTTTACGAACAGGGGTGTTTGGATTCTTATTTTTATTTTTATTTTTGCATTTTTTACAGGTTGAGGTTTTAACAGAACCGGGGAATGCTAAGTATAGGAGTATGTACCACCCATAGGCCCTCTAATATACCGACGGTGACGAACAATAGTGCTCGGACCAATATTTCAGGCCACTACTCAAGGAGGATTCCACACATACCCTTGAGCACACTACCTGCCTCTCTGACAATACGGGAGGGTAATCGTCCAGGATGCTGTGTCCCGTAGACTATGAGTAATACAAGGCCGAAGAGCTTCCTAATGGCTAAAAGTTTGTTTAATCCTAGATGGTCTCCCGATATACCCGAAGATACGTGGGAGCTCAAGTCCGTGCGCGAGTTCTGTCTGAGGCCTGGGTATTGGAGCCTGATCGCCCCTCACTTCACTAGACGCTTTATGGGCTATCTAGCTTAGCCAATAACGACAGATCCTTCGCGATATTTTAAAACCCCCGGTACAGGGTTTCTACCTACTCAACTAATAATATATTTTTTTGTTTTTGGTCTGGAAAAAAAAAAACACTATATTTTTTTTGGATTTTTTTAATAAGGAAAAACAGAATGGAAAAAACACACGGAATTTATACCTAACAGGCGGATTGGATGGCAAGAATCGTTGCAGTTGCAGCAGAACTTGGCCCTGGAAAGCGCTCTGATACCACTTGTTAAGATCCTGCTATAAAATAAACTCAAATAACACACTCTCACACAATTGCTTGGAAATAACTCACATAAACATCACATTAATATAACAGAAATTTGCATAAAGAACAATCTCACAATAGGACTGAATCGCAGGCCTCTTCGAGGGGGCAACCTCCTTCAATACTTCATTAATTTTGCAAAAGATGGTTACATTGGTGCCCTTTCGGGTATTTAAGGAGTTTCCTTCCAAGGTTGGCTTACATGCAAAATGCCACCTGGATTACATGCATAATGCCACCCGAATTACATGCATAGTGCCACTTTGAATTACATGCACAATGCCACTCGAATTACATGCACAATGCCACTCGAATTACATGCACAATGCCACACGAATTACATGCACAATGCCACCTATCTACCATGTGTTACATAAAAAGGGTGCCATTTGTCATAGGCACTACCTAAGCTAAAACTTAGAACATTACAAAATATTAATCATGGGTACTACCCACGTTCACTAGGAATTATTACATCAAGGAAGTTATTACATTAAGGGTTAGGATGAGATCCTAACATGCCCTTCTCCTTGAAGAAGCTTTGTCCTCAAAGCTAAAAATGAGGAAACTATTGCTGGAGTTGATGGAGGGACTCCCATGTAGCATCCTCGAGTTGAAGTCCACGCCACTGAACCAGGACCTCTGTGATGGTACGGTTGCGAGTTCGACGATACAGCAGCTGCTTTGGTGCAAGTAAGATGGAGCCTTCTTCATCCAATTCGGGAAGTGTTGATGGAACTCGTACCTTGGAGCTGCCCGAAATGTAGGAGGGAGGCGTGAGTGGAGGGTGCCCGTACTCGCCTCCGGTGGCGGTATGATAGGAAGTGTTGTACCACCATTCGGCCAAAGAAAGCCATTTTGCCCAATGAGTAGGATGATCGGAGGCAAGCGGCGAAGGTAGGTTTCCAAGCGGTTATTAACAACCTCTGTTTGACCATCCGTTTGCGGATGGTAGGCTAAACTCATTGTGAGTTGAGTCCCCTGCAACTTAAACAACTCTTGCCAAAAATTGCTAGTAAGGCTGGGATCACGATCAGATACAATGGAGGTTGGCATGCCATGAAGGCGAAATATGGAGTCAAGGAAAATTTGGGCAATAGTGAATGTTGTGTAAGGATGGGTTAGGGCACAAAAGTGAGCATACTTTGAAAGGCGGTCCACTACCACAAAAATAACAGACTTGTCTCCAGATTTAGGTAGCCCTTCTATGAAATCCATAGAGATGTCAGTCCACACCTGATCCGGTATCGGCAAGGGTGGAAGAGTGCCCGAAGAGTGCACTGTTTCTCTTTTCATCCTTTGACCTGTGTCGCAGTCTGCCACAAAAGAGCGAATGTCCTGTTTCCTACCTTTCCAAAATAAGGTGCGCTTGAGTCGCTCATAAGGTGGTCTGATATTGGGAGGTGTACTATCCGGACAATAATGGAATGGCATGGTCGTGAGAGCGATGCAGTGGTAGTGTGATGGGTTCCGAAAAGATGGCCTCATGTTTGTGGAGAATCTGTTGCATGTCTTGTGGGATTTCACCCATTGGAGATGTGGATGGTTGGATGGAGAATAGTTGTGCAATGACCCCACGTGATGATTTCTTTAGCAATTTCTCCATGCCGTTTGAACTGATAATTTGAGGTGTTCCTGTCGGGGAGCCCTTGATGATGTGTGTTTGTCCGTTCCGGAAGAAACTGCATCCAAAGTTTAGCAAAGTTCCAACTGATAGTGCCCAACGTACTCAACCATTGGCATCCCAAAACAATATCACATCCACCCAAATGGAGGGCAAACATGTCTTGCTTGAGTTCATAGTCCCCTATCTTGATTTTAACATTGCGACACTTTCCTTTACAAGATAAGGTTCCCCCATTGGCTACCATGACCTCAAAGGAATTACAATTGTGGATATAGCAATTTTCCCGTTGAGCAACTCTAGGGTCAATGAAGTTGTGCGTGCTTCCCGAATCCAAAAGGATGGAAAGACGTTGGCCCTTGAAACATCCTGTAACCTTCATGGTTTGAGGAGTAGTAATGCCTGCAAGGGCATGGATTGTAATTGATGTCTCGGGTTCTGTTTCCCTTATTCTTGTGGAGGAGGTGTTTATGGAGGGTCCTCATCCTCATCACTCTCGTCAACGGTATCAGGTTCTCCAACATCTATCAAGAACAATTTTTTGTGTGCACACTTATGCCCCTTGAAAAACTTTTCATCACAATTGTAGCATAATCCTTGGGCACGACGTGCATCCATCTCTTCGGTGGTGAGGCGCTTGGGTGCAGCGGGTTTATTATCATCTGGGTGTTGGGCTCTAGGGGGAAATGAAGGTCTATTTTGAGGAAACTTTGATGGGCGTCTTTGGGCAGAGAGTTTAGATTCGGCCAGACGGGCCAAACTGATAGCTTCCATCATAGTTCGTGGTTTCAACATTTTGACTTCTGCTTGGAGTTCCATCTTCAACCCACTGATATAACAACTCTGGAAGAACCCTTCACTCAATCCTCTTGTTCGATTGGCCAATTTTTCAAATTGAGCTTGGTACTCTCGAACTGACCCTGTTTGTTGTAGTTTGGATAAGGCTCCTGTGAAGTCCTCAAACTCACTAGGACCAAATCGAGTGAGTATTTGGGATTCAAAATCCTCCCAAGAGAGATTTGGGTAGGTAAGACGCAACCATTGAAACCAGTGTAGAGCCTCAGATTCCAAGTTAAAGGAAGCCATCTGGACTCGATGAAATATTGGTACATTATGAAGTCGAAAGAATTGGTCAACCCGACATAGCCACCCATCAACATCCTTCCCACTGAATTTGGGAAAGTCCAACTTGGGCATTCTAAAGGGTGTATCATGGTCACGATTCCTTGTAGAACTCTCAGCTTGGTATTCTGATTTGGGTGGTTCTCTTCTCAGTTTGTTGTCCACTTCAGTCAATGCTTCTTCTAAGCGATTGCTAGTGGCCTCATGCTCTAGGCGAAGACCTTGGACTTCTTCCCTTATGGAGTGAAAAGCCGAGTTCAAGTTCTCAATGGCTTTTGTTAGGGACTCCAAGTGTTCTAGTTCTTTCTGGTGTCCACGGGTACCCTGGGCCATTTTTTGACCTTTTGTGACCAGTTACTAAAAATAGAATTGAATTTTTTTGACTTACTATTTTTAGTAAGTGCCCAAAAAAGTGCTTGGGTGCTATATATCAAAATGATCAGCAGGAGGAGGTGGTCACAATGAGCTATATCTCTCAACACTACTTTTTGGCACCCCAGACTTTTTTTTTTTTTATCTCCTGTTTTGCTGAGTCTAACGGTGTTTACTGATTCTGATTCTGAGCTACTGAGCAAAAGTTGGGTCTTTGGAGCACTATCTAAAACTGGCCGTGTTTCACACTCAAGATTCTCTGTATTTTGCAGGTGACTGATATGACAGTTCTGTTCTGACTCTGAAGACTGTGAATTCTGCCCTGACTGTGCTGACCTCTCTGACCTGACTGACCTGACTGTGACTGCCACTGTAAATTTTACTGTTACTCTCCAGACTTTCAACTTAAGTGTCACCCTCATGGCTTATCCCGAATGCATGTCCCTTCTGTTATTTTTTTGGTAGAGGACTCCTTTCTCATATGCTCACTTTTGAAATGCAGGTTTACGAACAGGGGTGTTTGGATTCTTATTTTTATTTTTATTTTTGCATTTTTTACAGGTTGCAGTTTTAACAGAACCAGGGAATGCTAAGTATAGGAGTATGTACCACCCATAGGCCCTCTAATATACCGACAGTGACGAACAATAGTGCTCGGACCAATATTTCAGGCCACTACTCAAGGAGGATTCCACACATACCCTTGAGCACACTACCTGCCTCTCTGACAATACGGGAGGGTAATCGTCCAGGATGTTGTGTCCCGTAGACTATGAGTAATACAAGGCCGAAGAGCTTCCTAATGGCTAAAAGTTTGTTTAATCCTAGATGGTCTCCCGATATACCCGAAGATACGTGGGAGCTCAAGTCCGTGCGCGAGTTACGTATCGAGGCACGGGTATTGGAGCCTGATCGCCCCTCACTTCACTAGACGCTTTATGGGCTATCTAGCTTAGCCAATAACGACAGATCCTTCGCGATATTTTAAAACCCCCGGTACAGGGTTTCTACCTACTCAACTAACAATATATTTTTTTGTTTTTGGTCTGGAAAAAAAAAACACTGTATTTTTTTTGGATTTTTTTTTTAATAAGGAAAAACGGAATGGAAAAAACACACAGAATTTATACCTAACAGGCGGATTGGATGGCAAGAATCATTGCAGTTGCAGCAGAACTTGGCCCTGGAAAGCGCTCTGATACCACTTGTTAAGATCCTGCTATAAAATAAACTCAAATAACACACTCTCACACAATTGCTTGGAAATAACTCACATAAACATCACATTAATATAACAGAAATTTGCATAAAGAACAATCTCACAATAGGAGCTGAATCGCGAGGCCTCTTCGAGGGGGCAACCTCCTTCAATACTTCATTAATTTTGCAAAAGATGGTTACATTGGTGCCCTTTCGGGTATTTAAGGAGTTTCCTTCCAAGGTTGGCTTACATGCAAAATGCCACCTGGATTACATGCATAATGCCACCCGAATTACATGCATAGTGCCACTTTGAATTACATGCACAATGCCACTCGAATTACATGCACAATGCCACTCGAATTACATGCACAATGCCACACGAATTACATGCACAATGCCACCTATCTACCATGTGTTACATAAAAAGGGTGCCATTTGTCATAGGCACTACCTAAGCTAAAACTTAGAACATTACAAAATATTAATCATGGGTACTACCCACGTTCACTAGGAATTATTACATCAAGGAAGTTATTACATTAAGGGTTAGGATGAGATCCTAACAGTTTCCCACCCCAAAACAGAATCAAAGCATCGGCGTTCACTTCATTACTATCAAATCAGAACACCTGGCAACTCTACATTACCTGAATATTCTCTAAGTCTGTAAGACTAGTCCAATACCAAAAGTACCTTCATGCATACGAGAAGGTGGAGAGCTAGGAATCCAATACAAGAGCCCGAGTTTTACGAAATCGACATCAACGTTGCTGGAGAGCACCCGAGGGTAGCCGATTACCAAGCTCAACAAGAAGTGGAACCTATAATTGAAGAGGTGGAAGAAATAGAGGAAGTTGAAGAGGCTGAAATTGAAGAACAACCTACAACTTTGGATGATACTGATATCGACTATACCACCAATCAGCTCAAAGAGTAGGGAGGAGACATGGCAGCTCAGAATCAACAAAATTCCATTGATCTATTCTTGGTCGTTGACTCCACTGAACCTCTTTCTCTAGTGGTACAAGATGTCATTCCACCTGCTGCTTTAAAAGCTATTCCAAATTATGATGGGACTTGTAATACAGCGTATGAGGACATTCAAGACATTCTATCCTTGGCTACACTTCACTCCATTACCAATGAAAGTATCAAGACTCTTCTATTGGCGCTCTCCTTGTGAGCCAAGTTGCTATATTGGTGCAGATCCCTGCCTAAATGTGTCATTACTAGATGGTCTGCACTCGCTGGTCGACTATGTAAGGGATTCAATGAATCCGTAGACCCATCTTCACTGTTACATCAATTCCAAACTATCCAGTGACACCCATAGGAGGAAATTTTAGATTTTAATGTGAGATTTGTGGGGTCATTGAAAAGAGTTCCTCCTGAGCTTCGTCCTTCTGATGGACAAGCTGCTACAACTAAGAGAGCAACTAGTGAGCCTTCAAAAGGATGCATCAGATTAGAAAGAAGCTACCAAGTGTCAAATCAAAGAGCTTCAAGATCAGCTTCAACAAACAAAGAAGGAACTAGAAGAAAAGATTATGGAAACATTTTCCAAAGACAATGTCAACCAGATTCAAGCCAGGTTGTTGAAAGCTTTTAGGCTGCAGGCTTCTGAAGCCCTTAGAGTGTTTGCATTTCTCACCCAGATTCAAGATGCATCCACATAGGGTAAGCATGTGTTGGAGGAGGCAGAGTGTGAGGCAAATCACTGGCTCGACCTAGCAGTCAGGGAAGGAAACCTTGAGCGCCAAAACCTCCAAGTTCCTGCTACAGATTCCGTTGCCTTTGATTGGGCAGCCGCAAGGGCCACCTTGCACACCTTCTTTGAAATATTTCAGAAGATTCAGAGAGCCAGGGCATTGCTGGACCTATTGAACCAAGAAAAGGACATATGCTCGTCCCCTTTCCTGACTCTCTCAGCACATGGATTCCCAAACTTCACCGATAGCGAAGGCGAGTGCTTGCCAAAAGAAGCTCTGCGCCAGTTGTGGGATGCCTTCGCTGATGACACTTCTGAGATTGATGCATGGGAGGATCCTATCCAGCAAGAGCAAGTGATGGAGCTCACTTCAAAATTTTGTATGATTCGTTCTTGTTTGTTGGATTTGGGCCAGAGGGCCGAGCAGATGGGTATAGTTCAGGTGGAGACCTTCAAGCACCTAACTAGCGATATCCGCAGTATGGAGCCCTTCTCTGAAAATGCATGGGCTCAGGTGCAAGAGACATATGAGCGCATTAAGGCTCGCCTTGCCTCCGGGGAGTTCACTCCAGACGAAGATCCAGAGGAAGGAGAAGAGCCATCAACAGAAGGGTCTCAAGGAGAAAAGAATGAAAATCAACCCGAGGAGGAAAGTCCTTCGAAGGAGGAGCAACAGAATATAGAGCAGTAGGACAAACACCTACAAGAAAAGGAAATAGAGTCCGAGGATGCCTCTAGGCCCAAGGGATAAAGGCATGGATTCTTGCATCGAGGTGAGCTCGATACCCCGCAAGCCACCAAAATTTTATGACATTTTTGATAGGGGCACAGATTTTATCAGGTTGTTGCCACTCTCCTTCTTTGTTCTTTCCTCATATGTTATGATGATCTTATTTGGTTCTTCTGCAAGTTTCCTATTTTCAGTACCCAGCTCCCATCAAGTTCGATGCCAACATTGGCATAAAAAACTGCAAAATTTTACCAAGTGTTAGCCTTTTTCCAAGTTCGCTATGGTTGTTGCATGATTTCTGGTGCAGGCAGGTTTTTGAGCGACTAAGGGTCATGTTTCAAAGTGCCAGACTTGCCTAAGTCCTTTGAACCCGAAGTCGCTATCCCGCACACTATTTGATCATCACTATAACACATTTTGAGCGAAAAGGGGCATCATAAAAGAGTAGGCAGGCTTGAGATCGTCGTCGCAGAGGGGAAAGCTCCCCAACGCGTAAGAGTTTCCAGCGCTTTTGAGCTTGTGACGCTGCTAAAATTTTGAGCCTGAGATCACTGTCACTACCCCTCCAGCAAAGAAGTTTTACCCCAAGCCTGGAATCACCTTCGCCAATCAAAAAAGACTGAAATTGCTCTTTTTGTGAGCGCTTTCGAGCTCAAGCCAAGGGTTGATTTGGGTTATCATTCCCAAGATCGTCGTCGCTCTTTAGAGATATTGGGTGCATCTTCCCATTTCAACGATTTTCAACTACAGTCAAAGAGAATGTTTGGGATGATTTTCCCTCCTTCTCTAGGGTAGATTTTGGAGTTCGCGCCAATTGGACTTTAAGGAAGAGTAGATGGGCATTGAAAGATAATTATACCCCATCTACCAAAACTAGACAATAGTCTTTTTTCAGTGACCAAGACTATCAAAAGTTGTACAAGATCATGTGAGAACATGCTGCAAGTACAGGGATGGCCGACCAAGATCAAATATCTCCCCTTTTTACAATTTTTGTAGCTTTTGCTAGGTTTTGGGATCTGCGCTTCTCATTGTAATTGGGAGGGGAAAATACTATAAATAGCAAGTGCATATCAATGTAAAAAAGGGGGAAAGGGGATATCTTGCTAAGAAACTTCTCTAGTTGTACATCTGCTCTTAATCCAAAAGTATACTTGGCTCGTTATTTATGTCTATCTTGTATGTTGCGTTTCTTTAGTATTTATGCTTCATGTTGCTTATTTTTCTTATTGTTGTCATTCTGCACATCTGGATCTTAGCATTGGCATTTAAGTGAATTTGGAATAATATATAAAGGATACATAGGGTATGAAAGTGCTAATGTTTCTAGGTATACATTGTTTTGATTGTTGTTGGTAAAAGTGTCTGGTTAGTAACTGTGCTGCTTATCTCCTTCACCTGAAGTACATCACATTTACATCTCTTTCTACACTTTTAAATATTTTTCAGCACCCTAAACTAAATTAAAAAGAATAGGAATCCGACCTTCTCCGAAGATTGGCATGGAAGGCATCCCTTCCTTCTGGCCTTTCAATTTTCTGGGCGAATCTAAGGTGCAAAGACCTAAAACCTTTCCTAGTGGTAGATTTGTAACCAACAGTTTCTCTAGCATGCCCGATGGGGCCCGAAGGTTTCCCACCCCAAAATAGAATCCAAGCATCGGTGTTCACTTCATTACTATCAAATCATAACACCTAGCGACTACATTACCTGAATATTCTTTGAGTCTGTAAGACTAGTCCAATACCAAAAGTGCCTTCATGCATACAAGAAGGTGGAGAGCTAGGAATCCGAGACAAGCTCTCGAGTTTTATGAAATTGACATCAATGCCATTGGAGATCACCTGAGGGTAGCCTATTACCAAGCTCAACAAGAAGTAGAATCTATAATTGAAGAGGTGGAAGAAATAGAGGAAGTTGAAGAGGCTAAAATTGAAGAACAACCTACAACTTTGGACGATACTGATACCGACTATACCACCGATCAACTCAAAGAGGAGGGAGGAGACATGGCAGTTTAGAATCAACAAAATTCCGCTGATCTATTCCTGGCCATTGACTCCACTAGACCTCTTGCTCTAGCAGGACAAGATGTCGTCCCACTTGCTGCTTTAAAATTTATTCCAACTTATGATGGGACTCAAAATACGACGTATAAGCACATTCAAGACATTCTGGCCTTGGTTGCGCTTCACTCCATTACCAATAAAATTATCAAGACCTATAAGAAAAGGAAACATATTCTAGGGATGACTTCGGGCCCAAGGGATAAAGGCATGGATTCTTGCATCGAGGCGATCTTGATACCCCACAAGCCACCAAAATTTTATGACATTTTTGATAGGGGCATAGATTTTATCAGGTTGTTGCCACTCTCCTTCTTCTCTATTCTTTCCTCATATGTTATGATGATCTTCCTTGGTGCTTCTGCAAGTGTCCTGTTTTCAGTACCCAGCTTCCATCAGGTCCGATGCCAGCATTGGCATAAAAAATTGCAAAATTTTACCAAGTGTTAGCCCTTTCTCAAGTTCACTGTTGTTGTTGCATAATTTCTGGTGTAGGCAAGTTTTTGAGTGACTAAGGGTCATGTTTCAAAGTGGCAAACTTGCCTAAGTCCTTTGAACCCAAAGTCGCTACCCCGCACACTATCTGCTCATCACTGTAACACATTTTGAGCGAAAAGGGACATAAAAAAATAGTAGGCAGGCTCTAGATCACCGTCACAGAGGGGAAAGCTCCCCAGTGCATAAGAGTTTCCAACGCTTTTGAGTTTGCGACGTTGCTAAAATTTTGAGCCCAAGATCGCTATCGCTACCCCTCTAGGCCCAAAATTGCTCAGCTCTCCCAGCGACATCCAGCAAAGAAGTTTTCCCTTGAGCCCAGAATCACCGTCACCAATCAAAAAAGCCTGAAATCGCTCATTTTGTGAGCACTTTCGAGCTCAATCCAAGGGTTGACTTGGGTTATCATTCCCAAGATCGTCGTCGCTCTTTAGCGATTTTGGGCGCATCTTCCCATTTCAGCAATTTTTGGTTGTAGTCAAAGAGAATGTTTGTGATGATTTTCCCTCCTTCTCTAGGTCAGATTTTGGAGTTCGCCAGTTGGACTTTAAGGAAGAGTAGATGGGCATTGAAAGATAATTGTACCCCATCTACCAAAACTAGACAATAGTCCCTTTTCAGCGACCAAGACTGTCAGAAGTTGTACAAGATCAAGTGAGAGCATGCTGCAAGTACAGGGATGGCCAACCAAGATCAAATCTCTCCCTTTTTGCAGCTTTTGCAGCTTTTTGTAGGTTTTGGGATCTACACTTCTCATTGTAATTGGGAGGGGAAAATGATATAAATAGCAATTGCATCTCAATGTGAAAAATGGGGAAATGGGATATCTTGTTAAGAAACTTCTCTAGTTGTACATCTACTCTTAATCCAAAAGTATACTTGGCTCGTTATTTACGTCTATCTTGTATGTTGCCTTTCTTTAGTATTTTTGCTTCATGTTGCTTATTTTTTTTATTGTTGTCATTCTGCACATCTGGATCTCAGCATTGGCATTTAAGTAAATTTGGAATAAGATAGCAAGGATACATAGGGTATGAAAGTGTTAATGTTTCTAGGTATACATTGTTTTGATTGTTGTTGGTAAAAGTGTTTGGTTAGTAACTGTGCTGCTTATCTCCTTCACCTGGAGTACATCACATTTACATCTCTTTATGCACTTTTAAATATCTTTCAGCACCCTAAAATAAATTAAAAAGCATAGGAAGCCGACCTTCTCCGAATATTGGCACGAAAGGCATCCCTTCCTTTTGGCCTTTCAATCTGTTGGGCAAATATAGGGTGCAAATACCTAAAACCTTTCCTAGTGGTAGATTCGTAACCAATAGTTTCTCTAGCACGCCCTATGGGACCCAAAGGTTTACCACCCCAAAACATAATCCAAGCATCAGTGTTCACTTTATTACTATCAAATTAGAACACTTGGCGACTCTGCATTACCTGAATATTCTCTGAGTCTATAAGACTAGTCCAATACCAAAAGTGCCTTCATGCATATGAGAAGGTGGAGAGCTAGGAATTCGAGACAAGAGCTCGAGTTTTATGAAATCGACATCAATGCCACTGGAGAGCACCCGAGGGTAGCTAATTACCAAGCTCAACAAGAAGTGGAACCTATAATTGAAGAGGTGGAAGAAATAGAGGAAGTTGAAGAGGCTAAAATTGAAAAATAACCTACAACTTTGGATGACACTGATATCGACTATACCACCGATCAACTCAAATAGGATGGAGGAGACATGGCAGCTCAGAATCAACAAATTTTTTTTGATCTATTCCTGGCCATTGACTCCACTGTACCTCTTGCTCTAGTGGGACAAGATGTCATCCCACCTACTACTTTAAAATCTATTCCAACTTATGATGGGACTCGAAATACGATGTATGAGAACATTCAAGACATTCTGGACTTGGTTGTGCTTCACTCCATTACCAATGAAAGTATCAAGACTCGTCTATTGGCTCTCTCCTTGCAAGCCAAGTTGATATATTTGTGCATATCCCTGCCTAAAGGTGTCATTATTGGATGGCCTACACTCGATGGTTGACTATGTAAGGGATTCAATGAATCTATAGACCCATCTTCACTGTTACATCAATTCCAAACTATCCAACGGCACCCGTAGGAGGAAAGTTTAGATTTTAATGTGAGATTTACAGGGTTATTGAAAAGAGTTCCTCCTGAGCTTCATCCTTATGATGGACAATCTGCTACAACTAAGAGAGCAATTGGTGAGCCTTCAAAAGGAGGCATCAAATTAGAAAGAAGCTATCGAGCATCAAATCAAATATCTTCAAGATCAGCTTCAAAAGACAAAGCAGGAGCTAGAAGAAAATATTGTGGAAACATTTTCCAAAGACAATGTCAAACAGATCTGAGCCAAGTTGCTAAAATATTTTAGGCCATGGGCTTCTAAAGCCCTCAAAGTGTTTGCATTTCTCACTCAGGCTCAAGAGGCATCTGCATAGGGTAAGCCTGTGTTGGAGGAGGCAGAGCGTGAGGCAGATCGTTGGCTCAACCTAGTAGTCAGGGAAGGAAACCTTGAGCTTCAAAACCTCCAAGTTCCTACTGTAGATTCCATTGCCTTTGATTGGGCAGCTGCAAGGGCCACCTTGCACACCTTCTTTGAAATATTTCAAAAGATTCAGAGAGCCAAGGCATTGCTGGACCTATTGGACCAAGAAAATGACATATGCTCATCCCCTTTCCTGACTCTCTTTGCACACGGATTCCCAAGTTTCATTGATAGAAAATGTGAGTGCTTTACAAAAGAAGATCTACGCCAGTTGTGGGATGCCTTCACTGATGACACTTCTGAGATTGATGCATGGGAGGATCCTATCCAGCAAGAGCAAGTGATGGAGCTCACTTCAAAATTCTGTATGATTCGTTCTTGTTTGCTGGATTTGGGCCAGAGGGCCGAGCAGATGGGTATAGTTCAGGTGGAGACCTTCAAGCACCTAACTAGCGATATCCGTAATATGGAGCCCTTCTCTGAAAATGCCTGGGCTCAGGTGCAAGAGACATATGAGCGCATTAAGGCTCGCCTTGCCTCCGAGGAGTTCACTCCAGACGAAGATCCAGAGGAAGGAGAAGAGCCATCAGCAGAAGGGTCTCAAGGAGAAAAGAATGAAAATCAATCCGAGGAAAGTCCTTCGAAGGAGGAGCAACAGGATATAGAGCAGCAGGACCAGGGCCTACAAGAAAAGGAAACAGAGTCCGGAGTTGACTCTAGGCCCAAGGGACAAGAGCCCGAGTTTTACGAAATCGACATCAACGCCGCTGGAGAGCACCCGAGGGTAGCCGATTACCAAGCTCAACAAGAAGTGGAACCTATAATTGAAGAAGTGGAAGAGATAGAGGAGGTTGAAGAGGCTGAGATCGAAGAACAACCTACAACCTCGGACGATACTGATACCGACTATACAACCGATCAGCTCGAAGAGGAGGAAGGAGACATGGCAGCTCAGAATCAACAAAATGTTGTTGATCTATTCCCGGCCGTCGACTCCACTGGGCCTCTTGCTCTAGCGGGACAAGATGTCGTCCCACCTGCTGCTTTAAAAGCTATTCCAACTTATGATGGGACTCGAAAGACGGCGTATGAGCACATTCAAGACATTCTGGCCTTGGCTGCGCTTCACTCCATTACCAATGAAAGTGTCAAGACTCGTCTGTTGGCGCTCTCCTTGCGAGGCAAGTTGCTATATTGGTACAGATCCCTGCCTGAAGGTGTCATTACTGGATGGCCTGCACTCGCTGGTCGGCTATGTAAGGGATTCAATGAATCCGCAGACCCATCTTCGCTGTTACATCAATTCCAAACTATCCAGCGGCACCCGCAGGAGGAAATCTCAGATTTTAATGTGAGATTTGCACGGTCCTTGAAAAGAGTTCCTCCTGAGCTTCGTCCTTCTGACGGACAAGCTGCTCACTACTACGTCAGGGCATTTGGCCCAGATATCAGCCTGGTCATTAAGTTGGCCCGAGTGGACACCTTCCCTGATTTGTATGAGGCAGCTCAAAGAGCGGAACTAGATATGATAAGTATAGGTAGGCTCCCGCACAAGGTGCAACCGCCCATCTACCCGGACTTTCCACAATCACAGTATCCACCAGCATCCGCCTCATCTTCTTCATATCCCGATCCAACCTGGAACCCCGCTCCGACAATCACTCATTATCCACCTAAGGTGCATCTCCCGGCTCAGTCTGTTCCTCCGCTTTCATCTCAGCCGCCATTAGCTCCGTTACCCCCACCAGCCCGACCGGTGCAAACCGTGGATGTACAATCCAAGATCCTGAAGCAGATGGAGTCACTGACCACCGTCTGTCAGACACTGTCTAATGACATGGCCGTGATGAAGAAGAAGCAAGCCCAACAGGAATTCGTTCCCAGGAGGCCCTACCCTCCTCCGGCACTAACAAGAGAACAGGCCGCCCAGAACCAGAGACCTCCTGCAAGGAATGCAGCCACCAACGCAGGACTCAGCTCTGCAGATCAAGTAACCTGGTGCTCTACCTGCAATGACCCTCATGGAGAGGATAGTTGTATGCTGCACCAACACTACCTCCAGACCCTCGCCGGTAGCATCCCCGAGGACGAAGATGATCAAGTGAATATGATCCGAGAAGAGCAAAACTTTGCTGTTTCCGAAGAGGATCCCGTTTCACTTCTGACTAAAGAAGGCAAGAGACCGATTGAGGTCGAACCTGCCCAAATGAAGCCATTGAAGGTATATGCTCGGAGGGAAAGGACACAACCAGCTGCGGGTTCGACCGCAAATGCTCCCAACAAAACACCTCCGCTGCCATCGGCCAAAGAGAAAGTACCTCTCACTAAAGCTCCAATAAACCAGCCGCCTGTCGAAACACAGGAGCAGGCCCGAGAAAAGCTTCGGTACCCATCATTGACAAAACGACAAAGGGTCGAAGCAACTCAACAGTACCGTACTAAATATGAGTTAGCAAAGGAGGTTGATGAATCGTCCACTGCCAAATATAATATCGTTGATGAGCTCAAAAGAACTCCAGCGAAGATTAGTATGTACGATGCCCTTCAGCTCCCGGGACAAGTGGACTTATTGCAAGAGTCCTTGAAGACCGTAAAAGGGGCAAAGTCGTCACAACCCGTGCTGGCTCAACCCCTGACAACGTCAATCACTGGCAAAAATAGACCACCCCCTTTCTATTTGTCTTTACGAATGGAAGGGCATGTGGTACACAACTGCATGGTCGACTCCGACGCATCAACTACCCTCATGCCAAGAGCAGTTTGTGAAGAAATGGGCATGGAGTACACCCGGAGTAGTCAGGGTGTTCTGCAACTAGACGACACTCCAGTAAAGACGGTGGGTGTCATCAAGGACATCCCCATTCAGTTACATAAGGCCCCAGATATAACAGTGATTCAGGAAGTTGTGGTTGTTGATTTAGAACCCTACTTTGGCATGTGCCTCTCAAGGGAGTTCACCGCCAAGCTCGGGGGATACCTCTCGCTAGATTATTCTCACATGGAAGTCCCTTTCAAAGGAAGAAAAGTCAAAATATACAATGAAAAGCCTTCCACTTTTCTGGTCGGGAAGATACTCGGAGAGGAACAGCAGGGAGAAATGATCCTAACGTCTGAGGAACTTGAAGAAATGGACCTGGTAGAGGAAACTATGGAACAATTGAGAGCAGAAGACGAATTCTCCTTGTTGGATTTCAATGCCATGATTGAGACCGACATAGCCTGCTACTCTGTTACCCAGCCTGAGAAGCCAAAGGAGACGATGAAAGAAGATATAGGTCCTGCACCTGATGAGTTATGGAAACTGTATTTTGACGGTGCCAGATGCAAGAATGGCGCCGGAGCAGGCGTCCTCTTAGTCTCTCCCTCTGGTATACAAAAGGACTACTGCTACAGACTGGCCTGGAGTTGCACCAACAATGCAGCAGAATATGAAGCCCTATGCTTGGGTTTGAAGAAAGCGGAAAGGCTCGGGATCAAACAGCTGCAGATCTTCGGAGACTCAGAGCTGGTGTGTAATCAGATCACCAACAAATGTGCCTCAAAAAAGCATTATCTCAAAGCTTATCGCAACCGTGTCTGGGATCTGATGGAGTCATTCGACTCCTTGAATGTCAAAGCTATCTCCAGAGAGAAAAACAAACATGCTGACATATTGGCTTCTGTTGGAGCCAGGTACGTCCCGGCTGATGACACTATGCAAAAGCCGAAGCCGGTTCGTACTATTTACAGGCCTTCTGTGCCTGATAAAGACACCCATTGGCAGGTGTTTGATTGTGATGAAGATATCGTCACTTTTATGATACACGAAGCAAGTTCAATCGAAGGTAGAGACCCTGATGACGAGCAATATGAGGGGTTGATACAGCTGAAGAACAATCATGTCCCAAAGGGACTAATAACCCTTGAGAGCCTGTTTGACCAAAATGACAGAGCTATATCTCACAGAATCAAGGTCGACGCCAAGCAGTATAGAGAGTTGGAACTGGAACCAGGAAAGACAATCAAAGTAGGGATAGACTGCACCGCAGAAGAGCTGGAACAGATTCGAGCCTTGTGTAAGAGATATCCAGACATTGTGGCTTGGTGTTATCAAGATCTCAAGGGGTATGACAGAGAAATAATCCAACACACCATAGAGTTGGAAGAAGGGGTTAAACCTTTCAGGCAGAAGCAGAGAGCAGTTAACCCCAAGATCGAAGCTATGATGAAGGCAGAATTGATGAAGATGCTGGAAGCCAAGATCATTTACCCTATCAAGCATTCCTCCTGGGTCGCCAATTTGGTCCCGGTTAGAAAGAAGAACGGGGACATCCGCCTCTGCGTTGATTTTCGCAATCTAAACAAGGCCTCTCTCAAGGATCACTACCCGCTCCCGCAGATCGACCAGATTCTCCATGTGGTCGCAGGAGCCCAGCGGTTTTCCCTCTTAGACGGATTTTCTGGCTACAACCAAGTATGGGTGAAAGATGAAGATCAGCACAAGACAACGTTCACCACTAAATGGGGGACGTTTGCTTATCAACGCATGCCTTTTGGCTTGTCTAATGTCGGGGCCACATTTCAGAGGGCCATGGACCTCGCCTTTCGGGAACTGCTGAACAAAATTATCGTCATTTATTTAGATGACATGACCGTGTTCTCCCACAAACGGGAGGAACACACTTCTCACCTGGAGCAAGTGTTTGAGAGATGCCGAGAATTTGGCATATCCATCAACCCCAAGAAATCTGTTTTCGCAGTCAAGGAGGGGAAGTTGTTAGGCCACGTTATTTCTGAAAAGGGACTATCAATTGACCCCGATAGAGCGGAAGCCCTTCTGAAGCTTCCTCTTCCAGTCAACAAAAAGGGGCTCCAATCCTTTTTTGGCCAAATCAACTTTGTGAGGAAGTTCGTTCCTGACTTCGCTCAAGTCATCAAACCTATGGCTGAATTATTAAAGAAGGATGTTGATTTTCTTTGGACTGAAGAAAGAAAGAAAGCATTCGAAGAAATCAAAACTAGAATCTCTCAAGCACCTGTGCTAGTAAACCCGGACTATTCGAAAGATTTTATCCTATATGCGGTTGGGGAACCTGAGAGCTATGCTGCAGTCCTAACCCAAAAAGGAGATGATGGCGAGGAGCGTCCGATAGCCTTCTTGAGCCAGGTGATACAGCCACATGAGGAGAGATATAATTTCATCGAGCGGCAAGTGCATGCAGTCATGAGATCCTTGAGAAAGTTTAAGCACTTTGTCTCTCAAAGCCGGATCACAGTCTTCGTGATTCACCCAGACGTCAGAAGTTTCATTATTCAGGGTGAACCAGGCCACAAGAGAGCAGGGTGGATTACCAAAATCCAAGAATTTGACATAGAGGTTCGACCCACCAAACTTGTCCGAGGACGGGCATTATGCCAGGAGTTGGCTAGAAGCGCCGCCGCCGAAGTGTCTGCTTGTCAATGGGAAGACCCAGTGATGGAGGTTAACCTTGTCAATTCATTGCCTGAGGAAAGCGACTGGGCTGATGAAATAATGTGGTATTTCAACACAGGGAAGTGTCCAGATCAACTCACCGCCTCGCAAAGGAGGAGGTTCCGGCTTAACGCTCTAAAGTACGTTCTACGCCCCGAGGGGCTGTTTTATAAAAATATTGATGGAGTCCTTCTACGTTGTGTCAAAGGAACTGAAAAACAGAAAATCCTTGACGAATTCCATTCCGGAATGTCAGGGGGACACCTTTCGGGAAGGCCTACGGCCTTAAAGATAATAAAGGCAGGCTACTATTGGCCCACCATCTTCGCGGACACCCAGAAGGCTTGCCAGAGGTGCGAGAAGTGTCAAAGGTTTGCCGGCCGGAACAGAAATGCTCCAATGCCCTTACAACCCATACAGGTGGAATTCCCTTTCCAGCAGTGGGGATTGGACTTCGTGGGTAAAATCTCCCCAGAATCCTCAGCAGGGCACAAATTCATTTTGACTGCCACAGACTACTTCACTCGCTGGGCCGAGGCTATACCCACAAAACATGCCGATCAAGAGACAGTTGTCGCCTTCCTGGAGAGTTTGATAACTCGCTTCGGGATTCCGGAGGCGATTGTGACGGACAATGGTCCAGGGTTTAAAGGGGCTATACTGACAGAATTCACTTGCAAATACAACATCTATCATAAAGCTTCCTCCAATTATTACCCACAGGGAAATGGCCTCGCAGAGTCTACAAATAAAAAATTGATAAATATCATAAGGAAGACCCTTGAGAGAAATAAGAGGTCATGGCACTTACACCTGGATCAAGCTCTATGGGCAGATCGCATATCCATAAAGAAATCCATTAGAACATCGCCATATGCGTTAGTCTATGGGAAAGAGGCGGTTTTGCCTACCCACATTGAGATGCCTGCACTCTGGTTGCTTGATGATGAAAAGGACAACCTGGATCCCCTTGATGCCAGATTAGCTCAGTTATTGCAGCTTGAGGAGCAGAGGGAGAGAGCTCATGAAGCTTTCATGAAGCACGCTAACACTACACGCAATTGGTTCTCTAAAGGGACCACAGCCCGAATTTTCAAAATTGGTGACCTAGTGCTCAAATGGGATGCATTAAAGGCAAAACCGGGCAATCATGACAAATTTGACGCCTTCTGGGAAGGCCCCTTTCAGATCGCCAGAGTCAATCAATTCAATGCTTTCGTCCTGAGGGACATGGAGGGTCATATCCTCCCCATTCCTGTCAATGGCTTTCATCTGAAAGCCTATCGCAACTAAAACTCTCAGTTGAAGTTTCCCCCTTGTACATATTTTCCTTTATGCTTTTCCTTTTTATCTGTCTGTAAATATGCTTTTAAGTTGTTTTTGTTCTTTAGGCTGTTGAGCCAAGTAGTTCGCCGGACCTGTGGGTCCGCAAGCTTTTGATGTTAAGATGCAGAAGCAGTCTCCTTCGCAAAAGGAAGATATGGGGATAGCCGAGAAGAGAAGCAAAAATCTGCCTGCCTGCCTTCGCTCGCTAAAGTGCCAAAGCCCTGAAGTCGCTTCGCCTTTTGGGCGAAAACGGGAATCCCTTCCAAGCTATGGCCGAATTAGGGACAAACAAAAGAAAGTTTGCCAAGTCAAAAGGCCCGAGATCGCTCAGATTTTAAGCAATCCCAGAAGCGCTTTCGAGATTTGAGCGATTCAGAGCACAGAGGGGAACGAGTAAAAGAGGCCCGAAAATCTGCTAAGTGTGGGCGGTCTCGCTTTCGCTCGCTAAGTGTGTAAACCCTCAAGAGCGCTCCAAAGTTTCGACGACGGCGGGAATGGGTAAATTGAAAGAAGTTATATGCAAAATCCCGTCCGCGCTCGCTTTTAAGAAAGAAGCTCAAAGTCGCTCAACTTTTGAGCGATCTCGGGCGCGCTCGAAAGTTTCGAGCGGTATCAAGAAAAAGCGCCCGAGCGCTTTTAGGCATAAAAGTCTCCAAAGCGCCCAAGTTTTCGAATAAGCTCGAAGTCGCTTCTACTTTTTAGCGACAGCGGGAGTTCAAGACAGGCGTCACCAAGAATACAAAAGGGGCTAGAATTTCCCCAAGTGTGGGTTGCTCGCTTTCGCTCGCCAAGCACCACTTTCCCCAAAGCGCACACGTCAAAACAGCGACAACGGGTAAGGGAAAAGGTCAAACATTTGCTTTGAATGGAAAAAGTCTCGCCTTCGCTCGCTATGAGGGCCCAAACCCGAAATCGCTCGGAATTTGAGCGATATGGAGGAAAGCATGAAATTATAAAGTGGGCCCCGTTTCTCGAGCTAGCGGCATAGAAAAGCGTGCCAAAAGGGGAACGATTTGCACGTGTTCCATAAGTACTTATTAAAAGGTGGACATTCTAAGGCGGCAAAGGTTTAAATGTTTACACTCCCAAGAGAGATCGTGTGCATGGCCACCCTAGCTCGATATCAACTCCTACCAACCCCGCGCTCCTCGCATTGAATTTAAAGTACTCGGCTGCGCCACCTATTGAAGTTTCTCCCTCGAACTCTCCATTATAAAATAGCGCTCTCGCGAGGGCACTTGGTCAGTCGAATTCCAGCGCACTCTGGACTGGATTATACTAGCGCCATGGGAAAGAAAGAAGGACAACAAAAAATTGTGGTGCAGGAACCAGCGGCGTCGGGCACGCCTGCAAGTGGGCAGAAGGAGCAGAAAGATAAAGGGAAAGCTAGGTCCCGCGCGCGGGCGCGGGGGGGCCCCCCCCCCCCCCCCCCCGCGGGGCGGGGCGGGGGGGGGGGCGGGCGGGGGGGGGGGGGGGGGGGGGGGGGGGGGGGGGGGGGGGGGGGGGCCGCGGGGGGGGGGGGGGGGGGCGGGGCGCGCCCGCGCCCCCCCCCCCCCCCCCCCGGGGGGGGGGGGGGGGGCGCGGGGGGGGGGGGGGGCCCCCCGGGGGGGGGGGCGGGGGGGGGGGGGGGGGGGGGGGGGGGGGGGGGGCGGGGGGGGGGGCGGGGGGCGGGGGGGGGGGGGGGGGGGGGGGGGGGGGGCCGGCGGGGGGGGGGGGGGGGGGGGGGGGGGGGGGGGGGCTGTTGGGGGGGGGGGGGGGGGGGCGGGGGGGGGGGGCGGGGGGGGGGGGGGGGGGGGGGGGGGGGCCGCGGGGGGGGGGGGGGGGGGGGGGGGGGGGGGGGGGGGGGGGGGGGGGGGGGGGGGGGGGGGGGGGGGGGGGGGGGGGGGGGGGGGGCGGGGCGGGGGGGGGGGGGGGGGGGGGGCGGGGGGGGGGCCCCCCCCCCGGGGGGGGGGGGGGGGGGGGGGGGGGGGGGGGGGGGGGGGGGGGGGGGGGGGGGGGGGGGGGGGGGGGGGGGGGGGGGGGGGGGGGGCGGGGGGGGGGGGGGGGGGGGGGGGGGGGGGGGGGGGGGGGGGGGGGGGGGGGGCCGGGGGGGGGGGGGGGGGGGGGGGGCGGGGGGGGGGGGGGGGGGGGGGGGCGTCGGCTTGGTGGAGCTACCTCAAAAGTGGAAATACGACCCCTTGGACATCATAAAAGACTTTACATCTCGCCAGGAGTTTCATGTCTGTCCTCAATTGGGGATTCTGGAAGAACGCAATAACCAAGACGAAGATCTGGAGTGGTATATCGAGGACATGCAGTCTTTCCCACCTTGGCATGACTTCTACTGCGTAGAGGTCGAGTTTGACCCTGGCCGAAATATGGAGCACAGGCCGAATACAGATGTATACAAGAGATTAGAGGCAAGACTGCAAAGGAGGGGTTGGAGACTGGACAAAATAGAAGAGTGGTGGAAAATGCGTGTCAGGACCGGAAAAGACAAATCCGTGAAGGACATAAAAGACGACGACACCTTTTTCGACCTCTACGACAAACATCACGCCACGTGGCGGCCAGTGGTGTTTCGTCACATCGTGCCCCCAGGCCTTCGCCTACAAAAGGGGCAGGTCCCACCTAAGCAATTGCAAACGAGTGGTGAGGGCTCCAGTCAGCAGTCGCGGGAAGAGAGGATTGAGGAGCCCAGAATGCAGCAGCCGGCCGAGAAGCAACATGCTAAGGCCGCGTCATCCAAAGGAGAAGTACCCACGCACGTGACCCAAGCAAAGCAGACTTCCTCGGCAGAAGTGTCCCCCGTGCTTCGAAAGAAAAAGGCTGTCAAGGTGACCGTGAAGCCCCCTAAGGCCCCAAAGAGTTCTATTAGTTTGACACCTATCACCCAAGAGGAAGAACTCGCACCTCTTAAGAGGAAGAGGTCAGAAAGGCCTAAAGAGCAAGGGCCTGCGCCTGAGAAGGAGGTAGCACCACAGCCGGATACCACTCCGCCGCCCAAGAAGAGCAAGGTCTTAGAGACTGCTACGGAGAAGGACGATATATCTACATTTGCGGGCGACCAGTGGATAGACCACGTCTTCGACTCACCGGCTCAGGCGGAGCCCGCAGGTACGTTTTCTGCCCCCTCACATACTGCCGAGTCAATGTCCGTGGCATCCTTAACCCCTGCTGCCTCATCCATCCCCGCCAATATTCCATTAGCTCCTAGCGCACCTGCCGCTCCCTCTCTCACTGAGCCCCACGCCGGTCAAAAGGAGGTTTCACCAGTCATACCTGAGCAGTCCCATCGTGGCCTATCCTCTGCAAGGCCCGATACCCTTCAAGCCCTGACCAAGACTCAGTTGGACGCCACCGTTTCGGGCTCGCCTCCCTCCCCCCACATTTCATCCGAACATCCCGAGGACTCATCTGTCGCTCCCGCCCAGACCGAGTCACCCCACAAAGAAGAGGAGCGCCCTTCCGCCGGTTCTCCACGCCTGTTCATGAAAGGGGAGGTGTCACAGCAAGGTCTGCCCCTGGCCAGGTCTCTTTTTGGAGACACAAGTCTGATCCAGATAATGGAGAGTCAATCCCTCATATCGCGGCCTAATCAGCCCGCTACATCTCGGCCAAAGCGCTCCTCAGGCAAATGGATGCAGAATACAATAAAGCGAAGAGGCGAAGAGATCGCCACGGTCGAGAAGCGCATCAGGTTCGACTCAGAGAGCATGCTCCTGTGAGACAAGCAAAGTCTCCCCAAGATCGAATAATGCTCCATAAGATCAATCACACACAAAAGAGGAAAACCCACAACACCAATATTAAGTGGTAAAATCCTAATTCAAATTAAGAAGGAAAACATCCACTATGAAGCTCACTATATTACTCAATGATTCAACAATACAAGAATGCTTCAATTTTATGCAACAATATGCATCAACATGATATGGCAAGATGTAGTAGAAAACACCCCTTATTTAAAGAGAAGTTTTTCTACTACAACCCTAAAATTGCCCTAATCTTATCACAATCTTATCTTGAGATGTGTGACAAGTGGCATCTATCAAATATTAAAAAGTGATTGGTTACTTTTTAATATTTGCTAGAAAATGGAAAATAATTTTTTCCACAAATTAAATATTCCTAGCACCCTTATTTTATTTATTAATTGGGTGGGAATATTTTTACATAAAATAGAATTATTTTCTAATTCAAATATTATTCTTTAGACTTTATATTTTAGTCTAAGAATAATTTACACAATGTTGCATTACATATTCCAACACTTCCCCTTAATGCAATATTGGGGAAAGGAATTATGAAACAAAGAAACATTCTCCCCCTAAATATACAAATGGGGATGAGAATAAAATGAGTAATATAGTTACAATGAGCTTCTATGACCAAGAATGGTCTACAATAAGGCACCAATACAAAATGAGCCAAAATGAGACTACAAGCCCCCAACAGAGTAGCTTCAGATACAAGCAACTTACAAAGCCATCCATCAACCACAAGTGGTTGCAAATGACAAGAAGAAAACATCACAAGGGTGTCTTTAGTAAGCCTGCAAAACCCCAAATAGAAGTACCTGCAAGCTACAAGTAGCTCAACATAAGATCAGTTAGATACATCATCATAAATATGTTCACCATAGCATATATGAATATCCAAAGATGATAACAAAACTGATATAACAAATAATGAACTATAAGTCATCACAAAAAGATGCCAAGCCATACTTATAGTCACGTGCTATATAGTTGATAAAAAAATATCATGTACAAAGTTGCATAAAGCAAACAAGGAGTACCATGATAATGTAGACTCTAAAGTACCATGTACAAAAGTAGCACAAGGCTAAAAAAAAATACCATGTACAAGAGTTGCATAAGGTATATGAAAATAATAAAGTGTGCACACCGGTTGCATAAATCCAACCATAAAATATCATGTACAAAAGTAGCATAAATGCTAACAAGAAAGTACCATGATAAACCAATTGTATAATGCCAACTACATAAAAACATGTACAAAGTTCCACAAGGAAACAATAAAGTACCATGTAAAAGAGTCGCATAAAGCAATTGCATCATATACCATAATTGCACAATGCCATCTACAAAGTAACATGTACAAAAGTTGCACAAGGCAAACAAGAAAATACCATGTTCAAAAGAGATGCAAAAAGCAATTATACCACCAAATATAAACTCATATATATAGTACAAAACACCTCATAAGGATGAATTTGTCATCACACAAGTGTAACTACACTTCATTCTGAAGAACACAAGCTTATACTGAGAGGGGGGGTGAACAGTATAAGACCACTTTTTACTTTTGCTTCAAAACAGCTTTCAAATCAGTATTATGCAGTGTATAGATAGCAGTATTAAAAGCAGTAATCAAAGCAATGCACAAAACACCATCTACAAAAGAGACACAACAATTTACGTGGTTCACCCAATGCGGACTACTCCACGGATAAAATTTCTCTCTAAATTTTATCAACTCATAATTTGGGAATACCTTTCCCGATTACAATATTTATGGGCATCAACCCAAAGGAGATACCTTCCCCTAGCTCTGCTCTTTAGTGGTGATCCTCTAGAAGACCTCTACCTCATCTGCCCTTAGCAAGTGGAACTCTATCCACAGAAGACACCTATCTTCCCCGCTCCGGTCGGAGATCTCTGTCCTCAACTCTATCACAGCAAAGCTGGTCCTCGAATATGCACTAAACATAGTCCTTCAGTCTAGCACAAATTTCCTCTATCATTTTCTCTGATCTGCACCAAACATAGTCCTTTAGTCTGGCACAATTTTGTCCTCTTCCTCTTTCTCTGGTCTGCACCAAACACAGTCCTTCGGTCTGGCACAAGTCTGTCCTCAAATATCTTTCTGTTCTGTTATAGTTGCACTTGGTCGAAGCCAACTTTTGCACTGTCTGTGCAATCACAGCGGCACTCGATCGAACATCAACTTATGCACCTCTGTGCAATCATAGCGACACTTGATCGAACATCAACTTATGCACCTCTGCACAATCACAGTAGCACAGTCTTCGCACACTCTGCTTCACGACGATCGAACTTCTCCCCCGCACTCTATCTGTGAATGTCACACTTCGAATGCACACTTCAATCGATGCCAAAACTCTTCAAACAGCCCTCCTTTTATACTAACAATCAAGATTAAAAACTTTGATCCTAGTCGGCTGCTCAACCCTAAACAACATCGGCTATAAACCCTAAACAATGTCGGCCTAGATTTAACTTTTTCGGCTCAAATTTAACTTTGCAACTCTTCTGTAGCTTCTGTCGCAAAACTACATGTCACGATATCGTGACATTTTTGCAGCCGTACACTTTCATTTGGCTATTGTCATGATATCGTGACATTTTTTCTTTTGTCTGCCTTGACAATGTCCTTGTCATGAAATCGCAACACTTCTGTCTTTTGCTGACATCATCTTCACTCTTGTCACAAAATCGTGACACTTTAGTCTTCATTGCCTTCTTCTCTACTTTTGTTATGAAATCATGACACATCTGCTTTTTTTGACGTCATCTTCAACTTGTAGACACCAAAATCCAGCCACTTGTAAGTCATCTATACCTTCCTGTCAGCCACGTGTCAGTCATCCATCCTTCCCGCCATTATTTGGCCCAATTTCACCTTTCCCGCCATTTTTCATTCCCAAATTTATTTAAATTAATATTTATATATATATATTTTAATATTTTAATATATTTTAATATATATATAAAGATACTTTAAGTGATTTAATCTGAGCCGTCCATCCTTCATTTAATCTCATCCGTCCATCCATCTTAATCCGTTTCACAACCTAGATTTATTCTCTACCCTTGGATCCACTTTAATCTTAGCCACACGTTCAAAGTGTCGTTAAAACCCTAAAGTGTGCCCTAAGAGTAGATTATAAATTGAGTCACCTTGATGGCTCAAACCCTACCTATGTCTTTTGCTATCTCTTTTACTATCTCTCTTTTGCTATCTATCGCTATCTATCTCTTCTTCAGCTAAACCTACCCATCCATCGCCATCCCTTTTCGCCGCATCCATCGCCGCATCCGTCGCCAACTTCGCTGCCATCCCTTCTGCAGCATTCTGCAGAATCCCCCATTCTTGTCGCAAGTGCCCGCGGGCGTTTACCCGTAGTCTCAGACGCAGACCGACGTCTGCAACCCCAATCCAGAAGCACGCGGGCGTTCAGCGAGTGCACCAGGGCGCCTTCTGCAGCCGATTTGACAGTCCCAACTCTTCCAGGTGCCGCCTGGTCTCGCCGCGTTAACAGGAAACAGGTATAAATTAGTTTAAAGCAAGTAACTTCTTTTCTTTTATTAATCTGTTGTTGAACTCCTGCATTCTATTTTTCTAGGGTTTTAAATTGTTTCTGAGGGCTCACACAGTGGAGCCCTCTTATTAATTTCTAACTCCTTGATAGTGTTAATGTGTGCAGGATTTTAATGGCAGATCCGGTGTGTTGATAGCAGTTGTTTAAGCTGGAGTGGTCCGAGCTACAGGATACAACGAAGCCCACTCACTCTGTTGGGATTAAGGATACGTCTTCGAAAAATGCCACCACTTTGTGCCAGCTAGGGTTTCGGAGAACCCTAGCACGAATTGTAATTTTTGTATCACAAAAAGGGTTACAGGCCCTGTTGTACTCAAAAGGAGTTTCTAAACTCCATTGATAAATAAAAATCGTTTATTTTGTACAACTGTGTTCTGCATTACTTTTTATCGTGATTTCTTTATCTTTTGTTTGGCGTTGTATTTTTAATCTACAAATGGCGATCACGGTGGGACCCCCTAGGGTTTCATGTTTTTAATACTTGCTTTACTAATCTATTCCTGTTTTTTGTTTTATTTTGCAGGTTCCAGAAATCACGAAATTCGCTGTTCCAGCGAACTAGGGTTTCTGAGCTTGCAGAAAACGCAGCAGACGCAGAGCGGCATCTGGAAGTCCAATCCGAAATGCAGAGGTGCGTTTCAGCCTGTGCAGACTCCCTTGGGCGTTTGAAGGCAGTTTCACAGAGAAAGCGTAGGCTTCCGAGTAAGTGCATTTTTCTTTTAATTGTACTTTTTACGTTTTTGGTTTTTCTGCTGTATTCTGTTTCTTTTTCAGATCATTACTTTAAAATGAACAAAAACTAAGTAATCTGGAAAAGAACAGTTATTTTTAGTTACATTTTTTTTTTACATTGCATTATTGGTTGCATAAAAAAAAAAAAAATTTGCATACCTAGCTGCATATTAGAATAGCTACGAATTATCTGTTTTAGTCATCTAAGTAGGACTATTGATTGGATGTCAATAGTACTCCTGCCATTGGGTGATTCCAGCGAGAGAAGTGGACGAACCTTCCGGTTGCTCCTTTGATATCTGATATCATCGGTAGGCATGGGGTTTTAAACGGTGTACTCCACTTCTTCAGAGGAAATGGCATGTTTTCAGTAGCCTCTTGCTTAGATCATTAGAACTTTTGATTTATAGCTTTGTATGTATACATTAGACAACTAAAACACTTAAAATAAAATTCACTGCATTTCATATTGCATTTAAAATAGTAATATCTGGATTTCATCACCGGGTATTGCTTGAAGTTTAGTGACGGTGGAATTCATCTCCATCCATTAAACTTCCGCCTTAGACACCATAGGTCACCCCCGAGCAAACTTGCTGGATTTCATCACCGAGTAAGAATCTCGTTGTCCTTTCCTAGCCATAGTTTTTACCTTTTTTGTGAATAATTCAAGATTAGATCACATGCAAAACTCATAAACCGGACACTTAAAATTTACTACAGATTAAGATCAAAAAATAATTAATTAACCGCAGGTAAGACATATTGGTTGAAACCTAGGTTGTGACTGTTTTCTGATAATTTCTTTAGTGTAAATTTATCATTTAAGTTTTGCATTCTTCTTTTCTGAATTTGTTTAGATTTATTGCTTCATGGTCTTAACAAGGAATCAATCTAAAATGTTAAATCTAAATAATCAAATGGGTAATTCACAGAACATCCCCACCACCAACATAGCCACTTATCCTAGTGAATTTCAGTGCAGTGTTCGCTTGTAGGTCTTTCACGTCCTTCTACCGTCTATCACATGGCCATGCCCATGGAGGAAGACAATTCCTGTCATATTACCCACATTGATATGGCCCAAGTGCAAACTCACTTAAGAGATGGCACTGGCTATGTCCTTGAGCCAATCCAAGATTCCCCTATGCAAGATTCTATTTTTCAGCAAGATATTGCATCAACCCTACCCGTCGGTTTCACTCAGGTCTACACTAACCCTTTTTTTGAGGCTAATGTTGTATCTCGTTCACCGGCTTCATCTCCAACATCTTCCCAGATGCTCAATTGTCCTCCTTTGGAGACAAATGTAGTGTCTTCCCGACCACTTTCTCCTCCATTTACCCGGGTGTACACCAATTCTCTCTATGAGGCCGGTGGAACCTCCTCTAGCCATGACCAATTTCAACCCTCTTCTTCCCAAACCATTTATGGTTTCACCCTACCCGGGGCACAGCTCATCTGTTTCTTCCTAGGTACCGCCTACTTCAGCCACCTTCATTGCCCCTGCTATGCGGTCTCCTGTGACTACCATGGCAGCCCGCCCTCCACCTTCATCCAATCATCCCACCTCCCTTGGGTTAGAGATTAATAAGGTTAGGGAGTACCTCGACAAGTTGCTTCAGCAACAACAACAACAAAATGCTCAACCACCTGTCGTAGTAAATCCTACACCCCAACCAATTTCTACCCAGCCAGCTTTTCTTAGCTCAGGCCCCACCTGGGTACCCCAATCTTCGGTGGTGTCCATTCCTACCCCACCTTTCTCCCAACCCAGTCCAGTTCATCATTCACCCCAATCACCTTCTTTTCGGTATCATCCATACCAACAACCTGTCCATTCCACACCGCCTAATCCAGGCAATTTCATCCCATCTCATCATTTTTCAACTCCTCCATTGCATCCTCATAATCATCAAACAAGTCAAAATTTTCATGAAGATTATCGACTCCATGCGATACAACAACAGATTGACAACCTTATGCTCAACATGCCTGGCTCATCTAGTCAGAAACCTACGCTAAGGTCGTTGATCAATCAACCAATTCATCCTTCGGTACCTTCACCGCCATATCCGACCGATTTCACATTACCGAAGTTTGACAAATTTCGAGGAACTGAGGATCCTCATGAACATGTGAGCTCATTCATGCATGCCTGCTTTAGAATCCAAAATAATGACGCTCTTATGCTCAGAAATTTTCCTCAGACATTAGGGGGAGATGTTGTACAATGGTACAATCATTTAGCTCACCATAGCATTTATGCTTACGAACAATTGATTAATCTGTTTTTAGAACGATTCTCCCTAAATGTACAAAGGAAAGTTTCATTGTTCGACTTATACAAGCTCAAGCAACATGACGATGACTTGGAAACCGTTGGAGGGCTATCATTAATAAACTGCCATTCTCCCTACCAATGGAGGAGTTAACCAAAATGTTCACCCAGAGTTGTCTAAAACCTATCTCTTGGTTACTCCAATTACAACAATACAGGACTTTTGAAGAGGCTTTGGCCCAAGCAAGTATCATAGAAGACATTAAAGTCCAAGAGGGTGTTTTAAAACCCCGTAGAAAAGAATGGCAACAAAAGGGCCAACAACGAAATAATAATTATGGCCAAAACAAACAAACACAAAGCTAGTACATCCTCAAATGTTAACCAAGTTAATCAAGTGGTGGCGAGTCAGCCCGTAATGGCTCAACAACAACAAGTAATGCAAAGTCAACCGCAACCAATTGCTTATCATGCGGTACCCGCCCCTACTCAACCAGATCCCAATACTGGGCCAACCATGGAAACTCGACCTTGGCAAAATAATCGTCCCAAGCGACAATTCACACCTTTAGATGAACCATATGCGGTCATATTCAATAAGTTATATAGCACAAATCAGTTAACTTTACCTGAGTTCAAACCTTTAGAACCATCTAGAAGGGGAAAGTATTACAAGGAGTACTTATTTTGTCCTTATCATAGGCAAAATGGGCACGATATCAATAATTGTACAGCTTTCAAACATGTGATCCAAGATCTTATTGAGATTGGAGCCATTAAATTGGATAGCCCCTTAGCCCAACAAAATCAAAATCTTGGTATATTTCAAACACCCCTTCCACATCGGGAGGAAGCTCCAACAGGGGGAGTAACTCGTGTAACTCCTCCTAATCAAGTCAACCATGTACAACAATACCAAGGTTTTGTGGGTACTATTAACGTAGTAACCCGGGGTCAAAGGGCGAACCAACCAAATCAAGCTGAACCACAACCACCTGTACAAACCCCCAGTCCACCTCAGGTAACAGTGACCCAACGACGTGCTAGTACTTCTCAACAACCGCTAAATCATTCTACTCAACGCCAACGACCCATCATGTCATTGAGTAGCCGGTTAACTACCAGTTTAAAAATGGCTTCTACCAAGTTATCGATCTATGACCTCATTCAACAATCTCCCCCGCATAGAGAGGCATTAATGGAAATATTAAAGTCAATCGAGCTTCAAACTCAAGATACTAATGCCTTCAACAACTTTGTGGGGAGTATTCAAACATGCATGGAGCCCTCCATCACTTTCTATGATTTTGAAATCAAACCTATGTCAACAGAAAGTATAGATCCTCCACCGCATATCATGGCCAAGATCGATCACAAGCCATTCAAGAGAGTCTTAATTGACACCGGTTCCTCAATCAATATCATTACAACATCGGCGTTGAGTCATCTAAAGCTGTCGCCATCCCTTATCACAAAGTCGACTTTTACTCTTAAAGCATTCAATGATGCTTTATCTTCCACGGTTGGCACGGTTATCTTGCCCATTGAGGTAGGGGCCCGAACTTTGCATACCTTGTTTCACATCTTGGAAGGGACCATGGCATACAATGTATTGCTTGGACGGCCTTGGCTTAGGGAGATGAGATGTGTCCCTTCTATACTGCATCAATGTCTGAAGTATGTATATGAGGGACAAGTTCATTGTGTACCTGCTGACATTGAACCCTTCAAACATTGCAACTATGTCTCAAATCCTTATGAGATTGTGTTGCCATCCACTCATCTTTTCTTGACCCCATCTACTTCTTCTATACCATCTTCTTCTAAAGCTCCCATTCCTGAGGAGCTACCCATCATATCGCAACCATCTTCCTCTTCCGCTATTCCATCTCATTCACCACTTTCTTCATCTCCTAATCTTCCTTCTTCTTCATCAATGACCACATGCACATGTGGCCATGACCAATCATCTCTTTCCACGTCATTACCCCCTTCTTCTACACCTTCTTCAACATCACCTATTATTCCTCCATCTTCCCAACCATCACCAGCCGATGTTTCACAAGTTAGTGAAGCATCAACCCAACCAAATCCTTCCAATTCTTCTATCCCACATTCTTCTATTCCATCATCTAGTCTTTCTCCCTCCCAAGTCAAGGTCCATCTCACTGATGCAGGTATTGGTGAGTATGCCATCCAAGATGTCCACATCACACCGTTCAATGTGCAAAAAGTTAAAGATTTTGGTCGTCCACATGACCAACATTTATCCATTGGATCGGTTTATAACATGGGTTCTATGCCAAATTCCATTAATTTTGTATATGGGGGAATAGAGTCATCTTCTAGTCCTACCACCATACTAGAACCTAAGCATCCAGTCCTTGCCAATATCGAAAGGATGGAGGGTTTTCCCTCTCGCTATTTCCACAGACATAATTGGCAGCAATTTGGCCTAGGTCGATACGAGCAAGGGGTAACTGAACGCATCGATATGCCATATCGTAGACCCACCGAGCGTTTTGGTCTGGGCTACCAACCACTTCCATCCCTTTCTTCTTTTGAACAAGCTTTTCAAAGCATTAATCTTAATTTCGAAGAAGAAATCCTCCACCCCGACGAATCCGAAGATGAAGCCTATGAAGAATTTGACGTCATGTCAAATGGTGATGAATCCGAAGAAGAGTCGGCGCCCATTGTTCCCCTCATTAAACAAGACGAGTTTTATCTCCAATTGTTCCCTCTCCAAGAGGCCATCTTTCGCTTGCTTATTCCACAAGAACGAGGTGAACCACCCCCTCCGCCACATCCATAAGCCATAATCCAAACCTGTATTATATGTATATACTAAAATAGTGGTTTTCACCACTACCAAAAAAAAAAAAAATCAAAAAATTCCAAAAAAAAAAAAACTGAAAAACTATGTTGTTTTGCATCTCAGGTCTTCCGAGGTCTTCACCGGTTTTCCCTTCCATTCCGCCCATCCTTTCTTCCATAAGTCGACAATGAATTTTGAAGACTTATTCACACCACTCCATAATCCATATGATCCGGATAAGCCAATCCTGATCAACCCAAGCCTGATTGGCATGGATCGGATTTCATCCCCTCCATCTATTTCAGAGTTCATCCTTTTCGAGGAATTGTTAAGGGCTTCCGCCAACTACATTCCTCCTTCACCTCCACATTCACCTTCATCTTCTAAGCCAGAGGTCTTCCAGGCAGACATAGACGAGAGCAAGGCACAGGAGCTTGATGACATTTTAGATGACATAAATCTGATCCCTACTCCCCATCACCTTGAGGAAGGTTCCCACATGTCTATTGAAGAAACTATCGATGTAGACCTTAGTCCAGACCAAGATGGCACCCAAATTGTGAAACTGGCTAAAATTCTATCATCAGAGGAACAAGAGCAAATGATTGCTCTACTCAAGCGGAAGAAGGAGATATTTGCATGGTCTTACAAAGACATGCCAGGCCTAGACCCTAATTTGGTTGTCCATAACCTCACCTTACAAAAAGATGCTAAACCCGTCAAACAGAAACTTAGGAAAATGCATCCTACCGTGGCCCTCATAGTTAAATCGGAGATTCAGAAACTTCTGGATGTTAAATTTGTCGTCCCGATTGATTATCCCGAGTGGCTTTCTAACATGGTACCCGTTCGCAAGCCTAACGGGGGAATACGTGTTTGCACCGATTTTTGAGATCTAAATAAAGCGTGTCCTAAGGATGACTTTCCTCTTCCAAACATTGATACTCTTGTCGACACCTGCGCTGGTCATGAAATGCTTTCGTTCATGGATGGATTTTCAGGATACAACCAGATTCGAATAAACCCTGAAGATCAACACAAAACAACATTTACCACACCTTGGGGAACTTTTTGTTACAGGGTGATGCCCTTTGGCCTTAAGAACGCAGGTGCAACCTATCAACGAGCCATGACTTATATTTTCCACGATTATATGCATAAGATTATCGAAGATTATGTGGATGATTTATTGGCAAAATCTAAAACTCGACAAGAGCATTTTGATGTATTGGAAAAAGTTTTTGATAGGCTTCTAGAGCATAAAGTAAGGTTGAACCCTAAGAAATGTGTCTTTGGTGTTACCTCATGCAAACTCCTAGGTTTTATTATCTCTAAACGAGGTATTGAGGTGGACCCAAACAAGGTCAAAGCCATTATGGAAATGTGTCCCCCAACTAATTTGAAGGAGTTGCGTAGTTTGCAAGGAAAGATTAATTCAATCCGTCGCTTTATTGCACAACTTTCTCGATAAATGTAGGCCATTTTGCCACCTACTACAAAAGGGGGTACAATTTTCATGGACAGATGAGTGTCGTAAAGCCTTTGATGACATCAAGCAAGATTTAGCATCTCCGCCAGTCTTAGCTCCGCCTCGTCCAGGGGTCCCTTTCAATCTTTATATCTCAACAACGGACTTTGCCTTAGGGACAATGCTTGCACAAAAGAATGAACAAAATCGTGAGCAAGCTGTCTATTATATTAGTCGAACATTGGTAAGCTATGAAACCCGATATGCTTATGTGGAAAAGTTGTGCTTAGAAGTGGTTTTTGCCACTAAGAAACTTCGTCATTATATGCTTAGCCATACAACATATGTCATAGCTAGAGAAAACCCTCTGCGTTATATGATGTCTCGCACTTATAATAACACTCGTACCGCTAAATGGATAATGTTGCTTACCGAATTCGATCTTGAATTCATTAGCCAAAAATCCGTTAAAGGTCAAGTTATAGCCGATCAACTTGCGAAAGCTCCACTACCTAGTGATCATCCTTTGATTATTGAGCTCCCAGATGATTCGGTATTTGCTATCACTGAACAAGAAGAGGACATCATTCCGGAGGAAGATGTTGACATCACGCTATTCTTTGATGGCTCTAAGTGCGCGAAAGGTCAAGGTGCTCGGAGTTGTGTTTCATACACCTCAAGGGATTCCCATCCCTTTATCATTCAAACTAGACTTCCAATGCACCAATAATACAGCAGAGTATGAAGCCTTAATTTTAGGTCTTCAATCAGCCATAGCTATGAGCATTAAGCGTATTCGGATATTTGGGGATTCTCAACTCGTGGTTAAACAAATTACAGGAGAATACCAAGCCAAAGAACCTACCATTAAGCTTTATCATGATGTAGCAATGAAGTTGCTCTCTAAGTTTGATTGGTATGAGATCACTAGTTTGCCTCGTTCGACTAATAGATTCGCGGATGCCATGGCCTCTCTTGGATCATTGATTCCAAAGGACTCCCTTGGAGAGGTACAACCCCTAATCATTTCCACAATCTCTAAGTCTGCAATTGTCCGTGCTGATTCTAAGGATGAAAAAGATGTTTGCTTTATCCATTCGGATCCATATGAGCCTTGGTCTAGTGAGATAGTAGCCTTCCTCAAGTTTGGAACACTCCCATCTGATTTGTCTCGAATTGCCCGCCGCTGTTTTAAGCAAAAGGCAGCTCGTTTTGTTCTTTTGGGGGATGTGTTGTATAAACGTGGATATGATGGAGTACTCCTCCGCTGTCTAGAAGCAGGTGAAACACATAGAGCTATTTCTGAAGCCCATGATGGTACTTGTGGTGGTCATTTTAGTGGAATGGCCATTGCGAAGCGTATTTTACGTATGGGGTATTATTGGCCCACTATGGAACAAGATTGTTGCAAATATGTTAAACAATGTAAAAAGTGTCAAGAACACGCTAATTTAATCCATATACCATCACAAGCTTTACAGCCCATCCAAAGCCTTTGGCCCTTCTCACAATGGGGTCTCGATTTAATTGGCAAGATTTCACCCGCCTCTTCAGGACAACATACTTTCATCATTACAACCATCGAATACTTCACAAAGTGGGTTGAAGCTATTCCTCTAACCAAGACTGACAGGTCCTAGAATTGTGGAGTTTATACTTCACCATATCATTTGTCGTTTTGGTATTCCCTCTAAAATCATTTCTGATAACGACAAGTCTTTTAAGAATAAGGATGTTCGAGCTCTTTGCGAAAAGTATAATATCCAACATAGTTTCTCAACTCCTTACTACCCACAAGCCAATGGACAAGCCGAAGCTTCCAATAAGACCATAATTGCTATTCTTAAGAAACTTGTTAAAGAAAATCATAAAGATTGGCATACACAAATCCCCTTGGCATTATGGGCTTACATAACAAGCATCATAACTCCCATTGGGGCAACGCCATTTTCTTTGGTCTATGGAGCTGAAGCAATCATGCCTCTTGAGCTCGAGATCCCTTCCTTGCGAATTTCTTTGCAGGAATTTATCGATGATGATACTCGCTAGACAAGCACGTCTTGATCAACTCACACTCATAGATGAAAAATGAATCAATGCTTTAGAGCATTTGCGAGTTTATCAAGACCGATTGAAACGTGCTTACAATGCCAAAGTTCATCTAAGAGAATTTCAAGTAGGAGATCTTGTCCTTAAAGAGAATCAACAAAACACCAATGCATTGCCGCATCTTCGAGATAAATTCGCGGCTAATTGGTTAGGTCCATATATGGTCACCGAAAGAGTGGGTAATGGAACTTATAGACTTGCCTTTTTAGAGGGAGAGGAAGAACCCGAACCACTTAATGTTATACACTTGAGGGCATTCTACGCATAGTTTGAATTTTATATGTACATATATACATGGCTTGTACAAAAAAAAAAAAAAAACAAATAAAATAAAAAGAATTTGCATTTCATTGTTAGTTGCATACATCTCATTCAAAAACATTGCATTTCATGTGCATACATCTCATTGAAAACCATAACATTTCATTTTCAGCCATAGTTGCATATCATGTTAGAGACCATTCTATCTTTTGGATATAAAATTTGGTCAAGCAAAAGTCATGTTGCCTTAATCAGGGGCACCTTCATAAAATCCATCAAACCGAATTGTCATTCGTACACCCATTTTCCATTTGCACATATTTACATTGCCAAAATGTTTTCAATCACTCACCCATTCCTAGTGTTTTAAGCAAACTTTGAAATGCATGTCAAAGTTCTCTAGGGCCATATCACAAATTACACTAAATAAAATCTTGAGTATTGGGAAATGATTTCAAAAGCGGTCTTGAACCTATCACATTTTCACATCTTAAAAACATCTTGTGTCAAAGAGAGATAACACCATCCTTGGGTTGTGCCTTGAAGTGAAAAGGGTAATCCTCGTTTGTCCTATCATGCAAACATAGTCCATAAAACAGTGGTTCTTACCACTATCACAAGCAATCACAAAATATAAATATAAACAGAGTAGTAAGGATAGGGTAAAATTCTCATCATACTTCGGTTGAGAATCCGATTCCCCAAAGCTCTAAGGAAATGAACATTTTTCACACACCACCGATCCCAAATAAGTTGTAAGGATCGTACTACTTGTCCAATTCAGACGGATAGGTAGTCATCCCCAAGGCTTACAAAGGTCAAAAACAACATGGACTATGGAGTTAACCTTCACCGGGGCTATAGACGCTTGACTCGGCAATGGAGTATACTCATTGCGTGGCGACATGTCTCTCCTCAAAAAGAGACCTCTCGAATGCTCATACGGACAAACTAGCTTCGGGGTCTTCTCCATAACAGGGTTACCTAATTTATGCAAGATGAGGTTAATGAACACACTTGCACACACACAGGTTTTTGATTGCCTAGAGTCACTACCATGCTTCTGATTTGGTTAATGAACTCGCATGCACACACATTTGGTCCTAGTTGAATTAGGCAGTGTTAGTAAGTTTGTTTGATACCACTAGCATGTTTGAGTCTTTGTAAAACAGTCTTCCTCCATATCTTCTTCCATATCACCCTCCATATCTTCTTCCATATTCATGTCATTCCATACGTCATCCATTCACAAGCCACCAAGTTCGGTGCCCCTGATTAAACAATTATGATAACAATTGGCTAAATCTAACTATCTAAAAATATGAGTGCTTCTTAGTGCATATTTCATTTACTTAGTCTTGCATTAATCATCCATAGATTTACATATCATTTACTTAGTCTTGCATTAATCATCCATAGATTTGTATGTTATATACTTAGTCTCGCATTAATCATCTATAAGTTTGCATTCCATTCCATCACATATGCATCAAAAACATTAAAACATATCAAAACATGCATCACAAAAACATAGGCATTCACACAAAAGAGAGTAAAACACCAAATAAATAAAAGCCATGTATATATATATATAGTATAAAGGACAAACCGTACGAGGAATGCCAAAAGGCTACAATATACAATAGAGCACCAAGGCTCATAAAGAGTGCATCTAAGCACTAAGCTAACCATCAAAAGAGGACCCCTGAGACCTAGTAGGAGCCCTAGACCTAGTGGTGTGCCTAGACTCACTACGCCTAGAGACAGAAGAGGATGGAGGATCAGGCAACACAATGTGATGCCTAAACAATGTGTCCTCCAGAGCCTCAATATAACGAGTCCTAGACCTAAGCCTAGCTATGTCTATCCCATGTCGTCGCTCCCGCTCTGCTAGCTCTCTCGGAGTCTCGTCACCCCGTCATCCCGGGGCACCCCGGTCGCTCCATCCAAGTCCGCCCGCAGCCGGGCCATCCTCTCCTCCCGAGCAGCCTAACAGGGCATCCCGCTCTGCTGCCTGTTGCTCCAGCCGAGCTATCCTCTCATCCCGGACAGCTAGCATAGCATCACGCTCTGCTATCTGCTGCTGTAGCTGTGCCACCTCGTCCTCGTGCCCGCTAGGGGGTACTTCCCTAGCCTCTCCTAGCCTCTCCTAGGCCCTCTCCGTCATCCTCCCCGTCATCTTCGCTCTCCGAAGCCTACCGTGCCATCTTCCCCTTTCGCCTTCGACTGTCAGATCGAAGGCGGGGACCCTCCCTGCGCTTGGGAACCTCCGCGGTTCCCTCGCCCTCTCCAACCCCAACCTCGGGCTCTCCGGCTCCACCAGCCCACCAATGGTGGCTCCCACCTCAGCTCTGCGGCCATCCATGCCGCATACTCACTGTCACCCCGACGTCGTCCACGTCGGGGATCTCCATGTTCTAATCGTCCTCTGTCGCCTCCCTCCATGGCTCGAGCACATGGCAAATCACCCTCTCGATCCGTGCCTCCGATAGCGCACCGGCTCAC
Source organism: Wollemia nobilis (assembly GCA_028583015.1). Classification (NCBI taxonomy): domain Eukaryota; kingdom Viridiplantae; phylum Streptophyta; class Pinopsida; order Araucariales; family Araucariaceae; genus Wollemia; species Wollemia nobilis. The sequence goes on along the minus strand of JAQPPZ010016946.1, from coordinate 5,122,065 downwards.
CGGGGACATCCCGCCTCAATCCGACCTCGGCGGAGTACTCGAGACATCCGTATGTACTCCGCCTCGCTATGGCCCCGCCCCACTACCCATCCGGCCCGTCGCACCCGTCTCAGGTGCTCTCCATCCCCGATCCACCTCGCCTCCCGCCAGGGCCTCCAAATGACTTGGGCATCTATCAAGTCTGCCCATAATCTCCTATACCATTGCCCCGATCTCACGGGGCGGCTAGGCTGTCTCTCCTCCGCCACTGGCCATCTCCTACCATAAGCCTGGCTCATGTCCCAGTGAGCCCATGGCAACCCCTCCGATCGAGCCACTCTGAAGTGCTCCCAGCCCCAACACTGGAGAACCACACTGCAACCTAGACCCTTCCGGCCCCGTCTCCGAACCTCATACAACTCCCAGTACACCTGCGCCAATAAAGCATGTGCCCCAGGCATACACTACCCTATTAGTGAGCATCTCGCTCACTACACCCATCAGGTTCCATGGGAACCTGCACCCGATGCTGTTCGGGGCCACAATGTTGGTCAACACGAACATCATCAGAGCCTCCACCGCTACCAACTCCTTGGCCGTATACATGGCCAAGTATGGGATCCCCCCGCTCTCCGTCCGGATCTCCCTCCAGTCATCCCCAAACAACTTGGCCATCTCCGTGGCCCTATCTCGTCCAACCTCCACCCGTGCCCCCTCCACGGGCACCTTGAGGATACGGTATACATCCTCAAGCGTCACCGTCATCTCTCCAGTCGGGAGCCGGAACGTCCCCCGATCTGGATCCCACCTCTCGGCCAAAGCTGAGAGGTACCCCTCATCCGCCCGAACTACCTCCAACCGGGCTGCCTCCGCTAGCCCCACTGCCTCCAATATCTCCCAGTCTACCTGGGACAACGACCTCCTCATCCCCGGAATGATAGGGGAGAACCGGTGTCGTGCCTCTAACACCCTAAGCTGCAAAACAACAAAACAAAAATTTGTTACAAATTTTTCCCAAAAAAAAAAAAAAAAAAAAAAAAACACATAATAAGTACTTGCTTAAATGAACAAATACCTCAGCTGGCTGCACTGGCGCGTCCGCTCCCATCTCCGCCATAGATCCCACACAAACCTTTCACTTCACTCCCTCAGACGCACTTCTCTCAAGCTCGAACGCACAAATGAGCGAAATTCTCGCTGAAACTGTTTAAATAGCTGGTTTTGGCGCCCTGAAATGCAGTGGGGCATTTCATGGCGCATTCAGACGCAGTGCTACATTTGCAGAGCGCCTAAACACCGACGGGCGTCTCTGCCACCCCCAAATGCAGACCGACGTTTGGTGTCAGTATTGAATAAAGGAACAAAACTTGCAAAATTGAAGCTTACCTCCTCCAAATTTCATCAAATTGCATTCATCCATTCTTCTTATCATAATAAAACATTTTGTGAAGGTTACAACAGTTTTGGATACAAATTTTGTCATTTCGCTCAAAAAGCGCATCATTCATCATTGTTTTACAAATTGGGTTAAAAATATTCAAAACCTTCACAAAATTAACCACATTCATCAATTCTTCTGATCTATCGTCAATTTCATTCATTCTTCTTTCATCATGCATATTTTTGCCAAATCAAATTAAAGTAAACCTCGTATCTAGTGGTATATTCTATCACCTTGGCGATTGCAGCGATTTGCATCCATGCAATTCGGTAAGAGGATTAAACCACCATAAGGGCACTTACCATTTATCATCATCAATTATTTCACCGTTTGAAAATTGGAAATCAATTTTGGGTCTTCTACTTTTCAAGTGACCTCATACCAAGATTAATTTGTTCAACAGCTGTCATTGATGGCCTAGTTCATGGGGCCTTAAACATGGACAATCTTTAATATCATCATTATTTTGAGTCTTGCTAGAGATTGAGGCTACCTAGGTTGATTGGTTCCGACCCGAGGAATTATCCATACAAGTCACTAGGAGCATCTCTCGAGTTCTGGACTCTTTTCATGCATCTTTCATCTCTCGCATATCAATGGCGCCAACAAGGCAATTTCATTAACAGTATGGACTCACACACAGGAGTTGGGGCATCCGTTATCAATTTCTAATTTTCCTATAGTGGAATTCATCTTACATGATCATGGAACTTACAATTTGGCAAAAATCCCTTTATAACCGTTGGGGCAAAAACGGTCCATCTTTCACATCACTCATATCGTCTTCAATCATATTCTTTTCTGGTTTGTACACCAACCCCTTTCCTCGTTGGGACATAAACAGATGGTTCATACACCAACCCCTTTTTTCACCGTTGGGGCAAAAACGGTTCATTTTCTTCCAAATTTCTTCCAATTGGCTTGTGAGAACCATTCTCGCTCGCCAATTGAGGGGGTAAGCCGATAAAATTTTAAATATTCTTTTATTCTTTGGTCTTCAAAGTTGTGCTTTAGTCTTGAGAGAGAGTTGCGTCCGATCCAGCTTTTCAGTGTCTTAAGTTTTTGTGCCGCATTGTGTCTTCACACAAAGCAGCTCAAAAAGGGGCATCTGTAGACACCAAAATCCAGCCACTTGTAAGTCATCTATACCTTCCTATTAGCCACATGTCAATCATCCACCTTTTTCTGCCATTATTTGGCCCAATTTCACCTTTCCCACCATTTTTCCATTTGGCCTTTCCCGCCATTTTTCATTCCCAAATTTATTTAAATTAATATTTATATATATATTTTAATATTTTAATATATTTTAATATATATATAAAGATACTTTAAGTGATTTAATCTGAGCCGTCCATCCTTCATTTAATCTCATCCGTCCATCCATCTTAATCCGTTTCACAACCTAGATTTATTCTCTACCCTTGGATCCACTTTAATCTTAGCCACACGTTCAAAGTGTCGTTAAAACCCTAAAGTGTGCCCTAAGAGTAGATTATAAATTGAGTCACCTTGATGGCTCAAACCCTATGTCTTTTGCTATCTCTTTTACTATCTCTCTTTTGCTATCTATCGCTATCTATCTCTTCTTCAGCTAAACCTACCCATCCATCGCCGTCCCTTTTCGCCGCATCCATCGCCGCATCCGTCGCCAACTTCGCCGCCATCCCTTCTGCAGCATTCTGCAGAATCCCCCATTCTTGTCGCAAGTGCCCACGGGCGTTTACCCGCAGTCTCAGACGCAGACCGACGTCTGCAACCCCAATCCAGAAGCACGCGGGCGTTCAGCGAGTGCACCAGGGCGCCTTCTGCAGCCGATTTGACAGTCCCAACTCTTCCAGGTGCCGCCTGGTCTCGCCGCGTTAACAGGAAATAGGTATAAATTAGTTTAAAGCAAGTAACTTCTTTTCTTTTATTAATCTGTTGTTGAACTCCTGCATTCTATTTTTCTAGGGTTTTAAATTGTTTCTGAGGGCTCACACAGTGGAGCCCTCTTATTAATTTCTAACTCCTTGATAGTGTTAATGTGTGCAGGATTTTAATGGCAGATCCGGTGTGTTGATAGCAGCTGTTTAAGCTGGAGTGGTCCGAGCTACAGGATACAACGAAGCCCACTCACTCTGTTGGGATTAAGGATACGTCTTCGGAAAATGCCACCACTTTGTGCCAGCTAGGGTTTCGGAGAACCCTAGCACGAATTGTAATTTTTGTATCACAAAAAGGGTTACAGGCCCTGTTGTACTCAAAAGGAGTTTCTAAACTCCATTGATAAATAAAAATCGTTTATTTTGTACAACTGTGTTCTGCATTACTTTTTATCATGATTTCTTTTCTGGTTTGTACACCAACCCCTTTCCTGTTGGGACATAAACAAATGGTTCATACACCAACCCCTTTCTTCACCGTTGGGGCAAAAACGGTTCATTTTCTTCCAAATTTCTTCCAATTGGCTTGTGAGAACCATTCTCGCTCGCCAATTGAGGGGGTAAGCTGATAAAATTTTAAATATTCTTTTATTCTTTGGTCTTCAAAGTTGTGCTTTAGTCTTGAGAGAGAGTTGCGTCTGATCCAACTTTTCAGGGTGTCTTAAGTTTTTGTGCCGCATTGTGTCTTCACACAAAGCAGCTCAAAAAGGGGCATCTAGTAGACACCAAAATCCAGCCACTTGCAAGTCATCTATACCTTCCCGTCAGCCACGTGTCAATCATCCATCCTTCCCGCCATTATTTGGCCCAAATCCACCTTTTCCCGCCATTATTTGGCCCAATTTCACCTTTCCCGCCATTTTTTCATCCCCAAATTTATTTAAATTAATATTTATATATATATTTTTTAATATTTTAATATATTTTAATATATATATAAATATACTTTAAGTGATTTAATCTGAGCCGTCCATCCTTCATTTAATCTCATCCGTCCATCCATCTTAATCCGTTTCACAACCTAGATTTATTCTCTACCCTTGGATCCACTTTAATCTTAGCCACACGTTCAAAGTGTCGTTAAAACCCTAAAGTGTGCCCTAAGAGTAGATTATAAATTGAGTCACCTTGATGGCTCAAACCCTATCTTTTTCCTAGGTCTTTTCCTATGTTTTGCTATCTCTTTTACTATCTCTCTTTTGCTATCTATCGCTATCTATCTCTTCTTCAGCTAAACCTACCCATCCATCGCCGTCCCTTTTCGCCGCATCCATCGCCGCATCCGTCGCCAACTTCGCCGCCATCCCTTCTGTAGCATTCTGTAGAATCCCCCATTCTTGTCGCAAGTGCCCGTGGGCATTTACCCGTAGCCTCAGATGCATACCGGCGTCTGCAACCCCAATCCAGAAGCACGCGGGCGTTCAGCGAGTGCACCAGGGTGCCTTCTGCAGCCGATTTGATAGTCCCAACTCTTCCAGGTGTCGCCTGGTCTTGCCGCGTTAACAGAGAATAGGTATAAATTAGTTTAAAGCAAGTAACTTCTTTTCTTTTATTAATCTGTTGTTGAACTCCTGCATTCTATTTTTCTAGGGTTTTAAATTATTTCTGAGGGCTCACACAGTGGAGCCCTCTTATTAATTTCTAACTCCTTGATAGTGTTAATGTGTGCAGGATTTTAATGGCAGATCCGATGTGTTGATAGCAGTTGTTTAAGCTGGAGTGGTCCGAGCCAAAGGATACAACGAAGCCCACTCACTCTGTTGGGATTAAGGATACGTCTTCGGAAAACGCCACCACTTTGTGCCAGCTAGGGTTTCGGAGAACCCTAGCACGAATTGTAATTTTTGTATCACAAAAAGGGTTACAGGCCCTGTTGTACTCAAAAGGAGTTTCTAAACTCCATTGATTAATAAAAATCGTTTATTTTGTACAACTGTGTTCTGCATTACTTTTTTATCGTGATTTCTTTATCTTTTGTTTGGCGTTGTATTTTTAATCTACACAACTCCATCGTGAAATCGTGACCCTTATGACTTCATGGCCTTCTTCTCTGCTTGCACTAGCAAAAATGAAACATGTCACGAAATCACGACACTTTCGCTGCCTTGAGCTTCTCTCTGCCTTACACCTACGAAACTGGAACATGTCGTGAAATCGCGATGCTTTCACCTTCGAGCTCTTCCTTCTTGAATTCATTGCAAAATTGTGACGCTTCTTCTATTGAAGACTTGCTAACTATTTCTATCATGAAATCATGACACTTTCTCCAACTAAATGTTGCCATCTCAACCTATCGCGAAATCGTGAAACTTTCTGCATTCGCAAGCTTTCTCTTCAACTTGTCACGAAATCGTGACACTTTTTGCATTCGTACAACTTCTTTGTAGCCTATCATGAAATCGTGACGCTTCTCATTTCAGACTCTTCCCCTTTTCTGCGTGTCGCAAAATCATGACAGTTCTCTCTTCGAGCTTTTTAGCATGTCACGAAATCACGACAATCCTCACCTCGACCTCTACAGCATGTCGTGAAATCATGATAGTTTTCATATAACTTTCTCTCTCTTCTATCTTGTCATGAAATCATGACATTTCATACTACAAACTCTCTTTTCTGCATTATGTCGTGAAATCACGACACCTTTTCGTTCGTACAACTTTCCTGGCAATGTGTCGCGAAATCGTGACATTTTTCCTTCTCTGCCTTCCTACACTTTTCGAGTCGTGAAAATGCGACATGTCGTGAAATCGTGACACTTTCCATCTTGCTCTCCTTCTCTACCAACATGTCACGAAATCATGATAGTTTTGCCAGCTTCTTCTCTTTCTTCCAGCATGTCGTGAAATTGTGACAGTTTTGCCAAAACTTTCTCTCTCCTCAAACATGTCATGAAATCGTGACAGTTTTGCTAGCACTTTCTCTCTCCTCAAACATGTCACGAAATCATGACAGTTTTTCCAGCACTTTCTCTCTCCTCAAACATGTCACAAAATCACGACAGTTTTTCTAGCCTACTGCATACTTTTTCTTACTTGTCTTTTTCTTGATCTTTTGCAAATGGGCTACTAAGAACTTCTTGGAAACTCACTGATCATGCTCTGAATAACCTTCATCAAAAAAAATTCCTTGAAATCAAATCAAATTACTTCAAGAACTTCTTGACATCAATGACAACATCTACACTTGAGCAAAGGCAATGTACCCAAGGTACCCAAAATTGCCAACAATCTCCCCCTTTGTCATTGATGGCAAACCTTTACTGAAACACATCTTAGGAGCCAAAACTGAAACCAACTGTGCCAACAACTGAGAATCTCCTTTTGAAGTTTTGCTCCCCCTGACTTGAAGCTTTCCTCTTCATATTGAAGCTCTCCCCCTTACTCATATCTCTCCCCCTTACTCAAATCTCTCCCCCTTTGTCATCAATGGCAAAGGGTCACCTTTGGGGCTCGGGACTAAGAATGAGCCTCTTAGCTTAGTCCCTCCCCCACCTCCTCATGAGGAGATTAAAACTGGGGTGGGAGTAAAACTCCCATTAGGCACTGATCATCATCAGTGTCTATAATTTCCTTGCCCGACCTTTTCTTGAACTTTTTGCCCGCATTCCTATTTTTGTCACTGTTCTTGTTCTTGTTCTCATCCCTGTCCTTTTTCATGCCTTGATCCTTGGACCTGATCATGCCACTATTCATGTTCTTGTTCCTTGGAAGATCAGCTCTACACTGTCTAGCTATGTGACCTGCATTGTTGCATTTATAACAAGTAACACTGTAATTTCTTTTAGGCATACCTGTTCTTTGAATCCACCTGTTCTGACTAACTGTGAACCTGATATTAGCCTTGCAGACAAATGCCTTATGCCCAAACTGATTACAAGAGTAGCAATACCCTTGGAAGAAATTACCACTTCTGAAGTTGTTGTTAACCTTCTTCATTTGAGACATGCAATGTGCAGCCATGTGACCAAACCTGTAACACGCAAAACATCTACCGTGAAATTTTCCTTTATACGACCTCTTGGGTCCTGAAAACTTTTTCTTCGCATTCTGAATTTTGTTTTCTATTTCTACGCATCGATCACTCACGGACTCATGTTTTGAAGTACTTTCTTCATCAGAACTCTCTTCCTTTTGGAATCTCTTGCTAGATTCCCCAACTTGTTCTTTGTGCGGCTTAACAAAATCGAGACCTATTTTATCTGTTGGTTTTCTTTGACCTTTGATGAGAGACTTAACCCTTTTGGAGCTATCTTGAAACTTGTATAGCTTATCCTTGTACTCTTTAGTTTCTACTTCCAGAGAAGCCATTTTCTGTTCCAACTCATTATACTCAAGAATCTTAGACTCTAACTCATCCTTGAGTTCCTGTGTTTTAGCTATAGAGAAGTCAAGACTTTCTATAAGATCGTCTCTCTCCATACAACATTCATCTAACTTATCCTTGAGTCTATCATTCTTCTTTCTTTCCTTTTTCAGAACACTAAGAGCATTATTAAGTTCACTTTCAAGATCTTTTATTTGTTTGCTTTCTGAATCCTCAAGGCCTTTTCCAGATTTCTTATCACTAGAGGTGCTACCTTTTTCAAAAACCATACAAGCATCTTCTTGATAGTTTTTTGAAGCATCCTTATACATACTGGAAACCAAATCATTATTTGTACAATCATCCTCAAGGTGACCAAAATTTCCACATCTAAGACATTTCATAATAATGAATCTATGTTTCGGTTCTTCCTCTTTTTCTGATATGAACAACATCTCATTTTCCTCATCACTTGAAGAGCTTTCACTATCACTGCTAAAACACTTACTTTTTCTAGGTAGAAACTCTTCTTGTTCTTGTGTGAATACCTCTTTCCTTGATTGCTATGCTCATCTTTGTTCTTTCTGTAATACCTGTGCTTTTCAGAATCCTTGCTCTTAACATCCTTTCTTATTGTAATATGCATCTTCATCACTAGAAGACTCATCACTCTCTTGAATCTATTTGCCCTTCGATTTCTTGGTAGCTTTGAAAGCTGCCTCTTTCTTGACATCAACTTTCACTTGAGTTCTCAGCTCAAATGTTGCAAGAATACTATGGAGCTCATCCTTTTTCAACTTATCTAAATCTTTAGCTTCCTCAATAGCAAAAATATTTTCACTAAATCTATTAGGAAGAGATCTTAAAATCTTATCACACACATCATTTTCAGCAAGCTCAAGACCTAAGTCTTTCATGGAGTTAACAACCTCATCCATACGAAGCATGTAGTCACTAATTTTTTCATCATCATTCATCTTGAGTTGTTCAAACATACCTTTGAAGTGTCTCAACTTGGCCTTTCGGACATTTACATCACCTGTGTGAACCACCTGCAATTGTTTCCACATTTCACTAGATGTCTTGCAATGAATCACCTTGGTAAGATCTGCCTTTTGTAAACCCTTCAAGATTGCATTCATTGCTTTTGAATTGTTGTGATGTAGGAGCCTATCTTCTTTAGTATAAGGACCATTTTTAGGAATAGTGTACCCATCTTCAATCACTTCCCAAACCTCATTACCAAGTGCCATTAGATAAACCTTCATTCTTGCACTCCACAGACCGAAATCTGATCCATCAAGAATAGGTGTTGCATTGCCACTTGAATAATCCATTGTGTTCTTAACCAGCTTCTTCCTTCAAGTTGTTAAACCTTTTTGAAGGAACCCGCTTTGATACCAATTGAAGAACACAAGCTTATACTGAGAGGGGGGGTGAACAGTATAAGACCACTTTTTACTTTTGCTTCAAAACAGCTTTCAAATCAGTATTATGCAGTGTATAGATAGTAGTATCAAAAGCAATAGTAATCAAAGCAATGCACAAAACACCATCCACAAAAGCCCCCCCCCCCCAAAAAAAATAAAAGAGACAACAATTTACGTGGTTCACCCAATGCGGGCTACTCCACGGATAAAATTTCTCTCTAAATTTTATCAACTCACAATCTGGGAATACCTTTCTCGATTACAATATTTATGGGCATCAACCCAAAGGAGATACCTTCCCCTAGCTCTACTCTTTAGTGGTGATCCTCTAGAAGACCTCTACCTCCTCTGCCCTTAGCAAGTGGAACTCTATCCATAGAAGACACCTGTCTTCCCTACTCTAGCTGGAGATCTCTGTCCTCAACTCTATCACCGCAAAGTTGGTCCTCGAATATGCACTAAACATAGTCCTTCGATCTAGCACAAATGTCCTCTATATTTTTCTCTGATCTGCACCAAACACAGTCCTTCGGTCTAGCATAATTCTGTCCTCTTCCTCTTTCTCTGGTCTACACCAAACACAGTCCTTCGATCTGGCACAAGTCTGTCCTCAAATCTCTTTCTGTTCTATTATAGCCGCACTTGGTCGAAGCCAACTTTTGCACTGTCTGCGCAATCATAGTGGCACTCGATCGAACATCAACTTATGCACCTCTACGCAATCATAGCGGCACTCAATCGAACATTAACTTATGCACCTTTGTGAAATCACAGCAGCACAGTCTTCGCACACTCTGCTTCTCGACGATCGAACTTCTCCCTCACACTCTATCTATGAATGTCACACTTCAAATGCACACTTCAATCGATGCCAAAACTCTTCAAACAACCCTCCTTTTATACTAACAATCAAGATTAAAACTTTGATCCTAGTCGACTGCTCAACCCTAAACAACGTCGACTGCAAACCCTAAACAACGTCGACCCAGATTTAACTTTGTCGGCTCAAATTTAACTTTGCAACTCTTTTGTAGCTTCTATCGTGAAACTACAACATGTCATGATATCGCGACATTTTTGTAGCCATACACTTTCGTTTGGCTATTGTCACGATATCGCGACACTTTTGCTTTTGTCTACCTTGACAACGTCCTTGTCACGAAATCGTGACACTTTTGTCTTTTGCTGACGTCATCTTCACTCCTGTCGTGAAATTGCAACACTTTAGTCTTCATTGCCTTCTTCTCTGCTTTTGTCATGAAATCGTGACACATCTACTTCTGCTGACGTCATCTTCAACTCTATCATGAAATCGTGACCCTTATGACTTCATGGCCTTCTTCTCTGCTTGCACTAGCGAAAATGAAACATGTCACGAAATCGTGACACTTTCGCTACCTTGAGCTTCTCTCTGCATTACACCCGTAAAACTGGAACATGTCATGAAATCATGATGCTTTCGCCTTCGAGCTCTTCCTTCTTGAATTCATCATGAAATCATGACGCTTCTTCTGTTGAAGACTTGCTAACTATTTTTGTCGTGAAATCGTGACACTTTCTCCAACTGAATGCTGCCATCTCAACCTATCGTGAAATCGTGACACTTTCTGCATTTGCAAGATTTCTCTTCAACCTATTGTGAAATCGTGACACTTTCTACATCCGTACACTTCTTTGTAGCCTGTCGTGAAATCGTGATGCTTCTCATTTCAGACTCTTCCCCTTTGCTGTGTGTCATGAAATCGCGATAGTTCTCTCTTTGAGCTTTTCAGTATGTCACGAAATCATGCAACAGTCCTCACTTCGACCTCTGCAGCATGTCACGAAATCACGATATTTTTTATGTAACTTTCTCTCTCTTCTATCTTGTCACGAAATTGCGACAGTTCATACTGCGGGCTCTCTTTTCTGCATTATGTCGCAAAATTGTGACACCTTTTCATCCGTACAACTTTCCTGGCAATGTGTCGCAAAATCACGACACTTTTCCTTCTCTGCCTTCCTGCACTTTTCGAGTCGTGAAAATGCGACATGTCGCGAAATCGTGACACTTTCCATCTTGCTCTCCTTCTCTGCCAACATGTCGCGAAATCGTGATAGTTTTGCCAGCTTCTTCTCTTTCTTCCAGCATGTCGCGAAATCGTGACAGTTTTGCCAAAACTTTCTCTCTCCTCAAACATGTCACGAAATCACGACAGTTTTGCCAGCACTTTCTCTCTCCTCAAACATGTCACAAAATCATGACAGTTTTGCCAACACTTTCTCTCTCCTCAAACATGTCACAAAATCGCGACAGTTTTTCCAGTCGGCTGCATACTTTTTCTTACTTGTCTTTTTCTTGATCTTTTGCAAATGGGCTACTAAGAACTTCCTGGAAACTCACTGATCATGCTCTGAATAACCTTCATCAAAACAAATTCCTTGACATCAAATCAAATTGCTTCAAGAACTTCTTGACATCAATGACAACATCTACACTTGAGCAAAGGCAATGTACCCAAGGTACCCAAAATTGCCAACACATTCCCCCTTGAGGACAACTTCAACAAACTAAGTGAGTCCCTCAACTTACAAAACTGCTCCTTGGGAAGAGGTTTGGTGAACAAATCAACAAAATTAGAAGATGATGGGCAATACTCCAACTGAATAATCCCATCCAATACCTTCTCTCTGATAAAGTGAGCTTGGATTTCAACATGCTTTTTCCTTTGATGCATTACAGGATTTTTAGCCAAGGCAATAGTTGATTGATTATCGGAGAGCAAACGTGAAGGACCAAATTGCTCAAAGCCAATTTCCTTCATGAGGGTACAAAGCCAAACCGCTTCCTGTGCAGTTGCTATCATAGCCTTATACTCCGCTTCCATTGTAGAAAGAGCAATTGTATATTGCTTCTTGGAAGACCAAGAGATAGCTGCAAACCCAATACTAAAAACATATGATGTGGTAGACTTTCTATCTATTCTATCCCCTCCAAAATTAGAATCAGCATAGCCAAAAAGAGCAAAGGAAGGAAGCCTAGAATACTTGAGTGCCAAATCTCTAGTACCTGAAAGGTACTTCAAAATCTTCTTGGTAGCTTGTAAGTGCTCAATATAAGGTTTTTGCATGAACCTAGCCATCATACCAACTACAAAAGCAATATCTGGCCTTGTGATGGTAACATAAAGAAGACCACCAATGAGCTGCCTATACAATGTAGCATCAGCCAACTGAGATTCTGTACTTACTTCCAACTTAACCCCCGTAGAAATAGGAATGGAAGTAGGATTGCCATCCTCCAAATCAAACCTCTTAAGAAGATCTTCAATATACTTGGATTGACTCAAAAAGGTACAATCCTCATGCTGATAAACTTGCATGCCAAGATAGTAGTGTAGAAGACCAAGGTCAGTCATTTCATACTCTGACTTTAATTTGGAGATGAAATCAAAAATGGCCTCATTCTCATTTCCAATCATAACAAGGTCATCAACAAATAGAGCAATTAAAATGACCAAGTTATCCTTCCTAAGCACATAGAGATCTGTATCTGAATAGCATTTATCAAAACCAAGAGATAAGAAGTAACCTAAAATCTTCATGTACCATGCTCTAGGTGCTTGCTTCAGACCGTACAAGGTTTTCTTTAGTTTACACACAAGTGTTTCCTTACCTTGTACAACAAATCCTTGTGGTTGACTCATGTAGATATCCACATCCAAATCACCATTTAGAAAGGCACTTTTCACATCAAGCTGAAAAATCTGCCAACCTTGAGCAGTAGCAATAGCAATGAGAAGTCGAATGGTGGGCATTTTGGCAACTGGTGCAAAGGTTTCATCATAGTCAATGCCATATTTTTGAGCATAACCCTTAGCAACCAATCTAGCCTTATACTTTTCTATCTCTCCATTAGAATTGTACTTGATTCTATAGACCCACTTGTTCCCAATAACATTTCTCTTATTAGGATAAGGCACTAGATCCCAAGTTTTATTCTTTAGAAGAGAATCCATCTCAACCTTCATGGCATCAACCCAACAAGAGTGTTGTGAAGCTTCTTGGTAAGAAGTAGGCTCATGATCATTCTCTATCTTAGCTAGAAGAGACATGTTAAGGGTCATACTTCTAGTTATCCTTTGGCTAACTGAATTCTGCTCTTTAGGACCCCTAGAATGATCCAACCACTTGGTCCTTTTGACACAAGGCCCACCCTTTTCTAACTCAAGAAGGTCTTCATTGAATTTGACATCTCTTGAAACAAATACAATGCGTGAAGAAGGTGAGTATAACTTGTAGCCCCTATGTTCTGCATCATAGCCAACAAAGATGCATTTTTGAGACTTTTTGTCCAATTTCTTCCTCTTTTCTAAAGGAATATATGAAAATGCATCACATCCAAACACTCTTAAGTGTGACAAATTTGGCTTCTTACCATTCCAAACCTCATAAGGAGTCTTCCCCTCAACTGATTTTGAAGGACACCTGTTAAGAATGTAGATTGTTGTATTGGTTGCTTCACCCCAAAGAAATTGAGGTAAGTGGTCACCAAGCATGCATCTTACCATCTCCATGATTGTCCTATTTTTCCTCTCTACAACACCATTTTGTTGAGGAGTGTATGGACAAGTAAACTGCCTTTTGATCCCATGAGAAGAACAAAACTCATTGAAATCATTGCTATTGTACTCCCCTCCATTGTCACTTCTAATAATTTTGATCTTTGCTCCCTTTTGATTTTCTACCAAAGCTTTGAACTCCTTGAATGTCTCAAAACAATCTGATTTATTCTTAAGTAGATACCCAAATATCATTCTTGAATAATCATCTATAAAGGTGAGAATATAGGATGCACCACCAAGTGATCTAACATGTAATGGACCCATAATATATGTATGAATGAGTTGAAGAATTTGTGTGGCCCTTGTTGACTTGTCCTTTGCAAACTTTTGTTTGCTCATCTTGCCTAAGATGCATGTTTCACACAAACCATGAATAGGTGAAATGTTAGGCAAGCCTTCAACCAAATTTTTGGACTTCATCATTTGAATATTTTGATAGTTTGTATGGCCTAACCTTAAGTGCCAAAGCTTGCTACTAGGAGAAACATTAGTTGCTAAACACACTTTAGGAGGAGCATCACCTAACACATAAATATTATTCTTCACATAACCTGTAATGATTGGTAGCATGCCTTTCCTAATGCTCCATGAAGTTGCATTGAACTCAATAGTGTGACCACTTCTAGCAACTTGCAAAACTGAAATTAAATTTCTCCTAAGGTTAGGCACATATAGGACATTATCAAGTAATTTCCCTTCAATTACAACATTGCCAACACCTTCTACTTGAAGTCTAGTATTATCACCAATGACAACTGAATCTGAAGAGTGCTTATGAAAGTCCACAAACTTATCCTTTTCAAAACACATATGGTTAGTGCATCCAAAATCTAACACCCATTCATTAGAAGTAGATGAGTCAATGGAGTAGAGGGCACAAACAAAGGCATTTTTATTAGAATTTTGCTTTACATTGTTGTTCTTTTTCTTTCCCTTGCCAAACCATTTCTTAGGTCCTTGTCCCTTAGCCTTTTCTTGCTCTTCCTTTTCTGCAATCTTCTTCTTCTTGAAACAATTTTGTTCCTTGTGGCCTTTCTTGCCACAAAAGTTGCAAGTGAAATCAACTCTAGGCTTGTTGGGTTGGAAATTTTGATTTTTCCTTCCCTTGTATTTCTTCTTGAAGGAAGCCTTAGTGGCACTCAAGGCAACATTCTTCTCCTTGACAACTTGACCATTCACTTTGTCTCTATTAAGAGACTCTTCATGTTGAATCAATAATTGTGAAAGAGTGTTGAGAGGAATGCCATCCTCTTCTTGCTCTAGCCTAGTCTCAATAATGGTGACAAAATTCTTGAACTTGCTTGACAAGTTCCTCAAAATGATAAAGCTTAAGAGCTTCTCACTTATCCAATCACAATTACAAGCCAATAGTTGAGTTCTCATGTCTTTCATCTTTGAGAGGAAGATCAAGGCACTTTCTTCTTCACCTTGCATAGTGCTAAGAATTTTGGACAATAAAGTGAATTTCCTTGATGTGTTGGACCCTAGATGGACTTGTTTTAGCAAATCCCATGCATCTTTAGCATGCTCACAATGGCTTATAGTGAGCAATATCTCATCACTCACACTATTGATAATCATGGAAAGTGCAAGGTGACTCTTGTTGTTGTATGTCTCAAGTGCCCTTGCCTGGGTTGGGATTGCTTCATCTCCATTCACAATGGGCCATAACTTTCTTGCTTGAAATTCAGCCCTCATCCTTGGTTCCCATATTCCAAAATTTGATCCATCAAGGATGTGCTTAGGTGTGAAGGAGATTCCATGATCAGCCATTCTAGAAAGTGAACATAATCAAAACATAAGATGCATTGACAAAGGAAATAAATGATGCAATAAGAAAGTAGATAAACATACTTGCATATATAAAAAAACATAACTTTCAAGTAATCTACTTTTCAATCATCAAAGATAATCATCATGAAAGATAATCAAAATTAAGCATCATCAAGAGAGATAAGCATCATCATGAACTACTATAACCATCTTGCAATAAACAACTATAACCATATTGCAATTGAATAAAGGAAATAAACCAAGATCAACTTGCAATAGATTAACTTGCAATAAGAAGGTAACTAACCATAACAATCATCTTGCAACAAAATAAACTAACTTGAATTGAACCATAAAATATTTGTTAAATGTTAGATAGTCAATAAGTTAGTAAGTTAGTGTTCATTTTAAGGTTTTGCTATAGCCTAATGAATTGCCAATTCATCTCACCCAAGGTCAACCAAGCTACCCAAAAGGGTATGGGTATGAGGACCCAAAAAGGACTTGCTACCGATAGAGCGGATTCTTTTGGATTCAATAGGTGTTTAGAAAATATAAACTGTGTTGCAAGATTAAGTAAATTTTAATCAAATACTAAAGTTGTGGTTAGTAAGTTGATTCATTTTTAACCTTCTTGATTAATATGAAAATTAGTAAATTGCAAGTTAGTTGGTTAGTAGATTGTTTAGTAGCAAGTTAGTAAGTTAGTAGTTAGATTAGTTGAGATGCAAAATAGGCAAAACACAAATACACTCTCTCTCTCTCTCTCTCTCTCTCTCTCTCTCTCTCTCTCTCTCTCTTACTTTCATTATGAGAGATACAAGTTACATTAATTTACATTATGCTTCAAGCAAATGCTTGAGAGAGATTAGAAGAAATTAATAAAAATAGGGGGAAGAGAGTGAAAAAGTTGATCCGAAATTGCCTTGTATACTCCAAAACATACTTGGATAACCTTGCAAAACAAGCAAACTCACAAACAACCATTGTTAATGTGAGAAAAAAATGACTATAAGGTCTAAATTATTTGACAATTTGACTAAAAATTTGCCAAAAATTGCATAAAAGGATTCTAGTTGCATTATACAATAATAAAAAATGCATTTCAATTTATGCAAAAAAAAATGACTATTAGGTCTTAAAATAAAATAAATGACTATATTAATAAATGATTTATTTTTATTAAATGACTATTTGTTTTTTATTAAAAAATAGAATAATAAAAAATGACTGTTTTTTTAATTAAAAAAGAATAATAAAAAATTAATGTTTTTTTATTTAAAAAATAGAATAATAAAAAATTATTTTTTTTTATTAAATGACTGTTTTTTTTATTAAAAAACAGAATAATAAAAAAAATGACTGTTTTTTTATTAAATGACTTTTTTTATTAAAAAACAGAATAATAAAAAAATTCAGATTGTACAACAAAATGGGTGGGGGGCCATTTGGCCCCCAAATAAAAAAAATTGCCTCAGATTTATTTTTCACCAAAATAGGGCAAATAATATATGGAAATAGGGTTTTTGGGCCTTCCGGACGCAACCATGGGGTCCATTTGGCTCCAAAACCCTTCCAACAAAAGCTCAATGCCAAAAATTTATAGATTTAAAATGAAAACACCATTTGCAAAAGATCTAACAACTAGATAAAAAAAAACACAATAAATCTATAAACCCTAATGGCAGATTTGCAAAATAAGTTTGCCCAAATATCAAATGCATAAAATACCCAAATATCAAATGCATGAATTAAAAAAATATATATACCTTAATGGGTTTTTCACCTCAAAGGATTGAAGACACTTGATGAAGATCCCAACCGCTTTGATACCAAATGTGAGACAAGTAAAGTCTCCCCAAGATCGAAGAATGCTCCACAAGATCAATCACACACAAAAGAGGAAAACCCACAACACCAATATTAAGTGGTAAAACCCTACTTCAAATGAATAAGGGAAACATCCACTATGAAGCTCACTATATTACTCAATGATTCAACAATACAAGAATGCTTCAATGTTATACAACAATATGCATCAACATGATATGACAAGATGTAGTAGACAACACCCCTATTTAAAGAGAAGCTTTTCTACTACAACCCTAAAATTGCCCTAATCTTATCACAATATTATCTTGAGATGTGTGACAAGTGGCATCTATCAAATATTAAAAAGTGATTGGTTACTTTTTAATATTTTCTAGAAAAGGAGAAATAACTTTTTCCCACAAATTAAATATTCCTAGCACCCTTATTTTATTTATTAATTGGGTGGGAATATTTTTACATAAAATAGAATTATTTTCTAATTCAAATATTATTCTTTAGACTTTATATTTTAGTCTAAGAATAATTTACACAATGTTGCATTACATATTCCAATAACTCATGTATAAGGAGAAGAAGATTCCAAGAGTGAAGAAGCCCATAAAGGACATGCTTCCTGGAGACTATGAGTATAAGAGCACGGCCAAAAATCTGGATGAGGTCAGTTTCGAGAATGAGGCACTAGCTGTCCATGATGGGACTGATACATTACGCCTGAAATATTTCCAGTTGCAAGAGCGTTATTATGAGATGGAGAACGAGAAGATGAAGTTAGAAGAGGGCATGGCCAAGACGCAGGCTCAGTTTGAGAGTTCTGAAAAGGAGCGCCTGCAACTAAGAGAGCAGTTGGCGAGCCTTCAGAAGGAGGCATCGGATCAAAAAGAAGCTGCCGAGCGTCAAATCAAAGAGCTTCAAGATCAGCTTCAGCAGACAAAGCAGGAGCTAGAAGAAAATATTGTGGAGACGTTCTCCAAGGACAATGTCAAACAGATCCGAGCCAGGTTGTTGAAAAATTTCAGGCCGCGGGCTTCTAAAGCCCTCAGGGTGTTTGTATTTCTCACCCAGATTCAAGAGGCATCCGCACAGGGTAAGCCTATGTTGGAGGAGGTAGAGAATGAGGCAAATCGTTGGCTCGACCTAACAGTCAGGGTAGGAAACCTTCAGCTCCAAAACCTCTAATTTCTTGCTACAGATTTTGTTGCCTTTGATTGGGCAGCCGCAAGGGCCACCTTGCACACCTTCTTTGAAATATTTCAAAAGATTCAGATAGCCAGGGCATTGCTGGACCTATTGGACCAAGAAAAGGACATATGCTCGTCCCCTTTCCTGACTCTCTCCGCACATGGATTCCCAAACTTCACCGATAGCGAAGGCGAGTGCTTGCCAAAAGAAGCTCTGCGCCAGTTGTGGGATGCCTTCGCTGATGACACTTCTGAGATTGATGCATGGGAGGATCCTATCCAGCAAGAGCAAGTGATGGAGCTCACTTCAAAATTTTGTATGATTCGTTCTTGTTTGCTAGATTTAGGCCCAAAGGATCGAGCATATGGGTATAGTTCGGGTGGATACCTTCAAGCACCTAACCAGCGATATCCACAGTATGGAGCCCTTCTCTAAAAATGCATGGGCTTAGGTGCAAGAGACATATGAGTGCATTAAGGATCGCCTTGCCTCCGGGGAGTTCACTCCAGACGAAGATCCAAAGGAAGGAGAAGAGCCATCAGAAGAAGGGTCTCAAGAAGAAAAGAATGAAAATCAATCTGAGGAGGAAAGTCCTTCGAAGGAGGAGCAACAGGATACAGAGCAGTAGGACTAGGGCCTACAGGAAAAGGAAACAGAGTCCAATGGTGACTCTGGGCCCAAGGGATAAAGGCATGGATTCTTGCATCGAGGCGAGCTCGATACCCCGCGAGCCGCCAGAATGTTGCCACATTTTTGATAGGGGCATAAATTTTATCAGGTTGTTGCCACTCTCCTTCTTCCCCGTTCTTTCCTCATATGTTATGATGATCTTCCTTGGTGCTTCTGCAAGTGTCCTGTTTTCAGTACCCAGCTTCCATCAGGTCCGATGCCAGCATTGGCATAAAAATTGCAAAATTTTACCTAGTGTTAGCCTTTTTCTGAGTTTGTTGTTGTTCTTGCATGATTTCTGGTGCAGGCAGGTTTTGAGTGACTAAGGGTCATATTTCAAAGTGGCAGATTTGCTTAAGTCCTTTGAACCTAAAGTCGCTGCCTTGCACACTATCTGCTCGTCGCTATAGCACATTTTGAGTGAAAAGAGGCATAATAAAAGAGTAGGCAAGCTCAAGATCACCATCGCGGAGGGGAAAGCTCCCCAACGCGCAAGAGTTTCCAAAGATTTTGAGCTTGTGATGCTACTAAAATTTTGAGCCCAATATCATTGTCGCTACCCCTCTAGGCCCGAAATCACTCAGCTCTCCCAGTGACATCCAACAAAGAAGTTTTCTCCCGAGCTCAAAATCGTCGTCGCCAAGCAATAAAACCCAAAATCGCTCATTTTTTGAGCACTTTCGAGCTCAAGCCAAGGGTTGCCTTGGGTTATCATTCCCAATATCATGGTCACTCTTTAGCGATTTTGGGCACATCTTCCCATTTTAGTGATTTTCAGCTGCAGTCAAATAGAATGTTTGGGATGATTTTCCCTCCAGGTCAGATTTTGGAGTTCACGCCAGTTGGACTTTAAGGAAGAGTAGATGGGCATTGAAAGATAATTGTACCCTATATACCAAAACTAGACAATAGTCCCTTTTCAGTGACCAAGACTGCAAAAAGTTGTACAAGATCAAGTGAGAACATGCTGCAAGTACAGGGATGGCCGACCAAGATCAAATCTCTCCCCTTTTTGTAGTTTTTGCAACTTTTGGCAGGTCTGGGGATATGTGCTTCTCATTGTAATTGGGAGAAAAAAATGCTATAAATAGCAAGTGTGTCTCATTGTAAAAAAAGGGGAAAGGAGATATCTTGCTAAGAAAATTCTCTAGCTATACATCTGCTCTTAATCCAAAAGTATACTTGGCTCATTAGTTGCGTATATCTTGTATACTGCCTTTCTTTAGTATTTTTGCTTCATGTTGCTTATTTTTCTGATTGTTGTCATTCTGCACATCTGGATCTCAGCATTGGCATTTAAGTGTATTTGGAATAAGATAGAAAGGATACATAGGGTATGAAAGTGCTAATGTTTCTAGGTATACATTTTTTTGATTGTTGTTGATAAAATTTTTTGGTTAGTAACTATGTTGCTTATCTCCTTCACCCAAAGTACATCACATTTACATCTCTTTCTGTACTTTTAAATCTCTTTCAGCACCCTAAAATAAATTTAAAAGCATAGGAATCCGGCCTTCTCCGAATATTGGCATGGAAGGCAACCCTTCCTTTCGGCATTTCAATCTGATGGGTGAATCTAGGGCACAAAGACCTAAAACCTTTCCTAGTGGCAGATTTGTAACCAACATGTCCATTTTGAATCTCCGATGTTAATCAGGTAAACTCTTTAATCTTACAATATTTGGATGGTTTTACTCTACCTATATCATTCAATGACCTTCATTTGAAGGCATATTACCTGTGAGAGGTAGTAGGAAGTGTTCCTCAATTTTGTACATATTCGATTCCCTTGTATATATGTGTATATTTCTTTTCTCTCGAAGAATAAGTGTCTTTGCTTCCCTTACCTTTGTGCGACTCAGCTGAGCGGCATCAACCAAGCTCCCTACCAGGGTACGGAGTCAAGTTGGCAGGAAAATGTAGCAGAAAAAAATAAAACCAGCTTTCAAATATTTTGAGTTTGTTTGTTTTCTATCATCATAAAGGGAAAAGGGTGGTTTCGAGCGCTAAAACCGGCAAAAAGCGTTTTCGCTCTCCTCTTAACCGAAAGGGGGATTTTCACTTCTCCAAAGTGTGCCACCTAGAAAAGTAATTTCAGAAGATTCAAGGCACCATGTCATGCCAAAAAAGAGGCAAGCTACCCTCTATCCAAAAGTCATTTTTGCATCTCAAAATTAAATGAATATGGTTGCGCTCCACCATGAGAAGCAAAACTATGTTTCGACATCCTAAGAAGCGGGAGCCATGGCTAAGGTGAGGGCCACCAAGGCGTTTTTGGCCCCAAAGGTTCTAAAATTAAGTTAGGGTCACGTTTTTTAGTGAAAGACCTATAGTCAAAGTCAAGTGTGCGCTCTTCCATCCATGCAAATGTTCGAAGAAGACAAATCTTACGTTGAGCACCATGTGTCAGCAAGATAAGGGAGGAAGTGCTTTTATTTAAATTATTTCTTGATGACAAATATTGGTAAAAGGGTGGTTTTGGACACTCCGTTGAGGGAAAAGCACTTTTGCTCTCCTTTTTTAGCGAGATGCAAGTCGAGGCCCACCAAAATTTCCTTCAAGTTTTTTCTTTTTCTCGCGTAAATGCCACATGGCTAGGAGTTAAAAGGAAGGTTTTTATTCCAAAGGAAGAGTATCACGGGCACCTCTCTCAGTCAACAAGATCTTGCATGCTTTTTTCGGCTAAACTTGCTTTTTCGAGCGCCTTGCATTTCCAAAAGGAGGTTTCGCTCCTACAAGCGAAGATCAATTGCCATTTCGGGAAAAATACAAAATTGGGCTTGCGAGTTAGAAGTGCCATGTGGCAAAAAGGAAGGGTTGAAGCTTCCTTGCCTCAACGAGATTTTTTGTGCATAAAAGTGTAAAAGATATCTGTTGTTTTGACGTAAAAAAAAAGCCGATTTTTTTCTTATTTTAAGGCAAAAAGCAGTTCGAAGGGCGAGAAAACTTCTTTTCATCTTGTTTTCTTTCAGGTGAAGTGCCCAATATAGAAGAGTGTGCTCTAGATAAATGTGTCTTGCTTGCGCCACATCGACATAGTTGCTTTTTTGGCACAAGTCTCTCTCTTCAGACATAAAGTAAAGCAATGCGTAGTTCTTTTAAGAGGGAAGTGTTTCAATCAGGAAAAAGAGGCTTTCGATAACCCAAGTAATAACAAGGGGGTTTTCACTCTTGCAATACTCTGAACACATGTCCCAAGGCAAGAGAGTGAATACATAGCCCGAGGAGGGTCGTTGAAGCAAGAATGTGCGCCTTGAAAAATGCAAAGTAGCAAGTCGTGAGTTACAAGGAAGATTGTTGCACATGCCAAAATCCGTCATTAAAGGAAGCTATCCACTGTGCCTGAGAGCAAATATGTCTTCGACATCATGCACGATCTCCACATACATTTATTCCTCCTGCGAGCAATTAAGTTGGTAGATATGGTTGCTCTGCTATAATAAGGTCATCCCATTGTCGAAACAACACAAAGGAAATTTTTAGAGGACTTGGTCGCTGTGTAGAAAATTGTGAGTGTGAAGAGCGTCAAAGAAATTTTTGGTGAAGCGCTTCATTCCAGGCGCTAAGGGAAGGTCATCTAATATGGGTAAGAAGAGCACCAAATCTAGGAAGAAGAAGACTCATAAAAATCCAGCCATAGCAAAGCAAGGAGAAGGTGCGAAGAGCTAGAAGAAGAAAGCGCAAAAAAAGCAAGTGGTGCTAGCGCCGCACAATGATGGGCTCAATAAAATAAGAGATTGCATGCTTACCAACAAATATGTAGGAACGTTGCGCCAGACCGTAGATGCCATGCCTAAAAAGGTGTATGTCCAAAGTAATCATACTGCAACCTATTTTTCTCACCTGTACTAGTACTTGTGCATGCTAGTACATACATGTACGAAATTGGTGAGTGGAGTCACTCAATTTTACAACCCTCATACCATAATAGTTAGGAATGCCAAGGGATATGACCTGTTTCATATTTCTACCGAACGCGTCAAAGAGGCCTTCGCATGTGGTGAGCAACCTCCAATGGACTTCACTATCCAAAGAATAAACATATGAAGCAAAATGAGAGATACAAGTCTACAGCATCAATGCGGCAGTTTATGGAGGAAATGTTGTTGGAGAAGCTAGTGTTTGGGGAGCTACCCGAGATGCCCAGACCCTTGAGAGATTTTAAGTACCCTGATCTGTACTCCATGTTGGCATGGGTTATGGGTCTTTTCACAAACACAATGGTCTACAAGTGGTAGGATTCTCTTGCAGAATGCATTTCACATGGCAAATTTTACTCCCCTGCTGCTATGAGACCAGAAACGTAGCCCATTTTCTTTGACTGGGCGGAATGGGTGGCATGGCAAATCAACTTGCAATTGAGTGACATGCAGAGTGGCAAAGATGTCCTTTAGGCACTGCTCCTTTCTTGCTTGGTATTTTTTCTACCATATGAGATATCGTTTCACGTTCATAACCAAGAATTAGACGAATGAGAAGGGCGAACCACTATCGGTCTACCAATGGACTCAGGTTTTGTCAAAAAGGGAGTCTTATTCTAGCTTCAACATAATATTTTCGAACCCTACACTTGAGCTCCTTTATGGTGTCTACACTTGAGTACCGAAAGAAATGAGGGACAAAGTAGTGGAGAAATCGAAGGACAATGTCTTTCAGCTTACATAGGGCCTGGTTATCCGGATGTATGGTTTTACTAGAAAACCTTTTCTCTTGCCTTACTACACCATGGAGTACCTCTTCGCCCTGGAGGTCATTAGGCAATGTGATTTCATCAATGATACATATGGGCACAGAAGAAGGAAGCCACACACGTGTCCCATGCCATTCAAGTTTGGCCCCATTGAGGTAACGTTGACTAGGCAGGACCAATTCATTGCAGTGACCTTGTATGACTACGGGCTAGTCGAGATTCCCCAACGTTGGAAGTATGACCCGCTTGACATTTTCAGACAAACTATTGATGTGAAAATCTTCCATTGTTGCCCTCGCTTGAAATTCAAAGCTCAGCAAAATAACCCTATCGGGCACGTTTTGGAATAGCACTTGGAGGAAATGATGGCGCTCCCCTCTTGGCACGATTTCTACATGTTGGAAGTCGAGTATGACCCTGCGCACAACCCGAAGCATGTCCCTCTAAAGGATACATTGCAGAAAATGAAAGACAAATTATCCGATTGGTCTTATGACAAGATTGCAAATTTGTGGATCATGAGGATTCATAATGTGAAGTCGTCGTTTGAATACCCTAGGGTGTTAGACAAAAAATTTCTTGGTAATTTATGATGCCAACATCGATAGGTACCAGCCAATTTATTTTACCGGTATTGTCCCTCATGGTACTTTGGGCCCTGGTCGAACAGAGGATGTATCATCAGAAAGGGGTAAATTGACTTTAGAAGATCCACCTATGAAAGAGAAAGGCGAACAGTCTCTCCCGAAGGAGCGAGGCACCCCAATGAAGAGAGGCGCTATCACGACACCCTCGCCTTCTCATATCGCCAAAAGACCTAGGACCAACGCATCAAGGATCTTCGATATGAACCCTTCTACAGCACTGTCAACCACAAAGGTGAATATTCTTGAAGTACCTATTTCGGAGCAACAGGGGCCGGCAAACCAAGAGATAGAGTTGATCGAACTTGATATAGAATATTTGAACGAAGGAGAAGGAAGGGCGAGCCCAATCATGCAGTAGTTTACCTCTTCGAATCTAGTGGTATCTGAATCCTCACGTACGTTTTCCTTGATTGCTTCCCTTGCAATTGAGCGACTGGTGCCTATTTCATCAAACGTCGAAACCGCTATTGCTAGTCTACCTCCATTTAGCATCCTTGTGTCTTCCTCTTTGTCTCTAGTCTCCCCGTCGCTTGTTGCCAGTTATTTAGTTCCCCCCTCTATCCCCTCTACTTTCTTGATGTTCAGTTCTTTCGCGTCTATCACCAACGCATTTACGCTTCCTGGACCCTCCACTAGTGCCTCTTCTTTCGTCATTACGTCTACTGCCATCCTTGATCCTATCTGGCCTTCACCCCCGTCAACCTCCACTGTAATGACAATGTTTATTGATATTCCACTTCCTAGTCCTATGCCCTTAGTCACTGTTATCCAAACCCTAGCCTCTCCCAAAGTGAGAACAGTTGCCGCCTCATCAACTTCCATCCCATCTACTAAAATCCAGCCTCAACGTGTTCTTTTTCCATATGTGACATTTTTTAGAGTGTAGGAGCCGATAGAAACAAAGTTGGAGATCCTCCAAGAGCACCCAATTGCGGAGAGCATACACCAAGCGCATTAGAGTTCCTTGAGTTGGTTGAAGGTCTGAAAAAGAAAGGGTGTGCTAGCTCCTGCTCAGGTAGATAAAAATTTCATCTTCAACTTGAAGAGGATGGAGGTCCATACGGTACGAAAAGTACCTAATTTCCAAAATTCATTAGGGGAGATGGTGCCCACAGACTATTCTTACCACACAGTTACCGAGGAACTAAGGACGATCAACATAGTGGAGAATAAGGGCAACATCCAGATAGAAATGAGCTCCATCTACTTTCATGGGGAGCACTATAAGGAGCGCTTCTTCAAAGTTGAAGCTAAGAACTTAGAGCTAGAGGAAGCTCTAGCACAGGGAAGAGCCAAACTGGAGACGGCCTAGTCTGAATCTGCACGATGGCAGTAGTGCACAGTATGTTTGGAGGAAGATGTGAGTAAATATAAAGAAGCAACAAAACATCACCTCGAGGCACGTATGCAGGTGAAGATCCAGGTATAGGTTTTAAATACTCAAATTCAGGAACTGCAGGGCAAATTGATAGAAAAGGAGATGCAGGTGGTTGTCTTTACTAAGGAACATGTCAAAGAGATTCGCTCCATTTTCCTGATCAATTTCCAGGATAAGGCTTCAAAGGCAGTCACAGTTTTGATAGTCATGTGGGAAGTACAGAAGGCAATTGCCCTTGGTAGGTCGGTTATCGAAGCCGTCGAGGAAAACATGGACTACTAGCTAGATATTGCCATGCAGATTAAGAAATTGGAAAAGATAGAACTCCACATTACTCCCATGAGCCCATTGGCTCGATCTTGGGCTACTACAAAGGTCACTCTACGATATTATTTTGCAAAGCTTGAATTGACCAGAGAAGCTCAAAAACTCTGGGATGCTTTTGAGCAGGAGAGAGTTACTTCATTGCTCCATTTTGAGGCCCTCGAAAAAATAGAATTTCTTAGCTTCACTAATTATGAAGATAATATTTTTCCTCATGGGGAGTTAAAGGAGATATGGGCTGCCTTCGCCAATGACACCTTTGAGATTGATGGTTTGGGAGACCCTATTGCGAAAAAACAAGTAATGCCCCTGATGACAAAGTATGCACGAATAGAGACCTCTTTATTGGAGCTTAGCCAAAGAGTTGCCTTCGCCAGCATAGACTAAGTTGAAAATTTTTGATATCTGGTCAAGGAGCTCAAAAATCGTCCATCATTCCTTTTGGATGCTTGGGCCGAGGCACAGGCGGTTTATAAATATATTTCCAAACACCATCTGATATTAATGCACCTCCAGCAACAAGAGGAAGGATGCAAAGGAGAAAATAATGGCAATCAAGGTGAATTTGGCAGAGAGAAGGAAGGATACCATCAAGAACAGCGAGAAAAGAAAGAAGAGAGAGAGGTTGGAGGAAGAAGCAAGTACCGGTAGCAAGCAATCCCAAGAAGCAGAAAGCAACGATGACTCTGAGCCCAAAGGATAAAGGCTTGGGATTGTCACATTGAGGCAAGCTCAATTCCCTACGAGTTGCCAAAAATTTTTGCATCTCTACCACATTCAAATTTTTGTAAAATTTTGTTTAAGTTTTAAAGAAAATGCTTCTTCTTCGAAACTCATTGTAAAATTCCTGCTGCAAATTTTTAGTCTTAAGTTTTCTTATTTTCTAGTTTATATTTTATCATGTTGATGCTGTAAAGGCTAGGTTTTTCCAAGCCTTGCAACAAGAGTTCTTTCACGAAAAATATATGTTTAACACCCTTATGATAGGAGTGCGCGTGAAAACATTGAGGAGTTTTGCACCCACGTTCCAGAAAATGCCCCTCTACGGCTGCAAGGGATCATTTCAAAAAAAATGAAGGGCAAAAATCTCTTTTGAGCTATGCTTTGGGTGAAAGAGAGATGTCTAGAAATAAGCGCGAGGAGGGCCCCACTAATGGAAAAGGTTGTTTTAGGCAGGATGCACTCCGAAAGCCCCTTTTGAGATTGCAATCAAGAGAAACTCATGTGGGGCCCAGCTCTTTCACGTCTATTATGAGGCGAAACTCCATCTCGCTACAAGAAGGGGCGAAAGACCAAAAATAACCTTTTAATTGTTTAAAGTCATGCACTGGCCCGCCATGCCACTCAGACAACAAAGCATGGTCAAAGTCAATGCAATCCGTGTGGTACCAATGGATTCATCCCAACAAAGAGCTGTCTCAGGGATTTCCTCTCTCGAAAGCCTATTTCAGGCTACTTTCGGAGCACAACACTCATGAGGCCCACGGTCTTAGGTTGGCGTTTCACTCAAAAGAGGTGGCAAGACTCTCTTTCATGTCTCTTCTAGGTGAAACTCCCCTATCGCCTCTCCCTTCAACGAAACCACCCTAAAGCACTGTTTCAACAATAAAATCGAATTTAGAGGGTGCGTTTTTATTTTTTTAATGGTGGTGGGTGTGAGGGTGATCAAAATTTAACACCCATAGATTTTAGGATCCAATTTTTGCCATTGAGGCGATGCCAAAAAGCAGGGAGATATCGTCAAAGGTAAATCTTACCAACTGCATTGATGAGATACAATGCTTCTAGAAATAGAGTTAGATGTTGTCATGCATCATAACTCTTGAAGTGTCACCAAATTAGATCTTTCCTGCCACAGCGATGGATTGCAGTTGAGCATTAATGTTTTAGAGGCGAAATCCTCTATAAAAACTAGCAAATTCAATATTTTAAAAGGGGGGGACAATTTGCTTGAAAGTTTTCAAAACTCAAGCTCTCCTATGAATGCAAGGAACTATTGGCTCTGATTCTAACCCACTTCTATGTGTAAACTGTATGTCATTTATTTCTGTTAAATTCATTTTCTTATCAAAAAGTTTCAATTCTATTCCTGGATTTAGCTGTCAGTAAAAGGTGAATGTTGGAATATCCCTGGAAATTGCATGCTTAAGAAATTTTGGTTTTGGTTTCTGTCTTGTTCTCTATGTAATATGTTGTTGGTTTGAGGTGAAACCTATTGATCTTGCTACCTGTTCATCACCCCTTCTAAATCGGCTTACAGTCCTTTCCCCATTCCTTTCATTCATTTCCCATTCTTTCTTGTTCTCTAATTCTGCAAGCTAAAAATAGTTAGTAAGGGAACCAACCCCCTCTGGAGATTGGCATGGGAGGCATTTCTTACTTTTGACCTTTTAATTTTGGTCGGGTCTAGGGCGCATAGATGAAACATTCTGTACCTAAGGCAAATTCTTGACCAACAATCTGCAATTTATAAAACTTGGTTTCTCCTTTCAGATGCTTAGCATAAGCTTGATATTGGGCCCATTTGATATCATATTGTTCTACTTTGTGCTCAAGATCAGTTATCCTAGATTTTAATTCAACTTCCCTCTTGGTTGCTTCTACCAACTACTCGTTTTTCTTTGCTATGATATGATCACGATGTTTGACCTCATTTGCCTTTATCTCAAATAGCTACTATTTTGCTAAACAAACTTGTCATCAATTTCTCAATCAGTTGATCCTATTCCTCATATGGCTTAGTCTTCTCCTCAACATCTTTTCTTACTATAGCCAATCCTACTTCAGCTTCCTCATTTACCTGCAAAAATTTTACCTCTATTGCTTGCAACGGTTTAGCCCTTTCTTCCCTTGCACTCTGAATCTTCTCAATACCTGTGACTAACCTCTGAATTAAGTATACCAAAAAATTGATCCTGGCATACGTTTCCAGCAACTTAGGTGCAATTTTAACAAACTTCACCCTTGTTTCATCTTGTGGGCAAGGTCTAATATTTCCTTTATTAACATATACATGTGTTGTTCGCCTATACAATGTTTGAGTCCCCTCTAGTAGTTCTTGTACACTAATCATATTTCTAATGCTACCAGTCTCCTTTTCCCATGGTTGCGTCTAATGTATGCAAGCAAGTCTCATCATCCATTCCTCATCCTAGATCCAATGCACCAGTTTTCCTAGCTCATTCTCCACCATCAACTGCCATTTTTGCCATTGTCCAACACATCCCAGTTGTAACTCTATTCTTACTCTATCTATGAATTGAAACACCCTTGAAATAATTATTCACCTGCTCATCAATATAATCTCCTAACTTTAGTGGTTGCTTTGGTACTTCTATCATGATATGGTCACTCATTTCCATGTCCATATCAACTTCAGTAGTTGACTCTTCCACATCCTCTACTCATCCAAACATATTGATAGGTTTCACAACTGCTTGCCCTTTTGTGTAAACTCAGTTGCATTAGTTGTTGTCGTTTCTTGTATTCTCTCCTACTCAATTGGTTGGTTGTTATCATCTCTATACATGAATCTTTCTTCTTCTAATGCAAGCTCTTTTCCTTTATCTCCTTTTCATTTTGCCACTACTAGTATTGGTGCTACTTCTAGAGCTACAGTTGAGATATCTATGCATACTTCCTCATCCAATGAGGGTGATCCACATGGATCTATTGGTGCAAAATGCAATGGATTGTTCTCCAAGTTTTCCAATGTATGAGAATTTTCTACCCTTATGCTTCTCGCATCTTCTTCCACTACATTTTGTTCCTCTCCAACCGCATCTACTGCAACTGGTATCTATGTTTGCTATGGAGCTCTCTCCTCCCTTTGTCACGCTCTTTCCTCCAACTGCTACTCTACTTGCACAACATGACAACTTGGTTGTTTTTCTTTCTTTGCAGCCTTTTCTTGAGACTTTTGCTACTATCCACCTTGTTTCTGCACATCCTGACTTACTTGCGATGCAATAACATTCCTTTGTACTGATATTCGTGGCTCCATCCTTCCTCTTTTTGGCTATGATTTTTTTTGTGGCTGAGGTTGCTCTTCCAAATGCTGCTACAACCTCTTCATCCTCTTATTTTTTCGTGTCAACTCCTTCTGCTATGCCTAAGTTCCAATTTCCTGGGAATTTGTACTCTCCTCATCTATCGAGGGATCCCAACCCTTTCTCTTCTTCGGTGAACTCTTCTTTTTCCTGATTAGGGTAGTTGGCTTAGTTAGTGGCATGACATGGACCCATCACCATATCGTCAGTCGATGCTCTAGAATTACTCTTGGCGGATTCAATCCAGGAAACTGCATCTTCTCTTCTATCATAGCATTCATCATCAAGGCAATGGCCTGAAAAGTCATCAAAAAGTTTTTAGAATTCAGCATTAGAAAATTTCTAATGCAATATGCTTAGCATGTCGCCCAATCGTATGCAACTTTATCCATTATCCCTTCCATGTATAGGATAAGCCAAGCAAGCATCTCTGACGATCTCTACTCTCTTGCCAATTTTGACATAACCATATTCATCATGCATTGTAGCTCCAAGCTCTTCAATTGGATCCCATGTTTCAACATCTTAGCCGCCTCCGTTGGGCTGATAGTAGTGATTTAGGATTCTGGCGCTTGATTTCGTGCCATTAGTGCAAATCCACTATGTCCTTCACCACCAGTATTCCCCAAGTTGGCAACCCAAATGTCTTCCTAAAGTTACCCAGTGAAAAATGACTTCGCGATCCCCAATCACCACCCAAATCATATGATGTTGCTCATCATGTCCTGTTGAGGTATGATTTTGCTAGATTACAAAATCATCCGATAGCTAGGACCTAAATACCCTCTTGTAAAGAATATATGTTTTCTCCAAGGTTCTCTATGTAAAACGTTATTAATTGTAATAATATGTCAAGTAAGCATTCATAACATCTCAAGGGTTTAACCATCAGCTGTTAAAAAGAGGCCTGGAACTCAGGTAATTAACTTCTAACTCATCATGTGTTAAGTATCTCTTAATCAAATTCTTTCTCTAAACAATAAATTTACCTTTTGAAATTTAGACAACTTATGCAAATTTATTTTATCATCTCAGAATAGCAATTAATTAAAATGCTTTAAATAATTTTGAAAATATATTTTAAATTAGCATTTTAATTACCATTAAAATTTACTAAACTTTAATAAAATCAAAGTTTATAAATTCTAATAGATTTATGAAATGTAAACCTTAATTTTAAAAATTTGGACTTTATAAAAATCAAAACTAAGGTTTCATTTACTATAGATATTTGCTCATTCAAATATAAAATTAAAATTGAAATATTTGAATAATGAACAAACTTATAAATTTATTAAACTCAAATTATAAGGTTTTGAACCTTAATAATCATGGAATTAGAGTTTAACATTAATATCTATGAACTTTTAAAACTTATGATGTGCAAAATAAAGTTTATAGGAATTTCCTTCCTGTAATATCTATTCCTTAAATATTTATTAAATTAAATATTTAAAGATAAATATGAGCATCAAATAAAAATGCTTAGATCTTTTGGATAAATCTAATCAGATTATAATAAATCTAAATGTAAAAGATATCAATTTTTGAACTTCAACTTTATGAGTTTAAAGTTAAGATCAAAATAATCATTTATCAAATAAAACTCACAATAATTTCCCTCCGATAATATTCATTCCTCCAACATTTATTGCATTGAATATTGAAGAATAAATATCTCAAATATGAAGTTTGGATATTTGAATAAATAAAAACCAGATTATAATAAACCCAAATTGATTAATGAAAAGATATCAATTTTAATTTCTCAACTTTATGAAATTAAAGTTGGAAATCAAAATATTCATTTATCTCAGATAAATTTATTTATTCAAATATTAATTAAATTTAATATTTGAATAATAAATTTATTTATAACCTAGTTATAAATTTTAGCTTTATAAAAATTGAACTAGGTTAATTATATGCAAAAATTTAATATAAAATAAATTGCAAAAGATTTAAAGTAAAGAAATAAATTTAATCTTGGACCAACCACTACAGCATGAAAAACACAGACCCTAAAACCAGATTTTATGCCTACCAAAATTTACACAATAAAGCAATAAATTGGTGCAATCTTCAATGGAATTTAATTTTTGAGAACATCAAATAATTTAATCACAATTCAAACACCGTATTGATGCTTATTTGAATCCATAAATGATATGACATAATAAATAAATCTTACAATAAAAGCTCTTGAAGTCTCTGTATAACTCAAACTCTCTATAGCATTCTTCTATTCTCCTCCTTTGCTTCCTTGAATTCTTTATCCTTTCTTTGCTCTGCAAAATGTCCGACCATATCTTTGATCATTTATGCCCCTTTTATAACTTGAAACATCAGTTATTCGCAATTGGTTCATTCCATTCTTTGATAATTTATGAAACGAATTGAGAGTTGTTTTATAAATATATTTTCATTCATTCTTTTATCATTTCCATCGCCAATGAAATGATATATTCGTTGTATCTTTCCTCTCCTATAAAAATCAATTTTGCACCAGACGAAGCTTAAAATCTAAATATTTATCATCAATATTATTCTATCACATAGTGTAATAATGAAGTTGGAGGAGTCTAATCAAATATACAATGACTTATAATAATATTATACCATTATCCCCTAAAAAGCATACTCCATACTCCATATCTCCGGGGAATGATGTCTTGACCAAAGAGAATATTTTTTGCGTTTACAAATCTTTCACTACACCCGACAGTTGCAAACCCCATTTTGAATGTTACAAGCTCTGGGCATGATAAAATGTTCATCCGCATCCACCTATGCTATGTGAAACTACGAGTGCTCACCTCAAACATCATATTTCCCTAAAAACCCTTAGTTATGACTTTAAATGTTTAGCTTTTAAAGCATATACAACCAACTTGTGAGCAGAGTGAATCAGATGTGTTTCCTAGTGACAGTGAGCTCTGTGTGTCCTTCAATTGTCTATTTTCCTCTCGACGATGTCATTTTCATTCATTTAATGCTTTGGATGTATAATTCCATGTCATCGATGCCCTGGACTAAGTGCACCACTATCATATTGGTTTGTCTGTGCTAAAATTACCTCAACGTCCCCAAATTCGAAAGCTATGATGTACAATCTCATACATAGCATGGCCGCCTACATTAGCTTTGAATGTTCACAACCCTCCTATGCGGACTTGCTACGTCTTCCATCCGAGATGTCCGTTAGATATGGCCATTGTGTCCATGCGTGCCATGTTGTAACCTGTAACTCATAATGCAATCATGGCTCCTTTGGCGATAGTTGTTTGTATCAAAATATTTGCCTCTATATTCTAGCGTCGGGCATGGCAATCATCAGCATTGTTCACCACTATGGTTTTTTCAGAATACGAGCATTGCCCATATCGCTTGTCATCTGAGTCTGCGTGGGGCTGCCAACTTACGCCTTTGCAAAGTGGCCATGTCAACCTAACCTACCTCATTATGTTTAGATTTCTGCATAGTCCACACTGTGTCAAAAGGTCGATTCACCTTGAATATTATGTTTAGACAAGTAATTGCGGAGCCCGACTCGAAGATTACGCCCAGACCAGTGATCATGAAGCTTGCCTTGATGACCATGGACGCCTACCTATTACCTCAAATACCTGCAGACACAAAAATATTTTATTAGAAACATCAAATGAAATGTATATTGATTTAAATATTTTAAATTATAAAAATCAAAATTTTATAATTTAAAACATTTTAATATATTAAAAATTTAAACATTCTATCTTTAAACACAAAGCAACTTAATGCTAATTTAAAACATTTAACAAAAACATTCTATCTTTAAACACAAAGCAACTTAATGCTAATTTAAAACATTTAAATATATTAAATATTTAAACATTCTATCTTTAAACACAAAGCAACTTAATGCTAAAAATAACAAAAATACATAAAAATAAATAAAAGAACAATCACAAGTAAAAATAAAAATGACTTAAAACAACACCAACATCAACTACACTATACAAACTAAAACAACACTTTACTTTATAACAATATAACAAATTTACCAAAAATAATATAACAAATCTAAAATAATTACAACATAAAGAATTAATATAAAGGAACTTACTAAACAAAACAAAACACAACATAACTCAACTACTATAACATAACAATAAAAACAAACTTAACATAGTCATCCTAACTACCACAACATGAACATACCAAAACCAATGAAGATAACCTAATGAACCTAACCACAACAAAACCACACAACACCAAAAGAAAACCTATTGGATCTTGAGACCAAAACAAATGACATCGAAATGAATTACAAGACAATTTTTATGAAGATGAACTTTTTTTACATCCAAATGATGACGGTAGTCAGCAACAAGCAAAAACGAAATTTGGAACAATTTTCAAATTTCAAGTGGGTCCCTAATTTTGGGGTCGTTGTGAAGGAGTCACAACAAATGGCGACTCTGCTGGTAAATGTCCCTAGACATTTCGGACTTAAAAACCCAAAATCTGAAAACAACAAAAAACCCAAATATTAGAATCATGAGAGTCCATAATATCCAAAGAATGTGAATAGACCAATTCAACATGAACCATCAAAATCATCAGCATCAGCTCGATGTGTAAAATGATTTGTTATATATCTTTTAAAACCATTCAGCCTTCCCTTGTCAATTTTGCATTTCAGGCTATGAACATTTTCTCCTTGAAAAAAATACCTCTACTTGATTCTCTTCAGACATTGCTCTACTATTGGCCAGGCGTTTATAGCCCCGGTAGAGATTATCTGAAACTCCCATATAGTAGGTGAAATTTGTAAGTTTCTTATTCCTTTTATTCTAAACATAGTTTCACTGCCAATCGAGCTTCTATAGCTCCGGTGAAGATTATCTAGTTCATAGTGATAGATTTGACTTTACTATTCGTTGTATTCATCATTTTTTTTGTGCTATTCTTTTTTCTCTTTTATACGATAATATGGTACTTTGCAACAAATCCACCTGCCATTTGGGTTAGTGATCAGTTAAGGCTGAAAGAGTATATAAAATTTTTCATATTAATTTGCAAAACTAACAACTTCATACTTCCAGAATTTCAAAAGATATTCCTTAATTTGTTTATGGTACTCGTGAAGCTTTTGCAATATGATTCTAATATTTTCAAATTTCATTATCTTAGTTCAAATTCATGAAGATATACACTAACCTCTCACTTTCATTTTTTCAAAACAGGTAATCTCATCCTATATGACCCAGGACCAAATGCCAAACAAAATCATCAAATGATTAGTGTCTCGGTAACAACTACCTCAATCAAGCAAACCTCGTTGAAACTTTATCAAAAACAAACATCATCACAAAATTCCAAAATTTGGCAAAACCAATTTATTGCAAAATAACAACCAACACATCCAAAACTTTATGTACATGAGGTGGATATATGTAGAAACCCAAACTATTTTCTCCCTGGATCCCAAATATTATCATCACAGAACAAAGTCCAAAACTTGGCAAAAGCCAATTTATTACTATACTAACAAATAAAACATGACCAAAATTTCACAAACACAAAACAAAACATAACCAAACATAAACAAAACAATCAATTAACTATAAAACAAGGAAACCAAAATAATTTACAAAAAATATACACTATGTGCAAGATGATGCAAAAACAAAAATTAAACTATCTTTTCCTAGATCCCAAATGCGATTTTCACCATTTAAAATACATCTATCCTGATATGCATGTCCTAACTCCAACCAAAAGAAGATTAGGCCAAACAAAACAAAAGCTTTCATTTTACCTCTTTCACCCCACCATTTAAATCTAGTTTCATTAGCAATCTTATAGTGGGGCTTCAAATCATCAAACTGATAGGATAATACATGATTTCTAATTATATTTTGCTCATTCAAAGAGGTGTAAATTTCACAATTTAATTCATGATTTAGAACTAGGCTCCCCTTTTCAAATAGGAGATCTTGCAAATAAGAGCCTATTTCTAAAAATTTCAAATTCAAGTCATTTTCCAAGCTTTTAAAGCAATCACAATCATTCAAGAATTGACAAGTATCTAGGACATTTGATATAAGAGGATCATTAAAAATTTGTGTCCTAGCTTCACTAGTTGATTGCTCATGAGTTTGATTAAGCATTTCAAACATGTTTTCCTTTATTTCATTTATGGCAAAAAATTTAGAAGTCTCCAACTTCTTGTTAACAACATTTGACATTTCATCATTGATAGCATTAGCATCCAAAGGTCTATCATGCAAACCATTACCTGAAAATTTTGTAACCAATAACAAAGGTGCAAATTTTACCTTGTACTCCATACTCAACACATCATGGTTAGCAATACCAAAATTTGATGAGCATTTGTAAATTTTTCCTTTTCTTCATGGTCTCCATCATGGTCATGTTGTTGTTCTTCGTATTCATCAAATAATTGTTTGTTAAAGACACCAAAATTAGGCACCCAATCAAAAGCATGTCCATCCTTTTCAAAACATGGATTTTGTTGATCACAAGATGTGTTAAATAACAAATTTCTTTGATCAACCACCTGAGTTATTTCAAATAGATCAACATTTTCCTTTAGGTTATCACCAACATTAAATCCAAACCATTCATGTGAATTTGTATTCAAATTTTCATTAGTCAAAGGTAAAAGAGATGACTATACCTATTCCTCATTATTAACAAATGAGTCATAAGAAACATCTACCATGTTTTTATTTTCAATTTCAACGAGGTGCGCATTAAACTCATCTTCAAAATTTTTGAATTTTGAAACCTTCTTTATTTCTACAAGTGTCTTGCTGGGAATTGCAAAGTCTTCATTTGAGGTAGAATTTTCAGCATACTGCATATCTAGTGAAACACAAATTTTATCAGTAGGATTATGAGCAAATAATGATTCCTCATGTTTTTTTAAACAATTATAATAATGATCATCTAGATCCATGGGATGAAACTGTATGACAAATTCCTCATAATTTTCAAGCTCTTCAAGAAACTCTTCTTCAAATTCACCTTCAACCATTTTTAGTGAATCAAAACCTTCTTCAGTGGGATCATATCTTGTATTTTGTGTTATAAATTTATCCCACTCTTCCCTTGTGAACAATGGCTCCAACTCCTTTATTTCTAAAGGCTCACATGTTTCTAAAACTGAGTTAATTTCTACATCTTGATGAGCTTGTTTATCACAAACCTCGTTGGTGGATGTTGGTTTTGAAACTTGTACTTCCTCTTAGATAATATCTAGGGTAGTTGTGAAAGTTGTACAGTCAATTTCATCACATTGATTACTCACATCCGACATCATTAGATTCGTAGGTGCCATATTAGAAGGTTGGCATTGATTTAAATCCATATCTCCTAAAGAATAATTCATCATGAGAGAAGGTTGAGTTTCAAGCTGACTCATGGGTGATATCTGATTTTGAGCCTTAGAATTAAGTAATGATAATTGACCTAACCCAATCTCTTTCAAAATACACCATTGTTGATCCTCATCAATCCCTTCCAAAATACACTTTTGTTCTATGTATATTGCCTTCTTGTAAGCTCTAGACAAAGATGGCCTTTTAAGACTTATCCTTATGCATGTAGAAGTAAAGGAATCTAAGGCTTCCATGTATATTTGAAGGACTTAATTTTTTAAAATGATGAAATATGTCTTTATTTCAATATACAACCTATGGAATCTATCATTAAATTGGTTCATAGATTCATTAGATTCTTTACAGATAGATGCAAACTAATTTGATAACAAATCTGTGTCAACCAATGTTCCAAAAATTTTCGAAAAATGTTGTTTCTAATTGAGCCCAAGAATTAATAGAACCTGCAGGTAAATTAATAAACCAATCATGAGCAACTTCATCCAATGTGTATGGAAACATCCTACAAAGAACATTTTCCTGCATAATTTGAAAATGAAACATAATGTTTTTATATGCATGAATATGTTCTTCTGTCGTAATCGTTCCATCATCCTTATAATAAGGTAAATCATTTTCTGCCATTGAACCAATTTCAGCATGAATTACTGTGTGAAGAAATTTCAACAACTGGATTTTAACCATATTTCAAAATTTATAGCAGATCCACATTAACGCATCGTCAATAAGGAAATTTCATTTTTTTTTTAACTTCAAATGCTTAAAATCAAATACCTGTTTTCAGGCCCTCCTAGCGCCATTTCTGTTGAGGTATGATTTTTTCAGATTACAAAATCATCCAACAATTAGGACCTAAATCCCCTCTTGTAAAGAATATATGTTTTCTCCAAGGTTCTCTATGTAAAACGTTATGAATTTTGTAATAATATGTCAAGTAAGCATTCAAAACATCTCAGGGGTTTAACCATTAGCTATTAACAAGGGGCCTGGAACTCAGGTAATTAACTTCTAACTCATCATGTGTTAAGTATCTTTTAATCAAATTCTTTCTCTAAACAATAAATTTACCTTTTGAAATTTTGACAACTTATGCAAATTTATTCTATCATCTCAAAATAGCAATTAATTAAAATGCTTCAAATGATTTTGAAAATATATTTTAAATTAGCATTTTAATTACCATTAAAATTCACTAAACTTTAATAAAATCAAAGTTTATAAATTTTAATAGATTTATGAAATGTAAACCTTAATTATAAAATTTTGGACTTCATAATAATCAAAACTAAGGTTTCATTTGCGATAGATATTTACTCATTCAAATATAAAATTAAAATTGAAATATTTAAATAATGAACAAACTTAAAAATTTACGAAACTCAAATTATAAGGTTTTGAACCTTAATAATCATGGAATTAGAGTTTAACATAAATTTATTTATGAACTTTTAGATGTGCAAAATAAAGTTCATAGGAATTTCCTTCCTATAATATTTATTCCTTAAATATTTATTAAATTAAATATTTAAAGATAAATATGAGCATCAAATAAAAACGCTTGGATCTTTTGGATAAATCTAATCAGATTATAATAAATCCAAACTATTCAATGTAAAAGATATCAATTTTTGAACTTTAACTTTATGAGTTTAAAGTTAAGATCAAAATAATCATTTATCAAATAAAACTCACAATAATTTCCCTTTGGTAATATTCATTCCTCCAACATTTATTGCATTGAATATTGAAGAATAAATATATCTCAAATATGAAGTTTGGATATTTGAATAAATAAAAACTAGATTATAATAAACCCAAACTGATTAATTAAAGTTGGAAATCAAAATGATCATTTATCTCATATAAATTTATTTATTCAAATATTAATTAAATTTAATATTTGAATAATAAATTTATTTATAACCTAGTTATAAAGTTTAGCTTTATAAAAATTGAACTAGGTTAATTATATGCAAAAATTTAATATAAAATAAATTGCAAAAGATTTAAAGTAAAGAAATAAATTTAATCTCGGACCAACCACTACAACATGAAAAACACAGAGACCCTAAAACCAGATTTTATGCCTACCAAAATTTACACAGTAAAGCAATAAATTGGTGCAATCTTCGATGGAATTTAATTTTTGAAAACTACATCAAATAATTTAATCACAATTCAAACACCGTATTGATGCTTATTTGAATCCATAAATGATTTGACATAATAAATAAATCTTACAATAAAAACTTTTGAAGTCTCTGTGTAACTCAAACTCTGTAGCATTCTTCTATTCTCCTCCTTTGCTTCCTTGAATTCTTTATCCTTTCTCTGCTCTGCAAAACGTTCGACCCTCTCTTTGATCATTTATGCCCCTTTTATAACTTGAAACATCAGTTATTCGCAATTGGTTCATTTTGTTCTTTGACAATTGAAACGAATTGAGAACTGTTTTATAAATATATTTTCATTCATTCTTTTATCATCCGCATTGTCAATGAAATGATATATTCGTTGTACCTTTCCTTTCCTATAAATATCAATTTTGCACCCGACGAGTCTTAAAATCTAAATATTTATCATCAATATTATTCTATCACAGTGTAATAATGAAGTTGGAGGAGTCTAATCAAAGATGCAATGACTTGTAATAATATTATACCATTATCCCCTAAAAAGCATGCTCCATATCTACGGGGAATGATGTCTTGACCAAAGCGAATATCTTTTGCGTCTAGAAATCTTTCACTACACCCGGTAGTTGCAAACCCCATTTCGAACGTTACAAGCTCTGGGCATGATAAAATGTTCATCCGCATCCACTTATGCTATGTGAAACTACCAGTGCTCACATCAAACATCATATTTCCCTGACAACCCTTAGTAATGACTTTAAATGTTTAGCTTTTAAAGCATATACAACCAACATGTGAGCAAAGTGAATCAGATGCGTTTCTTGATGACGGTGAGCTCTGTGTGTCCTTCTATTGTCTATTTTCCTATTGGCGATGCCATTTTCATTCAGTTAATGCTTTGGATGTGTAATTCCATGTCATCGATGCCCTGGACTAAGTGCACCACTATCATATTGGTTTGTCTGTGCTAACATTACCTCAACGTCCCCAAATCTGAAAGCTATGATGTACAATCTCATACATAGCATGGTCGCCTCCATTAGCTTTGAATGTTCACAACCCTCCTATGCGGACTTGTTGCTTCTTCAATTCGAGATGTTTGTTAGATACGCCCATTGTGTCCATGTGTGCCATGCTGTAACCTGTAACTCATAATGCAATCATGGCTCCTTTGGTGATAGTTGTTTGTATCAAAATATTTGCCTCCATATTCTAGCGTTGGGC
Organism: Wollemia nobilis; assembly: GCA_028583015.1. Lineage (NCBI taxonomy): Eukaryota > Viridiplantae > Streptophyta > Pinopsida > Araucariales > Araucariaceae > Wollemia > Wollemia nobilis. The sequence goes on along the minus strand of JAQPPZ010016946.1, from coordinate 5,081,074 downwards.
ATGGCAATCATCAGCATTGTTCACCACTATGGTTTTTTCAGAATACGAGCATTGCACATATCGCTTGTCATCTGAGTCTGCGTGGGGCTGCCAACTTGCACCTTTGCAAAGTGGCCATGTCAGCCTAACCTACCTCATTATGTTTAGATTCCTGCGCAGTCCACACTGTGTCAAAAGGTCGGTTCGCCTTGAATATTATGCTTAGACAAGTAATTGCGGAGCCCGACTCGAATATTACGCCCAAACCAGTGATCATGAAGCTTGCCTTGACGACCATGGATGCCCACCTATTACCTTGAATACCTGCAGACACAAAAATATTTTATTAGAAACATCAAATGAAATGTATATCGATTTAAATGTTTTAAATTATAAAAAACAAAATTTTATAATTTAAAACATTATATTAAAAATTTAAACATTCTATCTTTAAACACAAAGCAACTTAATGCTAATTTAAAACATTTAACAAAAACATTTTATCTTTAAACATAAAGCAACTTAATGCTCGTTTAAAACATTTAAATATATTAAATATTTAAACATTTTATCTTTAAACACAAAGCAACTTAATGCTAAAAATAACAAAAATACATAAAAATAAATAAAAGAACAATCACAAGTAAAAATAAAAATGACTTAAAACAACACCAACATCAACTACACTATACAAACTAAAACAACACTTTACTTTATAACAATATAACAAATTTGCCAAAAATAATATAACAAATCTAAAAGAATTACAACATAAAGAATTAATATAAAGAATTAATATAAAGGAACTTACTAAACAAAACACAACATAACTCAACTACTATAACATAACAATAAAAACAAACTTAACATAATCATCCTAACTACCACAACATGAACATACCAAAACCAATGACCTAATGAACCTAACCACAACAAAACCACACAACACCAAAAGAAAACGTATTGGATCTTGAGACCAAAACAAATGACATCGAAATGAATTACAAGACAATTTTTATGAAGATGAACTTTTTTTAACATCAAAATGATGACGGCAGTCAGCAACAAGCGAAAACGAAATTTGGAACAATTTTCAAATTTCAAGTGGGTCCCCAAATTTGGGGTCGTTGTGAAGGAGTCACAACATGTCCTCAGTATCTGCAACAACTAATCTTTGAAAAACCCTTTTTTAAAATTCGAATTTTGTAAAGGATGGTATACGCTTCCATTCTTCAATGCAACTTTCAATGGGTGTTCATGATGCGACTTATTCCACCAATTTTGACAAAGTTCACCTATTGGCTCCTGCCTTGTCATCTGTTATTTCGCTTTTCCCTTCTCTTGAGATATAGCTTCCGTGTCTCGCCTTTATGGAGTACTTGTCCTCGATCTATCGTAATATTGCCTCGCAATTCGCTTCTCTTGCATGTTCTTGTTCCACAAGTCCTCGCCTTATAGCAACTTCTTCACTGCATGGATGAGATCCAGATTACGGCCTTGGGTCTGGTGGAGCTCTCTTTACCACTCCTCTTAGTGTATTCAACAAGCAATACTTGGTCTCTTTTGCATTCTTCTGATCTTCATACTTCAACCACCGACTACAAAGTTGCTTGTTTAGCATTGTCAGTCAACTCCCTACCTGTACAGCACTATCATATGATTCCTTGTTTATATGGCACTTGCACTTGTACAACACCATCATTCGCTAAGGCATTTGAATGATGGTATCTTCAGCTTCACACAACACAAGGTTGTTGCTTGTACAATAGCCTACTAGCATGACTTCGCGCGACATCCTCCTTACTTGCCTTCTACGCTTTTCCTACGTCAGCTTGTCATCCTCATTCATACAACTCCCCAACAACTCTACTCCTTATGCTTCTGCTAAAAAATCCTTCACACTTCTACCCTGTACACCTACAACTCTTTTGCAAATTCTCCTTGCAAGCAATTTCTCCACCTTAAGGTTCTTCTACAATCTTCTTACCCTACAACTCCTCCATGCTCTTTTGCGCATTTGCCTTTACTTTTGTCCTCAGTAGTGCGTACTCCTATCAGTTCCTTTCCTACATGCACTGGCTTGCTCTCTATCTGATGTTGGTAATGAAACCCATCTATGCCCAAAAAGGCTATTTATAATACATTAAAGGGATAAACCATTACACCCGCAAGCATTAACTGTCAGGTGAATGTCAATTCACCACCTCGCCCTTTCTACATGCGCTTTCCTATATATTAATTATTTACAAAGGGGTTTATGCCATACAACATCAAGTGTGTCGTACAATTCGTATAGCCACCCCTATTGCTATCTCAATTGCAATTCTGGCCAAGGTATCTACTTCTGTCTGCCGACCCTGCCCTTTTGTTTGCTTTGTCGTTCAATTACCTTCATTTGTTTGGCAATCTTCTTGTTCAGCAATTGGACAACACTCTATCATACCATCACTATCATTTGAATGACCTATGCCCTATGTATGACATTCATCTATACGATCTCCACCTGTATGATCAGTGCCATCTATACAACATTCATCTATATGGCCCTATAGACTTCTTTCTGTACGGTCATCTATGGTACAGGCATCCTCCTACCTTGCTATTATAGGATGGCGAGCAACAACTCTGTTTATTTCCTCTTTTCTCTATCATCTTTGCTCTTCTCTTATTCGGTTCCATTCCTAATTATTTTTTACTTATTGTTGTCACCTTATCCCTTGCGACGATTGTCCTATTTCAACCACACTCCTTTGCTCATTTCCTTCCAACAAGCGGATCTCCATAACTTGGGATTGCATATTTCCTCCTAGCTATCCAAGGTTTGTTCGTCCTCCTTTTGGGTTCCTCAGCTGTCTATTCTAACATCTTTGGTTCTGCCATGAACCACGAGGTAGTCCTGATGGGCCAACTTGATGATCACACGGTAATTGGTTGTTTCATATACAAACAACGAATGGTCCTTGTGGGCCATCTTGTTGACCACGTGACTGTTGACAATTCTGTCACATTTTGTGGAGGGGTATAATTTTAAAGTATAAGTCGATTTTGTAATGTGTTTTCTTGTTTTTCATGAATTTGTTCCCTTGCTTTTTCTGTATTTTACGGCATTACAACACTTTTGGTATCCACCTTTTTGGCCCCTTGTATTCATTTCATGTATATAAGTAGCTTTGCCAGCAGAAAGCAGAGAGAAACTGGCAGCTTCGCTGAAAACAGTCAGGGACTGGCAGCTTCGCAAGAAGAAAAACAGGCAAATCTAGTTTGAGCTTAAAATCTGCCAAGGCATAGGGTACACTTCGCTCACAAGACTGCCGAAGTTGTTACTTCGGGCAGTGGAGCTGCGAAGTTTCAGTTTTGACTACTTCACTAAATGCCTTTGAGTTAGCTAGGCTACTTCGCTAGAAATTATGCCGAAGTGTCACTTCGGCCCCTTCCCCCGACGAACCATCATCTAGAAGGCGCCAGTTTGGGCCTTAGTCTGGCAAAACTGTTACTTCGGCCATTCACCCAGCGAACCTCCCACTTCGGTCACTACATTGCCGAAGCACCATTTGAAGAGTGGGAAAACTCCTAAGGCGAAGGGTGAGTTTCGGCCAGAGCTTCCCTGAATGACCACTTTGAGTCCCAATCGTCGTGAAGCATCCGTCTTTCAGCGAAGCAGCATAGCGAGGAGTTGGGTCACCCCGTTCTCTTCAGCGAGGCTGGCTACTTCGGCCAGTTTTTCTCGCGAAGTTGTTTTCGGAGCCAGTTTCCAGCGAACCATCCCAGATGAAAACATTTTGCCTCCCATCCTGGCCTTCACTTCGGCCCGAGTTCATTGCGAAGCTGCGCTTCGGACGCGAATTCAGCGAAGCTTCACCCAGGGCGCTTCTGACGACGATGCTTCTCCCGAGGGGCACACATTCCAAGACCGGGTATTTATCCAAGGCATTTTTATGGCACATAAATGCAGTTTTTTGCCCCGAAAGGCCTTGTATCTAGTTATGGTAATAGGATGGGAAGTTTCAATTGTAGAAGATGGCGAGCGTGATTTTTGGAGCCGCTCGAGCGTCCTTGTAGATCTAGTGCATTAATGGCTCAGAGGGAAGGGTCCTCTATAAAAACCCATGCATTGTAATGAAAATGCGAGGGGGGGGGGGAACATATTGCTAAAGAAGTTGTAGCTAAACATTTTGCATCAATACTGAAGATCCTTGGCTCTGAATCTGTGCTTTCTTTTTCTACTGCCTCTGGCAAGTATTTATGCTTTCATTTAGTTTTCTGGTTGTTGTAATTCTGATATCTGGATTTTAGCATTGGAAGATAAATGTGTCTGGAATTCTATAGAGGATACATAGAGAAGCATATGCAGTTTCAGTTTCTGTTACATTTTCTTTATTGAATGTTGCTAGTTTAGATATAGATAAGTTATTGTGCTGCTTGTTCTTTCCCACTGCAATATCAAGCTATTTACATTTCTTTCTGTACTTTTAAATCTCTTTCCTGCACTCTTAGCTTAAAACCCCAGTAGTTTAGTATAGGAGTCGGCCTTCTCCGGAGATTGGCACGGAGGGCATCTCTTCCCTCCGGCCTTTCAAGGTTGGTCCAGGTCTAGGGCGCATAGACAAACAAAATCCTTTCCTGTGGCGGATTTGTGACCAACAGTTTCTGGCACGCCCGGTGGGACATCAGTCTCACCTTGTGAGTGGTGTTGAGAGTTGATGCTCATCTCAGCACTATAAGACTCGAGCATCTGGCGACTCTGTTCAACGTGAAAATCTTAGGCCTTAGAGACCGGTACTGAAATATCCATACCTTCATGCATACGAGATGGAGAGTTAGGAATACCGGAGAAGAGACCGAGTTCTTTGAGCTCGACATTGACGCCTTCGGGGAGCGTCCTAGGCTAGTTAGGCCAAATCTTTCTCTGAACGAAGGATCATCGCAAGAGGTTGTCTTTGACGAACAAGGTCCAACTTCGGACAGCACAACGACTAGTCTCCCTCCTAATCCCCCGAACTCTCCAGACCACCAAGATACCTCAGTTTTACCTAACAACCAGTTAGGCGTTTCGGGAACTTCGGTTCAGCCGAACCAGTTGTTGCTCACCCCTAATCAGCCAAATCAGAACGCAAACATGGCTCAACAACAACAACAACAGCAGCAACCGCTGCCGCAGCCCCCACCTAGGCTATTCCCAGCCTGGAATTCTGTTGGACCGTTAAATCTAGCAGGACAGGGGCAAATCCCACCTGCTGCTCTGAAGTCAATACCCACGTTCGATGGTACGGGGAAGACGACCTTTGAACACATCCAAGACATCGCCTCTCTGGCTGCGCTTCACAGTATCACGGATGAGGAGGTTATGGTTCGGCTGTTGATTTTGTCCCTCCGGGGAAAACTCCTTTATTGGTATAGATCCTTGCCCCCTGGCACTATCACCGGATGGGATCAGTTAGCAGGACAGTTGATGAGAGGATTTAATGAATCTGTCGATCCTTCCTCCCTACTGCATCAGTTTACATCAATCCAAAGGCACCCACAGGAGGAGATACCCGATTTTAATGTTAGGTTCGCTCGAACCTGGCAGAGGGTACCCGCTGGTCTGCGACCAACTGCTGAACAAGCAGCATACTATTACCTCAGGGCCTTCAATTCCGATATCAGCATGATGATCAGGTTCTCAAATGTTAATACCTTCCCTGAGCTATACGAGTTGGCCCAAAAGGCGGAAACAGATTTGATTGCCATCGGTAAACTCCCACCAAGAATGCCAATGCCAATATTCCCGGATTTTCCTCAATCACAATACCCCAGCGCTGCTGCCCCACAACCATCAACGTCTTCCGCATACCCGATTCCGCCCTGGAATCCGAACCCGATTGTATCTCAGCTTTCTGCTCCACAGATACATTTCCCCGCGCCTCAGGCACCACAGCCTACGGTCCCTCCACCGTTTCCGGCATTACCTGCGCCACCTCAGTATCCTGCCTTACCTCCAGTTCCGACAATGGCCCCACTACCGCCTCCGGCAGTATCAGCACCCGCAGCTGTAGATGTGCAAGTCAAGCTGTTACAGGAAGTTCAATCTTTAAACTCCACTGTGCGAACTTTATCTAATGATATGGCTGTCATGAAAAAGAAGCAAGCACAGCAAGAATTTTTGCCAAGAAGGCCCTATCCTCCACCGGCGCTCACAAAAGATCAGGCAGCAGAGTCAGGCAAACCTCCTGCTAGGAATGTCGCCATTAATGAGGAGCCAAGCACTTCAGACTATGTACACTGGTGCTCTACGTGCAACGACCCGCACGAAGAAGATACCTGTATGTTGCATCAGCACTACGTCCAAACGCTGGCAGGCAGCACCTCTAGCGGTCAAGTTAACATGATTATGGAGACAGATCATAACCTGGTGATCGCAGAAGGAGAACAAGTTTCGGTTCTCACCAAGGGTGGGAAAAGGCCGATTGAGGTGGACGCGGCTCAAATGGGTCCATTAAAGGTGTATACTCGCCGCGAAAAGGAGAAGCCCCCTATTAAAGCTCCTGACAAAGCTCCTCAGCCGCCACCAGCGAAGGAAAAGCCTCAGCAAGCCGCTACAGCTCCACCGCAGGCTGAGACCAAAGAGCAGGCTAGGGAGAAGCTCAAGTATCCTTCGTTGACAAAACGCCAAAGAGTCGAAGCCAAGCAGCAATATCGCACTAAGTACGAGGCAACGAAGGAGCCAGAGGTACCTGCTACTGCGACGTATAACATTGTGGATGAGCTAAAGAAGACTCCCGCCAAGATCAGTCTATATGATGCCCTACAACTCCCGGGCAGGTGGACCTGCTACAGGAGTCATTGAAATCAGCAAAGGCAGGGAAGTCAACGCAACCTGTTCTAGCTCAGCCCTTACCCACTTCGATTACCGGAAAAAATAGGCCTTCTCCATTTTATCTGTCCCTTCAGATGGAAGGATGCATTGTTCACAATTGCATGATTGATTCCGGTGCGGCAACTACCGTCATGCCAAAGGCCGTTTGTGAGGAGATAGGAATGGAGTATACGCGAAGCAGTCAAGGCGTTCTTCAGCTGGACGGTACTCCCGTGAAGACAGTCGGTGTGATTAAAGATATACCCATCCGACTGCATAAGGTACCTCAAATCGTAGTAATACAGGAGGTGGTAGTTGTCGACTTGGAGCCATATTTTAGCATGTGCCTCTCGAGGGAGTTCACAGCCAAGCTTGGCGGTTATCTTTCTATGGATTACTCGCACCTGGAAGTCCCATTCAAGGGAAAGAAAGTCAAGATTTACAATGAGAAACCCTCTACGTTTCTTGTAGAGAAGATGGTCGAGGAAGGGGAGCACAATGATTCGGTTCACTTGATGACTGAGGAATTAGAACAGGTGGACCTAGTGGAGGAGCCTTTGGGAGAACTGCATATGGAGGATGAATTTTCATTAACCGATTTTAATGCTATGATTGAAATAGAGATGGGATGTTATTCCATCACTAAACCTGAGAAGCCCACAGTGCCGACGCAAATGAGCGAGGAACCCGCCCGAGATGAATTATGGAAGCTGTTTTTTGATGGCGCCCGATGTAAAAATGGCGCTGGGGCGGGAGTGCTCCTGGTATCACCTTCCGACGAACAGAAATATTATTGTTACAGGCTTGCTTGGAGCTGTACCAACAATGCAGCCGAATACGAAGCTTTATGCTTAGGGCTGAAGAAAGTTGAGAAGTGATGCGTTGTCGTTATACACATCATTAATTCTCAATGAATTTGTCAATCCAGGGCTGTGTACAAGGCTATCTACGGACGAAGGGGTAAACAGGGTTATAACTTAGGTCAATCTAGAGCAACAGGTCTTACTAGTGAAACCGATTGTGTGGGGTTTTAGAACATTCCTATCTCTAAATTACATGAATTAAACCTTAATCTAAGTTGCAGAATTGGAAACTAATTATTAACTGCAGAAATGAAGTCCTAATTACAATTGCAGAATGAGACCTAATTATGTTGCAGAAATAACAGATGTGAGAATAGAAAGTCCGATTCTAATTGCAGAAAGGAAATCTATTTACTTTTGCAAGCAATGAAAATCTACTTCTAACATGGAAATGAAACTGTCAAGGCTCATGAATGTGAAGGTTGTCAATCTTCCATGCGTGGGTTTGACAAAAAAACATAAAATGCAGGAAATTACAAAAAACAAGAATTCTGAAATGAAAGTTTGCAATAAATTGAAAGCTTTGCTAAAAGTGGGGATTACAACCAAATCATTAATCATAAAACATAAAATAATCTAAGATTGCAAATATCATTAGTTGTTTACAAAGGAATGAAAGGACAAGTTCTACAACTCATTCTGCTGCGGCAAAATCAGAATAAAAACTCCGTCGTTAGTCCTCCTCCTAGGTTTGGAAGTGGCCAGCCTCTTTGTCAAGAAGAAGGTATGAGTGTCTCTCTCTTTAGATCTTAATCACACTCATTTACAAGCAATATGAAATATAAACAGTATGTTTTTATTGATTCAGAAACATGATTACAATAATGTTGTTGAGAACTGTTACAGGACTGTAACAGTCACTTTCTGATTATCACCTATTACTGATTTCTCTATCTTCTATTCCCCTTTACTCTACTATTTTCTACTTCTCTACCTCCTACTCTTCTAGCTCAACCTGAACGGGAGCCCAGTCACTTTCTGATTATCACCTATTACTGATTTCTCTATCTTCTATTCCCCTTTACTCTACTATTTTCTACTTCTCTACCTCCTACTCTTCTAGCTCAACCTGAACAGGAGCCCTATTTATATATGTCCTAAGATTTACTAACAAGCTGAGAATATCTCAAAAAGATTTAATCCTATTATGCTGCAGCAATTCCTGGTTTTTATCCTAGAAGAAGATCACACTTTGATCTTTCCATAAATGGTGGCTTTGGTCGGCAAGGACGACAAAGTCAGATCTACGATATTTCTCCTTACCCTTTTCAATCTTTATTTCCCTTTTTCCAGCATCAGAATTCGGTCAATAAGTCAAAAAGCACATTCTGTTTTCATTCCGAAGATAAGTGGCTCATTCCGAAGATACTGCAATTCTCATTCCGAAGATCCGCTCATTTCGAAGACACTATAATTCTCATTCCGAAAATCCGCTCATTCCAAAGACACTATAGTTCTCATTTCGAAGATCCGCTCATTCCGAAGACACTACAATTCTCATTCCGAAGATCCGTTCATTCCGAAGACACTACAGTTCTCATTCCGAAGATCCGCTCATTTCAAAGACACTGTGTTTTCTCATTCCAAAGATATCTGTTCATTCCGAAGAGACTTCGGAATGAACAAATGTGGGCTCCTTAAATGATTTCCTCTGCATTTTTCATGTGGGTTACTTCTCGGGATCAGATTCCAATGGTCTTCATCTCTTCCCACATGTGAATTCCATGCCTTGCCATTCATTGGCAAATGGCTAGAATTTACATGGGAAAACCCGCTTTTTGTCGCACAAGATATGCTTTTCTTGAACTGCATGCGATTTAGGTAAAATGAATGCTTGAGACATCAAAACATGATTAGTGAAATGTTGTTATTAATCTAAGCATATCTCATTTTAGCAAGTCATAACAAAACAACATAAAACTTATACAGAAAGCTGTAAAAATCAAAATATAGTATTTCAGATACATTCATCATGCAAATAGTTAATACACAGCATATTGAATCAACTTAACTAGCATATTAGATTAAATGTAAGAGTTTATAGGCAATTTCAGTGTTCAAAACATGTTATGATTGAGGCATTTCCAGGCCTCATCAAGAAGTTTGGTATCAAGCAGCTCCAGATTTTTGGGGATTCAGAACTGGTTTCGCCTAGACGGAGGAAAGAAGAAAGGTATTTGAAGAAATTAAAGCCCAAATTGCCCAGGCTCCCATGCTAATTAACCCGGATTATAGTAAGGATTTCATTCTTTACGCAGTCGAGGAGCCTAGACGGAGGAAAGAAGAAAGGCATTCATTCTTTACGCAGTCGGGGAGCCTGGCCGAGCTCTTGAAGAAGAATGCTGAGTTCGCCTGGACGGAGGAAAGAAGAAAGGCATTTGAAGAAATTAAAGCCCGAATTGCCCAGGCTCCCGTGCTAATTAACCCGGATTATAGTAAGGATTTCATTCTTTACGCAGTCGGGGAGCCTGAGAGTTATGCAACAGTCCTAACACAAAAAGGGGATGATGGTGAAGAGCGCCCGATTGCCTTCTTAAGCCAGGTGATCCAGCCTCACGAAGAAAAGTACAATTTTATAGAGCGCCAAGTGCACGCAGTTATGAAGTCTCTGAGGAAGTTCAAACACTTCGTCTCCCAGAGAAGAACCACGGTGTACGTGATTCACCCGGACGTGCGAAGTTTCATCATCCAGGGAGAAATGGGCAGCAAGAGGGCCGGCTGGGTCAATAAAATACAGGAATTCGATGTTGAAATCCGGCCCACCAAACTGGTTCGCGGCCGTGCATTGTGCCAGGAGCTTGCGAAGAGTATAGCTGCCGAAGTGACAGCATGCCAATGGGACGACCCAGTAGCGGAGGACAGCTTCGCTAATCAATTTACCGACGAAGAGGACTGGACTAATGAGATCATCAGATACTTCAACACTGGGAGATGTCCCGAGCACTTAAACGCCTCACAGCGAAGGCGGTTCAGGATGCAATCTCTCCGATATGTCTTGCGCCCCGAAGGGCTGTTCTTTAAAAACATTGATGGTGTCCTTCTGAGATGCATCAGGGGAGACGAAAAGGAGAAAGTCCTCAATGAATTTCATTCTGGGGCATCGGGAGGCCACTTCGCAGGAAGGCCAACAACTTTAAAGATAATCAAGGCAGGCTACTATTGGCCTACCGTCTTTGCCGATGCTTTCGCAGTCTGCCGAAGGTGTGAGCAATGCCAAAAGTTCGCTGGCCGGAATAAAAACGCCCCAATGCCCCTCCAACCGATACAAGTTGAAACACCCTTCCAGCAGTGGGGGTTGGATTTTGTAGGGGTGATATCGCCGAATTCATCAGCGGGACACAAGTTCATTTTGACCGCGACAGACTATTTTACCAGATGGGCCGAAGCAGTACCCACAAAACATGCTGATCAAGAAACGGTCATCACGTTTCTAGAGGGTTTAATCACCCGCTTCGGGGTTCCAGAAGCAATAGTAACAGATAATGGCCCAGGATTCGTAGGCGCCAAAATCAATGAGTTTGCCTGCAAGTATGGAATCTATCTCAAGGCCACTTCAAATTACTATCCGCAGGGCAATGGGTTAGCAGAATCAACAAATAAGAATCTGTTGAAGATCCTGAAGAAGCTTCTGGAAAAGAACAAAAGGACCTGGCACTTGCTCTTGGACCAAGCGCTATGGGCCGATCGGATCTCCATCAAAAAATCGATTAAGACTTCGCCTTACGCCCTGGTCTATGGCAAGGAAGTTGTTTTGCCGACCCATATGGAAATTCTTGCGCTTTGGATGTTAGACGACGAAAGAGGGGAGTTGGATCCCATGGAGGCCAGATTAGCTCAATTGCTGCAACTTGAAGAAGACCGAGAAAAGGCCTATGAAGTTTTCATGAAACACACGGAGACCACCCGAAATTGGTTCAAGAAGAAGGCCACTGCCCGTACTTTCCGAGTCGGAGACCTGGTATGGAAATGGGACTCATGGAAGGCCAAGCCGGGAAATCATGACAAGTTTGACGCCTTCTGGGAAGGCCCGTTCGAAATTTCGCAGGTTAATCAGGCAAACTCCTTCATCCTGAAGGATATGACTGGCCAAATTCTGCCCATCCCGGTCAACGGTCTTCATCTGAAGGCCTATCACCGTTAAGGAGGTACCGAAAAGTTTCACCCCTGTACATAGCTTTTGTTTCCTGTTTTCGTTGTTTTGCTTGTACATATTTATTCCAAGTCCTTTTAGAGTTAGAGGCAAAATCGGGACAAGTTCGCAGCTTTTGCTGCAAGACAGCTAGGTGTTGGTTCGAAAAGATTAAGCTTCGCCCAATGCCCAAGCACTACAATGCGCCTCGGCAATTTTTGGGCGAAGCAACCGTTATCGGCAGATACGCTGCGAAGTACCCCAATGCTGATAAGGCAGATCAAGTAGAATGGCGTCAAAAGGTCTATCTTCGGAAGCAATGGCGAGAAAAATCGCATAAAAATTGCATCGGGATGAGCTTCGCATCATGGAGGCAGCGCTTCACCGATTTCTGAACACAAGGAGAAGGTTCGCACGACCCAGAGTCACGAAAAGAAACAAAAGGATGCTTCGCCAAGTCACTAAGAGAAATAGAAGCTTCGCCCGTTTTCGTGCCGAAGTGGCTACTTCGGCCAAGTGCTCAACGAAGTAGCAAGTGTGAAGAGAATGATGCGAAGTATACCTAAGGAACAACATCCACAAATCCCCGCTTCGCTCATTCTCGATGATTGGAAAGCCTACTTCGGGCCAAGGAGACGCCGAACCTCCGGTTCGCTCCGAAATCCAGCGAAGCGGCATCTTTCTTGCAAAGTGAAACTCGAAGGGATAAGTTCGGCGAAGTTCCACTTCGCTATTTTCTATGTTTAAAGTCCGCTTCGGGCAAAAGGGGGCCGAAGTGGAGCTTCACCTGGATTTCGGCCAAAGTAGTTAAGCCGCTAAAAGAGCAAGCAAGATTTAAAAACGTGCCTTGGGGTGCGTGCCAAAGTGGCGGCCCAGTTAAACGTTGAAGCACACAAAGTTAATGCAAAGGTGGCGGCACACATCCGAAGGGAATTTGGTTAGAATGAAAACCCGTGCCCAGGTAAGGGACAACGTGAATTTAAGGTTTCGAAGCAGGGCAAGATCTCCAAAGTACCTCGGTCCTCGTAGACGGCGCCAGGCAACCAATCAAATGACAGTGCGATCCCCTCCAGCCCGATACGTGCATTTATTTCCAGTGGGCGCCATTAATAGGAACAGCTTCGGCTTTTGCCTATAAAAGCAAAGCACCTTCAACGAAAAACTATTTGCCCTCTGGTTACTTCTTAGCAAAGTGCTTACGAGCTGTTGAAACCCTGTCGAAACTCTGCCGCAATTCCGCCAGCCCACCCTTTGAGCTCTGTTATTCTGTTGCATTTTCTATAGACTGTAATGGGGAAGAAGGCTACAGAGAAAAGGGAGAAGGCGCCGAAAGAGGCGGGCGCCGAAAAAACGAAGAAGTCCAAAGAGGAGAAAAAGCACAGGCTGAAGAAGGTCGACATCAACGTCCGCCCAGAAAAGCAAATTATGGAAGAAGAGGATTCAGAAGAAGAGGAGCCCGTAGATCCGCCCATTGATGGGTGGGAGAATATCAAAGACACTGTACTCACCAAGAGCGTTGTCGAGCTTCGGCAAACAATCGATTATATGCGGGGCCGAGTATCTGCAGAACACAAAAGAGCCGTCGCCTATTATTCGCAGCTGTACTGGTACTTATGTACCCCGGTGCACCATTGCCCCGAACTCATCCATGCAATCGCCCAAAATTATCAGCCTCTGACCAGGCAGGTTCGAGACGCTGATGGGAACAACCTGTTTTCAATTTATCGCGGCGATATACAGGAGGCCTTCGCTCCTCGGCAGGGGCCACCCAAGGGGTACACAGTTCGGAATGTCAATATGAGTGAGCAGACGGGCAGGTTTGTCCCCACCCCTAACATGACGCAGTTCTTGGGGGAACAGTTGAGAAAGGGTCTCCCTTCTGGCAAATTGCCAAAGATGCCTTTGCTCCTTGAAGATTTTAAATATCCAGACATTTTCTCCATTCTTGCATGGGTGGCGGGCCTATCTTCTGACGCCGCGGTATACCCCTGGCAGGTTGCCCTCGCTGAATGTGTTTCTCATGGAGAGTTCTACGCCCCTGACCCAGCAAGGCCGAACACCAACCCAGTATTTTTTGACTGGGCGGAGTGGGTAGCCCGAACCCTGCATACTAGGCTGACGAATTTGAAGAATTCAGGGCCAGATCAGTACTTCGGGCCGTGTTCTTTCTTAGTCTGGCTTTTCTTTTACTACACTCACAGTCATTTTCCGCATATTGTTGTCAACTGCGTTGACAAAGATGGAGCCCCGCTGCCGGTCTACCAATGGACCCCTGTCCTGGCGAAGACCGAGTCATATTATGTTTTCAATCAGCAATTCCTGGGACGCGCCCTACAACTCATGTGTGGCTCTTGCCCTCGGGTGCCTGCAGTACTCAGAGATAGAGTCATTGAGAAAAGGATGGGCGACGTATTCCAGTTGACGCAAGGGCTAGTAGTTCGCATATTCGGGTTTACAGGTAAACCCTTCTTGCTGCCATTCTATACCTCCGAATATTTGTTTTCACTGGAAGTCGCTCGCCAGAGCGACTTTACAGACGTAATTTATGGCCACGGCCGAAAGTGGGGGCACACATGTGACTTCCCTTTCAAGATGGGGGTCATCGAAGTCTTCGCCACTTCGCAGCACGCTCACCTTGCGGTGAAACTCAACGACTTCGGCCTGCTAGAAATCTCCCAGCGATGGTTCTATGATCCCTTGGGAGTAATGAGGGATTTCCTCAGATTTAAAAATTTTCACAACTACCCTCACCCAGAAATAGTAGAACAACGCAACAATCCTAATGGGAGGGACCTGGAGTGGCATATCGAGCGCATGCAGGCTCTGCCCCCGTGGCATGATTTCTATCCAATCGAAGCCGAATACATTCTTGCTTGACACCCATTTCCAGATCCTGATTTGGCGTTCTGGAAGAAAATGAAGAAAAATTTGAAAGGATGGCCCAAAGAGAAGTTGACGGAGTGGTGGATAATGAGAGTTCACCGCCGGAAGCAGAAATCAAACACTTTCCTCATTATTGATGGGGAATTTTGCGAAATATATGACGCCAACGTTGACTCTTGGCAGCCCATCTCCTTCGCGGATTTTGTGCCCCCTAGCGCCCCGGGCTCTGGCGAGAGCCCAAGAAGGATCGAGGAAGTGCCTGAGCGAGAAGAAGAAGAAGAACAGGCGGTGGCACAACAGGAGCAACAGGGTGAGCCGGCCGAGGGATCTAGTCAGGCTGGTGAAAAGGATGTGCAACAGCTGGAGAAGAAGAAGAAGAAAAGAAAGAAGGTCGCTGAAACACAGATGCCTCCCCCTCACCCGAAGCGGCCTCGTACCAAATCCTCCGGCTCTATCAACGAACGACCTTCTGAAAGCCCTGTTAATACAGCCGCTGGCGAAGCAGCACCCGAGCCCCCGCCGCAAGAAGAGAAGGAGGTCATTGATGTTGAAAACGAAGTTGTGAATGTGGAAGATAACACACAGGAAGAGGGGAATGCCGATGAGCAAAGAGTTGGAGATAGTGAAAAAACAGAGGAGGAGAGCGGCCAAGACCCCAACACGCAGGACTTCGCTTCTACCACTCTCACAGTAGAGCACGAAGGTACGCGCCCCCTCTCCCCTTCTCTTTCTTCTGGAACTCCATCCGTAGTTGCCCCGACCGAAAGGCCTTCAACGTCATCTTTGCCAACAAGCAGCGCCCCCCAAACAAACGTTTCCCTTGATGTTTCATCAGTCGAAAAGATTTCACTCGCCGTCGCCTCTCCATTCACCCAAGCTGCATTCGACTCTTACGCTATTGCCCCTAATGCCTTTACATCGTCTGTATCACTCGGCCGGGGCACCACCAGCGAACCACCACCCATTCACCCCAACCCCGCAGCATCTGAACAGCCTGGGGGCGACTCTTCGCTCCCAGACCCCAATAGTCCAGTCACGGCAGTGCAACCCGTCGCTTCGCCCTTACCCGCCGAATCCCCCACCACACCTGTCACCAACCCATCGGGCGAAGCATACCCCCACCAGACCTTATATTTATTCACCCCTATGGCTGGGAATCCAACATCATTAGATAATGAATTGTCTTTGATTGAAGAGCGCCCTCTGGCGGAGAGATTGCTCCGAGCCAGGCAGAATACAGACAAATTGCTCAAGGATGCCAAGAGGAAGAGAGGGCGGTCCTTGGCGAAAGTGGAGAAGTGTGCTGTTTTCGATACACAAAACATGAAGCTCCACAAAGTAAAGAAGGTGCCGAAGGTCCAAAAGCCTATAGATGAGATGACGCCTTCGGATTACAGCTATCATGAGAAGATAAAGGACCTGGAAAAGCTAGATGTGGAGCATGAGTCAGAGTCCATGCATGTTAGGATTGATTCAGTTTGCCTCCACGCTAAGCGAGTTAATGAGCGCCGCTATGAAATGGAAAATGCTAACATAAAGCTGGAAGAAGACCTGGCAAAAGCTCGTGCCCAGCTGGAGGACGCTCAGAAACAACATGAGCAAATGAAGCAGGAGGTGACTGCCCTCAAACAACAAGTAACTGAGCTCCAAAGTGCTGCAGAAAATCACAAGAAAGCACAAACAGAAGCAGAGGAAAGGGCGAAGAAGTTTGAAGCCCAAATCAGTGAGATGAAGCAGCAGTTGGACGAAAAGGAGATAAGTGTGGAGCTGTTTGATAGGGACAGAATCAAGAGCATCCGTGCTCAATTGTTAAGAAACTTCAGGTCTCGGGCCTCCAGTGCCCTATCTCTTCTGCTATGCATTACAGAAGCCCAGCGTGCAGAGGGCCAATGAGGCCTTCGCAAGATGGGCCAATTGTTGATGAAGTAATGCAGGAAATACGACGCCGGCTGAATCTGGCCTTTGAGGCGCACAGTATTAAGTACCAAGATTTGCAAGTTCCTGCCATGAGTCGGACCGCGAGGGATTGGTCCACAGTTCAATCGCTTTCTTCTCGAAACTGAAAAAGGCTCAAAAGGCCAAGCGGCTGATGGATGTGTTCGAACAGGAACAACGCACTTCCTTAACATATTTTCAAGATCTCTCTCAGTTAGGTTTCCCTGGATTTACAGATGATGATGGGAACCTTTTATCGAAGGAAGAGCTCAAGCCAGTGTGGCTTGCCTTTGAGAGTGACACGTCAGAAATTGATAATTGGGTAGACCCCATAACAGAAAGACAGGTTACAGATTTCATCCTCAAGTATTGCCAGATTGGAGCCTGTCTGACTGACCTGAGCAAGCGAGCTAAGCATGCTGACATAGACCAGATTCAGCGATTCCGCGTTCTGGTCAAGTCACTCCAAGATCGCGAGCCCTTTCAAGAGGGGGCATGGGCCCACATCCGTCGGACAATGGAACGCATTCGTGACCGTCTCCTCCAGCCACCAGAGCAGGAGCAAGAACAAGTGCCTGATGAGGAGGGGGGAGGAGAAGAAGAAGAAAGAGAAGTTGCTACAGAGGAACCTCTAGGAGAAGATGGACAGACCACAGCAGGGACCGGGGATGACTCTGGCCCAATGAATGAAGGCTGAGGGTCCGTGCACCGAGGCGAGCTCGATACCCCGCGAGCCGCCAGGAATGTTGACAATTTTGTCACATTTTGTGGAGGGGTAAAATTTTGAAGTATGAGTCGATTTTATAATGTGTTTTCTTATTTTTCATGAATTTGTTCCCTTGCTTTTTCTGTATTTCATGGCATTACAACACTTTTGGTATCCACCTTTTTGGCCCCTTGTATTCATTTCATGTATATAAGTAGCTTTGCCAGCAGAAAGCAGAGAGAAACTGGCAGCTTCGCTGAAAACAGTCAGGGACTGGCAGCTTCGCAAGAAGAAAAACAGGCAAATCTAGTTTGAGCTTAAAATCTGCCAAGGCATAGGGTACACTTCGCTCACAAGACTGCCGAAGTTGTTACTTCGGGCAGTGGAGCTGCGAAGTTTCAGTTTTGACTACTTCACTAAATGCCTTTGAGTTAGCTAGGCTACTTCGCTGGAAACTACGCCGAAGTGTCACTTCGGCCCCTTCCCCGGCGAACCATCATCTAGAAGGCGCCAGTTCGGGCCTTAGTCTGGCAAAACTGTTACTTCGGCCATTCACCCAACGAACCTCCCACTTCGGTCACTGCATTGCCGAAGCACCACTTGAAGAGTGGGAAAACTTCTAAGGCAAAGGGTGAGTTTCGGCCAGAGCTTCCCTGAATGGCCACTTTGAGACCCGATCGCCGCGAAGCATCCGTCTTTCAGCGAAGCAGCATAGCGGGGAGTTGGGTCACCCCGTTCTCTTCAGCGAGGCTGGCTACTTCGGCCAGTTTTTCTCGCGAAGTTGTTTTCGGAGCCAGTTTCCAGCGAACCATCCCAGATGAAAACATTTTCACTTAGAACTTTGCCTCCCATCCTGGCCTTCACTTCGGCCCGAGTTCATTGCGAAGCTGCGCTTCGGACGCAAATTCAGCGAAGCTTCACCCAGGGCGCTTCTGACGACGGTGCTTCTCCCGAGGGGCACACATTCCAAGACCGGGTATTTATCCAAGGCATTTTTGCGGCACATAAATGCAGTTTTTTGCCCCGAAAGGCCCTGTATCTAGTTATGGTAATAGGATGGGAAGTTTCAATTGTAGAAGATGGCGAGCGTGATTTTTGGAGCCGCCTGAGCGTCCTTGTAGATCTAGTGCATTAATGGCTCAGAGGGAAGGGTCCTCTATAAAAACCCATGCATTGTAATGAAGACGGGGGGGAACATATTGCTAAAGAAGTTGTTGTAGCTAAACATTTTGCATCAATACTGAAGATCCTTGGCTCTGAATCTGTGCTTTCTTTTTATGTTGCCTCTGGCAAGTATTTCTGCTTTCATTTAGTTTTCTAGTTGCTGTAATTCTGATATCTGGATTTTAGCATTGGAAGATAAATGTGTCTGGAATTCTTTAGAGGATACATAGAGAAGCATATGCAGTTTCAGTTTCTGTTACATTTTCTTTATTGAATGCTGCTAGTTTAGATATAGATAAGTTATTGTGCTGCTTGTTCTTTCCCACTGCAATATCAAGCTATTTACATTTCTTTTTGTACTTTTAAATCTCTTTCCTGCACTCTTAGCTTAAAACCCCAATAGTTTAGTATAGGAGCCGGCCTTCTCCGGAGATTGGCACGGAGGGCATCTCTTCCCTCCGGCCTTTCAAGGTTGGTCCAGGTCTAGGGCGCATAGACAAACAAAATCCTTTCCTGTGGCGGATTTGTGACCACCAGTGACCTGGAGGTAGTCGGAGGGAAAATCCTTCCCCTCAAACTATGGGAAGGTAGACCAACAAAACTTATCCCTTGGCTATGTAATCTTAGACAACCAATAAGACCAGACGGTCTCCCTGAGTGGCTTAAGTCACCTATCTCTTGCATGACTACTAGAGTACCTAGTAATCCTTGTGAACTAGTAGAATCTCCTGGAACAACCATTGTTGTTGTGTCATCCAACCACCTCCTTGTTTATCTTCCTTCCTCAAAGTCATTTTGCATATTCCTCCCTTCCTCTAGTTGGGGAATTGGATGAGATCTTGACATGTTCCTCCTAACTTGTCTCGTAAGTGGTGAGCTCAAGCAACTACTACTAGTATTGATATTACATTCATATGAGCTTGTGGAAGAACTACTACTTGTTTCTGTTACCCAATTTCTCCTTTCTTCTTTTGGATATGTAGGTGCTTCAAACACATCCCTCCAAAATATCTTTGTCGTTTCTTCTCTAGTCAACCTATGTTGCCCAAGATCATTTAACTTTTTTTGTCTCCTTACTTCCTTTTATTAAGTCTTTGTATTGTGCTATCAATTTCTTGGACAATTTATTCCCTCATTTGCGCATTATGCCTTCGCAAGGTCTCATATTCCTCTTGTAGCAATTGTGTTTCCTGATGTATGCTCTTTTGTCGGAAACCAATATGTGTTGACTGACTCATACCTCCCTTCTCACTATCTTCACTCTAAGGTTTGCGATTGGTTGGCTCTTCCTCATTTGTTGTAGCCAGCAATCATTCTTCTTGCTCTTCATATGTTCATTGGAATCTTACATGCATCTATAATTTTTTTTGTTTTGTTGGATATGGTTCCAACTCCTATTCAATGACAAGTTGCTCACCATCTTCTATCCCAAACAACCACTATAGGTCCATTCCTTCATTTTCCTATATAACGCCTTGTTCCTGATTGGTCCAACTAGGTTCTCCTCTTCCCTAGACCATTACTCCTTCGAAACACTCTAAAGACTGTTGCAGTGCTTCAACTAGTCTTCCCATGGTCTCTTCCTCATATGGTCTAATGTCAACCATATTGACTTGTGCTTTTACTTTATATGGTTTTAACTTTAATCCATTGACCGTCTCGGGACATTGCATTCCACCCAACTTTTGCAATCTTACTACACCATTATCCATTACTTCCACCACTTGGAAGGACGCATGCCATGGGATCTTCAACTTCCCCGGCTTGATTTCTCTCTTGCAATTAATTTTAGCACCAAGTCACCTGCCTTCAACTTCATCTTCTTGAGGTGTTTATCATGCCATAACTTCCTCCATTGTTAGGCAATATTCGTTGCCCATTGAGTCATTACTCACCTCTCATCCAGTTGTACTATGCCACAAGCATCTCCTTTAGGCTCTCCTAGTCATCCAGACCGTTTTGTACTGCCACCCTTAAACTAGGTACCAGGAACTCTACTGGTACTACTACCTCCTGCCCATACATTAACTAGAATGGTGTATGGTTCGTAGTTGGTTTAAGGTTTCTATACACCCATAGGACATCCAGTGCTCTTTCTTCCCAATCAACTCCTTCCACTCCACATGTCTTATATATGATTGATACCAAGACCCTATTTGTCGCCTTCGCCTACCCATTGGCTCTGGGGTAATATGGACTTGACTAAGAATAGAAAATCCTGAATTTCGTGGTCAAATTCTGAATAATTTCATTAACAAAGTGTCCTCTACCACTCGTCAACTGCAAGAAGATTCTGAATCTTGTAATCACATGTTCATATAAGAATTGGGTTGCACTTCTTGCAGAATTATCTGGTTGGGCTCATATGCCTCTACGTAGTTTGTCAAATATTCAGTTGCCACTACAATGTATCGACACTTCCTCCTTTGGCTTGTCTTCAATGGTCCAACAAAATCTAGACCCCATCTCTCAAACAACTCCTACGGTTGTGATGGATGTAGCGGCATGAAATCTCTCTTTAGTGGCTTCCCCATTTGCTAGCATGTATCACATGCTTTCACCTATGCCTTAGCATCATGATAAAGAGTAGGCCACCATAGACCTACTAGCAGTACTTTCCTGGTTGTTGCATATGGCCCCATGTGTCCTACCAGTCCCTCATGTGCCTCTTTCAATGTCGTGTTTACTTCTTCCTCCAACACACATCTCCACAAAATTCCATCGAGTCTAATATTATATAACAAGCCTGCAATCAATTGAAATGGTGCCGACTTGATAACCATGCATCTTCGTTTTGTTGTCATCATCTCCTTTGGCAACTCTCCTTTTGAAAAATATTCCCCAATATACGTGTACCATGTTGGTACTGCATTTGCCATAAACAAATGAGCATCAAGGAATTCGTCTGATACACCTTCAACAAGTTTTGAGCGAATCCATGACAACTGATCCGCTATTACGTGTTTTTCCTCGGGTCTCACTACTACCCGAAACACATTCTTGTAACGTAACGAGCCACCTGCTCACTCATTCGTATATAGTTAGTTTGTTGATCAAGTATAGCAATGTCTGATGATCAACATAGAAGGCTAAGGGATTGATAAGCAAATAATGTCTAAATTTATGCACTGCATATACCATCCCTAAGGCTTCTCTCTGTAGTGTTGTAATTCTTTTCTACTCTAGTTAACAATCAACTTGAAAAATAAATGGGCTAGTCAAGCCCAAATTGCCCCTCTTGGGCCAACCCACATCTAATTGCAAAATTTGATGCGTCAAAGTGGACATGAAACTCTTTATCCCTATCTGGGAATACCAAAATGGGCACACACAACTTTTCCTTTAGCCCCTCAAAGGCACCTTCTGATGTTCCTCCGTCCACTTGAAGAGAACACTCTTGCGTGTTAGAGCATCTAATGGGTGGGACACTTGTGAAAAGTTCCTTATAAACCTTCGATGATACCCGACCGTTCCTAAAAAGGATTTTACTAGATTGACGTCATATGGCTCTTCCATGCCCACTACAACTCATACCTTGTCAAGGTCTATCCTCAACCCTTCCTTATAGACAATATGTCCCAATAACTTGTCGTAAGGAACTAACAACTTGCACTTCTTCGAATCTAATGTTAGACGAGCTCCTTTACACAGACTCATGCATTCCTCCAAAGCTTTCACATGCTCGTCCTTTCATCCATATAGCAACCAATCATCTAGGAAGAAACTTCCCAATGGAAATTTGCTCAAAATGTACAAGATTGTCCTTTGAAACATGAGTGACGCATTGCATAACCCAAAAGGCATCCTGTTATATGCATAAATTCAGTTCTCCATGACAAAGGTAGTCTTCAGCTTGTCCTCCTCAGCGATACTAATTTGATTATACCCCAAGAATCCATCCAAGAATGAATAGATCTTGTATCTTCTTCATTGTTACTGCTTTCAAGCTTTGGAAATCCACATAGATATGGATCTAGCTTGCCTCCTTCAAGGTGATTACTATTGGTGACACCCACTCACTAATTGTCGCTTTGAAGATAATGTCTGCATTTAGCATCTTCCCGATTTTCACATTCACCAAGGCTGCATACTTTGGATTCATTCCGTATGGCCTTTGTACTAGTTGCGCACCCTGGCATAGTGGAATTCAATGTATGCACAACTCTTGTGGGATCCCCTTCAAATCCTTATACACCCATGATGTCACGACCCTCATCGGAACGAATCTTTTTGGATTGCTTTTATAAATGTTTTTCAGTTAAATGGTTATTTTATGCCTTAGACCCGGTATTGCTGATAGACTATGTTGCAGGTGCAGGTCTGCGGAAGGTGAAATGGGCAATGGTTAGGGGTGAAATATTCACCAATTGCCCAAGAGTAAAAGAAGCCCTAGCGATGAAAGATTCACCAGTGGCCCACGTGGGAAATAAATGCATTCATATAGTTTATTGCAATATGGTTGAATGTCTTCATATAGTAAATAAATGCATTCATATAGTTTATTGCAATATTTTTAAATGCCTTCATATAATTTACTGCAATATTGTTGAACGCCTCTTTCTTTCCTTCTCTTTTGCATAAGAATTGATTGGGGATTTTTAGTTATTAAAAAAGGGGACTTATAGAAAAGAATTATGAACTAATTAATCAAATAAATAATTAATAAATTCTAATTTATATAAATAATTAAATTTTAATTTAAATGAAAATTTTAATAAGTTATATTTTTATTAATTAATTAAATAAATTAAAATTGAATTTTCATGTAGAAGTCGTTTGGTAAGCATTTCGACGTGCCATCTGGCAATGAAAGCTAGGAGAAAGATGGCATTTGCATTCAAATCCAATTGTTGGTTTTCTTTCTTAAAAAGCTTGCTATAAAGAATAGGGTAAGGTGGTGGTAGACTTGGGGATAGGAAATCCAGTGACGCGGAGAAAGATAACACGGTAAAGTCAACCAATTAGGGATAAGCAAGAAAAGGTCAGGCTTAGTTAACTTAGCTAATTATTCTGAATGGAGACTTACGAATGAATCGCTTTGTTTTTTGCAATATGGAAATGTTAAAACTTAAAAGAGATGTTCTTCCTTAACGCAGGCTTAGTTAACTTAGCTAATTATTCTGAATGGAGACTTAGGAATGAATCACTTTGTTTTTTGCAATATGGAAATGTTAAAACTTAAAAGAGATGTTCTTCCTTAACGCCGATATTATTTTTCAGGTCTGGTTGCACTGTTACCATTGAGTACTCCTCACTGAACATTTTAACCAGATCACAAATTAGTTGTGTTTTCTTCTCTCCGTATTTGGACAGACTCATAAGTATTCTTCTTTGTGATATTAGACCTGATTCGATTTATATGTCAACTGTAGAGAAGGCCATAGTGTCGTTAAGCTACTCCTTTATTCGGGTAATTTCAGGCACTGTCACTGTTTATAAACTGTAATATGTTCCATATTTCTCTTTTTCCATTCGTTGATAGAAGCCAAAATGTTGTTTGGCTATTTGGGTAATTCCAGACAGTGTCATTGTTTATAAACTGTAACATGTTCCATATTTCTCTTTTTTCATTCGTTGATAGAAGCCAAAATGCTGTTTGGTTATTTGGGTAATTCCAGGCAGTGTTTGTTTATAAACTGTAATATGTTCCCTATTTCTCTTTTTCCATTCGTTGATAGAAGCCAAAATGTTGTTTGGCTATTGGGGTAATTCCAGACAGTGTCATTGTTTATAAACTGTAACATGTTCCATATTTCTCTTTTTTCATTCGTTGATAGAAGCCAAAATGCTGTTTGGTTATTTGGGTAATTCCAGGCAGTGTTTGTTTATAAACTGTAATATGTTCCCTATTTCTCTTTTTCCATTCGTTGATAGAAGCTAAAATGTTGTTTGGCTATTTGGGTAATTCCAGACAGTGTCATTGTTTATAAACTGTAACATGTTCCATATTTCTCTCTTTTCATTCGTTGATAGAAGCCAAAATGCTGTTTGGCTATTTGGGTAATTCCAGGCAGTGTTTGTTTATAAACTGTAATATGTTCCCTATTTCTCTTTTTCCATTCGTTGATAGAAGCCAAAATGTTGTTTGGCTATTCGGGTAATTCCAGGCAGTGTCGCTGTGTTTTTTTTAACTGTGATATGTTCCATGTCGAGCTGTCTTGAGAATTTCCTTTTCATTAAATATTTCTCTTTCCATTGGCTCGCTGTGAGGTAAAGCGTATGCAAGGTGTGCGTTTCCAAAAACCGTGCTCAGATAACTTACCTGTGCACTATGCTGTGTTAAAACATTTTCCTAATATCCAATTTATTAGAGTTGGAAACTGCTACTAGACCGAATGATTTTTAATGTTAATGTTGTGATTGAATTTGTTTTTAGATAGCCTCTCTTCTTCTTCAAAAATGAAACTGTTGGTGTTGCCATCCTTAAGATAATAAAGAGCAATGAGCCTTAATGATGTTATGTTTCAGAATTCATCTTTGTTCTAAAATGCATTGTTAGCGTGAATAACTGTATTCTTATTTAAAGCACCCTTGGGCCATTATGATCCTACAGTCAGTCCGAGATGTAGCCAGGTCATTGGCTTACCAAGCAAGCCTATCTTCATTTGATCGAAGACCGGACCGAAGACCGAAGAGTATTATTTAGCTAAGGCTAAAATGCCCCCTTTTCTATTAAGCATTATGCGTAAAGGATTTCGAATGGTTATTCCGAAAATAAAATGATGTTTTTTTTCTTTGTTGAATGGTGAAACGAAAATGTTATGTCCAGTACAGTGCTGTAAAATGTCTTTTGTTTAATGAAACTGGGAATGAAAAGATTATGATTCTTTTATAAAGTTTCAGTTTGGTATTTATATACTTACTTCTTGTAAAATATAAGACTTTGCCTTGATTAATTAATCTATGCGTACTGCCGAAAGGAAATAAATAATAAGGAGTTATTTAATTAAAGATTTTATATTTTAAATCATGCTGTCATATAGTTTTTCTAGTTTTTCCTTACATCAGTCGAATAATGTTATATTAGTCAAAGGTAGAAACTGGGTAGCGGAATTCTTATTAAAGATCTATGACGCTGTATTTCCTTTTAATCGTTTGATTGCTTGCTTTAGTTGTATTATTTTATCATTTAAATTCATCTTTGTGTTGTTGAAATAATAGTTGATAAATTATTTCTTTGACCTGAAGCTTCTAATGAGTTAAAGGGAATTCTCTGAGTTTAGGAAAAAAAAAAAACTCGAGGTAAAGGGAAATCATTGTCCCTAACTATATAATAGGGTTGAATTTCTTAATAGAAAGTAGATTGACTTCGTTGATGATGTTATAATTTGAATTTTCTTGATTAAAAATAAAGTAATTGAATTTATTTATTTGTTGCTAATAGAGGTTTAGTTAAACTAAAAATAAGGATACTCCAAAGTTTAAACTAAATCTGATGGGATTTAGAAAAAAATAATAATCTTATCAATAGGAGGAACCTTATTAACCCTAAGTCAAAACCTATTTATTTAGGGTTAGATTACGTGCAAGTAAGTAATCAACTAAGGAATTTAATACCTAATACCGGTTGGATTACATACGAGTAATTAGTTGTGATTCAAGAATGGTCGTTCCTCACAAGTCAGGACAAGGAGGTAAGGAAGGGCGGTATGGGACGTCTCTAGGCGATTGTGCGAGCGGTATGGTGATGTCTCCTTGAGCAACTTATGAATAGGAGAAAAACTAGCATGAAATTGGGCTAGATAAATCCACGATAGTTGGTATGGGACAACTTATCGTTATTCATAACTTGACAAGTGAGACTAGGTCCAGAGCCAAAGAAATGGCATGGCCTTAGTTGGCTCCAGAATAATGGACAACGACTAAGCACTAGGCATATATGCTAAATATCCTTACATGTTATTTTGGAATAGATGAGTAAAATTAAACTCAAGATTCCACATGTTAAGGGAGGGGAATTATGCGTCCACCCTCTAAGTGTTATGGGCCTTAGAGGATAACCCTAAGCTGTGGATCTAGTGTTAGGAACCTACTATTAAAATAAAGATCATGTACACAATATACTGAAAAATAACTGAAATACATCAAATGACAGAACAACACTATGCAGAAAGTAGTTGCATAATTGAAACAATCTCACAAATAACTCAAAATCACAGGCCTCTAGGGGGCAACCTCCTTCAATATTTCATTAGCTTGCAAAAAGATACATTTGAACATGGCTTCATGTCTTGTAAAGAGAAAGCTACATGCAACCCTAAAGGCTCAAGAGTTGGCTTACATGCAAAATGCCACTCGAACTAGAATCTTCTACCAAACATCGGTTACAATCTTGATAACGGTTACATGAGATGGCACCACTTGGCTAGGTGCCTTACTTGCCACATACATTACAAAGTATTACAAAATAACATTATGATAGAATCCCCGACATAGGAAGTGGGTCATTACGTAATAATGAGAATTACAAAATAACGTTAGGATGGGATCCTAACATGTCCTTCCCCTTCAAAAAGCTTTGTCCTCAAAGTTGAAGGTGAGGAAACTAGTGTTGGAGCTGATGGAGAGACTCCCATGTAGTATCTTATGGCTGGAGTCCACACCACTGAACAGGGACCTCAATAATGTTGTGGTTGCAGAGAGAGTGACTCCAACGATCCAACTGTTCGGGCTCAAGCAAGATAGATCCTTCTTCATCTAACTCTGGAAGTGCAGATTGAACCTATACCTAATTTCCCACCACCTTTTTGAGAGAGGAAACATGAAAAACGGGATGGATCTTGGATGTAGGTGGAAGGGCCAATTTGTAGGTTGTGGCCCCAATCCGCTGTAAGACTTGGTAGGGCCCATAGTATTTCGCAGCAAGTTTTTGGCACCCTCGAAGCTGTAAGGACATTTGTTTGTACGGTTGCAAACAAAGGAAAACCATATCACCCACATCAAAACTGCGTTCGGAACGGTGTTGGTCAACCTGTTGGCGCATCTGGTTCTGGGCCGCATCCAAATTCATCCACGGAGAGTAATGTCAACTGCATGGACCTTGGAGCTACCTGGAATGTAGGAGGAAGGCATGGGTGGAAGGCACCCATAAACTACCTCAAAAGGGGTAATCTTGGTTGTTGTGTGACAGAAAGTGTTGTACCACCACTCGGCCAAAGCAAGCCACTTTGTCCAGTGCGTAGGATGATCAGAGGTAAAACAACGAAGGTAGGTCTCCAAACATTTGTTGGCAATCTCTGTCTGGCCATCCGTTTGCGGATGATAAGTTGAGCTCATTTTGAGCTGAGTTCCCTGCAACTTAAACAATTCTTGCCAAAAATGACTAGTAAAGGTTGGGTCATGGTCGGACACCATGGAGGTAAGCATACCATTAAGGCGGAAAATAGAATCAAGGAAAATTTGGGCAACAATGGAGGCGGTGTAAGGATGGGAGAGGGAACAAAAGTGAGCATATTTCAAAAGATGATCCACTACCAAAAAGATAACAAATTTGCCTCCGGACTTGGGTAACCCTTCAATTAAATCCATGGAAATATTCGTCCAAACCTAGTCAGGAATGGGCAAGGATTGAAGAGTGTCTAGAGAACACATTGTTTCACCTTTCATCCGTTGACAGGTATCACAAGCCGCCACAAAGTCTTGAATGTCCTTTTTCATACCCTTCCAAAAAAAAGTGCACTTAAGTCGTTCAGAGGTTTTGAGAAATCCTTAATGGCCTGCAAATGAGGCAACATGCAGTTCTTTCATGAGAAGTTCCCGAAATGGGGATTTGGGGGGAACAACAATGCGTTGGTGGTAATGCAAATCACCGCCATCCCAAGTGAACCCCGGACATGAAGTAGGCTCAGTGTGTAGGGAGGCAACCAAAGTCTACAAATCAGAATCTTGAAGTACCTCCTAGCATAAGTAATTGATCCATTGGAGAACAGGCGATGAAATGGCACACAACATACTGAAGGCCTCAAATTGACAAGAGAGAGCATCAACCACTATATTCTCCTTGTCGTTCTTGTAGGTGATATCATAATCCTAGCCCATGAGTTTAGAGACCCTTTTTTGTTGTTTGGGGGTGGCAACCCGTTGTTCCAAAAAGTATTTGAGACTCTGATGGTCCATTTTAATGGAGAAATGACGCCCAATGAGATACGATCGCCAATGGGTTATCGCATGCAAAAAAGCCATCATCTCCTTAGCATAAGTGGATTTTCCCAAATTACGGTTGGAGAGAGCTTTACTAGTGAAAGCCAAGGGTCGCCCTTCTTGCATCAACATGGCACCAATACCACGACTAGAAGCGTCGCTTTCAATGACAAAAGGTTTGGAAAAATCTGGCATGGCTAAGACTGGAGTGGTGGTCATAGCATGCTTCAACTCTAGGAAATCTTGTTCAGCGAATCCCGACCAAGTGAGAGTCCTTTAACATGGAGGTGAGGGGAGTTGCAATTTTACCATAGTTACGAACAAATTTACGATAATAACCTGTAAGCCCTAACCCGAAGACCCTTAAGAGTGCGAGGTTTTGACCATTCCTGAACCGCTTGCATCTTCTTGGGGTCAACTTCGACGCCATCCTTGGTGACAATGTGTCCCAAATACTCCACTTCGTCAACCCAAAAGAACACTTGGACCGCTTAGCATAGAGTTGATGTTGTGCCAACAGTTGTAGAGTCTAATCCACATGAACAAGATGCTCTTACCATGAGCAGCTATATACCATAATGTCATCAAAGAAAACTAAGATGAATTTTCGGAGAAATGGGTGAAAAATGTTGTTCATGAGGCTTTGGAAAGTGGAAGGAGCATTAGTTAAGCCAAATGGCATCACCAAAAACTCATAGTGACCTTCATGAGTACGGAAAGCAGTCTTAGGAATATCCTCATCCTTGAGCTTGATTTGATGGTACCCAGAGCGAAGGTCTAATTTGGAAAAGTACATAGTCCCATGTAGTTCATCCAGTAATTCATCCACCACCAAAATAGGAAACTTATCCTTGATGATGAGTTTATTGAGCTCATGGTAATCGATACACAACCCTCAGGACCCATTTTTCTTTTGCACTAATAAAAATGGAGAAGAGTA
The DNA here is from genome assembly GCA_028583015.1 of Wollemia nobilis. Taxonomy (NCBI): domain Eukaryota; kingdom Viridiplantae; phylum Streptophyta; class Pinopsida; order Araucariales; family Araucariaceae; genus Wollemia; species Wollemia nobilis. The sequence continues at coordinate 5,051,500 of JAQPPZ010016946.1, read as the reverse complement.
AGAACTATTGCTTGGCCAAATGAAGTCGGCTTTTAACAATTCTTGAACTAACTGCTCGATTTCTTACTTAAGAGCATGGGGATACCAGTACGGTCGAATGTTGGGCGGTGCATTGCCAAGTTACAAAGGAATAACATGGTCATGAGAGCGACGAGGCGGTAATTCTGATGGTTTAGCAAAAACATAATTGTGCTTGGCCAAAACAAGTAGCAAATCTGCAAGAACGGAATCCTCCTCTAAAGGGTGAGGTTGGATCGCAAATATCTGAGTTATGACACCCCGCAATGATTTTTTTAACAACTTCTCCATCCGGCTGGAACTGATAATTTGTGGAGGCCCTGCTTTTGAGCCATGAAGTGTGGGATTGTCCATCCTGTGAAAATCACATGCAAAGCTTGACAAAGTTTCATGAGATGGTTCCCAATGTGCCCAACCATTGAACTCCCAACACGATATCACATCCCGCTAGTTGAAATGCAACCATATCTTGCTTGAGCGCATAGTCCCCAATCTTGACCTTAACATTGCGGAATTTACCTTTGCAAGGTAAGGTTCCACCATTGGCAACCATAATCTCAAAGGAATTACATGTGTACGTAACAATTTTCCTGCATGGCAATGCGGGGATCAATAAAGTTGTGCTGCCAGAATCAATCAATTTGGTAAGGCGTAGGCCTTTGAAATAACCCACAACTTTCATGGTTTGCGGAGTGGTAATGCCAACAACCGCATGAACAGAAATTTCAGCCTGTGGTTCATCTTGGTTTTCTTCCTCCGTCTTGGGTCGTTCCACTATTGATTTTGTGTCATCATCACTGTGGTCGTTGGTGTCAGGCTCATCAACATCTATGAGGAACAACTTCTTTTGGGTGCACCTATGCCCGTGAGAAAACTTTTCATCACAATTGTAGCACAACCCTTTGGTGCATTGCGCATCTATTTCGACAGTGGTTAGACGTTTGGGTGCAGCAGTTTTTTGCTCATTCTGGTTTTGGAATCGAGGAAAAGAGGGTTCAGCCTATGGAAATTTAGATATCCGCTTTTGTGCTGCAAATTTGGATTCGGCCAAACGAGCCAACTTGATAGCCTGCATCATGGATTGTGGTTTAAACATCGTGACCTCGACTTGGAGATCTTCCCTCAAACCCCTAACAAAACAACTCATAAAGAAACTTTCATTCATTCCTATAGTTTTGTTGGCCAATTTCTCAAATTGTTTTTGGTAATCTCGCACTATCGACGTTTGTCTCAAGTTTGTCAATTCTCGTATAAAATCATCATACTCACTAGGGCCAAAGCAAGCGAGTAATTGAGATTCAAAGTCTTCCCAAGAAGGATTTGGGGTATTTTTTGCAACTATTGGTACCACTGTAAAGCTTCAGATTCCAAGTTGAAGGAAGCCATTTGAACTCGGTAATATATAGGGACATCGTGGAGTCTAAAAAATTGAGCAACACAACATAACCACCCATCCACATCCTTCCCATTAAACTTAAGAAAGTCTAATTTGGGCATCTTAAAGGTAGGATCACGATCATAGTGAGGATGAGTCATTTGTTGGCCTTCCTTTACCTTTGTCAAAATGTGAGTGTTTAGTACGGTACTCAGTCTTGCTTGGACCACCTTGCAATTTAGACTCAACTTCTGCAAGTTGTTCTTCTATGCGGTCTCTAGAGGCAGCGTGATCAGTTCTAAGATTTTGAAGCTCTGTCATCACGGTTTGATTTGAAAGTTGCATGTTTTCAACAATGCTTTGGAGTTTTTCCAAGAAAGAGGTGACATGATCTATCTTTTTTTGTTGTCCACGAGTGCCACCAACCATTTTGGAGAGTCTTGAACCTCTTTTACTGAGTTACTACAAATAGAAGTGTGGTTTTAGGAGTTACTGTATTTAGTAAGGGTCCAAAAAAATGCTTGGGTGTTATATATCAAAATGATTAGTGCGACGAGCTGATCACAATGGGCTAGGACTCAAAAAAGTGTTTTCGGGATCAAATTTTGTATTTGTGGAATATTTGGCCAAAAAGGGCTAGTGAAAAAAATGACAAATTTGAGGAATTTCGATAAAATAAGGAGTTAGGACTCAAAAATTCGATGAGAGGTGCAAAAGGGGCTAACTAAGATTAAAAAAAAAAACAAATTTGAGGAATTTTGGGGTTGTCTATGGCTTTTTATGATTTTTTAAGTGTTATTTTTCCTTATTTTTGGTTTAAAAATTACTCAAAATAGAGTAATGATAAAACCACTACAACTTCTTCATTATAGCTCCGATTTGCACGATTTTTTATTTTTTGAGTGCGAAATCAAAAAGTAGTAAAATACTTATTTATTTATCCTTTGTTTTGACGAGTCTACTGGTGTGGTCAGTTTTTTATTTGGAGCTACGGTTCAAAAATTGGATACTAGATCAATTGTCTCTAACTTGTACGGTCTATCGACTAACCACTGTATCTCTGCCCTTATTACCTAAATTGCAGTTACTGACACTGTGCATGTCACTGACCTTGGGATCCTCTGTACTATGCAGTTACTGACACTAGCGATTCTGTTTCTAACCCTAACCACCTGAAATTTTTGACAGTTATAGATGACTGTTACTGTCACTGTCGACCTGACTGGTATTGCCACTGACTCGACTGTTACTGTCACTGTCCCGACTGTTACTTCCATTGACCCGACTGTTACTGAAATATTTCAAACTGTAATAGACGCTTGCTCTGTCCTAACTGTGTGGTGCATGCAAGTTTGTTCTTTTGTGATAGGGAAGTCCTCCGTATGCTCACTTTTGGGATCCGTGTATGCAGGTTTAGCAGAACAAGATGTTTGTTTGCAGGTTGAAGTGTTTGATAGAACCATGGTGTGCTAGGTAGAGGAGTATATAACACCCATAGGCCCTTTGTTATACCGCATTGACGAACAATAGTGCTCGGATCAATATTTCAAGCCACAACCCAAGGAGGATTCCACACATACCCTTGCACACACTATCTGCCTCTCTGACAATACGGAAGGGTAATCGTCTGGGATGTTGTGTCCCATGGACTATGGATGATACAAGGCGAAAAGCTTCCTACTGGATAAAATTTTGTTAAACCCTAGAATGGTCTCCCGATACACCCGAATATGAGTGGGAGCTCAATTCCGTGCGTGAGTGTTGTCTAAGGCCTGGGTATTGGAGCCCGCCCCTCACTTCATTAAACGCTTTATAGGCTATCTTGCTTAACCAATAACGACAGCTCCTTCGCAATATTTTAAAACCCCCGACACAGGGTTTCTAGCCTACTCAACTACTGAAAAAAAAAACTGTATTTTTTTTTGGTTTTTTGCGGATTTGTTTTTTTGGTTTTTTAAATGAAGGAAAACAAAATGAAAAACACAAGAAAATTATACCTAACAGGCGAAAATGGCTGAGCAAAAATTGTCGCAATCGCAACAAAACTTAGCCTTGGAAAGCGCTCTGATACCAATTGTTAGAAACCTCCTATTAAAATAAAGCTCACTCACACAAAAATATTGAAAAATACCTGAAATACATCAAATGACAGAGTAACACTATGCAGAAAGTAATTGCAGAATTGAAACACTCTCACAAATAACTCGGAATCGCATCTCTTCGAGGGAGCAACCTCCTTCAATATTTCATTAGCTTGCAAAAATATACATTCGTATATGGCTTCATGTCTTTTAAAGAGAAAACTACATGCAACCCTACCTAAAGGCTCCAGAGTTAGCTTACATGCAAATTGCCACTCAAGCTAGAATCTTCTACCAAACATCGGTTACAATCTTGATAACGGTTACATGAAATGGCACCACTTGGCTAGGTGCCTTACTTGCCACATACATTACAAAGTATAACAAAATAACATTATGATAGAATACCCCAGATTGGAAGTGGGTCATTACGTAATAATGAGAATTACAAAATAATGTTAGGATGGGATCCTAACATCTAGGTTTTCATACCAGGTTAGAGGGTGAGAAGGATATACCCACTAAATAGCACCATCTATGGGATTTGGCCAATCTCGTCCACTTGGGAGGCCGTCTGCAGCAGTCATAATCCCAAAAGTGGTATTATATGCCTCGTACTGATTAAACATTGGGTGAACATTAAAGTTTTTAAAACTCAAAAATTTTACTTTGGATCAAGTCTAGACATTAAAACTAGAAAAAAAATTTACCTTAATGAACCAGTGAACTAGACTGGGTTGTGCAATCGATGAGTCAGAATCAAGTCGTTACAAGTGCAAATACATCCTTATACTGCAGGAAAATTCTGAAAGTTGTAGCTTTTAGTACTGGGTCCCTTTTATCTCCACAATGAATGAATGAACTCTTGTTCGTTGAGGTTTACCTGCTCCATCTTTGTTTCTTCATACTAGATGATGTCAGGTTCTTTCGTTTCGAAGTACATCGATCGAGTGGGTTGCTTTCTTATCAATGACTACATCTCCTACGGTGTATTCGGCAAAATTCTTGGGAAATGTCCATTTCTCTTTTTCATCTTTCTTCCATGCAAATTTCCTTTTCTGACTAGACTCGTCAACCTCCTGCACAATATTTTTCTTATCATCATCGGTTTCTTTTTCCACATGGATACAAAAACAATGTAGGAGAAACATCTCATAGTCCTCCATCTGCCAATGGAGAAGCCCACTCTTAGAATCTTCATCGTCCTCCATACAGCCTTGAAGTTCCAACACATCTTCCTCATTATGTTCATATTCGTTGTCTTCATCTAATGACGATCTTCCCAATTTATCAAACGGTTGCAATGTCTTAACTAATGGATTGATTCTTGAGATTTATCATGTACTTGTGTTGTCCCTTTTTAAATGTTAGACATTCCTTCTCCCAATTGTGGTTTACTTTCACCTTTCTCAACCATCTATGTCCCAACAATACATCATAAATTGGTTTCTACATTGCGATCAACACGAAATCCATGATAAAGTCTTGATCGGCAATTTTCACCTTCTGATTTATCAATGCGCCCTTCATATCTATATTGGTTTGCACCATACAGACGAAAATTTGGAGACCACAAGAATGGTGCTCCAATATCCTTCCAGGTCTTTTTTGGCATAACGTTCACACTAGACCCTCCATCCACAATTACTTGCGTCAATTTATGATTAAACAACTCCATGTGAATCAATGTTGGTTTCTTTCCTACCTTAATTATCAATACTATTGGGTCAATGAATTGACCCTCTTGATCGTAGCTACTTCCCGATATCTTGTCTCCACCGCATTCTTCAAGCATGCGATCTCTCCTAACTTCACATAAAGCTCAAGTATTGCACCAAGTAAAATGGACACCTTTACTACTATTGTCATGTTCAATACTCGTGTTGCCAATTGCTCTATTGATGATTGTTTTCCCAAAATTTCTTCTATAGTAATTAACTTCTTTAATTTCTTCTCCTAGAGGAGGTAGTCATGTTTTGTCTTTTGCATTTCTTCCTCAATCAAATCATGTGTTGCATGCCACTTCTCCTTCTCCTTGGCAAGGTTTGAATATTGCTCTGTTTTCTTTACCTGAGCTCTCGTTACTTGCAAGCACATGTTTGTACTTGTCCTGTTGGTTCTTCAATGTCAATAATATTGACATTCTATGTTCCACTAGAACTTGCTTTCTCCTGGCAATTCACTTCCTTGTGATTGCCTGGTACACACCACCTGCACATGTTCGTGTTGTTTCCATTCACTCCTCATGTTTGTGGGTTCTAACAATTTCTCGCAAAATGTCCTCACTCTTGGCAAATTCTTCATTAGATAATTGGTCTATCGTCCAAGTCATATTGTAATTGACTCTAACCACCTTGTCGATTACCCTGTTGGAACTATCTTCCACCGCGACGATTGTTTGTATAACCTCCATTCGTCGCCCCTTGTCCATTCTTGGAAGTGTTCAGTTTTTCTTCATTGTCTTCCTTTTGTACTATCATTGTTTGGTGCCTTGTGCTTCTTAGGTTGAATGGTCATTCTCCTCCTGTGTGTCCCATCACTTTGCAGATATTGAAATATGCATTCGTCAAACAATTTATATTTGTATGCCCTTCTAATTTATAGTCTAGACACCATATTTCTTTCTTTTTCTTCTTGTCTTTCACTTCGTTGATCATTTTTTAAAATTCCTCCTTCATTGATTGGATTGCTATGTGCAAGTCTTCCTTGTCACTATCAAATTCATCGCTTCTGAAGTGGCTTATTCCTATCGCCATTTGTTTTGCTTCACTTTCTAAATCCCTAACTCTTTCATATGCTTCTTCATATGTTATGGGCAGTACTATCTTCATATTTTTCTTGTAGCATGTTAATAACCCATAATGAACCATTGTTTCAGCAATCCATTTGCTGGTTGCACCTCCATTTTGTCAATAAGTTCCTTAAGCCGTCTAATGTAGGACTTTATATCTTCATCCTTTTTATGCTTAGTGGAATATATTTCTCCTATGGTCTCCGTATCATATTGCAACAACCTAAATTCATTCTTGAATTCAGCCACTAAGGCTTCCCATGTTGTGAAGGCCTTCATTCTCCCCCTCTTCAAATGCCAATCATTCACAATTCCTAGCAAAGTAGCTAGAAACAATATCAACCATGTGTTTGGGTCATCCACCCCATTAGCTCTCAATATGGTAGTACACATTCCTATATGACGCTTGGTGTCTTCTTTCCCATCTCCCAGAAAAGGTGAGCACTTTTGCTTTCTTGCCATAGTCACAATATTCACCATTGGGGGTCAATTTTCTTCACTTGATTCTTCCCCACTCAATGATTGCTCGTTGTAGGACTTTATATCTTTATCCTTTTTTTTCTTAGTGAAATATATTTCTCCTATGGTCTCCGTATCATATTGCAACATCCTAAATTCCTTCTTGAATTCAGCCACTAAGGCTTCCCACATTGTGAAGGCCTTCGTTCTCTCCCTCTTCAAATGCCAATCAATTGTGATTCCTTGTAACATAGCTAGAAACAATCTCAACCATGCGTCTGGGTCATCCACCCCATTAGCTCTCCATATGGTAGTACACGTTCCTATGTGATGCTCTGCATCTTCGTTCTCATCTCCCAAAAAAGGTGAGCACTTTTGCTTTCCTACCATAGTCACAATATTTGCCATTGGGGGTCAATTTTCTTCACTTGATTCTTCCCCACTCAATGATTACTCGTATAGCACTTCTTCTCTTGGTGCCTCTGAAATTGGCACTTCTTTGTCCCAAGGTGCTTCCTCACCTTGCATGTTGTTGCTAACAAACAGTCTTCAACCAATTATGGTGCACCTTCACTTCGTAACCTCCTTCGCGAGTACAAGTGCGATGGATCTGGTCTATTTGCCCAAGCAATTACCTACAGTTGCTCTAGTGCCTAACTCCCATCCTTTGCACCTCTTGGCAAACTCCTTCGCGTTTGTGCCAACGTGAGCATCCACTCGTCATCCCCTCATGCACCCTCCACGTTGGCATCTTCACTTAAGTGAACATCTCCTTTGTTTGCTACAACTCACTTCACACCTCATCATCCGTTGTTAATAACATGTGCCACCTTTCGTTCTAGTCACTAGAGTTTTCCTCCTCTTGAGGATTCCACACTCATTCAAGCCTCCTTGATTGCAATCCTTGGTTGGCAATTTGTTGACTTCTTCTCACAGGTTGCTCTTGATCTCTCCCATCGCATCGTCTCCTACATCCTTGCAACAAGAAATTCATCATCCACTTCTTCAACTTCACGTGTGCTAGGTTTGAACTTCCAACGACAACGGTGCCAAATGTAGCACAACAGTGAGTATTTCAATAGTTGGAGGAACAATTGAATAACAGATCCTAGAAGCCAACAGGGAATGCAGTCATTGCCAAGGTAACCATAAACACCCTTCAGAATTGAATGGCACTAGTCTAGTACTGCATTAGTATGATCACTTGAATGGCAATCTGTTGTTCACTTAAACGACGATGTACTTGCATGGAAAACATTAGAATGACAATTAACAACTCACTAAAATGACAAGGAGCAATCCATTAGAACGACAGGCTTACTCCACTGGAACAACACTTCACGTAATCTACTCGTACAACAATTCCTGTCACACGTTTTGGACTGCAACCTTCTCATATTTGTTCTAACTGCAACACTTATACCTGCACACACAAAACTCAATATGCACACAACCAATATACCAATAGCAATCACAACATGCATAGATCATAAACAGATTATAGACAAAGAGAGAATCATCATTGTATTCATCATATGTACAACATTACAGGGTTACACCATACAATCTCTCTAGAACTCTCTCTACATGATACTTTGATATGCACAAGATACGCATTGGCTCTGTCTCATGACCTTCCAATGTGTTGGACAATTGAAGGGGGGCCTATTTATGGTTGGGCCCAAGCCATTGCCAACAATGGCCTACTGCATAATTGTTTTCCCTTCCACACATACATGACACCACTTTCTGCACTTTAGACTCTTAGAAACCATTAATCATGACATCACCTTTCTTAGACATCTAGACAAAATTACATTACATGCACATTTCTATTACATTAATTTTCATTTCATTGTCATTACATTTATATTTCATGTGCCTTACACTTATTGCTATCACTATATACACTAAGGCTTTGACTGTCCAGAACGAGCTCCTACATATCCTATCCATGCCTCCAAGATATTTTTCAAACAGTCAGCTTGATTTTTTTAATTATAAATAGGACATGAAAATAAAACATATTTGTTTTATCTGACTTGAGAGAGATCAAAATCTATGTCATTGAAGTGAGGATTTCTTACATTCCCAGCAAATAAAAATGAAGAGGTCTGTTATTTACATACCAGATATGAGTAGACTGGCCATTGCTCTCCAACACATTGTGCATCATTCTCCAAATCTTCATCTAGCATGATTTTAGCTCATCAAAATTTCTTCTGTGAAATAGACAAGCAATGAATATATCACCCTATGTCATGATCATCTAAACTCTCTATATCTAGATCAATGGCATTCTAGATCAATGGCATTTTGTGGCTTCTTACTCTACTTTCATAATGCAAAAAAGAATGAAGTAATGGACAACAAATACTACATCATTAAAAGCTAAACGATTGTAATTAAACTGTCAATCAGCAATAAGCTGCTGATGATTTTATATTCTCAAGCATTAATCCAATGTGTAGAAGAATGATCGACACTTGAAAAAGAGCGGCATCAAACATACTAACATGACAAATGTGGCAAACAAGGATCTGAATATGTCTAAGCTAAAACAGTAGACACCCAAGACCAAAGAAGAGTGGAGTTTGCAACAATGGAGGTTGAAATGTAAAAGAAAAACGATAGACTAATTAATCAGCTTAAAATCCATAACCTAACCCCAATATACTAAAATAGATAACTAATAATACTTACTGAAGAACAAACACAAAATGAACATGCCACACATGACAAAACATAATAGAATAAATAACAACTAATATTTGTCGTTTTAACAGTGAGAATTATCAGGTTACTACCCTAATGTTAAATCCATATGATTTTTGTCTATGTGAGATATATTTTTTTAAAATAATAATAATAAGACAGGAACATTTATTAGGCCATGCTGTCATTATTATAATTGGTGACAATTTTCTGACTCATATAACAAAGTATATGTTCACCATGTCATGAGCTTGAATACCATTCATTTCCAAGGATTAAAAAATGTACAAAACTATGTTCACCAGAACTGTCAAGTATTACTCACAATCCATTCTTGAAGTGAAAATTTCTTTCATAAACTAGAATAACATATTTCATTCTTAAGATTTACCCTATTAGATAGGTATACTTTTTGATTAGTAAAATGTATGTATGAAATAACTTAAGATAGAGGGATTTGATAATGGCATAAAAATCAAATTTTATTCAAAGCACTCTATAGGAGTGGAATATTACATCTAGAATCTTGTGAAATGCTTAGCTTTTGAGACAATGGTAAAGAAATGGAATGAAATTATAATATGTCTATGAATGATCAAAGTAGTTCAATGAGACAAAGGGATATATCAATGTGACAACATAAAGAAACGTGGGAGAAAAACCCTCAAGAAGAAGAATAAAAGACAGACCAACTAACAACTAAAGACAAATAAACAAATAGTAAATAAAAGGTAACCCAAAATCCAGTAACACTAAAATATGTGCCTCAAAGCAACAGGCAACGTAGAAAGAGAATCTATTACAGGTTGAGAACCAAAGAATGACAACCCAGCCAAAGAGTGCTAATATCAAAATATTTAGCCTGATATTCCAACCTAAAAACATAAAGTCACCCATTAAAGTCGTAATGCATAATAAAGTGGATGACCCAAGGGAGAGTTCGAGGTTCGAGAGCCACCTGTATTTAACTTTTATGGTTGGGTCTCTAGAGGTGGAAAGGAAATTGGTTTGTTTAACTCACCATTAGATCGAGGTCAATATCAAGAAGGGTTGTGTTGTCTATGCTGCAAGTGGAAGGAAAACCTGTTGGCAATTTGTAAGGAAGAATGTTATCTCACAGACCTATCACTCTCAGTGCTAAGCACGTAAAGTTGCCCATCAAAGTCCTAATGCACAATAAAGTGGATGACCCAAGGGAGAGTTTGAGGTTCGGGAGTCACCTATATTTGACCTTTATAGTTGAGTCTCTAGAGGTAGAAAGGAAACTGGTTTGTTTAACTCACCATGAGGTTGTGGTCAATATCAAGAAGGGTTATCTTGTCTATGCTGCAAGTGGAAGGAAAACCTGTTGGCAATTTGTAAGGAAGAATGTCGTCTCACAGACCTATCACTCTCAGTAAGCTACCATACTCGAAAGGAGCCTGACCCCTCAAGTATTTGACACAATTATAGAAAAGATGAGATCAACCATGTTTTTTTAGAGCACCCTTAAAGTGCTCTATCCTAGAGCACACTCGCCTCTCAAAGAAATAGCACAAGACACTTACGGTCAGAATATTGGAAAAAAGATGCATGTGACCTTCCAGAATCACGGTACAAATAGTAGTACCTCTCACATATCTCATAGTACTAAATAGGGTATAGGGTATGTGAACTTTTAACAGAGAGAATTATCAGGTTAGACTCTCACATATCTCATAGTACTAAATAGGGTATAGGGTATGTGAACTTTTAACAGTGAGAATCATCAGGTTACTACCCTAATGTTAAGTCCATATGATTTTGGTCTATGTGAGATATATTTTTTTTAAATAATAATAGTCAGCAGGCAGGAACATTTATTAGGCCATGCTGTGATTATTATAATTGGTGACAATTTTCTGACTCATATAACAAAGTATATGTTCACCATATCATGAGCTTGAATACCATTCATTTCCAAGGATTAAAAAATGCATAAAACCATGTTCACCAGAACTGTCAAGTATTACTCACAATCCATTCTTGAAGTGAAAATTCTTTCATAAACTAGAATAACATATTTCATTCTTAAGATTTACCCTATTAGACAGGTATACTTTTTAATTTGTAAAAATTATGTATGAAATCGTTTAAGATGGAGGGATTGATAATGGCCTAAAACTCAAAATTTATTCAAAGCACTCTATAGGAGTGGAATATTACATCTAGAATCTTGTGAAATGCTTAGCTTTTGAGACAATGGTAAAGAAATGGAATGAAATTATAATAGTCCACGAATGATCAAAGTAGTTCAATGAGACAAAGGGATATATCAATGTGCCAACAGAAAGAAAGGTGGGAGAAAAACCCTCAAGAAGAAGAATAAAAGACAGACCAACTAACAACTAAAGACAAATAAACAAATAGTAAATGAAAGGTAACCCAAAATCCAGTAACACTAGAATATGTGCCTCAAAGCAACAACATAGAGGCAACGTAGAAAGAGAATCTATTACAGGTTGAGAACCAAAGAATGACAACCCAGCCAAAGAGTGCTAATATCAAATATTTAGCCTGATGTTCCAACCTAAAAACATAAAGTCACCCATCAAAGTCGTAATGCATAATAAAGTGGATGACCCAAGGGAGAGTTCGAGGTTCGAGAGCCACCTGTATTTAACTTTTATGGTTGGGTCTCTAGGGGTGGAAAGGAAACTGGTTTGTTTAACACACCATTAGGTCGAGATCAATATCAAGAGGGGTTGTGCTGTCTATGCTGCAAGTGGAAAGAAAACCTGTTGGCAATCTGTAGGGAAGAATGTTATCTCACAGACCTATCACTCTCAGTGCTAAGCACATAAAGTTGCCCATCAAAGTCCTAATGCACAGTAAAGTGGATGACCCAAGGGAGAGTTTGAGGTTCGGGAGTCACCTATATTTGACCTTTATAGTTGAGTCTCTAGAGGTAGAAAGGAAACTGGTTTGTTTAACTCACCACGAGGTTGTGGTCAATATCAAGAAGGGTTATCTTGTCTAGGCTGCAAGTGGAAGGAAAACCTGTTGGCAATTTGTAGGGAAGAATGTCGTCTCACAGACCTATCACTCTCAGTAAGCTACCATACTCGAAAGGCGGTTGTCCCCTCAAGTATTTGACACAATTTTAGAAAAGATGAGATCAACCATGTTTGTTTGGAGCACCCTTAAAGTGCTCTATCCTAGAGCACAATCGCCTCTCAAAGAAATAGCACAAGACATTTATGATTAGAATATTGGAAAAAAGATGCATGTGGCCTTCCAGAATCACGGCACAAATAGTAGTACCTCTCACATATCTCATAGTACTAAATAGAGTATCTAAAGATTAAGTGCTCAACATACTTTATCTATACAACAAAGATGACAGAACGTGTCCTCTCGAGGAATGTAATGACCAGTCTCAACATGCAACTAATAAGATTAGATTCTACACTTGCAAAGGGTATTCTCAATACATGAGAACAATGATGTCAAAGATATCCTAATCAAATGGCATAACACTGCAATTTGGGAAAGTGCTTCACATAGATCAAATTAGGGGTAAGAGTTATGAAGGAGAACTCCAACTGTCCTGACTATATGATCAATATATATCCTCTCAAACAACTCAATTAATCACATCCTATTGAGGAAGGAGATAAAAGGTTCATCCAAGGAGTACTTAAGGAGGAAGCTAGTAGGTGGATAAGGTAATAGACTGAAGGAGCAACTTAGCATTGAAATACTAACAAAGTTCACGATTAATAGAACCCTCAAATTTATTGTGAGAATCAAAGTGCTATGCATGATTCTCACAACAAGAGATTGTCACCCAAATGGTCTATGTCAGTAGGAAAAAAAGTTGAAGTTGCTCTCAAGACGAACAGGTTGGGCTGCAAATTCATCTTGAATGGCACTCATTAGATTTGTTTATTTGCAAAGAGTCATACGCTAAGCACAAGAGTTTGAACACACTCTTCATCTAGTGCTAATCCACTAATCCCAAGTAGGATCTCAAACCTCATACGTCTGACTTACAGTATCAAAGACTAGCATCTTTCCAAGGATATTTTAAAAATGTATCGCATAGAATTGACATTTGAGAATAGAAAAAGACATCCACTAAAAAGACATAAGTGGACAAGTTGCTCTAAATTGGAAAAAGGGCTGATAGACTGAACTCCCAAAGGCTTGTAAAGTGTTATGATCTCCTTAGGCTCTCCTTGATAGAAGAACTGTAACATAAGACCATGATCTTATTCTTACTTAGGTTAACATGATATTATTTTCTCATTAAAGAGAACAAGGCACCCAATTATCTCTGCAAAGCTTCAAGAGAGAGAGAGAGAAGAACCATACAAAAAAAGGATAGCAACCAACACATAGCATAGTGTGCAAACATCATCAATGGGAGTATCCTGCTGAAGGAAAATTCCTATTGAACAAGGTAGGTACCAAAAAAGCAAACATCGATGGCACGCATCCCTGCTTGACACGTAAGGTACTCTTGATTAAATTTGAGGAACCAAATTCAAGACACAATGACTAACAACCATATCATAAAGCCTCATAGCAGCAATGATGTTGGAGTTCACAATGCCAATATTTTCCAACTTTTGAAAGAGGAGATGACTTGGAGAATAGTCAAACGCCTTCCTAAAGTCACCAAAGCACTAGAAGACTCCAGAAGACCATCGATGTATCTCTTCCAAAATAGCTAAGAGTGAAGATCAAATCAATAGTCAAAAGCACTTTTCAAAAGCATGCTTCACCCTTTGCTTTCAGATTCCCCTTCCTCTAAATCATAACATTACATTTGCCAAATTGTGCCCAAACATGATAGTCTTATGGTAATTGGGATTTGATTTTTCCCTAGTTTTGTAGATGATATAAATGATGCATAGAGACCAGGTGGGAGGGTGAAGGTCCTTTGCAAACAATAATACTAAGAAAATTCGAACTTAGAAAAGGGAGTGAAAGAATATCATGCTTAAGAAATTTTGGAATCATTCATTCAACTGCCTTGCTAGTGCATAATTTATGAACAGTTCTATGTCTCCAAATGAAAAGTGGCAGGATGAGAGAGGTAATGCTAATTGTAGGTTGGTCAAGAATATCATACAAAGACTTAACATAGAAGATCCAAACCTGACAAGTAATATCAAAATGAGGATTTCCTTGGGATAAGAGCCTTCCAAAAGTCCTTGGCAGAACGTGTGAGGGCATCTAGAAGCTCATAGCGTCAATGGGCAAGAAACTCATACTACTATTGACGAAAGAGACACCTATGTTTGACTCTTGTTATTCACACTATCAAACATACCAACCTTAAGTTACTCCAATGTCAGACTCACTTCATGTGCATAGTAGGACATGCCAACTTCTAGTTGCTCCAATGTCAAACTCTCATCCCGCTTACCACCAAACACATCAACATGGAATTACTCCAATGTAAGACTCATGTTCCACTCACCATCAAACCTACAAACCTACAATTGCTACAATATCACTCCCATCCCACTCACCGTTGGCCATGCCAACCTGCAATTGTTCTAGTGTTGGACTCATGTCACACACACCGTGTGATGCATAAGCTACATCATTTGCACCTCTCTCGTGCTCAGTATCAACACACATCCTTTCATTGAACACTCCATCGACATCAACAAACAAGTCTGCATCACTTTTTGTGTCAAGCTCCCATCTTCCCTCCTCTAAAGGGAGGAAAGATAGGATTAGACTATAATGCTTGCCAACTAGGCTCTAATCTCCACATTATAACAACTCCATTGAATAGAATTAAATATAGATAATGGGAAGAACTTACAAATAGCATGTATCCTCCATATTCCAATCATCTACACTACATCTAGTCTAGTCAAGTGTACAAGAACATAGAAGATAGATATCATCCAACATCATCATCCTCGACAAAAGCCTCCACTTCTACCAACACCAACCAAGGTAGATGGCATACACATAAGTATCATGAAACGGGTAAGCAGTTGGCATCTTCCCAACTACCACCAAAATACTCGTATACATGAAACATTAAATATAACCTATAACACATAACATTATATTTATTACAAACACTTATTGCAACACATGTCATCATGTACATACATGCAACAATACTATGTGACACACATACAACAAAACTATATTTACACATTGTTAAATCATCATTGACATGGCGCATACGTTCATGCATTGATGAGCTCATGCAAACGTGATGTTCATGCACCAACTCTACTACCTATGCAGCCCATGATAATATAGTTTGTTCTTATACCACAATGAAGTGGTTGATTGAAATACTACATCATAATAATAGGACTAGAGCCTGTTTCCACCGCCATATAACCAATTTAAAAAAAAAATGTTACCATTTTTTCAACTACATGTAATAAAGATGCAATTATCTAATATAGGAGGGTAAAAAAAGGAATGCATATATATATATATATATATATATATATATATGATTAAATATAATGGAAAAATTGGGGCCTTGAGCCCCTAATCGTTACCTTTTACATTTAAAGAATTATAAAACATAAAAAATAAAAATTAGAGCTACAAAATATATTAAGAAAATAATTTTTTAAATCTAAGGGAAAAAAACAAAATAAAAGACTAAAAAAACCAAAATATTAGAGACCCACAACCTACCCTACAAACATAAAGTCCACACACATACCGTGAACAAACAAATGACTGCCAATATTTACCTAAAATTTAACATTTACAGGCCTACAATTTACCTAAAATTTAACATCCCTGATGAGTCATTAAAATGCCTTGTCATACGGCTCATTTTGCCTATCTAGTGTGTCTTGACTATCTCTAAACCTGTGATTGTGTAAGAAAACAATAAAGTTGTATAATTATTGTACATATAGGCATAATACAATGTTTTGTGTTCCTTTGGATGTCTTTACTTTTGCCTATCTAGTGTGTCTTGACTATCTCTAAACCTGTGATTGTGTAAGAAAACAATAAAATTGTATAATTATTGTACATATAGGCATAATACAATGTTTTGTGTTCCTTTGCATGTCTTTACTTGGGTTTAACCGTAGAATAATGATGATGGTTGCTGACTTCTTTCCGTTGAACAAGCAAGTGTGCATCTTGTGTGCTGCAGGTATTGGCTGAGGTACAAAAAGTTAGTTCACATAGCTACGGACAACCTGCTAACCACAAAAAGTTAGTTCACATAGCTACGGACAACCTGCTAACCAGTTACGGAAAGTTGCTGACCTGGTTACGGAATAATGAAAGCCCAAGCTATGGATGCCCAGTCAACTCAGCCGTGGAACTAGCTACAGAGACGAATCTATTCTACCACGAAAATACGTCACTAAGCATAGTGATTACACCCTTCACGAATAAATCCACACAAGGAAACTACAATTGTGCATGTGAGGAAGAATGCCTGTGGACACCTTAGCCACAAAGTGAAAAATTCAAAACCCAAAATGACAAATAGAATAGAAGAATCCAATCAGAAACGTGGGCTGGATTCATCCTGTTTAAAAAATATTTATGGAGGATTGAAACCGTTCCTTTGTAATAGCAGATTTGCTGGTTGTTGAAAATCCTTGTCTTCTATTTAATTCAATTGCAGTTAGTTTCAGTCAACCCTTGAGAACTGTTAGGTGGTTCAAAGGTTGTTGAATCTTTCCTTTAAATTAATGTAAACGTTCCTGGGCAGTCGATTAGAGAGAGAGAGATGTAACTCTGAAACTATGTCTAAAAGGAACAGTAGTTGTATCTGTAGGACTGCAGAAGGATCCCTCTCTGTAATGTTTTGTCATTAATAAGACAGATCTGTGATCCATTTTACTTCTGAGCACTTGATTGTTCTTCAGTAGCTACGGAAGGGTCGCACCCACTCCTTGGAAAAAGGGTCCACTGTAAGACAGAGGGCAACCAGAGCTCACATAGGATTTTTGTTAGGCATTAATTTTTTTCCGTCTGCAAGCTTACATTAGCTTTAAGTTTTGGTCGTTTTGTTTTGAATCTACAATTTTGTACTTTCCGTAGTCAATTTCTATTCTTTTACAACTTTCCGGTCTTGGAGAGTGGATGAGAAATCACATTTATTTCCATTTATGCATGTATTATCCCCTGGAAGGTTGAGGACATTTTTAAGTCATATAAAATAGATGCTTTAATAATCTGTGGTGCACAAACATGCCTAGAACCTCACAAGTCTACGTATCCCAGATTGACAATAAATACCAATCACATGTGCAGCAGTCAAAGTGTTTGTAGGACCCAATTCTAGATTAATTGGAAAGCACTGTGTGAGCAGGTCAATCCCTATATAACTGAAAAGAAAGCAAGAAGATGTAGATTTCTAAGTTCATCACATCCACGAGAGTTTGATCTGTTCCTATCGAGTTGGGTGATCTACTTTGTTGATTTATCATCATGCAAGCCGTGTTTCGTTTATAACAGGGTATTTTGGTGTGTGCAAGAGGAGATTGCTTCAAAAAATGGGTTTCTGTTAATGTACCCCTTTTTCCTGCATCAAACAAAAAGAGAAAATTGGTCAATGATTTTGCACGAATTATTTAGCAAATTTATTTACATGTTCAGATCCTGTTTGAGGCAAATCTGCAAAACCTAATTGAATTTATTCATCATGTGATTAAGTCCGTTAACATAAAAATTGTCTAATCTAGTAAAATGGGCGCAGAGTATGCAAAAAGGAAAGACGTTCCACACAAAAATTAGGCAGAAATTGTTTAGACAACAATATACTTACTAAATAATAGTCCTTAGGAAGCATTCCAAGGCACTACACACTGAGGAGGCATGGCCAGGCAGAAAATGAAAGATAAACCATCTCATAATCTTTGTTTCTATAGCTTATGTGTAACAAAAGAACTTCCAGAAATAGCAACAGCAGTAGCAAATTCAGAAATGGGAAAAACAAAACACTCACTGGAATAGTAAATCAGATTCAACAGCAGGAAATCAAATGTTGCGAGTAATAAATTCCAGATTCCAAATCAATACAAATCCTAGCCATTCGGAGAGGGCAAAGCCTGATAGCCTCTTGGAGAGGGCGAAAATTCATACGCACATTAGAGGCAACTTAAGATAACAAGTATGATGTCTCAACTACAATATAACTCCTCTATTTATAGACTAAAACAAACAATAACCCCTAACCCTAATGCTTAAGGGCCGACTAACCTAATTCTAGGGCCCAAGTTAACAATAATAAAGACAGCTGACTTACATGGCTCCCCCCTCAAAAAACTTTTTCTCCAAATCTGGAAATGATTGGAAAATGCTCTCAAGCTCCCACATCACGTCTTCTTTCACAAGGTCCTACCATTTCACGAGTAATTGTTGAATCTAGTGAGATTGCAAATTACAAACTCGGGACTACCACACAACTTCCGGTTGGAGGGTGATTCACCCTTCTTCATCAAATACTAGGAGCTTCGTCTAGGACTGCACCTTTTGGCCAATAACCTGTTTAAGACAAGAAACATGATAAACAGGGTGGATGCAAGCCGGAGAAAGCTCCAATTGATATGCCACTTCCTTAACGCAACAAACCACCTTGTAGGGGTCGTAAAACAAAGGGGCCAACTTCTTACTAGACTTGGTCTTCAAGGACAACTACTTATAAGGTTAGAGTCATAAAAAGACCATACTTCCTTTTGCAAATTGTTGCTCTTAGCGATGTATGTCCTACTGCTGCTTCATGCGGTTTTGGGCCTAGGACAAATTATCTTAAGGAGTTGGAACACAAGCTGATGTTGCTGCAACAAATCATCCACCTAAGCCACCTTGAAGGATCCACAAACATAGTTTGCCATAGAGGGAAGTTTCTAGCCACACAATGCCTCAAATGGAGACATATTGAGGGAGAAATGGTAAGTGTTATACCACCATTTGGCTAAGGAAAGTCAGTGACCCACTGATACTATTTGTCTTGGGCAAAATAACTAAGCTAAGTACCCAAACATTTCTTCACAATCTCTATTTGGCCTTTCAACTAAGGGTGATAAGAAGAGGACATATTCAACTGAGTACCACTAAGAGTGAACAATTCCTTCCAAAAATGATTTGGTGAAAACAAGGTCATGATCATTGACAATGGACTTGGGCATGCCATGCAATTTGAAAACAAAGTTGAGGAACACCTTGGCAACCTTACTAGCTATGAAGGGATGTTGCAGGGCACAAAAATGAGCATACTTTGAAAGACAAACCACCACCACAACAATCACCGCTTTTCCTTCTGATTTGGGAAGGCCCCAAATGAAATCCATTGAGATGTGCTCCCATTGGCGATCATGAATAGGCAAAGGTTGCAACAAACCAAGAGATTTAACACTTTCCCGCTTGTTTCGCTGACATAACTTACATTCAACCACAAATGTCTTTAACATCTACTTGGAAAGAAATCCATTGAGATGTGCTCCCATTGGCGATCATGAATAGGCAAAGGTTGCAACAAACCGAGAGATTTAACACTTTCCCCCTTGTTTCGCTAACATAACTTACATTCAACCACAAATGTCTTTAACATCTACTTGGAAAGAAATCCATTGAGATGTGCTCCCACTGGCGATCATGAATAGGCAAAGGTTGCAACAAACCAAGAGATAACACTTTTCCCCTTTGTTTCGCTGACATTCGACCACAAATGTCTTTAACATCTACTTTAATCCTTTCCAAGAAAAGAATTACTTCACCAGTTGATAAGTCTTAAAGAATCTAGAATGTCTAGCCAAGGGAGATGCATGCAATTCCTATAGAATACTAGTATTGACTATGAAATAGAGGAAGATAAAGTCAATCCTTGTTGCGTAGAACCCCAGCAACATATGAGAACAAGAAAGGAGGTTGAGAGCTAGCCTCTATATCATGAATGATTTGAGAAGTCTCTGGATTTAAATGTTATTATTCACAAAGTTGTGAAAGCCATTGTAGAGAGGACTAAAGATGGCACTGACTGCAATGACGTCGTCATGTTTGCAACAAAGCATCAACCACCACATCCTCCTTTCCCTTCTTGTACTCAATGGCAAAATCATAACCCAATAGCTTGATCAACCATTTATTTTGTTTGGGGCAAGAGAGACATTGTTCTAAGAAATGCTTGAGGCTACTGTGATTTGTTTTGATCAAGAATCATTGTTCCAAAAAACAAAGCCTCCATTTCTCTATGGCATGCAAAACGGCTAACATCTCTTTCTCCTAAGTGGATCGGCCTAGATTCTTATCGAAGAGTTGCTTTCTTTCAAATCCAATGGTGTTCATCCTACATCAAAACAACCCCAAAACTTATTCCAAAAGCATCACACTAACAAAAGGTTTGTTGAAATCAAGAGTAGCCAAAACAGGGGTGGTACACATAGCCTCCTTTAGGGCATTGAAGGCTTGGGAAGTTGCTTCCGACCAAACAAAAGCATCCTTCTTAGTAAGAGCAACAAGCGAAGCTGCAATCTTACCATAGTTGCTAATAAATTTCCTGTAATACCCAATAAGACCTAAAAATCCAAAAAGCTATTTGAGGGATTTCAGCCTAGGCCACTCTTGCATGGCTTTGATCTTGTTAGAATCCACCTTAACCCCTTCCTAAGATACTAATGGCCCAAGTATTCAACCTCAGGTACCTCAAAAGAACATTTGGACCTCTTGACAAATAACCATTCCTTTTGTAATAGGTGGAGAACCCAGTCGACATGAGCTAAATGAGCTTCCCAGGTCTTACTATAAACTAAGATTTTAAAGAACACTAACACAAACTTGCTGAGGAAGAGACAAAATAAAAATTTCATGAGGCTCTAGAAAGTGGAAGGAGCATTAGTAAGACCAAAGGGCATGACTAAAAACTTGTAATGACCCTCATGCGTACAAAAAGTAGTCTTGGGGATATCCTCTTCTCCAAACTAATTTTATGGAACTCAAAACACAAGTCAAGCTTGGTAAAGTATTTAGTGCCATGCAATTCATCCAACAAATCATCAATAACAAGGATAGGGAACTTATCTTTGATGGTGATCTTGTTGAAAGGCGGAAAATTGGACACATGCACCAAGAATTGTCCTTAGGTTGCACCATGACCATCGATGAGGAATAAGGACTGATGCTCGGACATATAATTCCTTGCTCCAACATCTCTTGAACTAACTTCTCTATATTTGTCTTTTAGGGCTCAGGATAGAGGTAAGGACGAACATTGGGAGGCTAACTTCCCAGAACTTTGTGGATAGCATGATCATGTGCGCTTAGGAGGAAGACCCATGGGTTCGCCAAAGACTGTCATGTAGTGATCAACAATAGACTGCATGTCCTAAGGCAACGCTTCCATGCAATTGACCTAAGCAAAGAAGCCACAACTACCTTTCTTCAGAGTTTTTCCATTCGATGAGAACCGACCACCCAAGGAGGTTTGATTCCTTGGAGACAAATGACCTCGTTGTCTTGCACCCATTTCACATACAACCTTCATAGATTAATAGTATCATCTACAAGCTAAGAGAGCCATTGTGCCCCCAAGATGACATCTACGCTACCCAAATCCATGGCAAAAGATGGTCATACCAAGTATAATTGCCGATCTAAATGCTAACATTAGTCATACAACCCACACACTTAGTTGTGCCCCCATCTACAATTAGTACTTGGAATTTGTCTTAGGCAGTAGTATTGATATAAAGTTCCAAAGATTTTAGTGTTATGTTGTTGATAAAAATATGCATGCCACCTTAATCAATCAACACATTGACCCACTAATGTTTGATGAAGCCTTAGACCTTGCGAGTGTGATAGGCCTAGAGCCCCATTAGGGAAAATGTGGAGAAAGACATGGTATCAGCATCTTGCTCAAAATATGTTGCCTCGACCGGTAACTCCTGCTACAAAGGTGTTGAAATATGTGTAATCTGATCTTGTTAGGCCAAGGCCAAAAGTGTGGAAGAAGTGCTTATGAGCACTATTAATGTAGCCTACAAGCAAGTGTATATGTAAGCCTATGAAAATTCTTCATGTAAAGCCTTTGGGCATTATTTATGTAAGCCTATGAGCATGTTCATGTAAGCCTAAGGGCACCCTTCACATTTCACCCTTAGTGATATTGGTTAATCCACCTTTATGAATAACCTTGATTAAAGGGTGTATTTTAATTATAGTTGAGAAAATCAGAATCGGCATTTTTAAAAATCAACAAAAATCAGAAATCAACAAAAAATTGGGAAAAGAATTGGCAAAAAAAAAAACCGAAGAAAATGAAATTTTTCATATGCATATTACAATGAATTAACATTGTGCAAAGCAAATATTGCAAAAAAAGCAATAATTCATGTCAAGACATCATTCAAGGCTCAAGCTTTAAGTACACATGAAAGTGACAAAACACATCTTGTATTGCTTATAATATGAAAAAGTACAAAGTTACAAGTAACAAGGAGGAAAAAAAGGTTTCATTTTTTATATGCTTGCACATGGAAACAAGTAACAACAAAGTTACAATCACTTGAAAAAATAAAATAAAAACTACCTTAAACCAAAAGGCTAGGGTTTAGGGTTTAAAATGGAAACATTGACAGCAGAAAAATGGGTTTGCATACATAGTTATCAGGCAGCAATATTTACTTTAAAAACCTAAACCCAAAAACCTAGGGCCTAGACTAGGGTTTAGGGTTTAAACTTCAAGTTCAAAGTTTCAAATTCAAACATTAACAGCTGAAAAATGGGCTTGCATACATAGTTACCAGGCAACAATATTTACTTAAAAAGAGGAGGAAAAAAAAACAAAACCCTAAACCCGTTTAGGGTTTAAACTTCAAAGTTCAAAGTTTCAAACATTAACAACTGAAAAATGGGCTTACATACATAGTTATCAAGCAGCAATATTTACTTAAAAAGAGGGTTTCGGGTTTAGGGTTTAAACTTTAAACTTCAAAGTTCAGACATTAACAACTGAAAAATGGGCTTGCATAAAAAAACCCTAAATCGGCCGCAGCCTAAAAAAATCTTCAAAAAATCTTTGCATCGCCGAGAGTTTGCCGATTGCATCGGCATTTTAAAAAATCGGCAAAAATCGGGATTTTGCAGATTTTCTCAACTATGATTTTAATATTATGTTATTGTAATTTAACCTAAACGCCAAGTTAATATCGGCTTGAGGTTAACTTCTAATTGGGGTTTTGGTATCACTATAAATACCCCCCAATGATTGATCTTATGATATGTGAAATACTAGGGTGTCTACGGGCACCCACAACCAATTTCTTCTTGCAAATCGTATCTGTCTCTCTCTCTCTCTCTCTCTTGTTTCTTTTCTGCATATGATCATGGTGGATGTATGTTTCGGAATGTTTCTAGAGAGTAATGTGAATTCAAGCATGGTATGAGAGCAAGGACTAAGGTGATGCAGGAGCATCCAGCAGCACCTGATGCAGAAGCATCCAGTGGCAGGAGGGCCACTTCAGAAAAGTTGCCTAAGGAGGAAAAACGTCGCGATTTCGCGACATCGCGACAGAAAAAGGCAAGGAGGACAAGGAGAAAAACCTGTCGCGATATCGCGACAAGAAAAGTGTCGTGATATCGCGACACGAAGAGGAGAGAGGAGCAGACGGAGAAAGTTGTCGCGATATCGTGACAGAAAATGTGTCGCGATATCGCGACACAAACGGAGAACGGGGCCAGCAGGAAGAAGATGTCGCGATTTCGCGACATGTCGCGATTTCGCGACCCAAGCAGGAAGGAGAAGGCTGCAAGCAAAGATGTCGCGATTTCGCGACCCAGGAGAAGAAGGAGAGTACGGAAGGAGCAGAAGGCTACGCCACTCAATTATGGAAAAGAACTCTCCTCTTCTAGGCAATTGAAGATATTGCTACCAAACGGGAACAACTCCATCCAAAAGCTTCAGTTTGAAATTTTGAAAAAAATAAAAAGTTGGCTTGGTGCCAATTTTTCCTATCGCGATTATGCACTCTTCCGCATCAAAATTCATGCACTTTGCACACTGTTTAATCTAGGTTCTACTCCCTAATACAGGCACCAGAATGAGTGAAGGTGTGTCTGCAAGGATAGCAAAATGGTAAAGGCACTTGCTATTTGTTGAAAGGTCGTAGTTCTGAATCCCTTCCTCTCCACTTCATTTTGTTTTTCTTTTTTTTTTTCCAACTCATTCTCATTTCATGTCTTATGGGTTTTCTACCAATCCTTCATCTGCATCAAGGATACTAGCATGATGATAGCAGTATTGGCTTTCAAGGCATATGTCATAGGTTCGAAGCTCCAGATTCGACAGGTTGTAAGGGAAATGCTTTTTGCAAGGAAGTTGGCTATGGGCAGCATTGGAGTTGGCATCCGTGCCCCCCTCAGGCTTCCAACACAAAGCATTATCTTGCAACTCTCATTCCAACCTGATGTTATGGCACAGTGGTTGGGTATGTTCCTTGTTCACCTGAGATTGTCAAATTCCAACAACATTTATTCTTACATGATGTCTTTCACCCGAAGGCACTCAAAGCAAGATTATCCTTTCCTTATGTTCAACCAAGCTCAAATGGCACAATGGTCGAACAAATTGATTGTGATTGTGGCAAATAGGTTAGCAGATCGAATCTCGCAAGAGCCTTTTTTAGAAGTTTGCTATAGTGATGGATAGCATACGTGAAGTTATGTAGCAATGCATCCCTTTTCCGTTCCAATAGTTGCTTTGGTGTACTAGTTGATTACGTCGTTTGTGGGTTTCAAGTCACAAGGTCGATCCTCAATGCGCTAACTTTTTCAAAAGTATGCTACAAACAGAATATTTTTCATTATCTTCTTTCTTGTTCATTTTCAAAGGGCATGCATGGTGCTTTGGTTTGTCTGCTCATTTGATCAAGTAAGGTCATTGGTTTGAGCCTTGTCGACTCCAAACCTCTCACATTGAATATTTTTTCATATACAAAGATGAGGATCGTTAATCAATCACATCATTCAAAGTGCCAAGCCATGATTTGCCATTTGAAGAAGGCAATATCCAATTTGAATTAGAAGTGTCAACACAAATATTGTGCCAAGTTGTCAAATTTGATTTGGCGAAATGTTTTCAAAGGTTTGATAGTTTGATTTTTTTTTTTTGATTTAAGTGCTAATTTACAAAATCTTTTGGAGGCCATAACCTTTGCATACATAAGCATTTGGAGACCATTTTTTCCAAATTGCATGGTTTTTCAAGCTCTAAGCAATGGTGACATCAGTTTACGGACTTGTTACAATTTTGCATGGGATTTGTGTGCAAAAGGATTCCTTAGGGCATGTTACTCGCCTCAATAAGCAAAATTATAGGACTTGGTTAGTTCAAACAGTAGGATTACTCAGAAGCAAGAATCTTTGGTTTATCTTTAACGATGAATTAGGTGGTCTTAGTGATCATGAACTTGGTGAGGAAGCTCTTGGTCTCTTTTTCATGTTAGTTGAAACAAATGTACTTTTCCACATCAAAAAGAAAATTGATTCTATTCAGGTATGGACCACTTTAAAAGTAAGTGCTAGTGAAGTTAACAAAATAGAATCAGAGCTTTCCAATCTCAAAATTTCAGATTTTAGTAGTATTGAGGACTACAAATTGCTCTTCAAAGCCCTAAAAGCTGGCTTAGCTATGGCAATAGACAAGGTAAAGGGTGATGAAGAGTATGTCAAATCCATTACTTCCAATCTTTCTCCTCCTTTTCATACAATTGGCTTGGTTCTTTATGTGAATGCTATGACTATTAAGGATCCACAACCTATCTCTCTTGAAGGACTTTTCAAGCTTCTTATTCATTATGAAGTTGCAATAAAATATCGTGGAGTTCTTTCTCATACAAAGGCTCATGCAAAGGACTTGAAAAAAATAGAATAGAAGGCTTAATTGCCCAAGGGCAAGTCTAAGGTTTCAAAGAAGTCAAATACTTGCGAGTATTGTAAAAGGGAAGGACACCATCAAAAATTGCATAACAAGATTGAAGAAGATTGAGACAAAATTCTTGAGATCTAGACACAAGCTTTCTTATGATGAAGATGGTAAAGCAAAGGCCCACTAGAGCATCCATTATGGGGGGAGGTGTTACCTCTAATGTCTCCTCTCCTTGGCCCCTCAACTCAAATTGTGGGGGGGGGGGGTGCGGTGTTGAAACATGATTAATCTAATCTTGTTAGACTAAGACCAAAAGTGTGCAAGAAGTGCTTATGAGCACCATTAGTGTAGCCTACAGGCAAGTGCATATGTAAGCCTATGGCCATTCTTCGTGTAAAGCCTTCATGCATCATTGATGAAAACCTATAGGCATGTTCCTGTCAGCCTAATGGCACCCTTCATATTTCACCCTTAGTGTTATTGGTTAATCAACCTTTATGGATAACCTTGATTAAAGGGTGTATTTTAATATTATATTATTGTAATTTAACCTCAAAGTCAAGTTAATGTCGGCTTGAGGTTAACTTCTAATTGGGATTTTAGTATCACTATAAATATCCCCCAATGATTGATCCTTTGTTATCAATTTGCAGCACCCACCTCTTATTCCTTGCAAATCATATCTCTCTCTCTCTCTCTCTCTCTCTCTCTCACACACACACACACACATTTTTCAATGCTATCCTTAATTCACTCCTGTTTCTTTTTTGCATATGATCATGGTGGATGTATGTTTCGGAATGTCGCTAGAAAATATTGTGAATTTGAACAAAAAGATCTTAATCTTCATCCTCTGACACAACCACTTCCTCAACTTCCACTAGAAAGTGTTATTGTTCCTCACAAGCTTGATCTTAAGGATGGCGTGAACAACATTTGTAACAAAAGAATCCTTGGGGACACTCATCATTGCTATTATTGAAGCAAGGTCATCAAGGGTTGAAATCATGTCAAGGTTGGGGACGGGACAAGTGGAGCTTCTCTTCTACCGCAACAGCCACACAGGTAAGAATCATGCATATCTACCTCCGTCCTGATGTCATCCTTAAAGCCATGGTGAAATGCTAAAACCACCACTGTTGGATCCAACTGATAGATATAGGTGGGAAGCCCCATGATCTCTATGCAACAATCCTCAACCAAACTTGTTTACTTGGTTTACATCAAACATACCACATATGAAGTAGAAGACCCTTTGTCAAACTTACGAAGGAACAACACTTTGAACTCTAGCCTCAAAAAAGAGTGCCCGCATCAGCAAAGCTCCCATAACAACCACTGATGAGCATGGGTTTCCATCTTAGTAGCAGCCAATATGACAAGAACTTCTTTAGGACCAAAGTGTAGAGGAATGATGATATCCATCTTAGAGATCCCATAACATAGATCCATGCCCTCAAAGGTCGGAATGTCAATGCACAAAGTAGGAACATCATGAGACCAAAAGCAAATAAGCAACATCTCCTTCAAAGGGACCAAGACCAGTAGCATAACCTAAGTTAAGTGCACAATTACCTAGAAGATTTCCCCTGGGAGCATAGAGATCCATGTGACCCAAATGGAAGTCTTGAGGTTTGTGCTCGCAAGGTGGCTGTTGATAAGTGCTTGTGTTAGTATACTAGTAGCACCTCAGATCTGATTTGTAGGGCAACTGTTAAGGGTTTCAAACATCCTGAAATTGAACATTCCTAACTAGGGGAAGGTCATCCATCGGATGTTCCAACTCCTTTTGCTTACTTCATGGCTGCTGCCCAAAGACCTATTGAAACTCGTTGTCTAGGGATCTCTTGGTATGGGAAGGAAAGACAAATCGTTGTGTGCAAACATTGGATTGAATAAAGCGTTGATTGCATTTTTGCCTATCTTTTATCAATGGAGTCTATTGCTTGCATCATCTAGACATGCTCCTCTTCTCGTGAAGAAATATAGTCATGCATATATAAGGAAATTGTATTAGGAATGGGAGGACAACCAACCGAAGAAGTGGGAGGGGTACTAATGGTGCCAAAAGAAGAAAAGACACATGTATCAAAGCTATTGATGACGAAAAGGATATTATGGTGCTTACCAAGATTTTTGGGTTGGTGTCTCTTTTGCTCATGCAAGCATCCTTAGGTGCCTCGATGCACTGTAACACACGTTGATTCGCGCCCAACAATTAAAACCCAAGGGTTCACTCTTAAACTAGGGACCAAAAGCGAAACCCTAAAGATGCCCTTTGAGCCTTTAAAAAAAAATGTTGCAAGAGATATCCCTTATTTTGACTAGCTTAATGAGACAATCACAATGAGATGAGTCTCCCACAAGGGTCCTGGTGAGCCAAATACTCATTGTAGAAGAAAAATGTGTCGAAAGATGGAGCCTAAAAAAAATTGATAGAAATGACCCATATAACAAGAAGCGGATCAGGCTGAATGAGGTTCTACAAGGATCGAAGATCAATGCTTTGATACCACTCGTAACAAAACTTCTAGAAATAGCTACATTAATAGCAAACTCATAAATGCATAAAAGAAAACATTCATGGAACATTAAATTAGGTTTGATAGAGGAAATTAAATGTCGCAAATAATAGATTCCAGATTCCAAATCAACACAAATAAGTATGAATGATGTCTCAAATACAACATAACTACTCTATTTATAAACTAAAACAAACAATAACCCTAACCTTAATGCTTAAGGGGGGATTAACCTAATCCTTAGACCCAATCTAAAAATTATAAAAATAGTTAACGTGGCTATATTGGACCAGTTACATTATGTTTGTTCCAATGAAAAGCTTGGTAAAATAGATTCTCTGTATAAGAAAAATTATTTGCTAGATATTGTTATTGATGAAAATAGCTGGTTGTTTCCATCTCATAATGAGATTCCATACATACCATAGGCTCCACACTCTATCAAGTGGTTCAAGCTAAAATGCAGGATGTCCATTTGTTGTCCAATGGTCAAGTGGCTAATGTGTCAGTTTAATGTAATAATGTTGTTTTTGATGTCCAAAATTCTCAAAATAATGAAACGGCTTTTTTGAGGCTGAAGTGCATCAGGTTGTGTAAGCAGAATTCTCAAAATGATGATAGGGCTCTTTTGATACTGAATTGCATTAGGTTGAGTTAAATGCGGATAACATCAATCAGCACTTCTGACCAGAAAAACACCAAAGTGAGGAAGAGACCTAGAGGGTACTATTCCATATTTCAAACCTAAAATTGTTTGCAAGTCTATGTCTTATAAGACAGCAAGAGAGGAATAGGGATGTGAAAGACAATGCAAACAAAATGTGAAGCCTAGATGATGAAGAGACCCAAATTCTTGGTGAGTTGACTCCAACAAACGAGCCCATACAATGTAAATGGGAGTAGAACACTAAACACAAGGCAGAGCGGTCCTTGGCCAAACACAAGGCCAATTTTGTAGCAACTGGGTTTGCCCAACAAGACGGCATAGATTATGAAAAGACTTTCATTCCAGCCACAAGATTTGTAACAATTAGGTTGCTTGTAGTGTTGCTTCACACGTTGGCTGGAAGCTTTGACCAAGACAACTAGAAGTACATATGATTCACTCATAGGGATTTAAGATGCAAGGATTGAAGCAGGCTCTATGGGTCTGGTATGTCAAAATTGATTCTCATCTTCGACCCAAATCTATATCTCAAAAACAAGGATGGATGTCTTGATGATAACCAGCAACAAGACCGACACTATACAATAAGCAAAATAAAATTTGTGCTTTAAGTTTTACATGATGAATCTTAGGTCTTCACACTATTGTTTAAAAGTAGAAATTTGACAGCCAAGTGATCGAGTCTTCATTTCTCATATTAAGTATAACAAAAGTTTCTTTTGTGTCTGAATGCAAACAAATTTCTACTCCTATGCTGGCTAGCTTAAAATTGTCGACTGGTGGCAAACAGACCAATGAATCACTATTTAGGGAATTGATGAGCAGCCTAATTTATCTCACAACCATAAGGCCTAACATCAGTTTGGCTGCCAGTTACATTTCAAAGTTCATAAAAGCACAGAAAAGTTAAACACTAGATACAGCAAAAGGAAATCTAAGATATCTTAAAATATAAAACACATTTTCAGCAACTAGCATGGGAAAAATGATGATTTTCAGCTTGTTGAAACCAAAATCTCAAACTCATACCCTTGTGGATATGGTTCCTTAATCAAAAAAAAAAACCCAAACCAAAACCCTTCACAAGGTACCTCCTTTCAAGTTGTTCTCTCGCACAACCCTAATAAAAGCTTGTGAATATACTCGTTGCCATGCAACAATAACAAATTTTAGTAGAGGAAATTTAACTCATACCTTTGGACTTACGGATATGTATTCTTAAACAAAGCCCAAATTCGGGGCCTTGGCAAGGTACCCACTTTCTAAGTTATTCACACAAACCCAAGAATAGATTGTAAACATAGTTACAATGTAAAAACATTTAGATCTAGTCGAAATCAAACCGATATTCATGAACTCATGAATATGGGTCCTTAACCAAAAGCTTAAATGAGGGACCTGAGCAGAGCAGCATGCTATCCTTAGTTATTTTCTTTCCCACACACACAAACCAAGGTTGTGTAATACACTGAGATTTACTAGGAATCATACTTTTAAGTTTTTAACCTTGACCTCATGGAAATAGGTCCTTACTTGTCTCTCTCACACACCCACTAAGATTTAGTGGGAATCATGTTCATAACCTTGTACTCATGGTTAGAGGTCTTTTGATCAAAAGCCCAAACCACAAGCCTTGGCGAGGTATGCATTTTCCAAGTTATCCATACCCATTTAATGAAATTCAAATGCTAAATGTAATAGCTCAATAAATGACTAGAAATCCATGATAGTTGCAATATCTCTGGCAAGTCAAAAACATCATTCGCTGCCACTTCCCATTGGAATCTCAATAATATGACCTTATTGGCCAAGCTCAACAGTGTTGATGTAAGCCTATGGGCATCTCCTATATTTTTTTTTTTTTTTTTTTTTTTTTTTTTTTTTTGGTATATAGAAGCAATGGATGGGCATCTCCTATATAAGCCTACATGGAACAATGATGTATTCACCTTTAGCAATATCTGTTAAACCTCTTGTATGGTTAATCTCAATTAAGGGTTTAATATATTTAATATGCTATAATTTAACTATGTTAGCTTAAAGTTTGTGATAAATTGGGGATCAGGTTTGTCAATAAAAAACCCCCAATGACTGATCCATTGCATCAGTTTGTGTAATGTGAGATGGTGGAGGTGCCTACAGGCACCCACCCCTCATTCTTATTTGAATTACCTCTATAATTTATTTCATCTATGCTCTCTTATTTCAGTCTTCTACTCTTTTGCATATGCTTGTGGTGAATGCTATGCTTCGGAATGTTTTTCAAAAGTGATCTAAATCCAACACTTCCATCCACAAAAGCAAAATACAAGGCCGTTGTTTTGGAAGTGTGAAAAGCAATATTTGAAAAGGTGTCTCGTTGATCCACAGTTATATGAACATCAATCAAGAATTCAGTCGTACTATCAAGATGACCAAGAATCCAGTTTTTCATGCTCACATTGAACAGTTTGAAGTACATTTTCATTTCACTTGACATCTTGTAGGTAAAGAAATTATTGTTGAAATATAACACAGCTTAAGAACATATGTTTCATAAAGTTTTCAAGACAAGGACGAGGACACAAGAAGGCAAGAAACATTTACAGTACAATGGGACGGGTTTGCAGGATGACAACTTACATCTCCAAGATGGATAGACATGTCTCTAAAATGGCTCCCATGCCAGGGACACATCCCCATAGGACATATTAACAAAACAAAATGTGAATATGCTGACAAAGCCTCTCACACCCAAAATAATTCATTAAATTTAAAGAGAAACATTTTTTTATGTTGTATGACCATTAAGGGAGGATAATAGAATATGATGGTCATCAAGTAGTTAGGCACTTGACAAGTGTGCAGTTAACAATTAGATGGTTATTAGATGTGGTCAACAGTTGGGGTAATTTCAAATTTCAATTATAAAATAGAACCTTAAAATATACTGTAGATCTGAAGCATTCATAATATATTATCAATTATGTCGCTCTCCTCGAGCCTCCATAATTTTGGTACTGTAAGTTCATTGCAATTCCAATAGCTAAGACAAGTAACAGGATATTAAGCATGCAAAATGCACCGTTTCATCAATGCAGGTTTGCTTGATACATGTACAAATTTATGAATCAAGCTCAAAACTTTGCTAGCAGTTCCATCAGAATTCATGGGATATTGAGAAATGATCCATCCCAAACCATAGGTCGACATCAAGAATGCTCATAGCTTAGTGGTAGAGCAATGCCATTGGATGTCCTAGGGTTGAGTCGTCACTGGTCCATATACCTTTATATGGTATCAAACCCAAATTTATAACTAGGCACCCTGAGCTCCAGCAGTTTGGTTCAAGAGGGTGTTGGAAAAAAGAGTTGCAACTCAGTGTTGTCAATGAAGTAATCCACAACTCAGTGTTGTCAACGAAATAAGCCACCCCCAAACCATAGTCTGGCATCAAGAGGGAGGGTTGGTAGCTCAGTGGAGGAACAAGCCCAGTTCACAAAGTTTACAATCAGCTAAGTAAAAATATAAATGACATTCTATTATATAATAAATATTACACCATAAAATGTAGATAAAAATTATAGTTTACAACTAATTTCCTACTTTTGTTTGTCTATGTTCTCTTATATTCAGAGAGCTCAACTATTACGCTATTAACCTGATTGCCGGTATTTTTTCCTTCATCAAAAGGAACTTCAGATGTAAAGCAAAATTACATTTCCAAATCTTGTGAACATTCTTATATAAATGCTTATTTAGCAAATTAGATACCATAAGTGTTTTGTCAATACAACAGTGTTCAATAGACATTTAATCTCATATTAACCTGACGTAAATTGTCCCATCCAACTCCTCAACTTATCAAGATATAACAATGATGCTTCCCCATGTAGATAATAGTACTGCCATTTAAAAAACCATATAATGAATGACATCAAACAAAAATTCAATAGTTCAGACAATTCCCTAATATCCTGAAAAAACAGGTACATTATAAAGAGATAACCACTGAGGTTCAAACACTCTTCTGATATCATGATGAATGCGTACATTAGCAAGACCAACCATGTTACAGAAATAGTTAGTCTCCATATAATGCCCTCCCTATAATGCCAGCCTTCATACACTTTGGACTACTCCAGTATAACCATGTTACAGAATTAATTAGTCTCTCCATATAATGCCAATCGTCATACACTTGGGACTACTTCAGTACCAGACAACTATTAAGAACTATTAGCAACTCCTATTGAAATGCAAGCAGAAGAAGACCGACATTTTTTCTCTTGAATAGATTTGATCATAGTCGAGAAAATTTACAAAAAAAAATCATGATTTTTGTTGATAACGATTTCAATTCGGCCTTGCTGAGTCAATTGGCATCAAAAATCGCGATTTTCAAAAAACTGGCAAAGAATCACAAATCGCAGATTTTTCAGCAAAAATTCGGCCACGGTAGCACAAGTTGGGGAAACGGCATAAATAGCTTGTTTTTTTCACTTCTCCTCATTTTGTTTGTTCCAAACTGAAGAGAGTGCTCTGCCTACCTACTACCACACCAAAAAAAACACTAAAGCGCATCCTAACAACAGTTTGAAAGAATCTGACAGCCACCAACAACAATGCTATACATTATTACCTAATGAAATTCTCCATAAGAAGATGTTGAACTATCAGTCCAAACTTATTGCTCAATTTTTTATCTTAAAAGAAAAGATCAGTGTTAAAAACATTGGAACTAATGGGCAGAATGAAACTAACTGTTACACAAAGCCTGAAACACCTTACGAAAGACAATTTTGACAAACTCATATCAAAAATGTGTCTAAAGATTTTTGTAACATTACTATGTAAAATTTGTTTGAGATCTAAAAGAAGGTTGGGGATTTCATTTTTCAATATGTTTGTATATAGAAGTAATATTTAAGAGCACAAGTGATTATTTGTTCTATAGCTTCTTTAAACCACATGGGTCTTAAAAAAATGGTAAAAAGTTAAAATCAATCACAATTATCATTTAAGTAAATTTGTTGGTGTTTTATTCAGCCTATGAGTTGTTGAAGTCCCAAGTTAGTAAATGCAACATCTTTTCTGCACCCAAATGCAAACAAATAGAAAAACCCAGTTCAGAAACTACCCCTCGACCCCACAAGGGGCACTGCCCTTTGACCCCCAAAACATAGTTGGCGACAGGCATTAGCAAACAAGGCACAAGAAGAGACACAAACACAACGACAAAGAAACTAGAGCTTACAAAGAAACTAGATCTTTTGCGGGCGAAGGGCAAACGCATTCAAAGATCTTGAGACATTGTGTTTGTCGTGACTAATGACACATTTTGTAACTTTTTATTATAAGCGATACAAGAATATTTTAATTCTATACGCATTAAAATTTCTTTATTTAAAATATGTTTTGTCACTATTATGTGTAGTTTAAGGCTTGAAGCTTGTATCACTAACTATATTAATATTTGATTCATATAATGTTAATTCATTTTGTTTTATTCTAAGTTATATATATGACTTCTAGTGGGGTCACTCCCATCAGAATCATTAGCAACCAAGGCACAAGAAGAGACACAAACACAACGACAAAGAAACTAGAGCTTACAAAGAAACTAGAGCTTTTGCGGGCGAAGGGCAAACGCATTCAAAGATCTTGAGGCATTGTGTTTGTCGTGACTAATGACACATTTTGTAACTTTTTAATGACACATTTTGTAACTTTTTTATTATAAGCGATACAAGAATATTTTAATTCTAAACGCATTAAAATTTCTTTATTTAAAATATGTTTTGTCACTATTATGTGTAGTTTAAGGCTTGAAGCTTGTATCACTAACTATATTAATATTTGATTCATATAATGTTAATGCATTTTGTTTTATACTAAGTTATATATATGACTTCTAGTGGGGTCACTCCCATCAAAATACCAAAATATTACATTTGTTATTATGTCAATTAAACCTTATCCAACATACTTTTTTTATCGTGTTTTTCATTTCTTTTTTTATTAAATATATTCTTCAACTTCCCCGAAGTGCTATGTTTCCACAATGAACTCCTTCACATCAGTTTGATTAAAAGAGAAAATCTCACTTAACCAGATACCTTCTAAAATTTGAAATTTTGAATTTTGCCAAGATAAAACAATTGACTAAATTATATGTCACCTAATTTCCTTGGCTATAAATATACTCACTTTTGAGAGATTGCCTTTAGTAATAGGTGATGAACATCAACAATAATATTATTTATTTCAAAAAAAAAAATTAAATTTTTTTTTATTCCTTTCAAGCCATAAATTCCAACAAATAATGGAATGGTCAATCCTCACTGAATATATAATGCTTTAGCTTTGAAATTAATCCAACATTTCATTAAATTCCAACAAATAATGAAAGGTCAATCCTCCAATGAAAAGAAATAAATAGTCTGATGTTTATAAATCCTTCTCACATAAGGCACAAAAGGTCCATAATATTGTTCATAATATCCTCTTCTGTGTAAACTCTCCTAGAAGAATCTTATTTTGGTTCTTACTTTGAACTGTTAACCAAGACTGTTAAAGCCCCAAGAAAAACCTCTAATGACCAAATATTCTTCCAAGGAAAATCTTTGAGAGAATAAAAT
This sequence comes from Wollemia nobilis, assembly GCA_028583015.1. Taxonomy (NCBI): domain Eukaryota; kingdom Viridiplantae; phylum Streptophyta; class Pinopsida; order Araucariales; family Araucariaceae; genus Wollemia; species Wollemia nobilis. The sequence continues at coordinate 5,015,400 of JAQPPZ010016946.1, read as the reverse complement.
TTTGATTTCTTTAAATCTTTGTATCCCAACTTAACCCCGTATCCATCATCCTTTAATAAACTCTCAACCATCTCATCTTTTCATGTAAAAGATGTTGACGCCTTAGAAAAAGCCTCTAATGATCAAACGAAGAGTAAAATTTTGATTGCTCTAAATCCTCATATCCCAATTTGACCAAATAAGAGCCTCTAATGACCAAACGAAGAGTAAAATTTTGATTGCTCTAAATCCTCATATCCCAACTTGGCCAAATAACCATCCTCCTTTGATAAATTCCAAACCAACTCATATAAGAATATGATTTGCATAAATTTAATTCATTGTGATATACATGGAAAAAGTTTTTTTTTTTTTTTTTAAATTATGTTTTTTTCCATGGTATTTAAAAAAAAAAAATCGAATTCTTTTCCTAATCCTTGTACTGTTTTCATTAACAATACAACTCCAAAGAAGCAAATATATGTCATATTTACATCCATGCCAAATTACATCCTCTGTACTATTCTCGTAAAGAGTGCAACTCCAAAGAAGCAATATACGTCAGACTTTGACATCTTCTACCAGCAAGATTATGCCAAATTATATTCCAGGTCATGAGAACAGCAGTAGAGTTGAACGTGTTTGTTTTCATTAACAATACAACTCCAAAGAAGCAAATATATGTCATATTTACATCCATGCCAAATTACATCCTCTACTATTCTCGTAAAGAGTGCAACTCCAAAGAAGCAATATACGTCAGACTTTGACATCTTCTACCAGCAAGATTATGCCAAATTATATTCCAGGTCATGAGAACAGCAGTAGAGTTGAACGTGTTTCTTTCTTGAAAAGAAAGCATTTCTCAATTATTGAGTTGTAGAAAGTAAAAGATAAGTTGCATTGATACAAGCTATTTCTCAATTATTGAGCTGTAGAAAGTAAAAGATAAGTTGCATTGATACAAGCTATTGAGTTATAGAAAGTAAAAGATAAGTTGCATTGATAAATGAAGTATAAGATTTTGACACAAACTTCTTAACCACCCATACAGAACAAATGATGTCCCGTATAAGCCAACCAGCTCAACTATAAATTTGAACTTAGCTTAATAGGTGCATCAAATATAACTTTATTATAATACTAAAAAAATAAATTTAACATGAATATAGAACATGTTAAACGTGAAGTCCCTGTATAAGCCAACCAGCTCAACTATAAATTTGAACTTAGCTTAATAGGTGCATCAAATATATCTTTATTACAATAATACTAAAAAAATACATTTAACATGAATATAGAACATGTTAAATGTGAAGTCCCTGTATAAGCCAGCCAGCTCGACTATAAATTTGAACTTAGCTTAATAGGTGCATCAAATATATCTTTATTATAATACTACAAAAATACATTTAACATGAATATAGAACATGCTAAATGTGAAGGGTTGGATTTGAAGGGAAAAACCATACAGATAAATAATATCCATAATAGAGTGCATTTCGATCCAACAAGCCACAAGAAACAAATAAATCATGAATACATGAAGTCCCATATTCAGGTGGGAGGCCAACAAAATACACAGTTTCAGGTGTCAAAGTGAAAAAATAACGTCTACAAGAATAAAACAAAAAACCCAGTTAAAGACATAATTTCAGAAGTAGAGAACATGTGCAATAATTATATGATGACCATAATAATGAAGGAGCTCATTTGCAAAACCAGACAAATAATTAATCCAATTGGCCATAAAACAAACATTAACAGGTTTTCTGATGAGCAAACATTTTAAAAATCTATTACATAATAAATGTGTGAATCATAATGTTCCACAAAGAAACACTCTCCCAACTTGAAATTCTACATATGAAGACTAATCAAAGAAGCAAAGCATAAACATAAACCTCAGATTTATCAAATTAAAAATAACAAGCTAATAAAACAACTCTTAATTAAGCATAGAAAAATACATAAATCCAGGATTAAAAATAAAATAAAATAGACAAGGGATCTCAAAATTAATAACAAAACAAGTATCATGCACAAAGGAATAGTCCGGAGGATAACGAATAATGTTTACAAAAATGTTAGTCCTGTCATTAAGGACCAGGCCATTAAACTACTGCCTTACCTATCCAAAACTAAATTAAACAAGGCACCTTCCTAAATTCTTTGTCTGCCTAATAATCTTAGACAGGTTAAAAATCCGCAAGTTCCAAAAATGATCCAAATAGCATTCTCCATGCTTGATGCTTAGTATGCCTTCAGATTCAACAAAACTGCATTCCACATAACCTAGAAAGAGATTTGGCTTTAGAGTTCCAGCATCCTTTCAAGCCCCACCATCCCACATGTGCATCCAACAAAAGTATTTACAATTTCATTTCCACAATCTCAAAATTAGTAGATTGATTCCTGTAATTCGTTTGACAAGCCAAAACCAACCAAAACCAACCAACCAGGGCTCAATTCTCAGGGACACATCCCATCTTCTCTTTCATGAAAGGAATTATGTGGCCATGGCCTTGGAACATTTTTATGACTGATGTGAGCAATTTATCACCAGCAATCATTCTCAACCTTCTTATGAGGACTTCTCGACTAATTTTGCAATCCTGGAAGGTCACAAGATATCTATATTTATTTAGTCTTGTTTTAGCAAATAAACGACGAGGCAATTGAAGAAGAAATATTCAGGGAAAAATCTACCTTGTAGTCAGCATAATGCTTGTTCAGTAAACTGATACTTTTTGGAGACAGGAATTTCTGAATAACGGAAAAAAGCTTAGGAAATGACATCCAAGCGGAAGTAGGCAGATGCTGAGATTTCCTAACCACAGCACGAGAAGACTCGTGTGATTCTTTAACCAAACCAAGAGAAGACCGTTCGTCACCATCCTATACAACAAGTCCAACAAAGCTTACTCCATAAGAAAAGAGTAGAGTCGGGAGGTATAATGAATAGATAAGATGCACTTACATCTCTTATGATTAAAAAACATATAAGCTAAAAGTAAATAAATAAATATAATGTGTATGAATAGATATGTGTTAGCCAGAAAATAATGGAAGTACAATATTAACTCTGCCAAAGGATGGCGAATATAAGAATAAATTTGAGCAACCAAATACGAGATAAATATTTGATCGGTTACTTCTTCCCAAAGCTTCCCAGGGAGAGTCAAGATTAGAGAAGAAGGGATTCGTAGAGGCAGCCTGTGTTATGTTACATGACAGTTAGAGAGGGCAGCCTGTGTTATGAACCTTTTAACATTGGATCTGAAGAAAATATGATGGGCATTTTACGGCATCTTGCATTGGAAAGAAGTTCTCCTAAATCATACCTAGATGATCAGGTATGGCTATGCCCTTAATGCAAATAAGTTTCAAGGAGCTCGTTCCGTGAAGAGCTTACATGAGGTTGATTTTTGGAATATTTGGGATAAACTTCCCAATCTTATATGAGGTTGACTTCTTGGGATAACCTTCCCAATCTTATAGGAGGTTGACTTCTTGGGATAAACTTCCCACAGAATATTATGGCTAAAAACGAAGGTGTCTAAAAACGTTGAGTTGCTGCAAATTGATGCAAAAGCAGAGATGTTAGCTCTCCTCTTCATGAGACTGACATGTTAGTTTTTCAAGGATATAATCCAGCTATGTTTTATGGAAACACTAGGAAATGGTTTACCAGAGGATATTACTTCCCAATCTTATACGAGGTTGACTACTTGGAATAAACTTCCCACAGAATATTATGGCTAACAACGAAGGTTTCTAAAAGCGTTAAGTTGCTGCAAGTTGATATAAAAGCAGAGATGTTAGCTGTCCTCTTCATGAGACTGACATGTTGGTTTTTCAAGGATATAATCCAGCTATGTTTTATGGAAACACTAGGAAATGGTTTACCAAAGAATATTATCCAGCTATTTTCTTATGGAAAAACTAAGAATAGTTATCTACGATCGATCTCTGCATAATAAGCCACTTGAACACTTGCACAAAACAAATAAAACAAACCCTCTTACCATCTTCGATACTGGTCTTGGGCATGCAACTTGGCCATCCTGCAAAGGTCGTCTAGGAATTCCTTGTCCTGCACCTCGCTTTGCTTTCAAGCTAGACCAATATTCTGAAATAAAGCAGTTAATATCTGTTAGTGCTGCTGTAGCTTCTTCCAGGAAGCATAAATCATCTCCATAAAGAGAAACTAACAAACAAACCACGCAATCTGAATTTAAGCAACAACATTTCCATGTAAGGATGCAAAATAATTACCATGAAATTGAGGTGGAACCTTAAAGCTCACAACGTATTGTGGAAGAATGTGTGTATTCATATGAGTACTCCATACTATGTATTGCTTTGGATTCTTCAGATCATCTACACCTGTATCAAACTGTTCACTGCTTGGATGATATTGTTGTGAGCCACGCATAACCTGCTCGCTGTTTCCAAGTATTACCCGGCACAACACCATGTGTTGTTCACCATTTTCGTCAACATCTGAGTACGCTGCACTGCAGCATAATAACAATCATAACATTAGCACCAGGTTTCTCACATTTTCCAGAGCTCCACTTACCAAACATAAATTTTTAAGATCATAAACTTCATAGGTCCACTTCCATAACATACCCCAAGGCCCAGACACCAATTGATAAAATGCAATACCTCCTATATAATGAAAAATGTTTAGGATAAAATCAAAAGATTTAGACACACCTCAGGTAGGCACACTCTTCAGGTGCAAGATAAACTCCTTTGCCATATGCAGCACCGTGTTTAGGAGTCATAGGATGCCCAAAGCCATGCAATATTATACCAGACACGCCACTCTTGGAGGTCCCATGCCAAGCATACCTGATATTTGCATTGCCCTCCGTTTTTCTCATAACCTCAACGCTATGTCTTTTAAAAGCATGCAATCGAGACTGCCCCGAAACGTTCGTATGCAAAATGCGGTAAACACCGACCACCTTTGTAAGCTGCCGAAGGGCACCAAGACCGCCACAAAATCTCCTTTGCACCGCCACAAATTCAAGATCATCTTCGGTCAACCGAATCAAATTGTCACACAATTCAAGACAACTTCCATTCGCAGAAGGTCGAACCCTCCCAGCAGAGCATTCTGAGGTCTGATCGTCAAAAACTCCAGACTGAACGTTCCCCTTGTCAATTGACTGCACGTTCCCCTTGTCATGTAACTGAACGTTCCCTTTGTCAATTGACTGCACGTTCCCCTTGTCATGTAACTGAACGTTCCCCTTGTCACTTGAATTGTGAGATTCAAAACAACTTTCTTCTCGGCCAGCATTCAATCCGCGTCTCCTTGCACCGATTCGGAGGTCAATTTTCACATCAAGTGACGGAGATGAAGAGTTACGTTCTTCTTCGTTCCCCTGCCCACCCTCCTCGCAAACAACCCTAGGAAAAAAACATTTTCCTTTGACATCAATCCAAGCAATCGATGTCCGCCCTCCGTTCCGCAAGTCAATTCGCGACATCCGCAGAAAATCGACGATATACGACAGGCCACCCATCACGACCTCCACGCCGGACGTTCGGCTTCGGAAGGTCTGCTTCAACAGAGCCGCAGTCTCTGAATCAAAATCCTTCCACTCCCCCTTCTGGAAATACATGATGCGATCTGGCATACCACTCTTCCGAAAATTGTTATAATTTTCCACAATGGCCTTCCCCTCGCAACATTTGAAAACACTCTGGGTCCTAACCTTCTTCAAAGAGATCGATTTTCTGGCACTAAGATAGGCAATTAGTGCTCGCTTCACCTCCCGCTTCAATTGACCCCGGCCGGCACCGACACCGCCACCGCCACCGGCACATGACAGTGACAGAGAAGGGGACCTTTTCACCGCCATTACAACCAAAGAGCAGAGGAAGCAATTTTCCCTCTTCTATTCTATTGTAGAAGATGACAGCATTCGAATACTTCCCGTAACAACTGTGGATGCGTAATCTGGATAGAGATACAGTGCATATATATAGACAGATGGAGAGACGAAGGATTTAAACTGCAGGGGTGCCAGAGCGACATGACTCATTTAAGAGGCGAGGAGGGCGGTGGTGCCACCGCTTGAAGCGTTACAAAAGAGGGGTATCCTCGAACAATGGGTCTCTTCCAGTTCTCTGTGGGTGCCGTGCCTCCTCTTCGTATCGGTTTCAGAACCGGGATCTCGCCTTGGCGATTACGCTAACGATCGATTAACTAACAAGGGATTTTCATTTACTGAATCTACTTTCTTCGTTATAAAGACACCTCAACATCTAACGCGGCTAGTTGTTCGTCTATTGACCGTTTCCGTTTGGGGCGGCAGACACAGCTTTTATCGGGCCAACACGTTGCCCGGCTTCAGCGCCCCATATCGTGATGCCTCTCGTGACGCCGTCTTTAATCCGTGTACGCATTAAACGGTGTGCTTGTCCATGGTATTTTTCTTAATTATGTTTATAACCGCCTTCTTTGTCGGGACCGTAAGCTTTTGGCTTTTTATCCTTCAGTTACAGCTTTTGGCTTTTTATCCTTCACGCACCATGTGAATGAATCTGAGCCATTCCTCGGAATTAAAATCATGAATAGGATTCTTGTTTCGAGGTTAATAGATTGATAAGTTTTAGTCTTTATTAAGGAAAGATTTAAGTTTAAATTTTGGAGCATGTCTGTTTGTGCAAAGATAATAGTCTATTATGTAGTCACAGTTACAGCTTTTGGCTTTTTATCCTTCACGCACCATGTGAATGAATCTGAGCCATTCCTCGGAATTAAAATCATGAATAGGATTCTTGTTTCGAGGTTAATAGATTGATAAGTTTTAGTCTTTATTAAGGAAAGATTTAGGTTTAAATTTTGGAGCATGTCTGTTTGTGCAAAGATAATAGTCTATTATGTAGTCATTGAATCCGCATCAGCTTGACAACGACGGTATCAATTTCATTCCCCAAATGCTCCTCTCAAGTCGGGTAATAACAACGAGGTGGAATAGGTGTTGTTGGGGCAGCCCCAAGATTTGAACTCTCCTTGAATATACTATAAGTGTTGTTGGAGCAGCTCCAAGATTTGAACCCTCCTTGATTATACTATTGACATATTATGATATATAAACTCCTTCAAATTCATTGTTATCAAAACTACTCTACATCAAAATATCAACACTTTCCAAAGAGTTACATAGATATTGTCCATGGACTTTGTGTTGTTGGGGCAGCCCCAAGATTTGAATCCTTTTTGAATATATTATTGTCATGTTTTGATATATAAACTCCAAGATCCCTCCTTGAATATTTTGATATATAAACTTCTTTGAATCTATTGTTATCAAAACTACTCTACATCGAAATATCAACACTTTCCAAAGAGTTACATACATATTGTTCATGGACTTTGTTTACACTATTCATCGAAATATCAACACTTTTCAAAGAGTTACATACATATTGTCCATGGATTTTGTTTACACTATTTAGATTGTGCTTAAAGTTATATGTTGTTTGTTAGTGAGGTTTTGAAACATATAGGTGACAAGTTTATATCAAGGTTCAAATCTTAGCAACATTAAAAGATTATATAACTTGATATGACTAGTTGATGGGACTTATTATATTAGAGAATGGATAACCATTTCAAAACCCTTCATTAAAAGTATTTTGGAGTACATTAAAAGTATCTTATGGTGCACACTCACACACATCTCGTCGTGGTTTGAACTTGGGTCTCTATAAAAGTGTTGGAGATATTACATTATTTGGTAACATTAAGTTTCTTGGAGTTAATTTGTAAATATAGTTAGGAACGTGTTAAATATTTGTTTAATGTATGCGTCAAAGTGTGAAGAGTGTGTATGTATCATTTAATAAAGTGAGAGTTGTAAGAATGCAAAGTGTTACGATAATAAGTGAAGAGTCATAGGTGTTAGGTGTCAAGTATAGAAGTGAAAGAGTCATAAAGATGTGTCAAGATATAAAGTGAGAGGTTATGTAATTATGAGAGTTTTGTCACAATGTGAGGAATGTGAAAGGATGCATCTCTTGGGTGTTTGAGGAGAGCAACAGTAATGAAAATTTATATATTGTAAGAGTGTATATGTATCATTTAATAAAGTGAGAGTTATGTGTGTATGTCATGCAAGAGTGAGTTATAAGAGTGCAAAGTGTCAAGAGAGTAAGTGAAGAGTTATAGGTGTTAGGTGCCAAGTATAGAAGTAAAAAAGTCATAAAGATGTGTCAAGATGTAAAGTGAGAGGTTATGTAATTATGAGAGTTTTGTCATAATGTGAGGAATGTGAAAGGATGCATCTCCTGGGTTTTTGAGGAGAGAAAGAGTCATGAAAAATTATATATTGGAGATAAAGCTCCATGCCATGTAATCAAAGTAACTTTCTATGTAATGTTTTATGATTCATGAATGTAATTGTGAAGTTTCTTATTGTGCAATATTTGAGTTATTATGTGAATGTGATTTATGTGATTGATATTTGATCCTAGAGAAATTAACCTGTGAGATAATCTTGCAGAATTGCCAATAGTGGTATCAGAGCCTTTTTGGTTCAAAGAGTCACGTTGATTGGAAGAAGAGTTGGATTGTGAAAGAAGTTTGAAGAGATTGAAAGAAAAGGTTTGTTGGAAGATTGTCGAAGATTAGAGAATGGAGATATTGCTTATGTGAGAAGATTAAAGTGTTGAGCGGATTACTATGTTGAGGAGCACTGAAGAGATTGAGGATGTTAAGGAGATTGTTGCATTGATGAATGTTGAGAAGATTATTGTGTTGAGGATGGGAGGAGACAATTTGAAGGTGTTAGACTCAAATTGTTGTGAAAGTGAGAACATTGAACAGTGCATTAGAGGATGAAATAAAGAGTTGACGAAGTTTGAAGAGCATAATAGAACGTGACAACAAGTGTCTATGTTGTACTAGAAGGATTGTGAATGGTCGTGTTGTATAGAGGAACAAAAGCGCTTGAACCAGAGAGGAATGAAAATGCTTGAGCCAAAGAGAAATAAAAGTGTCTATGTCAAAGTTTACCTACGCTAGAGAGAAGAAAGTGGGAATCGCATTCAAAAAGAGTAACGTTTGTTGGACGATGCCTGAGGAGGAGATAATTTTTGGTATAACACCAAAATCATTTGCATGTGAAGTGAAACGTTGTCCTACCATGTATATAAAGAAGACAAAAGGTGAGCACCAAAGGTTTTAGCCGTATATTTTGAAATTGAACGCATTATTTCAAGCATGCATAATTTATTTTTTGGGGTTATAAAGTTTTAAAGATAATTTGGAGGTATAAGGTATTAACCATTGAAAGATTTATTTTTGGAGTTAAAAGGAATTAATTGGAAGAAATGAATTAATGATTGGGAGATATAAGGAAACAAAACATTTGAAGTTTGAATTGAAAATTGAATTGATTGGAATTTGGGTGAAGTTGAAATTTAATTTGTGAAATTGAAATTGAATTGGAAGATATAAGAGAATTCAAGAATTGAATTTGATAAAATAAAAATGGAGATGAAATGAATGAATGATGAATGAAATTTGAAGATTGAATTATTATTATTTTAAGAAGGATTGTGAAATTGAATTTGAAATTTTGGGAGATAAAAGAAAAGATTGAATTTGAAATTTGATGAATTTGAAAATTGATGAATGATTTGAAGATTGAAATTTGAATTTGAAAATTGAGTGATTAAAGAAGAGAGAAGAATTTGAAATTAAATATTTGGGAGTTATAAGAAGGAAGATGATGAATTGAAATTAATTGCTTGATTTGAAATTGAAATTGTTTGATTAAATCTGGGAGCAATAAGGCATTCTACATCAAAAGAAATTGAAAGAAATTCTTTGACATCAAAATAATTTAAAAATGGCAAAAAAGTATACAAGTATTCAAGGAAATACATCAAAAATGATTTGAAAAATTTCATTAAAGTTGAAAACAAAGAATCACCAAAATTAATAGAATATGTGCAACTCATTTATGAGAAAAATAAAGATATAATGTCTTTAATACTTCAACATCGTTTAAGTTGCTTTCTCAAGAATATTAATAACCATGTATATAGAGCAATGGCTATTAAGACAAAAAGACAAGGACATAAGAATAAATCCTTAATGAAGTATGTATGCTACAATGTTTTTCAAAGGAAGGATAAAAATGATGTTTCAAAAGCATATGCAATGAATGGAAATAATATCAAGAAATGTAATCGTTGCAATAGGTTTGGACATGAAGAAACAAAATGTTGGGATCTTTATCCATGTAAATTCTATGGGAGAAATAATCATCCTCCATAATTTTATTGACACAAGAACAATTATACTAAAAGATTGGAAAAAATGTTGATGATGAGACTGGCTAAACTTCTTCAAAAACTTATTTTTAAAATAGTTCTAGAAGATACCAAAACAAAAGCAATGGTCCAATTCAAAAGCAAAGATAGATAATGAAGGAGATGAAGATAAGAAGATCGAATATTGAATACTAAAAGTCTTCACACCAAATAATGTAATACGGAGGGGTTTTGGAGATATTACATTATTTGGTAACATTAAAGTACCTTGGGGTACATTTGTAAATATTAGTTTAGTGTGTTAAATATTTGTCTAATGTATGTGTCAAAGTGTGAAGAGTGTTTATGTGTCATCTAATAATGTGAGGGTTATGTTTGCAAGGTGTGCAAGTGTGAGTTGTAAGAGTGCAAAGTGTCAAGAGAGTAAGTGAAGAGTCATAGGTGTTAGGTGACAAGTATGGAAGTGAAAGAGTCATAAAGATGTGTTAAGATGTAAAGTGAGAGGTTATGTAATCATGAGAGTTTTTTCATAATGTGAGGAATGTGAAAGGATGCATCTCTCGGGTGTTTGAGGAGAGCAAGAGTCGTGAAACATTGTATATTGGAGACAAAGCTCCATGCTATGTAATCTGACTAAATTTTTATGTAATATTTTATGATTCATGAATGTAATTGTGAGGTTTTTTATTGTGCAATATTTGAGTTATAATATGAATATGATTTATGTGATTGATATTTGATCATGGAGAAATTAACCTATGAGATAATATGGCATAATTACCAACAAAAAGTTCAAAACCATACCAATACTGATATACAATTCGAGTATACATCAAACAGTTAATAAGTATATTTTTCCAATATATAAATATTTTTTACATATTCTATATGCTTCCAATCTTACATCTTGCCTGGACTTAAATATTTACATAGAATACCTTGTACTCAAGCACCCATGCACATAAAAAAATTGTGCAAGGGTTTCATAACTTCCAACACATGTCATGTATAGTCTCTTAGTACCATATCGCTAAATACTCTCCACTAGGATAAATGTAAGCCAAATTATAATGGTTAAAGTCTCTTTTAGTATATATTAGTGTAGACACCTAAAACACGTCATGTTGAGGAGGCTACTCATATGGACACTTCTTTAGTCCATGTGACTCATCTTGGATCTTTCCAAGACCCAACAGTGGTTCTAACCACTCAAACAGGGATCCTAGTCATATTCAACCATAGCCGTTGATGTCATCAACGACGGGTACCATCATCGTCGACGATCAAAGCAACTATGTCCATAGTCACGCCTGTCGATAGAGGCCAAGTCTATAACAAACTCACACTAATAGAGCTGAGTAAATCCATTGGAATCCAACAAATTCTTGAACGGTTGGCAAATTCGAAGTGTCTAGAAGCTTCCTTCTCAACAACCCCAACCTAACTAAATTAAGTTCATGCCTTCCTAAGGAAAATTTGGGAGTCTATTTAAGGCCCCAAATTTACAAGCAAAGTCTAGAGAAATTCATGTGCATTTGCCATAGCGGAGCTCTGTAGAACTGATGAGTGAATTAACATCCCTTTGAGGTGTAACGAAATACTACCCAATTGTGAAATGACACCTGCCTATTCATCAATTGAGACCATTGAAGTTTGAGAAGAACAACTACATGTTCAAGCATCAAATTGACGTGGATCAAAGTAAATCCCATCACCAAACTGTGTTCCTAGACACAAGCAATCCTTGAACATCAATTTGGCATCAAAATTTATCATCATTAGGATTGGGTTTCAAAGAACAAAACCTCTATCTCACGACCATTGTTTTTAACAACGGCCCGCAGGCGCTACCGTCGATGTTGATAGCGACTAATAGAGTCTACTGCTCATTTTGATAGTGACTATGGTCTGAATGTCATTTCCCTTTTTTTAGATCATAGATTTACCATTTATTGCATTTCTTTTTTATTTCTAACCTAGGATAACAACACTTCTTTCAGTCTTACACATTTATCTTCAGTATTTTCATGCATTTCAACATTTCTTTATGCATTTGCTTCCTATCTTGCATTTATCAAGGAAATAGCCTCATCTTGAGAGGCTTCATATGCTATTAATATATTTTAGTTTCTTTATGTGCAGGTGATAGGGAAAATCAGAGGTCAAAGATCATCAAGATTCAAGTTATTGATATCAAGAAGCAGAGGTGGCTCGATAAATCCTCTATAATCAATTTAGTGGAGACGCAAAGACCATTGCGAAGTGCATATTTCCCCTTTCAAGGGTCATAATGATCATAATATTGTATCGGATTTGGTATCCCTAAGAGGGACGAATTGTAACCTAGTCTTACTTGATTAATAAAAGAGAGCATTCCTTTTTTTATTTCATTTTCTCAAATGGTTACATAATATCATCTTTTTAAATTCGTTACATTGTCGCAATTAGAATTAGATGCACGATTTTTGTTGCTTTACAATTAGTGTTGTTTTTATTTTCTTTTCTTTTGAAGTAAGGCTAAGTATAATAGGTGGTAAAACTAGGGCCTTCCTCTCTATGATTCAAACTTAGGTAGTCTAGATAATTGTCCAACGACATACCACTAGGATGTTCAAACAAGGACATATTTATGTTTTTTTTCCTCATCATAGATAAACATGTAAAACTAATTAGTTGTGACAATGACAAGTCATAAATTCTATAATAAAATAAGTAATTTTTTTTTTTGAAGTAATGCGAAGTACAATGAGTGGCACAACTAGGGGCTACACTCCTTGGGGGCACAATGGGGGTATCCCTTCCTATAACTTGAACTTGGGTAGCTTAGATAACAATCCAGCAACATACCACTAGGGTGTCTTAACAGATACAAATAAGTAATTTTTTTTACTTTAGAAACTTTTTAAATTATTATAAGATCATGTTTAGTTCATCTCTAACATATCTAACGGGTATCACTATATTCAAAGCATCATTTCTTATCAAAGTTGAAAATTTTCTTCTATAAAACTTAAAAATGAGTAGTAAAATGCATCAATAACCAACACCTTTATCTTTGTTAATAGTTAGTGACGTTGATGTAGTACTTTGGAAGGAGAAGGTTAGACTCGTATAACCCTTAAGGGGTCCTTACCATGTGGTGGAACAACTTTCATGATGAGTCTACACTTATGCATTATAGACTTATCATTGATAAGGACATGGTACTAATCAACTTCTATATCCATGGTGGGTCAATAACATAATCCTCTGTGTACCAACCAATCACTTAGATAGTATGGCTTCTAGAAAAATTCCCTTACAAGGGGCATGTTAATGAAGGTATCCCTCTGATAAACTAGGAGAAACAACAAAGATAATTAGGAATGGGATGAACTCTTTCCTATGGGTGTTAGGAGGGATAGACATCCCTCCAATAACCTAGGAGAAATAATTAAGGTAATTAGAAATGAAATGAACTCTTTCCTATGGATGTTAGGAGGGATAACTGACATGTACCCTTTGCTTAGAATAGTCAATGTTTTAATAGGCAATGCTTCACCTCCATCAACTCTCATTACATATAATAGATAAAGGCGGTGTAATATCAAGGTGGATCATATCATCTAGGAACAACTACAAGAAACTTTGATGAAGTGTTAAGGGTGTTGGATTTGTTGCAATTGAAACAAAGCAAAAATTGATGGCTTGGATTTATTCTAAAACTCTCACTTTTGGGTATAGTTTTCATGTGCTCTTTTGTTCCATTTTGCAAAAGTGATGCAATGAATTTACAAATGAGAAGTAGCAATCCATTATCACTATGCTAATATGAAAAACTAGGTTAAGCAAGATGTTATTATAAAATAAATAGTGACGTGTTGATAATCAAGATCAAACATAGTCAATTTTATCCTTGCTTATGTGTATTATAATGGATGGAATATGTAGTTATCATAAAATACATTCCTTTTCTTGTCAATTATAGAAAATGCCATGAAATTAATTTAACATAAAAATATTTTTCAATTAAAAATCACTTGTCAAAATTCAAACATATTATATTTAAATTTCAAGTGTGTGTATATGTGAGACAAAGATTATTATGGTTAAATAACTTGGTCCCAATTTTTTTAATACATTTTTAAAATTATAGTTTTGAAATGTTTTTATCAGTTAAGAAATTTCTTTGTTAGGTAAAGGATAGAGATTGATAAAAAATGGGTTTTTTGACATAGTTGTACCCTAATTTAAGACAACAGTTTAAAAAATACAATGGATTAAACTTCATGAAGGAATAACCACTACTTTGTTTTAGAATTAGAGGAAGGTGCAAATTGATAAAACATTTAAAATGAAGTGTAAATAAAAATATGTTCGAAAAAATAATTTATAGAAGGTTTGAGTTTAAAGAGGACAACTTTACTTGGACCAATAACAAGACAAACTAGAACCTAATAGCAAAAATATTTTATAGATGCATACTCTCATATCATTGGCTAGAAGAAGGCACTTGTGCTAAAATTAATATCTTGAAAACGATTGGTTCAAATCATTGACCAATAAGATTTAAAATGGTGGTATGTGAATTCAAAAAAGATCATATTTTAAATATGAGCAGATATGGGAAGACCATCATCAATTTATTGATATGATAATGCAAACATGGAATTCTTTAGGAATTGATGGGTTGTATACACTTCCAAAACAAATTAAATCAATGACATCTATATTAAAAGAATGGATCAAGAATTCTTTCGAGAACTTTTTTGAAAAGAAAGATTTAAAAGAGAAAATTTTAAAATTTCAAAAAGTTAAGCACAATAATCCAAGCTCGGAGGAAAGGGAGTTGCTTAGTGAATATCATAATATTTTGAGTAAGGAAGAGAAATTTTGGATATTAAAACTGAGACAGACTTGGTTAAAAGAAGAAGATAAAACCACAAAGTGTTTTTCATAGGATGGTAATAGTACAAAGATTAGCACCAAAATTAGTAGAATTAAATCTGTAGAAGGTATTTGGATTGAAGATGAGGAAAATCATAAAGGAGACAATATTTTTTTACCAAAATATTATAGGATCAGAGGAGATTGAAGTTCTCAATGATAAACTACTTCAAGAAGTACCTTCAGT